>RJWH01000116.1:0-1464178 GCA_004363575.1 Solenodon paradoxus | reverse complement strand
CAAGAGCAAAGACTCCTGGAGCAGGCAAGGGTTAGTCCCATCTCCTCGGGTGGAAGGAGGCCTCGGGAAGGGACCGCACTGTGGGTGACAAGCTTTCTAGAAGGAGACAAACCCAGGGGCCGAGCCAGGGCTCTCCGGGACCTCGAAGCTCGCCACTGAATCGAAAGTACCGAGATTTCAAATCAGAGAATCAAGTCCTGGGACGCTCACGCTCCCTGCCTGCCTGCCTGCCTGCCTGCTTGCCTTTGAGGGCTCCTGGAGCTGCGGTCGTGAGCAGGGGGTCCGTGGCCTCGCAGCGCGAGCTGCGCGCCGGACGCTCCCCTTGGTTTGCAGAGACCATCTCCCTGCCAGTCTCAAAGTGGCAACCCTTGCAAGGATTACAAGTGTGATTCGGTGGCCTTTCGGAAAGTTGGCGGCCAGAGGAGAACAAACGGCAGGGGTACCGCACGATGGATACAATTCCGCCTGGCAGAGAGTTTGCGTCTCCGACCCGGAAGCCCCTTGGAGCACATCTCGGAGATCGTGAGCGCTCCGCACCGTTAGGTACTCGCCGCCATCCTTTCCTACTTTGCCTAATTGAAACCGGTATTGCTCGCTTGTAGGATGTGCTTGTGGAGCTCGAGAGTTTGCCGGCGGTGGCTGTTTTAGGCTCACAGGTGCGAGGGGTTTGTGGGGGTTTTGAATGGAATCATTTAACTGTCAGAATGATGGTAGCAAGAGTGAGACTGGAGACCCACATCCCCTCGGACCCCTTTTCGGGGGGAAGAAATCGTAAGTAACTCCCACAAATAGTCCAGGTGGTGGAGCGAGGGGCCCCTCCCCCCTTGGATCGCTTGCTCGTGGTGTAAATGCTGGAAGGAAAACGGCTGGAGCTTTTAATCATTTTCCATTTCTAAACAGATTCATTGTGCGTTTCGCCTGGCAACTGCAGATTAGACGAGGATCTGTGGAAGGCTCAGGGCTCTTCGGAAAAATGAATGATGCAGCATTTTAATTATCTGTCCTGGGGAAGAACGTTTTGCTTCCATTTTGGAATATTTAATCTTAGATCTAAAGAGATTATTGGACTCGGAGATCCGGCAAAGCGGAGAGGGGGAGGGGACACTGTGGGGAGAAAGGGCTTCTTGTCCTCCCTGTGGACAAATCAATGGTGCCCAGAGCTCCCAGCAAGACTCAGATGAAACCCGGCCTCCAGAGTCCTTCACCCGCTAACTTTTGATGCTTTTTCTGTGGCTTAGAACATGCTATACTGAGATCAAGGAAAGGAAAAGGTTGAAGTAGCCTTTAGGACATGGCCCGAGACAAGAATGTACGGTGTAGTTCAAGAGAGAAAAGAGAATGCTTTGCCTAGAGGGCTATTTACCTCACTGGGGAGCTCAGGGGAAGCCTTTTGCTTCACCCATTGATTCCATCGCATCTTGGGTTCGGATCAGATCCGTGAAACAGTCACCGCCTCTGCACGTTGGGTACAGAAGGAGTGTGTGTGGGAGGGGGGAAAGCTGGCTGCTGGTGAAGGAGATGCAATTGCCCCTGTTCTTGGCTCAGGCTATTGGTGATGGTCTACTTCTTGGATGAGACCTATTTGAGAAATTGGGTGGGTCTAGTCTGTTAAGTACACGGTGTAGAATGCTAGCGAATCTAGCCTCCTGCTTACTTTGTCTCTGATCGTTGTCTCTGATTGCTGTTTCCAGCCAAGGCTGCTGTAGAAAGGGCCCAAGTGCGGTCATTAAACATACAGCTATTTCCTGCAGATCTCCTAAAACTGACTTCTAAGGAATGTTTTGTTAAAAGATGATCTGTATTTAGAATCGTAAGAAATCCATACAGAAACTGTGCTCTTCTTTTAAATTCATTTTTGTAAAAAGCACTTTAAAGGAAAGCCGTCTCTGCCAGCTAACTTTGAGCCCTTGGGCAACTAAGGTTGAGTCCAGTTCTTTAGCAAACAGAAAGTTGCTCCCTTCCCTAGGATTCCCTGACAGAATTGGTGTGTGTGTGTGTGTGTGTGTGTGTGTGTGTGTCTGTGTCTTGGGGGGGTGCATTGATGACACAGTTCTCCATAATTAGACTCCTTTGCTATACACCTGCCTCGCTCCAGTTTCCCCACTAAGCCTGCATTTCCTCCCAGCAGGTAGAACTGGAGAACTGTCAGCTAAGCTTTGAAAAATTCTTTTTAGAGATTTCTGTGACTTATGATCTATGTGGAGGCTCCTCTCACTGCAATATCATGCCCCTCAATCATGCCCACCCTTGCTACTCCCTACCATTCCTTTTCCCCAAATACTACAGACAAATATTTGGACACCCCTGGTACAAAGGGAAAAAAAAATACAAACCCTGTAGCTCACCTTCTGTCCCCTGAGGTCTTTCCCCTAGAAGAAAATGACCTGTCCATTGTTACCCAGTGGTCTGCGGCTCCCTTCTGAGCATTGGCTTGTCTGTTTTAAGAAAGAGGAAGTGAATACATGGCTGTTGAATCCGGGGGAAATTGAAGGCTTTGAGTTGCAGACAACAAAAGGATTCCTGGTGCAAAGAGATCGAAGCAAAATGTAGGAGAAACTCAGTCCAGACTCTCAGGCACTGGAACCCTCTTTCAGGACACCCAAGGAGAAATAACTAGATTCAGCCCCCATGCTTTGGACACCTGCATTTCCCTTTATCCCTGTCTTTGAAGGGAAGTGTGTGTGCAGTGCAAAAGATAATTCCAAAGGATGTCATACTTTTCAACCATCCACATCCAAGGAAGGACCTTGGTTGGGGAACTAGAGGAACAAACCAGTCAGGCCATGATTTCCTTGAGAGTTAAAAAAAAAAAAAAAAGAAAAAAGAAAAGAAAAAGAAAAGAAAAGAAAAAACAAAAAGATCTTCCCCATCAAAGGAATATTTCTTGTAGGTTGATATCTTCTCCCCTATTGTCTTATTTTGATAGTTTGACATCTCAGTCCCTTCCACTTCTTTTTTTCTCTCTACTTCTTTTTTCTCTCCCCCTAAACACAAAAATCACAAAGACACACACACAAACTGTATACTCAGGGCTTCCTTAGTGCTGGCGCCCAACCCCTTGCTAAGCACCTTCCCTTTTTTGGAGCTCATTTTCATGAGGTGGAAAACCGAATCCAGGGTTAAAGCACATATTCAACATATAAAGAAAGAAATTAAAGAAAAAGAAAAAAGCCAGCGCTAGAGAAGTCAGAGATTCTGCATTGTGAGTGAGCCTGCCTTCCCCTTTGCCTTCCTCCCACCCTTCTTCCCAGTGCCCAGAGATGGGTTGTGGGTATCCTGGGAGGGCAACCTTGGCTGTGGCTGAGATGGGAGCCTACTGCAGACCCTTCTCTTCCCTCCTCTATTGAATGTGCCAAGCGGCAGTTCTGCATCCTAAAGAAGCCCATTGAAAGACCCATTGCATTCCCAGCACGTCTCTAGCTTGCTGCCTCCCCCCAGCACTTAGTCTCCCCCTCCCCCCACCCGCTTTATCCCCCTTTTGCTGAAGCTTCAGCACAAGGAAGGGAGGGAGAGAGATCCTTAAATTTAAGCCTCCCCCCTCAACCTCGCCAATGTTCAATACTAAAAAAAAAATCTGCAAAACAGGTAAGTAAAAGACATCTGGAACCTTTCTTGTTTAGATGTCAGGGATCTCAAAAAAACAAGAAAAACATTTTTAAAAAAGAATAGTGAAGAAGAAAGAACTTAAGATTTTAATATTTTATAAAGGAGGCAGGGAAAACTGACTGATACTGCAATGCAATGTTCTCTCTCTCTCTCTCTCTCTCTCTCTCTCTCTCTCTCTCTCTCTCTTCATTTAATTGTTTCTAAAAAAAATTAAGCATTGCATGCCTGAAGCAGATTTCTCCTTGCTTTCTCATGGGTGCTTTCCTGCAGCTATGTACATTATATGCAAGTCGAATGTGAAAATGTATTCTCTTCACTCGCCCCATAAATTACATCGTTGTGCTTTAGAGTTAGATGATTGGTGAAGTACTTCCTAAATGTATATACCTGTATGTAGAGAGGAAACATACAAGCTGAATACTTGTTTATTTTTATTTATTAAAAACAACCATTCAATGGTGATTGATATTTCAGTGACTCAGGAAGGGCAGTCTAATAAAACTGCATTATTATAATTTATTTATGTGCGCATTTTCATATACTGATAATATTAGACAAGGAAAGAGAGCCATAGAGGAAAGCTCTGTATTATTTGAATAGTGAACTGTATTTGTTTCTTCTTCTTGGAAAAGAAGAATGTCTTTCTTGAAATATATTTCATTTATTGATCATTTGTCAGCAGGTAAGAACTGAGGTTTCTACCCTTTCTTGTCTTTAACTACCCACTTCTCCTCTAACCAGTCACCTGCCCTTCCAGCTTTTTATAGGATTCCTCAGTTGATCTGAAGGCACACATACACACACACACATACACACACACACACACACACACACACTCCAAACTAAGCTGTGCCAAGTATTTTAATATGGACACTCCCAGGCTCAGCACCCTTTAACTGTCACTATCTTTAGCTCTGACAATTGCATGGGTTTGTGCTTTAGAAAGGATAATCACCCCTAAAGGATTTAAATAGCCAAATGATAAACATATTAAAAAATTATTTAATGAAAGATGTTAATCATCTGTGTTTGGGCAAAAGGGGTTTAGGGTACTGCATGTTGCTGAGAATACACTGTAATTAAGAATGGTGTATGCTCATTACTTAAGAAAAAAAAATTTTCCTGAGATTCCAAACATATATTGTACCATCTGATTTTGAGCTGTGAACTCATACCTTACCACACTCTTTAATAACTCTGGTGTATGCCATGACATTTTATGAGTAGAAGTCTATAATTTAAAGAACACTTTTATTAGTGCTCCGATCAGATTTATAATGAATACCTCTTACCTCTGATACCAATGAGAGTTTTAGCAGGCAACCAGTGTAATATTCAAATTATTATCATTATTACTAGACCTGCCTAACTGTAAGAGACATCACTGTATACAAACAGTACCCTTGCTTTTTTGCTATAAGAGATAATAAAGACTGCTTTTGTTTGCATGATATGTTCTTTATCAAGTAAGATTTGGTTCAGGGAAATGTCATTGCATGGTATAGCATTTCAGTCTCCTACTTTTAAAATATAGGACATATTAATCATGTTGATGGGTCATTTTGTGTGTCAGTTCAGCAACTGTTAAAGTTTTTATATCACTCTTAAAAATTCCCAGTGGTAGGAGTCTATTAGAGCAGTACATATGACTAAAAGCTAAAAATCTGCATCTTTATTTCTGTTGCAGTTTTGTAATCAACCACGAATGATGAAACCTTCCATAGCTGAGATGCTTCACAGAGGGAGGATGTTGTGGATAATTCTTCTAAGCACAATTGCTCTAGGATGGACTACCCCGATTCCCCTGATAGAGGACTCAGAGGAAATAGATGAGCCCTGTTTTGATCCATGCTACTGTGAAGTTAAAGAAAGCCTCTTTCATATACATTGTGACAGTAAAGGATTTACAAATATTAGTCAGATTACTGAATTCTGGTCAAGACCTTTTAAACTCTACCTACAGAGGAATTCAATGAGAAAGTTGTACACCAATAGTTTTCTTCATTTGAATAATGCTGTGTCCATTAATCTTGGGAACAATGCATTGCAAGACATTCAAACTGGAGCTTTTAATGGACTTAAGATTTTAAAAAGACTATATCTACATGAGAATAAACTAGATATCTTCAGAAATGAAACCTTTCTGGGCTTGGAAAGTCTGGAGTATCTACAGGCAGATTACAACGTCATTAAACGTATTGAAAGTGGGGCATTTCGAAATCTAAGTAAATTGAGAGTTCTGATTTTAAATGATAATCTCATCCCCATGCTTCCCACCAATTTATTTAAGGCTGTCTCCTTAACCCATTTGGACCTGCGTGGAAACAGGCTGAAGGTTCTTTTTTACCGAGGAATGCTAGACCATGTTGGCAGAAGCCTGATGGAACTCCAGCTTGAAGAAAATCCCTGGAACTGTACATGTGAGATTGTGCAGCTAAAGAGTTGGCTGGAACGCATCCCATACACCGCCCTGGTGGGAGACATCACCTGTGAGACACCCTTCCATTTTCATGGGAAGGACCTGCGAGAAATCAGAAAGACAGAGCTCTGTCCCTTATTGTCTGACTCTGAGGTAGAGGCTAGTTTGGGGATTCCCCACTTGTCATCAAGCAAGGAGAATGCATGGCCAACTAAGCCTTCCTCAATGCTGTCCTCCGTCCATTTTACAGCTTCCTCTGTTGAGTACAAATCCTCAAATAAACAGCCCAAACCCACCAAACAACCACGAACACCAAGGCCACCCTCCACATCCCAAGCCTTATACCCTGGTCCAAACCAACCTCCCATTGCTCCATACCAGACCAGACCACCCATTCCCATTATATGCCCTACTGGGTGTACCTGTAATTTGCACATTAATGACCTTGGCTTGACAGTCAACTGCAAAGAGCGAGGATTTAATAACATTTCTGAACTTCTTCCAAGGCCACTGAATGCCAAAAAACTGTACTTGAGTAGCAATCTGATTCAGAAAATATACCGTTCTGATTTTTGGAATTTCTCTTCCCTGGATCTCTTGCATCTGGGGAACAATCGTATTTCTTACGTCCAGGATGGAGCCTTCATCAACCTGCCCAACCTAAAGAGTCTCTTTCTTAATGGCAATGATATTGAGAAGTTGACACCAGGCATGTTCCGAGGTCTGCAGAGCTTGCACTACTTGTACTTTGAGTTCAATGTCATCCGGGAAATCCAGCCTGCAGCCTTTAGCCTCATGCCCAACTTGAAACTATTATTCCTCAACAATAACTTGCTGAGGACCCTGCCAACAGATGCTTTTGCAGGCACATCCCTGGCCCGACTCAACCTGAGGAAGAACTACTTCCTCTACCTTCCTGTGGCTGGTGTCCTAGAACACTTGAATGCCATTGTCCAGATAGACCTCAATGAGAATCCCTGGGACTGTACCTGTGATCTGGTCCCCTTCAAACAGTGGATCGAAACCATCAGCTCAGTCAGTGTGGTGGGTGATGTGCTTTGCAGGAGCCCTGAGAACCTCACTCACCGTGATGTACGCACCATTGAGCTGGAAGTGCTCTGTCCAGAGATGCTGCACGTGGCACCAGCAGGCATATCACCAGCCCAGCCTGGAGATTCTCACCTTGCTGGGGGGCCAACAAGTGCATCACCTTATGAGTTCTCTCCCCCTGGTGGCCCTGTGCCACTTTCTGTGCTGATTCTTAGCCTGCTCATTCTGTTTTTTTCTGCAGTCTTTGTTGCTGCTGGCCTCTTTGCCTATGTACTCCGACGGCGCCGGAAGAAGCTGCCCTTTCGAAGCAAGAGGCAGGAAGGTGTGGACCTTACTGGCATCCAGATGCAATGCCACCGGCTTTTTGAGGATGGTGGAGGTGGCAGAGGTGGAAGTGGAGGTGGGGGTCGACCAACTCTTTCCTCCCCAGAGAAGGCACCTCCCGTGGGCCACGTATATGAGTACATTCCCCACCCCGTTACCCAGATGTGCAACAATCCCATCTATAAGCCTCGTGAGGAGGAGGAGGCAACTGTCTCATCGGTCCAGGAGGCAGGGAGTTCAGAACGCGGGGGAGCTGGCACTCAACCACCAGGGATGGGTGAGGGTCTCCTAGGAAATGAGCAGTTTGCTGAGACACCCAAGGAGAACCACAGCAACTACCGGACCTTACTAGAAAAAGAAAAGGAGTGGGCCCTGGCAGTGTCCAGCTCCCAGTTAAACACCATAGTGACGGTGAATCACCATCACCCTCACCCTCACCACCCAGCAGTTGGTGGGGTTTCAGGGGTAGTTGCGGGAACTGGGGGAGACTTGACCGGGTTTCGACACCATGAGAAGAATGGTGGGGTGGTGCTCTTTCCTCCAGGGGGAGGCTGTGGTGGTGGCAGCATGCTCCTGGACCGAGAGAGGCCACAACCAGCCCCTTGCACAGTGGGATTCGTGGATTGTCTCTATGGCACAGTGCCCAAATTAAAGGAACTGCACGTCCATCCTCCTGGCATGCAATACCCAGACTTACAGCAGGATGCCAGGCTCAAAGAAACCCTTCTCTTTTCGGCTGGAAAGGGCTTCACAGACCACCAAACCCAAAAAAGTGATTACCTCGAGTTAAGGGCCAAACTTCAAACCAAGCCGGATTACCTCGAAGTCCTGGAGAAGACAACATACAGGTTCTAACAGAGCAAGAAAAATCAATTAGTGCTTTTTTTTTTTCAAAAGAAAAGGAAATAAAAGAAATATATCCTTTGCTCCCTTCACACTTGTCCCAATAACTCCATTCTCACAAACTTCCTGCCCTGAACAGAACTGAAACCGCATGATAACTAGAAAATACAGATGTATGCTCTCTCCTCTCAGATGAGATTTGGAGGAAGGGCCATACTCAGATCATTAATCAATGAAGTGCCTTCGCAGACTTTTGCCAGCAAATGTTATCATTATTTTTTATACTGAAACTTGAGACTTTGACTGTGCCATGTATAAGGTATCTGGGGATCGTTGTATTGATCCTAAATAAGTAAAATTCAATGTGTCTTTATTTTCAGTACTTTTTTATTTTCAGTTATAGTTTTGTTTGATGGGGAGGGGGGAAACAAATTGACATTTGTGGCTTTCTTTCCTCTTCTCATCAT
This sequence comes from Solenodon paradoxus, assembly GCA_004363575.1. Taxonomy (NCBI): domain Eukaryota; kingdom Metazoa; phylum Chordata; class Mammalia; order Eulipotyphla; family Solenodontidae; genus Solenodon; species Solenodon paradoxus. Next base: position 1,455,469 of record RJWH01000116.1, on the reverse strand, counting down.
GGCACAGATTCTGTACATGTATTAACAATGCAGTTTGCTGCATGCCTGGAAACTGCAAGATGGGGAGGGAGGGGGCGGGTCTTGCTGGAATGTTCTCACCCACTCTTTTGTCTTTCAGACACATATCCACATGCAGATCACAATTCCCTGCAGAGTTAGGTCCCTAAACCTCCATCCTTCTGGTGCAGGTATTTTACACACACACACACACACACACACACACACACACACTCACACACTCACACACCACTGTCATTCAACCGAATTTAATTAGTTTGATTTGATCCATTTCTCCTCTCCATCCCCCATGTACACACAGCATTTCTCCTATCACCCTGGGGAAAGTCATGTTCTAGGCTGGATCCTACTGAAGTGGAGGCCTGGTGGTTTACTAGCCAGAGGCACACGCCTAGGGATAAGCAGCCTCTTTGTAAAACTTCATCCTGATGCCAAGATTTTTTGGGAACATCTGCACTTTCTTATATATATATATATATATATATATATATAGAAAATATATAATATTAAAAAAACATAAAAAAGCAACTGGGTATATATCACTAACAGCTTTGTAGGAAGCACTTTTAATGTTTTCTCTCACACAAAAAGATTCAAAAGAAATGTGCATATATTTATTCTGTAATTTCAGTGATTATAAATTGTAAAGGTAATGTTTAATCATTGTACAGTGATTATGCGTCTGGTATAGCTTTCCTAATAAAACGTTTTTGAAAAACATAATACATCATATATAGAGGATACAGAGCTTGACCCCTAAACTCCAGCTATGCCATGCCTTTCATGCTCCCATTTTCGAAAAACAAAACAAAACAAAAGCAAAATGACAAAAAAAGCCCAACTTTCTTTTACTTGTTATACCGAAAACTAGTTTATTAATAAGTTTGATGCACTGTGATGTTGATAAATCTTATAACTCACCATCCCCAACTCATACCAGGATACAATTGGGACATTAAAAAATTGAATTTCTCGTTAGTTCACTTTCTCTAGGGTTATTAATTTTAAACTTAGTACTCCAGCCATGCACCTTTTTTTTTTTCCTAAGTAGGATGTAATTGGAAGAAAATAAAGTAACTAGATTGCTAAGAAAGATGGGATTCATTAAGAGAAGGTAATCACGGATCCATACATCTTAAGATACAAAATGGGATAAACACAACAGGGAAAGGAAACAGTTATTCTAAAATAAAAATATATGTTCACTAAAATCACACACAAACACGTAAATACACATGTACATACACAACCAATCAAAATCTAAGGTCTTGGAGACAATTTGAAATGTCAGAATCCCGTTTTCTGTGAATGTTGTCACTATTTGACCACTTTTTCCAACTTACCGCAAAGAGCCCCAGTATGTTTGAGCTAAGGATGCTGAATGAGGTTTTCTTTACGTATGTTAGCATTATGTTTCAAAATTACTGACAATAATTTAATTTTAGTTATGATCCATTTCCATGTGAGTGAAACCAAAGAAAATCGGATATTTAAGATGCCAGTAATCTTGTTTGAGATGCCAGTAATCTTGTTTGAGAAGGAAACTAAGATACAAATCAAAGAACTTTGAGGCAGGCACTTATGTTATTATGCCAGTAGAGGGCAGCAGAGCTCCAGAGATCCACAGACCCTTGTCACGGCAAAATTGTGCACAGAGGCTGGGCTTCTCGCTAGTCTTCAAACTGCCTTTTGTATAAATTATCATTATATGTTGAATGTAATTCAACACAAATCACTAATGCCTTACATCACATTTTTTTTTCCATAAAAAAGAGTAAAGTAGAGTCTTTTAAAGCCGTGTGACTGATAAAAAACGAAGGCATTGTGTATGTACAAAGAGCCTATAATGTCTAGAAGTACATATTTATATATCTCTTCATCAGTTACAAATGTATTTCAACACAGGTATGAATAAAATTAAAAACACAGGTCTATCAACGTAAAAACGTAACTTTTCAGGGGTACCTAATTCATAACCCTTGGTTATTTGAAGCCTATTTTGAAATTACGTCAGATGAGAAAAGGCCCTGGACATGATTCGCTACTACACTGTTTTACATACAGTGTTGAAATAGATCAATTCTTATGCACGAAGATCAGATGCACTATTAAATGGATGTCATTCATTTTTGTTTATCCTCTATTTATTTTTACTTTCCTATAAATTCTCATTTTTATATTTATCCTATTTTCCTTGTTCGCTCTAATCATTTCCTCCTTCACTTGAAATCTTTTCTTTCTTTCTTTTTTTTTTTTTTTTTTTTTTTTTTTTTTTTTTTTTTTTTTTTTTTTTTTTTTTTTTTTGGAGGCACAGAAAATCAATACTAACCTTTAAGTGTCTTAAAATCTGATCCATGGAATCTTTTTAAATTAGAGATTTATTACGTTTCTATTCCTCCTAATCAAATATTTTGGTGAATAGTAGAAAGTATGTGAATAATAAAAACTTCAAGTGCAAAGCTAAGTACTTCTTATATTAATCGTCCATTTCCTTACTAATCATGCACACACCGCAAGTTATACAAATCAGGTTAAATCATGACCCCAATGATCCTGGTGCTTTTGACGTTTAAAAAAGGAGTGTCCATAAACCCTATCACATTACAATATAACTTGATAAGTATTATGTTTATATTTTATTTGTTAAAATCAAAAAGCAAGACTCGCAAACATAGACAGCAATTTTATCTTGAATGAGGAATACATTTATTTATTTAGTGAAAACAAATTTTTATGAGTGGAATTTTATATAAAACGAGAAAATTTTTTTGCTTCCATGGAGTTTTCTATTCCCTTGACGAGGACACTTATTTTCATTGTGCATCAGAATTACTTTAAATTGTTTTAATTTATAATGCCAGATATGTTTGCTTGAAGTACTGTGGATATTAATATAGGTAGTACGATTAGGAGTTCTTTTATGTTTTCGCTACAGTACAATGATTAATTTTAAGAAAAGAAATTACTAATTCACTTCACAGTGATGAAAAATTTGAAGCAGACCCATATCGGAAAGATAACTGCTATTGTTCATTGCCACTTTATGACACATTACATAATAATACTTGAAAATAATCAGATGTGTTGAAATGTCCTTTTAATTATTGGACAGTGTGTGGAAAATAATTGAAAATGATTGTCAGTTTGATTCAGTAATAGTTTTAACATGTCATATAAATATTATTTATGTGGATGCTTCTTTTTTATTTAAAAGTCTATATTTTTTCATTTAATAGCAAAATGTTAAAAACCTAAGCATGATGATTATCATAGTTCTAATAAAAGTCCAGGGAGAGAAATCATAAGGAAAATTCAGTGATTGAGATTGAAAGTTGTTTTCGTCTTATCTAGGAATATTATTTTTAAATCCTTGATATTTGAAAAGGATAGTATTTATGTCTAGCTTTATAAAAATTGATAATGTAAATGCAGAACAAAATTGACTTCTTTAACCATTGCATCACATTTTAATTCATTTAGTGAAAATTTATTATTTATACAGTTCTATCCTTTTGTAAGTATACTGTCTAAGCCAACACATATTGTATTTTTGTAAAATGGCTACAACAAAGGAAATTAATGAAATATGAGACATGACTATAATGAGTCATGACAAAATACAACTGGTAATAAAAGGAAACTCCATCTTAAGTGATATGAGCTAGTTTAATTGAATATCGACATTTGTACTTAGCTCAAAATGCTCAACTATTAAAATTCAGGTGAACAGAACATAAATGACTATCACCAATTTCACCACAAAGGTATTCTATTTGATATACTCTAGGCCTTCTGAAAGTCATAGGAGCAATAACACAATAACTCATGTATTCTGGCAATTGTGTCTGTGCTTATGTGTATATATATGTATATACATAATATATAGTACTATTATATATGTATATGTACTGTATATACATGTATATACTTTATATATGTTGGATTATACTTACATGTAAATTATGCATTTTCCCCCATAATTATAACAATTTAAATTTTATGCATTTATTTTTCTTTCTTCTGTTTAGCACTGCCCAAGTGAAGCTAGATGAAATAATAGCCTTAATTTTGGGAATAGTCACATATAAAAGTACCATTGTAATTAATATTATTGAATTTAAAAGTTCTTTTATCTTCCAATTTGTTTAGTTTTGTTACTTAAGGCATAGGGGCCAAATATCCATAAAATTGTTTTTTATTTAAATCCTCACAGTACAGAAACTAATCTCAGAAATATGTAGCATAAATTAAATGAAAAAAGTACTTTTCATTTTCCTATTTATAGAATACATTTTGCAGGTGAAAACAATTTCGCAGCTTTATTACTTTGTCAAGACTTTGCAATTTACCTAGGTATATAGAAAAAGGTCAAATCTTGAGGGTAAATAAGAGAAGTATTTAAGAATTTCATCATGCCATTTAACTTATTTTAATAGCCTTCATTTAATGCACAATAATAGTACAAATAATAATAAAGCTATACTTTTAGTATGCAATTACAAAATTGAAAATAGAAGATTTTCCATATCAAGAAAGAAGAGTATATTGTGTTGCTAGTTGTAAAGACGTAATGCTTTTGCTAGCTTTAATTCTGGTAACATTTGATCTTGTAAAAAAGATACATATTTTTGAGAATATGTATTCTTCCATTCTCTAATGCATTAATGTGGATGATTTTTCACATTTTTAAATTCCTAATAGAAAATAATCCTTGTGTACTTCAAAAACAAATCACCAAGGAGACATTAAAGTGAATGTATGGTTGACCCAGCCCCTATAATCTCTTGAAATATTAAAACACAGATGAGTAAAAGACTTTTCCCATTGCTATCCAGTGACAAAAAAACGCAGTATTCCTAATTGTTTCCTTAGTATATATTTTGGTCCATCCACCTGTTTATGAAAGTATAGTTAATTGATAGTTTTCAGTGTATTAAGCTGTATTAAAATCAAATAAATTTCATCAAAATGTGCTAACGACTGGTAAAAGCAAACATGAATTGATCATCTTAATTCAATTGGAGCAAATGATAGATTGTTCTCTGGATGATGAAAGTTACCACATTAACAGCACTTATCAATGTGAGTACAGACTAGGTGACTTTTGCACTATTTTATTCTGATCTTTTAGGGTCAGAGGTTATTTGGCTGATCAAAGAGTAGATAGTGATGTTTTGGTAATACTTATACCATGAGAATAACTTTGCTTAAAATATGCTGATGCACATGTTTTCAATTCCATGGAAGGATGGAAAGAAGTTCTCTACTCAATCCTGGCCCTTTACACTCTTCCTGACAGACTGCTTCAACTTTTGTTTTTGACTCCATACCAGTATATTCTGGTAACTAAGGGTATTTTCATCAAGTTCAGGTTAGGTGTGAAAGAAAGATTGGACCGATAGAGCCCTTGCACCCAGCGACAAAATACCCAATTCACTTATCATTGTACCTAGGATGAGAAACTAAATCATTTTATTCTGAAATCATTTGTTTAGTGAAACAAGTCAGAACCCATAATAAACATAAAACTAGAATCACATGTGGAAATTAAGAAAGTGTCAGCTAGTGCTTTAAAAGTATGGAAACTATCTCCAAAATTTCAAAGTCTTGCTTTTGCTTCTCTGAAATGTTCTTTGTCACTGCTATGGTATTCAAACATTAGTTTAATTAAAATTAAATACAAATGTAAAGTATTTATATTAAGACCACTTCTTACTAGAATCACCATATTTTCATTAGTCTCCCTTTACTTATAGTATAAACATGCTGACTTTAAAGCTGTTGCTTAGAATTATAAGTTTTCAATTTTTTTCTAAGAATTCTGGCAAAATGATTTACCTTCAAATACCCTCCCCCATTTTTAAAATCTGTGGTAACTTGCTTTATAATAAAAAAGCAATCTAGCAAATATTAATCACATATTGTAATTGAAAAAGCAGAAACAAAAACTTTTAAGTCTATATACATTGAAAATTTTATATGTATTAAATTGATTTGGGATTCTTTTCCCCTAGCTGTGCTCTTTACTGTATTTGTATTCGTGATTCTATTTCTCTGTTTCTAATAATAAGCTTATTCTATGTATTACTTTTCTAGTTGGCAATAAAAAGCCTGGGTATATAAAATATAAACAGGGGTAAATAATCTCTATGGAATATGTAGTCCCATAAATCTCTTATTTTTTCCTTCAGGGAAACTTCCTCAACAAGAAGGACAATGGAAAGAGAAGGGGAAAAATTCAATATTCTCCCTTTCTGAAGACCATCTGATAAATGCTGAATGGAGAAAGTTTGAACTAGACTTTCATATTAGCCTTTTGGTACTCTATCATTGAAAGACTTTTAATCTCATAATCAAATCACTTTATCTTTCATCATGAATCTAAGTCACTTCAGTTATGTGTTAAAATAGTCATTGAACAGGAAATCAAATGTCATTAGTAACCAGACCAACTATAATTAGAAGTAAATTATTTATTTTTGTATTTCAAGCTTTATTAAAGAAACATAGTATTAGAGCACTATATAGGTTTAAGTTGTGCATCATCATAAATCAACATCTGTATTAATACATTGCTTACCACCATGGGATAAGTTCTGTCCTTCACTCCTTCTATTCAATTTGCTCTCCCTTCTCATTTCTCTTTTTTAACCACTAATTCAATTTTATAGACTAAAGTCTATCTTTGATTCAGTTGACTTTTTGTTTGGTTTCTCTATATTCCATATTTGAGGGTAGTCATATGCTGTTTGTCTTTGTCGTGATTTATCTGCAAAGGAAATCGTAAGGGTAAACTGAGGTATTAATGCATATTAAAACATTTGATCTATGATATATATGTGTAAAATGGATTATGAAATCTTCTTTGTTTAATTAGAAAATTTTATTATGTAATTTTTGTTATATTCTAGTTAATTTGGGAGTCACATTAACATAAACTTCTCCTGAGCCCCATGTCAGAATTAATCTGATTATTAGTATTTATTTGAAAATATTTATTTGAGAAACTTACTCATTGAAAACTGATTGCAGTTTATTCAGTAATATATCCCAGTGCTATGACTATTTCAGAGTCAAACATACAAAGACTGAAACATTTTTATCAGCTGTAATATGGTGACTTTTACATTCTTTCATGAATGATTCTTTTATGCTTGGAGAACTGGAAAATAAATTATGTATACAGGCTATAGCATCTAAGATGCAATAATTTATTTTATTTTCTATTGAGTTATAATTGATGTGATGTGCTAATTTCAGATGTAAATGACAATTCCATATTTGTAGGTATTAGGCATAATATCAAAAGTCTGTTAACATCAGCACCATACATATTCACAAATAACTTTTCTTATAAGAATTGTTAAGACTTATTATCTTAACAACTTTCTAGTATACATTTAATTCTATTAACTATAATCACCAAGTCATATATTACAACCCCATGACATATTATAATTAGTGTCTTTTGGCCTCCTTCACCCATTTTGATTATTAACATTTCCATGCTCCTCACCTTTGGCAGCCATCAATCAATTCTCTGTATCTGATTTTGTTTTATTTTATTTTTAGATTCTGCAGATAAGTAAGATAACACAAAATAATACACCGTTTGTTTGTCTGATTTAATTCATTTAGCTTATAGTTCCCTCAAAATTCATCTATGATGTCACAAATATTTCATTCCTTTTAATGGCTGAATAATATATGTTTTTACAGAATAAATAATACTGAGATTACTCCTCATTTTGGATCATTTAATCTTAACTTTTTGTTAATGAGGATAACTGATAACTGAAAATTACTTAAATGAATAAATTAATTACATATTTAAATATATATATAATTTACTAACATAGCTGCTAAATACATTATAGCTTGCATAAGGTGTTACTATACAAATGAGCTTTAAAAAAGATTAATTTGAGCTAAGATGTAGTGTGACATATTGAACATACATAAAACATATCTACTAAAGTATTATTTGTTAAATTAACCAGATTTAAATTTGACAATAAGCCATCTCTAACCTCATGTTAATTTAAAATAGCTACTCAGTTCTGAGAAAATGCGTTCACTACTGTCAAACCATTAAAAAAATAGCTAGAAATTTGAAAACTTTATTATTTTCAAATTACTATATTAAGGGAACACTGCATCATAACATTATATAGGTTTAAAATGTGCATCATTATAAATCAACATCTGTACATAATGCATGAAATTTATCAACATTCCAATTTTATTTCAGCATGAAATTGATCTCCTATACCCAATTTTCTTGCTCCCCCTTCCCCCTTTTTTCCCTTCTATAACTCTAAATTGATTTTATTGACTAAAATTCTATATTTGTTTGATTTTGCTATTTGTTTTCTCTATGTACCACATATGTGTGAAATCATAATATGTTTGTATTTCTCCTGGCTTATCTCACTAAACCTAATTCCCGCTGGGTACATCCATGTTGCTGCAAATGTCAGAATCCCATCTTTCTGATAGCTGATTGATATTTGATTGTGTATATAGACCACAACTTTTTTAATCACTCATCTGTCCACAGACACTTAGCTTTTTTCCAGTTCTTGGTCGTTAAACCAAATGCTTCACTGAACATGGGGGTGCATATATCTCTGCGAAATACATACAAAGCCCTGTGAGGGTTTTTTGTTTGTTTTTGTTTTTCAAGTAAACGTTAAGCAGTGGAATAACTGGATCATAATGAAATTCCATTCTCAAATGTTGAGGGCTTCCAAACAGATTTCCATAATGGGTGCACCATTTTAGACAACTTCTAAGAGTGTACTGAAGTTTCCTTTGCTCCAAATCCTTGTCAACACTTGCTTACATTCTCTTGTGTAACAACTATTCTTCTAGGTGTGAGGTGACATCTTTTTTTTTTTTTTTTTTTTTTTTTTTTTTTTTTTTGCATTTCCCTAACAATAGGAGAGATAGAACATCTTTTTATGTGCCTGTTAGCCATCTGTATTTCTTCTGAAAGGGTCTATTAAGATATTTTGCCCCTTTCTTAATTCAGTTGTTTTTCTTTTGTTGAGTTTTATTAATTCTTTATATATTTTTGGATATTCAATCCCTGTTGGATATGTGATGTGCATAAATCTTCTCCTCTTCAGCTGGATGTCTCTTCATTTTGATGAGACTTTCTTTTGTGGTGTGTAGCTTTTTAGTTTGATGTAAGCCAATTCTTTTGCATTGGATTTTATTTCCCATGATAGTGGAGACTAGTTCTCAAAGACATCTCTTAGGAAAACATCAAGAAGTTCTTTACCTTTGTTTTCTTCTATGTATTTTACATTTTTAGGCCTTACAATATTTAATCAGTTTAAAATTAGTTTGCATATGGTATTAGGTAATGTTCTAGTTTAAATTTTTTGTATGTAGCTGTCCAGTTTTCCCAACACCATTTATTGAAAGAATTGCCCGTGTCCTATTATATGCCCTTGACTTCTTTGTTGTGCATGAGTCTTTCAATTGTGTGTGTTTTTATTTGTGGGTTCTATATTCTATTCCTTTGATCTGTGCATCTGTTTTTATTCTAATAACATGTTGATTTTATTACTACCGATTTGTATTAGAGTTTGAGGTAAGGGAGTGTAAGAAATTTCATTATTGTTTCTTTTTCTCAAGACAATTTTTCCTAGTTATGGTTTTTGTAATTCCGAATAAATGTCATGATATTTCTTTTCTATCTGTAAATAATGTCTTTGGGTTTTTGGTAGGATTATAATTATATCTGTATTTTTTAGGTAATATGAATATTTTAACAATGTTAATTCTTCTAATTCATGAGCACGGTATTCCATTTCTTTGTATATTCAGTTTCTTTGACAATGTCTTGTAGTTTACAGAAAATAAGTCTTTCACTTCTTTGATACCTTGGAATAGGGTATTTCATTTTTTTGATAATTGTAAATGGAATTGTTTTCCTGAATTATCTTTCAGCTTGTTAATTTTTTGTATATAGAAATGCAATAGATTTTTGAATATTAATTTTGTAGTCTTTTTGTCTGATACTTTAATGTATTAATTTATTGTTTCAAACAGCTTCTCACTGGAATCTTATTTGGGAACTCATGGAAATTTTCTGCAAATCACTGTCTACCTATACCAATTGCAACATGCAGATCTCCTCTTTTATTTCCATTGTCAGGAGTACTATAGAATAATAGAAAAAAGTGTTGAGAGAGAGAGAGGGAAGAAGAAAAAGAAGGAAGAGGAAGAGGAGGAGGAGGTGGGGGAGGAAGACAAGAAGGAGGAGAGGAAGAATGGGAGGAAAAAGAGGAAGAATGAGAGGAGAGGAGAGAAGCGAGAAGAGGAAGAGAGAAAGTAGTTTCGAAAGCTTCAGAGGTAATTTTGATATACCAATTCATCATTGCTCATTTTGAGAACTACTATAGTCAGAAAGTTTTGTTGCAACATGCAAATACTTTTAAGTATAGATATGTTACAAATCCCCGTGTTTATACAAATCACTGTGATTATTCTTTCATTTTATGAAAATACTAGTCTTTCATTGGCATCAAAATTTAGTTTCAAATTTCCTTCTCCTAGTATACTTTTATTGATACTGTAGACTACATTTAAAATAGTCTTTTAAGTACTTATGTACACTATTTACTCTATGTTGATTCGAGCTTACTTCAATATTTTTATTCTGAGTGTTCTTCAGTCACTTTGCCTGTCAATGCAAAGATTCTTGCTTTTCAGTCATACTGTAAGTAATCAAGAGCACAGACTGTTTTAAGGTCTTTTGTAACCCATTATCTTGGATCATATTTTGCACATTTAAAGAAAATACACAATTCTGTGTTTTAGGGTTCTCATCTTGTTTCTAGAATTGCCACATTACTACTTTTATTACCTTTATTTTTAAAACAATAGACAATAGATAAACATACGTTGAAAAATTAAATAAAGTTTTAAAATATGTATGGTCTTTGAGTTTCTGAAAAAGTCAATTTTCTTTGATATATCTGGGGAAACAAAAGGAATGGAGGAATTTTGAGAGTGGGAGAGGTGTAAAGACATGCAATATTATTCTCTTCATAAGTAAAGTACACATTGACCTCAAAGAAATAAGGTATTGAGTCATCTGAGTATGTGTCTGGAGATAATCTAATAGGGGAAAAACAGTAGGAGTTATAAAACTTATATTTATTCTCTTCATTAGCAGCCAAAGTAGAGAAAGAAGCATTTCAATAACATGCAGATACGTTTTTAGTGAAGTTTATGCTCAGTTGCTTATTTGTTTCCAAATAAGAGCAATAGTTAGTAGAATTTGTTGATGTCTTCTTTATTACAACTGCTTAAATGAGGATTCTATTACTTTACTAAAAGAATTTCTGGAATGCTATTCCAGGTAAGAATACTAAATAAAACAGGGCATGTACAACTACATATGAGCCATCTTTCGTTATAGAAATAAGCAGCTTAAATATAAACATATTCTTTAATATATTTTATTTGACTTCTATAATTGTTAAATGTACAATATTTCACACAAAGTGCCAGAATATGACTTTATTCCCATATTTCAATCTCATCCCTTTGTGGACAAAGGGGAAACAACATTAGATGATGAATGAAGAATTGCATGGGTGATTACATGAGTGAATATATGAAACAATTTATTTTATATTGCTTATAATTTAATGCATAATAAACCACGGTTTTACTTTGGTAATGCAAAAACTGGAGAAGTAAATCCATCTGTATTTTTATTAAAGTTTGAATCATAAAATGTCATTTTGATCATATTTCCCTCTCTCTTACTGAAAGATATAATTTGTAATCAATGAGAGTTTAATTGATGGGAAATATATCTCATAAGAAATACTTAGGGTGAATATAAAAACATATCATTTATATAATCTGCAGACATTTATTTTATTTTAATTAAATCAATGAGCATTTGTTTTAAAATTCAGAATGCTTTTTGGACATCTGGAAGCCTGCTGGTGATCCCACACCTTTGTTCTCAGAGTTTTTGTTTTATGTTTTAAATTTATGTTATTGTTGGCATTTCGTGTTGCTGTAGGGATTTTTATTTCCTTTTCTCCTGCTATTACCAGGCAAAGTGATGATCAGATAAACCTAGTTTATCCTGTAGTCTAATTTTTTTGGTCCAAGAATCCCCATTAAAGCTACTACAGTTTAATAGAAATCTAGGTCTAAAGAGAATCTCACAGATAATCAGAGATAATAAATACTACTACTAAATGTCTTCCCTCATAAAAATAAAACTCAGGATATTGGAGCTCCATCTTTTCCTACTATAAGGACATTATGGAGATATTGCTAGTTGGATTCAAGACCACCACAATATTGCAAACATTGAAATAAAAGGAGTTTAAATAACATTTTCTTTTCCCAGTGCATATAAGTTATGTTTACAATATGCTTTAGTTTATTAAGGATGCAGTATCATATGCCTTAAAATGTATACCCCTTAATTAAAGACATTTTATTCCTAAAATTTTAACTATCAAGTGGGCATTAATATTTTTTGCTGTTAGAGGATCATGCCTTAATGTTACTAGTTGCTGGCTGATCAGGGTGATGATTGCTCAAGGTTGGAGTGACTGATAATTTCTTATAAAAATACAGTAATAAAGTTGACTACTTTGTTCCTTCCATGAACAGTTTGTCTGCAGTATGTAATATTATTTGACAGCATTTTATCTACATTATATTCTTTTAAAATTTGTGTCATCTACTCAAAACTTTCTTAGGCTTTATCAACCAATTTGTACAATATTCTAAATTATTTGCTGCCATTTTTTCTTCAGAGTAAGGAAGCAGGCAAGAAAGTGGGTGAGTAGGCAGACATGCAGGAAGAGAGAGGGACGAGAAACATTGATTGACTGATTCTCCCCAGCCCCAGATCATAAACTCAGGTCCTTGGGCTTTATGTGGACTATGCTGCTGCGATAGCAGATTTAATATTTGAGTCATCCATGCAGGGCTACTTGCTGTTATTATATAACAGTGTCATTATCTTCACCAAGAGTCGGGTTCCTCTTAAGAGACTACTTTCTTTGCTCATCTTTAAGAAGCAACTCCTCATCCATTGTTTCATCATGAGAGTAAAGCAATTCAGTCAAATCTTTGGCTCCACTTCTAGTTCTCTTGTTATTTTCACTACTTCTGAAGATATTTCCTCCGCTGATATCTTGAAGCCCTGAAAATCGTTCATAAGGGTTGGAATTAACTTTTTAGAAACTCATATTATCTTGATATTTTTATCTCCTTTCATGAATTATGACAGGCATTAAAGACCTTGAAAATGGTGAATCCTTTCTATAGGATTGCCAATTAATTTTTGCCAGATCCATCATAAGAATCACTCATTATCTTTGGTAATTTATCTTTAAGAAATGCAATTCTTATTAAGACTTAAAAGTTGAAATGACCTCTGGATACGTGGGATACAGAATGAATGATGTCTTAGTTGATGTGAAAATAACGTGAATCTTTTGTGCATTTCCAGCAGAGTCCTTGTGTGACCAGGTTCACTATCAATAATAAATACTATTTTGAAATATTATTTTTTCTGAACAATGGGTTTCAACAGTGGGCTAAACATATTCAATATATCATGTTATAAATAGATATGTTGTCATCCAGCCCTTGTCATTCCACTTGCAGAGCATAGAGAATATTTTACATGATTCTTAAGGGTAAATGAGCATTACTTCACATACTTAAAGTCATTAACAAGAGAATTAGCCTATCTTTGAAGCTTTAAAGCCAGGCATTGACTTTTCTTCTTAAGCAAATTAAAGTCCCAGGTAACATCTCCCAATTTAAGGCTCTTTTGTCTACATTAAATTTTTGGTTGTTTTGTGTAGCCACCTTCACCAAAAATCTTGGCTAGATCTTTTTGATAACTTGTTGTAACATCTATAATCAACACTTGTTGCCTCACCTTGCACTTCTGTGTTATGGAGTATGTTTCCTTTCTTAAACCTCATGAGCCAAACTCAGCTAGATTCAAAACTTCCTTCTGCAGTTTCTTTCTCTCTCTCAGTTGCCACAAAATTAAAGAGAGGTAAGTCCTTTATTTAATAGGGGTTGGAGTTAAGGAAATGTACTAAATGGATTTTCTATCCAGACCCTAAAACTTCTATCAGCAATGTGACTGTTTCACTTTCTTATCATTCGTATGTTCACGGAAGTATTATTTTTAATTTCCTACGAAAATCTTTCATTTGCTTTCAGAAATTGTTTGGCACAAAAACCTAACTTTAGGCTTATCTTAACTTGGATTATACTTTCCTTCCTAATCATCACAAGCTTTTAATTTAAAATGAAAGAAATGTGACTCTTCCTTTCATTAGAACACTTAAAGTTTCTATAAGGTTATTAATTGAACTAATTTTCAGATTATATCTCAAGGAATGGGGAGACTTGAATAAAGAGAGATGAATGAAAAATAGATGGTCAGTGATACAGTCAGAACGCACATTTACTGATTTTATCGTTTTACATGGGTGCATTTTATGGAACCTAAAAACATTTATAGCAATATCAAAGATCACCGAACACAATTACCATAACAGATATAATAATGGTGATAATTAATGAATCACCATCTGATGATATAGTGAGTGTTAGCAAAATGTGACACAGAAACATAAAGTGAGCACATGCTATTGGAAAAAATGACACCAATATACATGCCTGACACAAAGTTTCCACAAATCTTCAATTTGTATAACATACCATATCTCCAAAACATAATAAAATAAGGTATGCCTGTGTTAACATGAATAGAATATGATAATCTAGCTTCAAAATATTTTTTTTTTTTGAAAATAAAGTTTCAGTTGTCACTACATTCCAGAATGTTGAGTGAGACTAAATTTTAGAAAAATGTCATCATGATGAGTTAGTTATTGCTTCAAAAGAAAGGGGAGCATGAAGTTCCATATTTAGAACATGAGAAATTTGCTAAAGACAATTTTTCTGATATACCCTTTCAAATGTCCATCACAAAAAGCCACCATGGTGAAGATGATTGTGATTACTTCAGTAAACTTACAAGATCTTTCTCTTCTTTGAGAAAATATGAGACTCTGGGTTTTATTACAAAGTTTTTTAATTGAATTGTAGTTGAAAAACATGATTGACTCTCAATCTCCTGGTCTATTAATTTAGTTGAAAATAATAGCATTTCTTAGGACTTTGAACTAGACCCAATTTATACCATGGATAAGATATGTGTAAAACTGGGAGACATTGCCTTTTCTGATAAGTGCTGAATTTATCACATAGAAGTACAATACAGTGAATCTTTTTAGATCTAGGGTGGAATCCCTATTCAGTCATTAATAAGTACATAATCTTGAATAGCTTGCTTTAATCTTTCTGAGCTGCTTAAACTCTCTAATTCCATGGTCATATCTTTATGCATAAAATGGACTGAAGGGGACTGAGGTAACAGCTAAAATACTTTTTGAATTCAATATATTTTTAAAGAGAGGAAGGAAATAAGGATGAAAGAAAGGAAGGCTGGTTGGTAGGGAGGAGATTATCTATCTGTCTGTCTGTCTGTCTGTCTATCTGTCTATCATCTATCTATTTGTTGATTGATTTGGTATTTTGTTTTTTTCCCAATTAGCTCCAGGTTGGGAACCCTGGTCCTTGGATTTTGCATGGTTCATACCCCAACCATCTCAGCTGCCACCACAAGGCCAAACCTAAAGTTGCAATATATATATGTCTCTATATATACACATATATAAAGACATATATATATGCATTTATATACACATAGATCTACACAGATCTATAAAGATTTATCTATATTTTTTTCAGAAGGGGAAGAGGAAGCATCTTGATTTTTATTTAGTTTTTCACACCAGTTGTTTTCCCCTTGACCCAGGACTTGACCCCAGTAGTATGTGACTTGCTCCCTCGGATGCTATTGATCAAATCACTGCTTCACTAAGGCACACCATAATAGAAATTAACATTGATGCAATACTATTAGCTAAACTACAGACTTACTTATATTTCACCAATTTTTCACTAATGCTGCTTTTCCAGGATTCAACCTTGGATATAATAGTAATAGTGTTGCTTTTATTTTTGCTGTGTTCTAGTCTGAAGATACAAGTGAAATAGACTAACTAGTAGCCGTGATGGCAAAAGGAAGTAAATGTGAAACAAATGCAGAAACTATGGGCAGTGAACTAGATTAATGAATGAATATGAGTCATAGAGTAAAGAAAAGAATCCAAAATTATTTACAGTTTCTGGTTTAAAAAACTGAATAAATCATGGTGACTTTTATTGAGACAAAATGATAGAGTGTGAGATGACCTATGAGATATGTATCATCATTATTATTGGTGGTGGTAGCAGTATCATTACCATCATTTTCTGGCAGAAATTATAATATTGCTTCTGGTTGCAAAGAAATCTTAATGAATGATACCGTAAGCTTTCTATTATTATGTTCTTTACATCTGTCTGTCATTACCTTCAAGTCAAACTAATATTCCAAAAATGATGGATTGCTCTTAATTTCTTATTCAAGATAGTAAAATAGTTTGGATTTTGCCATGTATTTTATTGAGATAAAAATAAAACAAGTGAATTCTGAATGAATTAAAAATGAGGCATCTGCATGGTAGAAGAGGTCAGTATCTACTCATGACATTGTGGGGCAATTCATGGTCCACTTAAGACAAATGACCCACTCTGTGCCGACTGCCTGATTTTCTAGGTATCAGTATGTACTAGTCTCTATATCAGCAATAAGATATTCTGTTTAGAATTGAATAGCTTATAATTAAGTTTCTGGTAGGAAATGAAGAAGGGGCAAAATAACAATTTCAATGTGGTGCTGGATGTGAAAACAGAATACAAGTTATATACATAATAAGATATTAAAAATTACAAGTTAATCTGCCATTCATTAGAACAAAAGTGGGGGCATATTAAGTTGGTAGAAAGAAGTCAAACAAATTAGCAGTCATAACGATGAATGATCTTTTGTATTCTATTCAAATTTTCCTGGTGCTCACATTATAGGGCATTTTTTATATGTTACCTAGAATTGTTTTTTTGTGTTCACATTGGTCCTGAGTCTCAGATTCTTCAGTGCAAATGGAAGAGAAAATACTGGGAGCTAACTTTATTTACCTTTCTGTTACAGTCTTGTGTTAAATTTACGATCTTTTATGGGGCATGTGTGTATATTCTATTTACTAGCTCTGCTTGTATTTTCCTCTCTGGGAATGTGTACCTGCCAAGCAATAGAAAATAATAATTAAGGCTTAGAGCCTTAATTAGGAATAAGAAATAGAACAATTTTATTAAGATAAATAAATATTTTAATTCAGAATGAGTATGGCAGAATCTAGGCCATGAATCTCATTAGGAAATTTTGTGCTTTAACTGCTGTCCCTGGAGATAGATGAAATGTCAATAAAAATTGACTTCTTATAGGTATATGAAGAATGAAATTGTGGGATATTTAAAAAACATGCCCACTTCTTCCAATCATTCACAATGTTATTTAATCTTGCTGGGGTTGTTTTAAATAATGGTCTCATCTCTCTGCTTGGCTTTTCCTGTGTGACACAGAATTCAATGTTAAGTAGAAGATACACTGATTCCATAATTTAAATATTGTTAGGATAGAAACAAGATATGAGCTTTCAGCAATATATGTGCCATTTAAAAATATGTCTGGAAATTGTTAGATGAGCTTCTGTAAGGTTTGTTTGTTTCATTTTTTTTTTAAGTAAGAAATGTAATTTTTAGAGGCTTCATTTTGAATGACCTTAACACAGCTATCTGTGATACTGCTACTTGATTTTTCTGTTCTGCTACTTTTGTTTCTGTATTAGTAATGTTTACTCTATTTTTAACTTTTCTCATTTTGAGTGAAGAATTTAATTCTACCACTTTAAATTTTAAAACTGCTGTAAAACAAGCAACAAAGGGGAAGCTATTTTATAAATAAAACTATATGGCATGATACCCTTTAAGCAATGTTTAAAATGCGACATTTAGGTATGCTCTAGGAGTGGTATAAAGTTACTCATCAAAAAGTTGGTAAGGTGGTGGTAAGAATATATAGCATACTTTGTCTAGGATTAATGAACATCTATTGCTTCAAGGGACGCCATTGTGAAAACAAAACTACACAATTTCAAATAAATGGTATCCAGCTTTTCTAAGAAGTGTCTTACATATGTGAAATTATTTTAAGGCATTAATAACTACGGACAGAAAATACAAAAGGAATTAAGAAAGAATTAAATTGCTGTTTGACAAAAAATCATGTGGCTTTTTCAATCTGATGTATTCAATATTCATGTATGCCCTGAGCAACATTTTGAAATGCTATAGAATTTAGCCTCAGTTCCCTGTTCATAGCTTGTTTTTATTTCAGTCTCTATTAGCTCAAATTAATTACTAAGTGTATAGAATAGCAAAGTCTGGAAATCACTTGAAGGAAAAGATTAACCATGATTCTACACTGAAAAGTCCTTAGCTGGAGTATCACTTAATGACACAGTTATAATTATTCGAACTATTGCAATTTTTAAAAAAGGATTCTGGATTTGCAAAAATGCTGACTCGTTCAAGCAACTTGATCTGAAATCATTAAGCACTTATTTTGCAAGGAAAAAATGAATCTCATATCAGTATGATTTAAAATATTCATTTAAACTGAAATAAACTCCAGTTCTTTGTATTTGCTTATACTGCTGTTTTTACCTGTCTCTGGATTGATTGCAGTCATCGTTTCCATGCAGTCTTTTATGAGCAGTAGGAAAGTACCTACTTGCACTGTCATGAGAGAATGACTGAGTTTGTGATGGTTGTACTGTGGGAATCAGGTTTTTCTAAAACTTCCAGATTATTGTAACATTCTCAACATTCTTCACATCCTCTAGTAATTAAAAAAAAGATCTCTGCATAAATCTATAAGCATCAGCAACATAGCATGTTTTAACTTGAGATTCTTAAAGTAAAAAATCATAAGCTTAATACAATCTGTTCATGATGAAAAACATCAGTCATCTACAGAACAATCTATGCAGTTATTTTTGCTTAGGGGTTTCTTATATTTGGTAAGAATGAGTTAAGTTAGTCTCAAGAACCCCAACAAAGAAACAAGATCCAAGACTGCTGGATACAATGACTGTGAACGTGTCCAGAGACAGGTAAAGATGACAGTACAAGAAAATACAAGTTGCTGGGGTTTATTTCAGTTTAAATGAATATTTTAAAGCAATTATCTTAATAATTATTATTCCCCATTTCTAAGAAGCCATTATTTAATACCATCAAAATTTATTCAGGAACTACAGTAATAGCTAGCTATTCTAATTATATTCTAATTATATATTCTAATTATATTTGATCCTAATTCTGTAAACACCTTTTCGACAGCAGCAAAATTGATAATTTAAAAGTTCAATTTCCAATCAGTTTATAGTTGTCTTAGCAAGCGTTTGCAAATCCCCGTAGTCTTTCTTGAAAAGTTCAGTATTCCTAATACATGGTCCTGCATGGTCCCTACCTCCAAAACCCCCATAATACCCTCCCATTGTCACCTTTTCCACATTGACTAGATTCCATTTACATGTGTTTTCTATTAATTGCTTAAAATATCCAATTTATGTCAATGTTAAATGTTAATATGTTAAGTCATATACTGTTTTCTAGTTTCATAACACTGCTTGTTTTTCTTCCAAGTTATTAAGACAGTTGTAATTAGATTTTTGTGTATTGCTACTTTAATAGCTACTACTTTACTAAACTGTAAGTTCAGTGAGAAAAAAACAATCTATATCTTGATAATGTGTATCCTCAGCAATGTACTCACTGCAGACTCAATGGATACTTTTTAATAAATGAATCAATGAATAAATAAAATTTAAAACATAGTCTTATAATGAAAGAAATATTAAGTCCAAGAACTGACTAAAAGAAGTTCCTGAGCAACTTGTCACTACTTTTCAATAACTGTTGCAATGATTCAGATGCTTCATGAGGAAACACCAAAGCTAAGTGTCTCACAGTGAATCAGAGTAAATTATTCATCAAAATTATCCAGCTACTTCCATTGTCTTGATTCTATCTTTACCATTCTCTCTTTTTGTTCTTAAGTTATTAAGGGAACATTGCATGATAACATTATAATAGGATTAAGGTATTCATACTTATAAATCCGATTCTATATACAAACATTAATTTTCTAAACCTACTCTTATTTTTGCTTTTTTCCATGTTATCGCTTTTTCCAGAATGAAAAGTTGTTGTGAAACAAATGTAATTAACCTGATTCATGTGCCATAGTTCCCACTCTAAATAAAGACATTGGTATTCTGGTTTACATATTAATTCATTGTTAGTATGAGTCAGCCTCACAAATTTCAAAACCTCTCCCCTGGTGGATAGAATGGTTAATAATTCAGAGGACAAGATTTTGAAAACTGCAACCCACTTGAGGCTTCAGTGGACCTGAAATAAGAAGCAAAAGTATGAACACAATCTGATATAGGTATGAAATAAGACTAAAACAGATTTAAAGTATAAAGGACAGAAACAGGTATCAAATACAGAATATAGAGCTAGGGATTCAATAGCAAAACAAGGAAAATAAGGTAGAACAGGAATGTGGGCTGGGGAAATTAATTGCCACAAGCACATTGCTCATCATGATACATGCAGAAATAGTATGATATGGTGGATACGCCAGATGAATTTAAAGCACAGCATGTATTAGAGATAGGACGGAAACCAATGAAGCATCACAGCAAGTCCAAAAGCAATGCTGGTTAGAAACTGGTTGACCTATCTAGGGAAAAAGGAGAATGTGAAATGATATAGAGTACTGAAATGTGCTCTTCAGTTAGAACGTCTGGTACTAAAACCCATCAGTCCATCTAATGGCTATGTGATCTTGGTCATGTAAAATCACGTTTAAGCACTAATACCCCTTTCTGTAAGACAAGAACAATAATAATAGTAGCCGTTTGTACAAAGTAGATGTGAATGTACGTATACACTGATGTTTACTAAAACTCATGGCACAAAATAATGCTTTGTGAATGCACTTTTCATGCCCTAAATATAATAAACAACTCTGTTGAAAACACTTACATAAACTTTCAGAAGAAGTTAGTTGAGAGTGAAGAAGATGAATTTGGAAATAAATGAGACTGAATTCTTATCCTATAGGCATTTATGATTTAATAAGGAAGATTTTCTGACTAAAATTATCAAGAGCCTAGCCTGTCATTCTTGCACAGCACAAATTCTTTTCACAGAGGACTTAGTTATACAAGAAGGAAGAAAGATGAAGTACTGAGATTAACTTCTTAGACCATGAATGATTAATTTAACCTTTAAACATTTATTTTGGTAAAAAGGAATTAATAAAACTTACTAGAAGACAATTAGAAAGATGATTTAGGGATATAAAAAGAAAATTCTTGTTTAAACACAGATATTATTTCAAATTCAAAAGATGTCTTGATGTAAAAACTCCCATCAAATAAAAGTGACTTGTGTTTTTGGACTTATTAATGTGTGTAATTGTATAATAAAAACTGAATGATGTTAATCTCCTTTGACAGATTCTGAACAATACTTAAGGAATATTTATATAATTGAGAAGTTTAATGTTTCAAAATTAGAAATGCATCAGAGGAAAGAGAAGGAACATTTTGAGACAAGTAAAATAATGTTTTAGTTAACATACACTCGTATATATATTTTAATAAGTGCTTTTATAGTTTGTCCTAAATAGAAGGCAATTTAGGACAAACTATAATAATAGCTATTGAGAAAGTAAATTATAAGAGTCACACTTTCAAGTCAATATTTTACTAGGAAAGCAGAAAATACTGATTTGGTAATAGGAAGTCATCTTGATCAGTTTAAAGCATATTGGAATGGCAAGCATTTTTAGTAATGGAACAAATTGTAAGTCAGCACAGTAAGACACTTTAACATAAATAAGCCAAAAATCAATTTTCTTCTTTGGTGGAAACTATATTGATAAATTGATTGGAATGGAGCTAAAAGGGATGATCAAGTTATAAAGCAGTGTGTGTGGAGATTTGGCAGGTGGTATGTGTGTGTATGAAATAATATATTTGACAGAAAATAGGACTAAGAATAAGCCAATGATATATTAACAATAGAATGGAAGTTACCAGTGGGGGAATGGGAGGGAGCTGATGATGTTGGTGGTGAGCTCCACTGGACAGTGGTAAAGGACTTTTGGTAATATGGTAGTGGACAGAGAGTGTTGTCTTATATCTGAACTGTGCTTAAGTGTTTATATTATTTTGTCAATCAAGGTTGCCTCAATAAATATTAAACAACAACAAAAAGCAATGATAGCAAAAGCAAAAAAAAAAAAAAATAATGTAAGACACATTCATTGATCACCTAAAGTAGTCTGCTAAGAGTAGTATCAATTTCCTACATCCTGAAACTACTTCAGATAATAGAGCAAAGGAGTCTCACTTACCAGGAGTCTGGACTATTGGCAAATAAGTATAACACTGATTTTCAATTCAATAAAACTAAACACATCTAGAGACATCTTTACTGATTAAAGAAATGTCAAACCAATATCAATGTTTCTAATTGTTTCCAGATATTAATATGTTTTAATTAAGATGTTATGAGGACAAAACATAAATCTTAAACCTATCCGCAGTAGACTTTAGAAAGAAAATTCTTGAGAATAGTTGATCCTCACAGCAACTGAAGCTGGGGCTGGCCCTGCCTCACTAAAACCACAAGGACCTCAGTACTTTCTGAACAGTCATTAACAGTAATAATGAGCTCTCTTTGATGAGTGCTGGTTTGTGTGAGTGAGAGTAAAATTAAAACTATAAATTTGAATCCCACATAAATACTGTGTCATAAGTTTTTAAGGGCTTGTATTAATAACTTCATCAAAAGCTTTTGTTTTGCTTAATAATTTTATATTTTTAGATTACACTATATTTTAGCATCTGAAGTTATAACTTCTAAGCTTACTCTAGACAGTTGTGTTCTAAGTGTTTTTCAGTACTTGCTACATCTTTAAATTTAATTTACTATTTTGATATTCTAGATTTCATTGAAGCCTCTGCAAAATATTCCCCAATTCTGTTTGTTTTAAATGTATCTTGCATTTAAACATTTATTTCAAATGACTAATGGAAAGCTACTCCCTTTACTCCAAGCAAAAATTTCAGTAGCAATGGATTCTCTTTTCACAGAAAATCAATAGCAGTTTAGGCACTGTAGAAGAGATGGTTACTGTGTGTACCAATAAAAACAAAGCTCAAAATATTTCAGTAAGATAGCAACAAGTAATGATCTTGCCTTCCTGATAGTTTTAATATTACATATATTCAGATATATATTCAATATTCAACTTCACAGAGCTTTATACTTATTATTTAAAATGGGGTTTTAACATTTCATAAGAGTAAAATTATCTTCTTAAGATGTGTGTATACTAATATCCCACTGAGGAAAAAGAAATACATTTTGCCAAAATCTACATGTAAAATTACTATTCTGCCTGAAATAAAATGCTCTGAACTTTAAGAAAAACATATCAATGACATCTATATCCACTCCTTTGTTTGTTAATTGACATAGGTAGTTTCCAGCTCTTTGTTATTATAAATAATTCTGCAATGAACATGGGGGTATATATATATATTTCTACTAATAGGTGTTGTTAAGATGTGGTATAGATACCCAATGAAATATTATGTGGTCATCACAAAAGAAGAAATCCTGCCATTTGAAACAATATGAATGAACTTTAAGAGAAGTATGCCTAGAGAGATAAGTCAGGAGAAAGACTTCATTTGATATCACTCATGTGATATGTAGAGAGGTAGAAAACAAATGAATGATATAAATTAAACAATACTAGGCTTAAAGAGAGAAAACGAATTAAACAATGGACTTAGTGGTGGAGGGAAAAAGGCAAATCATAGGGTACAACAGAGACAGGGCAGGTATGAGAGAAATGAGGTAAATGGGGTTAATTTAAAGTGAAGAGAGGAAAAAGAAATAGTGGTAAACCAATTTGATTGAAGTTGTTTAAGGAACCCGCGTTAATTATTCAACCTTAATAGAGTTTGAATGTTTTGACTTTTTAGAACAGTGTGTTTTATTATTCTAACAAATTAGCCATGTATGAAATATTAAGTACAGGTTAGAAAGGGTAGGATAAAATTTCAAGTTCTTTTGAAAACTTGTTTCACTTTTTTAAGATTGAAATACATATGAGATGATCACAAAGCATAAAGGAACATTTCAGATGTGATTTTAAATCATAAGGTATTTCAATTGTATGATAGTTCTAAGGGGGAGAAATAATACTAAAAATGTATTTTCATTTATACTTTGCCTTTCATACTTCATCGCTGAGCATAATAATAGTATTCACGCTTTTAAAAAGAAAACTGTTTTTACTAAGTGCCTAGTATTTATTAAGGAAACATGTTAGCAATGCATTTTCTGGGAACAAAAAATGTATAACACTATATTTTTAATGTTTAAGAATACTACTAAAACTATAGAATCACTATTATCTAGCATAATTAAAGAGTACAACAATTTATAAAATGGTTCACTTTACTCTGGATTTTTACTCTAAAGAGGGTCATACATATAAATAAGGCTGGATTTTGAGGGTTTGTATGAATGAGGTTACTGTGTTATATCTGTGAATACATGAACTAGGTGGCTTGAATTTCTTTTTTAGGTATATTCTATAGACTGAATGTTTGTGCCACCCTCCCCGTAAATTCAAATGTTAAGTCATAATACAGCACATCCTGATGAAGTAGTAGTCTGGCTCAGTACAAGACCTGGGATTCACATTCCAGGGAAAAACAATCTAAACAAATAAATAGAAACTTCTTGTTCCTCTCTCTTCCTGCCTGCCAGTCTACTCACCTACATTCTTGCCTGCTCCTTTCCATTAAAAATAAATCCTAATGCTCATTGCTGTGATATTAGGAGGCAGGACCTCTGGGAGCTGATTATGATATCACTGGAACAATATGAGTGAGATTAATGCTCTCAAAAAGGAGAACCTGGAGAGCCCCCTCGCCTCATCTTTCATAAATAGACACTAAGAGAAAAGTAAGGTCTATGGACCAAGAAGCAGATCCCACTAGGTACTAATACATCAGTGCCTTGATCTTGGACTTTCTAGCTTCCAGAATAGTGAGAAATACGCACGTTTTGTTTTAAACTACCCAGTCTATGGTATTTTGTCAAGGTAATCCAAATGAACTAAGAGAATGAATATAGGTTGACATGAAATATGAACATTTTGAATATTTCTCTAAACATTGACTTAATTATTTCTTCTTGGGCCAGGCCTCAGAAGTGAGATGAAAGTCTAGGATTGGAGACTTAAAAATGGTAATTACATTAAATTATATTGCATGTTTCAGTCTTAACAGACTAATTTTTTTCCAGACAACAAAATGTCTGTCCTTATGTCTCTCTCTCTTTCTTGCTTTTTTGTCAATCTATGCTTGCAACTTTCAGATCTTATGTAGGTAGAGATAATCTAAAGTAGCACAGATGAATAATATTCCTGGAAAATATGCCTTTTGATGGGACACTTTAGCTTTACTGACTGTAAAATACAAGCTACTTTTACCTCCACAAAGAATATGAGAATGTCTAATTGCACAATCATATTTCTGATGTAGGTTCACATGAAGGCTGGGATATATATGAACCTGATCAAAACTTCAGTTTCCTGGGAATAGACATTGAGGATGCTGATTTGAAGAAAGTTACAGAGGCAATTTGAAGAATTTTTACTGTTGTAATGAATCCTAATTTATAAAAATATAAACCTATAAAGAATATACTCAGGACTCATAATCATATACAAATATTTGATATTAGTGACTTTCATGAGCATAACAGCTAACTAAAAACAATTATGAGAAGTTAATGCTCACAGAAATAGTTGAACATATTTCATAATTACATCTGCTTCTTCTGGTCAGTCCTGGACCTTTATAATTAAAACAGGGACTCATAGTTGAAGATTTTTACACTTATTGCTTCTGTTGCTAGTGGTGTTGGAACAATTGGCTCTGATATCTTGGCTTCAAAAGCCAGCTCTACAACTTCTATGAGATATTGATTAGATAAGATCCATTGCAGGATCATAATAAAGTTACTTGATAGGAATCTGTGAATACTAAATGATTCCATTTGTTATAATACAAGATATATGTCAAATGCTTAGAACAGTACCTGGAGCACTGTGTTTATTGTTTAAGTCAGTTTTGCTGTTATAACAAAATAACATGCTGA
This sequence comes from Solenodon paradoxus, assembly GCA_004363575.1. Classification (NCBI taxonomy): domain Eukaryota; kingdom Metazoa; phylum Chordata; class Mammalia; order Eulipotyphla; family Solenodontidae; genus Solenodon; species Solenodon paradoxus. The sequence goes on along the minus strand of RJWH01000116.1, from coordinate 1,429,090 downwards.
CTGAAAAATACTTTTATTTCTCAAACTTATGAAAGCTGGGAAGTCTGAGATCAAGGTGATGGTTGATTCACTTATTACTGAAAGACAGCTTCCTGTTGCCTATTGTCTTTATTTGGTGGAGAAGTAGAAAGCTCTGCTTGATTTCCCCCACTTATAAAGACATAAATTCATCATGCAGTTCCTCTCTTCATTAGCTGGTCTAAATTTCCTCTCAAAGCCTCCACCTATGAAAACCATCACCAAAAGTGTTCAGGCTTCAACACTGAATTTGGAGATGAGGCATAAACATTCAGTCTATAACATATTCTAAGTCTTATTTCAACTTACTCTACTTATTACAACTTACTCTTATTTCATCTACTCCACTTCAACTACTCTTCCTAATTATTTTATTAATTCAAGTAACAGTAAAATCTGTTTACACTTAAAAGGTGAAATGTAATTTTAATGGGTCTTTGAGAAGAAAATTACAAAACTGAGGTGTCATGTTCATCTCATCAAATCAAGGTATAGACAATCGACATGATTTATGACTGTTGATGTTGATGTTGATCACCTGGTTGAAGTACTGTCAACTCTCTCCTTTGTAAAATTACTTTGTATCCTCATCCCCTTTCATACTGTATATTTTGTACAGCCCACACTTAAGTAGGAAATTTTTTTCTCACTCCTTTAGGGTAAAATTTTTACATAATCTGTTTGGAATACATCTGGAGTGAAACTTTCTCTTATCCCATTTATTAATTTGTTTAATCACTGACTTAAATCATGACAGAATCAAAAATATTTTATACTTTTGATTATAACTAAATGCTACTCTATTTTGATGCTCAAATCATTCATGTGACTCCCTTGCTCTTTTAATATGCCACGAGTGTAATTTCTTTTTAATACTTCCTTAACTTCATAGCACAGTAAGATGCTCTTGCTCAAGGTTCATCTTGTATATTTTCTGCCATAGTACTGTCCTAGAATCAGTCATTTCTGTAAGGAGTTGTATCAGATACTAATCTGTACCTCTGTAGAAAAATTTCTTACCCTGGGGCCATGTATTTATCTACAGTTCCTTTACCTTTAGTGTTAGAGACTATCTTTGCAAAGTTTCTTAGGTCGGTAGCTTTGCCCCACCTCTCAGGGTGGTATTTTACACATTTGCAGTATGGTTAGATTCTTGTATCACTAACTTCATTCTTTTTAAGACCGCCTAATTTACTAATTTTTTTGTCTTACTTTGCATACTTAAGTTTCACTCTTTGTGCCATCAAATACCATAGGTTTTGACAAATATATAGTTTCATATCTAAAGTTATGATTTCAATTGTGTTTGAGTGGTAGACCCCAATATTTCAAATTATGACCTTATTTGAGGTAAAGTCTTTATGGGGATGAGATGTAAAACAAGGTCATTTGGTTGGATCCTAATCCAACATAACTATTGCCCTTATAAAGAAAGGAAATTTTGATACAGAGATATATATGTACAGATGAGACAGATATCAGGGTGATGAATATGTATGCCAAGTAATGCAAAGACTGCCAGCAATATGCCAGCAGCTAGGAGAGCAGTATGGAAAGATTCTCGCTCTCTGCTATCAAAAAGACCAAATCACACCAACATCTTGATCTTAGAATTCTAGTCTCCAGAACTGTGAGAAAATAAACTTCTGTTGTTTTTGTTAGGGCAATTCTAGGAAGCCAGTACACCCACCAAAGCAGTATTAAACAGAATAATTTCACTATTCTAAAAATGCCCCCTGCTTCTACTGTTCATCCCTCACTCCCTGCCTTTGAGTCCCTCACAAGCACTGATAATTTTGTGTCTAATTTTTTTTTTGCTTGTGAAATGTAATTTTTAAGTAGCTCTTTGGATAATCATGGGCAACTATTGAAGAATAGAAAGAAGACAAGCACTTGATTTCAGCTGTGACATCCAGGAATTTTCTGAAGTGTTTAGAAATAATTAAATATGGAAACTAAGTAGTATGAAAAAAACTGTCAGATCAAAGAAGCATTCAAGTTTTTTAGAATGCATTTGGAGTAAAATAAAAATAATAGAGGCTGCTGGGAAATAGTAAACAAGTAAAATAAATATGATGTCAACTATAAAACTCAGAAACTAATGAGGTCAAATAAAATAGATTAGCCATCCTATCAAAGTAGTGATACATTAATTGGATAATGGAATTCATAACAAATGAGAACATATGTTATTGCATTTTGGTACAGTAGCAGAGGATATACACTTAGATTAGCTTATTAACAAAGTACCTAATGCACCAGCCTTGAAGATATAATAATCATATATAAATATATAGTTTTGCTCAGCAAAAAAATAAAAATTCATCAAAAACATCTCTAAAAATATAAAAAGAATGAGAATAACTATTTTATTCTTTCAATGGTCATACCTAACTTTAAAATGATTATTAATTGAATTCTGAGTCCTTTATTCCCTCTTTTTATAGATTATTGTTACTCAGAGAGGTACACAAAGTTTAGGCATCACCTGATCATTTTCTAGAGGTAAACGTTGCTTCTGTTTGCTTCTAGTGAAAGATGACTCTAATTTAAAAGATTGAGATTTACTTTAGGTTTAATAATTCCATATGGCCCATTTGATTTTCAAGCACAATTGATTATTCTGTGAGTAAGTGATATTATTTTGCTATCATATAGTTTTCTGCTCTACAGTACAGAATTTACTGTTACACCAAAATTAATTGTACTTGTGTATACATATATATAATTTTCTCTGATGCTAGAAAACATTTGAAAAAAGGGGACTATGCTTTATTTCTCTTTAATACCTAAATTAAATCTGGGAATGAAGTAAGTGTTCAATCAACACGTTTTTGCAATTAATTTTTAAATCATATGTAAAATTGCTTTAATTTATAAAATGTTAAAACTTTTAAAGTATTGTCCTAATTTTCTTCAGTTTGTTCTGATATATGATTTTTAGGTTACAGAATACACATCTCAGTCACTGTGATTTTCACAGCACCTTTCACCACCAGAATTCCAATGCCCTACAACAACACTATATTAACGCCTTCATTCCCTTGTTCCTTCTGTCCTCCAAACTCCCTTGTAGCTACAGTACTGCATCTTGTGAATTTTGTCGTGATTTGTCTATTCTTTCCTTTTATTTTTTTATAGTTCACATATGAGTGAAACCATCTTTTACTTCTCTTTTTCTTTCTGGTTTGTTCTGATTAGCAATACCTTCCATCCTGGTTGTTGCAAAGGGTGTAATTATATTTTTTTAAATAGCTACATAGAATTGCTTTGAGTATATGTTTCACAATCTCTTTATTAAGTCATATGTTGATGAGTATTCAGGTTGCTTCCATATCTTGGCTATTGTGAATTGTGCTGCTCTCAATATGGTGGTGCAAATATTTTTTTTCTGATCAATGTGTTTTGTATTCTTAGAGTATATGTCTAGATGTGAGATTGCTGGATCATCTGACAATTCCATTTTTAATTTTTTGAGAAATCTCCATACTGTTTTCCAAAGAAGTTACACTTATTTACATTCCCACCAACAATGTAGGAGGGTTCCTTTTTTCCACATCCTCTCTAACACTAATTTCTAGTCTTTGTGTAAATGTCTTGTCCCATTCAGTAGATCACTCTTTGTTTTAGCGAATGTTTCTTGCTGTACAGAACATTTTAGTTGGATATAGTCTTGTTAAGTTTTATTTTAATTTCCTTTGTCAGAGTCATTTCCCCAAAGACTTCTTTAAGATTAATATCATGGAGTACTTTTTTCTGCATTTTCTTCTATGAATTTCAAGTTTTTTTTTTAATATTACGTCCAGATTGTTGATTAATTTTGAGATTTGTTGTGTGTATACGGCAATAATGAGTAACCTAGCTTCACTTTTTGTAAGTGGTTATCCAGTTTTCCCAGTATGATTTGTTGAATATATTTTCCTTCCTCCATTAGATGCACTTAGATAATGTGTCATTATGTTTCCATATAAATGTGTTTTTATTTCTTGGCTCACAATTTTATTCTGTGCTCTGTGTACCAGTTTTGGTTCCAATATTATACCTTTTTGATGACAATTATTCTGCTATATAGTTTGAGGTCAAGGAGTTGATTTTCAATTTTTCTTATTATTTTTATGAGTGTAAATTTGTCAAGATCTTTTATTTTTTTATGCAGATTTCAGTATTGTTTGTTCAATTTTCTAAAAATGTTCCTAAATTTTTATAGGAATTGCATTAGATCTGTGTATTTCTTTGGGTAGCTGTGTTAATTCTTTAGTCATGAGAACTGAATAATCTTCCAAAATTTTGTCTCTTCTTCTATTTTTAGTATCAGTTTTTAATCATTTTCACCTCCTTTTAAGTCTCTTCCCAAGTATTTAATCTCTTTTGGTCTATTGTGAAATGTATTTCTTGGTTTCTCTTTCTTTTAGTTCATTGTTTGCATTAGGAACACTACTGATCTTTGTGAATTGATTTTACATCCTTCCACTTTTCTGTATACATTTATTGTTTCTAGAAATTTGGGGGTGGATGTCATGTTATCTATAAATAACAATAGTTTTATTTCTTCTTTTCATATTTATATTCATTTAATGTCCCTTCTTTTCCTTGTTACTCTGACCAGAATTTCCAGAATTATGTTGAATAACAGTAGTGAGTGTGGGCACCCATTGTCTTATTGAAGATCTTTGAGGAAAGGCTTGCATTTTTCACCACTGAGCATGATGTTAGTTATGAGTTTGTCATGGGGCTTTAATAATGTTGAGGTATGGTATTTCAAAATGGTATTTCCCATTTTGAAAGTTTTTTAGAAGTCATAAATGGATGTTGGATCTTGTTGATACTTTTTCTGCATCAATTGATATGATCATATAACTTTTGCTTTTCTTTTTGTTGATGTGGTTATTAATTGACTCATTTGTGTATGTTGAATTGTCCTTGCATCCCTGGAATAAATCCAGCTTTCTTATGGTGTGTAATCTTTTTTTAATGAGCTGTTGGAATCAGTTTTCCAGTTTTTTTGAGGACATATTCACATCTGTATTCATGTGATACCAAATTGTAATTTTCTTTATTGATGCTGTCCTTTTCTGACTTTGAAATCAGTATAATGTTATCTTTGTGTAGAACACATTTGATTTTTTTTCCTTTTACCTTTGATTTTGTAGAAAAGTTTAAGGAACATGGAAATTAGTATTCTTAGAATGGTAGAATTAGTAAAATCATTCAGTTCTTGGCTCTTGTTTTTTTGGAGACTGGCTTACCCCTTTGATTTTTGCAAATGATTGGTCTGTTCAAGCTGTAAGTAATCTTGGTTCAATTTTGAAGGGAAATAGGATTCTAGCTATCTCTTTCTTCAAATCGACAAATTTGTTAGCATATAGTGCTTATGGTAGTTTCCTTTGATCCTTTGTATTTCAGCTATGTCTGTTATTGACTTGATTTTTGTTTGTTGTTTTTTACTTCTGATTCTTTTTATTAAATGTGTCCCTTTTCATGGTTATAGTGTTTTCAATTTCATTTATTTTTCAAAGAAGTTTTTTGTTTTATTGATATTTTTGGATATTCTTTTATTTCTTGACTATTTTTGCTCTAATTTTAGTTATTTCCTTACTTTGAATGATTTTTTAATTTCAGTTGTTCATTTGTTTCTAGCTCCTTCAAGTATGTGGATAGATATTTAATTTAGAATATTTCCTGTTTTTTGATGTGAAATTATATTGCTATAAACTTTCTTTTTAGAAATGCTTTTGCTGCATCACACAGGATATGGCAACTCATCTCTTTATTTTCCTTTTTTCTCTCATAATTTTTTAAAATTGTCTAATTGATATATAATATATTCAGAAGCATGTTATTTACTCTCCACATTTTGCACAGATGCTTCATTTAATTTCAGTCTTGCTAAATTTACTGAGATTTGTGTCCCAGGATATAGTCTACCCTTGAGAATGTTTGATGTGTGCTTGGGAAAAATGCATAATCTTTTTAATTGTGGTAGAAAGCTCTATATGTCTATTAGGTCCCTATGATCTATTGCTTCATATAAAATATGTATTCTTTAATTAATGTTTATTGTGGAAACTTTATTTAATAAAATAATATACACCAATATGTACAGGATTCCCCTTCCTTAAATATATGACAAAGCACCTGTCTCCCACCAAAAATCCTTTACCATTGTCCATTGGATACTACCATCACTTGCTCCCACCCCAAACCCATTTCCTGCTGGTAACCTCAGTTCTCTTTTGTTTAGTCTGTTCCTTTGATTTATTTCTTTCTATTCTACAATATGAGTGAGATCATTCAAGATTTTTCTTTCTCCTTCTGACTTATTTCACATGGCTAATCCCCTCTAGTCCCATCCATGTTGTTACAAATTACAGGATTTCCAACTTTTAGGGTTGTATAGCATTCTATCATATCACATGCTCTATCATATCACATCTTCTCTATTCATTCAACTGATAATGGGTAATTGGGTAGTTTATAATTCTTGGCTATTGTTTTAATACTGCAATAAACACTGGGGTTTTTATGTCCCTGTACATTAGTGTTTTTGTCTTTCAGTTAACTGCCCAGAAGTGTGATAATAAGATCTTATAGGATCTTCAGTCTCAATTTCTGAGGAATTTATACACTGTTTTCCAAAAAGAATACACTAGTATACTCTCTCATCAACAGTATGAAAGTCTTCCCTTTTCTCCACATCCTGGCCAAAATTTGTTGTTTCCAGATATTTGGTTAATCTCAAATCTCAGAGAATTAAGATGATATCTCTTCGTTGTTTTGATTTACATTTCCCTAACTCCAAGTAAGAAAGAATATCTTTTAATATGCCTGTTGGTCATGTATATGTTTTCTTTGAGAAATTTCTATACAATTTTGTACATTTCTTATTAGGTTGTTTGTTTTTCTGTTGTTAAATTTTGTGAGTTCATTATATGTTATGATCATTAAACTCCTGTCATATGTATGATTGATGTCATATATCTTTTCCCAGTCTTTAGGTTGTCTTTTTATTTTGGTGATAGTTTATTTCTTATTTATTTATTTATTAATTTATTAAGGAAAGGTGCAGGCAGAAATGAAGATGAGTAGGCAAGGAGGCAGGAAATGAAATGAAGAAGAAGCATTGTATTTTATTTTTATTATTTAGTTTTTCATGTTCATTATTCTCCCTGGTCTCAGGCCATTAACCTGTGTCCTTGGGATACATGTGAACTGTGCTGGTAGATTTTATCACTAAGGTGATAATTTCTTTTGCTGAGTGGAGAAACTTTTTGTTTGATGTAATCCCAATCTCTTTTGTTGTTGTTGTTTCCCTTGATTCTGATGTTTTGTCAAATACCTCTCCAAGTTGATGTCATGGAATGTCTTGTCCACTTAATCTTCTAAGTATTTTATGGTTTCCAGTCATATATCCAAATCTTTAATCCATTTGAATTTTTTTTTCATGGTGTTCAGGAGAGGTCTAACTGCATTCTTTTGCATCAGCTGTCGAGTTTTCCCAAGATCATTTATCGAAAAGACTTTCCTTTCCCCATCATATGCTCTTTCTATTTGTCATATTAACTGACCATATATGTGTGAGTCTATTTCTGGTGACACAGTTCTATTCCACTAATCTGTGATACTTCCATTTCTGTTCTTTTTTCTCATGGTTGCTTTGGCTATGGGTGGGGGCATCTTTTGTTATTCCATACAAGTTTACATTTATTTTATTCTATTTCCTTGAAAAAATTCAGTGGAATTTGATAAGGATAAGGATTGCATTAAAATAAAATATTGCTTTTGGTAATATTTTTATAAATTTGATAATTTTTAATTCTTCCCAATCATGGTAATAGGATCTTTCCAATTCTGTTTATCTTCCTCTATTTTCTTTAAGAAAGTTTTGTAATTTCATTGTATAAGACTTTCACCCCCCCACCCCTTGTTAAGTATATTGCAATGTATTTAATTCTTTCTTTTTCTATTGTAAATGGAATGATATTCTTGTTTTCATTCTCTTTTATCATATTGTTTACATATAAAAATGCAACAGATTTTTGTGTATTGATTTTGAATGTGGCCACTTTACTCACTAATCCTCATAATTTAAGAGTTTGTGAGATTTTCTACATATAATATTCTGTTATCTTCAAATAGTGATAATTTTACTTACTCTTTTAAAATTTTGATTCATTTGTTTCCTCATTTGCCTAATTGCTCTGGCTAAGGTCTCTGCCTAGAGTTAAATAACAGTACTGAGTGTGAAGAGCTGTCTTGTTCCTGATCTTAGAGGAAACACATTCAGTTGTTCAAAGTTGAGTATGATGTTGGCTGTGGGTTTTTCGTATATGCCCTTTATTATGTTGAATATGTTCCTTTTATCCTAATCTTATGTACATCTTTTTCACGAATTTGTGCTGAATCTTATCGAAGGCTTTTTCCATAGTCATTGATATAATAATGCATTTTATCTTTGCTCTTGTTGATATAGTGCATTCAATTAATACACACTTAGTGAACATTCATTTCATCTCTGGAGTAAATTCCAATTGATCATGATAGATGATCCTATTGATACACATTATTGGATTTAGTTTACTAATATTTTGTTGATAATTTTTACGTCTATGTTCATTAGAGATATTGGTACACAATTTTCTTTCTTCGTTACCTCCTTATCTGTTTTTGGTATCAGTGTAATGTTGGCCTCTAGAAAGCTTTGGTAGTATTCCCTGTGCTGACTTTTTGGAAATGTTTGAGAAAAATAAATATTAATTCTCTGAAGGTTTGGTAAAACTCACTAATAAATTCATGTGGTACTAGGATTTTATTTTGGGGAAAATTATTGATTGCTTCCTCAATTTCCTTGCTTATCATAGTGCTGTTCAGCTTTTCCATTTTTCTCCTGGTTCAATTTTGGTAATATCCATGTTTCTAAAAACTTGTTCATGTCCTTGAAGCTGTTCAATTTTTTGGCATATAGCTTCTTACAGTATTATCTTAGGATATTTCATATTTCTGAGATATCTGTAGCAATTTCTCCTTTTGCATTTCTGATTCTATTTATGAGAGTTTTCCCTTTTTTATTAGATAACCTAGTCAGATATTTTGTCAATTTTGTTTATTGTTAGTTACCTTAACTTTTAATGTATTGAACTTGCTGGTCAAAAGGCACAGAGTGACTGAATGGTTTAAAAATATAACCCAAAGTTAAGAATCATCTACATTAAAAGATTAACCACTAGTTAAAAGTCAATTGATGGACAATCATACAGTCAAATGGTAACCACATATATATCAAATAAATGCTGGGTCCAACTAAAGATAATAAAACAGAAATGGAAATTATTTAATGATTAAGGTTAAAGTAAGAATACGTAACTATATATAAATATACATATATGCACAAATGAAGGAGCTTGAACATATATAAAGCAATTATTAGCAAAACTAAAAAGAGACATTAAAAATATAATAAAAGTATGAAACTTCAATACCCCACTTACAACAATGAGTAGATCAATCCTACAGATTATTAACGGGGAAAAAAAAAACAGATTTAAATTACCAAATAGAACAGATAAATTTAAGTGATATATATCAAAATCTTCATCCAATGACTGCAGAATTCACATTTTTCTCAAGTGCTCATGGAACATTCTCAAGTGTGGAGTTGGTCAAAGGAAAAGCTGTCCCATTTCTCTGAGTTTCTTCACTGGATGGACAAGTGAACAAATTAACATTAGTTATGATTAGTAAAAGTTCGTATTTAATAATAATAATATGTATAGACAATTTATATGGCAGTAAATTCTGAGGTTGCTGGGATACATGAACACTTATATCTTGAGATGAGGAATTGAGGTCTCAAAGGAGACAGGAGGCAGTCTCCTCATGGCAAGGAGGAATAACTCTAAAGTAATTCCCAAAGCATAGATAATACTCTAACTATAAAAGCATAGACAAATAACTCCTTTCTATGTTCTTCTAGTGAATAGGGGCAAAGATCAATTCTTGATTAGGAGAAGGGTTGGAGGCCAGGGGAGCGAGAAATAGTTATTTGATTAAGAGAAATATTAAAGGTTTAGAAAAATAGGAGACTGTCCTTTGTCTCTTGGGTTGTCCTTCACAGTCTTTGGTTCTTCAGTTCAGAGTGGGGTATTCACAAGATAAAATTTCTGAGAAACCTAAACAATTTCAAGAAACTTGTAGTGTCAGGTTTTAGTCCCATCATAAGGACAGACTATATGTTGAAAAACAAAACATATTTCAAAAAATTTACAAAGATTGAAATCATGCCAAGCACCTTCTAATATCACAATAATGGCTCAAAACTAAAAATCTATCACAAAAAAAAAAAAAAACAACTGAAAGTTTCCAAGTATAAGGAGGATAAACAATACATTTCTGACTCTTGGTAAAAGAGAAAATCGAAGAAGAAATTCAAAAGTGTAGACAAAAAAGAATGTTAATACAAGCTACCAGAATTTATGGAATGTAGCAAAGCAATATTGAGGGAAGTTTATTTCAATCCAGGCCTACCTGAAGAATGAAGAAAATTAAAAAAAAAAAAAATCAAAACCTACATCTAAAGCCTCTAGAAAAAAAAAAGAAAAAGTAAAAATTCAGAAGGAAGAAAATAATAAAAATGTAAGCTGAAATAAATGTAATAGAAATCAAAAAGACAATTCAGAAACAGTTTGAAAAAATAAACCAAATTGACATAATTCTGACTAGGCTATCTAACAAAAAAGAGAAAACTCTCATAAATAGAATCAGAAATGCAAAAGGAGAAATTGCTACAGATATCTCAGAAATACAAAACTTCCTAAGATAATACTGTGAGTAGCTATATGCCAAAAAATTGAACAGCTTCAAGAACATGGACAGGTTTTCAGAAACATACAGATTACCAAAATTGAATCAGGAAAAAATGGAAAAGCTGAATAGCACTGGTGATTTCTTTCTCGCTTTCTTAGGTGATTTGAAAGCAATTATGTTGTATTTGATTTTCCTTTTTTCTTTGTTTTTTCCCCCCATCAAATTATGTTTTAAGGGTTACACAGGATTTTACATAAAGATTTCTATTTTTTTTTTACTTTAAGTCAAGTTTGTCTTGAGCTTATTTTAATAACTCAGATTTTTACTCTCCTCACATTTTATATTTTGATGTCTTGCTCCATTTGTTTTCTTTTTTTCATTATATTTAACTTCCTAAATACTATCTTGTAAATTTGGATTTATGGTGATGGGTTCCTTTAGTTTTTGCTTGCCTGTAAAACTCTTTATCATTATTATGTAATCTCTCCTTTGTTGAAAGTCCTTTTCTTTTGGCTCTTTGAACACATCACACAATTTCTTTCTGGCCTGTAAAGTTTGAACTGAGAAATCTACCAACAGTCTTATGGGGACTCCTTCGAAAGTTGTTTTTTTTTTTTTTTTAAGAGATGTTTTTTAAGATTATCTCTTTATCTTGTATTTTGATATTTTAATGACAGAGTTTTTTGTATAGGTCCGTTTGGGTTTTTTGTTTGGTAATTTTTGAGCTTCTTAGGTCTGGAGGTCTGCTTCCTTCTTCACGTTAGATTCTCAAGTATTAATGTAGAAGAAAGGAAGCTGCGTCCCAGTTTCTAGCTGCTGAGAACCAACACCCAGCTGGCCACCCAGCTACAAGGCGCCTGCAGTCTAGACTGGCTAGAAGCTACTGACTAGATAAAAGTACTTTTTCTGAGAATGGAACCCTATGTGCATTTTTACAATTATGTGAATCCTGTGTGTTATCCATGTGAGGAATTCACAAGTGAATAACTGAATGCTGTTTGTAATTCCTGTTCTAATTCACACCTTCCCCTCTCCCTCACCAATAAAAGTGTATCCCAAAAGTATTTTAGGGCTCAGATTCTGTATCTGGCCCACGTGTAATAAAGCTGTCTTCACTACTTCTAAAAGAGCATTGTTTGAATTTTGTCAGTTGAGAGAGCTATAACATTATATCTACAAATACAGTTTCTGCCCTCTTTTTCTCTCTTCTCCTTCTTGAACCCCTGTGATGTGAATGTTGTTCCGCTTGATGTTACCTCATAGGTCTCATGCTGTTTTTGTTTCTTTTAATTAGCTTTCTCCTTGTTGCTCTGCTTGTATATATCTCACTGCTCTATCATCTAGGTAGCTGATTCTATTGGAGGGTTTTTCTAACCTATGGTTGAACCCCTCTATCCTGTTACTTAGTTGTGCAATTGTGTTCTTTAGCTCTGTGAATTCAGTTTTGAACTGCTTCATAGTTTCTCTTTGTTTTAGTTCTCTTTTGTTCCTGCATTATTTTCTGATTTCAATGAGTATCATTAAAACTATTGCTTTAAAGTTGTCATTAGATAGTCCACATAAGTCTGTTGCATTTTGATTTTCCCTTGGCATTTTGTTTTGGTTAATTATTCTCTGTGTATTTCTCTATATTTTCATCTGCTTAGAATTCTGTGTTTATATCTATGGGTTAGGCTTCCCTAACGTAAAGGCACTCTGTTAAGTTGTCAAATTTAGCAGAATAGACCTGAGTGTTGATCTGGAAAGCTGAACATCCTTTAGTTCTATGTCTCAACACAACAGATTTTTTGAAGCTCTTGTAGAGGATGAGGAAGCCACACCCCAGTATCTAGCTGCTGTGTACCAACAGTGGTCACCAAGCCACCAGGCATCTGTCAGTCTAGACTGGCTGGAAGCTACTGACTAGATAAGAGGACTTTTTTCTTTTCACCTGAGAATGGAACCCTATGTGCATTTTACAATTATGTGAATCCTGTGTGTTATCTGTGTAAGGAATTCACAAATGAACAACCGAATTCTGTTTGTAATTCTTATTCTAATTTACATCTCCCCTCTCCCTCACCAACAAAAGTGTACTGAGCCCTGAAAAGTATTTCAGGGCTCAGATTCTATATCTAGCTGGCGCATAATAAAGTTGTCTTCACTACTAAAAGAGCACCATTTGGATTTGTCAGTTGAGAGAGAGAGAGAGAGAGAGAGAGAGAGAGAGAGAGAGAGAGAGAGAGCTGTGAGCCCTATGTTGAGACCTTAGAATACAGGGATATAGTTAGCATAGGGAATGCATAAGCTTCTCCCAAAGTCACCGGTATAAATAATAAAACCAAAGGTTTGTGAGGGTTTGTGAGCCCAATCTATAAGCAGACCATAGTCCCATACAATCCATAAAAGAAATCTGGGACTTGTTTTTAATGCGCTACTGCTCCTGGTGAAATTTCCTTAGTCCTCCAGACAAATGGCAGTCCCAGCAGGTGATAAACAACCCCTAGGCTTAAGCTAGGAATTTCAGGAAGTACTAAGCAAATAGGATTGAATCCTGTAATTACAATGCTAATTGTCCCTACATTTACCACTCTATGAAAGCTTTTTCTGAGCTTACACTGTCATTATATGACTATACAGCTTCCATGTTTTTCTATACCTCTGTACTGCTTGCTATCCCCTGTTGATTCCATCTTTACTTTTGATTAGGCTTCACTCATTATTGCCTTTCTCAAGTTTTGGTAGTTCCTTCTTTTCAGCTTTCCTTTTTAGAATTCATTTCATTACTTTTTAAAAAGCAGGCTTATTTATGAAAAATCCATTAACTTTTGTTTATCATTAGAGACCTTTATTTTTCCATAAAAATTGAACTATAATTTTTCAGGTTGGAGTATTCTTGACTGGCAGTTCTTTTCTTTTGCTATTTTGAGTATGGTGTTTCTGTCTCCCACCCTATAGTGCTTCTTCTAAAAATTGCTTGATGGGTGAACCTTTGCAGAGTACGTTTCTATTTTCTTTAGCAATCTTTATTTTATTTTCATTTTATCATTCATTTTTGCTAATATGGATCAGACTATAAATTTTGTCTAGAGTCGCTTTATTTGTTTAATACTATACATTATAGAGATTTTATATCATTAAAACATCATTAAATTACTTAAGTATTTTAATGGCTTTCAAACGTATACTAATTTATTTAAACACTCTCACCTTGACTGATACATACATATGTGTGTGTATATATATACATATATATGTATACCCTTTGCCCTAGTCCCAGCTCTGACAAAGTATTAACACACACTTTTCTTGCGGCAACCTAAAAAAATATTTCATGAGATGTATTATTGTACTAAAGATATTCTATTCCTAAAAGTTAACCTCTAATCTTACAAAGAGAAAACATTCTGTAAATAATTATTTTCCATTTGGAGTTCATCTATGTATATCATTACTTTTAAGCAAGGATTTGTTAGGCTGGCCCAGAGGGACAAAACAGCGGCCATATCAGGTTAAAAAGGGGGCTGACGTCAGACTGAGGGATTGAAGCCCACACCTGGAATCATAGGACCAATCCCCAACCGCGACGTAATGAAGCCCGCAAAATTTCTGCTTAAGAGCGTGCTTCCCTTTATTCAGGCACGACTTCCCCAGCCTCGTTCTGCGGACTGGAGAACCTACCCCGGGTGCGCGAACCCCAATAAAGCCCTGGCTATTCAACTTTTTGTCTGATTGGCAATCTTTCCTCGCGGAGCCGGGAGAAAATACCTTTCATTTGGTGCCCTAAATCTGGGAGGAGTTGTTGTCTGCTGAGGACCGCTCCTCTCCCCGCTCCCCGAGGATGCCTCGTGGACACCCCTCCAGTCCGGACTACCAACCAGGGCAAGAGGCATCACCTCAAATATTTGGTCCCCAACTGCTGAATCCAGGCCCCTGGGTACTGACACCGAGAGACTGCTCTCAGGACAAATTGCAGGGCTGCTCTCCTCCGTTACCGGGATCTGAGCGCCAGAGGAGCCGTCTCTGCACCCAGACCCCCACTTTTCTGACTGGCTCAACAGATTGGGTTGAGGGACGCCAATTCCCTGTCTATTGTTCCTTGGGGACCAAAAATGAGAGGGCAAGAATCCAAACTCGATCCCAGCCTTAAGCGAAAGCAGCTGATTTTTCTATTACGGCCAGGCCCGTTATACCAGCCCAACACTTTAGAATTCGCTACTCTAATGGACTTAGACAATTTCTGCAGACGGACTGGGAAATGGTCTGAGGTTCCCTACGTCCAAGGCTTCTGGGCTTTGCGCTCCCGCCCAGATCCCTGTGCTCAGCGCTCCACTGCCCAGGTTTTCCTTGCCAGCGGCAGTTCGGAGCCTGGCCGACCTTCTGAACCCTCTGCTCCGGAACTTCCTTCCTCCTCTGACAATCTCGCCTCTCCTCCTCCTCCCTCCCCCTATCAGTCCCAGCCAAGCCCTCCTACTCCTGATGAAAGTCTTTCCTCCCCAATCAGCTCTCACACTCGCTCCACTCCCGCCAAAGCTCCGGGAGGTGGCGGGGATGGAGGGTGTAGTCCTAGTCCACGTCCCCTTCTCCCTGACTGACCTCTCTTCTATAGAAAAACGCTTGGGCTCCTTCTCTGCCAACCCAACTAACTTTATTAAGGAATTTCAATACCTAGTACAAGCCTATGATTTAACCTGGCATGACCTGCATATTATCTTAACCTCCACTATGACTCCTGACGAACGTGACCGTGTTCGAACTGCCGCCAGGACTTACCCCGACCAAACACATGGTACCAACCCCCTCATGCTGGTGGGAGCTGAGGCTGTCCCGGAGGCGGAGCCAGACTGGAACTACCAGGTAGAACAGGCGGATCAAAGGCTCTGCGACCAGATGATTGAATGTCTCATAGAGGGATTGAACCAGTCAGCCCAAAAGGCAGTCAATTATGACAAACTCAGGGAAGTGACCCAGGGACCTGGAGAAAACCCAGCTTTGGTCCTTAACAGGCTAACAGAGGCCATGTTACTCCATACCAACTTAGATCCAACATTTAATGCTGGAGTGACTGTTTTGGCTACTCATTTTACCTCTCAGTCAGCCCCAGATATTCGAAAAAACTGAAAAAGTCTGAGGATGGTCCCCAAACCCCCATCAGAGATCTGGTGAACATGGCGTTTAAGGTTTTCAATAATCGGGAAGCAGAGGCTGAGGCTGCCCACCAGGCACGGCTACTGCAAAAGGTAGCCCTGAAGACCCAGGCTATGCTGGCAGCCCTGCGGCCGGTGGCAACGGGGGCAAAGGCTAAATCCGGGCCAAAGAATACCCCGCCGGGGGTTTGTTTCAAATGTGGCAAGGAGGGAAACTGGGCCTGCCAGTGTCCCCAACCCCTATTGCCCACAAAGCCTTGCCCAGACTTCCGGCAGCCAGGATGCTTGTCCTCTTAAGAGCTTGTCCTCAGCATCTCCACGCAGAGAATTAGCTCAAGGCGTGAACTCTACCTACTCTTTTTTACTGTCTTTTTCTGGACCCATAGTTCCTTCCCAGATCTCGGTCATGGGGGTAGACGGGACCCCATCTTGCCCCCAGATGACCCTTACACTTAACAGTAGCCTGGATGGGTTCCCCTTTTCCCATTCTTTCTTCGTCATACCTTCCTGCCCTGTTCCGCTCTTAGGAAGGGATGTCCTACAAATATTAGGTGCCACTCTCCAGCTCACTCAGGGTCACCCTCTTTCTTCCCCTTTCATCCTCCCCCATTAGAAGACTCAACTCCCCTTCCAGACCCACCTATATCCCCTCTCTTGTTAACTCCTAAGTGTGGGACACCTCTACCCCAATGGTAGCTTCCCACCACACCCCCGTCATTGCTCGCCTTAAGCAGCCTGACATCTTCCTCTCCAGACCCCAGTTCCCCATCTCTTAAATGAACCTGAGAGGATTAAAGCCTATTATTTCTCGCCTCCTAGACAAGAAACTTCTTGTCCCTATCAACTCACCATGTAATACCCCCATCCTCCCAGTCAAGAAACCATCTGGAGCCTACCGTCTGGTCCAAGATCTCAAACATCAGTGAGGCAATCGTCCCTATCCACCCGGTGGTCCCCAACCCCTATACTATCCTCTCCCACATCCCTCATAATACAACCCACTTCTCGGTACTAGACCAGAAGGATGCTTTTTTTTCATTCCTCTTCACCCAGAGTCTCAGTTTCTCTTTGCCTTCACATGGACAGACCCTGACACGGCCTTGTCACAACAGCTCACCTGGACAGTCCTGCCACAGGGATTCAGGGACAACCTCCACCTGTTTGGTTAGGCTTTAGCCCAAGATTTGGCATCCTGTGAACTGGACCCCAGTAAAGTCCTCCAATATATGGATGACCTCCTACTTTGCAGCCCCTCTCTGCAGGACTCTCAGCAACAGACTGCCACCCTTCTCAACTTCCTCGCCCAAAGAGGATATCGAATGTCTCCTGATAAAGCCCAACTATCAAAGCAACAGGTCATATATCTCGGTCTCTCTCTCCTACATCCCTCGGCCTTACAGCAGACCACATCCAACTTCTCCGCAACCTCCAGCCACCTACATCAGGAGATCAGATCCTTTCCTTCTTAGGACTGGTGGGGTTCTTTAGACACTGGGTCCCCAACTTTGCTCTATTGGCCAAGCTGCTCTATGACACAGCTAAGGATACCCCCACGGGTCCCCTCACATCTCCTAAGACCGTGCAAAAGGTCTTCACCGTTTTGCGAGACACCTTGGTCCAGGTCCCCTCCCTCAGCCTCCCAAACCGCTCTCGCCCTTTTCATCTCTTTATGGATGAGAAGCAGGGAGTTGCAATTGGGGTCCTGGCTCAGCCAGTGGGCCCGACATACTGCCCAGTGGCCTACCTATCAAAACAGCTTGATCCGACCATATGTGTATGGCAGCCATGTCTTAAGGCATTGGGTGCTGCAACAGAACTGGGAAAGGAGGCCCTAAAACTCGCCCTATGCCAACCTGTAACTGTATTCTCCTCACATAGCTTGACAGACCTATTTTCCCACCACTTTCTTTCCCTTCTCAGCCCCTCCCATCTACGGGAATATTACTTCCTGTTCGTTGAAGGAACTATCCTGTCCCTCTGGTTCTCACCACGCCTTAACGCAGCTACCCTCCTCCCAATCCCCACTACGGAAGTAGAACCTACCCACTCTTGCCCTGAGATGTTAGACTTTCTCAGCCAGCCTCTAGACCGCATATCTGACAAACCCTTGCCCGATTCTGATCTCACTCTATTTGTAGATGGAGCTCAGTGCTCAGAGCCGATGGTCAAAGACAAGCAGCATATGCAGTAGTCACTCTGTCTGAAACCCTAGAGGCCAACAAGCTTCTCGAGGGCACTACCTCCCAGAAGGCCGAGCTCATTGCAGGGCCCTAATCTTGGCTAGAGGAAAAAGGGTCACAATC
The DNA here is from genome assembly GCA_004363575.1 of Solenodon paradoxus. Classification (NCBI taxonomy): domain Eukaryota; kingdom Metazoa; phylum Chordata; class Mammalia; order Eulipotyphla; family Solenodontidae; genus Solenodon; species Solenodon paradoxus. Next base: position 1,410,843 of record RJWH01000116.1, on the reverse strand, counting down.
TATACAGACTCCAAATATGCCTTCTTAATTTTCCACAGCCACTCGGCCTTATGGAAGGAAAGGGGCTTCCTAACCACCAAAGGGTCACCTATTGTTAATGCCTCCCTAATTGCTAAGCTTCTTCAGGCCACTGACCTACCCATTGCTACTGCAGTAGTCCATTGCAAGGGGCACCAGACATCATCAGATCCTGTCTCCCGTGGCAATGCCTGGGCAGATATGGTGGCTAGAGAACTCACTGCACATACCCCACCACCACTTTGATAGCTGCTGGAATAGGCAGCGCAAGCCTAGCACACAGCCTACAAACGACCCGACAACTGCAGACTGAGCTAGAGCAAGCCCTTGATGCCTCTGCCACCTCCCTAGCCTCTTTGCAAAGACAAATAACCTCAGTAGCCCAGATCGCTCTCCAAAACTGCAGGGCCCTTGACCTCCTAACTGCAGAAAAAGGGGGAACATGCCTCTTCTTGAAGGAAGAGTGCTGCTTCTACGTAAACAAAAGCAGCCTGGTAGAGGAAAACGTCAACACTCTCCAAAATTTTAAAGACAAGTTGAAAAGGGTTATACCCCTCTAGAAATGGGGACCCCGTGGTGGCGCTCCCTGATTTTTACCACTTTGGCGCCTATCGTTGGACCAGTTTTGATAATCTGTGTATTACTAATGCTTGGCCTATGCTTTCTGAGATTCCTCCAGGACAGAATCCGCGAAGCCTCCAGGGTTACCTTCAACCAGATGCTGCTCCAGACCAGAGCCTACTCTCCTGTCCAGACTGGGCCAGACAACACCAACCTCTGACCCCTCCTCTCTAAGCCCCGCTGTCAGCAAAGGAAGCAGCCAGATCGATCATGGCGTCCCCTTATCCAATCAAAGATATTGGAATGTTAGGCTGTCCCAAAGGGACAAAAAGGCTGCCATACCCAGGAAAAAAATATGGCTGACGTCAGACCGAGGGATTGAAGCCCACACCTGGAATCACAGAACCAATCCCCAACTGCAAAATATGAAGCCCGCGAAATTTCTGCTTAAGAGCGTGCTTCCCTTTGTTCAGGCGCGACTTCCCGGCCCCGTTCTGCGGACCAGAGAACCTCTCCCGGGTGTGCAAACCCCAGTAAAGCCCTGGCTATTTGATTTTTGTCTGATTTGCAATCTTTCCTCACGGAGCCCGGAATAAAAACCTTTCAGGATTCGTCTAGCAATGATTTTGCAATGTTTTTATGTTATTATGCATAAAATATGTAACCTCTAATGTAAAGCTCTTTATACTAGAAACTAAAATTAAATTAGTGTTATTTTCCATTTTATCACTAAGGAATTTTTATATAAGTTTTTAGTGCAATAAGTAACAAATCCTAACACATAGAATTTGTGTAAAATTATTAAAGCACAGAGAGTATGTAACACATCTGTAACAGGACTTGGTACAAAGTAGTCATTAAAATGGGAACTATTAATTGCCATTTCTTAATAACTATTGCTAATATAAATAAATGTCTGTCTCTTTCTTTCCCCTATATTAGTAGATGTTTTCTTCTACTGTTTGGCACTGATTCTACCAAGTATGCACTTAATTCCAAGGCCTTCTACTTTCTCAACACTGTGATTATTAGTCAGATGCCTTAAATAGAATAGTCAGCACTCATTACCTTTACTTTTTAGTCTGCCATTCATTTCTAAATGTGACTTATATCCAGCTCCTCAAAAACAGTGTAAAATATGTTACCTTTAATATATTATTTCTCTCTCATGTACTGGATTAATAGTAACTCCTTGTATCACAGCTTATTTGTCTTCACTAACTCCATTCAAACATGACTGTCTTTGTATCTTTAGGATACCTTTGTTTAGTTCTCTTTTATCTTTTCTTTTTGCTTGCTTGTTTGCTTGCTTGCTTTGGAATGTCAATATTCAAAGAATAGGATTTGAAATATTTGGATGGTATATTCAAAGTAATACTTTTTCATGAAGAGTGGGTAAAGAATAGCTAGATGTTGATGGTTTACAGAAAAGTGAATTACAAGAGGATTCAACTTGAAAAAGAAGTTCAGTTTGGGTGTATTATGATTGTGTTTGAGAAAACTATAGGATATTAGAGTGGGATGATCTAATAAGAAGTTGAAATATATAGTTCCTAAATGTGTGGTTGGAATTAAGGACTTGGCAAATGAGCAACAATAGAGATAATTAAGTCTCTTGTTTAAAGACATACTCCAGAAATATTATGTGCAAAAGAAAAAAAGAAAGGGTAGAATTCTGGGAATAAACATTTAATGAGTATATATATATATATAATGATATCTTAAAACTCTAAATATCTGGTAGTTTATAATGGCAAACACTCTGAAAGATCTACTGACGACATATAGTGTATCATTTGATTGAATTTTTCTAAGGCAATGAGTGTCTGTCCTTTGATATTTCAATTTCAGTGAAGGGATACAGGCAAATACCCAATGCAAAAAGCATTGTGATAATGTATGGGGAAACGAAAGCATTGAATGACAGTCTGGTAAGTTCGAATAATTAAGAGATATGGAAATTTAAGTGGAAACTGAATGGAAAGATTTTCTTGATTAATTATTAAATATGTGACCATGTTAATAGATCTAATAGTAGTTTGACATTTTACTATGTATAAATAAAATAATTGGTACAGGTAAAGACTTCTCTGAAATTGCTTAATTGACATTTTAAGGAATTCAATAAGCAATTAGATGAATTCTCTGTAATACTGAGATCATGGAACTTAAAAACAAGGAGGGAAAATGTGAAGTCAGTCAAATTGAAAGAGAAGTAATGATAAGAATAAGGAAACAAACTAAATTCAATATTATGGAAATAAAACAATTCCAAATGATAATCAGATCAAAGAGACATCTGTGTATATTTGTGGTGAATATCTGGACAAGTAAAAGGACTTCAAGGAGCTGTATAAGTGAAGTTTCTGTACAGGGCACCAAGGCAAAGCACTGTGGTAAATATAATCAGGTACGACTTTGATAAAGGAGACTAGCACTTTATTTTAGTGATGGAACTTGAACCTTGGTACTATAATCATGCATAACTAAATCACTAATAAATTGACCTGAAGTATAAAATCATAAAGCTTTAAAAATGAAATGAATATCTAGGACTGACCTATTGCATCAGAATCATTTCATAATTGAGGAAGTGGAGAGATGAGCTCTTCAAAGTTACCTTATGAGAGAGTAATAATGCTAAGTTTACATAAATAACTTATTATTTAATATATGTAATTTAAATGGATCTTATCTTACTTATATGGAAGAGTGTATTCTATCAACTGCAGCATATGTGTGGAACTTGCCCTTTTCAAAGAATTGTGGCTTTTTTGTGCTCCAGTATTTATGGGATTAACAATAGTTTGCTAACTGAAAATAATTTTGTTTTTCAGATTAGGAAAAGGAACTCTTTTACATGGTGGATGGAAGTATAAATTAACGCAAGCTCTATAGAAAACACTATGGATATTCCTCAAAAAACAAAACAAAATGAAACTACCATTTGATCCAGTAATTCTGCTTCTAAATATGCATTTGATGAATATAAAAGTGCTAGTCAGAAACTATATTTGCACCCCTATGTTCATATCAGCACAATTCATAATAGCCAAGATATAGAATAAACCCAAATGTTCAATTGATTATTAAAGTAGATACGATATTTATAGTTAGTGGAATTCTATTCAGTTACCAGAAAAGATGAAATGTTAATGTGATTATGCAAAAACAAAATAAGTTAGAAAGTAAAAGAAAAATGTTAGATGATTTCACTCATATGTGAAAAAGAAACAAATGAATTAACGAAAAACAAGGAAACTCTCAGGACTCTGAAATCAAGATTATGTTTACCATAAAAGAGGAGTGAGGAGCTGGAGGCAACAAGGGTTTCAAAGAGTACTTTCTGTTTTTTATTTCCAGGAATGTTAGTACATGGTGACAATAACTGGGTTAACAGAGTTTTGGAACCTCAATAATTATTACGATTCATTTTAATGTACATATTCTATACATTCAGTTATAACATCCTATTTAATATAATTTAATATATGGTACTGTCACTTCATGTTGCATAGCTATTAGCAAGTTCGATTGACAGAAAAACATCTTTAGACTGTAGAGACTTAATAGGACAAAACAAAATTCACCACAACTTTAAGACAATAGCCAATTATTATAGTAAAAACTGAAAACAAAGAGTAAAAACAAAAAAAAAAAACGCTGTGACTCCAAGTCCACCTACGTTAGTGAGGTTCATAAAGCACAGACTTCATCCCATACAAGACTGTGCTGAAGCACCGCTACATCCTTACAGGGATGATGGTAGTAAATATCACATGGGGAACCAGGACTATTTGAACCCTCGCTGAGTAGCAAGCAGATGTCCCCAACATCCCCCCATCCCCACCACCCGCAGCATAGAAAATATTCAGGTTTGAATCACAAACCACTTATAAATCATTAAGAAGATTACAATGAAGAAAGAAAATCAATAGATGCCAGCACTGAGATATTAAAATTATCTGACAAAGATTTTTAAGCAGCCATGATAAAAATCCACTGGCAAGTGTTTTCATGCATTCTTAAAAAAAAAAAAAGAAAAAAAGTAGTAAACTTCACCAAGTAAATAGAAAGGTTTGACAAGGAAATAGAAGACATCAAGAACCACCAAATGCATTTTGCAGAACTCAAAGCATAATAATGGAAATTAACATTTCATTGAACAGATTTGTTTTTAAAATGAAAGATATGAAAGAGAGAATTAGTACCATGGAAGATGGAACCATAAAGATGATCAACTGTAAACAAAGAGAAAAGATACTGGGTAAAACAAAACAATAGAACCTCAGGGATCTGTTAGACTATAACAGAAGAGCTAGCATCACTATTGCCGATGTTGTTGGTGCTATTATTATTATTATTATTGTTATTATTATTATAATAATTATTATTTGTCATCAACATCCTGAAAGGAAGAAGAGGGCAACTCTGAAAAAATTACCAGAAGTGATAATGGCTGGAAATGTCAAATGTGGCAAGAGTTATAATCCTACAGATTCAAGAAATAAGTGAACTCCAAACAAGAGAAACCCAAGGAAATTCACATCAATCATATCATAATTAAGCTAAACTACAGGCAAAAGAGTATCCTGAAAACAAAAAAGTAACAATTTATCTAAAAGAAAAATAATTAAAATGACAGAGGGTTACTTATCAGAAACCACTAAGAAGAGATGGAATTGGCATAATTGGAAAGAATTGTCACAGATTATTCTAGATTAAGTGAAAATATTTACATCAGTAATGAAGAGGATAGATTCTCAGATGTAAAACTAGCAAAATTTTTCTTCTGAAGAACTCACTTAAAAATTGGCTAAAGGACATTCTCTATACAGAAATGAAATGATCAAGTAAAAACTCTGAAATAACAAAAAGGAAAAAAGAATGGTAAGCAAAAATATGAGAATATGAAACATTTTCTTATCCTTCTAAGTTTTCTAATTTATGGTAAATGTTAAAGCAAAAGCTATTAGCACTACCTAATATGGTTCCAAATAATTGCAGAAGAAATACTTAGAACAAGTATGTTATATACAGGAGACAATGAATGGAAAAAGAGTTTTCAATATTTCACAGGAACTGATAAAATAGTATCTGTAGCATTCAGTTTAAAAAGCTGTGCCAATTAATATACTCAAAACATTAGAAAGAAATGCTTAAAAGGAAAAGGAGTACATATTGGGAAAAAAAACTAATTTAAACCTTCACACATCATTGATTTCTTTAAACATTAACAGCAGAAGTGGTCTAAATAAACCAATTAAAAATGATAACCCAACTAAATGCTGTCTACGAGAAACTCAGTTTTTTATAAAAATGCAGGTGAGTTGGAAATAAAAATTTAGAAAATATATAGCATACAAACATTAATTAAAGGAAAGCAGGAGAATCTATGTGACCACTAAATAAAGCAAACTTCAGAGAAAAGCTACCAAACGCAGAGTGACATAATAATATGCACAGGTCACATATCAATCCATCAAGAAGACACAGCAGTTATAAATAATTATGCATCATATAACAAAACTGCAAAATACATCAAGCAAAAGTTTATATAACTGAAAGGAGAAAAAGAGAAAACCTCTGCATAGTTAATGATGTCCACAGTCATCTCTCATGCATAGAACAACTATCATAGAAAAATCAGTAAAGATACAGAAATCCTCAAAATCATCAGTCAACAGGATCTAATGAAAATTTGTAGAGTACCCCACCCAATAACAGAATGAACAGTCTTTTCATGTCTCACAAAATGGCATACAAATATAGACCACATTCTAGACAACAAAGCACATTTAAAAGAACTGAAGTTGAGGCAGGAACTGGAAACTCAAGATTTGATAAGGAAAGCAATGGCTTGCTTTACAGAATCAGCTAGACCAAAGTTAGAAAAACCACAGGAAACATTCTGTTAAGAAAAATACTTTTTTTCCTTGCCCCCTTACCCGGAATGTATGGACAACCATAGCTATGAAAATGAATGTGCTGAGATGCTTGAATGAGACTTACAGAAACACCTAAAATACCGGGCAGAGAGGCCCCATGAAAGACTTGGGTCCTGGGGCAGGAACTCAGGACCTGGGCATTTTAGAATGGAAGTTAAAGATCACTGTTGCTAGAGAAGGAAACTTGTTCCCAGCTCCCGCCAGCCAGTGCACTGGGGACTGCCCCGGGCCAACAGGAGCAAGTTTCTAGAGCAGGTCCCACAGGCAGTCCGTGGGGCTAATTCCACTCCATATTGCTTCTTCCACACAGAATAAGACCCTGCTTCTGTTTTCTGTTGCCTTCTGTTCCTCTGCCCAGATATTGTGCTCAGATATACACATCCTCATCTGTCTTCAAGATGTTGTACAAGTAACATATTCTCAAGGAAACTTCATCTGAAGGCAATATTTCATTATACTACCCTGGTCTCCACCCTTGAGCTTCTTGCCTCATTCTATTTTTTATTCATTCAAAGAACAGTTCAGTTTCTAACCTAGAATTTTTTTACTATTTGCTTATGTTTTCTTTTCTGTAACCTTTTGCTAAAGGGTAACTTTCATAAAGATAAGGAAAAAATGTTTTAGTGTTAATAATTTTAGCTTTTGGTTCACAGCACTGAATTCTGTGTCCTACTTCCGTTTGGGCTCCTTTCTTGGCGCTGTCACTAATGAGATTCAGGTACATCCTTCAGGTAAATTGCCACAACAGCCTTCAGTCTTGACACACTCTAATGTGTTCTCTTAGAAGCTTTAAAGTGAGTTTTCTATATGCAAACTTGATTATATTTCTCCCCTGTCTGAAACCATTTAATGTTTTCCCATTACTGGTAAGATTACCTCGAAGTAGTGGGAGAGAGCTCAATTGAGAAATATCTCATTCCTGAGGAGACAATTAAGCTTGGAAATCATGGGATTACTCTCATTCTAGTTGGGCTTCTGTTTATGACCTGGAGAAGAGAGAGATTGTGACATGGAACACTGTGATTTGTGACCTACAGACACTACTATTTATGTCAGCCCTAATTCTGTATGGACCGGTGAATTTTTCCAGCAGCCTTTGGCTCCAGGTTTAGTCACAGAGAGCACCATCAATGAGATTCACCCAGGGTTTCTGTTTTGCCAATAGGTGTCCAATACTCAGGAATTTAGAAGATTATTGACATGAAAGGGAGACTTTATGATCATTTGGAACAAAGTGAGAATGCCAGGAGAAGGGGAACAGAGAAGTATGGGAACAATTGTTCAGAAGGCTTTATAGATTTCCTTGTATTAAGTAAGGATAATAGCTCTGAATAATGGCAGGATGGGGATATGGTAAGGACAGTATTCATCAGTACCCTAATCTCCAGATGCTGAAGGCAGGAATTTGAGACTTACAGAATCACTGATACATAAAATAATAAAGCTTGGAAAATATCTTAGAGACGATTAGATGAACCACCATTTTTTTACATTTAAGAAAATTCAAGACAGGTTAACTAAATTTCCAAAGATGGCACAGTTGATAAGTAGACTACCAGGAGCTTATAAAAATTTTATTTTCTATATGTGGATATTCTTATAAATGGCTAACAGTTTGCCTGAGTTGGTTTCTCAAGTTCAGAAAGATATATGATGGATGATTGATAGAACTTTGTCTTATTCCGCATAAACCCAGTGAATACTTCATTAATTAAAAAAAATACAACCTTTATCTTAAAATGGAAAGTGGTAAGAGTGTTGGATCATTATGTAGATAGATGACAATTATTACTGATAAGAGACTAATTTCTATTAGAACAAATCACATCTGTTTCACTGGTTCTTGGTTCCTAGAGTACAGTCTGAGAGCACTTTTGAAAAAATAAATTAATCATACTTATTATCTTTACATCAAATCTGTTTCAAAGCATATTACTATTATATGCGTTAAAATTTTAAAATAAGCTTTAACTGAGCAAGAATTTTGCCTTGTTGTGGACCATATATAGCATTCTGTGAAAGAGAATCTGTGAAGAACAGTTTGAAAGATGGAAGCTTCTGATAGTTTGCCTAGAAGTTAGAAAAGAGGAATGTCCTGTTATGATGTATTTTAGTTTAAATTGTACAAGTACAGTAGTCCTTACTGCACTATTCATTTAAAACACATTTAGGTCGTGAAAGCTATGTTTTAGCAGACATGAAGCTTCTTGGAGGAACATCAGTCACTTATTTTTTAAGCTGGAGCTAAAGGAAGATATATCAAACGCAAACTTTACATTATGTTGGAGGGTAAAATTCATTAGAGGCTGTTAAGCACTAGTAAATTTTCAACATGGAGTATAAGAATCAAATGTATTCCAAGAAAATGGTAAAGCCTGAAGCATGAAAGTCAAATAAAATGTTTACATTAGAGTACAGCTGAAACATATATAAGCAATTTGTTGAAGTTGGATAAGTTATTTTGAAAGATAATAGGTTTAATGATAATTTTTGGAATATGATTAAGTCACTGCTTATTTTTATTGAGAACCTACATATACTGGGAAATTGAATCAAATGGGCTCAAAACAAAATTTTTATCAGCATACAGACACACACCTACCACATACACTGCCTGTACATCCCTTCTTTATAAACATATACAAATTATATGTACACACTTATGTAGGTACCATATGTACTTCTATGTAGCTATGCTATTATTGAAATACATACACACAGATATATAAATACTCACACACATTATGTATATATACACACCTATTTATAATGTACATACTTCTAAGACTTAAGTGAAACTTCTAAAATATAAAAAGTAAAACTGTAGACTATAGTAATGAATGGAAAGTGATTTTGCAACTTTAATAACATTTGAATAAACATGAAGCTAAAGTCCCTATGTGAGATTAAGAAGCAAATAAAATAAATGTGATAATATGTCTATGTAATTTTATCTAATGATGTTGTCTAAGCAATGACACATTCAATATGTAAATCTCTCTAGAACTGTAACTTAGATATGTAGAAACATTCATATTAGAGTATGCACTCAAATTTTAATTAGTGTTTTGTCATAATTTTAATAGCAGCTATTCAAGATTTTTTTTCTCTTATCTCTGAAGGATTCACCTTGTTAAAATGATTATTCAGTTCTAAAAACATTCTGTATTCAAAATGTTGTGGGGGGAAAAAAAGAGTTATGTTTCTAAATTATTTATTTATTGTAAAATGGCATCATATAAATATTTTTCTAGACCCTCTGTGCTTCCTAGAAATCTCCCTTTATGAGATTCATTGATCTGGGTCATCGAGACACTTTTTAGTGAGTGAATTCACCAGGCATCAATTTCTATGTAAACCAATGCTGATTGCTTTTCATTAACCATTCTCAAAAGTATTTTTTTTTAAAGATCTGAAAAAAAAATAAATGAAATATTTATCTTTCTTTTGGTATGTAGGTTTATAAAACATATGTGTTTTATATTGAGTCTGTTTTAATTAAAGCATGTACAAATTATTGAATAAATACTTGTATATACACAAGTTCCCATTCATGTAGGAAAAAGCTGATTCATAATTGTGTGTGCTAGCTAATCATTTTTATAACAGATTATCATAAGATTTGTGCACTTGACAAAGATCAATTTAAAAGAAGTTCAGGAAAATATAATGTGCTTTGTTATTAATTTGGATCAAATTTTGTCCTCGAAAATATATTTAAATGCATACTATACAGATTTGATAAGCTACTTATCTGACAATATAGTGATCATATTACATATGAATTAGGAAACACAAGAATGAAAAAAGAGTGTCGAATAGGATTAAAGGTCAGAAGTCAGGATGACATGAGAAAAAGACAGAGAAGGGTGGTAAACAGGATGCAGAATATTATGTACAAAGGATAAAGACTAAAACCATTTCACCAGGGCAATGTCTTGGTCTATTTTCTACTTTTTTTTGGTATTTGTTGCAATAGTTGTGTCAATGCTGAAAGTTATAGAAATTTAAATGTTCCTACATATGTCAGAACTGGTTCATTTATCTCTCCTATACTTCTGACTTATTTTTTTGTAAATCAGAGCACTCTTGATAAACGTGAAAAATTGCTTCTGTGATTTTAATGATAGTGACAGATTTTTAAAGTACAATGAGCTCCCACAAATTGTTTCAGCCTATGAATTGTGTAAAAATATGGTAAAAATAAAGATCCTTAAACCATTGTCTTTAAGCTATGTCTCCATTATATCTGGGCTAGGATCAAGAGTCTCTTTTTAAAAATTTTCTGTTGATTAATAATTCGTTAGCATTTTAATTTAATTGATTGAGTTATTTATCTGTGCCCAAATAAATTGTTACCAGAAAGGAAAGTAGAAAAAATGAAGGAATCAATTAGATGTGAAGTATATAATTGGGCTGTTGATATACTTAATGCATTATATATGAATGTTTATTTATAAAAATGTACATCATAAACCTATATAATGAGGATGTTTTTGATAAGTATTCCAAGTGATTCCTTTGTGACCTTTTCAAGGATCTCTATTTCAGTAAAGCACAAATAAGTTTTTTTTAATAACAAGCCAGGAGACTGCTTCTGTGTTAATGCTTATTCTGAGTGTCAAAAATTTCAGTTATGTGTCAGCATTTGCACTCAGTTCATGAAACCTTCTATAACATAATTAAAATCATTCAATAATTTGGAATTATTGAAGATAATAAAAATAATTAGTTAAATATATTGGAGGCACATTATTCAGTAAATACTATATTCACTGTATATTTCACTCCAATGAATGTTTACAGTGAAAGAATGGGTATTACAATGCATGTAATTTGAATTCCTTTGAAATCATATAGTATGTATTGGCATCCTGAAAGTCCTTGTTTTTTAAATAAATAAATTTTCTCTTCCTAATGAGTAATGAAATTACACAGTTCTGTTTGTTTAGTAGCAATGCTTGTTCTAGTTTTCATCCAAAAACATTACATTCTCTCAAAATACTTTAAGCTTTTTCTTTTTAAAATGTTTAAATATTTCGATGTTAATTTTATTGAAAGAACATTGCATCATAACATTTTATAGATTTGGAGTAAGCTACCTCATAAATACTAAACATCAATATATAATAAGTTAAGTTTACAAGCAGCTCAATTCCATTCAGCACAATATAATTAAGTCCTTTAAACTTGATTCTTTGGTTTTGAGCAAAGTACATTGCAAGTTATGAAGCAGAAGTATTAGTATTATTGCTCTGTTAAGTCTAGGAAGGTGACACTTGTAGTGCCATTGCCACATTTTTTCTTTTCCTTCACTCCATTACCTGATGTAATGGACCAAAGTAGGAGGTCTTTAGTCTTTTCTTGTTATTATTCTTTTTTGAATTCCTGATTAGGATGTCATCAATGCATACTGCTATATCTGGAATTCTAGAAAGCAGATCCACAAAATGCTAGGCAATTAAGGAGTAATGCAAATTTAAGATGAAAGATTTTCACTTATAAAACAGAGTAGAAAATGATTATGATGAGGGACTGGGGAAACAAAAGGTCTGCTTCTCAAATGTGTCTATTCTAGGAATTATCTGGTATAGTCACTATTTTGCAGATCTTAGGTGGGTCATGGAGTCTCTATATTTGAGAATGTTACAGGTTGTTTTATAACCTCTCCAGTTGTTAAACAATGAAACTATCAGATGTAGATTGGGTATGTGAGAGCATATTTGTAAAAGTCTTCACAAATTAATCAAAAAAGAGTTGACTGTGGTCACTAAATTTATATAGGTCTTAGGTTCTTTTTCATAGTGATTGTGGGCATAGGACACTACCTTCTGTTCCTTCATTTTCTCTCTGTTCAGATTACTTTCCATAGCCTTTTTCTGATTTAAGAAAAGTGTTTATATATGTGAAAACATGTCTAATCTTTTGGATAGTAAGAATGAGGCAGTTGTCACTGATAAACTCACTAATTGAATGTGACAGTAAAAGGGATGTCATAAACACAAGGATTATTTTAAACAAGACTGTTTAGTAAACCTTGAAATTGAATGTGGCTCAAACGCCTTATACATTGATGCTCTAAATATAAGTTCATCACGAAAATTATTTGTATGAATTAGTGCACAATTTCTTAGCTAAAGTTACAGTGAATTGCCAATTTTGTCTAAAGAATCATTTAGAAAAATTATTATACAGCATTTATAGTAGTCTCAATTTGAGGAAAGTAAATCCTCAAATTATTTTAAATATTCCAAAAATCAAAGAAGGCATAGAAATAGCTATGTGTTCCTGATCAAAAGTAACCAATATGTTCAATTTATTGATTTCTACTTATGTTGCTCTGTTTACCTTTATTTACCCTTATTCTTATATCAACAACTTCCTCTCCAACTAGAATACAATACAGAATTGAAACTTCATTATCTTTACTTGAAATTACTTTGCTGAATACTACTTTATTTAGAGGGGCAGGAGGATATATCATAAAGATGAATACTATCATGTTTCAGCTTTCACTACTGAAGGCAATTAAAGTTAATAAGAAACTTTAAAATCAGCATACTATAAAATCCCCAACGTATTTAAGACTCTTTTAAGTTATATTATAATGACAAAGTTCATGTTAATCAAGAACAATTTATGAAAATTTATGTATGTACTTATCTTGGTGTAATGCTTCCAAAGAAACTGTCAGGGAATGAACTCTGTGAAGTGAATTGCTAGTAAAATGAATCAGACATCAGATTTAGTCTTTTCTATAACAATCTTATGTCTCTGATCAAATCACTTAAACTTTTTGAGTGTCAGTAAAGTCATTGGTACTGCTGCAAGATAAATGCTACTATCCTTATGTTACATATTATAAAATTAAGTATTAATGGATTAAATCACTTGCCAGGGACACAAAGTCAAATAGTAACAAAGTAAAAACTTAAACTTAGGTCTGTGGTCTAAGGTCCATGACTTGATTTACTATGATACACAGTCTTTCATGGAAACAAGATTTTATATTTGCTTTGTAGTTGAGTTAAACTGAGAAAAGAGAGGATTAGGGTACTCATACAAGATTATGTGATTAATAAATGTCAAAGCTGAGACTTGCATACAGAGCTTCTTATTTTGATTCACATTCTTTCCTCTGCATTAAGAAACCTATCGAAGAGAATGGCTCATAAAATTCAGCAATTCAGCAGTCATAAGGAGACTAATAATAGCTGACTAATAATAGCTGACTAATAATAGAAGACTAATAATAGAAGACTAATAAGAAGAAATAATAGCTGGTGTGTGTGTGTGTGTATGATTTTGGTTAGATCCATTTTTTTTAATTTCTCAGATTCGGTAACACATATACATGATGCATATTGTGGAAAATATTTTGCTTCATTATTTTCCCCCTGGAAAGTCCTAGCATGTGAGTCACCACCTATCTCTTTCTTTTAAATAATAGCATAATAATTTGTATTATACATGCACAATACATTTTTCGCTAGTTATAAAATGAACTTAGATTCTATTTTCTACTATGTAAACAAAATTGCAGTGACTATACATCATTTGAATGTATCTAATTATACATATACAAAGAAGATTTATGTATGTAATTGCTAGGTCAAAAAACATACATTTTTTATTTTAATAGATATTTCCAAATAACTGTTCACAAGCTGGCACCAACTTCCTACCTAGCTGCACATCTAAGAAAGACTGTTTCCCACACATTCTCTTTCTTAGTTTTATCCATTTAAAGCAGATCCTTGAGTAATGTCATTTTTTTCAGATTGAGGGAAAAAAAATGATTCCTGGGCCAGTCTATTTAATTTGTGTGGGATATTCACACTCTCACATTTCAGCAGGGGTTTTCTCCAGTACGCCAGCTTCCTTTCACATTCCAAAGTTACAGATGTTACATTAATTGGCATGACTAAATTGTTGCATTCCTAATGAGAGTGTGTGTGTGTGTGTGTGTGTGTGTGTGTGTGTGTGTGTGCATGTATGTAAGATTATGTGCAATTGTGCCTTAAGACAGAATGGTGCCCTGCACAAGATGGGTTAATGCCTAGCATTTTGAGCTGCTGGCATAGGCTCCAGACCTATGACCCTGAATTGGAATTAAGCAGGTTGGAAAATGAATGAATGAATACAAATTATTGTTTAATATTAGAATTGTTTAAAGTGCTTATTCAGAAGTTTGGAGATGTTTTTGTGACCAGAAATATGCTACTGGAACTTAACCCTTGTTCATATGATTTAGCCTGTGGCAACATTTCCTTTGTTGCACATCGTTTAGCTTGAATTAGTTTCCAGAATGTTAAGTGAGGACTTAACTATATGTTATTACTCAAACATGATTTGACAGTTGAGTTTTATTATCTCCAATGAATGATATTGAGCATGTTCATTTTTTAAGAGTCTTTTTTTGGGCAATTGTACATATTTTGACATTTTTCAATTGGGCTATTTTTCTATTTATTATTGATTTGTAGGAGTTTCTGTTAATTCTGCTAAGTAAAGTTTGGTCTTTGAGGTGGTTTTACAAATTTCTCAATTTATTTTTAATCTAATTGTTTTGGCTGTCGCAGGCAAAGAAAATAAAATGTGCTTTTATTAATTCATCTACCTATTTTTTATTAACATTGTAAATATTTTATTGAAGTTTGAGTTACAGTGAAAGGAGTAATTGATTGATTTGACCATATTTAATTATTTAGTTAAATGTTAATTTTATTGTAACTTCAATAAGCAAGATTTAGGTAATAATCAGGTATAAAGATCAAGGGTAAAGACATTGTGTCAGCAGGTGGAAAAACCGTTCCGTGAAAAATCTTGAAAGATTTCAGAGTAGTACAGTTAGAGTCAAATGCTATTTAGAAGAGTCAGTCATTAGAGTAGACATTACAGCTAGTACTTACGCTTATTGATTCATGTGTTTATTTAAATATATATATTCTTATAATTTCTAGAAGTGGGTGGAGAGTCTTAGGTAAACATGCTGTATACACACTCCTCGATATGGATCAATATTCATCTTTTGTGTTCATTATATAAACTTAGCTACTCAATTATCTACTTAATTAAAAAACAGTCACCTCTTTTCCATGTCTCCATTCTCCATGGTTGAGAGCAACAAAATATGCCTTAGGTGACAAAGTACTTTATTAAATATTAATCACTTATATGTGTTCATTGCCTACACACCCCCACAATAAAGCTAATATACCCTTATAAATAAAAGTGACCTAATGAACTCTGGGACTTCACCCAGGTAATTTAGATAGTCCAAAGGAATTTATCCATGGCCACATTGTGCATGAACATAGTATTCAATGCTCATTATATAATATATATATATAAATATACATATATATTAAGGTAAACTAAAAAGTTTTTCATACTTCAATGCAAATAGAATGACCTTCAGAGATAGAAATCTTGGACTCTTCTAGTGGCAATGCACTTTGAACCTTCCTTGCCCAACAGTGATTATAGAACAGCTGCTCATTCTTCATTTCACAGTTTTTTACTTCTAGCTTTGTTTTTGAGAATAAAATAAGAACTGAAAAGCACAGTGTTTTATAAAAAGTGCTAGTTAGTAAATGTGAACTCCATTTCTTTTTCTTCCCTTCACTGGAAACTCTATTCATTAATATAATACTAGAGGTTTTATTTCATGTTGGCAATTTGCTAATTGTGAATGCACTATTAGCACTTTGAACCATTACCATTACTTGAAATAATTTCTTGAGGAAACTATTTAATGCAGAATCCTTCCTTAAGTTATATAACTTTATCATAAGATCTTGAATATTCAAAACATTTCATGTAATTATATATTATTATAATTAATAAAATAAAAGTTGATATAGAGTCACATAAGTCCATTTTCAGTGATTGACTAACTTATTTAAAATTATTTTACTTATATTTTGAAGGTTATATCTGTGTTGGACATTTGCCTTCTTAGATTTATCACTTTTGGCTTTTTATCTTGAAATTCTTCTGCTATTAGTGGCCTTGAAAGAGAAAATGTGACTCATGACATTTTGAAAACAATTGCTTGACTTGCCATTAACTTGAGTGGTGATGTTGCAATAATGGAATACATTTTTTCTCTATATAACATACATTCCCTACTTTACTGCTCAAAGTGACTGCAAAATACTCTAAATTAATTTAATCTGATTTACTTTCTTAATGTAGAAAATTCATCTAAATGTGCTTTATGACAACAAACACACATAGATAATTTAAATTTTCACCTTCCCAAATATAGCTTTATTTGCTGCTTATTTTCTTGAATTCATATGTATTCTGAGACTGACCTTGAAAGAAATTAGAGAAATAAATATTCCATCTAATTTTCATAACGAAATTTCATTTTTGATTTCTGGAGTTTTTTAGAGACTAATAATAGACCTATATGATTGATTATTTCACTATTTGGACCCTATCAAAATATATGGTGTTGATGTCATTTATGTTAGTAATCTGCATCACTTTAAAAAGCAGTTTGTACTTTTCCTACTTTTCAGCTTGAAGTGCAATTGAAATAAAACATTTATTTTTGGGTGTGCAATATGATTGAACATTTGCATACACTGCAAAATGATCTTGACAATAAATCTATTAACCATCTTTTCTTTGCAACTTTCAAATTTGCAATGATGTATTAGTGATCATACTCCCCACATAGTACAGGATAACTTAACTTATTTATTTTTAACTGTAAATCTATACCTCTTAATTAGCTTGACTATATAAACCATTTTAGATGGGACAGTGCTGTTTTTTCATATTTCTCGACTGTCCCATCATATATGTCAATTTTCTCCCACTTTTAATAATCCAGGTTCTTCTTAAACATGTAGCAAAAATGGAATTGAGTTGCCTATGGCCCAGTCTGTTGAAGGGATCCAAAAGCTGGTGCCTCCTTTGCCCCATGTTAAAGATGGCCCTTGCCCATATTGACTGCAGCAGGCTGCAGCTTCTACTGCTACTCGCCACCCATTATGAGGAAACGGGATCTGTGGGAAGAGTATTCCCCTCATTGATACCTGTGCCTGTTTCCTCAGAATGATTGAGCCACAGGTAAATACTATGAGGTTATTTTTGGCACTATGTTTTATATCTCTAGCACTAAGGGAGTTATTATTTGCAGCACTGGGCTGGTTATTAGGCATTTCTGGCACTGGGATGATTAAAGCAGAGTAGGGTTTTCAGAGGCACTGAATTTGATATTCACCTAAGATGCTAAGATTCCTTGCACTGGCCTTGAGCATTTGTATGAAGTCCAACCAGACCATGTCATTATATGTGATCACCAATTGGCATCAAATAGTACATACTTATTGCTGGCCTGGCTGCTCTGCTCTTGCTCAGAGTGCTCTGATTCTTCTTCTCCCCTGAATTGCTAGCACATAATATGTTCCATTTTTGTCATATCAATGTCCTGTTTTTGTCACAAGGAAACATGCTTAGTTTATCCTTCATGTGCTCTACCCATTATGCCCACTCCTTATATTTCATAGTAAACATCAAATGTTTTCTGTTTCTATGATTTCACTTTAGTTTATTCTGGCTTTTAAGATTCTATATATAAGTGAAATTATGTTGGATTTGTCTCTTTCTGTCTGACATTTCATTTTGGCAAAATAACCTCTAGGCAAAATTACGTTGTCACAAATGGCAAGATTTCATTATTTTTAATGACTGACTAGCATTGCACTGTGTTTGTTTATATGTGTGTATACAACTTCTTTATACATTCAACAATTGATGAACATTAGGTTGTTATCTATTCTAAATAATGCTACAATGAACATGGGACTACATATATCTTTTTAATTTAGTATTTAATTTCCTTCAGGTAAATGCCTAGAAATGGAGATGCTGGATCCTATAGAAGTTTTATTTTTGATATTTTGAGTAACCTCTATATTGTTTTTTATAGCATCTGCAATCATTTTCATTGATACCAACAGTACATAAACATTTTCTCTTTTCTTACTTTCCATTTCATTTCTTTCCTCTGAATTTTTTAAAAAAATTCTTTTATTACCTTTGGGCTTCATTTGTTTTTTCTTTTTCTAGTTCCTTTAGATATACTGATGGGTTTTTGAGATATTTTTTGTTTTTGGAGCTGTTTTGATTTGCTTATGCATTATATTCTACGTAATAAAATTTGTCACTAAGCACTTTCATTATATTTTTCAGGTTAGTTATTGCAGTCTTCAAGTCCTTGAATTCTTATATACTTCTTTTGACTTTCTTATATTTTCTGCTCTTTCTGAATTCTCACTTTCTTCCTCCATTGGTCTCTGAATTTTGGTGAACTTCCTGACCATTGTCTTGAATTCCTTATCTGGCAGATTGCTTATTTCATATCAATTTTTACTTTTTTCATGAGAATTTATCTGTTTTTCTTTTCTTTTCTTTCATTGTTTTATTACGTGAAACAATACAATACTACATTTGAAAGGAGTAATGAGAATAAATATACTTTCTTTTTTCTGATCTTGGAATGAAAATTTTCAGTTTCTCACCACTAAGTGTAATCTTAGTGTTAGATTTTTTTGTAAAAGTTGAGTTGAGGAAGTTCCTTTCTAGTCCCAGTCTACAGAGTTTTTTTAAATCAAAGATAGATTTTAGATTTTGACATTCACTATTTTGATCATATAAGCATATTTTTTTTTCCTCTTTACTTGTTAATGGGAGGGATGAGATTGGATTGATTAAAAAACATTTATTCCATCTTTCATACTTAGCATGATGTTAAATTTTATTCCAGCTTGGTTGTGTTGTAAGATGACTAGATAAATGGGTAAAACATTAATTTTGTGAGTTCTTGTGAAAATGTTTTTGAGTTTAACATATGATGCATTCAACTTAATGAATATCTGCCTTCAGTAGAGTAGTCATTTTCAAATTCTTTGAAGGTCTGAATAAACAAAAAAGTAGAGAAAGAGCACATTCTTTCTCCCTCTCTCTCTCTCTCTGTTGCACTTTCTCTTATTCTTTGTCTCTTGTCTCTCTCTTCCTGTTGAACTGAGATGTCTACCTTAATCTGTCCTTTCCCATGTCAGTTCTTGGTTCTTTGACCTTCAAACTGAGAGTGCACAAGCAGCACTTTGCAGTTCTCAGACTTTCAGACTTGGATTAGGAGTTATAGCATCCATGCTTTGTTTCTCAGGTCTTTATATTTAGCCTGACAATAGTATAACTGGTTTTCTAGCTGGCAGGTGACAGATTTCAGGACTTGTTGGTCTCCATTACTTTGTGATTCAATTATTTAACTAATTATACTCATAAATCTACTTATTTTCTATCTATCGTCTATCATCATCTATCTATTATATATCTCCCACTGGTCTGTTTCTCCTGAGAACTCTGACTATTATACATGAAATAAATTCCACTTGGTCATTGGTCCTGCTGTATAATTCTGTATAAATTTTTAAATTTGTTTTGCTAATATGTTTTTGAGGATTTTGATATCTATATACATATATACACTTGTTCTGTTTTTTTTTTTTTTTTTTTCTTTCTTGTAATTTCCTTGTCTGGTTTTGGTGTTGTAGTAATACTGGTCTCATGAGACAAGAAGAATTCTTTCTACTTTTATCTTCTCAAAATAATTGTAGAGAACTGGTCATTTTTCCTCTTATATGTATAGCAGAATATAGCATTGAACTCATATAAACCAGTTGCTTACTATTTTGGAAGAACATTATTTTTAAATTAATTTTATTGAAGGGATACTGCTGATTAAATTTCATCAATAGAACTGTTCAGATTGTATAAATGTATCTATATTTTCTAATTTTTTAAAAATAGGTTAAAAATTTTCATCATTGCAACATCTGTACAGAACACAAGTTCACCACCAACAAATTATGTTTTTCCCTTTGTGTGAGTTTTCGCACATGTGTTTTTCAATAAGTCGCTTCATTTCTAATTTGTGGACATAGAGTAGTTTATACTTTAACTTATCCATTTAATGTTTATAAGATTTTTAGTGATTGCCTCTTGTTGTTCTTCTTACAATAGTAATTTGTGTATTCTTTTTGTAGCCTGATTAGCATCTTATCATTTGCATTGCTCTTTTCAAACAAACAACTTTTATTCTGTTGACTTTCTACGTGGATTTCTTATTTTCAGTTTCATTAATTCCTACTCTATTTTTTATTACATCTCTTTGTCTTCTTACTTTGAATTGAGGTTGCTTTTTTTTGCTTCCTAATGTAGCAGCTGAGATTATTAACTTTAGATCTTTCATGTTTTCTAATATATGCATTCATTGTTATAAATTTTCACTTTCTCACATTTTGATAAACTGTATTTTCATTTTGATCTACTGCAAACTGGTTTTATATTTCCCTTAAGATGTTTTCTTTAATCCATGTATTTTTTAAAAATATGTCATTTCACAGGCATATATTTGTGATTTACCAACTATCTACTATTGATTTTAGTTTTAATCCAATTGTGATGTGAGAGCGGATATCATTTAATTTCTATTTCTATTTGTTACATTTTATGACCCAGAATGTGGTTTGTCTTGATTAATGTTATACTTTGTTTTGGTTTTGCATTTTTCTCCTTGTTGTCTTTTGAGCTTCTTGGATCTGTGGCTTGGAGTCTGACATTAATTTGGAAACATTTTCATTTATTATTATTTCAAGTATCTCCTGTGTTCCTTTTTCATTTTCCTTTCCTATTGGAATTCTCATTAAATGTAGGTTACATCAGTTGTATTCCCACAGTTCTTGAATAGCTTTTTTCTTTTTATTTCCAGTGTATCTTATTCTCTTTGATTTTTCGTTTTGTAAGTATCTATTGACATATTCTCAAACTAAGAAATAACATTATTAGCTATGTTCAGTCATGAACATCTCAAAGACTATAATTTCTTTTATAGTATTTTTGATCTCTAGCATTTCATTTTAGTTTTTTCATAAAATTATAATCACTCTTCGTTGTTCATCTTTTTTCTTTATAAGACTACTTAGCTTCTTAATAATGCTTATTTTATATTCATGGCCTGATAGTTCCAAAATTCCTGCCATATTTGATTAAGATTTTGATGCTTACTCTGTTTGTTTAATTTTTCTCTTTTTTATTTTTTATTTTTGTCTTTTAGTATGCCTTATAATATTTTTATGGCTGGACACTAGATATCGTGTAAAATAAATTTTAATAGATTTATAGTAATGTGCAGTAAGTATAAGGAGACATGAAGCATTCTAAGATATATAACTAAGACTCAATCTTTAAATGTTCCCATGTCTCTGGATTGTAAATTTCATGTTATTCAGGTTCTTTTCCTTTTATTAGGTTGTACAAGATGTCTAGAGTAAGCTCAAGTTGGATGTTTTTCTTCCTCCTACATGGATGACTAGAGCAATCCATAATGAGTATTTTCCTGTTAAATTCTGGTTATACTATGAAATAAATATCAATATTTTAGGCTCTGATAAAGTAGTACCCCTAAGGACAGTCTTTATAAGAACAGAATGCAAATTTTCCATAGCATATAATGGAGTCACATGATGATAAACCCATCATAAATGGAAGATATGATGATTTGATAATTTTAACAGGGAACTGGGACTCACTGCCACTGTCAACCACCATCTGAGAGTATCATGCTACAGATTGCACTGAATTCATATTGCTTTCATATGAAAAGACCATAGGTAAGACCACCGTAAGTTGAGGACAATTTGCAGTTAATTTCCCCACCCCATGCTAGAGATTCAAGCAGATTTTTCTCCAGCTATTAGTGTGAGAACTTGTTATACCTTTCCACAAAAATTGGATAAATTATACCAATAATTTAAAGAAGAAATAGCATCAATTATATAACAAAAAAAAAACAATGAGACAATATCCACAAGTGTGTTTTATGAATCCTGAATAATTATAATACTAAAACCAGAAAATATGGACTAAAGAAAGAAAGTTCAGGACATGCACTGGTGGTCTAGCAGTCTAGTATACCCTAGAAGCATTCCCACATACATTCCAATTTCCCTGGCTCAAGACCCAGTGCTGTGAGAAACATCTAGTGTGAACAATTAGGTAATAATATATAATGTTCTTCTGTCTCTCTTCTTGTATGCCTCCTTGTCTTCATTCCTGCTTGAACCTGTCCTAAGAGAAAGGAAAAGAAAGGAAAGGAAGGAAGGAAGGAAGGAAGGAAGGAAGGAAGGAAGGAAGGAAGAAAGAAAGAAAAGCCTTTACAAAATTTGGGAAAGTTAAACTTACAGATGCATTAAAACAAAGAAAAAAATATTTGAAATGGAATTTTTTTCAAGAATGAAAAATCGGTTCAATATTCAAAAATAGATAATTCATGACATGACTTTATCAATACTCTGTCTTGCAAAATTCGTACAATAGGAACTTTCAACAAACTTGTGATCAAAGGAAATTTCCTCGCTATGACAGAGGTCATGTACAAAGCTCTACAACTAGCATCATTCTTAATGTTGAGAAAGTAAATATTTTTCTAAGATTAGGGAAAAGATAAGGTTTGAACTATTGTTATTTCTTTTCAACATACTCTGGAAATTTCATCCAACATAATAATATAAGAAAAATAAATAAATGGCATAGATACTGGAAAGAAGTAAATAGAACTGCTCTATTTGTAGATATGATTGCCTACCTAGAAAATTCCAATGGTTCATGATTAGTTTTATGAAGAAACCTGACATTAATATAGTTGCTGCTTTTAGGATAGTTTGTAGATGTTAATTTAACATCTACAATAAGTTTGATTTAAATAAAGTTATTATTGATAATGTTGAAAGAATGCTTAAATAAGTTGGAAGGTTTAAAAGCAAAACTGAGCTTTCTCTGGGACAAAAAACTGCTGCCTCAAGGTTACAACACTAATTCTCATCCATGAATTTGCAATCTGCTGACCTGTCTTACAAAATTTTGGACAAAGCTGTGAAATCCAATTCCTTAAAGAAATTATATGTATTTATATATATATATGAATAAATGAAAATTTATTTAAACTATAATATAATTTCAGTGTATAATATTTAGATATTGTTAATATACACATAAGTATATATCTAGTAATTTTTTTTGTTCTGTGCATAGTCCTGATTGATAGAGAATCTAGAAACAAAATTAATTACTAGGATGAATGATTTTAGCAAACATAGGATGCAAGTTCAAGAAATAAAAGTTTATCATATATCTATATACTATCAATACACATCTGAAAATTCAGTATCATGTACACTAACTCCAAAAAAGAAATAGCCAAGTTACAAATATAATAAAAATGGAAAATGTCAATACTCAGGAAGTATAAAATAATAACAAAGGAAATAAAAACAGATATAAATTTGAGAAGATATACTATTTTATGGATTGTCATTTAATAAAATAAATATGTGAAATCTAAAAATTTATGCATTTCCAACTAACATACCAGAATTTTTTTGATGCCAACAAAAATTTCTAAAATATTTATGTATAGGTCAAGAAAATTTACTTGTGAGAATACCAATTAGTAGAGAACTACAGAAAACTATTCTGCAGTTTCTTAAAAATCGATGCATACTCATCACACCACATAACTCAGCAATTCCACTTCTGCCTATATTAAACCCTGGTAAACTTATGCTCACCAAAAAAGTCTACACACAAATATTTATGGAAATTCTATAATGATAACCAAAAACTAAGGACAGTGAAAATGTCCTTTACCAGGTGATTGAATAAATGAATTATGGTACTTCTATATCATAGAATACTACTTATCAATAAAAAATAATGGAACATGAATATAAGCAATTATTTGATGAATTTTAGAGGCACTATGATAGGTGAAACAAGGCAATTTTTAAAATACAGAGTGCATGATTTCATTTATAGTACATTTATGAACATATAAAACTATAAACAAGAGAACTGAGAAGCATTGGTCTGTATCAGGAAGGTTTGTTTACCAAAGGGCATCACAAAGATTTTAGGACTGAGGGCATTTTTTTTTAACCCTGATTGTGGTTATGGTACATGAATTGAGATGTTTGTTAAAACTCATAAAAGTGCACACTAACAAAAGACATTTTTAGTGCAAATTAACTAAGTAAATAACATTTTTAGATTATTCCTTTTACTCATTTCCCCCATATAACTCATGATATGTTCTAATATATTCTATAACTTACTCATTTGACATGTTTGTTGTTTGTAACCACCAATATATTAGGACAGGTATTTATATTTACTTATTCACAATATTTTAGTTATAGCAAATGAAAGATACATTACAAGTGGCGCTTCACAATCAATATTAGTTGAATAAATGATTCTAAACCTTTTAGAAAAAGTGTGCTAAATATTATTTTATTTTAAATCTCTTCAAAATGCTTAAGTTTTCATACAATTGAAGGAAATGCATCACAAAATTATGAAGGCTTAAGGTATGTATTGTAGCCTATCAATCTGTTTATAATACAGATGTTGTACTATAAATTTAATAAAGAGGAAGTATACACAATGACAGTTAATTGAAGACTGGGATTTTCTGTTCAAATATTTTTATCAAATATATTAGCAATAAAATTTGTAATTTAGTGGATAGGAAAGAGTTGTCATTGTAACATTTTATCACAGTGAATGTTGTGTATTTTATGGTTATACCCCTATTAGTGAGAAATTAGTTATAAAGTTACTTTGTCCTTTAATGCTTTATTTGATTAAAATATATGAACTTAAAATACTACAGTGTAATATAAATTACTCACAATTTTAGCAGTATATATTTTTCTCCTAACCACATCAATTTGCTGAAATATATATGAAAATATTTCCATTTCTTTTTACGTAAAAACAACAGAAAAAGATATATTTAATTCTGATAAACTATGTGCAATTATTTTTAATTGAATTAGTCAGTGATTTAAGAATTATTTCAATTTTTTTCTTCAGATCTCATCTTTCAATATTCAGCAACAGAAAAAGTACTTTTTTCCCCCACACTTAATACATGTTGCACATACCATTCACTCTCCATTTAGGAAAATGTTTGGACAAATCTGTCTCTTATTGTCTTTAAAAACTAACTAGAAAAATATTTCACCATTTGACAAGTTGATCTTATATAGAAATTTCTCCTGTTTCTGATTCTATGAGATAATTGCTCTATGTGATTTATTTTTCCAATTTTGGGAAAATGTTTTTAGATATTTTTTAAAAGACCAGGATATCCTGTTATGTTTAACATTTATCACAGGATTTATGATTTGATTAATGCTGGAAAAGAAAAATTCATATATATTCAGCATCAAATAGTTTTCTCTTGCTTATTCATAAAGTCATGCTTTGTGATCATACTAGTTACTAATATTAATAATAATATAGTCCTAATTTTAATAACTTTATTAAATATTGTAATGTTCAAGAAATTGTGAAATATATACAAAAATATCTATCAAAGACTATCTCATAAAATTTTTAAGTGTATTGTAATATCTCTTTATAACTGTGGAAAAAATAAAATTAAATGTGAAAGGTATATGTATTCAAATGTATCCTAAGTAATCTGATTCTACAGTACAGGTTTTTTACAAGTATGTCTCTGGGATCCTTGGTGATACAAGATCATTTATAAGCTACATAAATTCAGATGTGTTTTAACAATAATTTCAAGAAATTTGTGTCTTTTGCATTTTTAATTTTTCACAAGTGTATACAGAAAGTAATATCACGTTGATAGCAGAAACATGAGATTTTACCTATTTTTTATTAATCTAAACATTGAAGGTGTTTTTAAAATGCAATAGCATTTTTGATTGTTTTTTAAAAATATGTTGGGGAAATTATTTTATATTAACATGTGATAGAGTATTAATAATATTTTAAATATTTTATTTTAATTCTAATTTTAATGTTAAATATCATAAATATTCATAAATAAAATGCCCATAATCAAAAACTCTTTCGGAACTTAAATGACTTTAGATTTTAAAGGTGTAATGAAAAATGATATTAGAAATACACAGGTCTAATTAATGCAAATTGAGTATATTTTTTATGAATTTCTCACTAACCTTAACCATTCTAGCTTTTGACCTAAAGTGAGAGATGTGTGATTCTTCATTTTACTGAACACTTAGCTATTATTGTAACCTTTAGTTATTACTAATTGGCATAATTTGAATGTTTTTATGTGTCAGAGTTTGGGAGCACCAAAGCAAGGGGGGAGAGATGGGAGAATAGCTGATAGATGGGACATACAGAATGCATAGATTTATTAAGTTTGCTGTCTTAAATAGACACAGTTTATTAATTACAATTACAATAGGGACATCAAAAACACTGATCAAATATGACTACATATGTATTGAAATATGAAGTTTATTACGTTGTGAGAATTAATAAACTGACAGGTCTAAAATTAATGCATGCTGTTACAAAAATGGTGACTACAGATTTGCTGGATTCAAGGTTACTGCAAACTTACAATTGTAGAAAATACAGTATCTGTGAAGTATAATACAATAAAAACAGTAAAATGATGTATATTGTGTTTGTCCTTGTGGCTCTGTTTGCTGTAATCACTTGAGTTACGGACCACGTAAAGTTCACGGAGCCAGGTTCCTGAATCTGGGGCAGGATAGAATTTATTCTAGTACATAAAAATATTCTAATATATGGAGACAAATCAGTGTCATCTATCACAATAACAAAATAATGGATAAAATTTACATGACTACCTTAATATACACAAAATTGTATTGAACATGTCAGCTTTTTGTTATCAAAACATTCAATGAACAAGGAATATAAGAAATAATATCAGTATAATAAATAAGTGTCATACATGAAAAGTTCACAGCTTACATCATGCTAAATGGTGAGGACTAAGAATGAAAAAAGTTTAAGGATACTGATTTTAGCATTTCCACTTGTTATAGGAATGGAAGACTTAGCTACAATTGTTAACAAGAAAATGATATAATAGATATCCAAATTGGAAAGGAAAAGTTAAAATCATTCCTTCTTTCAGATGATATGATGTTATATATAGAAAACAGATTCTACATACAAAACTGTTACCAAGAAATGAATTGAGCAAAGTTTTAGGAAACAATGAAAATACAAAAATCATCAATACTGCTTTAATACACTAAGAATAAATAATTTGGAAAGGAAATTATGAAAATACAATTGTTATATAACATCAAAAAGAAAATACTTAATAAAGCAAATACATATATATTGGAAAATTTAAAAATAAGGGATACAGATAAATGGAATACATTCTTTGTCTATAAATTAAAAGACATAATATTATGAAAATGCTAATAGTACCTAAAGAGATTTAAGATTTAAAATAATTCTTATCAAAATTCTCACATTTTTGTGGAAATAGAAAAGCAAACTAAAATTTATATGGAAACGCAAAGGATCCTGAATAGCCAAAGCAATATTTAAAATAAAGAACAAAGCTGTACTTATCACAGCTCATAATTTTGAAATTTATTGCAAATCTGTAGTAATTAGGGCAGTTAACATGAACTAATAGAATAGAAGCATGCGCCCAGAAATTAACTCTTGTGTATACGTTCAAATTTCTTTCAGCAAGGATACCAAGAGCATTTGGTAGGGAAATTTTCCTCACCAAAAAATGATAGGAAAATTGGGCATCCACACGCAAAAACATAGTTGAATCCTTACCTTACATTTGTTTTCACAGACTAACTCAAAATTTATTAAAGGCCTAAGAATAACTGTAAAATGAAGCTTAGATGAAAGTATCTTTATGGCATACAATTTGGCAATTATTTATTGCATATGACACCAAAAGCACAGCTAGCAAAAGAAAAAATAAATAGGTTGAATGACTTAGAAATAAAAAAAAAGTATGCAAGCAGACAAATGTAACAGAGTGAAAAGCCAATATACAGAATAAGAGAACTTATTCATAAATCTAATATTTGTCAGGATTAAATTGCTGAATATATATTTCAGAAATGCCAACAACTAGATAACAGCAACAAAAATGGGTAAAGGAATAGAATAACCATTTCTCTAAAGAAGATTTAATAATGGCCATAAAGCACAAGAAAATATCCAACATAACTAATCATTAGACACATGTAAATTAAAGTCACAAGATACTCTCTCACACCCATTAACATGCTTACAATTAAAAACAATAATAATAAAACAACAAATGTCAAAGATGACTTGGATAAACTGGAACCCTATGCATTGTGCTGGGATAAAATTGTATAATCACTATGGGAAACACTGTGATGCTTCTTAAAATAGATTAACAGAGAAAAAAGTAATTCAATTTTTGTGTCATATAAAGACAAACATGAGAGTCTGAAACTCTATTTTTGATTGTGTCCTGTAAGGCACATATCTGTTGTTACACTCTTACATGTATGTTCATAACAATATTCTTCACAGTAGCAAAAGATGCAAGCAAACTAATTTTATAGTTTGCTATAATAAATAATTGTATAAACAAAATGATATACATATATATACACACAATGGAATATTATTTTTAAAAACTTTAGGAAGATAATTCTGAAACATGCTACAATGTGTTTATGCAGTGTTTCGTGGTGTTCAGTGGGGGAGAAGTGATGGAAATAGTTGTTATTTTATTTTTGGTTGATTGTAATTTTAATACTGAGTTACATTAGTTCTTTTTTATATTCTAGACATAAGTCTTTTGATATGTATGTATATAAATATATATTTCTAATCTCTGATTCATCATTTCATTTTTAGATTTTTCATGTATATTATCATGACATCTGCAAATAGCGATAGTTTTACTTTTTCCTTTCTAATTTGGTTTATATTATTTCTTCTTCATGCCTAAATATTCTTGCTAGGACCTTCAATACAATGAGGAGTAGCAGTGGTCAGATTGAGTAGCTTTGTTTTGTTCCTGGTTTAGAGGAGACATTTTCAGGTTTTCACTATTGACTGCGATGTTGGCTGTGAAAATATCTATGGCCTTTATTACATCCCTATTTTACTGAGATTTTATCATAAGTGGATATTGAATCATATCAAATATTTTCAGCTATTGATATATGATTTTTCCCTTCCTTTTGTTGGCATGGGTATTGCATTAATGCTTTTTTATATGTTGATTGATTTTTATATTTTTGGAATAAATCTCATTTTGTCATGATGTATGATACTTTTGAATTATCATTAAATTTGGTTTTGAATTTTTTGTTCAAGATTTTGGCATCTATGCTTATATAAAAATTGGTCTGTGGTTTTCTTTTCTATTATTATGTCCTTTTAAAACTGCTCTTGATATCAGTGTAAAGTGGGTCTTATAGAAAGTGTTTGGAAGTGTACCTTATTCTTCAGTGTTTTGGCAGATTTTGAGATGAGTAGATTTGGATTCTTCTCTGAAGGATTAATAAAAGTCATGATTAAAGTAATTGGTTCAGGAATTTTATCTTGGGAAGACTTTTTTTTTTTAACTTTCAGTTTCCTTGCTTTTTTTATGTCTGTTCAGGTTTCCTATTTCTTCCTGATTTAATATTGGTAGGCTGTATGATTCTCAGAATTTGTGTCTTCTAGGTTGTCTAATTTATTGGCACATAGCTGTTCATAGTAATTCCTTTTGATACTTTGTATTTCTGAGGTGTCTGTTTTAACGTCTACATTCTGATTTTGATTATTTTTATTAGAACTTTCACGTTTTTTTCTTGGTGATCTTGACCAAAGGTGTGCACATTTTGTTTAATTTTTCAAAGAACCAAATTTTTGTTTGATTGATTTTGGAACTATTATTTTTACTTACATGTATTTCTTCTAAAAATTTTATTATTTTCTTCATTACACTGATTTCTGGCTTCAATTATGTTCTTTTTATATCTTTTTACATAAATGAAATGTGGAAAATGATGGGTAGATTTTGAGCATGGTTACTATAGAAATGGTGGGAGTAAGAGATCTTGAAACTTTAGGAGAAATTTCACTGGAAAGATGCTGAATTTGTTTTCAGAACTGCTCTTTTCTGTGCATAAAATGTATACAAGTAAAAATGCAAAATAGAGTGGTAGGGATATTGCAGTTTATATGATAAGATGAAGCAAGAAAAATGCACAGAGAAAAGTTAGCCATATTATAGCTTAGTTGAGAAGATGAACTAGAAAAAATTAGAAATTTTCAGTATAGAAATGACAATTGACGAATGAGTTCTCTGAAGGATAGTATGTTGAGAAAGGACAAATCTCCAAAGAAATTTTAAAAGTCAACATGTATTATTGTTAGTCGTTCTTTTTTGAAGATCCAGTTTAATATTGGTTTACAAGAAATACAGAATTTTACTTTCAGAGAGTGAACAGTGTAATTTCATAAAATTCTACCTGGAAAGCAAAGATATAAGTATAATAATATTATACCTAATGCAATGATACAAACAAAAATATTGCTTACAGGTTACTTAGGTATATTATTTTTCTAAGAGAACTGTTTCTCCCTATTATTATACTCCTTTAATATTGGAATATTTTTGAAGAAGAGGTAGGCATCTTTATTTTCAAGTAACATTTGCTTTTTTAGAAATATTCAAGGTAACAATAAAAATGCTTTCAAAGACCATTTATAATAACTGACAGCTGATTTATTGTTTTGTAATATCAAATTTAATAAAAATTACATCTAATACAGATATTTAAATTCACTTGTAGATTATTATTTTAAGGTCATTTTAATACCTAGTACATGTTCATTGAGACAAGTTATGTATTAGAGATATGGATATATAAAGATTGATAAAAACAAATGTTTCATTCATAACTGTTTTTAAATTGCACAAATATATTTTCATTTTAATATTTTCTGTTATAAATAGTTAAAACATTGACTAAGACAAAATTATGCTTTGCTTTTTAGATACAAAATGTTTCTGGGCTATTATATATATTCACACTTGAAAACAATTGATTTACTTGAATTCAATGAAAATGAGATTTAGCAATTTTTGAAATTCTAATCATATATAAATATCTTCTTTGAATCTAAATATTGCTTTAGGTGGAGTGGCCATTTTTGCTATGCTGATTCTTCCAATCCATGAACATGGGATATTTTCCCATTTCTGCATCTCTCCCACTTCTTTTGCTATGGTCCTGTAGTTTTTATTGTAAGTTCTTTCACCTCCTTAAGTCAATTCCCCATTATTTGATCTTCTTTTGGTGCTACTGTGAATGTACTTTTTAATTTCTTAATTTCTTTTACCTCTATTTTACGGTTTGTATATAGGAATACTAATGATATTTGTGTGTTGACTTCATATCCTGCCACTATGTTTTATTTTTTTATTGCTTCAAGTAGGGTTTTTTGGTTTTGTTTTTTTATTGAGTCTTTAGAGTATTCTAGATGTAGTATCATGTCATTCGCAAATAATTTATTTCTTCATTTACAATTTGGATACCTTTAATGTCTTTTTCCTTCTTTTTTACTCTGACCAAGACTTCCAGAACTGTATAGAACAGTAGTAGTGATACTAGGCAACCTTGTCTTGTTCCAGATCTTGGTGAAACACTTAGGTTTTCACTACTTATTATGATGTTGACTGTGAATTGGTTGTGTACTGCTTTTATTATGTTGAATCACGTGCCTTCCCTTATTTTGGTAAGGAATTTTATCATAAATGAGTGTTGAATCCTGTCAAATGCTTTTTTCTCCATCTACTGAGATGATCATATTCTTTTTGATTTTCACTTTGTTGATGTGATGTATCATATTGATTAATTTCCATGTTGAACAATGCTTGCATCCGTGGAATAAATTCCACTTGATTGTGGTATATAATTGCTTTTTTTTAGTCCCGCTGAATTTTATTTGCCAGGATTTTTAAAGAATTTTTGCCATCTGTATTCATTTGCAATATTGGTCTGTAGATTTCTTTTTGGTGCTATGTTCGTCTAATTTTGGAATCGGTCATTTTAAACTCATTGAATATATTTGGGAGTTTTCCTACATCTTCAATTTTGTGGATGGCTTAAGGAGGATAGGGATTAACTTTCCTTTAAGTGTTTGGTAGAATTCCCCAGTGAAACCATCTGTTCCTAAGCTCTTGATTATGGGAAGATTTTTATTACTGCTTCACTTTCTTCCATTCCTATCAAAATCAGAAGGACTTTTTTTTTTTTTTTTTACAGAAATGGAGCAAATAGTGCTGGTTTGTATAGAGCCACAAAAACCTTCAAATAGCAAAAGCTTTTTTTCTAAGAGAAAATAAAAGGAGTAGTGGAGGAATCACACTTCTGGACTTCAAACTATATTGAAGAGAAAATGTCGTCAAAACCATACTACTGGAAAAAACAGACAGTGATGAGTGGAATAAAATTGGAAATTCAGAAATAAGACCACACCCATATGGATAGCTAATCAATGATAAAGCTATCAAGAGCATACAATGGAGGAAGGAAAATCTATTCAACAAATGGTTTTGGGAAACATTGAAAGACATCTGCATAAAAAGAAGCTAGACTACTCATTATTGCCAAGTACAAAAGTCAATTTAAAATAGATCAAAGACATGGATATAAAAACCCAAACAATAGCTAGAACAAAATGTGGAGAAAATACTCCATGTCCTCAACCTAAAAGAGGTCTTTGCGGAGTGGAACAGTGAGAGCAAAAGAAATCAAAGCAACACTAAACAATTGTAACTACATCAAACTGAAAAGCTTCTGTAGAACAAAAAGCAACCACCATTAATACAAAAGACATCACATGGTATTGGAGAAGATATTCACACAACCTACATAAGATAACAGTTAAATTTCTTAAATATACTAACAAGTAATACATCTCAGCAATAAAAAGCAAATGATCCACTAAAAAATGAGCAAATAAACTGAACAGAGAACTTTCTAAAGAAGACGCACAGATGGCTTACAGACACCTGACAAAATGCTCTACATCAATCATCAGCAGAGAAATTCTGATAAAAAAATACGAAGGCTTCTGGCCAAGATGACCACCTGGTAGATGAAAGATTCATTAGTACTCACAGAACAACTAGAAATGCACCTACTTTCCAGAAACGAACACTGAACGAAAAGCAGTCACTAACACTGTAGCAACACAGCAGCAATCTCAACAAAGGGTAGGCAAAAATGTCCACATTCAGATCCGCACACAAGAATCGGATTCGGAATTTCAGCTATGGTGGAACTGTGGGAAGAACTGGCCCTTCCAGGAATTGAAAAAGTAACAGTGTCTGTCCATCAAGACCTGACACAGAACTGGGTGTGAAGGTCTAGACACAGGGTGGAAGAGGAACTAGTGCCTTGGTGGTTAGAGCAGGAGAACTGGCAAGAAAATCTTGCTGGGTGCCACCATAACCCGAAGGCAGTGAGGGAAATTACCCACCCCCATGCACCACATCCCACAATATTGTCCCAGAGCCACAGGCCCCAGGCCAATGGAAATCCTACCGACCAGAAATCCCGCCACTAGGCTTAAATGGAGAAGAGAGTCTCTAAATGGGGGAACTGTCAATGGTACTCACTTGCAAAACAGATTTTCCAGTTCTTCCAGGTTGTTTTAGTAGACTATTTTTCTTGATATCTGTCTGTGTCCTCAAGGTTGTCTACTTTGTTGGCATAAAGTTGTTCATAGTAGTCTCTGTGGATGTTTTGTATTTCTGTGGTAGCTGTTTTGAAATTGTGCCCTTTGTTACATCTGGATGGAAATGGAGGGATTATGTTGTGTAAATAAGTCAGACAAAAAAGGAAAAATACAGAATGGTTTCACTTATATGTGGAATATAATTAAATGAAGCAAATGAAAATATAAATTAAAAAAAAGATAGGACTACCTGTGAGTAAGGATGGAATGAGGGGAAAATGTGTTAAGGGACACTGGAATTCTGGTGGTAAGTGTGGTATAAAATATAGACTGATATGCAATTTCCACATCCGAAATGAAATTTAACAGTGAACTAAAAGCAAATATATATATTGCTATAAAATTTTTTTTTTGATAATCTTATATGGACTATCTTAAATCTTAATTGACTATCCTAATTTATATAATCCATACTTTGTTCTCACTAACAGATTATTTGTTATTAGAGGCTAAAACAAATTACCCCAAGTCTCTCAGATTTGGTCTCTTGCAAATGCCTCATTTCAACACAAAGAGCTAAGAACAGTGGAGAACAGTCTAGAGCCATTCCAGAGCTCCTATTCTTGTAGCACTATAACCCTTCCCTTTATCTAGTGAAGCCCTCTCTCCCCTCTATCACTCCCTGGGCATTCACTTTTCTTTTAATTCAGAAATGGTCTTTTATTCTTATTTTTTAGAAGAATTTACTTTAGGGCTATATGAATTCAAATGATAGTTCATCTGTAAATAGTTCCCATTCTCTATGAAATCTATCCCCAGCCACCTGTGACCCCTTCCCGCTCCCTCATCCCAGATCCCACTTCTGTGCCTAAGTACTCAGGATAAATCACTGTTGTACCCCAGCTACTTCATAATTTACTGCCATGTAAATTCTCCATACACATATCATCAATCTGAGGTTTTCTTTTACTAATCATTCCCAACGTTAATTTGTTTTTTTTTGTCTAGCATGCGAAGAAACGGAGAAATAGAGAGACTTTCCCTTTGATCCTCCACATTTATGTAATTTGCTTTTTTATTTTCTACTATTTTATTTTAAAAATATGGGCAGAATTCAAGAAACTATTCAGATACAGTACTTGTACAAATATTCTACAGACAAACATAGCAGAGCTGCACAAACTGTATTATACATTATTGTCAAGAGGGATTGTATATCACAGTTTAATATTGCTCAGAAAAAAATTTCAATGTGGTGTTATCCACTAGTATAGGTCGGAATATAATTATGTAGGGCTCTTGAGGTTCAGAGATGAATGGTTCAAGAAAGTATTCTTGAAACATTAAAGTGGTTCAGGTTTTTAATTTTATTAGAGAAAGTGAGGGAGACAAAGATACAATGTTGGGGGTGGATATGAGGGAGATTATATTTCCTTCAAGAAGAAAAGTTTGCTGTTCTGACTAGGGGTAGTCAGATTAATACCTTTGGGAGGGGCCTTTTGGGCTGACTACCTTTCCAGTGTTTGTAATTAGCAAGAGCAGGAATCATATGGTCACTAGGGATTGTAGGTGAGGGGATTTTCCAGGACCTTCTCCAGGTTTCTGAAGTGGCCTTGGGCATTCTGGTGGTCCTTGCTCCTTTTTATGTTGAGGAAAACTTTAGATTGATGAAGGGATTGCATGAGTCTTTCAGAAGGCTGATGAGGTGAACTTTGGCTTCTAGCACCCAGAAGCTGCTCTGTTGGGTGTAGCCCAGAGCATTCCAATGTACCTTATGACTTTCACTGCTTTGGAATTTCCTGGTCTAAAAAAGGAAACTAGAGAATGCTGTATTCAAGTCCTACATTTTCTCCCTACATAATGGTGATTGGAGGTGTTAGTATATACGAAATACTATATATATATATATATATCTCTATATATAGAGATATATATATATATATAGAATAATATACGAAAAATATGCTAAAAGCTATTTATAGGACTAAATAATACCATCGATTTTTAATTTTCTTCTTAAATAGAAGTGTCAAATAATTACTTTGTTACTTGTTTTTGCTATTTTTGTTTTTTCCTGGGTAAGTACCATTAATATAGAATGGAAGGTGTCCAAAAATTATAGAAGAAAACAAATGTAGTATTAAATGAACATTTCTGTTAAAAAAAAAAGCAACGAAATAAATAAAAGATAATTTCATTCAGGTAACGACAGTTTGCGAACAACATCTCTATCAAGTTAGATAAGGTCAAATAAAACTGCTTTGGATTATGTTATTGCTAAATTGTTAATAGTTAAGGACAATTTTGTTAAGAATAGAATGCTCTAGAATATTTTTAAATGATTTCTTTTTCCCTTCTACTTTAGAAGTAGGGGGTAATTTTTTTTTTTTTTTTTTTTTTTTCACCTAATGTTTACTTTGACCATCTGGCTAACATCTAGGAAGTAAAACTCACAAACAGGCAAGAATCCCTTAAGACCAAGTCACCCAGGTTTCTTCTCTCAAATTGTCCACTGAGCTTGTAGTAATTAATTGGCTCAGGATTCCCTACCTCAGTACTGATTGCCCTGGAGGGTTGTATTCCTGGGTTTTTGCTCAAGATTCTATGCATTTGTCTTTCATACTCATTAATTTAGTTGGCAGTGACTTTCTCTTTGATCCTGCCTCTCTGTCAGAATCAAATGAAGAATTATTGATTCTTTTTGTTTGTTCAGCTTTTTATCTTTTGTTAGGGTAGATTCTTACATGTCTGTCTGATTAGAAAATATGCTTTTTAAAAATAATAATTTTCATCAACCTATATATTAACATAACACTAAATTATAGTGTCAAGCATTGAGGGTTATAGAAAAACATCTATTAAGTTCTTCTTGTCTGGTGATAATAAGCTGCTTCTTCAGAACAATCATATTCCCCAGATAAAATTACATGGGGGAGCTGGGCTCTAAAAGTTCCATAACTAAAATATTAGCTATAAAAATGTCTCTTATTTAATATTAACATGTTTTGAAATAAGAAATATGCAGAGTGACATTATGTGTCTTTTATTTTACCTACTGTATTTTCTTGTGCCTAAATGAAAACAAAACTTCATATGCTGTTTTAAGCCTTTGAAAAAGTATTTTATTCACTCCTACTTTCTTAATATTAGCATGAAATTGGTTTATTATAAAATGAAACAATAATTCTCCTAAAAGATTAATTAAAACAATAAGAAAAATATGTGATTTGAATTAGACTGAATTAGGAAGTTTTACAATTATATGTGCTAAACAATTAGAGCTAGTTGAAATAAAAAGAACAAAATGCATAGACGACAAAATCAGAAAATAATATTAGCACTAATTATTTTCCAAAATATGCATTAAAATCGTTGTCAAATAAAATTTTAGTGCATTATAACCAAAAAAATTAAACAAAATTCATCTCAAATGGATAAGATTACATGATCTAGACCATTGCAGAAAAAAGACTCTGATGCTGTTTTTTGGGTTTTTTTTAAAGCAACAAAGGTAAGAAAATTTACTGTAAGAAACTAAAAGTGAATATAATTTACAATTAAAATTATTGCAGAGAAAATCTATAACATAATTTTAGAAATGATTTAAAATTAAATAGGATAGAGATTATCATTTGCTATAGATTTCCAAGATGAGTTTTGATTTTAAAGAATATTTTGTTTGCTTGCTTTGTGCTTTCTTGTTTTTATTCTATAGCCTGCTAAATTCTGGTATCTAGTTCTGTACCAAACACTGTGGCTAGATCTTTATTTTGCAATTTTTACATCTTTGTAAATTTAAAATTATATTAAATTATGGGGCTTCATATTTAATATTTTGGCCGGTGTATATTTTATTAATTGGCATTCGCTTTATTCAAATAATTTTCATTGAAATGTTTCTCTAAAGAATGAACATGACATGTTATGCAATTTCATATATGTTATTTTACTTTTATCATCTTTTCATCCTGTTAGTAATAGTAAAGAGCACAATGTATGACACAGAAATCAATGAATGCTATACAAAATCCAATTAATAATGTTATTATTTTTCTCTGTAGATGTTAAAAATATTTCCATGCCAAAATCTGTAAGGACAAATGTATTTCTCTTACTTAGTTTATAAAATTTGGACAGACTGAGACTTACAAGAAATGTAAATTAAAATTTTTAGAAGTAAACTCACTTGAAATTTGAATTTCAAAACATAATCCTAAGAATCATATTCTATTCAACAGTGATTATATTTAAATTATACTGTCCCTTAGACTTTAGGTCTGAAACCTTCAAAATCATGATGACTTTTTGGAGCTATTCAATACCCCTTGTCTAATCCTAAATTTTAGCAATTTCTATTATCTCTAAAACTTCATATGATACATTACATCTCATTTATGTCTTCCTTTTTATCTTTTTTTTTTTAAGCAAATATTTGTGTATATTTTTCAGCTGTTTCACTAAGAAACTTTCCATGGTCTAAAGTACTTAAAATATTGCCTCATACTAGTTGACTCATTGCCTACTGAAGAGTAAACAGTAAATGTCACTGAATGCATTAGCAAGTAGTCTTAATTGTCTGCGTGTAACTTGCTCAGAGATTATAAAAAAATTCGGATAACTGATAAATGGCTATAGCATCATGAAATATATTATTTAAAATGAGTAAATGAAGAGAAAGAGAAAGAAAGAAAAATAGATTTAGAGGAAACCAGGGCTGATAATAATACAAAAGCTGATGGCGCAAGTCTTTGGAGATTTTAGAACATTCATGCTTTTTAAAAAAATTTTTCTCTAATAATATGTGCCAAATAAAAATGAATATAATTTATGCATTTCTTCTTGTTAGTTAAAATTGAGCATGTTTTTCTGAAAGTTTATACTAATTCTTTGCAGTGAGAATGTAAATATATTTACCTCTTGTGTTTTTGTGAATAGGGTTTAAGAAAGTCATCAACAGGTTATCGCTTTGTTATAATCTGTATGAATTTCATTGGTGTGAAAACTGATATATCTCAAACAGACTCAAACAGAGTCAAACAGATATATCTTGTCTCCAGCAGACATGTTGTCATTGCTAAGTTAAAAATGAACATTCTGATTAAGCAATTTCATTACTACAAAGAAACAAAAATATCTATTCACCATGACAACAGACACCCACACTGCATGCACCCTTTTATCTGGACACTTTTGCCCACCAGTCACATACAGACAGATGAATTTAAGAACCAATCCAAAAATTTTATAAGATATTATTTAAAAACAGATGCGTCCCTTCCTGATCTTTTAAAACTTCCCTGTGCTTTAACCTGACTAAACACACTTGGGAGCATCCCTTTGTCAGGCACTGAAATCATGACCTCAATTCAAGATTAAATGCCTTCCTGATTACATTACAACCTTATTATTTTTTTGAATCAGCATTAATTTTTTCTTTCACTAAGCTCCAGTCTGAACCCCAAGAAAAATTCAAAAAGGAAATTCAATATAATTATCCCTAATTAATAATACAGGTGGAATTGTAAGACTATTTTATCACTTATTTGATTTAATCCAAATACATATTTTAGAATGTCTAGCCCTTCTAGTTTCAGTTTTTGATTCACTTATAGTGGCCTAAAAATATACTATATATAATATACTAATATATATATATACTATATATACATATTCTTTAATGAGTAATCATATAAATTAAAAAAAAATCTATGTCAAACATCCTGGATTCCAATTGCATTTTTTTAAATATTACATTTCAATATGAGTTTTGCTCATATTGTTAATAGACTACAATATGTTGCAAGGTAGTATTATTTCTACATTAAATCTCTGAGACCAGATTGTTTCACTGTAAACATTCTAACCATGCATTAAGGAGGAACAATTGTCAATACCACATAGAATTTTCCAGAATACATGAGAAGCAATATATTTTTTATGAGTCTAGCATGGCATGCACTGGTTGTCTAGCAGATTAGGCCATTAAAAATTGTCCACATGCATGCTAAGAACCCAGGTAGAGATTCAGGTCTCAGGGACAACGCCAACATGAAAAGTTAAATAAAAAAGTAAGTAAATATTTCTTACCCCTCTCTCTTCCTGCTTCCTTAACTACTTGTCTTCATCACTTCCTGTAACTTTCATTAAAATAAAAAATAAGTCTAATGTTACTCAGATGACAAAATCAGAGAAAAAACATAAAGGAAAGAAAAACAGATCAATATTCTCTTGAAGACAGACATAATGAAACTCAACAAAATACAAGCAAAGTAGATTATCATTATTTAAAAAGATGATATGTCATGCATGACCAGGTAGAACATATTCTGAGAATACACGATGTTTTCAATATTTGTAAGATAATCAAGTAAATTTACTTGTTTAACCAATGAGAGAAGAAAAATCATTTGCAATCTCAATAAATGCTTAAAAGGTTTTAATATAATTCAACATCTACTTCAACAAAATAGGGAAAGAAGTATTGTCTTCAACCTGATCAATAGCATCTGTCATAAAAGGACCCTACCAACAACATTGTTCTTAGTTGTCAAAGACTGAATTTTTCCATCTGATCAAGAATAGACAAGGATAAGTCATGTTGTCCTTATTTAACATTTTATAGGAAGTCCTAGAGTACAGTAAGGAAAAAAATAACAAGAAAACATAAAAAGTTCTTTCAATAATCGGTTGACATAGCTATCTCAAAAACATCCCAATCATTCTGCAAAATGGCACAAAAATGGTATATGAGTTTAGCAAAATTATAGGATACAAGATATATATTCAAAAGCTAATCATTTTTTATATCCTATCAACAAATTATTTGAATTTGCAAGGGGAAAATGTCTTTTTGATTAACACATTCCATAAGACATTTAGGTATACGTGTTACAAAATATGGACAAGATCTCTATATCAAAAACCTCTGATGAAAATAGTTAAAGAAGTTCTAAATAAATTGGAAGATAAACTAAGTTATTGAATTGAGAAAAAAAAAATTTAAGAAATAAAATCTCCCCAGACTAATCTACAGATTCAGTGTAATTTCCAGAAAACCTTTTCGGTGGAAATCAACAAACTTATGTAAAATGTGTTGGAAGCGGTGAACTAGAACAGGAAAAGCAGTTTTGAAATTAAAGAACAAAGCTAGAAGACTCATTTTACCATATTCAGAAATAATTCTGAAATGGCACATAGTGTGGCATTTGAGAGAGACTAGACATATAGATAATTGAAACAAAATAGAGTTCAGAAATGGATTCACCTAAATATAGACAATTCATAGTCAATAGAGGTACAAAGTATAGTTCATGGAAAAAATATTTTTTAATGATTTTTTTCTGGGACTAATATATATGTGCAAAATTTATACTTTACCAGAACAGCAATTCCCACAAAATTAAGTCAATGAAAAGACTATAGTCTTAAAATTATAAAGTTAGAATTGTGAAACATTAGGATAATTTAAAAAAAGAAAATACTCATAACCTTGTTATAGCAAAGGTTTCTTACATATGATACCAAAAGAATAAGCCAATAAAAATAAATATTGGGCTTTAACAAATTAAAATTGCTCTCTAAAAGACATTGTTAAGAAAATGATTGACTCACCCTTGTGCCTCAGGCAGCTGAGACACTGGTATGTTGAACATATATAGTCCCAGGAGCTGGGTTTGTGACTGGGGTGAAGAATCAAAATGAACAGCTAAAGATGTTGCTTCCTTTCTTCCTCTCTTTAAAAAGAAAACAACTAACCAAGAGAGATGTAATGAAAATTGTATATGCAATTATGATAATTAGACATATTCTGCTACGTGATACTATTATATGTAATATATCAGTACATATCTATGTATTGCATATAATTTATATACATATATACTTATATTTCTTGTTTCCTCATCATACTGAGTTGCATAGCAATAGGTCAAAAGTTTAACAAGATTTTAAATTGGTACATATACATAATGATTTTAATGTCTGCTTTTTCTATTTGATATATCCTCTTAGTTTTTTTTTTTTTTTTTAAATTTCAGAGTTTATTTATATATTGCTTATCTAAAAACTGGAAAATTAATTTCAATAGGAAGTCAGCAAATTCTCATAGAACTGTTGCTCTTTAGTATTTAGGGAAAAGGGAAAAGGGAGTCTTTGAATCTTTAGAGATTGAAATCTTGACAGCAGAACTTCAAATGTTCCA
The DNA here is from genome assembly GCA_004363575.1 of Solenodon paradoxus. Classification (NCBI taxonomy): domain Eukaryota; kingdom Metazoa; phylum Chordata; class Mammalia; order Eulipotyphla; family Solenodontidae; genus Solenodon; species Solenodon paradoxus. Next base: position 1,368,513 of record RJWH01000116.1, on the reverse strand, counting down.
ATTCCTGCCAAAAAAGTGCCACATTTGCTCTTCCTCATCACTTTCCTTATTCAGTGAAGGCGAAACCAGTTCAACGAATGATCTTGTTTCCTCTTGAGTGCATTGGAACCGGCTACTACACATTGGCATGTCTGTGCAATTTATAGTCCCTCCATCAGACTCCTTCACAAGCAATGTTTTGCAATATTCATGAGTCTATCTAATGATTTCAAGAGCAAAAGTCTTGTTTTTTAAATTTTCCATTAAAAGCAAACTGGTTTTCTGGTTTTCCTTCGGAGCCCTTATAAAATTTAAACCAATTAAGGATAGCTTCTAAGTACACAGGTGTGTACTTAACATTATCAATATCATGAAATTTTGAGGTGTCAGGATCATTCTCGTTGATAGCAATTAATTTCCAATCGGTTTTGCCCTGATCAATAAGAGCCCAAATTCAGAGGATTTTCACACGAATAACCTCTTCATGAGAAAGAACCTTGGAGCCTGCTTCACAAATATCAATAAGATCATTATCTCTGCAGCCGTCTTTCTATCTTTTCGATGGGAATCTTCTCAATTTGAGGGAGGGCACCATAATTTCATACACAGCCCTTGTGAGGGAAGACACTAGCCAAGTAGCATGGTTTGCCATTCTTTACGTCTTGTTTAATTAGAGATTCAATAGCTTTTCCGTGGCAATTTCCATTTTACCATTTGTCCACTGAAGTACTTCTACAACCAAATTAAACATTCTCTTTAGAGTCCACCTTCAGAGCAATACCATGAAAGGGGTAAATGTACTGAACAGTTACGTTCCTGAAGAAGAGGCGGTACTCATGGGAGCCTGGCGGCTGCACCCCTTGATGCGGTAGCCTGCCTTGGCCCAGCGCAATGCGGACTTGGCTCAGGCTGCCTACTGCAGGCAGGCCAAGGCAGGGCGCCCCGCGCGCCTGCATCTGCTGGTGCACAGCAGTGGCAAAAGATTTAAAAAAAAAGTCTCTTCTTTCAAAATACTAAGAAAGAATCTCTATCTTTTATATCCTCTGATTTCAATTTTCCCGTATGAAAACTTAGAACAACTGTAACAATGTTTTAAAGAGGATTCATAGACCAAATAATCTAAAAACATAAAACACCAAACAAAACAGACTATGATGTTTCATACCAAAATAGAAAATGTGAGAAGAAAAAGGACAGGGGGGAAATGTATTGAAATTTTCATTTTTATCATGAGTTGCAAAAAAAAAAAAAAAAAAAAAAGTAGTTTTTGCTTTCTAATATTAGTGAAAATTTCTCAACCAATATTGACCTTATTTCTCAATGGCCTTAATCTAGGGTGTTGACAGGAAGAGCTCTCTATTCTTTTGGTTCTGATTCAATTTTAGATTTATGCTGTGTCCCTCAGTCTCAAGGTCTGTCCTTGCCAGTGATTCTTTTTTATACCAAGAGATAAAGAGATTACACTAACAGTTTAGACATCTAAGACATCTTCCTGTTCCCTTAACCATTTTCAGGGGGTCTGCTTCACCTGTGCTCTAAAGACGTCAGGGTCTGTTTCCTTGTCCCAGGCTCTTAATGTCTTTGCTTTGCTGGTGGGGGAGGAGGGGGCGAGTGATTATGGTGACAACTGAGATGTGCCTTTCTTGATACAGCTGTCAGCTCTTTGCACTAAGCCTGCCTGACTGGGGAAGAGTTATCAAGACTCTCTACTCAGCCCTCCTCCCTGTGAGCAGGTGCAAACTCCCCTTGCATCTTGTCTCTCAGGGTTTATGTACTCATGGTAATCCACATTTAACCACTAGCAAACCATTCCTTACAAATTTTAGTGGAATTTTCCTTACTGGCCTGTAGGACATTGGTGTCTGTCTAAGCTAGATAAGCAGATGCCCCTGTTCTCTGTGATATTGGATTCTTCTCATTTAATTTAAATTTCAAGTTAGTAGGTTTTCCTGGAACCAGTCAACTGGATGGGTTCAAGAAGCATTTTTTTTGCAGATTAGCAACTTTGCTCTTGTAAAGTGGTATCCTTCATATTTCCAGTTGTATGTATTCCATTTAGAAGTCAGAATCTCCATATTTTGAAGTGCAAGTAAACTATTTTTTGAGAAATCATCTTTCCAAATTAAACCTGCCAGAAAAAAGTGAAAATCCTTAACAACTCAAGTGTTTGTGAAAAAGTCTGATACATGCATCCCTCCAAAACATGTCTGGTATAAGGCCTTTTCAGTTTTGTACTAGCAACTTAGTGACTCTTCAAAACATTGTATTAGATATTTTATGAGGTGCTTTCACCAGCTTGGAAGAAAGGTTAATTAGGTATGTGTATTATAGGTGACACATGCTGTGAATTTTTCTAAGATTATAATTTTTAATATAATATGAATAATGTAATTCACACTTGAAATGAATCCCATCTATTATTCTTACTTTATATGCTAGCTGTGCATTCTCAGACATTCTGGGAGAAATAATTTCAATATAATCATTGTAACCTTTAGCATGCTCTCAACACATCAGAGAAGTTTGTTAATGACATGAAATGATATACATATGGCCTATGTTCCCTCTTTATTTGGGCAGTTTTTTTCTGTTCTGTCATATAACGTTTAATAATGTTAGACCTTTGCACCCAGTGTAAGGTCAAGCGTACTTTATGAGGCAGTATTTGTAGAAATGGGAGTATCATTTATCTCTTCCTCCTCCTTTTGCAGAATTGGTTTTTGGCAATATATCAATATGTTTGAATGATCATAAAAATCTCAAGTAAGAATGAGAGTATGGGCAATTTCTTAGTTTAATCGTGGCTCATTTGCTTTGAAATTTTATTTTAAATGTACTTTTCAGTCTATATTTTCTTCATAAAATCTTATATGCTTCATAAAACTATTTCTGAAATGATTGATTACTAAAATGAATATTAGAAAATACTGAGTGTAATCAAAATTGAAAAATTACAAGGATACATATTAGAGATGCTTTATCATAGGACTTCTTATTGTAAAATTGTTTATATTTAAATTGACTTTAAATTAGCATTTAACAATTGTTAGTTGCTAAATACTTTATGCATAGGTTGCATGAGTAGAAAAATAAGAAACTGAACTCTTTAGCTCATTTTTCATAGAGAACTTACTATCACTGTTAAAATCTTTACAGCGTTACATTTTAAATTTGTTAAACAAAGAGTTTAAGGCATTTTTTACAGCTTTCTTTTAATAATATAAAAATTACCTCAGAAAAATTGCTTCCAGTGTTCTTATTTTCCAGAGGAGTTAATTAATTTAAATAGGTAAATCTCACAGTGCTAATAGGATCAGATTGATTTTAGAAAGGCTTCTAGTCACTTTATTTTTAATTTTTCTACTGTTATTTATTGAATTTATGTTTCAGAAATGAATATATCAAGTAGCCATTCCAGAAAAATTATCATCTATTTACTTTAAATTTCTTTTGTTATTGGCTTTTTTCAAATTTTAAATGAATATTTCATACTCTAGAAATGTTTTTTTTCCTACAGTACCCTGTAATCAAAATATGGAAGTAAGATAAAGATAGATGATAGAGATACAGCTATCATGTAATTGAAATTTGATATGCATCAGTCTCTTTTGTCTATTTGTCTCAAGTAATATTTAATGACATGCTGTAAAAATTAGCTTTTTAGAAGAACTTTGAGAACTTATATTTCAGGTGAGCTACCCATCAAAGTTCACAGTTCACATTTATTAATACAAATTTTACAAGAGCAAATAAAATATTTTTTCATAAAAAAGCAAAGCATTTTAATTTTCATTCCATTTTATATTTGTAGTTAATGACCCATTATTTTAAGACTTTTTATTATTTCTTTTTTGCCCTAGAAATTAATGTAGGTTATCTGTCATTATCAACATTATCCATGTATCTATTTTTTACTACAGCATGGTGTATTTGACTGGTGTGCTTTGACAAAGGATACTGAACATAGGTATATAACTGGCAGTCACTGCTATATCCCAGTTGCATCAAACGTTATGTGTGGCATTGTGAATTACATTAATCTAAAGAAATAAGTAAAGATGCCCTTGTTCTTTAAATGTTCACAGTCTCACATAGGCAATACAAGCAAGTGTGTACAGTTTTAATATGAGACAAGCTAAGATGTTGCTGTGATATATCCTCTGGAGGGGAAAGTGGGAGAAATTAATATTCTTGAGGACAAGTAGGAGACTTGAGGAATCCCCTTGGAAGAAAAATTATATCAACTCATCCTTGACATATGAATACAATTTGTATTAAGGAAGGATGATCCAATTTCTGGACCAAATAAGCTTTTTTTTTTTTTTAAAGTGTAAGAACTTAGAGTCAAAAATTGTGGAAGAGCGAGTTGATTGTGGGAAGCAAGATGAAATGCAAACACAAAATGTATAGAGTTCTAAATGTAAGGTCAAGAAGTTTACATCTGCAACGCCAGACAGTAGGGGGTATTGGAATACTGCACTGGGAATTAAACAAGTTGTGTTGTTTTCTTGAGAGGTAGATAGATACTTTGGGGGAATTGGAGAATTGGAATAATTGGGCTTGTGAGATCATTTAAGAAACAATTGTAGCAATATATGTTTAAAGTTACAAATTGCAGCAATAACAGTAAAGTGAAGAAAAGAGTTGCATATAAGATACTGAAGGAGTTCACTTGCAGAATTAAGTATGTATATATGATGCTGAACAAAATAAAAGCTGAGCCTGCATGATTTGAAGAAAAGTGGCAATATAGAGAAATAAATAAATATAATTGCTATAGACAAATAAATAATTGTCTTGATAGATATGGTAATGAGTTCTGCTTTAGATTTGCTTAAAATGACTTATCTGGAAACCCTGATCTGAAGAATTTAAGACTAGCCAGACTAAGGATACACACTAGAAAATCATCTGTTCCTTGTATCAGTGAGTGGTAAAACTGGGGATATCAGGTTTTGTTCATGTCCTTTTATCTTGTACTATTCAGTAGCCTGCCCAGCTCTTGGTCTCTTTAATGGTGCTAGTCTCAAGTTCCTTACTTTGTCTTCATATAAATTCCTTTACATTTAATGTTTTGTAGTATCCTAAGGCTGGAGACACGACTTTTCTCTTTGTATTTGAATCTACTGTATCTACTTCTACCTTCTAGAGGTAACAACTCAAACAAATACAACAATTCATAGGTTTTCTTCCATTTCTTTTCTTGTCCACAAGTGGTAGTTCTTTCTCTAGATTTTCTCACAGGCTTCTTAAAGAAATAGGACACTTTTGACTGACTTAGTGTTTTAAAGTACCTCTGCAATATCCTGTGAAAATCACATTTTCTCTCCTATTGCATTCTTGTGGTCAGCAACACAAGAAATTAGCATATTCAATCATATAACTTTTAACCTAATGTGCATGCTTGGTATAATTTAACCACCATGTGTTTGAAATTCTGAAATGCAAATTGCAAAGTCCAAATAAAGCAAAGTCCATAAAGTAGTTGAGATTAGAACTGATTAGAATATACTCTGCTTACTAAAGATATAAATCACTATTTATGGTTCAGTTTCATTTCTAGTGTTTACAACTTTTCCTGCCCAGTTTTTGTATTATTTCGCTTAATGCTGTTTTACATTCTTATATGATTTGTATACTTGTAACAAAAATGTCTAAATACATAATTGTTTTAAACAATATATTACATTTAGACTAAAACACCTTTAATTACTGTATATAGTTTATGTCTAACTGATTTCCTTTAGTATGGGATTTTGTCTGAACTTACCTTCTAGACACTTCATGAACATGCTACTTCTTTTGTGGTTAATGAATGGAACCAGAACTAGGATGATAGGAGGTGTGCAGTCAATGGAGCAAAAGAAACTGCTACAGGCAAAGATCAGCTCAGGGCACCAGAGAGGACAATGTGGACATGAAGTAAAAGATAAGAATATTTTAAATAATATAAACCAGTGTAAATGGAAAAAAAAAACCCTACTATGTAAAGTATGTCTACACATAAAATAAAATGTCAAAGGGGATACATTAAATGTCTGCGCATATATTGGTTCAATTAAAGATATGACAAGATGGAAAGTGTGCTTACTCTCACTTTTGAAAGAAGATAAAAGGTTGACAGAATGCTAAATAAACAATTTAATTTGAGCTAATTAGAAAACAAAAATTTTAGGAAAAAGAACTAATATGAATATCAGTGTTGATCCATGTTGCAACAATCAGTCAATACTCACAAATATTCATTGCTGAGTAGTTTACCATTGTATGCATTTAGGGTGTGTATGATGGATACCAAGCTGTCTCCAACTTGGGAAAATAATAAAGTGGCAATAAACATTGGTGTAGAAGATTTGGAATCAATTTATGTATATCGGATTGCTAGGATTTTTATTTGTGTTATATTTTACATACTAATGTAAGTGTTCTGATTCATGAGTATAATTTGTCTTTCCATTTATTTTGAGTTTTATCATTTTATTATTTTCAGAATCGAGATTTGATAATATTTTGTTAGATGTATAACAAATAATTCATCTCTCTTTCCATTTCTATATATGGACATGTATGCTAGATACATATGTCTATGATAATATAAATATATGTAAATATATTCAAATTTGTTTCAAATTATTCATTGCTGTTGCTTAGAAACATGAATTTTTTTTATATTACCTTATATCCTGTGACCTTGCTATACTCACATCTTGGATTCATGGATATTTTTCACATATATAATTATGTGTACTGTGAATACAGACAATCACTCCTAATTTCCATTACATTGTACTTTGTTTTTCCCATTGACGCAATTCAACTACTAATTTTATTTCTTTATCACTACTCTGTATTTGAAAGTTCTTCTTTACACCCCTGAATCTTACAGTATTCCATGCATAATACTAATTTTATAATTTGTTTTTAAACTCATTTTAGGCTCTGAAAAACTAGCAAAATAAAACACTGTTTATTTTACTCAGTGTAAGCACATTATCTTAATTTGTATTTATTTGAAAATCAGTGCCAAAATTTCGTGCAGAACTCAGCTACTAATCATTTCATAGTCAAATTGTACTTTTTGTCATATAAGAGCTATAATGTTAATAGATTATGTTAAGTCATATAATTCTCACAATGACTATATGGGTCAGGATTTTCATTTCCACTTCGTAGACTGAAAGATTTGGGATTGAAATAAAAATTAATGTAACCATGATTTCTCAATTATTTGTAATACAGCTGGCATTTATACCATTTTCATATATTGAATCATATTTTAAAGATATTATGTTAGCATAAACCAAAGTATAACTTTTACTGTATGAAATGGCAAGTGATTAAAGTATAATCTTTGATAATTATATTAGTTATATAAATATAAATGAATAGAAAAAAGTTCATTGTTTTATTTTGCATTATTTATATATTTATCTCTACTTTTATATTTTATTCTTATGGATATGATCAGTTATTCAAACTTAAGTTTAATAATGAGACACAGGAAAAATTTTTATTTGATCACTGCTCTTTATTTTGAAATTCTTTTTATAAAATATTACCTTCTAATTATGTCCTGCAAATGTTTTCCAAACCTTAGATTTCACGCATGTTTTTCATTTTTTAGTAAGAGTTATAGCTTCACACAATAAGATGAAAATTTATTAAAACAACATCCAAAAAAATAAAATAACTTTTTTAAAAAGAAAAAAAATATATAATTTTATGTTCTTAGACTGGTTCAGAGTTTCCAGAAATCAATGACTACCTGAGAGCATACTTATTATCAAATTTTGATTTCCAGAGAGAATTATTCATGCAAACACGGATCAAGATTTTTTATAATTGCATGTTGAACAGAAATTATGTAAATCCTGATAGGCTGGTGAGAGTGCAATAAAACTTTATGAGTAGTTCACCATAGAGCTGGGCAATTGCCACCCATACTTAATGAGCCTTTACCAACTCTTGTACAACATAGTAAGCAGAACAGAACATGAAATAAGGTAAGTTTACTGATCATCTTTCTTACTTTCATATTTCCAAGTAATTATTTGTTCTTGTAATTCTTGTAAGCAGTGTTTATGTCTATCTATATTTGTTTTAAATAGTTATTTAAATAAATAACTCTTTAACTAAAGCAGAATAAAAACTATGCATTTTAGGATATGTTTCCTTTGCCCAATTCATTATAACTACTGTCGTATTTCAGTGGAATCATATCAGATTTATTTTTATTAATCCATAAGTAAAAATAAGTATCAAATGTATTTTGAAAAGTGAGAATTTCTTTATGTATTATTAAACATATTTTATTTAGCAACTTATGTGCATGCACACAGAATAGGACACTATATTTGTAAAACATTTAATCTTTTCTAATAAACATTGTAAAATTATTTATCAGACTATCTTCTAACAAAGAGTTATCCATTTTAAAAATACATATACTGAGAAAGGACATTAAACATAATTTTCTCCCAAACAATATTTTTAATTACTGTGATTTAAATATGATCACTGTAATTACTACCTACATTATGTGGACAATTTTAGTGCTGATTATTTATGAGTACTCTTATGAGCAATTTAACTTTGGTACATTGATTTTATTCTCATTCTTCTAGATAAAGGAGGGTTTGTTTTATAACAACATTCTTTGTTTTTTTTTTTCCCTTAAAAGGAAATCAAAATATTATTTTCTGGCTTCTTTATACCAATATAGGATATTGATTTTAGTGAAATATAAACATTTTAAAAGTTAAATATTTATTGCAACTATGTGGTTTCTCAGATAATATTGAGGAACTAGTTTCCTCTTCTATACATCTTCATCTATAATTTGTACCATTGAATAAACTTAGCTTATATTGAGTTCCTCTGGAGATCGCACATGCAGTAAATACCTGCCACATGAAATCACATGCTAAACTTTAATGCTGACATCATAAAATGTATTCATAAAATGTATTTCAAACAATTGAACTTGTGATCACTTGATGTGAATTTCCAAACTATTTTCATGATTCTTGCCATTAAAAAATAACAATCCAATGAAGGAAATTGACATGTTTAAATAATCACAATTGATATGCTATTTGGTATGGTAAAATCAAAAATGGATGGATTAACTCTGCCTGCAAGGTAGTAAGGGACTCATAAAAGACATGGCATTTGAACAGGGCTTAAATCATAACTAATTTAGAAGAACAAACAGATGGGAAGAGATTAAAGAAAGAGTAAATGTAATGGACTAACAAAAACAGATTCTCCAAAAAACGAAGCTGGAATGTTGGGGATAGGATGAAAGCATAATACCGAAAATATTAGGAGGTAGAATCAATAGTACTTAAATGACGGAATGTAGTCGAAAAATATTAAAGAAGAAAAAGAGGTTTTTAGGGTGACATAACTCACTGAATGAACTGACATACTTACTTGAGAAGGGTTGGTTATAGACCAATAAAATTAAACCAGCAATGTACTAAGCATTCGCCATGGAAATTCTAGATTTCTATTTGGGCATAGAACATAGATGCAATATTTATATAAAATCACAGAATGCAAAAAGTCATATAAACATATTTTAATCTTAGTGTACTACTATAATATGCATCACAATTTTACTCATTTTACTTAAAGCTGCAAGTGTTATTAAATTATTGTTAATTTATATTTTTAGCTTGTAAACTGATAAGTCACCTGCATCTCTCGTTGAATTGCGTTTAGAAAAATACATATATAATTTCATGATAAATGATAAAAGACAGTTGCTTATTGTAGTATTTAAGTATTTATATATTCTACATTCTGAACCTATATATTTTTCTTTCTTTAGATGGCAAGGAAGAAATTTACTGGATTAGAAATCTCTCTAATTGTCCTCTTTGCTATAGTGACTTTAATAGCTATAGCTTTAGTTGCTGTTTTAGCAACTAAGACACCTGCTGTTGAAGGTAAGTACTTTTAAAATTCCTATACATTGTAGTGAGGTTAAGATAAAGTTTACCCTGTAATAATTATACATCTCGAAAATAATCTATCTGTGATGGAACGTATAAGGAAATATTTTGGTAAATTGCATATTATGTTATTCTTTCTTTATATTAGATATCACAATAAATAACTGTTGTAATTAAGGAATCTATTAACTTTGGCATTAGTGACATTCCCCAAATTGTGTTGCCTGTGAAATAGCAAAGAGGCAAAAGGGTCCAGGTGTTAATAAATGGTGAAATAATCATCCATTGCTCCCATCAAAGTTCTTCTTATTTAGTGGAAAGACTTAGGGATTTGCTCTCTATTTAGGAAACATACAAAGTGGGTGGGAAATCTACGAGGAATACCATTTTTTTTTTTTTAAAGGCTGTATGACAAAAATTACAGAAGGTAATCATTTTTTTCTTTCACATATCTTGTTGCTAGCAAGTTTCTATACAGTTGGGTTTTATTTATCTTTGGTACTTCCCGTTTATTCTACTCAATTCAAAGTATCTTATTCCTGTATTGTTTTTCTTTCTATATTTTTGGCTATTTCTACATATTTTTCTCATTTATATTTCTCCTGTATCTATAAAACACAAATTGAAAGTTCTTTCAAATGTATTTTGTTTTTTTCTTTTTGAATATATCTCAAAACTGTGAGTATATTTTGTTTAAATGGAAAACAATCAAGAGTTCTGCACAACTTTTAAATATCTCAATTGCTTTATTATAATGAGTAAGATTTGAATTTGTGGATTCTTTTAAATTCATTTTTTATCCTCACATATGCATTAATGTATTCTTATAAGGTATTTATTACTTGAAAAAATGGATCAAATTAATTAATACTAAGTTGTATTTTATTGATTTTGATTTTCTCATGTTTTGAAGATTCTACTTCAACTCCAGCTGCCAAATGTCCAAGTGAGCTAAATGATCCTGTCGATGAGCGAATCAACTGCATTCCAGAGCAATTTCCAACGCAGGTCTACAAAAAAAGTTTTTGATACATTTTATAAATATATTGTAATAAATATATTACAATTGTAGCTCAAAATAGATCAGCTTCATATTTAAAACATCTAGTCATCAATTAGACTGCTTTTATCTTTTTTAAGTTTAGCTCTGTGTAAATGGATAAGAGATAATGGAGATCATTAAGTTTGCTTTTCTGTATATCTATTCAGTTTAAATTAAAAGTCAATACTAATACTTAACAAACTTATTAATTCCATAAATCATGAAATTCTATCTTCCCACATTTACTTCATCAAAAAGAAAGTTTAATTGTTGACAATATAGACAAGATCTATACAACATTAGACTATTTTAAATTATGATATTAATGAGTGTTTAATAAACAATGCTTATTAATTAACAAATATCTGTAAAATAAAATAATACTGATTTTTTGAAAATAACTATTTACCATTTTGTAATTGAGGAGAATAATCTCAAATTAAGAAAATTAAAGGTGTCTGAGTGGATTCATCTAACCTCAAGATAATTCTTCCTTGTCATCTTAACCTTTGTGGTAATAAAGGCCAATGTATGAGTGTGTGTGTGTGTATATTCACATTTTGCAGCATTTATGTATTATTTGCCTATATATTATATAAGAATTAGTATATAATGTATATATTATAATGCATATGCCATATTAATATTGTAGGTTATCTATTGCAATAATATGACTATATATCTATGTTAGATGCAAATTGTATGCATATATAATATATATTTATAATGTTTATAACATACATATTTGAAACTTACCTCTCTACTCCCTTCACTACAGAAAATATAACTAAATGAACTATAACATCTCTGTTAACTCTATCCTGTCATTGCTGCATCATAGTCAGCATATAATGTTCTGATTAATTTGTCATAAAAATTTCAAATGATGAGATATTTCTTAGGGCATCATTAGTAAATAATTGGTCCTATAGCTTACTTACTGATAAAAGAGCTGTTTCAGTGGCTTCTGTGACAAACTGAGAAAACAGTACTCATGTTCTTCTTTTGTTAACACTTATTAGAAAATGAGTGAAGTTTAACATAGAATTATATTAAGAATATTATAAGTTTTTAGACTCAAAGGAAAAATTTTAAAGGATAATGGTTTAAGATTTTGATGTTTATTTTTAGTCAGTAGTCTTAGGCTGCTTAAAAATGTTTTTGATATGAAGCAACTTAAATATGAATTAATTTCAGCTAATATTTTTGCATTTTTTATTTAGGAAAAAACAGTAAAGTTAATTTAAGAAACAGTTGTAATTTTACCCACAGTGCATGAATCAGCTTGGGCTTTTATAAAAAACAAAAACAAAATAAAAAACACAGAGTGGGTAATTTGAACAATAGACTATTACATTTTTGCTGTTCTGGAGCCTAAAAGTCAAGGTACCCTTAAGAATTTTCTGGTAGAATCTCTCTTCTTAGTGTTGAGCTGCATTTAAGTCCCCATTTCAAATGTATACATGGAGAGCAGAGAGAGAGAGAGAGAGAGAGAGAGAGAGAGAGAGAGAGAGAGAGAGAGAGAGAGAGAGAGAGAGAGAGAGAGAGAGAAAGAGAGAGAGAGAAGAGAAGAGAGGAGAGAGAAGTGGGGGAGAGGAGGAGAGAGGAGAGAGAGCTCTTAAAGAAATAAACATTACAAACCAATTAATATATTGTGCATGTCTTCAAAAACGCATGTTCACTTGGAGCCTCAAAGTGTGATCTTATTTGGAAATAAGGTCTTTACAGATATAAATAGCCAAATGAGTTTATACTGTTACATTGAGTTAGGATAGGACCTAAATCCTGTGACTGGTATCTACAGAAGGGGCGAGGAGGACGCACAGAACCACAGGGAAGAGGTTCATGTCAAGATTGAAGAAGAGATTTAAGTGATGCATTTCACTCCCAGAATACTGAGGGATTCCAGAAGCCAACAGAACTAAGAACAGATGAGGAAATTTTTCCCAGATCCTCGGAAGGAACATGGGTTTGCTAACACTTTGAAAGAGAGCTTCTAGACCCCAGAAGTGGGAGAGAGTAAATTTCTGTAACTTCAAACCACCTTGTTGATGGCTATATAACAGCCCTAGAAAATAACATGTTTGAGGTCCTTCATATAACTCCATTTTACTTTAATTTTTAAATTATCAAGAAGTGATTATAATATACTTATTTTTTAAATAGCATCTTTATACTTAAGTATATCTAAGTACAATTCTATCTCTTTGGCTTGTAAAAATATTATAACATCTTTTATAAAGACTACATGACAACTATTGTACAATTATCTCTTTATTGCTGTGGATATGTTACATAGCTAGAAGGAAAATAGCTTGATCAAAAATATGTTTTATTTACCTTCTTTCTAATAGGTATTGAACATCCAAAATATCAGATGCCATTTAATCTTATTTGTAATGTTTGTCATGTGTGTATATGTGTATATGTGCATCTAATGCCATTGCAGTTTGCTGTTAAAATAGGAGAGATGTTAACATGTATACTATCTGTACTAAGCATGCAAGTTTTGAGCACATTTTAAACATAAATAGCCAAGAAAAAAATCATAGGTGCTCAAATTACGAAAGTGTATCACACTATTAAATTATTTAAATTAATAATTTGAAGTAAATAAAGTTTCAATTATACCAGTATTAATATACAGTATCAACATGTGGCCATGTGGCTGAATGTTTTATATAAACATATTAACTTTTTATTCTTTATATGATCTTTTGATATAGCTCATTAAAACTAATGAGAATGTAATATTTTACTTCATTGTTTGGATTTAATGATAGCAACTAGGTACAATAACTGGCATATAAATGAATATAAATAGTTTAAATAATTAAATATTGAACTACTAATTAGTTAAAAATAACTACCTTTAGCATTTTGCATAGGTGTGATTCCAGATCAATATATTCATCTTTACAAACTCATTTGCAGCTTGATACAAAATTAGCACACAATAGATTTTTAGTTCATCTAAATTGGCATAACAACAGAACAGATTATAATTAGTGAGAAGTTAGAAAACTTTAAGATACATATGCTTTCAATAATGTGTATTGATACGTGAATTTGGTAAATCACAACTCAAACTATCATTCTTTGGGGTAATTATATCATTTATCAAGTATTATATTTCTTCCAAGTACAATGAAGAAGAGAATGTAAGGTATTTTCCCATATTATATTTTTGAAGAAATAATCTCTTTATAAAAAATAAGTTAAATTATACTCTTGCTTTCTTTCTTTATACTCTAGCTATCCTTAAAAAAACAAAAAAACAAAAATGTTTTCCTTTCCTTTTTTTAATAGACATAAAAATGATCTTAGTATATTTTAAGATTTATTTCAATTGCTCGGTATAGTGTTTATCCTTATTTATTTTTAACAGAAATGTTATAAATGCTATATTGAGGCATTACATGCCCGATACATATATTATCTCAAAGAATCTTAACTCCACACGACCTAGAGGCAAAATGACAAAGTTGGGAAAGTTTGCATAAACATTTCCTTTCTTATTACCTTTCACTTTTTTGGAATGAATTTGTTATCCTAGTGCTGGCTGACCTGGGTACTCATACAAAAATAAACTTCTTTCAAACACTTATTCTGGCATTTATCTGAATGATTGAGGGTTTAAACATGATCTGACACATATGATTAGCAGTAATAAGTATATGTTTCTTTAATTTTTTTTCAGGTAGTCTGTGCTATGAGAGGTTGTTGCTGGAGGCCATGGAATAACTCTATTATTCCTTGGTGCTTCTTTGCAGATAACCATGGCTATAATGCTGAGAGAATGACAAAAGCAAGTACTGGTGAGAAGTATTCTATCATGTTTATCTAATATCATATATTTTAAGAGAAATGAAAACAATGATTTATATTTTTCTTAGGAAAATAAATGAAATTAAATGGACGTATCCACACAGTACACTTAAACAGGCTATATTAAGGATATTTTACATGATTCTTCTAGATTATAAAGAACATATTTGTGAGAAAGATAATGAAATTACAAAATATGAAAATATACACACTATTTATTAATGTTATTTTTCTGATTTCTTTAAGGACTTGAAGTCAAATTAAGCAGGATTCCTTCACCTACACTGTTTGGAAATGACATTAAAACTCTTCTACTCAAAACTCAAAATCAGACACCCAATCGTCTCCGGTTCAAGGTTTGATTGTTGAAATTTCTACACAAAAGATAATAATAAAAGACATTTTTGTTAGCATACCCTTCACCCTAAAAAGATAATTTTTGTCTCTTAAGAAGTATTTATTACCAGTAAAAAGATCGGTTGTTTAGTTACTTCCATATCTGAGATTATTTACTTTCATGTAGCATAAGCAATGGTTTCTCCAGTAGTTGTTTTTGGAAAATGTAACGGCATGGTCAATTTTAAATAATAAGAACTCTGTAATATCTAGTATTTTTTTGTTATTTTAACAACAGACTATGATGGAGTCTTCTAAAATTTTAAGTTGAGAAAAATGTTGATTGTGCTATGTATAGGTATATATAGATAGATGATATAACTTAAACACTAGTTCTTTTTACATACATTCATGATTTTAAAGATTGCATTTTTTGCCAATTAGTTTATTGGTATGTTTGTTATTGATTTGGAAATGATGAAAACATCATGTTTTTGCAAATTATTTTTAGCAACAATTTTACATGATGTTGTCTAAAATAAAATCAGTGCCCATATGAGATTTCTAAGAGGGTAAATACTGAAAAGTGAGAAGGATGACTAAATTTACAAATGTCTAGTGTTCAGAAATCTGTATTTAGTGAAAATATCATTCATTTTTATACCAGTTGAAATATTTAATTTATACACAGTATTTTTATAACCAGTGATTCCATTTATTATTCAGCAATTCATACTATTTATTCCATGCATAACCCTTCAAAATTTTAAAATTAAGTTTATGACTAGAATAATTTATAAAATTATTAAATTTAGTATTTTTATTTTAAACTTTCATTTAATACTTAATACAGTATTAGAAAATTAAACCAAATTTAACTAAATAATTAGGCAATGTTAATTTATTTTAATTTTATAGATTACTGATCCCAATAATGGAAGATATGAAGTTCCTCATCAGTTTGTAAAAGAATTTACTGGAACCACGGCTTCTGAAACATTGTATGATGTACAGGTTAAAGAACATCCATTTAGCTTGAAAGTTATTAGAAAGAGTAATAATAAAATTTTGTAAGTAATTATCTTATTTTGCATTTATATAAGTATAAATAATTGGTCAATCTGTTATTATAGAATTAGGAAAGTTTTCATTTTAAAGCACGTTTAGAAAGATAATGTATTTCATGCCCAAAAATAGTAGATGTACATCTTTATAAAGATGATATTGATGAAGCAGTTTTATTACTTGTGAATAAAAGATGAATGAATGTGAATAAAAATATACAAATTGGAAATGAACAAAAGTAAAAGTGCATAGCATACTGACAGTACTATAGACTTGTTTATTTTTGACTATTTAGAATTCCTGGTGAGTCCTTTCCCTGTTCATATTCAGTTTATTATCATATTCAGTTGTCAATATGTAGAGTAAAATAGCTACAATTGAAACAGAAACTAATTTCATTGATACAATAATCTCTGATTATTAAAATAATGTTTATTAAATTAAATATTGCTTAAATATATTTATTATTTATATGTTGTAGGGGATATTCGTGATAGGAAATTGAATAGTTTTCAAGAGAAATATTCTTTTTCCAAAAATATTAAGCAATTTTCAAGATAGAATCTAAGCAATAATAATTTCTTATACATTACAAAAATAATTAGCAATTGACTCTTCCAATATTATGAAACTATTAAATTAGAGAAATATTAAATGCCATTTAACGTGTTGTTTTATGTTTGTGATATGACTAGAACAATCTTTTTTTCTTTACGGAATAAGGATTTTGAACTTAACTTTAACAGCTATGTTAGAGGTATATAGACACTGTGGTGTGAGATTTTAAAACTGATTCTGAAGCAAGGTAGAACTAGGTCTCAAATCTGGTTTTGATCCTTACCACTATATCATCTTAGAAAACATGAATTAATTTTCCCTATTTGCATCCACTGTAAAATGAGATTGATAGTAATAGTTGGCCTTAGGACTGTGAAAATTAAAAAAGAAAATACATATGCAGACTCACACTGATGACAATGATGAAACAAATTGTGTTAGTAGAATTAAGCTCTGGTCATGATGAATTCATGTTTACCTAATGATTGTTAACAGTTGGCACCTTGAAAATAAAATATTCTGAATGATGTTAGCATGGAATCATACTTGCTGAAGTTTTTATGTGCTTCTAGGTAATTTTTTTCTTTTTTCATGATCAGATTTGATACCAGCATTGGTCCCTTGGTATATTCTGACCAGTATTTACAAATCTCAACCAAACTTCCCAGTGAATATATGTATGGTCTTGGGGAACATATTCATAAGAGATTTCGTCATGATTTATATTGGAAAACATGGCCCATTTTTACCCGGGACCAACTTCCTGGTGATGTAAAGAGTCTCCTTTCTTGTTATAAATGAAATCATCATATTGGAATAGATAGTAACTTTAGCCTATCTGAAGCAATTATTTATTTGGTGTCTGTAAAACCTAATCCAGAAGCTTGTTTACTCTAGGAGTGAGAATTAACAGTAGGGTAAATTCACTCAGTAAGTGATTGGCAGATATTGAAATTTTTAAAATGGTATTTTCATCTTGTGGATAAGTTTTATTTTTATTTTATTTTTATATTTTTATCATTCCCCTTTAAATCACTCATGTTTAAACCTGTCTGTAGCCAGTTATTGCACAAGAATAATTGCAGACATGTTCTACATGATTTTGTATGAAGTGTATCTATTATGTACTATGCCAACTTTTTCCTCTTTCATGACATATTAGAACAATCCATAAATTCACTTGTTTACACGAGGTGTTGGTTTTCTTTGTATGTATTGAACATCTTTGTCATTTATGCAATAAGTCTTTGAATGATCATTTGAAGGTTCACTTTCTAAGAACGTCTCCCAAATTCCCCATTCCTAGTATTTTCTTTTCTATTACCTTTTATTATGAACAATCATCATAAGGTATTAACGTATATTTTTTGTGTATACGTCTAGAATGTGAGATTCTTTGGTATAAAAAGCATCATTAAAAATACAGTTTTTACTGATTCAAGATTACTTTGAGTTAAAGGTTTATGATATCTGAAAAGCCAATGCTTATAATTTATTTCCAAATGTTAAAGAGTTGTTTTTAAGACTCTTATTTGATGCAAATGTCCTGATACATTCTACCGAACTTGTTTGCAGCACCATAAAACATTAAATAGTAGAATGAGAAAATCAGAACTATTTTCCATAGATCTTTACTTTGACTCTCAATATCCAATCAGTCCAGAAGTCTTTTTACTTTCATCTTACAAGTGTTTGTAATTAACTTCTGCCATTTCATCTACTGACCAGTTCTCAACAAATACACTGCAAAAGTTTTCTGAGGGTGCATGTCATCTTGGAATTCTCTGCAGTGCAGTGGCATACATGGGCCTAGTAGACAAACATGCTTTTATCTTATCATAAGTAGCTCATTAAAACTCATTGAATACCCAGAAAACATAAGGGGAAGTAATGTATTAATACTATGATACATGTGTTATGCCATATATTTCATATTTTAATTCATATACTGACAATTAAATGTTAGATTCTTTTTGTGCTACATTTACATGGTTCTTATAATAGTGAAAATTAGTAGAGATATGAGGAACAAAGTATAGGAATATACTGCAATTCATAAAGGCTATTTTAAAAATATAATTCCTTTAAATGTATTTGAAATGTACTTTTCAAATTTCTTTTTAGAATAATAATAATTTATATGGCCATCAAACATTCTTCATGTGCATTGAAGATATTTCCGGAAAATCATTTGGTGTTTTTTTAATGAACAGCAATGCTATGGGTAAAAGCAGTTTATCTGATAATATATTTAACTGACATTAAACTTGTAATGTTTTAACTTTCCTTTTATTCAATTATAGAGTAAATTCTATTGTTAATTATTTAGTTTAAGAAATTTTTATAGGCCAAGTTGCAGTAGTTAGTGAGACAATGGATTTTTGCATATCAATTGTTCTTTTTTAGGGGAGACAATTCTGTGTTGTATTATTCAGGCATTTTCTTTTCTATTTAGAGCAACTTTGAAATACATGCATGCAAATTTGTATTATGATTCCCACAATTCATTTGTTAATATAAGTTAACATCCATTAAAAATCAAAAAGATAAAGATTTAGAGTTAGAAAAAAATAATTAATTTTCAGTTTATCGTAATTCAAGTCATGCAGAAATTCTTTATATGCAATGGCTACATTGAGTAGGTGAAACAGTAATAACAAAAAGCCACAAAAATTAATATTCCAGGAGGATGAGTATATTATATGTTTTCCAGGCAGTTATTATGTTTTACATATAGAAAAAAAACTCAGTATTTTAGAAGTTGGTATGTGACAATATAATTTTTCAGAGAAACTCCAATAAAAATTATTAATTGAAATGTAGTATCAGAAAGAAATATTTTTGTTGTAAAAGAACTGAGCTACTTGATATGCAATTTCTAGAAAAGCTGTGGCCAAAAATTATAAAAGGAAAAATCTGTGATATCATATTATAAACTTCAGACATGATTGGTATTCTTATTTTTAATGTTCTTGTTCCTCTTTTTTAAAAACTGTAAAATTATGTGGTTAATACAAGTCCACTAAATAGACAAAATGATTATTTTATCACTATGTACATTTTTGCTAATTACATATGATTCTCCAATTTTTATTTTATAGAGGTTTTCATTCAGCCTACTCCAGTAGTAACTTACAGAGTAATTGGTGGAATTTTGGACTTCTACATCTTTCTAGGAGACACACCAGAACAAGTAGTTCAGCACTTTCAAGAGGTATGTTTCTGGTCTATGTTATAAAATTATTTTCCAACATACTTCCCTTTTGTGTATTTGTACCCCTATTTAAAAATTTTTAAAGATACCAGGGACCTCTTAAGCTAAACATAAATTTATTTTATTTTTATTATTTTTAAAATTTATTTTATTGAAGGAACATTGCACCATAACATTATATATAGGCTTGGGTTTGCATCATTGTAAATCAACTTCTGTATATATTAAGTTTATGATGATAAATAGTAAATCTATCATTTTTCATAAATGACTACGGTGGCATTATTTTTGTTTTCCAATAAAATGAAGACTATTTTATTTAAATGTATATATATCTGAATTCAAATTGCTTTTTGCTTCTAGATAGTTGAGTGGAAATTTAATTTCTTTTAGATATTACATATTAAATCTTTAACTATTTATTCCCTATTTTGGATAAAGGGAATGATCTTAAAATTAAGAAACACATTAATACATTTTTAATGCTCTTTATTTAAACTAATTAAATGACCATTTGCTTCAAGCTCATTGGACGACCAGCAATGCCTGCATATTGGAGTCTTGGATTCCAACTGAGTCGCTGGAATTATAAGTCGCTTGATGTAGTGAAAGAAGTGGTAAAAAGAAATAGGGAAGCTGGCATACCATATGTAAGTAGAATTAAGGGTCTCTGGGAAAATATGCTGAGTTAAATGTTATCACATAATAATAAATCAGCAATCTCAAATACATATCTCCTTTCAATAACTATAAATTATCAAACTTCTTTTATGATAAAATACATTTTGTCACCATATACAATCCACAATTGCAGGACTACCTGATTTTTGAGATTAGGAATTACAATAAACTAGAGTAAATGCTACTCATGAAAAAAATTATATTTGATTTTTGACAGAATTTATATTTCAGCAATATATTTTAATGCAATAAGAATATAATGAATTTTCTGTAATGTGTAGGTTTTTGTTTTCTACATAATAAATCATATATATAGTACACAGACAATAATGATCACTTAACATATGTGAATTATCATTTCATGCCTTTTATTTTAAATTAGAATAGTTTGATAAATAACAGCATTAACAATAAAAGATTATAACCTCTTAATAATATTCTTTTATTATCAATGATATTTTTAAATTATTTTTTCTAATTCTAAGTAAAAACACATGGAATGATAATTCATGTATTTTAAGGGATCATCAGTGGATGCTATTCAATAAAATTATTTATTAAATTTAAAAAGTGTTGAGTAGTGAACTAAAATGGATCCATGTTCATTACTTTTCATTCACTGTTTCTGCAATACAAATCCATAGCACTTACATGTTAAAGCTACCAAAATTCTCTTGGAACAACTAATTGCAATATACTCTGTCAATTTTTAGGATACACAGGTCACTGACATTGACTATATGGAAAATAAGAAAGACTTCACTTATGATGAAGTTGCATTTAAAGGGCTCCCAGAATTTGTTCAAGATTTGCATGACCATGGACAGAAATATGTCATCATTTTGGTAATGACTGATTATATATTAATACAGTGTTTCTATGTATTTGTAAGTTAATGGGTTTGCTGCAAGTTTTTTCTTTCTTCTGTTAGGATCCTGGAATTTGCATTACTAAACTTGCCAATGGATCAGCATATGAAACCTATGAGAGAGGGAATGCACAAAAAGTATGGGTAAATGAGTCAGATGGGACAGCAGTGATTGGAGAGGTAAGTTATGTTGTTCATCAAAGTTCTATTTCTTAGATTTTCTGTTGTGTGTCAGAAAAGTTTTTTAAATGTGTCTGTGCACACAGACTTATTTTCAAATACAAAATATATTAGAAATATGTATGCTTGAATTTCTTGGGAGAAGATGCCTTTTGAATTGAATCAATGTGTTTTCTTTTATCAAATAGCATATGTATTATCTGTTTTGCTATATATAATTATATAGTATTATAATATATAAATATTATATAATTATATGTAATAATGCAATGTATATAAAGCATATAATATATAATATATGAAATATATGTGTATGCATAAATACATATATAAATATGTAATATATTATGTAAAATACTGCCAAGCTTTTGTTTGCTTATTTTTTAAAATTCAGTCTGTCAAGAGGCCAATAAATAAATTTAGTTGATAAAATACCAGCTTCATCTATGTTCCTATATGTTTCTCCTCTAAATACTTCATGTTCTTTCTCTTTCTTTAGTTTAATAATTCTTCCTTAAATGCACTTTAAAGTAGATCTGATATTATCATATAAATGTACATGAAACATAATAAAGCAATATTAAAACTATTTTTTCTTTTCTTCTCCATTCAATTAATTTGAATTCTCACTTATGTATTTTTTTCTTTCTTTTCCGTTTTTAAAAATTAATGACCATTTCTTCTAGGTATGGCCAGGATTATCAGTATATCCTGATTTCACTAATCCAAGTTGCATAGATTGGTGGGCAAATGAATGCAGCATTTTCCATAAAGAAGTGAAATATGATGGACTTTGGATTGTAAGTAGCTATTTTAAATCAGTGATTTGATACAACAGACATGGTTTTATTTTTCCATAAAATAATTATTAACTTGATGGACATATTTTGTAATGTATTGGACATAACTTTAAAAATTCATAAATTTTTCTAGATATATAAATAGTATATCTGTCATGTTAATGGGTTAGAAAACAATAATAATTAAAAGCAGTAGATTGAAATTGTTCTTCTCTAGTAATTTTATGCCATAGTACATTTTATGTAATGCATTTCATTTCTAAGGTGGTATGTCTTTGTAACTACTTATACTTGAAAACAGTTATTTAAATGTGGAGATAAACCAAACAATTTGCTTGAATAATATCAATATTTGAAGATAAGAGTATAGTAGTGCATATCTAAAAATATTCATTGAAATTCTCATTAGTCAAGAAATTATAGCAGTATGAACCTGCATATTCACATATTAGCCATTACATAGCTTTTAAGACACTTTCTTTTTTAATGTTATACAACAGAATAATTAATTTTGATCAAACTGTTCATGTGAGATCAATTACTTTTAATTAAAACATGTTTATTTTTAAATCATATAGATAATGACATTTTAACTGAGTTTGAGAGAGCTTATTTACTACAGTTTTGAAAATACATAATTCAAATAGAAACACATTTAACAATTACTTTAACAGTTAAATGTTTAGTCCTTGCATTTCTTCAGTGGGCATTATATATGAGTAAGCTATAATTGTTTACAGACACTCTTGCTTTTAAATAATGCAACTTGATTTTCAAATTTTGAATTTCAGACATTGAAATTGTTTTAGAGTAATTTAAGTGGATTCATGAAGAAATTCATGAAGAAAAATCACTAAGGTTAATCTAAAATGATTATCTAAGTATATAGCATCTATTTGTATTGATTTTTATAAAAGGAAAATAAGGCACAATATAATACCTCAGGTAATTTCAATAAAATTTCATATATATATATATATATTTGCAAAGGAAAGGTGCAGGTAGGAATTCAGGTAAGTAGTAGGAATTCAGGTAAGTAGGCAGGAAAAGACTTAACTGATCATGGTCACAAAATTAAGTAGCAAGACAAGATTGGGACATAGATTTACATGATAAGAAAAGTCCATAAACATAATACATCACAAAAATTCTGTGCCTAGCTGCTAGCAATGAATATCATATAAAATATATCATAGTATTATAGAAATAAATATCATGAATTACAACTGCAATGACCACTCTGTATTGAATAATGAATGTGTGAGAAATTTGTACAATGACATAATTATAGAGAGAAGACTGAAAACTACTTAGAAAAAAAAACAGATGCTTGATATTTATATTTTAATTGATGTTTATATGTATGTTTAAAATCAGATAAACATAAAATAAGTTTTGATAATATTATTTTCTCTGAATTCTGAGATACCTCTGTTATGTGGGATATCACATATGCAGAAACAATAATATTTAACAATATTATTCCCCTATTATAATTAGAGGCAGAATTGAGTAGTAAATATAGTTTAACAAGGTTATTTATAGGTTGGCAGCTTATATTTTTTCTAGGCATACAAAAATCATCATAGTTTTCTTAGAAAAATATTTGCAAACAACTGGTGTTTCTACCTATGTGATCTATGGTTACATAAATTATACTGTTCTTCATTTTTTATATCATTCAGGACATGAATGAAGTTTCAAGTTTTGTTCAAGGTTCAATAAAAGGATGCAAAGATAACAAACTGAATTATCCACCTTTTATTCCTGGTAAATTTCATTTGACTATTTACTTCACTTAATGAGAATGATTTTCCTTGTTGACTGGTAATTCTAGCATACATTTCTTTCTTCCTTTAAATAATTGTATTAGTTCTTTTGTTTGCATTGCTGTATTTCTTTTAGGATACTGAAATTGCCTCTCAAACTGAGTATTTCACACTACACTGCCACCAGAGTTCTAGTGCCCTTTATCATCAACTTGTACCCTTCTTTTTACACTCTCCTCTCTCATACCCTGGTAACCACAGTTCTTCAGTCCTGAAAAGTTCATTGGGGTTTGATTGTATTCTTCATTTACATTTCAGATATAAGTGAAACCATCCTGCATGTCTCTTGTTTTTTCTGTTTTATTTCACATAACATGATGTGCTCCAATTCCCTCCAGACTGTTGCAAAGGTCAGATTCGTTGTTTTAACAACTGCGTAGAATACCATTGAAAGTATTTTTTCCAGATATTATATTAATTTACATACCCACACTGTAGGAGGGTTCCTTTTTATTTCATTCCAGCTCCAACACTTTTAGTTTCTAATGTTTTTATAAAGATCATTCTCACTGGTGTGAGGTAGCATTTCATTGCATTTTTGATTTTCATTATTCTGAGAATAAGTGATGTCAACATTTTTATGTATATGTAGACTATGAGTGTTTAACAGGTGTTTTCAGTTTTCATGTCCATTTTGAGTGGATCATTTACTTTTTTAATGTTGACATGCATGAGTGCTTTGAATATTTTGGAGACTAAACTTAAACTGGTGTATGCTGTATGAATATAATTTTTAATTCCATGAGTTACCATTTTGTTTTAATGGTGGTTTCTTCTGCTGTATATAAACATTTTAGTTTGATGTAGTCACAATTGTTTAGTTTTACTTTGGTATCTGTTGCCACATGTGTCTCTTCTCCAAAGACATCTTTGAGATTGACGCCATGGAGTAGTTTTCCTACGTTTTGCTGAAAGTATTTTATGATCAAGTGTTATGCATAGCTTTGTATCCATTTTGAATTAACTTTTGTGTAATGATGAGTGATCTAGTTTCACTTTTTTTTTTTTTTTTTTTTTTGAAAATGTCTGTTGAGTTTTCCCTACATGAATTGTTGAATACTTTCCTTCCTCCGTTGTAGTCCCTTGTCATAGATCTAACTCATATAAATGTTGCTTTCTTTCTGGGCTCTTGATTTATTCCATTAAGCTCTAGGTCTGCTTTTACTCCAGGACCATATTGGTTTGATGATGATTACACTGTGGTATAGTTTGAAGTCAGGAAGTGTGTTTTCTTTGTTATCCCCAACTGGGATAGATCTGTCCATTTGATGTCTTTTTTGTTTGTGTGTGTTTTTTTGGTTCCATACGAGCTTCAATATTGTTTGCTCAATTTTCTTCAGAAATGTACCTGGAATTTTAATGACAAATGCATCAAATCAGTATATTGCTTTGGGTAGGATGGTCATTTTAACAAAGTTAATTCTTTCAATCTATGAACATGAAATGATCTTCTCTCCCCTTGTGTCTTCTATTTATTTTTTTTAAGGTCTTGTACATTTCATCTACTTTGTTAAGTTTATTCCTAGGTATTTGACCTTTTTCAGTGCTATTATGAATGGAATTTTTTCCTTATGTTCTTTTTTATCTATTTCAATGTTTACATACAAGGATGCTGATTTTATATCCTGCTGTATTCATTTACTGTTTCCAGCAGTTTTGGGGTGGAGTCGTTAGGATTTTCTAAACATCATAAAAAGTCATTTGCAAATATTGATAATTATATTTCTTCCTTTTAAATTTAAATTAATTTGTCGTGCATTTCTTGCCTTATTGCTCTGACCATGACTCCCAGAACTATGTTGAAGTGGGGCAAGCGGGCAGCCTTACCTTGTTCCAGATATTAGGGAATGGACTTTCAATTTTTTGTCTTTGAATATGATGTTGACTATATATTTGTCACATTATTTTTATTATGCTGAGGTTTGTGCTTTCTATTATTATTTTGGTGAGGGTTTTGTCATAAATGTGTGTTGAATTTTGTCAAATGATTTTTCTACATTTGTTGATATAATTATATGATTTTTGATATTCCCTTTGACGATGTGGCATATTACATTGATTTGCTAACATTGAACCATCTTTACAATCCTTGCATCCCTTGGATAAATCCCACTTACTTGCATACTTTTTAATGTTCTGCTGTATTCAATTGGCTTGAATTTTGTTGGGGATTTTTGTATCTATACTTATCAGTAATTTTGGTCTATGGGTTGTTTGTTGTTGTTGCTTGGTGCTATCTTTTCTAATTTTGCCCTCAGCTATGGTTTTGTGAGCTGTCTATCTTTTTCAATTTTGTGGAAGTGTTTAAGAAGGTTGGAGATTAGCTCTTCTATGTATGTTTGGTAGAATTTGGTAGTGAAGTTTCCTGGTCCTGGGCCCTTAGTTTTTGGAAGATTTTTTTTTTATTAGTGCTTCAATTTCCATGCTTATGATTAATATGCTAATGTTTATGTCTTCTTGGTTTAGTTTTGGTAAGTTGTAGGAAACTGAAATCTGTCCATTTCTTCATGATACCAAATTTTTGGCATATAGGTGCTAAAAAAATTCTGTCCTGCTCCTTTGTATTTTTGTGATGTCTGTTCTAATCTCACCTCTTTCTGATATTTGGTTTTAGGATTTTCTCTAATTTTTATAAATTTGCCTCATAGTCTGTCAATTTTATCAAATATTTCAAATTTGATCATTTGGGTGGTCTTTTTTTCAATTTCATTTATCCCAGCTCTAATTTTATTATTTCATTTTCTTCTGCTGATTTTTGTTTTGAATTTTCCCCCTTTTTAATTTCTGGAGTTGTATAGTTAGATTTTTAATCTTGGTTCTTTCTTGATGTTTTGCTTCTTGATGTATGCTTGTGTGGCTATAAATGTCCCTATCAGAACTACTTTTGCTTTTAAAGCTATATTTTGCTTTTATCCCACTAGTTTGGGTAGCTAAATTATTTAATTTCATTTGTTTCCAGATACATGTCAATTTCATCAATTATCAAAAAAAGTGTTAAGAATCATGGTGTTCAATCTCCAAACATTTGTGACTCTTACAATTTTGATCTTCTGGCTTATTTCTAATTTCACCCACTCCATACCTTCGTGGTACAAGAAGATACTGTCTATAATTTCAATCTTACTAAATTTGCTGAGACTTGTTTTGTGTCCTGGTATATAGTCTATCCCTGAGAAGAATGTATACTAATTTTTGTTGAGTTAAAACAACCTTTATACATCTGTTAGGGACATGAGATCTATTGTTTTAATTAGGGCCCTTATTTCTTTGTTGATTTTTTGCCTGGATGATCTATCTATTGATGTAAGTGAAGTGTTGAAGTCCCCAGCTATTACTGTGTTGCTTTCGATGTCTACCAGCATTGGTTGTATAGATATATTTATATGGTCCTGCATTGAGTGCATACATGTATTCAATTCTTCTTGATGGATTACACCTTTGATGGAGTGTCCATGTTTGCTATGTGATATCTTTTTTGATGGAATTCTATCTAGTCTTATAATTAGATTTGTACTTCTTGATTTCCTTTCATCACTGTTCTTTTGATATATTTTTTTCTTAGCCCTTGACTTTCAACCTACATTTATATTTGGATTTAATATGGGTTTCTTGTAGGCATAATACAGGACCATATAAGTATGTATATTGTACTTTGATCCTGCCAGCCACTCTGTGTCTTTTTGATTGGTAACCAGTTCATTCACCTTCAGAGTGATATTTGCTATGTGGGGCTTCATAGTGGCCATTTGAGCCTTTTATTTATTTGTTGGTTTTTTGTTGCTGCTGTTTATTTTTCTATTGCTTTATTTCCTATTTGTTTAGTTTTCTTTTTCCTCTGAATGAGCACAATTCTTTTCATTTTGTCTACTTCCCATGTACCTCTTAGGATTGGGATTTGTGACTGCCATGTGGATTGTCTCTAAATTTACTTCTCTATGAGAGTCTTTTATAAGCAGACACCCTAGCATAATTATATGAATAGATTACATGATTTTCTTTCCCCATTTAGTAGTTGTCATTTTTTTCTTCTCTGTCAGCTCCATAGTTATTTCTGCTTTTGTTTTGTTTCACCATTCTGGGGGTTTGCTTGATCTTAGTTTTCATTTTTACTAGTTGTAGGACCCCTTTTAAGATTTCTTAAATGGCAGACTTGGTAAAGGTAAAAAAAAATAGATTTTATTATTGAAAACCTTTATTTATCCATCACATACAATGAAAATTTTGCAGCGTAGAATATTCTTGGCTTTTAGTCTTTTTCTTTTTATATTTTGAGTATGCCATTCTACTCTCTCCTGGTCTGTAGGGTTTCTGCTGAGAAGTTTGATAGGTGTATGTTTATAGGTTATTTTTCTTTTTCTGTGGCAGCCTTGAGCAACTTTCTTTATCATTGGCTTCTGCTAGTTTTACTATAATGTGTCTAGGAATAAGTATTTTTTATATTTAGAAATGTCAGTGTTCTATCTGCATCTTTGACTCTGTTAATTTTGTTTGACATGTGTGGGAAGTTCTCTGCTTTCACTTTTTAAAATAAGTTTCTGTTTCTTTCTCCCTCTCACCTCTTTCCAAGATGTCTGTTCACCTTATGTTTAATCTTCAAATGTTCTCTTATGTTTCTCACAGGTTTTCTTTCATTTATTTTTCTCAGTCTTGTTTCTCTCTCTTGGGTGTGGGTCACCTCTGTCATCTTGTCTTCAATTTATGAGATTTGTTTCTCTGTGAGATTGCATCTGTTTATGGTGCTTTCTATTTTTGCCTTCAATTCCTTGACTGTATATATTTTATCTTTAACATTTCTGCGAGGATTTTTTGTAAGGTCTCAATCTCCTTGGTAACATATTCCCTTTGATCTGTCACTCTTGTCTGAGGCCTTCTAATTGTCTTTGGATAGGTATGTGTGCCTCTTGAATCTTGTTCATCTTTTTGAAATAACTATTTCAAATTTTTGATCTGCAAGTTTGTTTCAATTATAATGAATGAAGCTCTTCCCTGGGGACCTCTGTTGGGTTCATTCACTTAGTGGCTTAGATTTTGGTATGCTTTTGTTCCCTGATTTGAATTTAGCACTGTGAGTTTCCTTTTCCTTTACTTTAGATTTCTTCCTTTACTTTAGGTTATAGGTTCTGGTGTGACTGGTGCCAGATACTTGCTTCAGTGTAGGCAGAACCAGTTATCTTGTATCGAACGCCCTCTCAGGGTGGGTCAGTGATGTTATTTTCAGTGATGCCTGAATCCTTCTGTAGGTTAGGAGGCAGTTCTTTTACAGGTGACTGAAAAACAATTCTCCAGCCAAGGGAGGAAGTTCACAGGTAGTTCCTTTGCACTCTATTAAGTTTGTCAGGATGGGACTCACTCCCAGAAGTTCCCTTGTATAGGGAGTTTTACAGGTAGCCCCTATGCACAGAGACATGCAGAGAGACTGAAGTTTCTTGTAAATGGTAGTTCAGGAATCTCCCTCTGTAGCTCTCCAGCCAGGAAGCAAGTTCACAGACAGCCCCTGTTGTCTCTGTTGAGCACTGAGGAGATCTCCAGCACAAGGAGATCCACCCTAGAATATATTTTTAAATCACAAACTTTGGTATATGTTTATGATTTGGTTTACATATATGAAATGTATATGTATATGTATATATTTATGTCATGGTGTATGTATAAGAAATCAATTTTTATTTGTTTTACTTTCAGTCAAGTATTTATGCTTAGAAAAGGGTATACAGTTTTGAATTTAATAATAGTATATTGATTTATCTTTACCACTAATAAATCTCCCTTAATTAAATGATCAATATAGAAAAACTTAGTTGAAATAATAATTTAAGAGATCACATTTTTTTCATGAGCATTGCAAATTATCAGCATATACCTAATGTAAATGAGAGCATTCTACATATTCTGAAAAAAAATCTTTTCACCATTAAAAGTGGTCAAAATAAAAAAAAAAATACATTTACTCTGAGGGACATAGTTCTGTATAATGATATCTAAAATAATGACAATTATTGCAACTCTACATAGCCCTGCAAATTCAAGGACAATAAAAAAACTTAATAACAGATATGTGAATGATTTGTACCTGTGTAACATATCTACATGTGCAGAATCAGATTGTATTTAAATGTACTCACCTAGTATAAAATTTTAAAATAGGTATGTTGATATATGATAATACAGATGAATATCTTGCTCCAAACATGTCAAAGACTATTTTTCCATAGATTTCTTTATTATTCAAACTAGGGAGAAGATTATTTATTTATTAGCATAAATACAGATCTAACAGCTAATTAACTGCAGTCAGGATGGCAACTTAATTGCTAATTAGCTTATAAAACTTACACTAGTAAATTATCTCTTAAGATATGTTTCTTATGTATTTTCTTAAAGATATTCTCGACAAGCTCATGTATTCCAAAACAATTTGCATGGATACTGTGCAGTTCTGGGGAAAACACTATGATGTTCACAGCCTCTATGGTTACAGCATGGCTATAGCCACAGAGAAGTAAGTGGAATTTCATCCAAAATCAATTTTAAATTTATTATCTAGAAATATATTTGATAATTTAATAACAGAGTTGGAAAATAACAGTTTCAAGAAAGCAAAGAAAGATCATTTCCTAGTAAAATATTAGTATGTCGAAAGCATAAATTCTTGAAAATTTTCACTGATTTGAAACTTTGTTATCAAGTACTACATAATGCATGAATTTAAGCATGTATTTCAAAATCCATATATTTAAATTATCCTTCACCAGTGCGATTCAATTTACTATCTCTGACTATAATTCCATTGTATGTATAAAATTCACAATTGACTTGGGATTAAGATGCCTCAAAACCAGACTTTAGCTATTTCACAAAACACGTGTTTTAATTAAAAAGTAGTTTTAAAAGTAATATCATCTAGAGTAAGTTCTAATTCAATGTGTTACTTGTATATACAAATGTAACATGATATGAAACAACAGAAGAGGACAGTCATATTTTGATTTTCAAATATTATGCAAACAATTTATATAATATATAATGAAATCGTCAATATAATCCAGGTGTGGTTTCGATACATTTCATACTTCTTCATAATTGAAGAACTATTGTCAAACATTAATTTAGATTTATGTTTATATGACCCCAAATCATCAAATATCAAAGCTTTCATGTGTTTTCTTTATAGAAGTGTTTGTCTACTTTGCCTTTTATGTTCAGTAGAGCATTATATATATATGTGAAATATAACACCCTAGTTTAATATTATAAAGGTAATATTGAAAAATTACCTTAGAATACTTTTATGTTTTCATGAAGGTAGTCTGGATAGACTGAATTATACTTTTGTAATCTTTTTCTGATTATTTATTTTTTATTTATGGAAATGATTCTCAATAATACTCAGATACCAATAAGGGTAAGATAAATAATTCTAGATATTATGAATCTGAATGTCTAAAATCAAACAAAATTTTTTTAGTCTCTAAGATATGTAAACTTTATCCTATGTTGCTTACTAATATTTGAAAATACAGACATTAAGGTATAATTAATAATATTACATTACAGAAGCTCAAATCACTGTATTTTATATAATAAGAGATTTCAGTGAGTTAAGCCATATCCTTCAAAAACAAATATTCTGTGAATATGAAACAAGTTTATTCAATTTTGTAAAGAAGTCATTTTATTTGGTAAAATAGTTTGAATAATTTCTATAACAAAGCATTTCTCTTCATGAGATCTAAACGTGTTTAAGTTGATAGCCAAATATTAAATTGGTATAAAAATACTATGGTTTGATGCTGAGCACTGTAATATATGCATCTAAAATAAGATTTTAGAATTTATAACTATTAATATTATTTTACATATATATTTTATTAATTTTGGGGTTTTTTTTAGAGCTCTAGAAAAAGTTTTTCCTAAAAAGAGAAGTTTCATTCTCACCCGGTCAACTTTTGCTGGAACCGGAAGACATGCTGCACATTGGTTAGGAGACAATACTGCTTCCTGGGAACAGATGGAGTGGTCTATCACAGGAATGCTGGAGTTTGGTTTGTTTGGAATGCCTTTAGTAAGTGACATCATTTAATGTTATTTATAAAAGTTATAGATTATATGTAATGTCATAATACTATGTCAGTATATATTTTTGTGAAATGTTTAATACTGCTACTGATAAATTCAATCTTTTTTTTAGAGTTTATGAGAAGGCTAAGAATAATTATGATATCTGTAACATTCAGCCCCTACAAGTGGGAAAATGAAATGAACACATTTCAATGAAATTAATATAATTACGGAAATAATTGTCAATAAAGAAAAAACATAGAAAAGGTCTAATAAATATAAAGTATCAATAGATGATAGATAAATGTACAATTGTATTTGCAATTAAAGTAAATGTCAAATACCTAATATATTTGAAATACTAGGTTGTCAGTTTAGGTTGAAAGAAAATAAGCTATTTTATGTATTTGAAAGACAGAGACATACTCTGGTGGCTCAGGTATTAAGTCCATGTTTACCCGTGCACAGCCCACATATAGTCCAAGGACATAAAGTCCAAGCAAGCAACTAACATGATCAGATAAATAATATAATGAGAATAAATATATGAAATGAATAATAAAATTATATAGTAATAAAATTCTTCTTCCTTCTCTCTCTGCCTCCTTGCCTGCTGTCTGTCTGCCTTCATTCCTGCCTACCTTCCTTCATCTTTAAATAAACAATAATACAAGATAAAACATAAGGACAGATAATTTGAAAAGTTTAAGTTTTAAAAGTAAAGAGAAAAGATATTTTTAAACATACAAAATTTCTGCTGAGAAATTTGTTGATAGCCTGTTGGGCAAGATATTATAGTT
The DNA here is from genome assembly GCA_004363575.1 of Solenodon paradoxus. Taxonomy (NCBI): domain Eukaryota; kingdom Metazoa; phylum Chordata; class Mammalia; order Eulipotyphla; family Solenodontidae; genus Solenodon; species Solenodon paradoxus. The sequence goes on along the minus strand of RJWH01000116.1, from coordinate 1,335,316 downwards.
TGTGTTCCTTTTTTTCTTTCATAGCCTTTAAAATACTTTATACTTTTTTTCCCTTTATCATTTACATTTGGAAATTTTACAATGATGTCTTATCATAGGTCTTTTGCATTCAGAAATTTGGGTGTTCTTGGACATATATGACTGTTTCTTGTCTTAGATTTGGAAGTTTCTAGTTATAATTTATTTAAATAAGTTCTCTGCTCCTTTTTCCCTTCCTTAACTTATGATAAACCAAATATATTTATATTTTCTCATTTCATATGGTCTAATATTTTTCAGAGGTTTTTTTTTTCCTTTTTCCTAAATCTTGTTTCTATTTCTTCTCTGTAAGAGTCATCTCTGTGTTTTTATCTTTTATTTCACTGATTATATCCTTGATATCCCCTTCAGAATTGAGATTTTTTAAATTTACTTTTCATGATAATACTCAATTCATTTTGTATTTTTCATATTCTGAATTTCTTTGAGATTTTTTTTTTAATATGATCATTCTCCTTGGAAAGCACTTCTTATTCCTTTCTTTCCTGAGATTGTGAACTTGCATTTAAGCGATTAATTATTTGTAATTTATTTTTTCCATGGTAGTTGCTCTAAATTATTTGACTTTCAGTTTCTTCAATTTTGTATCTTTGGGTTTGATCTTCAGAAATTTAACATTCTAAACCCACTTTACATCATTTTTCTTTGACAGTGTGGGGCTTCAATTTTAGATTTCCAGGATGTGGCATTGTGGCTTTAATTTTGGGTACCTCTTTTGTGTTTTGAGGGTCATGGTGGAGAATGGGGAAGGGAAAAAATAAATATCCACTTTAATAGTCTTTGGGGGTTGGGAGAATGCATTGTAGACAGAGAATCCCACATTACCTCTTCTTCTTTTGTATTTAACCAGGCCAGGATTTATGTCCAGAAGTCTGCACACAATTCCTGTTTCACAGTACTTCAGGTTTCTGTTTTTGGCAGTTGTTTCCTCATACTTCTTTAAATCCCCACATGCAGTGGACAGGGGATTTGGTCCTATATTCTATAGCTAGCCAGGCTCACTGATAATCAGTACCTGGTCTCAGAATCAGATTCCAGAGCAAAAGTTTGCCTCTGCTGTGGATTAGACAGTCTCCTGGGAGCGGATAACCCCATAGTCTATGCTTTTTTTAATCTAGGCTTCTACCAAGTAAGGCTATAGCAATGGCCATATAGTAGTCTTCTCTTTCCTCACTCTATCACCTGGGCCTGCTGCCTCTTGGTGTCACTTTCTACTCACTATCAGAAACATAGATGCAAGGATCTATTAGATAAACCGAGGAGAGTTTTGTGTCAATATGATGTAAGCCTATGGGGTTCATGAGGGAACAGTGCAAGTAACAATTCTTGAAGTTTTAGAGGGCATTTTTATGTTTATTAGAAAATATGAAGCAGAGAGAGAAAGTAATGGTGTAGGCACAAAATTTCTATGGGAACAAAGACTTCTGCTCTCCTTGATGGTGTTCACCAGGTTTATACCTTTGGAGCCGACTTTGGGTGGACTATCTTTCCAGAGTCTGCAATTGGTAAGAGAATAGAAATACTGAGGAAGTTCAAAAGCAGAAGTGTAGTGGGGATAGGGGGATTTTCTGGAAGATATCCAGATCTGTGTAATGACTCTGGGCATTCTGGTGGTGTTGAAAAGCATTTATGATTCCAGGAACATAGAGCTCTTTGCTGCATTATGAAAACATTAAGTTGATGAAGGGCCCGGAGATATTCAGTGAATCTTTCCATTGAGTTAACAATGTGAACTTTGGCCTCTACCATTCAGGAGCTGGTCTGTCAGGTGTGGCTCAGAGCATTCCAAGGCCTTCTGTTACCTTTACTGCCTTGGGAAAAACCTAGAGGATGCTGTATCCTGGCCTTGCACTTTCCCTCCACAAAAATCTTTGATTTATCATTGCACTTTGTGAGAAGGTTTCAGAGAAACCGTTTACTCAAACATTTTGTGACATCAAAAAAAAATTAAATAAGTAAATAACATTCTACCATCTTCAGGATAAAGAGGGGTCAATATATTAGAAATATTCACTCTTCCAAAATCGTTACTCAAATTAGTGAAATTCCAATTTAAACTATAATGGGAACTTGAAGAAGATGTAATATATTCTAAACTTCATTTGGTAGACAATAGAATTTAAAAAAGGAGGAAAAATATGAGTATTTTCCACACCAGGTGAAACAGTAATATAAAACAGTGATTCTAGACCGTGGTTATGCAAACACATTTATATAACAAAATATAGTTTCATTCATTAACAGAAATGTATAAATCAAAGCACTATTATTATAGTTTATTGAAGAAAGTATCAGGTATTCATGTGAAATATTGATTGCTTAAAAGCTGCAATAAAATGACTTCATTTCTCACACATCTAGAAAAATCAGTCCTGTATCGATTAAAGATCAATATGTGAAAAGCATACTTTAATATTTTTAGAAGAAAACATAAACATGTATCTTTATGACATTAAATTATGGAGTAATTTTTTTAAGGGATCAAAGTTAAAAATAAAAGGTTAAGCACACTCTGAGAAATTAGATTTTCAGTTCATTTAGATAATAAATTTTTGTTATTGTTATCTGTTATACATTTGTAGTAGGTAAAGATAATAGAAAAATTAAAGTATATACACAGACTATTCTATAGAAAGAAAAAGCCACATGGACATAATAATGTTATGAAAAAGTTTTTAGTTCAGAAATAATTGGAGAAATGCAGCTAGAATTTTGGTGAGATACATTTCACATATATGAATGGCAAAAATTAAGTCTGAAAATCTTAGTAATTGTCAAGGAATGGAGGCAATGTGAACTTTCATGTATGATATCTGTGCTTGCAAATGGTTATAACCAGTTTTTATTAAATTATGTATATTTTTAATAAATTAAGAAAACAATCACATTTTTTGTAGTCATGGAATTCCATAGAGACTTCAAATCCCACCAACACAACTGAATATCATTAATATGACAAAAAGTGAAATTTGTTGTGCTCCATAAAATGTACCATCTATATAGTTAATAATGTTTACAAATGTGAAACACTTGATGTTTTTAGATACATATACATAATTAAAATAAATATATTTTTTAAATAGTAAGCACAGAATTAAAAATATTTCTTATTGTTAAATGGAGAAAATAAAACAGTACATGAGCTTTCTTTAAAGAGAAAACATTCTGATACACAATTTTTGCTATTATACTTTGAATTAACAATAAATAGATCAAAGAATATATAATGCCAAGAAAATATTGAAAGAGATTTTCAGAAAAGCATGTAAAATAACACAATTATGGACAAATATGTACAAAAATGGCGAATTAAAGAACACAGGTTAGGGAAAAATTTATGAATATAGAAAAATGATAAGATTGTAAATAATATAAATTAATCAATTGAGTTGTAAATGTGAAGTTGTGGGCATATTTGAGAATCTTTACATTATAGATAATAGATATATTTGCTATTTAGGTTGGAGCAGATATATGTGGATTTGTGGTTGAAACCACAGAAGAGCTTTGCAGAAGGTGGATGCAACTTGGGGCATTTTATCCATTTTCCAGAAACCATAATGCTGAAGGATATCAGGTAAAAGCCTCTTGTTCTCTATGTTTTAAAATAAAACATAATTCTATTTTTAGCATGTGCTTAAATTTATATCCACAGAAGATATGATATGAAGTTTGAAGCATAATTTATACAGAGTTTAAAGTCCTCCTAAGACCTAGAAATATTTTATCTAATTAAAAAATCGTTGAATAAGTAAATCAAAAAAATAATTTAGTCACAACATAAATATTTTATTTAAGCCTAAAGTATATACAAGTGTGTGGAATCACAATATTCTAAATTAAAGTAGTTTTGAGTAGGGAGTTTTGGAATCTAGCAATGTAATTTCCAGATAACTTTGATAAAATATATATCATTACAGATGCTCAGTGTGCTGATTTTTTTTTAACTAAAGAAACACAAGAAATTAGAGACACAAAATATTATGAGTCCAAAGTCTTTGTATAATAAGAAAAACTGGAATACACATTACAGAAAATACAAAACAAACATTTTCAAAATATGCATCCAAACTAGTAAAAGCTGAAGTCCACCAAGGGCATCCTGAGCAATTATATCTACCCTAAGAATCCAGCATGCTCTGGACTCTCAAAGGCATATTTTTCAGTGGGAATGGAGAAGTTAGGTGAGACCATTAAGTCAATAAAATCATGTGTGGGAAACTGTCCAATATTTACAAACTGGCTGCACATATGGCCTTAATTCTGTTTGAGAAGGGGAGCAACCACTCAAGAGCACAACCTGGAAGGAAGCAAAAATAGATGTAAATGGTAAAAACATGGGATTACTCACATACTAGAAATGGTGCTTTCAAGACCTTGCGTTCATGGGGGATCCTGATACAAATCACATTACATTTTACATTCCTGTCTTCCAAAATGGCAGATGCCAAGATAGAACTAGACATTTTAGAGATTTAATGGTAAAATACTGTGAATGCTAAGGAAGGGGAGAAGAGAAAGTAGAGAAAGCAGACCACAATTCAGATCTAACCTGGAGAAGAATAAGAGGAAAGAAGAGGGTATTGTAGAATCACATAGTGCAGCCCAATTCTAAGGAAGATTTTTGGGGAAGTGGAAGTTCTCAAAGCAAAGTTGAATACTGAAAAAATTATTTTTAGTCTCAACATGGACTGAGTAGTTAATATTGCCATCATGCTCAATGACTACCTGCGAGCAGCCTAACAGAGACATAACTTCTAGGTAAGCATGAATGAATCTAGGAAGACAGAAAAAGGCCCTCTCCCAGTTAATGAATTGGCACTCACAGAAGAGACTGAAGCATGTGTGTTCACATCACTTCATCTTTACTGATCTGGCGTGGTCTCAGTAGAAGTCTGTCTCCAAGCTGAGAAGTCTGAAGGCAAGTCAGAAAGCTCTGGTTCTTAAATGTCAGTGCAGCAGACTAATCAATTTTATTCTTCTAATGGAGATGACAAGGTCCAAAACAGAAAGTCTTTAGACAACACATTTTAAGCCCTTACTTGAATAATCACATAGTGCTAAGACTCCATTTGTCAGTGCATGTCACAAAACTAAGAAAAAGTCAAGTGCATTTGCCCTTGAGAGGTAGGGACTGAAAAGTTACATAGAAAAAATTGTGGACATAAATTAGCATGAAAATTGGAAATAATTATACAAAGCACCACAAATAATATAGCTGAAAATATCCACTTGGAATAAAGTTTAATCAAAAACACATCTGAATGGAAATAAAAGCTAGAAGCAGTCATATACATTGATGATGAAATAGGAATGATTTCAATATTTTTGAAACCTATTGAAGTATTTGCTTTTCAAAAAGAGTGCTTTATTATTTTAATTTTCACTGATACTTAACTTTCTTATTTCATTTTTTCTTTTATTCCAAAGCATCAGGATCCAGCATTTTTTGGACAGGATTCTCTTTTGGTTAATTCATCAAGGCACTACTTGAATATTCGCTATACCTTATTACCTTACCTCTATACTCTGTTTTACAAAGCTCATAGGTATGGAGAAACAGTAGCAAGGCCATTTCTTAATGAGTGAGTATTATGTTGAATTTTTGACAATCTTTAAAATTATATTCTGACATATTGAAAAATAAATGGAGATAAATCAGGATATCAAGTAGATTTCTGCTGCTTGTTTTTGTATTTGTTTAAATGATGTGATGAGCTGTTGAATATTAATAAATATAATTAAATTGGCAGATTAGATAAAATTAAGGTAGAAATGTGATAATAAATAGAGCTTAATAGAAAAAAATATATCTAGAATAAATTAGGGAAATAATATCAGAATAAAATGAAATATATGAATATTAAAAATATACATTTCTTGTAAAAATTTTCTGTGATCAAGTATATAGTGTAATTGCAAAACCTTTCATATCACAAGGAAAGCAGAGCCTTTTCTCAAGATGACTAGAGACAACTTACAATTCAAGGTTAATTGGTAATCTCCAATGAAATAATTAAAAGGAAAGTAAAATATAAGAGATTTTTAGTATTTTATGAATCCATCTTATAGGAAAAATGAGCTAAACAAAATAATTGTTTATTACAGTAATGTTATCATATGACATTCTTTTGGCTCCCAGATGAAATAATTGCTTTCCTCCTTCCTTGCCTTCCTTCTTTCTTATCAGATGATCACAAGGACATAAGAACTATAGATTTAAAATTGTATGCCAAATAAATACAATTAAAGTTGATAATCATTCCCATGGAAAATTGAAAAGACAAATCGAACAAGGAATTTGAATAAACTTATTGTTTAAATTTTTTTGTATTATAAACATTGCTTTTTTCTTAGGTTTTATGAGGATACAAATAGCTGGATTGAGGACACTCAGTTCTTATGGGGCCCTGCATTACTTATAACACCTGTTTTGAAACAGGTAGGTGTTGTAATTTTAATAAATTCCTTGTTTAAAGAAAACCATATATAACCAAATTAATGCTTAATTACAAAATATGGAAAATATATTATTAAAGACTGTTTTTGACCTATTATATATAAAATTTAGTTCTAATATGTAGAAACAATTTGGAAGAATTAAAAAATATAAAGTAACTTCATGCTTTTCAAACAAATAATATGCAACAATGTAGAATAAAATTATTTAATATTAGTATTCTTCTGAAAAACAAAGCTTTACATATGGAATCAAAACCAAATCTTAAACTAACAATAAACTTTTATGTAACTAGACATAGATATCAAAATTTTTGCTAAAATATAAAGTAAAGGAAAGTTAAAAACCATAGAAAATGTTAAAATAATAGCTGTGAGACATTTATATATTTTTCTGTTATTAAAAAGTCTCTGTTCATTGAAATATACAGAAATAAATGTGTTAACTTTCATAATCACCATGTAGATATACAAATACATTTATGTATTTTGTTAGTTGTCACTCAAATTAATTTCACCTTTCCCCATTTACTGTTTTACATTATAATATTCTCAAAATTTAGTAAAATAGCCTTGATTATTACTTATAGGATTTACCAGAGTATAATTTTACCAAGGATTTTTTTCTTTGACAATGAAAACCTAACTTAATATTTGATGTTTTGTCCTCTACTAAGTATTGAAGTGAAAATAAATATATACATATTATTTTTTACATATATCACATATTATCTTGCTTTATTTTAGGGAGCAACTACAGTGAGTGCATACATCCCTGATGCTACTTGGTATGATTATGAAACTGTAAGTAAGCTTAATATAAAAGTAGACCAGAGTATTGTATCATCACATATTTATTCAAAGAAGCTTAATCTCAAACATATGTTTATTTCCAGTATTTCTGTTAATATTTAAAAAATAAAATTTGTACATAGAAATAATATATAAGTATTTTTTTCTAGGTACATAATCAACTTTAAACCTAAGGATTAAAAACAGGGCTAAAAAGAATATTGGTAATTATTACTAATTATAAAAGGAAAATGGATATCTCTATATTGAATTTTCATTTCTTGGGGGGAAAGTAAACATATTTTTCAGTGTTTTGTTCAATAAGTTAAAAAAGTTTTCTTTAAATTTTAGAGAACAATGGATTGATATTCATTTAGATGAAAGCGATTGCTCATTATAAAATATATGTGCAATATTTAATTCTTGTGAATTGGGACTTGAAGATTTTACTAATAAACATTTTTAACTTCCATATATTAGGATGTAAAAAGGCCATGGAGAAAACAACGTGTTGATATGAATCTTCCAGGAGACAAAATAGGATTGCATCTAAGAGGTGGTTATATTATTCCTATTCAAATGCCTGCTGTAACTACAACTGCAAGGTAAAATGAAAAATCATTAACTAAAATATGAAATATAATTCATGCTTTAATATTCTATTACATATCAAATTTTTAAATGTAAATGTATTTGACATATGGAGGGAATTCTTTAGGAGCACTGGAATTATAAAAAGAAACAAATTATGTAAGTTAATGCAAACTTCTTGATTTAAAAATGGACAGAATTTATTTGAAACTATTTTCTGTACTGAAAATTTGCTGAATTTTCTGTATGTCAAATTAATAATGAAATTTAATGAATAATATGTCTAATTGAATATAATTCCTGATGATCTCTATGAAATATTAAAGTAATTATATAATTGAACAATGTCAGTTAACTACTTAGATTTTTAATACATAAATGTCATAAAGTTTTATTTTCTACTAATTTTTTTTCATTTTTCAGTTGACAAATGAGGGCAGGTAATTTCTGAAAAAGTTAGAAACTAGGATGTTAAAAAGACTAATTTTTAGAAATACTTAGAAATATGAAGAAACAAAAATTCTGCTCCGTCTATAGTATTCATTTAGGATAAAGAGCACAGAAAAATCATATAGAATCCACATTTTCCCTTATTCTGTAGCACCTCAAGAGATAATTACTGTCTATCCCTAGACTACTGTAGATTTTCATGTCTTTAAGACTATATGAAATTATGTTATTTTCATTTGCTTGTATGCTGTGTGTAGTGTGTATTTAGTCCCTGGCCTATAAATCTATGACGGCAGACCTTGACTTTTCATTACTTTAGTCACAAAATAAAAAGTGTCCTGCTGATCTGAATCTATTTCCTATATTTTGAAAGAACAATTTAATGAGTGAACGGATATTTGCTTGTAACTTAATTGGTTTTGTGCTCTAGAATTGACAGTTTTCATATTAAAATTGTTTCATGATTATGTTGTCAAAAATTGTTTATACTATGGAGTTGTGTTGAATAAGAGAAACCAACTTTGGTGAGTGAATTCTGGAAGAAATATATTCTTTACAGAGCAGTCCCATTCACTGTATAGTCTCAGTCACATACGTATATACGCATACACACACAGACATATCTATCTATGTATCTAAGAAAAATAAATATTGATATCTCATTTCTCATGACGGAATTAACTTTATGATTTATATTTCACTAAGCACAAACAAATTTTATATTGTACTATTCATTATTTGGTATACAAGATACAGACTTGATACATTTCAGTTAGAGTTAACATATACCAAATATATGTTGAATTGTGCTTTCATAAGATATATTTAATTTTTTGCTTGAATTGAAGTATTATGTTTCAATATTACTGGTGTCTGGTTCTCCAGGAAATTCAGCGTTTTATTTATCATATTTATTTCTGTCACTTAGATATTAATTATTCCTCATTGATTTATTAATAAGCATAACATGAATTTTATTTATATTAGTGTTCTGAGGTGAATTTAGAACTTCTACATACCATTAGTTGGAAATTATTAATTTGTAGATTATTTCACTATTAGAAATTTATTTTTAATCATATATGTACCCAAACTTACTTGACAGCCGAAAAAATCCTCTAGGACTTATTGTTGCATTAGATGAATCTAATACAGCAAAAGGAGACTTTTTCTGGGATGATGGAGAAACTAAAGGTAAGGCTCAAAATAGTATGCTTTCTCTTTTTCGATTTTTTTAAAGGAAAGATAAGACAAAAATGCAGACAGTAAACAGGCAGGCAGGAAGGGGAGGAAGAAACATTCTATTTTTGTTTAGTTCTCATTGGTTGCCCCCTCTCCCACCCCAACCTCCATCCTTTGAATGCAAGTAGACTCTTCTCTTCCAAAGGTGGTTGATTTACCGCTACTCCACCAGCTTCAAAGTAATATGTTTTTAAATGCATATTACGATTATATGATTTTTACCTTTATTGATACAAATTTGCATCCATGTAAATAATTTAACATTTATTATTTTTAATATAATTTTTTACCTAAATTAGGGTTTTAGTTTACGTTACACATTTTTTTTTTAAAGGAAAGTGCAGGTAGGAATGAACATAACCAGAGACAGGTAAAAGGAAGGAGAAGGAAGAAGCACTTTTTAAAATGTATTTAGTTGCTCATAATGGTTGTTGCCCACTGGTCCCAGGAATCAAATCCCAGGCATTGGGATGTATGTGGCATGTGTCCAAACACTGCTACACCATGGCATGCTTATTTTACAAAATTTACTATCAATATTTAAATTGCATATATTTAATTTACAATATTTAATTTTGCCTATTCATTTATTGTAAATTTGACAAGTGTGGATCTTTATGAGATTAATAGTAGCACAGTTAATTCACAGATGAGAAATTGTATCATATTTTTCATGTAAATATTTCAAAAATTATTTCTATTATTTATTCTTTAATTTTATTTCATGAATTCCAAACTTCTGAATTCAGTATAGGAATTAAATTTACAAAATGAGCCACGCTTTGCTAAAATCTAGTTATACCATACTACACGTATCAGTTTGCAATTACCCTCTTAAATTTAAGTTGTTGCTTTTTTTAAATCTTGTTTCCTTCATTAGAGAGCTTTTGGTTATGTGTGTTATACATGCGGGTACAAAAATTAGAGGCTAGCCTCTATTTTAGCTCATTATTTCTATGTTGTGTTTGAGTATTCCACATATCATTAAATATATATATCAGTATCCACATATCTAATTAACTTCAAGAAATAGTCTTTTTGTTGGAGTGGTCTTGTAATTTGAAAACTTGAATCTATGAAAAAGTTTTGTTCTTTGTCTTAGCTGTAAAAAATATATTACTGCAATATATCTACCGCACCTATAGTTTTCCCCTTATTATTTGATGGTGATTTCATCGCTACAAAATATTGAAACTTTAGGGATGACTTTTCTCTCATGACCTAAGGTTTCTCTTGATTGTACCTCCATCTCTGTGTTCTTTCATCAACTCTGCCACTATCATCAATATCTTTCATTATAATTACTGGAATTACTCTCTAATTGCTCTTTAAGTCTATAGATCTTCTCAGTTCCCTTTCACATTCTATATGCAATCCAGCAGAGAATAACAATCCATTCATCCATTCACTTATTCATTCATTCATTTTAAAACTTCATTTTATCAAAACAGCATTGCATCATACCATATGTTTAAATTGTCACCTCTCTTTCTTTTTTCTGTAAGGAAACCCAGGATCTTGGGATGTATGTGAGACTACTCCCAGAGTGTACTAGACTGCTAGGCCACCAAGGCATACTCAAGTAGTGCATCTTTGTAAATCAAATCTGTATTTGATACATTAAATTTATCACCACCTGTTCAGTTCTACAATCACCACATAATTAACTGCTTTCCCCAATCTCTCTCCTCCCTTTCCTTCTTATAACCGCTGCTGGATTTTAAAGACTAAAAGTCTAGTTTTATTTGACATAGTTCATTTGTTTGTTTTAGTTCTCTATATACTATATATGAGTGCAATTATACAGTGTTTATCATTCTCTTTCTGGTTTATCTTGCCAAAAATAATTTCCTCTAGGTCCATCCATGTTGTTGTAAATGACAAGATTTTATCATTTTTTAATACTTGAGTTGAATTCCACTATTTACTTGTTTTAAAAGATTCTTCCAATCATAATATTTCTGTTCAAAACTCTCCAAGTAGTCTCCATTTTATTCAATCAAGAGTACAGTCTTTACTAAGATCTAGAGCACTCATTATAATCTGTGTTTTTGTATGCATGCACATGCACACACACACACACACACATACACACATACACACACACACAATCACTTCCACAGCTATTCATTTTTAATTCCACTCCAGCAAGAAAACCTCCTTGCTTTCTCAAATGCTTTGGAGCCTAGAAACACTAGATTGATCTCTCCTATGATGACAGAGTCTAAGCAGTTGGTATGTAAATGTTTAGTAAAGGTGAATGCCAACAGAACTAAATTATTTGTATTCCCCAAATGTTTTTGAGATAATACTTCCATTAGCAGCATGAGTGACTTGATTTGAAAATTTCAATTTTTCTTTTATATATATATCACCAAATGCATTTTTTTCTAATTTAAAAAATATACATCGGTAATTTGTTTATATAAAACAGATAGTTTAAATATAAAAGAGATGATTTAATCAGTCATCTAATATATCTACGGTATATAGATATCAAAATTATGATTTTCTGAGCCATACAAACAGTAAAATTATTTTTACTTTACCTTTGATTAAAATTCTATTTCCCTGGATTAAATTTATTCAAAAAACGATTTTCTGAGCTCAACTATCTTCGGTTCCCATTTACATTTTTCACTGTCTTTTATCATCCAATTTATTTTAGTCCTAATTTTCAGTTTCTCTGCTAAATATATAATAAAATGTCTTATTACATAATTGGAGTAAAAAATCATTCTTCTATTTTTTTTCATTATAGCTGATTCCAATCTTTTCCCATTTAATGGAAAAATACAACGATGAAAAATAAATTTGCAATGCACATGTCTTCCAAAGATTAAATGAATGTTGTATGGTTTGCTAGAGGAAAGTTAATATATTGTTTAAATAATTAATTTGCAATATATATATGTATATATATTACCATAATTTTTCCTTTCTCTAAATTTCCAGAAATACTATAGCAATCTCTGAAAAATTAAATTTGGCAAATATTTTCACATGAATTTTTTCCCTTACAGGAACAATAAAAATACCAAAATCTTTTTGTTCCTAAATAGCTGAATATTAATTTTTTAAGATGCTGTTGAAGAAACATTTTATAGCAACATTAGATATGTTTAAGTATGTATCCTCATGAATTAACAATGTTATAATGCATTCAGTTACCATCAACGGTTCAATATGTCTTCATTATATATTGGCCATTTTTAATTTAAAGGGATAGTCTGTTTGATGTGGTTTATTCATAAATACCATTTTTCAAATTTCTCAAGTTATACAAATATAAAAATGAACAGATAATGTAACATGTTTTGATTTCATAACTTTTTCTCATTTCAGATACCATTGAAAATGGACAGTACATGCTGTATACATTTTCGGTTTCTCAAGTAAGTTTCTAATGTAATTCTCCTTGGACACATACTGAAGCATAGCTTTTTAATATCTAGGTTATTATAGATTTTATTTGAAAATATTTATCTCTAGATTTAAATGGAAATAAATGAAATAAAATGTTAAATATAAATTGCTAAATGATAAATGAATTGCTACCTTAAATTTTTGTATTTGAATACTATCGACAATTTGTATTAGTGAAATTAGTGTACAGAAATTTTTATACTTCATATAGTATTATATCTGGTTTAATTGATGTACCCTAGGGAAATAACCTCAATATATTGAAAAATGGTCTTACGTATAAATAATAGCAACGGACTTTGTCTGGGGATTGAAAATACAGGTACACATTTCAATTTCAAATAATAACAATTATTGTTATAGATGTTGGATGTTGGAGTTCTTCCTATATTCTTCTTTGTCAAATTAATATTATTAATATTAGGGGTAGAATAAGAAAGGACATGTAATAGTCAGATCAAGAGTAATTTATGTTATATATGAAAATAAATTTTATAACATGTATAGAGAAATTAAGACTAACTTGAATATTTATATATTCTACTTGCATATAGGTTGCTAGTAGGAAGAGTAGTAACAGAGTATTAGATGATGAGTTATTTTCCTATTTTCTATCTGTATTGTTAGTTGAGGTTTGTATCCTGTAATTTTCTACTTAATATATAATATTATATATTTGTTTTTTTCAGAACAAATTAGATATTGTATGCACACATTCAGCATACCAGGAAGGAACCAATTTAGCATTTGAAACCATAAAAATTTTAGGATTGACACACATTACCAGTGTTTCAGTGATGGAAGAAAATCAGTCAATTATTGTTCACTCTGATTTCAATAATACTGACAACCAGGTAAATAAAATCTCCTAATATATTTCAGTTGTCATATTATATTGAATTTAATGCTATATAACCATTCAGGTTCTTGGTTTTGTGATTTATTCATCGTAATGATAAACTTTGTATTCTTTTCTTTCACTTTGATACTAATCCACTTTAAATTATTACAATTTAGATTCATATTTCAACATAAATTGTACTCCTTACTATTGTTCCCTCTTTATTTCGTTTAATCTTGGATGACACTTATGTATATCAAATTTTTTTTCATACCATTTTCCCATTCTGACCACTAATTTACCTGTTGTATATAATAAAGATGAAATATTTTAGTCTCTCATATATTATGCTTTAAGATATTGATTTAAAGGATTTCTTCAACCATTATCCGTTTTCCTCCTTTCATAAATGTCCATTATTCTCAAAATGTATACTATGCTATTTTTAAATATTTATTCACAATTTTCCTTCAGTACAATACACTTCTGATTTTGTATTTTTTTCTCTTTTAATAGATGAACTAGAAAGGAAAATAGAGTCACAGAATAGGCTTGAATTCCACCCCTGCATTCTGTGCATTTAAACATATCAAATTGATCTATAATTATATCAATTTCTTCATTATAAAATATAATACTTATAAATAATGTTGCTTTGGGTGATAAATTAATCTTTTAAATATTAGAAAACAATAATTAAAAACAGGGACATGATTTTTAAGTAATTTTCCATCACTAATAGCATTGATATAATAAAAATCACCAGTAATATGAGTATATTCTAAATTGTTTGAGGTATAAAATATTTTCTTAAAGCATTTTTGTCTGTCGCTTAATTCATCCACCCAACCATTCAACATAGCATTTTCAGAAACCTATGAATTGACTACTTATTTCTATTTAGCAAATATACAGTAATTTATATATTTCTAAGACTATATGAATTAATATAAATTCAATAAAATAGACATTGTGAACTTTATGACTAACAGATTTTAAGAGAACGTAATAAATAATTCATCTTGTTTTACAAAATCAATATTTATTTCTTTATATCTATATTTATGATCATACAAATATTTATACAGACAACATTGATTATGTCTTTTTATTCTACTATGCCTAGAATTATTTTTATGATAATTTTCATTCCTGAATGTATGTATGAAAGCAAGTTGATATTAAAAAACATGAATATTGCAGATCAAGTTTTGGAATAGACAATTCTTGCCATTGTTATTTCCAAGGTATATAAATAAACACTAAAAACAATAACTAAACATGGTTATAATACCCAAATAATTGTATGGATGTATATACACTATACATAAAATTGTTTATATATGTAATTGTATTTATGTGTGAATATGTTTATTCTTTCTCTTTTTCTTTTTTCATGAAACCATGTCATCACATCTCTAACTTGTCCCTCAAATTTTCTAGTAGTGAATAAATCTAGTAACAGAATTAAAGGAATAAATATTCCTGCCCTCTGGCTCTGGGAACCTTTATATCAACCAAAGTAGTGAACCATTTCTTTTTTGAAAGGAATCGATATTTATTTCATAACTAATATGCCCCAGACATTGTACTATGGACTGTTTCACATATAACTTTTTAATCCTTTTAATGGGGGTCATTATCCATATCTTACAATGGGAAAAATTAAAGACTATAAAACATAGCAATTTTCTCAAATACTAATGATCATTAAATGGTAGAACTAAAAATTGAAATTATCTTGATTTTGATATTTTTTACTTGTATTCTATAATATTTCGTAGTTTTCCAGTTTTTCTAGCTGTTTCAGTCGAAAAACATCTGTACTTCTCTTTATCTTGTTCTTAAATTAGTATATAAAAACAATTATTTGATTTGAAGAATTGCTAAAATTTCTACATTTTATAAGTGCTAATATTTTTAACTCATCTAATTGTCACAAATATTCTTAATTTCTTTGTCTTCAGAGTGTCTTCATTTACAATCTCAAACTTACCCTTGGAAGAAATTTTACTGTTCAGTGGAATACAGTTTTCTCAGAAAATGAAAGAATGGCTTGTTATTCAGATGCAGACTTTGCGACTAAAGTGAAATGTGAAAAATGTGGCTGTCTATGGCAAACAGTAATAAGAATTTTAATTATGACTTATGTATTTAACAAGGAGTTTAATGCAAACTTTGGGTAGTATCATTGCATTTCTATAATATATGATGCACTAAATTTATCTGAAGAAATATTTGGTATTTAAAATTGATTTCTGATAGACAAATTATGTTTATCTTATTATCCAAAGATATATCTTAGCAAATGTAGATTAAATGGAAGCATAAGTCACTTTCCAGGCACTTTAGATATTGCAGCTTTATTTAATAAAATAGTACTTTATTTGTTGTACTCTGTTAGATGTTGAGTATGGTTAGTTAAACTGAGCAAAATATTGTGCTACTAAGGGACAATCTTTAAAAAGCATTGTCTCAAGTTATTAAAATTTCTAAAATTGGTGGGCTATATAGGGCCCACCAAGAGGTGATAATATCTGTCCAGTTATTCTTTTCTATCTTTTAACTGATGATGATGGTTATGAATGTCAGAAATTTTGATAACTGTTGCAGGAAGGGACATGGGAGGATTGCTCTCTTGTTATGCTTAGTTTTCGAATGATATGCTTTGAAATATTGAGTTGTCCAATAACAATATTTATTTCTTTCATTCAGGATATGAAATGCATGTGTCAAGAGACAACTGAGCAACAACTTCCCTGAAATGTCTGAATTTGTAAGAAGAAATACATCAAATCTTTAATCTCTTCCTCCAGAAAAGAATGCTCCCATTCTTCTCCATTGCTTGATAAAACAGTATAATATTTATCATTAGAATGTCACAGAACTAAACAAAATAAGTAGGAAGGAGAAAAATTTCTGAGCATTAAATCCCAACATTGAGGTATTTTTCAATTTCTTCAATATTGTCTCTTTAAAATACAGGTCTTCATTCAAATCCATCCCCATCCCACATTACATTTAGTGCATGTTCTCACTCTTTATCAGAATTAATCTAAAGGATGATTGCTGAAACATAAATAAATTCAATATGAAAATGTGAAGAATGTAGCTTTCTTTGAAATACTGTTATTTTTACATTAAAAGTCAGGAAAATTAAGTATGCCATTAGGATTTCAGGTTATAAGAAGTCCATTAAATATGTCAAGGTACAGATAAACTTATTTATATTATCTTTAGACAACATCTTATTAACTGACTAATTTAATATTTCATAAATACATACTGAGAATAATTATGTTATAGATACCATTTGTTAATTAAAGAAAAATAATCCTCCTCCATAATAGAGTTTATATCATAATATGGAAAACCAAACACAACACAAAAAAATAGTGTGTTGTGTTAGATAAGTACTGTGGAGAAAAGTAAAATAAATGAAGATAGGAGAATAATAAAATTGGGATAATTTAAATAGTTGACTAGGGAAGGTTTCTTTGAAAAGTGACACTATTTAAAAGAAAGTAAAGAAAGCTAAGGGATAATATTCCAGAGAGAAGAAACATCAACCTGACATGCATCTGAAGTAGAATGTACTGGGCATAATTCATGAAGCACAGAGTTCAATGTATCTGAAGCAAAATAAGTGAGAGGCAGAATAGTGAGATATGATGTTATAGACATATGGAGAAGGAAAATGTCGATCAATAATTTAAACAAATTTTCGGATTATAATTTTTAATATTATGTTACTGGATAGTTTTGAACAAAGGAGAAGACGATCTTACATCTTAATGGAACCATAATTACTTCTATGCTGAGAATTTTGGTAAGAGAACCAACACAAGAAGGCCAGGACAGGGGTTGTTACAGTAAATAAGGTAAAATATCATTGGCAGATTGAGCCAAAGTGGTAATGGTAGAATTAATGAGATTGATTGACTTACATATATTCCCTCCCTGTCTCTACTCCTGATGACTGAACTCTTGCTTCTCAAAGCAGTTCTGACTCTAGAATCCCAACCTTCTTTATGGTGCAGAGAACTAAAGTCCCAGTATTCTGGTACAACTCCACAAGCATCTACTCTGCCACCTTATGCTGTAAAGCAAGGACATTACATTAGGGCTATAAAGGAAAGTCTTATAGACGAACCTATATCAACAAACATAAAGAATCTAACAGATAGAAGAGACAGAAAAATACATTTCAAATGATAAATCAAAACAAATTCCCTGGGAAAAATATGAGTACAAAGAAATTATATAAAATATGTTAAAAGAACTTCCAAGCAACAGTTTTAATGATGCTCACTGAAATAAGAGACAAAATGTAAATTGTGGAAAAGGCAGAGAAAATATACAGTGATTCAAAGCAGAATTCATAGAGCTAAGGAGTTCCTTAATTGAACTCCAATGTAAAGTGAATGAAAACAAAAATATATGAAAATGGAAAACATCGAACTAAAAAGTATCCACAGAGTAAAATAAATTATCAATGAAATGAAAAGATACCTTAGTAGGTAGAATAAGATATTTGCACATCATACATCTGACAAAGGCTTAATATCCAAAATTTATGAAGAACTGTAATACATAACAACAGAAAAACAACCCAATCAAAATATGGGCAAAACATATGAGCAAACATTTCTCCAAAGAAAACATAGATATGTTGGTCAGACACATGGACATAATTTTCCTTTTCTCCTACTTTTAGGAAAATGTTACCCAAATAACTACTCGAACATATTAAAATGGCTATTATATAGAACAATGGGAATAGTGTTGGCAAGGATTGAAAAAAAAAAAAGGAAACCTTATAAACTTTTGATGAGTTTATAAACTGGTACAAGCATATGGAGAGAAGTATGAATATTCCTCACAAGAATGAGACGGGAGAAATCTTTTAATTTTGTCATTTCATTTCTGAATATTCACCCACAAATACAAGAATAATAATTCCAAGAGATACGTGCACCCCTGTTGTTGCACCATTATTTGCAATAGCTAAGAAATGGAAACAATCTAAGTGACCATTGACAAATGAATGGCTAAGGAAAATGTCTTATATATTCATCATGGAATATTACACAGCCCTAAAAAAGATGAATTCCTACCATTTGAGACAGCATGGATAGAATTAGATGAGAGCATGATAAATGAAATAAGTTAGAAGAAGAAATATAAATAAATATGATCTTACTCATACATGGACAAAAGAAACAAAACAAAGAAGAGACAAAGTAAAAGCTAACCCATATACATTGACAACAGAGCTGAGATTTTCAGAGAAAAAAGGGAGTTGGAATGGTCCTGTGGAAAATGGTGAAGGACTTTTAGAAATGTGGAGGTTGGCATGGTGTGTTATTATGTATTTGACAAATAGTGAATCTGCACATCTGATGGTGATGGTATATTTTAAAACAATGTTACCTCCATAAAAAAAATAAGTAAAAATTACTTGCATTACAGCATTTTTATGCTTTTCCACAAAGCAAATATGTCATCATATTCCATATCTCCTACTTTTCTTTTCACTCTTAGCTAAACTCACTCCGAACAGGTTTTTACTTCCTGCACTCCATCAATGTTTACCTTATGAAAGATAACAAAGGTGCATCCTGGTGACCAAGTGGTTTAGTTCACTGATGTATAATCCATATACATCCCTTGATCCCCAGTTCAAGACTCAGCTCTGGGAAACAACTAGAATGAACTAAATAAAAATAAAGGAAATGCTTCCTCCTCCTGTCCCTTCGTGTCTCTCTCCCTACTTGCTTTTATTTATTCTGAACCTTTTCCTTAAAAAAAAATAGTTAAAGATTTCCATGTTGCCAATTCATATATTTCTACTTCTTAACCTACTGAGTTATACACATAATTTGCACAGAGGTTTTTTATTTTTTTATATTTTTATTTTTTTGTCCTAAACGCCTTTTTCATTTGACTTCCAAGATGCACTATTTGCTTTGCTTTCAACCTGATTCTTTTGCTATTCTCACTGTTTCTTTTCTTGTTCATTATTTTCCTGACTCAATGTTGTAATGACTCGAAGTTTAGATTTTTACTCTTCCCTTGTTTGTCCCAACTCATTCTCATATCAAGTAAAAAAAAAAAAAAAAACCTCTTTTTTGACACTGTTTTAAAAAATTAAAGTTTTCACCAGAGTCACATGTATACATAGCATAGCATAAGGAAGAAACTTGGGAGATTTGGATTTAGGTCACAAGAAGGCCAGAGTCCAACAGAGACCATGAGTGATAGTTTTGTGCCTTCTCGTGTCCTGGGATTCCAGTCACTGCAAAGTGTACACCCTCATAAAATGCTTTAATGTTATAACTTAACAACACTCCAAATTTTTAGAGGCATGCAATAGAGCTTTGGGTCCTGGGTATTGGATTTCCAGTAATAGGCAAATATGCAATGCTGTTTATAGTAACCCCATGTGGTTACAAAGCTCTTGTTCCTCTGAGGTCTCTCTAATAATCCTCTGAGAGTGCTGCATAATTAATTTTAGATCAACTGATGCTTTAAATTGTTCGCTTCAAATGATCAAACAATACTTTTGGAGAATGTATTAGTTAATCACAAAAAATTAACATGACTATAGTAACAGCAATTTTTTTTTATAAAAGGGATGTCATAAAGTTAAAAGAGTATAGAAGTTCAGTTAGAGTTAACTGACAGAACTTATTTAAACATGGTAGCATAAATGATACAAATATATGTCTATAAAAATGTAGCTGCATGTATATCTTGTATTTGAAACCAAAATACAAAAGTGTAAATACCATAGATTACTTCATTTCATAAAAATAAGCAATTTGAATGTTAATACACACAATAAACAATTAGCAAAGAACATATAGATAAACATCTAATACATGGTAATCAATAAAATGTTAAGAAAGACCTCAAAATGCATTTAATAGGATATATAATATTAAAACAAAAAATAATAACACATAACAATCAAAATTCAAATGAATTTGGCATAGCTTGATTTCCAGTGAATGGGTTTACTGCATCATAGTCCACATAGATCTCAAGTACTGCAGTTTGTGACTTAAGGGGAGAGGATAGTCAAAATGAACTACTAAATACATAAATTAAGTGCTTCTTCCTCCTCTCCTGCCTGCCTGAATATTTGCTTTCATTCCTACCTGCACCTTTCCTTAAAAGAGAAAAAAAAGTAAAAAGAACAAAAGACTATTTTAGAGCATGGAAAATCGAAATGTGGAATGATTATGTGAAAAATATTCATATTCTGCATACAAATGTTGATTCATGACGGTGGACAACATTAAACTATATAATAGTCTAATGCAATTTTTCTTTGATAAAATTTAAAAAATAAAAAGATTCATCCATAACTGCAGGGAAATAAATGACAATTAAGAAAATCAATGTTTTTAGTTTAGCAAAAATTAGTATCTTTTTATACGTATTGGTGATAATACTACTAACCATTATTTCTGGATAGAGTTTAACAATGGATATCAAAGACACTACAAATGTAAGTAAAGTCTGAATACTATCACTTCTAAGAATTGGGGAGATTAACATTAGCTAAATATTTTTTAGCATTAATATTCATTCTAAGATTATATGACGAAAGCATTGAAATATTTTCGGTGTCTAAGCATAATGTGGCAAATTATATTGTAATTCATATAAGGATATTTAGATCTAAATGTTTTCGAAGTTTTCTTATTGAATGGAAAAATAAATTTCAAAACATTGAAAAAAAGTAAAGCATACTTTAAGACATGTATACAGAAGAATGAATTATATGAACAAGAATTCTATGTATTTTAATTTGAACCATTACTTTAACTATTTTATATTTAATGACATTAGGAAAATGAAGAAAATCTATATATGTTTATTATATCTTTGTGATAGGTTTATAATCATAAAAATAACATTTATGGAGCTCCAAAATCATTAAACATTACAAATGTACCATATTTTAAGATATTGAAATTGTTAAGCTATCTAATCCCGTATGGTAGGGCTTTTGATTACCATTTCATTTTCATTGTTTGTGGTTAGACTGTTCAAGTTTTCTGTATTTTTTGTAACTCCATCTTGGAAGATTGTTTAGTTCTAAGAAGTAGTTCATTTATTCTAATTTATTGTATATCTTGGTATATAGATGATATTAATAGTCACTTTGATTATATTTGTTCCTGTGTTATTTTTCATCACTTTCTTCTCTGTGGTATTTCTTAGATTGTTCTCCTTTTTCTTAGTGAACATAACTAAATTTTTTCAGTTTTGTTTATTTTTCCAAAAACCAGCTCTTGGCTTCATTGATTTTCTGTATTTTCCTTATGATCTCTATTTTATTTATGATCTAATATTTATTATTCCACTTCTTATATTGACATTTGATTTCATTTGTTATTTTTCCAGTACTTTTAGGTGTAAGGTTAGATTGTTTGCAATTTTGTCATTTCTTGATTAACCTCTCAATACCCCTGTAAGCTGTATCCATATATTTGGTAGTTCATGTTTTCAGTTTTTCACTGTATCCAGGTGTTTTTTTTCTCCTTTAATTTCCTCATGGACCCAATATTCATTTATTATCATGTTGTTTTAGCCTCCCCATGCTTGAAGTTTTAGTCCAGATGACTTTTTTTGTAGTTTATTTGTAATTGTATACCATTGAAACTGAGAAGACACATGATGCGATTTTAATTTTAAAAAAATTTGACACTTGTTTTCTGTTCCACTGTACAATCAATCCTTATCAATGTTTCACATGCAGTTTAGAAGTAAAGAAGGTCTTCTGTTTGGGAGTAAAATGTTCTTTAAATATCTACAATGATCATTTAGTTTAGTTCGTCATTTAAAATTGCTGTTTTCTTCTTAATTTTTTGGTTAATTGTCCATTAATATAAGTGCAGTGTTGAAATGCCATACTGTTCTTGTGTTGCTTTCAGTGTCTTTCGTTTTGGTATACTTTATAGATTTTTAAGCTCCTTACCTTGGAGTGTGTATGTTCATGAGAGTTAATGTATTCTTCATTATTTGACTCCATGATCACTATATAATTCAATCTCTGTCTTATGTTATGTATTGAGGTGGATGTTTATTTTGTCTAATGTAAATATGGTTGTCTCTGATATTTTAGGCTGCCATTTTCTTGTAGAATTGCCATACAACCTTTTATTTTGAGTCTATGTTTGTCTTTGATGCTTAGGTTGGTTTCATGAATACAGCAGAAATTTGTATTTTTTTTTAATCTATCCAGCCACTATACCTTTTAGGGAGTTCAGGCCATTAACATTTAGGGTGATCAATACATTTATTTCCATTTTCTTTTTTTTTTTTAACCTGGTGTTTTGTCCCTGCTCTTTTGTTCTTGTATTTTACCATTTATTTTGATAGCATCCTTTTTGTGTCATGTTTGGTTTCCATTTTAATGTTCTCATTTAATCATTCAAAGGATTTTTTTTGAGGTTACCATGAGGCTGATATATAAAATTATATATTAATATCTGTGCTAAATTGAGAAAAATGTTGATCTGATGCCCAGCTGTCACATTATTTTTCCATGCTTTCTTCTGTTTTTGAAATCTTGCTGCTTTTTAGTGGGTTTTATTTTCATTTTATAGATGACTCTTTAATTTTTCTTGCAAGATCCATTTAGTGGTTATAAATTTCTTTATCTTTTGTTTGCAATGCTCTTTGTCATTTCTTGAATTCTGAGTAAAAACATAGCTGGGTAAAATATTCTTGGTTTGACCTCTTTTCATTTCAACAGTTTATTTTATGTTTTCATTTCCTTTGACCTGTAAGATACATGCTGAGAATTTTATTCATAGTGCTGTGGGAGTATATTATATTTGACAGTTTTTTTTTCCAGTGGCTTTTCAGATTCTTATCTCATTTTTTAGTAATTTTAATTGTAGAAATATCTTGACATGTGTCTAAATGTGTTTTACTTTTGTTCTGAATTCTTTAAGCTTGATAGAGCTAGATGTATTATTTTCTTCCTGAAGTCAGGAAAGTTCTCAGCCTTAATTTCTTCAAATGGTGTTTCTACCCTTTTTTCTATTCTCTTCTGGAAACCTGATGATGTGAAAGTTGTTTCTCGCTGCTATCACATTATTCTCAAACTCTCATCTTCTTTTCAAAATTCTCTTTTATTTTTACTGGCTTAATTGGCTGCTTTCCATCACCCTACCTTCTAGTTCATTGATTCTATATGCTACTTTATATAGTCTGCTGCTGAGTCTCACTCATGAATTTCTTTAACACTTGTATTTTTTATCCCTATGATTTCTGTTTAGAATTTTCTCAATTTTTTTGAAGTAATTGTTATGTTATTTGCCCATTATTATATCAATAAGTGAGTATTATTAAGACTATTTAAAATTTATTCAAGCAATTTACTTATTTTACCCATAATTTTCAGCATGTTCTTTTATCTCCTCATTTTGCTTCATAATCCGTGTTTATGTTCATAGGATATTTTTATTGGTTGTATTAACATAAACTGCTATCTTTCAGTCAATCTATTGGCCTTGTATTAGGATTGGATGCTTCAGATTAAATCTAAGCTGTTGGTGAGGGATACTGGGCCTACTCTTGCTTTGCATGTTGAAGCTATGGCACCAGAAATGATTACTAGGGCTCAAGAGCAAGCATTGGGTGGTGGTCTGGCAGCCTATCTGTGACCGGAAGTAAGGACTTTTCTGTTGGAGTATGTCAGGTGTATAAGCATTAATGGGGGCTTTCACTGCTTAAGAGATGCAAGGTATCTGTAACCATAGTCAACTCAAAATACTTTCCATTATCAGAAATTTTCTCAGCTTCATACTAAAGCTGACAAGTAGTAGATTTTATAAAAGTGTCTCCCTTATGTTGCACCCATAGGAGCAAATTGTGATGGAGATTTGTTACCAGAAATGAAAACAAACAGCTTTCCCCAAAGGAGTGAGCTCTAGCTACCAAATTGAGGGACTATGCTTCTGACCATACAAGTATCACACAGACAAAAAAGAGCCTAGATAATGTGACCATTAGAATCTTAATTCTTTGGGAGGTGTCCCTATAAACTTTATTCCTTCTACCGAAGTTTTATATTCAATGAACGCAAATCCTTTAGTTATTTCTATGCATATTTTATTAATATTCTCCCCTATGCTCAGTAATATTATCTCTGCTTCCCAAAGTTTGAATCTCCAAAGGAAAGTGCCCTTGTTCTCCACAGCTGAATGTGGGGACTCTGTTTTCTGGCATACTTCTTAAGTACTAAGGTGCCCAATGTTAGAAAAAGACCTTCAGTTGCCAAGACTCTGTATCACTAATGACACTCCCTACCTTGAGTTACACTGCCCCAGCGATATACATGGTGATATTGTATCATGACATTACCTACCCTTTCTGATATTTTCTATTACTTTTTCACTACTATCACTTTTCTGTGTAAGCACTGAATCTCCAGTCCTGTTTATTTCCAAAGGCAAATGATCCTATATAGATGCAATTTTTTTATGGGAGAATCTTTAGGGAGAGGGTAAACCCAGGATCTTACTATGACACCAGCTTGGAATTGAAACCATTATATATATATATATATATATATATATATATATGTATGTATATATATATACATACATATATATATTGATATTAGAATTAACGTTACTAACTTCTAAAATCCTTCACTTCTAATGTTATCTGATAGTACTTGCCTTCCCAATATTCCCTATAGATTTCTTGATCATTCATTGCAAGTAGAATGATTCTCTCACTTCCTTCCTCTATAAATTTATTACTGTTTAAACTTTTTCCAATTCAAAATATAACCCTAAATAAATTTATTTTACCCTACTGTGACATAGCTGCTGCTTGCAAAGTGCTTAATAAATAGCAGGTGCACAATGAAATATTTTAATGAATTAATCAGTAAATAATATATAATTTGATATCACTAATTAAGACATTAAATCTTTTTTCCAACTATCATTTAAATTGTCAGCAAACTGGATGTGTGAATAATTTCGAGTGTTTAAAACTATAACTTCATACTAAAGAGATAACTGTGTAAGGCCACTTATGATTGAATAAAGACTATTCTTTGAGTTTGAAGACTTTATTGGTCTTGTCCAATAAAATTTTCTGAGATAGAAATCCTCTCTAATTATCTATTATGCAATATAGCTATTATTGAGCAATGTAGCTAGTGTGACTCAAGAATGGAATTTTGACTTCTGCTGGTGATATGTCATACACTTTATAAATCCTTAGAACTTAGTTTTGATATCATATTTTCTTACAAATAATAACATAATAAGCCTGTAGGTCAGGAAGCAGGATCCGGAATGCTGTGTAGAAGCTAGTATTCAATTAGTTTATTTTGGAAAAAATAATTTTCTCCTTTTTGATCTCTTTTCCCTGGTATGAAAGGGTAGTGTCCTGGAAAAATAACATCTAAAGAAAATAATGGAAATTGGTAAAAAATTCTATATTTGGTAGAATGAGTCACTCAAAGATACTAATGAAACAAATCTTTAAAATTAAATTTTGAAAGCATTTTCTGACTGAATAAGTAAACTTAAAGTCTTAAATAAGATAATTTTAAAGAGAAAAATGAACAATTGTTTTAATGGTCACTAACAAATTCTTCACTATGGTGTAAGGATTTAAGGAAAACACTTGTATTCATAAATATTTCTTAAAAGGAGAATTGGGAATTCATATTAATTTTATTTAATCGGAGTCATTGTTCCTTGGAGAATTTTCTTTAATAAGGATAATTCATTTTATTTCAAATGATGATGACTATGGTTAAATGATTACAGAGGTAGACTTCTATTTAAAAATTATTTTATAAAAGAAAGCTGCCACTTCATTCTCTTGCTATGATAACAAATTTTTTCTCTTAATATGTCATCGTACAAGAGTCAAGCAAGCATATACTGTCTTATTCTTATAAATATAGTATAAGAATAATATAAAATGTATGAATATTATAAGAGGAAATGATAGAAGGTATGTCAATAATCTGAAAAAATTGTTTGAATTAGCTAATATTAGAAGTAGAACACAATTTTTAATAAGAACAATGCAGTTATTAAAACCTGTTAAATAGCTTTCTAGGGTATTTTTCCTACTTTTTAGAAATAATGGAATTTAGTCTTTTTAGAAACTTTTATGCAATTAGTTCTATTGCTTTTATCTTCAAAACTTTTGAACATTAAAAACAAACAAAAATAGTTAAATATAGTAGTAAGTGTTATACTGAAGCAGATATCTGCTTTTGTTTTATTTATTTCAATGATACAGAATCAGCTCTGTGCTCGCTGGGTACAACTTGGAGTGTTTTATCCGCACTCAAGAATTCACAACATTACATTTACTAGAGTACATAATTGCTGCATTTACTTTTATTCCTCTCCCTTTCCACTAACTTCAGAAGATTTTTAATGGAATCTACCTGATTTACAGATGAATTTTTTGAACTTCCTCAGGTTAATGAGAACTTAAAGCCCATCACTTTGAGAATTAGCAGTATCTCTTTGAGAATTACTCCTCTTTATACTTTTAACTAGATGAGTAGTCAGCTGTCATACTTAATATTGTTCTATATAATTTTTATGAAGCTAGAAAAGAAAACTGCTTCCAAAATAGAAACATATAAAGAGAACAATAAATGCATCAGTTTTAAATTACATAATTAAAAGTGAAAAGTTATTTGAAATACTAGTATCAATGCATGAATGGACAAATTTGACAGGTGAGTATTAAAATAATTAAAATATAAAATATAAAACAGTAAGTATTTTTTCTATTATTATTATTATTTTCAATTTTATTTTTTAAAAGAGAGATACATGTAGGAATGAAAGCAACAGAAACAGGCAGGAAGAGAGGAGGAAGAAACACTTTATTCATTGTATTTAGTTCATCTTGATTTTGACCCTGGCCCTGGGTCTTGAACCCAGGTCCTTGAGATATGTGGCCTGAGTTTTTGGTAGAAGGCAGTTGAAAAAATATATAAGAAACACCAAGGTGTGCCTAATATATATTTAGCCATTGAGAACATCTCATTATTTTGATAGACTTTTAATCTTTCTAGTATCAACATTCTTTTCACAGAATTCTAATCTTCTTATTATAAATGAATCCTCTCTCATGCTAAAAATTCTTTAGTAACAACCTCAATTTATTATTTTTTATTATAATAAAACATAAACATTTATTCAGGAGATCATGTTTTTTTCATGCAAACACAATATGCAATGTCATCAAGAGGGACTCTGCTTGTCTTTATTTCAATCAACTTTTGTAGAGTATTTCATGTGTCTCCTAAAATTTTCAACCCAATCCTGGTCCACTATTGCTGCTAATGTATCTGTCACCTATTCAAATCTGTACTGCTCTTTGCATATGTTCCCTTAAACTAAGTCAAGACTTGGGCTTAACTTGCATTTCTAAATTATTGAAATAATAATATTAATAATATATTGTTTGTGTGTTCTCTCCATGATATTAGATAGAGATATATTGCATAAGATTTTTGAAATGTATAGCACCTTTATTTCTCAAATATTTCATTTAAATATTTTATTTGAAAATTCTGATTCAAAGGAAGACAAGATCTTATGGTATTTTGATTTGTTTGAGAGACAGGATAATCTACTTGGAATCCACTTTTTCTGTCATGTCAAGGAATATTCTAAATATTATATGCACTCTATTGCAATATTTGTATACAAAAATGCATGACATTCATTTTTTCACTATTATTTGGCCCCTTTTGCATGGGAGAATACAGTATCCTTTTCCTATCACAGGTATTTAATTATCATTTAATTTACTGAATAATAATAATTACTTTTATTTTACTCATTCATTCATTCACTTGATTCAATTTTACCTTATATATGCTATTAAAAATGAAAATGATTAAAATATTTACTCAAATTAAATCGATAGTACCCAAATTTAAATGATAAAAAAGTAGTAATTTCCTCTGTTCTGATAGAAGAAAAAGTATAGACTTGTAAATATTTCTCTATATTAAAATTTTACTCTAGTTGTTATATAAATTTATCTACATATTACCTTCTATATTTCTGGTAGCATTTTATTAATATGTTGCCTCTTTTCATTTCTAATCTTTTTCTTTTAACTTCTCATAAATGTTAAAATATCACCTCTGAACTTAGTTTTTGACCAGTAACAGTACTGAAGTTTTATGAGACTATGTCCCTAATGATCTGTGGTTTGATTATTATAGGATAATTAATCTAAAAATCCTGAGGAATTGACTAAACAGTAATTAATTATCAGTTTAGTCCTAGATATTTTATTAATAATGTATTTTGCTTGCTTACCACTTGAAAAGAGGAAGATGTTTTTTGCTAATTGTAGTTGAATCAAAATAACACACGGTGATGGAGAGTTAGTTAACATCATCATGGTATATTATATGCCATTGATTTATCTTACCAAATGAAAACGGAGAGTACACATTATACATAAAAGATCATTGTCCTTTATTGGATATGAACTATAATTAAAATAATACTGTCTTTCCAAGAATAATATATTCACGACAAGTCAGGAATAACTTTTGTGACTTTTCATACAGTTTATACATGTGAGTCTACAAAATCAGGTAGCAGTATATTACTTTCAAAGCTGTCAATAATCTAAGAGCTATTGATATGCTTTAAAAACATGATTTCCTGCATAAATGTTTGTGTTTTATTATTTTTTATTTTAAAAGTGCATCGTTTCATTTAAAAGATGTGCCCCCCTCAAGTACTAATATTGCTAATGATTCCACTTTTCACTGCTTTTGCTCTTCCTTCTAATCCTCGTATTTCCAGGGCCCAGATATTGGTGGCAGAGAAAACATTAACTATTTTGAAGCTGATTTATATAAAATGAACCTAAATATTAATAGTGGTGATATCCTATCATGTCAAAAACTTGCTCTAAACTCATTTTTCAGGTGAAAATATGCATACAGAGCTCACATTAAATATTGAGATAGATTATGCTAAAATCATCAAAACCTGAAGAGTCTTATTATGCTCATATCACGCTAACAAGTTGTGGTCATAGTTTAATGGTTGCTGAGTCAGGGACAAATGGCTTTCTTATCCATGACATAAGAAATGAGAGCTTAATGTTATCATCTGTTTGTTATTTTTTTTTCTCCATATTTCATGAGGGTGATAAGAATGTCCTTGCTCATACTTCAAAAACAGGTTTGTGTGACAGTAAAGGAAATTTAAGTTCAGGGTAATTCAATATTTTATAGCAGACTGGGTTTCCCTAACTCACTGTGAGTAAACATGTCCATTATTTCTTCTAAGTTTTCTTTAGATTTATACTGTGCAGTAAAAACAAAAAATTACAGATATTGAAAAATCTGCTTCTTCCAAAAATGTTTGCTTTAAAACATATTAAGATTTTATTCAAAATAAAAGGCATTGGTGTACTGTATGCAAGATATACAGAAATGTAGGAAACTCAGAGAAAATTCCTTCATTGAAATATTTCCTGTTACAGTAAGAAAGTGTCCCAGACCAAAACACTATCTAAAACCGAATGCACTCTTTTTATAATAGGAAAATGAACTGAAAAAGAAATGTTTCTTATTTTGAAAGGTAACCTTCTAGATCTTCAATACTTTCCTCTGCCATGAGGGAAGAACTAATATTTACTTCTTGAAACCATGACTTAAAAATATTAAAGGACTACTAATCACAACATAATGTAAGTTTAAGATATGCATGAGCATAAATCAGAACATGCATATAACACATTAATTTTATCAACAGAAGTCCAATTCTATCCATCATATAATTGAATACTCTTACTCAGACTACCTTGTTTTCCTTCCTTTATGCTTCCCAACCCACTAATTGAATTCTACAGAGTAGCAATCCATTTCTGTTTGATTTGATTTGTTTGGTTTCTCTATATGTCGTATTTGAGTGAAATCATACTATGACTAATGACTGTCTTCTTTGACTAAACTCAAAATTCTCTCTTGATTCATTCATGTTGTAGTAAGATTTCATCTTTTTTAATAACTGAGTAGAATTCAGTTGTGTATATTTTAATCTCTTTATCCAATCATATGTCATTGGACACTAAGTTGTTTCCAGCTCTCGATTATTATGTTTCACTGAACAGAGGTGCAATATCTTTTTGAATTTTTATTTGGGGGGGTAAATACTCATAAGTGGGATGATAAGGGATTCATATTCCAAACTTTTTGAGGAATCACTGTACTGAACTCTGTGATGGCTACATCAGTTTACACTCCCATCAACAGTGTATAAATGGTAACATCTCTATATCCTTGCAAACACTTATTCCCCGAATGCTTAATAGCAGTTCTTGTTGCTGTTTTCAACTGCATTTGTCTAACAACAAAAGGTGTGGATCACCTTTTCATGTGACTTAACTATGTCTTCTTTGGAAAAAAATACTATTCAGATCTGTCGATTGTTTAATTAAATTATTTGCTTTTCTGTTATTACATTTTGTTATTAAATCTTTTTTGGATTTATGATGTGCAAAGATATTCTCCCATTCAGTAGGGCTTCTCTCATTTTGATGATAATTTCTTTTGTGGTATAGAAAATTTTAGATTGATGTAATGCAAAATGTTTATTTTGGTCTTTATTTTCTTGACAATGTAATTACAGATTTTCCAAAGACATCTCTTCTAACAATGTCAAAAAGTATGTACTCTAGTCTTTATTCTCTGTATTTTATAGTTTCAGGCTTTATGTCTAAATTTTAACCTGTGTTGAATTAATTTTGTATATGGTGTTTGAGTGCGGTTATTTCATCTTTTTTTTTTTTTTTATTCTCCAGTTTTCCTATACTGTTTATAAGGTGACTGTCCTTACCGCTTGTGTGTTATGGGCTATTTTGTCATAAAATAATTATCCATGTATGTATGTGTTTAGTTCTAGACTCTTTTTTTTATGTTGCATTGATCTGTGTGTCTGTTTATTGCAACGCCATGTTAATATGATTATTGTTGCTGTGTAGTATAACGAAATCAGAGAACATGAAATCTCCATTTTTGTTCTTTATTTATGAGGATTACTTTTACTACTTGTGTCTTTCATAATGTCTAATAAATTTCATTATTATTGTTTTATTTCTGTGGATGTTGTCTCAGGGTTTTGATGTGTTTGATAATATATGTTATTTAGCTAAGTAAATCCAACATTTTAGCATGCAAACAATAAAAATGAAATATTTATATTATTTTTCTTTATATTAATTATTTTATAATTATTATATTTTCCCTGTGACTTTTTCTTAATAAGGAGTATATTTTTCTTTTGTTTCCTCCATTTTTCCTTATATATCATTGATAAAAATTAGCACATGTATTTAGGAGTCTATGGGGGAATTCATCTTATAAAAATCAGTGTCTCTCTATCATATAGGTGAAGTTAGCAGCTAGTTATATGGAAAATTGGAGAACATATCAGAACCCAGGGTTGTACTAGGGAGTAGTAGAAAGTGAATAGTTGTTGGATAAGTTAAAAAAAAAATATGGCCCTCCATAATGTTTCCTGAACATTTCACTATTCTTTCTACCATTTATGATGATTTTTAAAATTTAATATGTTAAGATTCTTCAATCTAGAATATTTATATTTTATTTTCCATTTTCACAGAATTTTACCTTCTTTTCTTATTTTCCGTCTCTGTGTTGTATAGCTGCTACCATTCTGAAAATTATTTACAGATTATTTATTTTGACATTTCCCACTACAAAATGGATTTCATAGCATATAATTTGTGTATGTGCATATTTTCCTGTTACAAAAGCCTAGAACTATTTATTATTGACACAAAGAAGTTGCTTAATAAATACTTGTAAAATAATAAATGAATGAATGATTTATATCACATAAAGTGAAGTGCCATAAAACTTGAGCTGATTTGTTTTTATGCAACTCTTACTATGGATTGTACAGCAGCAATTTTAGAAATAGTGGCTAAAATGTATAGTTTTTGAACAAAGCACTATCCAACTAAAAAACTTCCCTGCTATAAATAAGGATGCACAAAAGATTCTAAAATCCAAAGATAGATATTTATAATTAGACAAACTTGAAAAACCATTATAATTACTGTAATAATAGATTAACACTTTTTTGCTAAGTATCAACTACACACATTAATGGATAACACATTGTTGCCACTTGGAACCAAATATCAAGTGGAGACAGAAGCATAACATGAACTGACTATTAATCCTTTATTCCTAGAGAAGCAAACATACATTATAAATAAACACTGAAAAATGTTCAAAGTCAGGATTATGTAATTTAAAATGGATGGCAAATATTTTAGTACACAGAGTAGATTTATAAAGCTGTACATGTGGAACTAAAATAATGTATAAACCAATATAAACTAAATAAAAATAAACAAAACTCAAATAATACTAATTACTGAATACATACATGTTCATATTATGATGGGTTATATAAACAAAATAACTCTTTGATTATTGTCTTACTAGTAAGGTAGTATGTTATGAATTCTATAAAATAAATAAAATAAGAGATTAATGTCTTAGAAAAATTTTTCCCTAAGAAACCCAACATTTCCTCAAAAAAAAAATCATTGAAAGAATATTGCATCATAATAGTATATGGGTTTAAAGTGGACAATACAGCAAACCAGTATCGATGTATATATGTTGCATTTGCAACCAGCAGTTGAAGTCTATCCTTCATCTTATAATTGACTCTTACACAATTTGCAAACTCTTTTTACCTTTCACGATTGTAATGACTAATTTTATCTTAAAAAATAAAATACCATTTTTGATTAATTTATTTTTATATGTTTATTATATGCATATTAATTTTATTAAATAAGCATTTCATCATAACATGTGCTTAGGGAATGCATCATTGTAAATAAACATCTATATATAATGAATCTGGTTTATTAAGAATAGTTCATTCTATTCTTCATCTTATAATTATTGTTTTTACTTCATTTGCCCAACACTTTCCTTTTCCTTCTGGTGACCATTAATTTGGTCTTATAGTTAAAAGTCTTTTTAATTTTATTTGAATTGTTTATTCATTTGGTTTTTCAATATACCACATGTGAGCGAAATCACAAAATATTTTTCTTCCTCTGACTTATTTCAATAACTTATTTCCTTATAGTTCCATCAATGTGGTACAAGTGACTTGGTTTCATCTTTTAAAATAATCGAGTAAAACTCCACTATATACATATAATTCTCTCTCTATATATATAGATGTCTATTTATCTATACGTGTGTGTGTCTCTCTCTCTATATATGTATATGTTATTCCACATCTTCATTATTTTTTTTATCTATTCATACATTGATAGCCATTTAGGTTGCTTTCAGATCTTTACTATTATAAAATATGCCACAGTAAACATAATGGTGAATATACCTCTGAAAATTAATTTTTATTTTGTTTCCCAGAATTAGAATAAAGGGATTTTATGTCATTTCTATTTTAATGGTTTGCAGAATCTTAATACCTACTTTCATAATGAGTGTATACATTTAAGCTATGTCCTAGGGTGAATAGAAATTCCTTTTTGTCTGCAGTCTTACAAATATTTGTCTCTAGACATTTGAATAATAGCCATTCTCACAGATGTTTTAAACTGTGTAAGAACTTGAATCACAAAAAAAATTCTGAGAAAATAAAAGGAACAAATATGTAAATGTCTGTTCCAATTCCAAGATGGAAGACTTTTAAGATTGTTAGTTCAACTCCTCCCCACAATGAAACTACACTCAGTTAGCAGCTATGATATTTGAGAATGAACAGAGATTAGCATCTGCACCAGGAACAAAACATACATTTATGAATGATAGAAGCCAATGTACCTCAGTATTCACATTGGTTTGAAAACCCTGGATTCCGTAGGGAGGGACCAGTTACATGAACATCTTCCTAGAGCTTGAGGGCTTGCATGACCTTAGTAGGTACAACTGACCACAGAGCATGAGCATGAACAATATGGCATGGAAAATAAAGGGACTTTCATTTGGAGACAAATAAGCTGTTGGCGAGCAAAGAATACAGGAACAAGAGTACAGGTTGTCAATAGATAACATCACTCATATTTGACTGCAGGACCAAAAATGGTGGCATAAGTTGGAAAGAGGGAAAACCTTCTGAACCTAGATGCTTCTAGATGTTCTTTTGGCATATAACTTTACAGTTTGGTGCAGCACTGGCAGCTTCCACTACACAAAAGTCCCAGAGGAAATGCCATGTTCCTTCTATATTAGCAAACTGTGCTGCTAGATGGTTTGTTGTCACAGAATCACCTTCGTTTCTCTGTCATTCCAGAGGCAGTCAGGTCTGTTACTACAGTACAGATAACTGTGCTGTCTCAGGGAAAATTACTGGAGGCTCCATTGAAACAGAATTTTCATGCCTGCTTGGAGGAATAAAAAGTGAACTATAACAAAGATAGAGAAAATATGAGGCATTTCCAAACAAAAATCGTGGGGTTAAAGAACATAATAGCTGAGGTAAAGAGCATAAGGAAGGAGCCTCCAATCAAATCAGTGAAAAAATCAAATCAGAAAAAAGTTAGAGTAGTTGAATGCATCCGATCAGACCAGTCAAGAGAAAAATGAATTAAAAAAAAGGCAGCATAGAAGACCTATAAGATAGATGAATTAAAAAAAAGGCAGCATAGAAGACCTATAAGATAGCATAAAGAATAATATTTATCTTGAAGGGATCTCAGAGAAGACAGAGAATAATGGACAGAAATCATATCTGAAGAAACAGTAGTGAATGATATCCCTAATTTGTGTAATAAAACAGATCTCTAGTCTCAGAAATCTCAAAGAGGTTCAAATAAAAAATAAAATAAAAATAAACAAACAATTGTGTCCCAAGAGACACTATCATTAAAATGACAAAACTCAAAGACAAAGAGGGAATCTTAAAGCAGCTAGATAAAAACGAGCTATATACAGTAGGCCCTTAAGACTGTTGGCAGATTAATCAGCAGTATAGTTACAGCCTAGAAGGAAATGTCAGGATATATTCAAAATGCTGACAGATTAAAAAAAAACAAAACAGAATACTCTATTCTGCCTATTTATCACTTTGGATTAAAAGAATGATAAATAGCTTTATAGACAAATACAAATTAAGCAAATTTATCAACCTAAACATACCACATAAGAATTAAGGGATTTTTATAAAATTAAAATAACCCCACTTTAAAATGACACATTATTAACAATACGAAATGTAGGGAGGAGGACTGTAAAAATGTAGACTCTAAGAATGAGCTGGGGACAAATTTGCTTTCAGGTTAGAAAAAGGTTAAAAGCATGGAAACTGTTTCACAAACCCTAGGGTAGCATCAAATACAAATCCATTAAAAAAAGTTAAATAGAATGGGAAACTAAACATAATGTAAATATTTTTAGAACACCTAATAAACATATAAAGAATAATAAATGTACAATCTTTAACAACACCAAGGAGATAATTTACAAAAGTGACAATGGATAGTTACATATTAATGCTCAACCATAATTGCTATGGGACTGGTTTTACCCATCAAAAGGAAAAAAATATCTAAATTTCTGTTGCATATAGGAAGCTCATTCAAGTTTAGGCTCAAAGTCAGAGATTGAAGACAAGCCTACAATCTGATAGTAGCCATAAACAAAACAACACAAAACAGCAACAACAAAAACAAACCAGGGACAGTCATAATATATAAGATACAGTAGACTTCCAAATAACGAAGGAAACAAGTGAGAGACATGCAAAATTATTAAGGGGTTAATTCAACAAGAAAATAGATGATATAGATATAGATATGGGTATAGATATAGATGGAGCATCAAAATACATAAAACAATTACTAACAAAACTAGAGGGAGAGACAGCAATATAAACACAATAATAGTAAGAGACTTCGTAACCCACTTAAGCAGTGACCAATCAATTAGACAGAATATTATCAGGGAAACCACAGTCTTAACAAATTTTAAAAAATGAGTTTAATAGACATATACAGAATACTTCAAAGCGCATAATTTATGGTTTTCTCAAGTGCTCATAAGATATTCTCAAGGATAGACTATGTTTGGAAACAAAATACCAATAATTTATCAAGATATAAATCATAATAACTACCTTATTTGATCATTTTGGCATTTTTGAGAAAGGAGAAATAAAAGGATGAGTTAAAAAGTACTTGGAGGCAAAGAAGAATGTAAACACAAGCTGCCAGAAATTATGGTATGCAAGAAAAGCAGTACTAAGGGGAAAGTATATAGCAAACCAGGCCTAGCTCAAGAACAAAGAAAAATCTCCAATAAACAAACTTACTGTATACGTGAAGCAATTAGAACAAGAACACTTGAAAACAAGAGTCAGTAGGAGGCAAACAAAAATTTAAGCAAAAAATAAAATAGAAATAAGTATGGCAAGAAATCAATGAAATAAAAATACTGGTTCTTTAAAACAACAAATTTGACAAACCTTTGTCTAGGATCATTAAGATATGAGAAACTCTAGAATCAGAAATGAAAGGGAAGAAGTTATAACAGATATCTCAATAATGTAACGCACCATAAAATACTACCATGAACGGTTACATGTCAATAAATTAGGCATCCTAGAGGACATGGAAGAGCTTTAGAACCATCTAGTCTAAAAGAGTGTATCAAAAAAAAAAAAAAGAGAAAATATGAACAGATAAATCACAAGCAAGAAAATGGAAGAATAAAAAATCTCCCCAAAATAAAGAGTCTACCCCAAATAAATGATGAGGAACTAATGAAATTACTGGTAAGATCTACCAAAACCTCAGAAAAGAATTCATATCTATTCTTCTCAAAATCTTCCAAGAATTTAAGAATTAAGAATACTTCAAACACTTTCTATGAAGCCAACATTACACTGATACCAAAAGAAGAGAAAGACATCACAAAAAATTTAAATTTTAGAACAATATCACTGATGAATATAGATGCAAATATCCTCAACCAAATACTAGCAAACCAAATTCAACAATAAATTAAATCATCACTTATTATGACCAGCTAAGTTTTATCTCAGGGATGCAAAGGTAGCTCAAAATATGTGTCTATATTAGTGTAACAAACCACATCAATAAGGAAAGGAAAACAATCATGATAATATCAATAAATGTAGTAAAAACATTTCAGAAGCACCTATTCATAACAAAAATCTACATAAAATAGAGGTAGAAGCACTGTAATTTTAACATAATAAAGGCTATATATAATAAACGCACACTCAACACCAAACTCAAATATATGACAAAAGACAATGTTCAACATCAATTACCAAAAGTTCTTCAACCAGTCCATTGGACTCCACTACATCTTACTCTTGCATCCCATTCCTTTCTTTCTCCTTCTGACTTATTTCACTCAGCATAATTCACTCAAGTCCATCCATGTCACAAATGATAGAAATTCATCTTTTAAGGCTTTATAATTTTCTATTGCATATATAAAACACCTTTTCTGTATCTATTCATCTGATGAAGGACACTTAGTTTCCAATTCTTTGCTCTCATAATGCTGCAATAAGCATAACGGTACATCTATCTCTGCTAATTAGTGTTTTTGTGTTTACAGACTAAATACCAGAAGTGGAATGACAGGATCATATGGGTTTTCTGTTCTCAACTTTTTGAGGAATATCCATGATGCTTTGCATAAAGGTTATACCAATTTAAACCCCACCAATAGTGCATAGTATTGCCTTTATCTGCATCCTCGTGAAAACTTGTTTCCGGACTCTTGGATCTCACAGTGTAAGGTGATAGTGCATTGTTTTGATTTGTTCTTGTATTTCTCTAAATAGTACGCAAGGGAGATATTATTCATGTACCTTCTTTGGAGTGATGTCTAACCAATTCTACACACTTTCTGAGTTAATTTTTTCCTGTTTTTGAGTTTTATGAATTCTTTATGTGTTTTGATTTAAGCCTTTGTTAAATGTACAATACACACAAATACCTTTTCACTGTCAGTAGGGCATCTTTTCATTTTGGTGATAGTCTCTTTTGCTGTGCAGAAGCTTTTTAGTTTGATGTAGTCACATTTGCTTACTTTTGTGTAATCACTTGTCACTGGATTTGAATGCACCAAAACTCTCTAAAGCTGATATATAAGGAGTACAATGCCTAGGTATTCTTCTAAGTGTTTTATGATCTTGGTGTTTCTGTTTTTCCCTCTGACTTACTTTGATAAAATAATTCCCTTTGTAGCTGTCCATGTTCTTGTAGTTTTTTATTGTATATATTTACCGTATCATTTATACACTGATCTTGCAATGAGCAGTTGGATTGTTTCCAATTCTTGGTAATTGCAAATAATGCTGATCCAATATGAGTATATATATATATATATATATATATATATACATATATATATGCATATATGTATGTAGATGGATAAATAGATGTGTGTGCATATATAAACATATATATATACATCTTCAAATTATTTTGTTTTCAGATAAATACCTAGAAAGGTAAAAACTGTGTAATATTGAATTTTCATTATTTTTGAAGAATCTCCATGCTACTCTCCATAAGAATTGCACCAATTTGTATTCCCATCAACAATGTATAAAGGGTCCCCTTCCTCTATATCCTGACCAACAACTGTTTTTTCTAGTCTTTTAGAGATTAGTGATTCTCAAAGGTATGAGGCAGTATCTCTGTTGTTTTGATTTTCATTTCCTTAAAAGGAGACATTATGAACACGCTTTCATGTGACTACTGACCATTGTCTTCTTTGGTGAATTTTCTATTTAGATATTTTTCCTTTTTTAAATAATGTTATTCTATGTTGTTGTTGAGTTGGATGAGATCTTTGTATACTTGAGCTTGTTAACCCTTTATAGGTTGCGTGATGTGCAAATATATCTCACTCACTAGGATAGCTTTTCATTTTGATGACAATTTCATTTGGTGTTTAGACTTTTTTTTAATTTGACCTGTTATCATTTGTTTATTTTAGTTTTTCTTTCCTTTGCTATTTAAGTCAGATTCTTAGTCATCTCTAGTGCTAACATAAAGAGCTGTATTTCCTTCAAGAATGTATCTCTAAGACCAATGTCAAGAATTGTATTTCATATTATAAAAATACTAATTTGCAGATATTTATGCACTCCCATATATATTACAGCTCTATTCATGATAGCTATGAACTGGAAAATACCTGAGTGCCCATTGTCATATGTATAAATATGTAAGATATTGTGTGTAGACACAATGGAATTCAACTCAGTCCTTAGCAAAGATGAAATTATGTCATTTGAATCAACATGGATTGATCTAGAGGGGATTATACTACACAAAATAAGTCAAAAGAAGCAAGTCAGATACCAGGTGACCCCACTCATAGGTGAAATGCAAATAGACAAAGCAAAGGAACAGACTAAACAAAACCAACTCTTAGATATTATCAGTAGAATTGAGATACAGCAAGAAAAGTGAGGGGCGGGAGGAATGTGGTGATGAGGCCCAATGGACAGTGGTGAAGGACTCTTTACAGTTTGGTGGAGGTTACAATGTGTTCACATATATTTGAGGAATAGGTAACGTAAATATGGAGAAACAACAAATGAACTTATTTAAATTTGTAAAATAAAGTTACTTTGATAAAATGGTAATTAAAAGAAAAGCATACTATATTTTTATGATTTCACATCTATATCCAAGTCTTTAATAAATTTTGAACTAATTTTGGTTTATGGTGATAGATAGTATTCTCTTTTCATTCTTTTCAGTTTTTCCAGCATCATTTATTGAAGAGACTGTCCTTGTTCCATTGTATGTTCTTGGCTGCTTTTTTTTTTTTTTTTCCTTTTTTGTAAAATAGTCCATATATGGGTGGGCTTATTTCTGAGCTCTTGATTCTGTTTGATTGGTCTGTGTGTCTTTTTTGATTCCAAATTAGGCTTATTTAATTACCACTGCTTTGTATTATAGTTTGAAATCAGGTTATATGATGCTTCCATTTATTCTCCTGAGGTTTGTATTTGCCTTCAAGAACGTTTGTAGTTTCAAATAAATTTCCTGATTTTTCATAGTTACCCACATTCTCAGTTCTATCATAATTACCAAACTAACCCATCAAGTACTTTTTTATTTCAGAATTTGACCCCTCACTTCTCTCATTAGCTCTTGCCTATTTTGTGTGGAATAATTTTGACAGAGATTTCTCTGTATATTTCAGATTAATGTATTATCAAATCCTGTAGAGTCCAGGTCTTAAACCATTTTTGCTGTAATTTCCTGCTCTTTATATCTCCTGCTGTTATCATAGTATGAGTATTTTGTGACTCATTTAAAATATCACAATAGATTATTAAATAATCTACCTTCCTCTTGCCATCTCCTTACTTATTCTGTTTATGGGAGTCAAAGTGATTTTAGTAAAAACATGCATACAATTATATTGACACTATGAATATCGATTCTTTCCCTTACTCTTAGAGTAAAACTTAAGCCTTAACCTTAATTAGAAGACCTTCCTGACCTGGTGTAGATCTAGTTTTACACTCTTTGTGCTGCTCTCTCCTTCACTCTCCCTGCTTTGACTGCATTTCTTTTTTGTGTTCCTCAAAATACCACTTCTTCCCATTTGACACATTTGAACATATTTTTCTCTTTTGGACACATCTTATTCTCTAGGTAATGGATTATCTAGTTCCTTCAATTCCTTCAAGTCTTTGTTAAATGTCACCTTTTTAATGAGATTGTCCTGGTCACATCCCTGTACTCACTATCAAACTTCTGTGATCCATTTTTAGTGTTATTATCATCAAACACACTCTAATATTATGTATTGATCAATTACCTGTTTTCCTTTCACCAGAACATTAGTTCTTTGAAAACAGGGCTTCGTTTTATTTGTTCATTGCCATATGCCTAACTCCTTGAAGTGTGTTTGTCAGTGAGTTGATACTCAATACATCTTTGAAGAATCAATTTACATTTCTTAACTTTCCTTACAACACACAAAGTTATCTTTTCATCTCTGTTTTTAAAATGAGGTTACAGTCTACTAAGGTCATGCAGCAACACAATGGTAGAGCAAGAATTAGAAACAGCTGTTTTGTTATATTTTGTATTTATGCCATAACATGTAGAAAACAAATGTTTCTGCTAAGATAATTTTTGCATTTTACCATATGTGCGTTTCTGGGCATTCCATTTCCCTCCTTTTATTGATCTTAAATGATATGTCATAAGGACACAGAATTTTGTATTACTTACCTAGGCACTGATGGGTTTCTGCATTTAATTAGCTGTGTATACAGTAAAATTTAGCTAACCCAAGGAGCATTCTCACTCTGAAATATCATAATACAGAAACATTTGCATTTGACATGCTGAAAATATACATGTTTCTTTTTTTTTCAGTTCAACACATCCTAATAGGTGTAAATTAATTAAAAATGTGATTCACAAATATGTTTTATACCTTCAATTATTGCTGACTTTTAAAAAAAGCTTTAATTTAAAAGGAAGAAAAATTCCTTACAAAGAAGAATGTTATAAAATAAAAATTTTGGAAACTGCATGCTATATTCTGTATTTATAATATTGAATTTCTCACCAATTCCCAAACACTGCCACAGCTAACATCACAACAACTATCTGACCAGATC
Organism: Solenodon paradoxus; assembly: GCA_004363575.1. NCBI lineage: Eukaryota > Metazoa > Chordata > Mammalia > Eulipotyphla > Solenodontidae > Solenodon > Solenodon paradoxus. The sequence goes on along the minus strand of RJWH01000116.1, from coordinate 1,292,755 downwards.
TATCATTGAAAAAAAACGATATATTTTCTCAAATAACCAATCATAGCCATCAGTTAGTCATCTCATTAAAGATTGCTGATATGATAACTTAATCTTCAACTTTCTGTAATCCTCAATTGTGTTAGGCAGAATAATATATCCCCTAAATATGTCCATGTCCTAATTCCTAGAAAACTCCTGAGTTTGTTAGAACATACAATAAAGGGAAATTAATTTTTCTGAAGAACTTGCAGCTTTTGATCAATTCAGTTGGTGATGGGAAGATTATCTTAGATGGTCTTAAAAGTCAATATAATTAAAAGACTCTATATATCAGAAGAGGGAAGTAGAAGGAAGTCATTGATAGAGTGATATAATTACTGCTTGGGTTTTGAAGATGGAAGGAAGCTAATGACAAGAAATAAAAGAACTTCTAGCTGCTAAAAAAAACAGAGCAAGAAAGCAGATTCTCATAGGGAATATTCAGAAATAATGCAGCTCTCTTAATACCTTGATTTTTGCTCCTGAGGATAATTTCGGACTTTACGTGTTCAACATTATCTAATTTGTGTAACTTCAGGCCACACCATTTTTCTTTGTTGCATCAGAACTAGCAAACAAATAAACTGATATCTAAGCTGAATTATTTGATAATACAGAACTTTTGTCTGTAAGTAGTATCTTAGAAGAATTAAACTTAACGTATACACCTAACACTTGTTAAACTTAGTTTTAGTAATTTATTTTTTTTGTCTACATTGTTATGTACATTTTAGGATGTGTGCATTTCACATAGCACCTACCACCAGAGTTCGTATGCCTTTGCTATCCTTGTTCCATCCTTCCCTAATTCCTCCTACTCCTTTCAAAGCCACAGTCTTGTGTTAGTGACATTCGTTGAGATTTTTGTGTTCATTTGTTTTGTTTCTTTATATTCCTCATATGAGTGAAACCTTCTTACACTTCTATTTTTATTTCTGGTTTATTTTGCTTACCATAATCATCTCCAGTTCCACCCAGATTTTTGCAAAGGAAATGATTTGATCTTTTTATTGGCTGTATAGCATTCCATTGAGTATATATACCACAGGTAAAAACCTGGCAGATATTTAGATTGCTTCCATGTCTTCACTATTGCAAATTGTGCTGCCATGAACATGTGGGTCAATTGCTTTTGATTTTTTGTTTATTTTGTTTGCTTTAATTTGTTTTCAATCAAAGTTTTTATATTATATGGGTATGTATCATGAAATGTGATTGTATTGAATGATAGATCCAGCTTTGTAATCATGGAGTCTCTCCATACTTTTTCTAAAGAGCTTGCACCAATTCACATTCCCTCAATAGCATAGGAGGGTTCCTTTTTTTTCACCACCTCCTCAACACATGTTGGCGGTCATTTTCATTAGTCTGAGGTGTTATTACATTTTGGTTTTCACTTGCATTTTTTGAATTAAGTGTTAAATAGAACAGTTTTTTGTGTCTGTAGACCATTTGGATGACCTCACTAGTGAGGAGTCTATTCAACCTTTTTGCCCATTTTTGAGTGGTTTATTTACTTTTCTTTAAAGTTCATGAGCTCTCTGTCTCGAAGATTCAACTAATTTCTAATGGATGTTGTGTTAAAATCTTCTCCCATTCTCTGTGCTACCTTTTTGTGTTAGTGGTGTTTTCTTTTGATATAGCTTTTTTTTTTTTCTTAGTTTCATGTAGTCCCATTTCCTTATTTTCACTTTAGTTTCTTTTAATTTAGGTGTCACTTCTCCAAAGTAAACTTTTTCCTACCTCATCTTCTATGTATTTTATAGTTTGAGGTCTTATATTGAGGTCTTTCATCTATTTTGAGTTATATTTTTTGTATAGTGATAGTCATCTAGTTTCACTTTTTTTTTCTTTGCAGATATATATTCAGTTTTTCCAGCACCATATATGATTTGCTCCAGTGTATGATTATTATCCTTTGTCATAGGCTAGCTTTCCATATAGGTGTATCTTTATTTCTGGACTCTCAATTTTATGTCACTGGTCAAAAACAGGCATTTTTGTTTCAATAGTATATTGACTTGATGGAAATCACTTAGTAGTATAGTTTGAAGTCAGGTAGTTTCATTACTCTGCTGTTATTCTTTTTTCAGGGGATGGTTTTGGCTACCTGGGGCCTTTCATGATTCTATACAGACTTCAGTATCATAATTTTTTCTATTTCCTTGAGAGATAATTCAGAAATTTTGATGAGAACCGCTTAAATCTGATTATTTCTTTGGTTAGATGACTGTTTTAATGATTTTAATTTTAAAATTTATGAGCATGGCATATTGTTACATCTTGTGGTGTCTTCTATTTCTCTTGTTAAGGTCTTAGCATTTTTAATGTAGAAGTTTTTTACTTTAATTTCTTTCCTAGGTATTTTTTCTTTTATGGTACTATTATGAATGGGATTCCTTTTTGATATATTTTTCCTCTAGTTAATTGTTTTCACATGGGAATGATACAGAATTTGTGTATTAGTTTTATATTTGGCTAATTTGTTTGATTTATCTATTGTTTCTAGCAATGTGTGTGTGTGTTTGTAGTCTTTAGGATTTTCTAGGTATAATATCATGTCATCTTCAATAATGATAGTTTTATTATTTTTCTTTCTTATTTAGAATATGTCTAATGTACATATCTTGCTATGGTTCTGGCCAGGATTATCAGAGTTATGTTGAATAATGATACTAATGGTGAAAGGAGGCATCTTGTCTTGTTCTACATAGTAGGGCACTGATGAGAATTGCTATTAATGTGTGTATATATATATATATATACATATATGTGTGTGTGTGTGTGTGTGTATATATATATATATATAGAGAGAGAGAGAGAGAGAGAGAGAGAGAGAGAAGAAGACAGAGAGAGAGAGGAAGTTAAATCTGTAACTATATCCCAGGAAGATGCTCAATTCCTGCAGGCAAGACCCATGTCTACTTCCTGAAGATATCCGTAAGTCAGGCTGTAGCTGTTACCTTTCCTTTGTTCTGTATCAAAAACAAAATCTTCTGACAGGAAACCTTTGGCAAGAAAGTTCGGAAAATGTTTATAGGCTTAGTATCCTCACGGTGAAAGTTAAAGATTGACATGGGTGTTGAATACCAACAAACATCATGGAACTATAAACTGTACACTTTTGAGCAAAGTAATTATTTTCATCTCTGAAAGGGAATGTTAATAGCACTCATGTAAATTTTTACGACATAAAAAAAATATTCTTGGAAATAATTTAAAGAAAGTCCGATACATAGAAAGAGCTTAACAGAGCTTATCTGTTCTTGTCTTAATTTCAGAAGAAAATATTACGTAAATGATTTATGAGTCAAGTGGGTATGTCTTTAAAGCTTGATTATTTTGTTACTTTCTAGTTTTATGCACTTTCTAAATTTCATAATTCTGTATTCCTTCCTTTCCTCAACTATACAATTTAGATGTACTGATCTAAAACAAAACCCAGGGGTGACACATTAAGTGATCAATAACTTGAAATCAATGTTGCTATCATAACAAATAATATTTCTAACTGAATAAATGTATTCTGATTAGATACATACATTTGTTTTGTATATAAAATCAGAGTTGAAAATAAAATATATGAATTATCTATCAGGACTTGTGATTAAACTGTAAATTGAAAGAGATAATTCTTGGAAAACATTGCTTCTATCCCACTCATCAAAAAGTAGTGAATATGGATACCAACTGATTAAACTGTAAATTGAAAGAGATAATTCTTGGAAAACATTGCTTCTATCCCACTCATCAAAAAGTAGTGAATACGGATACCAACTGACTTAAAATTTAGATTTTTCTACTACATTTGGGCTATGATAAAAGTACACAATAAGAGTAATCATTTTTATATTCCCTATAAAAAAATTTAGTTATTAGAACAGGTTATGACATAATAAATGGTCTTTTATTTAAATGTACTGTTATGTTTTTAAAAATCATGCTAAGCAGAAAATTACAAAGATAGTTTTTTAAATTATCCCAATTGCACCATTCATAAATAACTGCTTATGTTTTATCACACTATTCTATGGGCTTATATTTATGTACGCAGAGAGAAACTAAAACCTGTTTTTAATAAAATACATAATTTTAGTACTAGTGAGAGCATAAAAATTGAAATAGCTTTTATACTCTTCTTTAGTTATTCATGTGCATTTAATAACTAGTGCTCTAAGAAATCATGTAAAAATTTGTTATAATACGAGCTGCCATATTTTATTTTCTTTTATAATAGTCTTATAATTATCTGCCTAGATTATCTTTAGGAGGGATCATGAGATAATTAAGATTTTATATTTTACTTCTATACAGAAAACAAAATCTCTAACTTTGTTTTTGCATTCTAATAATTATAAAACTACAGTTTTCCAGCACAATGTGGTCTTTGCTCTTGTTTTGGTTACATCCTTCAGCTTCACATTAGGGTCATAGAAGGATTGCATGTATTTTGAAAGTGGGAAACTGCACTGACTTTTTGATGCAGCATGGTAAGCTAGGCTCAAATGCAAAAATTCCCCACCTTCCATATATAAGACTTCTATTATGTTTATGATTAAAACTTGTTCCACTGCAAAGTTACAAATTACCACAGCATAGAATATCTGAGTCATTCATGAGTTGCTCAAACCAAGAATGCAAATGAAAATTTTTATGGTATTTCATTTCTAACATTTATATTTGCACTTCTCGCTTGAATTTCAAGAAATCACTTTGGATTATTTAAAGATGTTATAAATATGACTTTTCAGACTGCTTAAAAAATAAATCCACTCTTGGTGACTTGGTGAAATTCATTCTTCTGAACATACAAGACTGCTGGGCAGATTATGATTCTTGCTTTATTCAACAAGGCAGTACTAACTTATGGAAAAAATAACTTCAGATTTATCTGAATCACCATAACACAGTGGTAACCTTCTTACTAGTGATAGGAAAAATGTAAATTGAAATTTTAGCTCTGTAAACTATCAGATAAATTTATTATTTTTCTTGAGAATACAGTCTTCTATCTTAGAGATGAATGATATCTATATGCTTTTGCATCTTTACAAATCATTTTGTCATAGTTGATATACCTTTGACTATGATAAGTGGTCTAAGAAATTTCAGAGCAAAAGTGATGAATTGCCAGGAACTGAACATCAGAAAGAATTGTATCAGTGTACAAGAGTTGAATCCATATATAACCATGTGAGTTTCTTGTGTGATGTGGTGGTGATGACTCTCAGCTGAGATATTCAGAAATGCAGCAGAGATATTCAAGAATATAGAAGAGTTGCATTATAGGTTACGTCATAAGCAAATAATATTAATGCACTAGGAAGAAAAAGCTCTGATAGAAAAGAATCAAGCATATTGACTGAAGTTACGAAGCCAGAAATACTAAAGTATTCAAATCTAGTTCTTTCTGACTGAACAGTAAGTCTCTTATTCAGTATTCTGGTTAAAAACATGGGTGCAAGAGAAATTATCCCCAGAGACTTATAACACATGAAAACAATGGATTAAAAACATAACTGTTTAAAATTAGCATTTATACTTGGGAGAGTAAAATAAACTTTGGAAGATTATTTAGGTTTGGTCTGGATGATAGTAAACAACAGAGAAAGAGAGTTTCTGAATTCAAAGGCTTAAATAATCCCATTGAAATTTGAAAAATCACCAGGGACATATTTAAAATAAGAAAATGTTTTATCCAACTTTAATAATGAAATTATTTCATGTAGTGAAAAAATTAGGTAAGAACTGCAATGTACAATCCAGTCCAAGCTGTGTCACTAACTTGCCTTAGCCTCAGCATTTTAAAACCCCAAATAAGCAGTTTACAAAAACAAAGCACTCTGGTTATCCTTACCAAATTCATAGTAAACCAGGAAGAATTCAAAACATGTCTCTAATAATGGTGAAAGTCTACAATTTTATTTACTTTATTAAGAAAAGAGAATTTCTAAATATCATGAGTAACTTTAGAGTTATTTTATAATCAGTCCCAGATTGTTAACAATTTTTTCATTGTATTATTAATATATATCAGCAGAAATTATCATTTGCAATGTACAGAAATATAGATCAGAAATGTTTTTAAATAACAAATATATTGACTAAACTACTGTTAGGCAGCACTCAATAATAACTAAAATTGTTATCCATTAATATTAGATACATGACAGAATTATAATGGTTTTTCCTTGGAGGGAGGTATTTTAATATCTCTCTGAGTGAGGTTACGATTTACAGTAAGAATAATTCATGATAATTATATTTTTTCATTATTATGTCCAATAAAATAATGTACAGCAGTGAGCTAGATAAAATAATATTTTCTATTATTAAAATATTTAAGGCCAACAAAGAACATTTTCATAATTTTTACTATGAAATAAAATAAATTTAAAAAATTTTTGATCCTAAATATAACAGCAACTTTCTAACCTAATATAGTTACACAATTTCAATGACTGATCATCATACTTGTTTCAAGAGAGTATGCTGAGGAGAAAGAATGCGAGTCTATGAATAAATGTATCTAACTGATATTAAATTTGATTAGCATGACATTTTAAAAAGTAAAATCTATACATATTAGATTACACAACAATTTTCAAATTGACATATATCCATCAAGTTTACTTCGCATAACAATTTAAATACAATGGAATTATTGTCTCCCAAAATTCATAGAATGTTATTATCGCCTTAAAATTTACTTTTTCTCCCTAGATTTCAGTTATACTAAGGTAGGCCTTCTTGAAATTGCTAATTTTATTTTCTAGAAACACAGATAATTTTTATAGTCAAATGTGATTCACAGTTATGTCTATGTCTGAGCTACAATTACATCATGATTAAATGTAACATTTTCCAACTTATCACAAGCACATTTTAATCAAAATACTATTTTCTAAATTTTAATGATAGAAGCTAAATGTTTTTAATCTCAGAGCAACATAGCAAATTATTAGAATATTTTAATTTTTTACCATTAAATAATAGTTCTTGAATAATAGTTCTTTTCACAGATGTGAGATGAGATCTCATTTTTACTTTGATTTATATTTCTCTAAAAACAACAGGGGTGTAACATCTTTGCATGTACCTTGGCCATCTGTCTCTTCTTTAGATAGGTATCTATTGAAATCTTCTGCTCATTTTTAAACTGAATTAATGTTTTTCTGTTGTATTTTATGAGTTCTTTATATATTTTGGATATTAACTCCTTTTTGGATGTATATTTTCACATATTTTCTCATATTCAGCAGAATATCATTGTTTTGAAGAGAGTTTCTTTGACTTTAGAAACTTTAAAGTTTGATGTAATTCTATTTGTTTATTTTGGGTTTTATTTCCCTTGACACTGGAATCAAGTTTCTAAGGTATCTCTTAGACCAATGTCAAGGAATTTTTTGCCTATTTTATATCCTATATATTTCATGGATTTGGGTCTTATTTTGAATATTTTTTCTGTCTAGTATTAGGTTGTAATGCAGTTTCCACAAAAGTGGCTGTCATTTTTTCCCATTACCACTTATTGAAGAGACTGTTCTTGTCCAATTGCATGCTTATAGTTACTTGTCAAAAAATAGTTGCCCATACTAGTTGTCCACAAACACGTATGCATGTTTATTTCTGAGCTCTCAATTATGTTTCACATGTTTCTGTGTTGTTTGTATCCCAATATCATGCTGATTTGAAGAGTATTACTTTGTTGCATAACTTGAATTCAGAAATATTGACACCTTCATCTTTGTTCTTTTTTTCAGGTTTAATTTTGGTACTTAGGTCTTTTGTAGCTCCAAATAACTTCATCAATATTTTTCTATTTTTGTGAAGTGTATCTTTGGGGTTTTGATGAGAATTTCATAAAATCTTTATATAGTTTTATATTTTATGTCCATTTTAATAATGTTAGCTTTTCCAATCCATGATCATGGGATATCTTTCTATTTCTTTTGTCTTTTTTCTATTACTTTTAACAATATTTTTCAATTTTCACACTACATAACTTTTATTTCTTTGGTTAAATTTATTAAAGCCTTTTTTTTTCATTTTTGATGCAATTATAAATGGGATTGTTTTTTTTAGTTCTCTTTCTGCTAGTTAATTATCTGCATATAGAACTGTGACATATAAATTTTGTAGCTTGTCACCTTGCTCTATTCATTGCTATTTCTAGTCATTTTTTCTGAACTCTTAAATATTTTCTCTATATTTTATGTCATTTGTAAATAGTGAAACATTTTACTTTCCAGTTTGGATATTTTTATATTCATTACTGGTTCAGTTGCTCTTGCAAGGACGTCCAAAACTATATGAAATATGAGTGGTGAAAGTAGACATCCTTGATTTGTTCCTGAATTTATAAGAAAAACTTTGTTTTTCAAAATTGATGTTATTTATTAATTTGCCATCTATATTTTTTGTAATGTGCATGTACTAGAATCAGAAAAAAAGGTGAAGAGTTTAGAACTGATTGTAATTACATAGAATGTAACTTTATCCATTTTTATATTATTAATTACTCAAACACTAAATCATAATTTTCAGTCATGACTCGACTATGATAAAGGGACAGTTGAATAGATACGGCACAGTCTAAATTATGGTGATATTCTATTATCTTTCATTGCACTTACCAAATAAATGAATTTTTAATTTATCTTGGAAATGGCAATTTATAAACATTATATACATTTTAAAATTCTGTTGTTCTCAACTTTCTACAAATAAAAGTTTTTCTAGACAAAATGATCCTTATTGTTGAACAATGGTCCTAAATGATCAGTGTATAAGTGTTTACAAGTAGAGTAAAAGAACAAGAATTATGATATATTCAGATATATTGATCATGCTTATGTAAATAAATTATAGTTGAATACAAAAAAGTACAATATTCTGATTACTCACTAAATAAGGGAGAAATTAAATGCTATTAGTAAGAAGAAAATTTAAAGAAAAGTCCGAGATTCAGATTATACATAGAACTGAAGTACAAACAAGTAGTGAAGATGAATATATGATAGTATCTTCAGATAACTTGACCAGTGATTTAAAAGGTGCACAAAAGAAAAGAAACAAGTGTGAAATTCTCCAATCTTAGCTATCAATATCTATGAAAAATAAAACTATATGATACATTACAATGTATGACAAAAGAAAAGAAACAAGTATAAAATTCTCCAAACTTAGCTGTCAATATCTATGAAAAATAAAACTAAAATATAAAGCAGAATCACTTAGATAAAAATAATAATTATAAAAGTTATGTGCAAATTGTAGGATATTTTTCTGATGGATATAAATTGGCATTTTTTACTTAATAAATTGTTCACTTATCAGCATGGCACACAAATGTGTGTCAAAAGACAATAGCTATTTTTTTACACCTGTTGATTTCTTTTTACATTGAGATCTTTTACTTTTTATATATGACAAGATTTTACACCAAGAATATTAATCTAAATAGAGCGAATGAAAATTTATGAGCAATGTTAAGAAACCAAATATTCACTTCTTTAGTTGACAAAAATCCCACTATATTGTATTGCAGGTTAGAAGGGGTTGGAGCTAACATCCAAAACAATTCTCTAACAAAATATATGATTTAAATTGCATACCCCTTCTCTACATAAGGAATAAATGGTAAGGATATAATTTAATTCTCTTTTTTTATTTTGAGATTTCTTTGCTTTTTCCTGTTTTTATTTATTCCTGCCTCAATATATTCTTTTTTTTTGCTTTGTGTCTGTTGTTGTGTCTTCAGGATTTCTTCAAGTTATTTTTCTACCTTGTTTCAGGGTCAGTGTCTAAACTAAATGAAGCATTCATTCTATTCTCTCTCCATATATTATTTTAAATAATACCACAGAAATATTCAAAACTACTGTGTCATCTATGTCTTTCTTAAGTCATTGAAACATGTCTCTGAGAAGTGAATGTCTGGAATCATAACATATAGAGGAGTTGATACTAAAACTCTCAAAGAATGAGTAATGTCAACATGAGTTTACTTTCTTTATAAAGAATTGTCAAAATCTGGGAGAAACTCTGGTGACTGAGCTTAATACATTTAAATGCACTAATTAAATATTTGTGAAATAAAAGAGAAAATATGTATCAAAGAACTTTAAATATCCAAACCAAAATGAGAAGATATGTTTCCCCTTCAATTAAAAAGTTAATTATATTGTTTATAGACAGCTCTCCTTTGTAATTTGGTTGGGTGAGCCAGATGAATACTAATTATATAGAAAAAATATATCTTTGATTCTTCCTAATACCTCCTAATTAAAGCTTGAATTGCTTAATTACCTTAACCTTTATTGTTCCTTGCTGTCAGAAACATTTTATAATCTAGAGTAATCATTTTAATGACACTATGCTTTTTATAATGCCAACAATAACTTGATTTAAAAACTAGACATCACCAAAAGAGAAAATTGCAAACCCATATTTTTGATGAGTATTGGAAGTTTCTCAACAAAACAAATTCAACAACTCATAAGCAAATTATACATCATAATCAAGTAGGATTTATTCCAGGGATAAAATGATGTTTCAATACATGCAAGTTAATAAATATGATACACTACTTCAAAATAAGAAAGAAGGGACAGTAACCACATGATCATCTCAATAGATGCAGAAAAAGCATCTGACTAGATTCAACAACGTTTTATATTAAAAACTTTCTAGAAATAGGTATTAGATGGAATGTACTTTAATATAACAGAAGATACAGATGTCAAACTCACAGCGTACATCATACATAATGTAGAGAAGCTGAAAACTTTCTAAGATCAAGAACAAGACAAAGGATGCCCACGCGCACCACCATAGTTCCATCTAGTGTATGTAGCCATGGCCAGTGCAATCAGAAAAAAAAGACATGAACGGTAAATCCAAATTGTAAATGATGAAGTGAAGCTATCACTATTTTCAGATGACATATTATACATAGAATATGCAAAAGACTGCAGTAAAAAAGCTTCTAGAAATAAACAGATACAGTAAAGTGACAGACTGCATACTTATGTTAAAAATGTGTTGTATTGCTATGTGTAAGTAATGAAATGACAGAAAGAGAATCCATTTGCAATTGTCTCAAAAATAATTAAATATCTTAGAGTAAACTTAGCCAAAGCAGTGAAAGATCTATACTCTGAAAACTAGAAGACATCATTAAAAATATTAAAGAACAAGAGGGAAAGATCTTTCATGTTCATGGATTGAAAGAATTAACATATTTTAAATGTATTACTTAAAGCAATTCACAAATATGATGCTATCCCCATGAAAAATCCCAAAAATTTTCTTCAGAGAAATTGAACTAACAATCGTGAACTTTATTTGGAGCTACAAGAAACTCAGTATAGAAAAATAATCCTGAGGAAGAAGAACAAAAAGTAGAAGTGTCATTTTCCCTAATTTCATACTCTACTATGAGCAATAATAATCATGTCATCATGGTCTTGGAATAAATACAAAAATACAGATCAATGGAATAGAATTGAGAAGCCAGAAATAAACCTACACATTTATATGGGCAATTAATTTTCAAAGGAGCCAAAGCCTTATACTGTGAGAAGGGCAGTCTATTTAATAAATGATGTTGGAAAAAATAGACATCCACATGCAAAAGGTTGAAAGCAGATGACTAAAACCATACAAAAAATTAATCCAAAGTGGGTTAAAGACTTAGAGTATGGCTGACTACCATAAAATAATAGAGGAAAACATAGGAAAAACATTCCATATCTTTGACCTAACACATGTCTTTGGGAAATCAGCTCTAATAGCAAGGAAAATGAAAACCAAAATAAACAAATGGAATCATATCACACTAAAAACAAAACTCCATACAGAGAAAGAGAATCTCATCAAAACAAAAATATATTCTACTGAATGGGAGAAGATATTTGCAGATCATGCTTCTGACAATTGTTAATATACAAAATATGTAAAGAACTCATAGAACTCAACAGCAACAACAAAACAAACTAATTAAAAATGGACAGATGACCTTAATAGACACTTCTCTCAAGAATACCTACAGATGGCAAAAAGGCACATGAGATTGTATCTTTCTTGTCATTAGAAAAGTGCAAATGAAAAGCAAAAATGATTTATCACTTTACAAGTTGAGAATGGCTGCTATTCAAATGACTGGAAGCAAGTAATAGAGAGGATATGGAAAAAGGAAACATACATTATTGGTGAGACTGCAAAATGGGGCATAAGGAAAGCGGTATAGAAATTCCTCAAAAAATTGAGAATGGAAATCCCATATGATCCAGTTCATCTTCTGCTGGATATTTTACCCTAAAAACAGAGCACTCATTTTCAGACATATATGTACCCCCATGTTTATTGCTGTGTTATTTGTAATAGTCACGAGCTGTAAATAACCTAAGTGCCCATAAGTAGGTGATTAGATAAAGAAGACATGGGATAAATACAGAAAGGATTAGTACTCAGCTATAAGAAATCCTGTCATTTGCAGCAACATGGATAGACCTGGGTAGAATAATACTTAATCAGATATGCCAGAGGAGAAAGGCAGGCATCACATGATATCACTCACATGTAGTATATGGAGATATCAAGTAAATGAATGATGCAAATTAAACAAGCATAGAAATTAAAAAAAAACAACCAACTAATCAGACAGTAGACTTTCAGCCAACAGAAGGATAATCAGTGTTTTCAGGAAGAGAAGAGGGTGGGAGACAAATGGGGTGAAGGGGACAGATTTTATGACAGAAAAACTGAAATAGGGTGAACTTACTGTGTTATATACACGTTTATTCACTATGTTGCATACTTTAAATCTACTTGATGTTATAATACAATGTTCCTTCAGTAAAATTAATCAAGCAAAATATATGTTAATTTAAATAGATGGAAATATATTCCATGCTCTTGTTTGGGAAAAAATTAACGTTGTTAAAGGGCTACCTTACCTAAAGCAATATACAATTTTAAGCAAAATCTCATTGTCATTTTTCAAACAATTAGAATTTTTAAAAATCTAAATGAAATCAGAAAAAGACCATATCTCCTTCCCAGATTTCACACTTTAATACAAAGTAACAGCAATCAAACCATTGTACTGGAATAAAAACAGGTACACATATCAATGGAGCAGAACTGAGTGCCCAGAAATAAACTAATGCATATATCGCAGTTAATTTACTACAAAGGAGTTAGATCGTATGATGGAGGAAATATAATTCACTGACGTTATTACTTTAACTGGACAGCCACATGCAAATAAATGAAAATATATCACTCTCTAACACCCTTGACCAAAATTAATTCAAAATGAATCAGAGACTTTGATTTAAGATCAGAAGTCATTAAACTAATGGATGAAAAAATAGGCAATATGTTGTGCGACATTATCCATAGAGAGATCTTTGGGTACTTAATGGAATGACGAGTGTTTAACAAAGCAATAACAACAACAACAAAAAACAAATGGAACCACATCACCTTAAAAATTTTCTTCACTGTGACACAAACCATTAATAAAGCAAAGATTTCCTACAGAATTGAGAGATATGTGTACATTTTACTCTTAACAAAGATAAAAGAACACGTAAGAGTCATCTGCAGAAAAACAGTCCAATACAAAAAAATGAGCAAGTCTGAATAAACATTTCTCCAAATAAAACAGGCAGATGGTCAACAGGTTCAGAAAAAAATGTTCCTGATATCTGGTAAAAGATAAGATAAGAAATCACCTCAAACTTGTGAGAACGACTTTTACAAAAAAGACTGGAAATAAGTGTTGGTGAGACTGTGGAAAAAAGAGAACACCTTTACTCTAGGTGGGAGGTGCAACTATATGTGAAATAGTATGGTGATTTCTCAAAAATAATAAAAAAAATACTGAGAATGGAGATTCCATATGGTTTTGTATTTATATTCTAGATATTTACTCCCCCAAACACAAAAAAAAAACTCTAGTTCAAATAGGTATTACAACATTTTTACAATAGCTAAGAAATGTAAAGAACCAAAGTGCTAAATGGCAGATGAATGGATGAGAAGATGTAGTAAATATATAAAATACCTCAGAAATTATGAAATCCTGAATTTGTGACACCATGGATGGAACTAAAACAGATTATACTAGAGAAAACAAGTTAGAAGGAAAAAGACAAATACCAGGCAATCTTACTCATTGGGGAATATAAAAAACAAAGAAAATGAGGAGAGCAAAACCTGACCAATGTACATTGATAACAGAACAGAGATATCTGTTGGGGAAGATGTGTAGGATGTGAGCAAAGCATGTTAGAGTTCAATGCACAGTGCTGAGGAACTTTGGAAATTTGGCTGTAAGCATGATGATATTTGATAACTAGTGAACATTTGCATCTAAACTTTTATGATTTTGTAAATCATATTTACCTCAGGAAAAAAAAATATTAATTCTTAATCTGTTTCCTGATTATTTTGTCTAGAGGTTTTATTTCTGTAATTTATACAGCTATCAAAAAGTAATTTGAGTTACACCCTTGTGGCTCAACTACAAAGGTGCAACCTATGAAAACCCAAAACCCAGGTTTGGACCTGGGCCAGTCAAAGAAAAATACAGTAACAAAACAAAGACACCAGAAAAGTATTTTGAGGGCCTGCTTTGTTCTACATCGTACTGAATATTTGAATGAGGAAATATTTCTTCTTTCTTTCATGTAAATGATGAGGAAGGGCATAATACCTTTGCAAAAGCCTAGCTATAACAGTGACAAGTTTCACTTTCCCCTCAAGGAAACTCATTATCCACAGATATTACCTGAAATGTAACACAAATTCATCTCAGTGTGTTATCTACAGTCATATATTAATTTTAATTTTCGGGTTGACATGATTTAATACATTTTAATTTTCTGGAAAGTAGATCAAATGTATACATTTCCCAAATTGATTGCATTTACATTTTTTTAATCTATAAATTCCAGCTGTTCTTCATGTAACGGCTTTTGTTTTCTATACATTTTGCTAGTGAAACACAACACATGCTTTGACGATTAAAATCTTGGTAAGGTTGGAAGTGGACAGTGAAGACTAGAAACTAGAAGGTTTTTACTAACAGGAAGGCTTTTGGGACTCACAGTTATAGTCAGTATATCAAAAATCTGTTTCCTTCCACAGTTTCCTTGATTCCCTTCAATTTATTAGGTAAGGCATAAAAGATTAGGGACAGGGGAAGATTTTCTTGTGTTTAAGAGCTAAAAGTATTAATTAGACTAAGATAATTATACTCCAGTTTACATATAAATCACTAGTGAAAAATATAAAATCTCATATGTCATAAGTATAGTATTCTGATACTATACTTCCATTACTTAAAAACGCTTAACAAATTATTAATTGCTTTTATCTAATTTCTAAATTTTTAGCAGAACTTGTAAGGTTCTTCTAATTTGGCCCTTTCTTCTGTTTTCTCTAGACCTCCTTTCTGTTATTTCTTCACACACAAATGCACATAATGCTCTAGACATATGTCTATATCTGTATCTATCTTATCATCTATAGATAATTTTTTTAACAAATAGCACAGGTAGAAATGAAAACAAGTAGAGACAGGTAGGCAGCAATTGAGAAGAGGGAGCATTCTATTTATTATATTTAGTCTTTCCTCTTTGTTGTTTCCTCAGGTCCCCAGAGGCAAACCCTGGACATTGGGTTATATATGGACTGGGTCATTCAGAGGCGGTTGACTGAATTTCTTTTCCACCAAGGCATGCCAACTTTAGCCATATTTTCATCAGACTAAACTTTAAAAAAAGTTTTCAATATTTGAATAAGGGGTTCATAGCATAACTGGCTATCTTTTTTTTAATGAATAGATTATTTTTCCCAAATTTTTCTGGATTTACTGAGAAGTATAGAGAAGTTTCATATAACCCTTGCCCCAAAACTTCCTGTAATTAAATGGTGCATTAATGTGGCAAATTTGCTTCAATTGGCAAAACTATTAATTTATCATTGCTAGTTAAAGTTCACAGGTCACATTAGTGTTCACTCTGTTGTACATTAACACATTTTGACAAAAATAGCTACATGTATCCATCATTACTGTATCATTCACAATGTTTTACCATTTCCTCTTTATCTAGTCATTCTGACATGTTAATAATATCAAATTTTCTTTCTTATGAACATGGAATGGATTTCTATTTAGACTTTAATACATTTCTTTTACTATAATTTTGTAATTTTCTTCATAAAAGTTTTAATTTTAGTGCTTTTATACAGGAAAGAAATTTACTTTGAACATTAAACTTATATTCTGCAGTTTTGTTACTATCACTTAGCAGTTGTAGTAGACTTCTGATTAAGTCTTAGGAATTTTTTTCCATAGACATTTGTATCATCTTCCAATAAGGACAATTTTTTTCACAATATGTGTATTTCCCATTTCTCTTCCTTGTCATTGTATTACATGAAACTTTTAGTATTATATTAAGCAGAAGTGGTGAATGGGGGCATTTTGTTATTTTTTGTACTACAAGTATGTATGTACCTAATATGTCTTGTGTCTAAATTAGCTTAATTTCTTTTTAAGTTATACTTCAATATTGTTGGTGTGTTTTCTGCTTATTTTTAAAATTTATTTATTAATTAAAATAGCATTTCATTATACCATACAAAACTTAAGCTGTTCATCATTGTAAATAAACATCAGTATATACTACATTAGGTTCACCAGTAATATTTCAATTTTATCTTTCATCTTATAATTGACTCTTTGACTTACAAATTTGATTGTTAGTTGAAGAGAGTAATCTGAATGATTACAGTTTCTGTCCCCTCCATTATTATATTAACTTTGTGGTCTTTCATAGTATAACAGGAATTGCAATGGGTTCAGTTTGATAATAGATGTCCTCTATTTCTTTAATCATCATCTCAATAATTTACCTTGCTTTGGTCTTTGTTGAGGACAATGTTTTCCTACACATCCTTTATTATTCTTTTTTGATCTATTGTGTTCTGATCAGTCTCTGACACAGCTGATGTTATGCCTGAGAATGTGAGATTACTATGATTCTCTCGTTATACTGAGACCTAAAAAATGTGTGTGACATTTGGGTCATATTCTAAACACAACCACACCTTGAGGCTTTCTAGAGAATATTTAGGACTGGCCATCATTAAAAATTAGGAAAGAAGGTTTTATTTTGTTGTTGTTGCAGTCTTGATGTAGAATTCCTTGCTTTCCAGTAAGCCCAGTTTAACACTTAGTACCTTTAAATTATTGAGTATGATTTACCTGTATTTCTGAGGCTGACCTCCTTTATACATGTCAAATGTCACATTTATAAAATACTTTCACAGCTACATTTAGTTTAGTGTTTAAACAACTAGCCACCATATCCTAAACAAATCAGTATATAAATGTAATCATTAGTCTTATTATTCTAATATGTTGTAATATTTCATACAATTTTTCTACTTACATGTTATTTCCTAGATTTAAAATTGTTCATATCTTTCATAGACTTTTTTCTGTAGAGAATAATGTTTTAAATTAGCAAAATTCTCTTGGCAATAATTCTAAGAAATGTGTTAATAAATTATTCTAAATGGAGAATATATATTCTTTTATTTTATAATGGAATTTACAAATATTTTAGACATTATTTTTCACTCAGTTTTTTTCTTCAAAAATGTTTCAAAAAAACAAACTTTTAAATATTATCTATTTAGTATTATATTGAATGTTTGACAAATGTATTCTGTAAACTTGCAGAATAGACATTTTCAGTGAACAAGTATTTTGGATCATCCATTAATATTTATTTTTAAAATGTTTTTCATAACAATAAAAATCATTGTAGATGATAAACATTTTATGAATACTGTTTAGACAAAGTTTTTTACTTTCTATTTTTGAAATCTGAACCTTTATTTCCTGAACATTCATATACTCTTCATCTATAATTATCCAAATTTGACTTGAGTTGTATGCATTGTTCATATCATAATATGGGTCAGAGATTGCTAGTTATTGTATAAAATAACTTACAGGGGGGCTCTTAAGAAAATATGAGTTAGATATATCTACTCATTTTTATTTATGAGTACATCAACTTATTAGGAAGTTTGTGCTATATCCTTGAAAGTAAAAATTTCATCTGACTTATTCTAGAAGATAAATGAAAATTGACAAATGCTCTTGTTGTTTATCTTCCAGATTCCATTACTTAATTGTGTAGTATGTTATTTATATAGGCATTTCAGATTCTACGAAGTAAGTCCACAGAAAATACAATAGTACTAAAAAAAGATCTACCACATTATTTCTGACTATTTTGCAACAATTAATAGCACTAATTTAATTTTTAAAGAAAAAAAATAAGACAGGTGCTAAATAATAATAATGTTAGGATGTTAAGTGCTAACTAAGACATCCCTGGACAACAGAGCCTGTGCTCAATCAAAGTGTAGATAAGCATATGGCTTTGATAGGAACTTTTTGGTTGCTAAGTGAAAGGCTACAAACTAAACTAGTTTATGTCCATAGAAATATATACTAATTTTTTTTTGTTGTTGTTTCTATGTAGATATTTGTAGTGTATGAGCATGGATTCAAGGAGTGCCTTTGGTTCTTATTTTTTCATCATTTCTGTTTTGATTTCTTATTTTTATTAACATTGCTGTAAAGTTTTCTATTTGTGACAGTAAAATGAAGATTCAGTATCTAGAGGTGTTTACTATTCTAATGTTTAATGATGTCAGAAAAAAGAAAATGCATATTTTTTGGCATAAGCATAAATTTGGTTGAAGATTGATTCATTCTACTTGGGTCAACCTTTCCTGAACCAATCAGTGTGACCAGGTGAATAAGATTTACTAATTAGATAATCTTTTTTAAATGACCAACCACATTCATGGAAAACAGGACCATTAGACTGATGGCTCAAATAGGTTAAAATTGAAGTTATCAATATATAGAATGTTGTGGAGCCCAGAGTATTAGCTATTCACTATAATATTCACTAACTATTCACTAGTGGGAGGTTTCTAGGAACTGGCCATCATAGAGAGTACACAATGTGATAATGGAGGAATGATTACATAGGATAGAAAAGATTTAAGAATAATTTTAAAATCCAATGTTTTATACTAATTACAATAAAAATGGGAATAGGATGCAAACTTTCTTATCTGGTGATTTTATTGAATTCAAATGGAATTAAAACATGATCCATTAGAGGTGGAAAGATGCTAAATGTCATAGTATAATCTATATGAGTCATTTCCCAGGATCTCAAGATATGGTACCTGAATTTCCATGCATTTCATCAATTGTTATTCAAATATAAAATTATTATGATTGCTAATCATTTGTGATGCATTTTTCATAATTTAATCTAATTTCTATTAAGGATTAATTTTTTCAATTTATTAATCCAAATGATCTATGAAAAAATAGAACAACAATTTAAGAGCAATTATTGCTAGAATCACTTAAGGTTATTATAATTTATGCTCATTTGTGAAAAAATTAATATTTATAAAGTAAATATAAGTTACTTTGGACTTCATTGATGCGAACTATTTATGGTTTATTTTCATCTCTGCTTTGCCAGTTCTCTCACAATAACTTCCTGGTATCAAAAGTTAATTATTTCCTTGTTATGTTTTGAACTTTTTTTTGTTATTTCAGGAATAGTAACAAGTAATGAATAATATTTCTTTAATTGCCTAAATTTTTTCGATTTATGGGATCCAGAGTATTATTCCACTTAATATGGATATTTGAGAGTGCTCTACCTGGATCAAACATTTGATAATAAAAAATACTTTCAATAAAGAAAACCATTCAGTAATTGGTCTCTCTTTTACCAGAGTAAGCAACTATAGGATCTCTTTCTTTAGAGATCTTTGAATTTCTTACATTAACAATTATACTGAAATCCAGATATGTAGTTATCGTGGTAGCATATCTATCAAGAATTTGTTTTCCTCAGAGTGCACCTGTGTTCTTTTCCTTAAATGATTTTTTTAAGTTTCTTTATTCTTTTACATCCTTACAGCTCTTAATAGGAAAGAAAAATAGATTCAAAACTAAAAGAGGAAACAGAAAGAAGGGGAAGAGTTAATGAGCAAGAACAGATCTACAAGGACAGGTACATAATGAAACAATACTAGGTAGTTGGTGCCTGCACACCTGAAGCATTAAATTTTCTTCTTCAACTGAAAAAGTCCTCTGTCTTGTTTATGAGACATTATTGTGGAAATAATAGGAAAAATAAAGTTATTTATAAATCTATTAGATCTCATATAGACCTAAAAACAAAGTAACTATTAGCAGTGTATCTAAAGTAGATTGTTTTACAAAATAATTAGATGCACACGATTTTGTCTACTTTAAGTCTAAACAACAAAGTAAAAATTTTAAAACACAACAACAATAGCAATAGAAGACACAGCATCTGATGAAAAGCATGAAAACTTTTTGGAATTTTTGAAGTGAATATTTAGTTTGATTCCATGTTGTAGCTATTGTGAATTAAACTGACATGAAGACAGGATTGGAAAAACCTTTCTATTGAGAATTTCTATGTTCTTACTACTTCCAGGTAAATATACAAAGAATATTCTTTTAAAATTCTAAGAACACTTTATACATCCCCAAATTAATTTTAATAGACAAGCAGAGCTTGGACCTATTTAACTGGCTTGAGTCAGATCTTATAAATTTATATTGGAATGCTAACTTAATAGACTAGTTGGAATAATCTGTACAATGCAAAAACAATTGTTTAAATATTTTTGAATCAAAATATATTTTCTGAAACAGGACATATGTTTCTATTATTCATTTTGTTTTAACAAATTACCGTGGACTTATTAACCTCACAGATTCGTTTAGTGTGTCTGTTGTGAATAATAAATGTATACAGTACATTTTAATGGGAAATTAAATAATTGTTATAAATAAATTATTCTTTGTTGCAAACATGGATTGTTGCAATATTATAGTTCTCAATCAGGAATAATTTTGTCCTCAGAAAACATTAATATTAAGATTGAGAAACTCTGGTATAGTATGCTATATTTTGTCATAAAATTTTGCATAAGGCTTATTAATAAACAAGTTTAATGTCATTGATTTACTGTTACAAAGACATTACAAAATGATTTTAAATACTTAAAATCCTCAGTAGATATCAATCAACATTTAAATGGATTATCACTAAAAATTTGAAAGCTCAATTGACTGGATACAGTTTTGCAGTTTAAGATACTCCATTTGTAATAATTGTCACCATATTCTAAGCAATAAATATTTGGGACTATAGCCCTTTATCTTCTTACAAGCTGCAGGATATTCAAATGTTTTGATAGAAATTTTTGCTCTTAAGCACAAAGTTTTCACTGTTCTGAGTTGATACAGTATAGACTTAAATTCAAGTATACTTAATCATAGTTTCCTCAGTTTATGTAATAGATTGTCATTTTAAGAAGCAATTCATTTGAGCCTTAAAAATGTAATATGTTCTACAGGACAACACATATCTGTACTTAGGAAGAAAATCATACCTATGAAGAAGTGCTTTAAATTTTATACAGTCTATTCTCTGAAGCTGAATTAGGTCATGCAATAAAAAGTTGCATTTCTGAGACTACAGTGTGTCTACTCAGAACTAGTTTTCTAAATTGTAACTTATATAATTTTATTGTTCTAATCAGAAATAACATAAACAATACTATGAAATGCAGTTTCATTAATTCATTGTTTTGAAAACATTCTTCACAATGTTCTTTTTTTCAGAGACTAAGGGGGAAAAATATCATTGACAGCAATTCAAGGACTGGCTGTGGTACTCTATAGAAGTTTTGTTGTCACTTTTTGGGGAGGTGCTTTCGTTGATTGTGGTCACTATTAATTACGAAAATATTTGCTAGGTTCATTTTAAAGCTGTTATACTACTGTCTATGTTCTGGCAGAGTAATATCCTGTCTAGTGGATAGTATAAGGAAATTTCAAGACACAGGTGACAAGGGCACGGCCTTTATTGTACTCAGGACAGAGGGTTCCAATGATGGCAAATCAGACATAATTCCACCTGCCCAATGGTAGAGAGTTGGGCATGCTCCTAGAAAGCTACCGCACCAGCAGTGAAGAGAGGGGCTCTTTCATAGGGGGTATCAGCAGAGTGAGGATAGTAAGTGGGCAGTCATCATCTCAGAAGGCCCATCTGTTGCAGTAAAGTCTAAGCTCAGCATTGGTCAACAGATGTTCTTACTTTCAAGTTTGGGCATGGGTTATGTTCCCATGGCACCCAACAATCCACCACGATATAACTCATGCCACTTCACAATTTATGCTTCAGTCTTCCAGCAGGGGCCATGTATGATTAGGGCATTTACATTTTGCATCCATATGCTGCATTATCAGTACAGACTGCAGACCAAGGTGATCAAGATTAGTAGCCAGTCAGCTATGGACAGGAATGCACAATTCCACTAGGAGAGAAACACCAAGTAGAGAAGGGAATTGAAATCATGGGAATTTTCTCATATGTTGCTTATAAGGGAAGATTGGTTATGAGATACATTAGCAATACATACAATGTTTGGGAACAATCAGTGCATGGGTTCCTTCTTGAGACACTGTAAACAAGTTCAGTCATTTTTTTCTCTAACAAGACTTTTACCTCTGGTCAAGGAGTTTCAATGATAATGTCAATTGGTTTAGGGCACAAGTGGTTGTAGTTAGCTAAGGCAGTTATGCTACCCATTTGGAATAAGAAGATTGCCAGGGGATAAAATCATGAGTGTATGTTACCAGAGGGTCTGACCAGCACCCAGATGTCATTATTCCATTCATTGCAGTGGGTGACAGGCTTTGTTTTCTACTTGCAGAGCAGTGAGTCACCCTGGACTGACCCACACAGAGTAATGAATCCAAGAAGCCACCAGGGAACATTATCTGACCCAACCTGAGCTATCTAAGGCCAAGGGAGTATGTGTATGGGAGCTGGTAAGGGTATGTTGTTCTGAGAATTGATACCTGGTTACAAGTTTTGATAGTTCTTTTGTACCTGTAATCATGTGGGGTCTGTTTCAGGTTGGGCTTGGAGGTTCACTGATGGAGCAGCCTCAGGAGAGGGACATTCATTTAAGCATCTCACATTCTCAAGTAACTAGGCATTCCACCCCATGTATAAATGAGTTACAGTCTTTAGGGCACATTTCAACAAGATATTGTATATTTCAATATCAGCCCTTATTGACTTAAAAGTCCCATGGAACTGCTGATTGATGTGATAATTGTTGACCCATTTATGCACTTGTTGTCTGGCATGTCTCATTTTCTGGTGAAGTCACAGGGTTGTGTCCTCTCTGGTGGCCTCTTCTGACCATTAGATCTAGATCAAGGAATTTGCTTCTTCAGCGTTGGGTTGTTGCTCTGCTAGGTCACAGTCAATATTTGTGCCATTGAATTTCTGGGTTGCATAGTCACGTCTGGAACCCACCTTATGATAGGGAATATCATCCTCAATTTTCATGACCTGTTAAAGCCTCTGTGACCCACAGGGATTGATATGCTTCATCAATTTGCTGTTCAATGTGATGGCAATGGAATTCAGATTCTTTCTATAGTCAAGAACAAAACCTGATTGGCACCCTTGTACACCCTGTCCTTGGTCTCATGAATATCTAGTTCATGGAGTTGAGTTTAAATCATACTTATCAGTGTTTTCACAGTTTGCACAGCATGTTTGGTGACCTTGAATGGTGTACCCTGTTCTTGCACCCAATTCCAGGTGGCCCTTTATTAAGCTAACTTATATAGTGATCAGATAATTTAGATAGGTATGGAATTAAGTCCTCTAATACTCCAAAAACCTCAAAATTACTACAAATGTGTAGGGGATATAGGGACAGAATATGCCTGTATGTTATCACTGTGACTGATAGCATCTTTCCTTCATTCAACTAGATAGTTCTAAAAAAATATGACATTCAGATCCTTGTAGTTTTCTTTGATTTGCTGTTACTCCCCTCTTCTGTAGATGTTGCATAAGGAGGTTGGAGGAATGAATTCTCCCAAATCTGTAAGTGAAATAGAGGTTAGCAACACACCATCTATAACACTGACCAATGTAATGGAAGTTAGTTTTCTTATTTCTAATTTGATTGTCTTTGTCACTTGTAGATGCCATAGACCTTTAAAAGAACCTTGATTAGAGATCTACTTATAAACTAATTAACAATTTAACGTGGATTCTTGTTTAACTTTGTGAAACGTAACACTTCAGAATAATAGCCAGAATAACAAGATTATACCAGAACATTTAAACTTCTAAGAATTCCATATAACTTTAGAATACAAATATTGTTACATTTCCATTCAAAAATGCTGAAAAGGCTAAGAATTAACCAATATTTTGACAATGAGCTTCCCATAAGAGTTTATTGCACCAATTGTCTTATTTTTCATTTTATTTCTGTCAATGCATTAAAAAGGATTTGAATTTCATTGTATATGTATATGTATCATAATGGAATGATATATATAATAATATATGAAAAATTCACCACATGCTAAACAACTGTAACACAAAGGAAAACAAAAGAAATTTATTCCATTTTTAGTGTAACGACACTAAAATTCCTTTTAGAATACCTCTCCCACAAACATCTTCACTTACATAAATCTTCCTACTACATGCCAAATTTCACTTAAAGAAACACATCCATTTCCCTTCTACTCTTCTTCCTGCTTGCTTACTATATGTATTTATTTTCCTGTTATCAATCCTTTAATGTATGAAATCTTGAATGAAAAGAGACAAGGCAAATCACCTAGATCAGAGTATTATAAAAAATATATGCTTTTTTTTCACAGTATAAATCATTCATATGACATTAGATATCTCTATGTAGGCAAAACCAATGAATTCAACCTCATTCTTATTTAGTTCATTAATACTTTTTGATTTAAGCAATACTTTATGAGTTTTCTTTCATGATCCAATTAGATACGAATTAAATCTAGTAAATACCATTTATAATCCCTGACACATATACAGATAGGTGTGCATACAGACACAGACAGCATTCTCTTAAATTTAGTCCTGAAATTCAGGTAGGAGTCTTGGAGTCTTATTTTTATTTTCTGTGTAAAATGAATAAATATACATATACATATATACATATACACACACATATATGAAACTTGTGATTCGAAATCATGCTTAAAAGAAAACCAAGAGTTAAAGCAGTGGTTTGCAATTTAGAAAGTGTTCTATTGTTCCCCATCTTTTTCTCTAACCCTAATGGTTACATTTCAAGACCATTTTCAAAGAGGAAGTTTTAAGTTTCTTTTTAGGAACACTGTGTCCAGACCAGCTTGTACTACTGTTATCTTGGTGAAAAACACATCAAGGCAACTTTCCCTTTCTTTTTGAATTCACCCTGTCTCAGTTTTATTTCAGTACTTTCTTAGTCCAAACTGTAGGGTAAGTGATATTTTTAGGAATACTGTCATTGCCAAAAATTTAAGGACAGTCTCCACAATGAGTTAGCTTTGAGTTTATCCCATTTACTTCCCATGGAATGATTTTTTCCAATGCCACATAGACACACAGAATCAGAAACACTTCATACAAGCAAGAATTCTTTGAATCCAAAAAATCCAAAGATATTCTCTGCTAGTGAGATTGTTCTGTGTTCTGGAGTTATGGTGATTTCCAGTTATGGCATTTGCTGTTTAAGTACCCAAGCCTTCCTCCTGGAAACCTTGTAGCCCTTTTCAGTCAAAAAAAAAAAAAAATGAACTTGTACCAGATGTCATTGTCCCTGTGTCTTAGTAGAGAACAAATTGAAGGTCATTTAGGTCTATTCTAGTGGGTGTTCCAGCTTTTGCAGATACTTGTTTGTAGCTAATTAGAGAGCACATACAGTAAGGACCATCCCACTAAAGCCATTACCTGCCTACTCATCTAATGTTGTTCTACTTCATCTTCAAAGCACTTCCCCAGGTGTACTTGGGGATCAGCCTGACCGGGACACATGTTTTGATCCAGTTTGATGTTTTCACCACCACCTGCACCCTGGTGGCCTCCCTAGATGCCTTCAGCAAGGGCCAAACCACAGCAGAAGAAGCAGCACTAGTGTTCTTGATGCTTTGTTTTTTTCTTCTCCATTCAGTTATTTCCTCCATTATGCAATATCACAAGTAGACCCTGTGTTGTGAAGGGTATATTCCAAAATCCCACATATATATCCATATATCCATTGGTCCACCCCAGGATTCTTTTTGGCCTTTTCCTATGTTGCACAATGTCACAAGGAGACAATCTACCATGAAGTCAGGTTTCCCCAATCACTCAGGAACCCCTAGCTAATCACAAGTACAACCATGTGGATGCACTTATTTCTGCTTCTCACCCCAGAATTCCTACCAGCTTCCCTACAAAGGCACATCCACTGCACCCTGCTCATCAGAAGTCCCCTGACTATCCAGCCAGCTACTTATAATTTAACATTTCTTGCTGTAATAAGTTCAAAACCTAATTTCTTATCTGAAAAGTAAAAAATCAATTGTCATAATGATTAGTTATCATAAAAGCTCATTATCAATGAGCCAATTGCTATGTAGGTATTCACATTTTGATAGAACAATGCCCTGCCTAATAGATAGTCTGAGGAAACCACAAGAAAACATAGGCAGCAAATACATGTCCTTTATTAATCTCAAGACAGGGAGTTCCAATGGCGGCAGTTCAAACATAATTCCACTTCCCTGATGGTGCCCAGTTGGGCATGCTTCCAGAAAGCTGATGCACAACTGGTGGGAAGATGGTCTCTTTTATAGAGGGTATCAGCAGAGGAAGGGCAGTGAGCAATCAGGAGCAGCCAAGTGGGGAACAATAAAGAGCAATCAGATAGATAAAGACATCAAAATTCCAGGGCAGGGCATCTTGGATAAACCAGGGCAGAAGGAAACGGTTATCATTTTTGAAAGTCCATTTGTTTAAGTCAAGTCTGTACTCAGCACATGTCAGTCATTGAACACATTTTCAAGCTTGAGCATAGGTCACTTTCTTACAATACTCTACAAAAGCACAGCATCAAAGTTGTGTGGCCTTCCCCAGCACATAAAATTTTGTGTTTAATAAACTCAATGCAATCTTTTCTCAATTTTCCTCCATTAATTTTATCTTTGCTTCAGAATCCTATTTAAAATACAAAGGTTGATAATGCACTTTTGCAATAATTAATGATTATGACAATTTCTTTTGCACTTTTCAGACTAGAAATTGTTTTGAGCTTATTATAGTATGCAGTGTTAAATTATTAGTCTCCAGCATTATTTCTACTAAATGGAAATCCTTTTATGAATATTCCTTTGATGACATTATGCTATACCAAGATTTTTAGAAATGGTGTTTGCTGTAAAAAGTTGGCATATTTTTCACAGTAAATTAGCTCTTAGAAACCAATGATTCTTCTCCATCATATCGTAAACTTAATGAATGCATTTTATATCCATAGGCATAAAACCAGATAAGTTATACATGTGATCATATTTTTCTGTTTCAAGTATATTAATGCAAATAAACTATGTGGAATAGATACAACTATTCTGAAATCCACAAAGAAATCCACTGTTACCTCTGAGAAAATAAAGGGACTACATAAATGAAATGAACATGGTTCTGATTATTTATGTCTTATTTAGTCCCATTTGCAATCACAATTTATGTATTATGTTGGGTGTTTGGGCATGAAGAGAATAATATGAACCATTAGGCTAATGGAGGTACTCAGGATTCTCAAAAGCATTGATATCTTGAGCAAGATTTTCTCAACTGCCTCTTTCTGGTTTGGATCACTTTATCTCCTTAGTTTTCCTGTTACCAGCATTTATTTAGAATTATCAGAATATGGTCCATATTTTCTCTATGCACATTTTTCAAGATGCTTCTCTATTGGTCTCCTTAAATCCTGAAGCTGTCCTTAGTAACCTGAACCCCACAATATTATGTAATGATATCTGTTGCACTCTGGGCTGTCCTAGAAGATGAGTGATATTTTCATAAAATGATAGATTGTTATATGGGGTAGAAAAATAGATTTCAGAACAATGCAAAGTTTTATCAAAAAAGTAAAAACAAACAGGTTAATTATAATTATATAGGATATTTGGTGGTAGAGATTCTGAAAATAAATTTATTGCCTTATTTTATCAAAAATATGATCACCTTGTATCAATACTTTGTATCAAAGAAATTCTGATAATTCAACATATTTTAGAACTTTTCTGTCATATTTAAAATAAAAGTAGTTAGCATTCTGACAGAATATTGACATTTAACATTCTAAATTCATTTAGAATTTAACTTTAACTAGGCAACGTGTTAAGTTCTTGACATGCCTTATTTTATACAATTTTTTTTTAGTTTCCATGATCTCAGGAGTGTTATTAATTTCCAGATAGAAATCTGAGAATACTAATGTTTAGAGAGGTTAGAAATAATATATAATATATACATGCATACACAGACACACACATACACACACACACACATATATATATTTTTATATATTTAGAAGACATGGAAACTAGAATAGAATTAAGAATTATCTTGTGAATTTCTATAAAAAAGACTGCTTGGTATACAATGGAATATTATTCAAGTGTCTAGAAACATAATTAAATTGTTTTTGCATATTGATGTTTATATTTTGTAACCAGCTATCATCACTTACTAGTTGTAATAATTTTTTAGTGTATTACTTAGGATTGTCTTCATAAAATTATTATACTGTGTGTAAATGAATGTCATTTTACTTTGTCTTTTCCAATTTAGATCTCCCTTTATTGCTTTAATTTCCGTGCTAAAACACAAGTACAATGTCTATCATAAATGTTGAGAATATATGTTAGTATTTTCTTCCTGACCCCAGATAAAGGTCATTCAATCTTCTATCAGTAAGTCTGTTGTCAGCTGTGGGAGTTTTATCATTCCCCTTTATCAGATTGATGGCTTCTTTTAATTCTAGTTTTTTTGTTGTTTTTATATTTTGACACAAAAAGGTGTTGGTTTTGTCAATTTTTTCTATCTATTGACCTTATTATATGTTTTTGTTTTTACTCTATTGAGATAGCATATTAAAGTGGTTGGCATTTTTTTTTAATCTTGAAACAACCTTAAATCGATGAGATTAATTACAGTTGTTCATGAAAAATAATTCTTTTTATATACTTATGAATTAAATTTGCTAGTATTTTTTGAGAAATTTTCTGCCCACATTCACAAGAAATATTGGTCTACAGTTTTATTTTCTTATCTTTACTGGATTTAGTATCAAGCATTTAGTAATACTGACCTCATAGAATGAGACAGGACATTTTCCTACTTTAATATATTTTAGACAAAGATACTTGTAAAAAGGGATGCATACATTAGGCTTCTGAAACATATACAAAACTAATAGATTCACTATTTTATAGACACATGACTTTTCAATGATGAAAAAATTTTTGATATTTAGTTCAACATAATTAGTTTAATCAATTAAATAATTCTCATAGATGCCTCTCTATTATTTACACTCAATATTTGCTAACTTAATTTTTCTTTAATTCCACTTACTAAAGAATGGGAAATAATGGAGAAACACTGAGTCAACCTCTTTCTATCTTCTGCCACAACTTTAGCCATAAAGGGTGGAGTCTTGGAATCTCCACTCAGTAATTACTAGTGCAAATATTTCAGCCTACATAGCAATAAAATTTCCAGCATCTTAGGCCTATAAGGTACAACCTGATACCTTAAGAAAAGGTCCTTCACAAGAAAAACAAAAAATAATTGAAAGTTTTGGAATAAATTTAGCAAATGAGGTAAAAAAAAGTATATGATAAAAACTATTAAACATGATTAAAATAAATAGAGATATAAAGATATTATTTGATCATAAACAGAAATAACTAACATTGTTATATTTCCATCCTACCTAAAGCAATATGTATGTAGATGTGTAATGCACACATTCATAGATACACATAATGCAATTCGTATAAAAAATTCCATTGTAATTTTCCAAGAAAATAGGACAAAATGAAAAAAAATGTATTGAATCACAAAAGACTAATTTGCCAAGCAATCATGAGAAAAAAGGACAAAAGGAGAGATATGGTTGTCTCAGATTTCAAAGTATACTATAAAACAGCTTTAATCAAAATAATATGGTACTGGAATAAAATAGATACACATATCAGTGCGACAGAATTGAGTCCAAAAATAAATTCACATGTCCGTGATCAATCA
Organism: Solenodon paradoxus; assembly: GCA_004363575.1. Taxonomy (NCBI): domain Eukaryota; kingdom Metazoa; phylum Chordata; class Mammalia; order Eulipotyphla; family Solenodontidae; genus Solenodon; species Solenodon paradoxus. The sequence goes on along the minus strand of RJWH01000116.1, from coordinate 1,262,420 downwards.
ATATACAACAAATTATTTAAGAGCATAAAATGGAGGAAACAATATCTTTAAACAACTGCTATTGGGCAAACTGGATAGATACATGCAAAAAAAAACCAAAAAACAAAACCTAGATTACTCACTAACACTCTACATGAAAATTCATTCAAAATAAACCAGAGATTTGACTTTTAGACTGGTATCTACAAAATACATAGAAGAACAAATAGATAATTTCCATGACATAGGATTTAGCAATCTCTGAGAAAATTCTAATCTAGTAGTCAGGGAAGCAAAAGCAAAAGGGACTAATTTAACAAAAATACTTCTGCAAAGCAAAATAACTATCCTAAGAATGAAATGACTGCTCACAGAATGCTAAAACAGTTTGTACATCTAACAACTGATAAAAGATTAAATACAAAATCTATAAAGAATTCATAAAAATAAGTCCAAAAAAAATAATGGACAGAAGATCTAAACAGACATCTTGAAAGGATACATTTAAATAACAATAGGGACAGGATAAATGTTTAACATCACTTATTATTAAGGAAATGTATATCAAAACCACAGTTATATGTCGCCTTGCCCTTTTGAGAATGACCTATACCAAAAAGACTAAAAGCTATATGTGTTGGTGAGTTGTACAGAAAAGGAAATAACTGCAAATTATTGGTGAGAAAGTAAATGTGTAACTACTTTGGAAAACTGTATAGATTTTCCTCCAAAATTTAAAAATGGAACTATTGTATGCTCTGAAAATTCCACCTTTGAATATTTATCTGAAGAATATGAAAACACTGAGTCCCATGTTCATTAAAATTTTTTTATAATAGCCCTAAATTAGAATTTGTGGCATCAATAGATGGATGAAAACAACATAATATATATGCAAAATGAAATATTGTCATTTGGGACAACACAGATGTGCCTAGAAGAGATTATACTAAGTGAAATCATTCAGGAGAAAGACAAATACCAGATTAGCTCACTTGAATGTGGAATATAAATTAGACAGAATTAAATAGGAAATAACAGGGCACATTAAAAACAAGAAAGCAGGATTGCATAGGTCATCAGATTAATTAAAAGCATAATTGCTAAAAATTAGTCAACATCTCCCCTAAAAAGCTAGCATCACCCAAGGAAGGCCAGCAACACCATAGCCTCAGGCATATGGAGATGACTTGCAGAAAATACTTCTCCATAACATTCCATAATCGCTCCCTTAATAACTCCCACCTCATTAACCCCAGGGATAAAGAGGAGGGGCTTGCCGTCTTTAATAACACATAACCTCTCTATCACTCTCTTAGTAACTCCTACCAAGAAAGGAATTCCATTTCCCTGGTATAAAACATTCCCTGAGTTTATACCAATTGGTAGGCAGCTTTCCTCTCTGTTCATAGAGGGACTCTGTCTCACTCTGCTTCTCCTAATAAACTTGTGACATACTATCATCAAACTTCTCATTGAATTCTTTCTTGGAATGATTGTACCTTGGGACACATTGGTGCCACTGGCAACATAATGAAACAAGGTGAATAGATGAAAAATAAACAGAAATATCTATGTACACTGATGAGCTGAGGAAGTTGGGGTTCAGTGGGAGCAAAGGTTAGTGAGTATCTAATTGACAGTGGTGAGAACTATCAGGGATCTTGGGGTTTGATTTTTATTAAATCAATACCACATATTTGAAGAAGAGTGAGACTTTATTGTGTTGCAAATAAAGTCACCTCAAAAAAATAAAGTTTCCATCTCCTTTAACAGAATAAAAAGTTTCTCCTTTTTATGAGAATGCAGGACTTACCAGACATCATGTTCATTCTTTTCAAGTATAAAGTTATTTGCTGCATCTTTTTATTCTCCTGATTTCCTCTTGTTCCATATTTATTTCACGTCTGTTCTTATATTTCTTGCCCTTCCCCTTCATTTACTTTGCTTTCCTGTATTCTCAATTCAGCTTTTCTCACGTTTCTCTTTCTTTGCTCCTCCCACATTCTAAAACAATTTGTGAAGAGGTAACTTTAAACATGGTTAAAAATACAGAAGAAAAATCATTACCTCTATCTCTTTTGTAATATTTTTGAGAAATACTTAATCAGCTTTGCTCTCCCCAAATATATTTGTTTATTTATTTTTTGCCAGCAGGCTTCCTCACTTCAAGATACTGCTCCAATTTTAACAGCAAGTAATGGATAATAGCTAAAGTTCTATCTCCTGGGCTTAAGTTTATGGATTCTAATCAGCTCTTGAGGGTCTAACTTCAATTTATGTTTGTAAAGTTACACAAATATCTTACATAAGTGGTACAGTGAACTAGAGTTCCTTTTTCTCAACATCCTCTCCAGCACTTACTATTTACATTTTTTTGAGTAATAGCCATCTTACTGGTGTGAGGTGATATGTCATTGTTTTGATTTTGATTTCCCTCATGTCAAGAGAGGCAGAGCATCTTTTCATGACCCTGTTGACCATTTGTACGATTTCCTTGGAGAGGTGTCTATTATAAGGTCATCAACCCCATTTTTTGATTGTGTTGCTTGTATTTTTGTTGTCCAATTTTTTTAGTTCATTGTATATCTTAGATAACAGCCCCTTATTTGAGGTGTGAGAGGCAAATATCTTTTTCCCATTCAGTTCGATGCCTTTTTGTTTTTATGCAAGTTTCTTTTGCTGAGTAGAAACTCTTCAGTTTTATGCAACCCTACTTGTTTATTTTGGATTTTATTTGCCTTCCAATGGGAGTTGAGTTGCCAAAGATATCTCTTAGGCCTCTGTCTAACAATGCTTTGCCTCTATTCTCTTCTATGTGTTTGATGGTTTCTGGTCTTATGTCTAGGTCTTTAATCCATTTTGAATTATTTTTGTGTATGATGTTAGGTAATGATCTAGTTTCAACTTTTTGCATGTGACCGTCCAGTTCTCCCAGCATCATTTATCGAAGAGACTGCTGTCCTTGCCCCATTGTAAGTTTTTGGCTCCTTTGTCTAAAATTAGTTATATATATATAAATAAATATATATATATTTATATATATGAATTTTTTTCTGGGATTTCAGTTATGTTCCATTGATCTGTCTTTCTGTTTTTATACCAGTACCATGCTATTTTAATTATTATTACTATGTAGTAGACTTCAAAATCAGGGAGCATGACTCCATTGTTTTTTTCTTGAAAATTGTTTTTGCTGTCCTGGGTTGTTTGCTGCTTAGATAAATTTCATTATTTTGTGTTCTATGATCATGTGGGTTTTGTCCTTTTTTATTGACAGAGTGTATCACATTTATTGATTTGCATATGTTGAACTATCCCTGCATCCCTAGAATAAATCCCATTTGATCATGGAGTATGATTCTATTTACATTTTGTTGGATTTGATTTGCTAGTATTTTATGGAGAATGTTGCATCAGTTTTCATTAAGGATATTGGTCTATAGTTTTCTTTTTTGATGCAGTCTTTATCTGGTTTTGGAATCAGCATAATATTGACATCATAAAAAGGGTGAGTTTTCCATCTTCTATTTTTTGCAACAGTTTATGGAAAATTGGAATTAATTCTTCTTTGAATGCTTTTTAGAATTCACTGGTGAAAGCATCTGGTCCAGGACTTTTGTTTTTGGGAAGTTTTTAATCACTGTTTAAATTTCCTTGTTTGTGATTGATTTGTTCATGGTTTCTAGTTCTTCTCTTGTTAGATTTTGGGATATTGTTCCTTTCCAGAAATGTGTCTATTTCCTCTAGGTTATTCTGTGTGTTGTCATTTAGTTGTACATAGTATTCTCTTATAGGTCTCTGTATTTCTGTTGTATCTATTGTGATTATTCTTTTTTCATTTTTTATTCTGTTTATTTGTGTTTTCTCTCTCCTCTTTTTCTGATACTGGCTATTGGCCTTTCTATTTTATTTACTTTTTTGAAAAACAACTTTTGGATTCATTGACTTTTTTGTCTTTCTCATCTGTATTTCATTCATTTCTGATCTGGTCTTTATTATTCCCTTCCTTCTGTGGGACTTACTCCTCAGTTTTTCTACTTTTTCTAGTTCCTTTAGGTGATGAATTAGTTATTTTATTTGTGATTTTCCCTGTTTTCTGAGGTTAGATTGTATTGCTATAAATTTCCCTCTTATTACTGCTTTTGCTTCATTCCATAGATCATGATACGTCATTTCTTCATTTTCATTTGATTCCAGATTTTTTTGGTTTATTTCTAAATTTCCTCTTTTACCCATTGGTTGTTTAATAATGTGTTGTTTGATCTCCACATTTTTGCTGTTTTCCTCTATTTCTCCTTTTGGTTGACCTTTAGTTTGATGCCATTGTGATCTAAAAAGATGCTGGGTAAGTTTTCAATCTTTGAAAATTTACTGAGACTTGTTTTGTGTCCCAACATGTGGTCTGTATTTGAAAATGAGCCCTTGAGAATAATGTGCAGTCTACAGTTTTGGGGTGAAGTACTCTATATATGTCTATTAAGTCCAACTGTTCTATTTTGTTTTTTAAAGGTCTTGTTTATTTATTGATTTTCTGTCTGGATGCTCTGTCTTTTACTGAAAGAGGACTATTGAATTTCTCTACTAATATTGTGTTGCTTTCAATATCCTTATTTAGATCTGTTAATATTTGCATGATATATTTAGGTGCTCCTTTATTGGGTACATAAATGTTAATAAGTGTTGCCTTTGTTGTATTGGTCCCTTTATCATTATATAATGTCCATCTTTATGTTTTTGTAATTTTCTTTGGTTGCAAGACTACCTTATCTCATATGACTATAACTGTCCTTGCTCGTTTGAATTTGGCATTAGCTTGGAATAACATTTTCCATCCATTCACTTTAAGCCTTTGTTTGTCTTAACGTAAGTAGAGTTTCTAGTAGACAGCATAGAGCTAAGTTTCCTATCTATGTAATGGCTCGGTGCCTTTTGGTTGGTGAGTTCAATTCATGTACATTTACAGTAATTACTGACATTTGAGAACTTGCTACTGCCATTTTGATTTTTATTTTCTTGCTATGTTTATCTCTTTGTCATTTTGTTATATTTTTGCGAAGTTTTTCCTCTTTGGTTTAGCTAGTAGGGCCTCTTTTAACATTTCTTGTAGAGGAGGTCTCATGGTTGCAAACTCTCTTAGATTTTATTTGTTGGGAAAAAAATCTTAATTTCTTCCTCAAATCTGAAAGAGAGTTTTGCAAGATACATATTCTTGACTGGCATTTTTTGTCTTGAAGTATTTCGAAAACTGTTTGGCTGCCCCAGAGGGACAGAGTGGCAACCATACCCGGGAAAGTTGGCTAACGTCAGAATAAGGGATGGAAACCCCATACCTGGATTCACAGGACCAATCCCCATTCACGACGTATGAAGCCCGCAAAATTCCTTTGTTTAAAAAGCACGTTTTCCTTTGTTCGGGGCGACTTCCCCAGCCCTCTTTCTGCTGACTTGGAGACCTCGCCTGGGTGCGCAAACCCCAATAAAACCCTGGCTATTCGACTTTTTGTTTAATTGACTTTCTTTCTTCGTGGAGCCCAGAAAAATCCTTTCAAAGACATCATTACATTCTCTTCTAGCCTGTAGAGTTTTTGCTGAGAAGTCTAAGGTTAGTCTGAGTGCCTTTACATGTTACTTGCTTTCCCTCTGTACCCTGCCTGGCTGCATTTAGAATTTTTTTTTTCTTTTGGATTTTTTATAGTTTCTCAATTATGTGTCTTGGAGTTGGTTTAGGATTCATGCAGTCTGGTGCTCTGTTTGCTTCATTGACCTGTATGTTTGGTACTTGTACTAGATTTGGGAAGTTTCAGCCATTATTGCCTTGAAGATGTTCTCTGTTCCTCTCTTTTTCCCTTCACCTTCTAGGCTACCAAATATTCTAATTGTTAGGCTGGCTCAGAAAGACAGGACAGCGGGCATGCCCGGCGCCAAGCCCGGGAAAAAGGTGGATGACATCAGAATAAGGGATGCGACCCCCATACCTGGATTCACAGGGCCAATCCCCAATCGCGACATGGGAAGCCTGCGAAATTCCTCTGCTTAAAGAGCCGGTCCCACTTTGTTCTGGCGCGCGACTTCCCAGCCGGCGACTTCCCGGCCCTCTGCGAACTTGGGAGTTTCCCCCGGGTGTGCAAACCCCAATAAAGCCCTGACTATTCTGCTTTTTGTCTGATTGAACTTTTTCTCCTCGAGGAGCCCAGAAAAACCTTACACTAATGTTGCCTTTCCTGATGCTATTAGATACTTCTCTGCGTCTTTCTTTTTTGCATTTAATTTCTTTCTTCTTTTTCTTGGCTCCTTTCTGCATTACTATCCTCTATATTATTGATCCTTTCCTCCATTTGGTTTATTCTAGTTCCAAAACTTTCTTTATTATTCTTAGCTTCATGAATTATCTGTAAGGTTTTTCTGGGCTCCCCGAGGAGACAAGCTCAATCAGACAAAAAATGTCGAATAGCCAGGGCTTTATTGGGGTTTGCACACCCGGGCGAAACTCCCAAGTCCGCAGAGGGCCGGGAAGTCGCGGGCTTGGAAGTCGCGCGCCCCGAACAAAGTGGGACCGGCTCTTTAAGCAGAGGAATTTCGCGGGCTTCCCATATGGCGATTGGGATTGGCCCTGTGAATCCAGGTGTGGGGGTTGCATCCCTTATTCTGACGTCATCCACCTTTTTCCCGGGCTTGGCCTTTCCCGGGCATGGCCGCTGCTGCTTTTGTCCCTGGGCCAGCCTAACATTATCTCCTTTAAGTACTGTGTTCTTTTTAATTTTTTCTCTGTAGAGCTTCAATCTCTGCCTCTTGGTGCTTAATTATTTGTTTAAACACTTTGCTTTCTTTATAAGAATTTTCTTTTAATTCTCTGAATTTCTTTATGATTGCAGACTTGAATTATTTTTCTGTTAGGAAAAAACATTCTTCCATATCATCAAAGTGAATTTCTGGTGAGCTATCATTTTGTTGTGATTCTATTTCCTGAGGTTTCAGGGACTGTTGTGTCCCCCGCACCCCCCATGATTTGAGATTTTGTTGATATCTTTGTTTTAATTTCTGCCAGGGGCTGCTCTAATTTTGTTTTATTTTGTATTTCTGACCCTTATATAGCATGTTTTGCTGTGTCAGGGAGTTATGATGGCTGCTGGGTAAGGATGGATGTGGGATTTGGGCTGTAGTGGTCATCTGTGAGCATGCAGTTTTGCTGCCTTATGGTTGGGGGCGTAGGCTTGTTTTGTTGGTAGAACTCTGCTGGCTGGGGCTATGTGACTTGAGTCAGCTGTCTGCACTAATATCCCTTTTAGTCACCAAATCATCTGGGTCAAATCCTTTCCACTAGGCTCTTAGTCACTGGATAGTGATTCCCAAGGGAACCCAAGGCCCCTGGTGTGTAAGGGAGGCACACAGCATCTGTATTCTTCTGTTCTTTCTTTTTCTAATTTTCCTTCTGGAGCCAAGAGTTGCCAGCAGTGTTCACTGAGACCCCTGTCTTGCAGGGTTTGACTCAGGTTTGTGGCTCCCTGCTTTGTCTGAATTTGTGCTTCTAGGGGTTAGGGAGACTGCCTGTGCTCTTTCTGCACAGGAAGGATGAGGCAGAAGGAGATGACAGCCTCTTCTAACCCCCAGTGCGTGAAAACAAAGGTTGTGCACTTTTACTACTGCAGGGCTTCCATTCCTGTGATTCCCCTTTGTTAGCCAAGAGTTGCGTTGTTCAATTTGGCTCCTGCTTGCAGCTCACTGCTCTGCCTGAGTTCACATCACAATAGATCAGCGGGGCTGTCCCTGACACAACATTGGGATCCTTTTATCTCAAGCCCTGTGTAGGTGCTGGAGGTCACCTTGACTGCTTTGCACTCTTTAGAATGTCTGCACAACCTGCTTAGCTCTAGCTGGGGTCTGGTAGGGAATGCAGAACACATCCACACACAAAATTTTCCTTTCTGAGGACTTCTCTTTGCTGCTGTATTCGCCATTGAATTCCTGCACCTCTTACCCACCTGTTGAGCTGGCTGTTAGTCTTCTTTTGTTCTCCAAATTTTCCTGCCCTAGGCTGAAGAAGGAAATCTCTTTTTTTTCAGTGTTGACTCTTAAAAATCGTTTGTTTGTTTGTTTTTTCTGTTCCTATGCGACATCTCAGTGCTTGATCCCCATGGATGCCATCTTGCATTCCTTTAGTTAAGGGTATTTCTTTCGTTTCATTTCATCTTTGATTTTACTTATTGACCCAATAGTTGTTCAGTAGCATGTTGTTTAATCCCTACAAGTTTGTAGTTTTCTCCTGTTTTCTATTCTGGTTAATTTTTAGTTTCACATCATTGTGATTGAAAGGATGCTTGATTTGACTTCAAAAAGACTCAGCAACACAAGACATTCGGTCCAAAATAAAATTAGTGATCATTAAAGAGAAATTCAAGTTTCCAGTAAGAATTTGACAGATTTAGGATTTGATGAACTCAATAAATGAAATTAATAGTGATATAGAGAGCTATCAAAGCAGAACAGAATGCAGTGAATTATTGATCTTAAAGATACACACCTATATATGATCATTGTGAAAGACCATAGAGGAATAAGAAATTCTGCCAGAGAAAACTAACTCTATTATGAAAGCCAAAATAAGTACAGTGGGGATTTCAAAAGATGGAGAGAGAGAGAGAGAGAGAGAGAGAGAGAGAGAGAGAGAGAGAGAGAGAGAGATGAAAAAGAAAACAGAGAGCTTATTTAATAAATTGATAGTTGAAAATGTTTCAAATCTTGGGGAGGAAGAAAATATACAATTCGATGAAGCTAACAAAACACCTAAATATCTAAATTCAAAGATACCTACATGAAACAATATAATGAAACTATGAAGAGATCAAGTTTCACTAGAAAGAATATTAATGTTGACTAAACAAATAGAATAAAGCAGGTAAAGCTTCTCCCATGAGGATATCATCAGACTGCTCAGCAGAATTATTTTTAATAATTTGTATTACCAATTATCAAAAACCATGAATAACACAATTTGAACAATCAAGTCACTAAAATATTTTGCAAACTGGGTAATAGCAAATTTAAATTCATTATGAAGTTCAGGATCATGATGTTACAGGATAGCTTATAAAGTGAAAATGAAGAAATAGGTTACTTTTTTTTTTGAATTTTTTCTATTGCAGTAATAATTCCACACATTAAAACAGCTTTCTATGTATAGTTTCCCTATTCCTTAAATATTTGACAACACACCATTCTCTACACCAAATCACCAAATGTTCTTTATCAATATCCCTTGGACTCCACCACCATGTGTTCCCACCTGCCCCATTCCCTGTTGGTAACCTCAATTCTGTTCCAAGTGATCAAGGATTAGATTGTTTCATCTGTTCCTTTGTTTTGTCTATTTACATTCCATCAGTGAGTTAGGTCCCATTCTCTGTTGGTAACCTCAATTCTGTTCCAAGTGATCAAGGATTGGTTTGTTTCATCTGTTCCTTTGTCTATTCACATTCCATCAATGAGTTAGATCATCTTGTATCTTTCTTCTTTTGACTTATTTCACTTAGCATAATCCCTTCTAGTTAAATCCATGTTGGATCAAATGACAGGATTTCATCTCTTCTAAGGTCTGTGTAGTATCCCATTGTATATATGTACCACATCTTCTTTATTCATTCATCTGATGTTGGGCACTTAGGTAAGTTCCAGTTCTTAACTATTGTGAATAGGACTGCAATAAACATGGAGATGCATATATCTCTGTGAATGGGTTCTTTTGCATATTTTGGGTGGAAGCTTAGAAGTGAAATGACAGGTAACCTGGAATTTCCATCTCTAATTTTTTTTTAGGAATCTCCAAGCTGTTTTCCATGGGGATTGCAACAATGAGCACTTCCACCAGCAGTGCAAAGGTGTTCCCTTTTCTCCACACTCTCACCAACATTTGTTGTTTCAAACTTTTGGATAATAGCCAGTCTTTCAGGTGTAAGGTGATATCTCATTGTTTTAATTTGCATTTCCCTCATAGTCAGTGAGTAGGAACACAATTTCATGTACCCATTGGTTGTTTGCACATCCTGTTAAGAAAAGTGTCTCTCCAATTCCTATCATTTTTGATTGGATTTTCTGTTTTTCTGTTCTGAAGTTCTTTGCTTATTTTAGATTTCAAACATTTTTTCAGAAATAACAAATACAAATATCTTCTACCAGTTAGTAGGTTTCCTGTTGGTTTGGTGATGTTCCTTTTGCTGTGAAAAAGTTCCTTAGTTTGATATAGTCCCAGTTATTTATTTCTGCTTTAGTTTCCCTTGATGGTGGAGTTGAGTTTCCAAAGGCCTCACTATATATAGATAGATAGATAGATAGATAGATAGATAGAGATAGATAGATGCCATGGAAAGTCTTTACTATGTTGTCTTCAAAGAATTTTATGGTTTCTGGTCTTATGTCCAAGCTCCTGGTTCATTTTGAGTTATTTTTTGTGAATGGTGTTTGAGTGTGGTCTAGCTTTATCCTTTTGCATAGGGCTATCCAGTTTTCCCAACACCTGACGTTGAATAGACTTTCCTTTCTCCATCATATGCTTTTGACTCCTTTGTCATAGATTCACTAACTTAGTAATCTTTTTTCATAATGATTGATTGTTACAAGGAGGTTTCCAGATGACAGGAGATTGGTTAATAGTGATTATCATATGCCATTTTCAGGAAGGTGACTTTAATAATTTGATGATTATCAGAGGAATTTCCAATAAATAGCCTAAGTTGACTTTTACTCATGTTCATGAAATAAGCTAAGTTTAACTTTATGAGATTTAAATAGTTTTGTCTACCAGGTTATTTTCTTATCTGGTCTGCATTTTGCATGTAATTGTAAGGTTCCCACAGGTCACCAGGGGAGCTTGAAACCCCAAGAGGGAAGATTTAAAACTTTCCAAAGGCTTGGCAACTCCAGGAACTAGAATTGACACACCCGCTATCTACATCTAGACAATGGACCATTATGTGTCTCTTCTCCCTCAAATGACCACAAAGACAATGAACAATTCCGTGTCCCGCCCTGCCCTGACTCTTTAAAAATGGACCCCTTCCTCCTTCTTGAGGCCCTTGAACCTCACCAAGGAGCACACCCCCAATAAAGGCTGCCTGTATGCTGCTTTAGTCTATCTTTTCTTTTAGTCTTGCTGTGACCTTGGTTGTAACCTGACAGTAATCTTAACACATACAAATGATTCATACAGAAGATAAACAGGAGTTTAAAAGAAATGCTTACCACTTGTTTTAAAACTATAAACACTCATGTTTGATCTATTTTATTCCTTTTAATAGCTTTAGAAATATTCAATATTAAGATCATTTTTTAATCTTTGATGCATTTTTATTTTAATATGGATATAATATCAGTGCATACTTACATACTTTCCTTCCCTGTAAATATATTTTACTGTATTTAAGAAAGATCATTACCTTGATAAAGGTTTTAATATTCATTGCATTTTAGTTTATAATTATGTGGTTTTATATACATAAGAACTTATCTTTGAATTATTTCCTATTAAAAACAAGTACTTTACAAAGATTAATCATTAAAATTTAATTGGTATTTAGTTATATGTCTAAGAATAATAAGTATAGACAAACTTAGTCCAGACTTTTATAACAAATTTAAGAATGGCTCTAATTTCCGGTGTTAAGTATAATGATTATGGTATTTGTCATAATTTTTTATCATTTACTACATGTCATATAACGTGCCAACACTTAACATGTATCATCACAGTTAGTACATATCCTAACAATTTGAGGTTGGTAAAATGATAACTGTCTGATGTTGTGATGGAAGTTTGTGTATTTTAAGTGAACTACTTATTTACTTATTTACTCCTGCATCTACTTATTATGTCAGATTTGCAGTTCATGTTCTTGGTTTTCTAAGAAAAAGGTATTTTCCCATTCCCTCATATCAAGTTGCATGATAAAGCACACTTTGTGAAAAAGAGCAATGAGAATTTTCATTGGTATGAGTCAAATGAAGCTCTGTGAAAAATCTGTGATTGACATAATAAAAATGACAAATAATACAATTCTTTGTGTTGCTTTAACAGGTGATGTGGGAAGAGCATGGCTGCTGCCAGCGTCCATTGAATGAGGCTTTCCCTCCCTAGTGCTTGTTTCAGAAATTTTTGGCTAAAATTTACTGAGACAGCAAAAAAGTGGGTTAGGCAGACTTTTTTCTACAACAACATGCTCTTTAATTTTATAGACTGATAGTTGTGTTCATTCTCTCTCTCTCTTTTCTGTTTTTTTAAGGCATAGAAACTAAATTTAGCAGGATAGATTCATGTATTATATTTGGAACTGATATTAAGTTTTTTTCCCAAAACAAATACTTCTAATAGTTTCTGACTCAAGATGTGTTTCAAAGTAATTAAGTTACACATATTTTACGTGTTCAAATATTTTAATTAATGACTTATACATACTAATTCCAGCAGTAGGATTTCAAAACAGTGGTAATAAGCTTATAGATTCCACTTAGAATAAAATCAACTAAATTTAGAACTGAAAAAGACCGTGTGGGTAATCTTTTTATTATTTATTTTAGGTTTCTTTTAATTTTCATTTTTTGCATTCCCAAACAATTTGAGACTGATAATAGCTATGTATTCCTCTCTAAAAATGCATATGTAAACTCAAATTTTCACATAGCTTTACAAACCACTAAAATATACCCATTGAATATCTACTGGTCAGTCATCATTCTAATCTAAACAAAGAAATTAAAAATTCAGAAGATGGTTTATCAACTATACAAAGTTGACATGATTTAAAAGAGCATCTATATTTTATTCATAGAATTTTTATTCTATCACAAATATGTAACTACTACCACTGATTTCTTAGTATTATTTTGCTAAAATGTCATATTTTCATATTAATAATATCCATTATACTAGTAATTTTATGACCACTTATAATAATCACCTTTATGTTAATTCCAAGGTAAACATAAAAATAAATTAAATTTTGAGATATATTTTATATAAATTTGCCACCTAAAAAAAGTACATTGCTTTCTGAAATTTTTTTAATCTAAGAACAATCATTTTTTCATCATCTATTACATATATCAAAGTGTCACTTGGATCTTTTTGTTACCTAAATTTTGTATGAAAAGTAACAAATAATACTTTTAAATTGTCAAATTATATGAATGTGTTCAAGGTTTTTTAGGTCTAGTAATTTCAGAGTAGAAATTAAATGAAAAACAGATGTGTTTTGTTATGTTAGAAAAAAATGAGATACATATAACTATTTACAGCTATTTGTTCAGCCAGGTCAATCATGGTAATGTCAATAGCAAAAAAGTTTCATAATATAAATATTTAGTGATTTGAGGAGAGGAAATTCTAATTTGTGTAAACTTGTAAAGAAATATCATTCTAATTATTTTATGACGAAACATGAATTTTTAAAAATATTAACAAAATTTGCTGAGGTTTATATTTACTCATATTTTAGCACAATTTTATCTAAATGTTGTAGGAAAAATTAGAAAATATTCATTGCAATATCACCCTTGGAACTTTAAAAATGACATTGTTTATGTTTTAATAATATATTCCTTTAGCTGCAATGATTACAATTTATTAATTGTGACACTGGATATGTGATGTTTTTGTTCTATTTTTAATAAATGAACAACTTTCCACTGGAAATTAGGAAATGTTCAACCATAAATAATTCTATTTATATATAAACACATATGTGACTCTTTTCTAGATTATAGTTAAGAACCTCATCAATATGTTTAAAGAGTTCAGTGAATCAATAGCTTCTGCCACCAAATAATCTGTTGAAGCACTGGCAATCTACTTAACATTAAAATGGTCAGAAAATGTAACCACCATATTTTGTAAGTGATTTTTAATTTGACATTTCTCTCATTTTTTACATGTACCTGAACCTTATTGGCATCACTCAGAAATTATTTATGCAAAATAAAAATATATTTATATTTTTTAAGCATTTTTTTCTAAAAAATGAAATATTTTCTATTTCCCTATATAGCACATCTATTTAAGCTATAGAAATTGTTTCATCACACTATTTTCATTGCTGCAATTTAAGTCTTTTAAGAAATGTCACCAGGGAAACAAAAAAGGACAAAGATATGATGGCAGATTGAGGAAGAGATAGAAATAATTTCAACAGCACAAAATTGTGTTTGGGATATATTAAGATTAATATATAGAAATTATATTTGGCCCCTATGAAACTCTTAATTTTTTAACTATGATTGTTTGTTAACAGAGTGAATGCTCCCTGTACCAAGATGGACAATTCAGGTACGTTTATTATGACAATGACTAAATTGCCATTGCAGTTGAAAACAAAGAATCAGATGTAACTAAATACTTAATAAACATAAAACATTTTCTTTAAAATTAAAAATCATTTGAATATGGCATTACCCAACCCAGAAATGCCTTATGGGGATTTAGGAATTTCACAAATAGACAACACAATTTACTTTTCATCACAAATTACTCCAAATTCTCTAATTTTCTTAACTTGATTTTAACTACTCTTTTATTTTTTCTTTCAGACTTCTGCTCGCAGCCTGAGAATTATGAAATTAATAGTGTGGTGATTTAACCAGGAGCTACGTATATTTAAAAAGAAGCTTCTCATTTAAATCATTCTGCAGCAACTATCTTCCAGTTTTGTTTATTGTAAATTTGATATAAAAGAACATAATGGTCTTTTTCAGATAGTGAATCAGGTTTAAATGATCCAGTTACCTAAAAAATGGCCTTTGCCATTAGCATGCTCTTCCAGTAATGTAGTAGCAGGACTATTTTCCTTGGTTAAGAGACTTTCATACAGTGATCTCAAGAAAGAGAAATATTTGGGTGTCTGAAGGGAATTTCCAGTTATAGTGAGAACAGCAAACAGTAGCAAAGATGCAGTGGGAATAATTTTGGTTTATGTGATTGGTAAAGATATAGGTTGTTAGATGAGGTAACAACAACACAATAAAAGCAAGTTGAGAAGGCAGGATTGGTCAAAATCCATTTTAATGACTGACCTTTTTACGGGCAGGTAACTGATATCTAAAAGCTATAAAAATGTTTAGATGAGACAAAGTTATAAATAGAAGAATGGTGAGACTGTTATTACAAAAAATAAAATTTTTGGATAAGGTGGTATAATTAGAGGTTGAAATCCGGCCACACTTAGGAAAATGCAACTGGAAGACAAGATTTTCAGATAGATGAATTTGAATTTTAAAACAAAGAGAAACTTCCTGGGCATTATTTTTATTTGGCCTGTGAAACTGAGGAGTTAAAATTATAGAAAGGTGCAGATTTGTGTGGGTGGCTCAATGAGAACAGAAATCTAAACTTTTATTTTGGATATGTTATGTTTATTTTGTCTATTTGTTATCAAAATGGAAATGTATAGTGCATTGTAGATTATCTTTAATCTGGAAAGAAGAAAAGGGTTTGAAGTATTAACTTGGAATAATCAAAGTATATATGATTCTTCAACTCATGATGCTGTTATGAGATTATCTGTGAAATTAGTTTCCAAGGATGCATCTGGGGACACTCCAACATTCACATTTCAGAAAGAAGAAATATCCAGAGGACAAAGAAGGCACATCATGTTGGAATGCAATTAGAACAAAAACAAATATTTTTATGCTAAACTATAGAGAATTATGATTGAAAAATGTATTAAGTGATAGAGGAATAAAAATTTATAAATAAACAAAACCCTCTCAGACAGGAAATCAAACTCATCATCTCATCACATATTAGGTTAGCAATACCCATTTACATGACCACATCTGCATGTAAGAAAATGTAGTCACTAGTTGAAAAGCTGTATTCCCGGACAAGTTCCCATAATGTTAGAGGTGGTCTTTGGAGGACATCATTGTATAATTAACACTTTTTTTTGTTTTGTTTTGTTTTTTTGTTTTTGAGAATGGGAAGGATTATTTATATACTGAGTAAATGGCGACAAAGAAGATCTATTTTTCAAATTCTCAATCTCTCCAAGCAAAAGGAAGCGAGATCTTTTTAGGAGGGATCTAAGTTTGGAAGTTACATAAAAACATGTCCTCTACCAACTCGTGATTTTCAGTTTCCAGTCACATTGTGACTTTTTCCTGAGACTGTGAATCTAGTATGTCCTTAGATCCCAGGTGAACCTGACCCATAGGCTCATTTTAAGAGTCAGCAAGTGGGAACAGAAAGTAGCAAAGTATGAACTCATAACTACTGTTTATCATTTATACTGAGTGATGAGACAAAGCTCATAATCATGCTTTTAGTGGGCAACAAACATTTTTAGCCTTATTAGGGCTGTGGTTCCAGGTGGAATATGGGAGAGCTCTAGGAAGATAAGGACATGTGCAGGGATCACTCCAGTCCTGAAGAGGTAAGGTGGGAACCCCCTCTCCGTCTTACTGCGTGGTCACTGATAGGACTTTTAAAGCCTAAAGCCCATGTGGGTATTTATTCTGTCTCCCTTCTTTCTTTAATAAATTTGATTCATAATGTCCTTACTGTTTTTTTTGTTCTTTTATAAAACTTTTTAAATTCTGTATTAAAATAACTTTGTCTTACAAATTAAATTTGTATGTGTAAGTTCTCCATATGTGCAGTTTCCATATTCCTCAAGTTAAATGTCTACACATCCTGCCCTCCACCAAACCACCAAGCGTTCTTCACCACTGTCCAGTGATTCTGTCACCATTTCCCCTCGGCCCCTCCTTTCCCTACTGGTAAAGTCAGTTATATTGCAGTGTCCAAGGGTAGGATTTGTTTTTCTCTGTTATTTTTGTCTATTAACATTGCACCAATGAGTAAGATCATGTGGTATCTTCTTTTGACTTATTTAACTTAGCATAATACCTCTAGGTAATTAATGGAAATTTATTTGTGCTATATGGAGTAACTTTAGATAAGTTAATAAATTGAATAAGTACATGTATAATTTATTATAGTTATTTTATAATTTAGGTTTTACAGTAGCATTTAAATTTTGGTTTATTCCGATCAGAATGTACACATCTTAACTAAAATTATCTTCATGATTTTGGATGATTTTGTCATGGTATAAGAGAAGCTCTGACTCATCTTTACCTGAAATGAATTGCCAGACAATGTTAGATACCATGTATTGAAGTAAATCAAAATCAGATAACTTTTCTTGAGTTATGAAGTTGTGACTACCATCAAAATTATGTAATTTATGAAGTCAATAAATGATAAAACATTGGAATGTTTGCTTTAATAATTTCGACTAATGCATATAAAGCACTTTTAAAGTGATGAATTAACATAATTTGCTAATTTTTAGCTGTTTTATTTTGGAATCAAGACCTCATCTTTTCTAAATATTAGTAGCAAGCTCTGAAATAGTTAATGATGTAAATATTTGACATACAGCAAAATAGATGAGGCATAAAATTATTAAATACAAAAATGCTCTGATTTAGAAATTCTGAAATGTCTAAAGATTACTATTCTAAGAAAAATACCCTTGGTAAGGCTCGAATTAGTAAAAATTTTGAATTAAGAATTTCCTCCATGTGACTACATGGTCCCCGTAAGCATCATTATTAGTAACCACAAAAAATTCCAACTGTCTTATTTTAAGTTATATTGCAAATACTTGTTAAAAAGCTATTTCTATTTAAAGTCAAATGATTCTGAGCAAGTCATTATATGCATTTCATACTATTGATTGTATCAAAATCTCTGGTGGCTAATATCAGCATTAACATTGATAGTTTTTGTTTTTTTCATACCATGCCGGACTTTTTAAAAACCAGAATAATTCTAATATTGCTTTGTCAGTCATCCTGATTATGATGTAATAGTAATAATAATTTTTAAAAATATTTACTATAATGATTTAAAGTTTATTGCATTAATTAGAGTATTTCGGTTATTAACCATTCATGATACTGGCAGATACTCTCCTAGAAATTTCTCTCCATTTTGATTTTTCTTGAAAAATATTTTGCTTTTATTCTATCATGCATTATTTATATGTTTTAAATCACTCAACATTTGGGGAAAAATTTAAAATAAGTATAGGAAAGCAAAACACTTAATATATTGAATTAGAAAAAATTTTACCTATTGAAATAATTTTTTGAACAGTTTAGCTTGTATTATATATTATAGGATTGAATATCATGAATTTAATATGAGACGGAGAAACCATATTAATAAAAGATTAAGTCAAAAGTCCTGGAATTTTATCATTTAAAAGTACTTAATTAAGATAATATATTTCCATGTAGAATTTATTCCTTACAGAGTAATTACAATTTATATGACTATCAAATATTCTTCTATGCTGTGAAGATGATGTTGGAAAACCACTGGTGTTTTCTTAATGAATAACAATGCTAAGAATAAATCATTGGTTGAAAATATGTCTAAATAAAATTTCAATTTAGAGAGTTTTTAAGATTATATTTAAATTAATTGTACACTTAGCACTTTAGTAAAGTAATTTTTTACGTGTGATCACAATATCAACTGTTGTAGTATAAATGGACTATGAATAGAAAATGGAAATTTTGCAAGGTAAAAGACATATGGTAATTGAATATAATATCTTCCATATTGGGTAGGTCAAATCAAATAAAAATATGATAATTTTTAAACACTAATTCAAGTGTCATTGACATTTGATTCTAATACTAGACTGAATACAAAAACATGTATTAAGTAAATTTTCATTTAACTTGTTCAGTCATAATATTCTGTTAATAAATGCCAATTGAACATTTAGTCTAGCAGTTTCTAATGCATAAATTTACAAATTCAATATTTTCTAAGATAATATATACTATGCTTCCTTTGGCAGAACTTCTAGTAGATCCATGCATTGAATATTGGTATGATCTTACACAAGGATGACATGTAAATTTGTCAAATGCTCCATACATAGATAAATAGATACAGATATAGATAGATAGATGTATGTATATATGGCAATGATTAATAGTGTAATTATGTTAATGTATGTGCATCAGATAGTTGACATTTGTGTTTCTAAATTCCTACAGAGATCTTCATTCTGTAATAATAATAAGCTCAACAATTGTTTCGAAAATCAATATAATTTTTTATATTTTTGTGAAAAATAATCCGTAAGTAGTGCAGCTATTATTTGTAGGTATACTAAGATCTATATTAAATTCAATGTTATTTAAAAACTTATATCAGTTTAAGAAAAAAGGTAAATTCCTTCACTTATAATTATAGCTTTTCTTGTATAAGCATCATCTTTTTTATGTCATGTCAATATACTATTATTTTATGATAAATTTCTCTAGTTCTATTTCTATATTTATTGCAATTCTAGTTGCATTTTTTTTCTTAGCAAAATATTTTTAATTTAGGATTTAATTAGAAAGGAACCATGTTACTCTATGAAAGTATTTATTTTAAAGATTTACTAATATGCATTTGTCACTCCTCTCTATGTCCTTCAAGGGGAAAAGGCAATTGACTCAAATTGCCAAAAATCTTTTTCATATTATAAATAAAATACAGTATCTAACTCTAGCTTCAAACTTGTATGCCAATTTCTGAGTTTTTTTGCTTTCTGAAGCTGAATACAACCAGCAACATGGGGGCTTGACTTGCTGCTGTTTCTCAACAACTGTTTAGAAGAATCCACAGGTAGAGTAATCAGGACAACTTGAAAGACTGATAATCACAAGACAGGTGCCTATAACTATCTTCTGACTACTAAAGGACGAGCTGAAGTATCAGACCCTCAAAAATATATGGGTGACATGCTTCTAGTTCCCCAAAAGAATAAAGAGTTGAATCTTAAAAGGTTTATTGTGAGCAAAAGGATCACCTGGAGGCATTCATCATAACAATATCATCTGAAATTTCTGCAGGCTCTTCTTGCCCAGATAGGATATCACCCAATAACCTGGGTAATGTCTACTCTAAAATCATTATTCTCATTGTGTAAGTTGAAAAACGAATCAGTATCAGTGAAGTCTGTTCAAGTTTCTCATTTTAAAAGCGATCAAACAGTAACTCATAATCTCTTGCTATCTTAGTTGTGGTTAGTATTTTTAATATATCCTGATTTACTAGTTTGGAATTTGTAAATTGGTGAATGAATCATTGTGAGCTTTTTCACCAAAAAGAGTAATTCCATGCCTTTAAAATCATTAAGTAATTTATATTTTATCTCACTATGAACAGATAATAATACTAATTATTACTGATACTACTCACAATAATAGAATGTGTTTCTTCAACCCATTTAGCAAACTCTTTAGTAATTCTAATTTATTTGGATTAGAATCTCAGAAATAATTTCTACTCATATAGAACATGGGAGAATGGTAACATTTATTTCTTCTCTCCATTTATCACTCTCCCTTTCTTGTGTTTCATGGAATTTAGACCAGAAAAATACAAAAATACACCCTTTCCTCTCTGTACACTACTAATTCCAAATTTAGGATGATCTCTTAATAATCAATGATATAACAGTTTAGGTAATGGAAACATTGCAGAAAAAAATATAAGGTCCATTAACACACTTGAGGGCTGAAATTTGTAATTCAGTTTTATGTGAGTTCACGTGTCCCTGAATTAAAAAAAAATCTAATTCAAATACTCCATTAGGTGACAGCAGTGGTTCTTACCTCAGAGTACTTTTGTCTCTCTGAAGGACAATTTGTAATCTTTGAAGACATTTTTGTTGTCAGAAGTAGGGAATTCTATTGGCATCAAGTGAATAGAGACTAGACTTCATTGAAACAGTTTGCAATGAACAGAAAGATCCCCAAAACAAAAATACATCTGGTCCAAAACACCATAATGCTAAGGTTGAAAAACTAGGCAACAAGTATATAAAAAGAAATAAGCACCTGGTTATATTTTTTAAAATTTTATCTACTATATGCTAAGTGCTATGTTTAACAATTTGCATACTATTTTATTATTTTATATGGACTTAGGTCAAGTTTTCACTATCAATTATATGACTTTGGGGGCAGGTATTAGTAATGTATATCAGCGATAGTACAGGTTATGACTTTTCTATTGTGTATTTCGTATTTCAATAAAATACAAGTCTTTTACATGAACTTGTCCCCATAAAGCCCTTTCTTAAAAAGGTGACTCAGAACAGCTTTCATCCTGTTCTTTAAACTCCAAGATGTCCTTGAAATGCTCCAGTGAGCACTTCGCACATATTGCTTTTTCTGACACATGAAATAATATTCTAGAAGATATATCAACAAACTTTCTTGACAACTTTGATTGCAAGGATGCTTAGGATCCTGAACATGGGATTTCTCAAGAGTGTAATTCCAACCTGGTTTGCTAGATTATTTTATCTCTTGCCTCTGAGATGGAAGGCCTGAAAAATATTTGTAGCCAATGTATTGATATTGAATGTCTTATAACAATGAAAATTATGTATATTAAATATCTTCTTTATATTTAAGATAAAGAAAGTTGAAGACACTAAAGTAACCATATAGAATGTGGGTGTTTGATAGAACTTTTCAAATACTAATTTACCACACTGAGGATGACTATGTATTCATGATCAGAGTTAAATGTCATATACATATTGAAAGATTTAAAATAAATAGCAGTCAGTTTTCCACTTACAATTACTCAGTTTAATAACGAGAAGCTCTGATGTACAGAAAGTTTAAGTACATGTCCAAGATGACATAGGCTGTTAATTGTTGACCAAAATTGTACAAATACTTGCTTGACTCCAAAGCACTTACTCTATCCAAACATCATTCCTGTTATAAGAGCTAATGATCTATGTGGGGAGAAAGGTAAGTCACAATATTAAGGAAAGCTGGAACTTCCTCCTGCCAGAGGGCTTTTATCACCTTTAACTTAACAAAACTAATAGGATCCCCTTTATTTCCAGTACACATTCTCTAGGCAACCAAGTGTAGGCACCCTTGAAGCAGCCATAAGTAGTATTCTGGAATGGATTCTTCACCTCTAGTGAACTTTGTCTCATTATAATATAATAAATGTATTAACATGTTAGGATTACTACCTCTTTTTGTACCATGACCAAATATGAATTTAAATGTATAGGTCTCTTTAAGAAATAAGCTCTACCAGAATCTGCTTTTTTGGGCAACTTTCAAGAACTAAACTCCATGTTTTATGAATATGCCTCCCCTTCTTTAGTAAATATTTTATAGTCACTCATGTCCCCTTGGAGCAGATACAGAATTTTTTTTATATCCCTTTAAGAGTGTATTCTTATTCCTTATTAATAAACTTGCAAGTACCACAGCCAGCTGTACTTTTTTTTTTTTAATTTTTAAAAAATATATCAAGACCCTCAAGTTCAGGACCCCCAACCGTGCAATAGCAATGCCATCTTATGTGCACAATAACAGTGAATTTTCCAGTCTATTATTGGACTAGATAGAATTACTACCTAATTGAGTTTGGACCATATGAGGAGATAAAGATGAGTCAAGTAATAAAAGGTTAACTTGTATCAAAGAAATTGGACAGTTTAGTTATCCAAAGGATTATTAAGTGAGATATTTTGATATTTATAGATCTTTCTGGCAAATATATAGCAGAGGACTGACTTGAAAGAGATAAGACTGGAGTCAGTGAGATTAAAGTGTTGTTTAAATAATTCAGGGAACATTGTTGAGTATCTAAACCCGGAGAGATAAAGATTACACAAGGATTGTGACAGAAATGAATTTGAGAAATGTATGAAAGATTAGAATTCTTAGGTTTTGTGAATGAATGAATTTGCCTGGGTTTAAGCTTGAGAGCGATAGTGATGCATAGAGAATTACCTCTGGATTTCTAGTTTGAGTAAATGGTTGGCTGTACAATAGAGAAGCAGGATTTAGTTACAATAAACTGTGAGAACGTATTAATTGAATTGCTCTTGGGTGATCAATGAAAGTAAAACATTCATACTAGTTTCTTTGGGGAAGACCCCAAAATTTGTATAAGGCTAAAATATTGATTATTTTGCAAACATCTTTTTGCTATGAAATAGAATGAAGAACAAAATGTTCTTTAGATTCAGTTTCTCTGCATAGAATATTCAAACTAGTGATACTGTATCAGAATTTTTCTTAAATAAAACTTTCAGAGTCTATAATCATGCTTTCAAACATATAATTAATCTCATTGCTCAAATAATAATCTACTAAATCAATTCATGATAATTACATTACAAATACCAGTTCTTCTATGATAACGTGAAAGAGAGATGAGTTGTTTTGCACAGTTAAGTTGTTGTCCATATCCTGGTTTCTTTTAGAATTAAAACCTAAATTAATTTCTAGTGAAATATGATCTTTTAATAATTAATATTGAAAATGAAACAGTTAACTATGGAAATCCTTTCATGAATAATATGATGTGACTTCTTGACAAAAATGTTATTTGAGTGAGGATAGGATTTAAATTATAGAATATTATGTAAAGAAATTTAACTTTATTAGTTTTTATTAACATTAGATGAATAAAAGGTAATTTCCATGTTCAGGTTCATAGCTATAATGTCCTTTCTCATTTTAAATGCTTTGAGCTAATTCTGTTTTTACCTGTTGGGTAAATGGAATTCCTAAGTAAAATAATTGCATATTTATTGAGCTCCTAAGTGCACCAAGGGCTACTGAACTCTTAAGCATTCTCCTCAACACACATACCTCAAGATACTAAAGATATTAAGGACACATTTTTACTTATTTAAATTAAGAAGCTGAATGGGTGGTTTAGGGTCTTGTCCTGTGACTAATATAAATGTGTTCAAGTCAGAGAACTGAAGAATCTATCATGCAGAGATGAGGGTAATTACTGATTTATACCTTAGAAAGGATTTGAAAACTCATCAGGATCTCTTTGAGTGTGTGTACGTGTGGTGTGTGTGTGTGTGTTTGACATCTACTAATTCGACTTAAGGTTAAAAAAAATAGTTTTCAGTTGGAAGGTGTTTACTGAAAATTCTGTGAATTTCAAACTTAAATAGCCAATACAGTTCAGAGATTCACCTGCAGTTCAAGCAATTGTACTGAGTGCCAGTTTCAATGAAAACACATTTGGCTATTTGATCCACCTGTATGGGACTGATACTTCCCAAGGGAAGGAAAGAGGGAAAAGGGGAGAGAAAGTGGGAGATGGAGAAGGGGGTGAATGTAAAGGAGAGGAAGAGGAGGACTGATATTTAGATAACCTAAGCCTTAACTCCTTAACTGAGCTTCAGGAGAGCTCAGTTTGCTACAATTTATTTTTAATCAGGATGTTCCCAGTTTTGTCTGGAAACAAAGTGTATATTCTTTAAACTGTACATTGCAGACTACATAAAGTGAGATAATGCAAGTCAATTTATTTTATTAACAATTTGTTGACTATTTTATAACTACATTTCTAGCTACGAGAATGCTTTGTGATTTCTGTGTATGTCATTCTGTTTAGAACACTGAATGAAATAGAAAAATGCCTTTTACCTCTAAGATTTCTGAAAGAATATGAAAAATTATACACAAATATACTTTTAAAAGGGGCATTTTACTAAAAAATGAAAATTCCTCAGAATAAGCCAAATATCTTAATAATTTTCTTCTAGAAGTGTTATGTAAAGTTAAAATATTTCAAGACCAAATTGTGTTGCAAGCTACTTGCCTGACTCTACAATGACCTGATGTTTGTGCTAGCAATGGTTTTATATATTCCTCAAGGAACTAAAATAATCTGAATAATGTCTAGCAACTCTCCCTATATTCCATTTTTCCTTTGAATTTCTGTGGGCTTCTTTAAATTGTGGTAACATTTCATGAGCCATATCCTGAACAAATTTTAGGTAGACAGTTCAGTATTGCTAACTATATGTAAATTGTACAACAAACACCTAGAACTTAATCATTCTACTTGATTGGAACTCTCTGCTCATTAAACAGCAGCTCCTTCCTAATTCCCCCTGGCTTCGGGCACCCTTTCTGCTTCCGCTTTCGCTTCTATGAGTTTAGCTATTTGAATACCTTATGTTAGTGAAATCAGACTTTATTTCTAACTGTCTTATTTCACTTAAGATATAGTCCTCAAAATGTATTTATGTTATATAACACATTAGGTCTTTCTTATTTTTTAGATGCAATAATATTCCATTGTATAAATTAAGCATAATATCTTTAATCATTGAACTTTCCATAGAAAATTTACATCATTTTGAACTCTAGCTATTGTGCAAAATGCTGCAATAAACACAAATGTGCAAATATCTCTTTGAAATCCTATTTATTTAAGAGCAACACAAAGAAGTGGAAGACTGGATCATATTGTAGTTCTATTTTTAGTGTTCTGAGCAATGTCCATACTATTTTCATTAGCATTTGTGCATTCCAGCAATTCCACTAACACTCTACAAGTGTTCTAATTGCTCCATGCTCTCATCAATACTTATGATTTTATGTCATTTTGATTTTATAATAATATAATACTAAGAGGTGTGAGGTGATTTCTCATTATGGTTCTGATATGCGTTTTCCTGGATATAAGTGATTTGAGCAACTTTTCACAAACCTGCTGATCATTTGTATATCTTCTTTGAAGAAATATCTAGTAAGGTACTCTGTTCATGTATTACATGGGTTTTTTTTTAATCTTTTTATGTCGAATTATAAATGTCACACATATTTTATATATTAACTGTGTGATATATGACTAACATATTTTCTGCCATTTTTAGATTGCTTTATAGCTCTATTGTTTTCTTTAATGTGAAGACTTTTTGGTTTCAGGTTTGTATTTTCCCTTCTATATTTTTGTTCTTATGCTCTACGCTTTTAGAATCATAGTCAATAAATAATTGCCAAGATAAAAGTTTTACAACTTGCTCTGTTTTTTTTTTTTAATATTACAGTTTCAGTTCTCACATTTGTGTCTTTAAACTATTTTGAATTGACATTTGTGTGTGTGACAGAAGGTTCTAATTTCACTCTTCTCCATCTTGATATCCAGTTTTAGTTAACACTGTCGAAGACACTATTGTATCCCTATTGTACAATGTTGGCAGCCTTGCTGAAATACATTTGACCATAAATTTGTGTTTATTTCTGGGATCTCTATTCTGTTCCATTGATTTATATTATTTTTTTATTTCTACATCATAGCATTTTGATTACTGCAACTTTGCAATGTAAGTGAGGAAATGTGAGAGCTTTAGTTTTCTTCTCCTTTCTCAAGATTGTTTTTGATATTTAGGGTTCTTTGTATTCCAAAAGACTTTTGGAAATTGATTTTTTCTCTAACTGAAAAAAAGACATTCAAATTTTTTATGGCATTTGTATTGAATCTATTTTATTTTGATAATGAAAGATAGGACTCCCCGACTCCCAGTAATGTTCAGGTAGACTTTCTCAAGATTTAGAACAAACCTTCTAAGACTTGATGCCGTGGTGTATGAATTATCTTGAACTAAGTTCAGTTGAGGTACTGCGTTCTTCATGAGTAATGTTAAGAGGTACCACTCCCTTAATTTCCAAGAAGGGAGTTAAGGAAATGATTTTGACTTAAAAATAAACTATCTATATTGCAGGGCAAACACCTAATTACAAAAGGATTTTGATTTTGCTTTTGTTTTTGTCATGAGTCACCCTTTTCTCCCCTTGAAGGTCCAGGCCCTTATCATACCCTTTAATTCAGGATAAAAGCTATTGGTCTGTCCTGTTTGCTCTAGAAATTAATCAATTTGTCATGCAAATTTTCCCTACATGTATTTTTTTTTTTTTTTCATTTACTAATCTGTCATGCTAATTTGGTCGCTCATGCAGCATAAGAATCCAGAGTGTAGAAGGACATTTCCTCTGAGACTCTATAGTAGCGTAAGATTTTATACCATCTTCAAATTAATGAATGTGAGATACTTTCCACTTATGTGTGCATTATTTTCTTTCAGTAATAGTTTTCAATCCATAAATTTTCCTCCTTGGTTAAGTTTATCCCGAGTATTTAAATTTGATGCTCTTATAAAATGTTCTTTTTCTTTATTTTACTACAGATTTTCTTTTGATTGCATATAAACACACACTTATATTTGTTTATTTATTTTGTATCCTGCACTTTACTGAACTTGTTTATTTTAACAAGTTTTACATTGAAACATTTTTTTTTTTTTTAAGTTTAGTCCTTAAAGGTTTTTACATATAAGATCTGTTTCCTGCAAATGAGGATACACTTACCTTTTTGCTTAGTGATTTGAATGTTGTAAGGGGGATGTTTAAGTCCTCTACTATTACTGCTTTTCTGTCAGTCTGTCTTTAATTCTATAAATCATTGTTTTATGTATTTTGATGCTCCATATACTGATGCAGATATATTAATAGGCTGTTATTTCACTGGAGCTTCTCTAGTGACCCTTCCTGAGATAGCTGCCAAAACTTCTTTGCTTGAAAGTACTCATTCAAGCTAGGTGGTAGACACAGTTTCCTGTCACCACCCTGAGCTATTGTCCTGAGAACTAAAAACTTTAGAACATATTCTTCTTCATCTCCACAAGTGCAGTGATGGTGGAGGGGCAGGTCTTCTTACCCTTAGGAACTTGCTACAACGTAGTCGCCAGCAACTGATATGTGCCACATAGACAAGAAAGCTTGAGAGACAACGTGCCCGGCAGCATATCCAGAGGGGAAACGTTTGTGACAGAAGACACTGGAACTCGGGTGGTGGGTGTGGTGTGACCTATAGGCTGATGTGCAATTTCAATATCCTAAAATGAAGGTAACAATGTGAACAGAAGAAATAATAAACTTTACAATTAAAATAATATAAAAAAAGAAGAAATATTAGCCATGACGTCTGAGCACCCTCTGTATATTGCCTCCATGTTATTTATCATTCAGTGCTCCCCAGATTTTAATTTTTCTCCAATGAAATGGCCCTCTAATATTCATGTCAGATATTTTGCACTAGCACATCATTTCCCCGAAGTGGAAACATTTGTTGTATGAGCAAGTCATTTTGCCCTGGGAAGAGTGTCTGAATTGCTGGTCAGTATTTTTGCTGGCATTGTGTCTTGACTTCTTCTGCTATTAATGATTACTTGTGTTTCCTCTCTTTATGGAGACGATTGTTCTCTTATTTACAAAAATCTTTAGATTTCAAGTGGGTATAATTTAGTTGTTTCTGTGGTAGGAAATTAGTTTGATACGTATTTTTTTTCTTTTTTAAGAGGAGGAAGGAATGAGGGTAGGAAGGCATTAAGAAAGAAAAAAAGTTAGTTGTTTATTTTTATATATTTTACTCCAGTCCTAGCAGTAAAACTGGGTCTCTGGGCCCCTGAGCTGTGTATGTATTACTCACCAGGCATGAGTTTAAGACTGTAACCACCAGGGTGTGCTGAGTTTTATATCTTAACATTTTGATGTTTTGGAAAGATCCTCTCTTTTGCACATTTTTTAAAATCAAACCTATTTGAATTAATAAAGATATTTGACTTAAGTGTATTATAAAATAATATCAAATCATTTTTTAAAGAATGATTTTTAAAATTGCTCTCCCTTGGTAACTAAGAATATTTTGAAGCACATGTGTGACTTTTGAAAGAATTCTTAACACAAGCAAGATGTCTGAATTCAAACAACATTATTTTAGAGAGGATTATGATTTTATTGGAGGTTATATAACTTATAGCCAGCATCAATAAATAAAATAATAATGGAATAGATTAACATATGGTAAAGAAAATATAAGCTTTTTAAATGTTTGAATTATTATTATTAATTCATTATTTGATGATGCATATTTATATGGAGATAATCTATTATGATTCCATCAATAAACTATAAGTTATTCCATAATTCCCAAGACTTACATGCTGAGGAAATAAAAAAAATACAGACAAAACAAGTATACAAATCCAAAGCATCTCTCACACATATACACACATACACACAACCCTTATAATAAAATTGTTCTATATTCAACATATAAAATAAATACTGAATGGCATAGAATTGAAGAAATGACTTTATAGAGAATGCATTGAGAAAAATACAAAAATATGCATAGAGAATCTTTAAGCAGGATAAACTTTGTAAATTTTTGAAAAAATATAATTTCAGGAAGAACTTTTTCAGATCATTCCTGTAAACATTTCTCAGAACAGGGCAACTTATTTACATAAATGCATTATTTATATATGACTTTAGGAATTAAAGTATATTTAAGATTTTGGATGAATAATCTATACATAAATATTTAGTAAGATCTCATATAAATGAAGCAATGCACCTATATCAACACAATGTTTTTTAGTAAATGTAAATCTCAAAAGAGATCCTTACCAGTTTTACTTGGAGAAAAACTTTAGTGTTTAAGTAAAGGAAGAAGGTTTTTTTTATCCCCTATCTTATTTTCATAATTCTTCCCTGAAGAAGAAGGAGTTACTGGAAGAAGATTTAAACACATGGGCAATAGAATTAGGATTGTAACACAAAATGAATACAAGACTTTTATAAGCAAAAACAGTAACAATAGCACAGACATTGAAACAGATAATTAAATTTGATTCTAACATTAATTTATTTGACTATACAGTATGCACTTCTGTAATAGCATAATTTATTTTAGGAAACCTCCATTCACTGTGCCATATTCACTCAATATTCATGATTTTGTGCTTGCTCCTTATTAAACTGAGACAGGAAAATATTAGTTGTATCTATCATATAGGAAATAATGCAATTGGAAAGTAAAATATCGTTTAATTTTTTTCTCTAATTTATCCTTGATGAAATCATGTTTTCTATAACTGGGGCAAACAAATTCTGTGCAATACTGTACACTACTGGGGCAAGCACGACAACTTTTACAGCATGCTTAGAAATAGCACAGTTATAGTCACATATATATACATATATATATATATATGTATATATATATACACACACACACACACACACACACATATGTATGCTATTATCTCTTTTATTTCAACTTTCCAACCTTAATCTACATTACTACAGTTGCCTTGTAGATGTTTTTCATTTGAGTCCTGTTGCTTAGACTAACTCTTCAAAATTGTGTCAAAGCAATTTCTGATTTGAATGTGGAATGATCCTGTTTCTCTCAGTTTTCCATTGTCATCTTTGTCCACTGAAATCTGGCAAAAATTACATCTCCTATAATACTTTGGTTGATATTACTTTTCTCTATTCACACCAATCTCTTTAAGTACAATTATTTGTTATTTGTAATTATTTCATCAGATGTTATAGCATTTCTCCATTAAATTTCCAACTCATTAAGGATCAAAGTCATGCCATGTTTTTTTCTCTAATGTCTGGTCATTATCTTAATACATATTTTCAGTTTTTACTACAGCATTTTCAAATATTTCGGAATACTATAATTAACACTGTGTATCCATCATATATCTGATGACACAGCTGAAGATTAGGAATTTAAGGATGTTGGGAATCCATTAAAATGCTAATAATTTTTAAACAATCCTTTAAAAAGTTTTATTTAAATGCATTCAAGCAATAATTTAGCCATTTCACATATGCAATTCAGCACTTTTTTACTATACTCAGTTTTACAACTCTCAACACTAAAACCTGAACATTTTCATCAACTCCAAAGAAATATATACCTCTATGAAGCCACTCTCCATTTTCCTCTCACTGTAGCCCCGGAAACTGTTATTTTATGTCTTTATATATTTGCTTAATTTGAATATTTCACATAAAAGGAATACATATGATCTTTTTTCATCTGGTTTCTTTTGTTTAGCATGTTTTCAAGGTTTATCTGTGTATAAATTAGTACTTCAATGTTTTGTTGATGAATATAATCTTGAATAGACCTAATATTCAATACTTGAGTTTGTGGACATTTGGACTTTTTTTCAACTTTCGATGTCTGAAACACAAGGGCACAGGTTTTGTGTAGGCATATGTTTTAAATGACTTTGGATTTATAACTAGGAATGACGTTTCTAGTTACAATAACTTTATGATTACCATTTCAAATTACTTTCAAACGGCTTTCCAAAATAATTGTAACATTTTATACTCTCATATGAGTAAGAGACTTCCTTTTTCACTACATCATCAAAATATTTGTTATTGTCTGTTCTTTCAATGTGGTTATCCTAGTGTTTTTTAAAGTGATATTCAATTATTATTTTTTAAATAATTTTATATGAAGTGACGTTGGTTTATAATGTATGAAGTTCAGAATGCATCATTATCAATCAACATATTATACACTATGTTATGTTCCCAATGAAAGCCTAAATCCATATTACACAAAGTTGACAACTTTTATCAAATTAACCCACTCCTCTTCCCTTCTGGTAACAGCTAGCTTGGTTTTGTCCACATGTAATTAATTTTAATGTAGTATGCTTATTTAGTTCATTAATTTGTTTTGTTCCTGATGAACCATATATGAGTGAAATAATGCGGTGGTTGTATTTCTCTACTTATATTTCACAAAGCATAATACCTTCTAGGTCCATCCATATTGCTAAAAATGGAAGGATTTTATCACTTTTTATAGTTGAGTGCTATTCATATATACATATGTATGTACATAGGTATGCATATGTATATATGATCTTCATCATTTGTAAGATTTTTGAGCACTTAGATTGTTTCAGCTCTTGGTTATTATAAATAGCTCTGCCACTAGCATGAGGAGACATATATGTATGATATCATATATTATATATCTCAATCTGCAATATATCATATACGATATATATTTCTTCAAAGTTGTTTTTTGTATTTGTTAGATAAATACAAAGTGAGATCATTGCATTGCATGGAATTCCAATTTTTTACATTTTTTGAGTTATTTCCATACTGCTTTCCATAATGACCACACCATTTTACATCCCTACCAATAGTGTACGTGTCTCCATTTCTCTACATCCTCACTAACACTTATTGTTTCTTCTCTTTTGAGTAATAACTATGCTCAAATGTGTGAGGTGATATCCCATAGTTTTTATTTGAATTTTAATAATAAATAATAAATATATTCATATGTATTCATATATATACATATATACATGTTGACAAGTGTGTAGATAAATTTTTACCTTTGTACAATTTGTGGAGTATAAAATGGTGCACTGGTTATTTATCTGTGCAATTGAAATATGGATCTCAAGATGTGCATACCTTTCTGTGTTCATTGAAGCATTATTGACAATGGTCAATAAACAGAAACAATCTAAATGTCCTTCAGTAAATGAACGGTCAAAAAAATGTGGGATATACATGCAATAAGTTATTATTCAGCTTTAATAAAGAAATTTTACCATATTTGATAAGTTGGATATCCTGGAATACATTATACTAAATTTAATAAGACACTTCCTGATTCCACTTACATAAGCATATACAACAGACAAACTCTTAGAAACATAGAGTAGACTAGTGATTGTCAGGGCCTGGACAAAAGGCAGCGGGGGGCATGGAAAACTGCGAATCAATAGTAAAAAACTTTAGTCACACAAAATGAAAAAGTTCTAGCGATCTGCTGTACAACGTGTGCTTATAGATAGCAATATTCTATTGTGTAACTACGTTTTTAATAGTTTATGACACATGTTAAATAGTCTTCCTACAAGAATACAAAATATAAGGGCAATAACTGAAAATTACAGTGTTCCAAATAACTTTTTCTGCTTAATTAATTGAGTCTCAGTATGCAAAAATACATATTTTAAATTTTTAAATAGTATTTTATGCTAAAATTCAAATATAATCATTATTATACCCTATATGTTTTTCAATTTTTCTTATATAAAATTTAATTCATTTATTTATTAATTCATTCATTTTTAGTGATGTAAGAAACATTTTTTAAGGTATGAAGGAACGGAGGGAAGAAGAAAGGGAAGCAGGCAGGATTAAAGCACTTTATTTATTTAATTATGTTTGTTGATCTCTTGCTTGATCAAGTCTCAAACCCAGTCAAGTCTGGAACCCAGGACCTTGGGCTTTACATGGACAATAACACAACTGTTGGCTTCACACTTGAGCCAACAGGGTGCCTCCTATATAATATAATTAAAATAAATGATTTTTTGTTGTTTCATGCATATTAAAATAAACATTTTGGATGGCATTTATGCTAAGTCATCAGATAGTTGAAACTTAACCATGCTGACTACATTTCTAAGGAATTCTTTCATTTGTTATCATGTCACTACAACTGTGTATTTTTCCTTTTTTTTCCATGTTATTTTCAGTGTTCAGAAAATAATAATGCTTTAAAAGAATGGCTTCACACTTACCAATTAACTTTTGCTGGATCCAGAAAGTATTCATCATATTGTTTCAGAAATTTTGGTGGTTTATGGAAACACATGAAATGATTTTAACAGGGTTACTGGAATTCAGTTGTTTTGGTTAAATTTGTCCAAGTATGTTATTTAATTAAGTAACTGAAAGTTTTAAATTAAGTATCATTAGCATGACCATCTTACTGACAAGCAGTCATTAATTGATTACCTGTTACTTGAAAAGCATTTTAGTAAATTTCACTCACATAACTTCCGTTTCAATCAATACACTGATGAATAAAAAAATAAAATATTATGTATCATTCCTAAGTTCTACGTACATTAAATTTTTCTATTTATATATACTCATGAGTTTTGTAAGTGTCTAAAATGTCATATATGAAGTAGAAGCTATCCCCTCAAATTTATTATAACTCTTGTGCTTCCATCTTGAATGATTCATCATCATTCCAATTAAGGTAAAATGTTGAGAATCATCTTTATTTCCTTATTTTTCCCTAACTCCCTATTTCCAGTTGATCACATAGTTCCTTTTCCCCTGCTATTCAAGAAAGAAATCTGTATCTTTGAGTATACACTACTCATATTATTAATTTGTTCATTTTTCTGAAGTACTTAGTATTTTATGTAACTTCTATCTAGTTTCCATGTTGAATCCTATGTATATTTATTCTCCACCAAAAAATCCTGGTAGTTCATTTTTAAGTATGCATATATGATGTAGCACTAATTCCTAGAGTCTTTTGTTTGTTTCACTCTATTCATGGCTAAAATCTAAATTTAATTTTTTTACAAGACTTCTAGGGATTCTGGTCCCTGCCCATCTCAACAATTTTTTCTTCTTTCCCTCCTCTTCGATACTATCCTAGAGTCATATTGAACTCATTTGACTAGATTAAATGTGGTCTGCTCTATTTTACCACTCAAGTTCATGATTCAGTTGTTTTTTTTTATATACTTTATGGGGCTCATTGAACTGATAAAAGACCTCACTGTTTTACTCTCCTTTCTCATAAACACACCAACTTTAACTTGTTTATATTTTTTTCACACTTGGACACTTTTGATAGTAAAAAAGGGAATTAATAATTATGTGAAACAATATAATAAACTTGGCTTTATCAAACTGAGATACATAGTCTTCGGATCATTAATAGGTTATCTATGTTATTTCCAGAAAAAAATTTCTAAAAGATTAATCTGGTATGTGTTCTTTCATGGTTAAAATCACCAAATAACTTCCTGTTAATTTCAAAATAGAAATTAACACCTTTTGTAAGACATAGAAAATCATTCATGTCTACTTCACTTCCATTTTCACTATTACCTAGCTAACTTGTGAAGTCTCAAGTGTTACAGTTTTCTGACATCTTTAAATTAAATTCAAATAGATGAGCATACTGTGGATCACAGAATATATTACAAGTTCAATGACTATGATCACAACTAAAACATAACCAATCTGGAGAAAGTATTAACAAATAAATTAAAATATTTTTTAGCATCAAGTAATAGGAAAAGGCATAAGGAACATGCTCTCTCCCTACCTCAAGATTCTTGCTTTTTCTATATACCGAATATCCTGCCAGGCTTTTGACTGCAAATCACACAACTACTTATTAATTTAATCATTTGTTTTTTATGATGCTTGGGTTGTGCTACACTTTTATATCTTTTTTCCTCACTTAAAATACTTTCCAGGTCAATTATAATCTAGTTTAGGTAAAGATTTCTGATAGCTCATTTGTTACTGAAATTTTCATAACTAGCCTGGAAATGTATAGAGAGAACATAACCTGGAACTTGTGATGACTCCGTTTTCAAAAAAAAAAGCTAGAAAAAGTACTATTTAGGGAAGAGAACCTGAAGAAAATGCAGCAGTCATTATCTGCGGTATGCAAAAAATGTTCTTTGGGTTTAGTCAGACGACTAGAGTGTTTCTTATGTGTAACTTGGAGTGAATTAGTTGTTCTCTTGCTTAGAATAATGTTGCAAAAATATCCTTTTCATGTTTTCTGTTGTGTTTTCTGCAGATCTATTATTTAAATCATATTTTATAATATAGTATAAAATTATTTCATGAAGATTCTTGAAGGTAATGCTCATCTTTTAATTAACTTCCTTATTTTCACCATATTGGTGTAAAACAAGTTAATCATTAGTATGTTCTACTTTGTGATGACTGCTTACAAATCCCAAAGATACGCTATTGCCCTTTAGCAACTTTTTGAAACTTGGTTATAAATGATCTGCAATTTAAATTTAATACTACTTCCCTTATTTTTTTCTTCATTTGATTTTTCTGCTATATTTCCATTTCCTTGCTTATATTGTTAAGCTTTTCAAATTTGTTTTGAACGTAAATGTAATATACAGATAAAGAAACAGGTAAATTAATAAAGATTTATTTTGTTTATGTAAGGATGTTTGGTTAAATATTGAAATTTTGGATGCTAGGTATTAAGACTATTGATAAAATATTTAGTTTTTGAATGTGGCTTTTAGAAACAGTTTTGTGTATGAGCTTTGT
The DNA here is from genome assembly GCA_004363575.1 of Solenodon paradoxus. Lineage (NCBI taxonomy): Eukaryota > Metazoa > Chordata > Mammalia > Eulipotyphla > Solenodontidae > Solenodon > Solenodon paradoxus. The sequence goes on along the minus strand of RJWH01000116.1, from coordinate 1,226,600 downwards.
AGCTATGATATATATATATATATATATATATATATTGCAATGAATGTGTATCTTGTGACATTATTACCATAACTGTAAAATTACAAACTGACTACCTTTCAGGGGAGAGATACCTTTCCAGTTATTAGTTATATTTGTTTATTAACGTACTGTCATATTTACTTTTCTATAGAAGGAACTTTCCCTAGAAATCATTAGAGTCAATTGAATTGAGATTAAATTCTAATCTCATTTATTTAAAATCATCATTTCCATTTTTTCTACTCTCTTTTGATTTATTTTGATTTTATTTCATTTCAAAGTATAGTGCTGACATGTACAGATATCTAGCTTCAATATGGTATGATGAAACTGTAAAGTAATTTTAATTGATAGCAGTATACATTAAAGATTCAGAATAAATTCTTGAGACAAATTCTAAAAGTATCTCAATTTATAGATACAAAATGCATTATTATTTTAAACTAGAAAATGATCAGGAAATTTGAAGATACTGTAGTATAACAAAAATCAGGACACAAGTTATAAGACATTATTCACAGTATTGCTTACCCTCAGTGAAATCTTAAAGCATATAGTTTCAAGATTAATTGATTCATTAATATAATTTTGTGGTATAAAATGTTGTAATTGATGTTAGTAGTATATATATATACATATATACATATGTATACATATATATATATACACACATTTAGATGCTCCATAACCCAGAAATCTCTGGGAAGTTAGCAATTATGACTCCCATGTGATTCTTTTGTAATAAAATGAATTTAATATGCACACAATTAAAACCTATCTATATTAGAAAGCATTTTAGAAAATAATTTTGTAAGTTATTCATATTTCTTATTTTGTTTAAATTGAAGAATAAGTCACTAAATGAATAAAATTGTTATGTGGAGTTCTGAAATGTGAAGTAGGAAACCAGTAGCAGGTACACTTCTAATACGGTCTGTTATATAAGTTTGAAATTAGAAGTTTTATATAATTATAAAGCAAAATCAAATCAAAGCAGAGGAATCTATAAAAATCCATAAGCAAAATAGAATACATTAACTTGATTTTGTACTCCATCATGCATAGAGGAAATATTTTAAGTGACCTAAAGTTCAATAAGTTATGAATAAATGTAAAGAAAAAAGATACAAGTAATACTGTTAGAGTTCACAAATGTATTAAGAGGTTATAGTAATGTATTTCTTTCAAAATAAGCATACTCAATAAATAATCACATTAATGTTTAGAACTAACATTTTAATACAAGAGAAACATTAGAAGATACATTAAGAGATAAGCAAAACATAGTAATCCTAATTCTAAACTAGAAATATCAATGTAATTCCTAATATACTTCCCTTGTCATATCATACATAATTCTTCACTGTACACATTGCAAAGGTCAGGGAACAGTGATCAGTTCTATGAGAAACAAGCACTCCATCATTTAGATGGCAGTATCTAAATGCAACATCTCATTAAAAGGAAATATGAATGCCTGGAAAATATGAAGTTACAGGTCTGGAGCAAGAAATACACCTACATTTTTCTAGCCCTAAAGTCAAAGAATGTTATCTAGGTTACAGGTATTATTTGAAATAAATATTTGAACCAAATTAAGAAAGTTGGAAGGGCAATTTGAGCATAGATTTGAAAAATACAGTAAATGCATTGAAATATCAAATAAGCAAAAATAAAAAGTCCACGAAATCATAGTGATGCCTATGACACATGTTCCACACATAAACTGAGGGAGGAAAATCCAGACATAAAATAAAGAAACTTTTTAGATCCTGATTTGAAGAAATCAACCAAAATTATGAATCATTTTGGTACTTTAATGATATTAAGCATTTTTAAAGACAAAATAAGATATTTTGAGCAAGTTTTAGAAAAAAAAATCATAATATACATATCTGAAAATATTTTAAATCAAAAATGCAGAAAATATTTCAAAACATTTTATTTTACTGTGCTATATATATTTTATTTTACTGTTATATAAAGAATCCACACTGTTAAACATGAATGTAATATTTTATGGCAATGTCAGCTAAGGAAATTATCAAAAATATTTGTAACTTGGTAGAGTAAGACATGGTTGAATTTTGCATGATATTTGTATTATATTGAAAATAAACTCTAAAAAGGAATTCAAACAAAATGAGCTTGATGCTTGAACATCTTTAAATATTGAAGTTGCATTGATTTGCAAAATAATATAAACCTGTATCTGCAATTTCCCCATTCCTTAGATACATGACAACACAATTACCCACCACCAAAGTACCAAATATTCTAAACTGTTGTCCATTAAATACCATCACCATTTGCCCCTATGCCCTACCCATTCCCTAATGGTAAAAATATTTTTTAATTATCTAACCTCATAATTTTTAAAATTTCTTTCCTACGATAGATTGTTCCCATTTCCTAGCCACCACCAAAGTCAAAAATAAATTTAGAGACAAGATTAATAATTTTTCATTATATTTGCCACTTTATTTACAATTTGATTTCTTTTAACTTTATAGCCAAAATAAACTCATATAGTAACATTAAACATATCAAAATACAAAAACACGTCATAGTTTTAGTCTGTTATAATAAATTGTTTAGTGTAATGTAATTCTGTTATTGTTTCCAAATTTAATTTTGCTTATGAGTCAGAAGCTGCTTATACTCCACATCTTCAGAGTGATATATCTACCTCAGAAAAATTGATGAAATACTTTTTTCTAAAATTGGTAGTTGCATATTTTGAAAACTCTTTGTGTGTGTGTATATGTATATGTATATGTATAAATATATATAATCTGATGCGTTTGCTCCTTTTAAACCCATTTCTAGATTTTTATCAATGAAACTTCATTTTTTGTTAGTTTACAGCAGGTTTCTGCGTTGATAAAATACAGTCTCCTGTTAGATGCAATTTCTTTTTTCTAGTAAAAGTGACAATTCATATACTGTTTTCCGGGTGATTGTATTCTTGTTCCAAATTAATTGAAAATGGATAATCAATTGCTTTCATTCATAATATTCTAAGATCCTATATTTATTATTCTAAGTTAAAATTCTAACTTCCCATTTCTTTAATTTTTGCAAATACAAAACAAAAAATAATTAAATACCAGTAGCCATTAGCAAAAAGTTCCCAAGATTTTGCAATTTGCATTTTTTCAGAACATTCATAAAAGAAAACATTAATAAAGAGAAAAGTATATTTTCTTTTATATATACTTCAGTGTAGTTCATTCTTTAAAGTTGAAGAATAAACTGAAAAGAAAATTGACAAAATAAAGATCACTTTCTGAGTGTTTCAAATTTGGCTCAGTAATATTTAAGATTACTGATTTTGAGACTTTCATTTTACCAATAATAAATTAAGCTTTTCTGAAATATGAATATTACTTAATATTTCACATGTCTGAAACAACTTATAAAGAGAAATTTCTCAGTGAAAATGTTCCAAAAATTCAAAATAAAAATATGTATATTTATTACATTTATTTATTCTTTAATTCTTATTTACAGCATTGAGGATAAAAACCAATATTAAAAAGATTATTTTGTACAGGAAGAAAAAGAGGGATAGAGAGTCAATTGGATAAAGGATTTATTAGGTAATGAAGGAAAAACTGAAATAGTGGTGTATTTACTCCATTATATACAGATGTTGATTTATACATTATGACTACTTAATATTATTGCAAATAACCCAAAATCAAATTAATCAATTAAATAAATCAAATTAATTAACAATCAATCAAATAAATTTTCAAAATAATCAAATTAGTCTTTAAATTAATTTAAATGTTATGTTCTCTTTTAAATATAAGAAATGACATTATTTAAAGTTAACTTGATACGGTTCTAATTTAAAAATTAGAAGCAATAGATATTTGACTAAGAGAATTTCACTATATAATAAAAAAATAAAAGGAGCTGACTTATTTTAAATTTAAGGTTTTAACTAATTGTTAAATGACTGACACAATTTAAATATTATACACAACTAGAAAAAATAAAACATGTACCATGAAAATTAATGCTATAAACTGATGTGTATAAACACATCCAAACACATCAAAAATGCATAAATATTCATGAATATATAGCATGAATATGACATGGAACAAAACAATGTTTAACATTACCAAAAAATATCCTTTTATAATTTAAGAATAACTAATAATCCAATGAAAATATTGCATACATTTTATGCATTAACACATATTATACTTATAATGTAGTCTATATACTTTCTTTTTGAAATATTTCATGAAATTAATGTTAGTTCGTAAGAAAGCTTATACTGAAACAGAGAATTAGGTGTTTCGTAATAGTTTAATATAATCTGTTTTACAAATAATTTCTAATTGGAATTAGATATGTCATATATATTTATATATTTTCTGCCCTAAATTGAAGAGAATAAAAAAATGAAGTGTATTGCAGGGTAAGAGTGACATTGTGAGAGTAAGAATATAGGTAGAGGATTAAGGATAAGTTAGTGCCTGAGCTCTTCCTTGAGCCGCTGTCCATATGTTTAGTGCCATTCTATTCGGAAATACAGCTTTCACCCTTTGGTCCAGGAGCATCATTGTACACAACTGGTTTAGGGCACAGGCAGTATGGTTAGCTAAGGTAGTCATTATTGCAAGTTAATTATGTATGTCATCCATTTTAAAAGACCACTAGGGTGTGCTTCTGACATTTAAAAAATAAAAACCAGACTAAGCATCATATCATAATGTATTAGATTTTCAGAAATTCTATATAACTTCAGAACATACACATTGTTACATTATTATATTTCCATATAAACATATGCTAAGAAGGTCAAGTATTACTCTGAATGTTGACAATGCTTCCCTTAAAAGATTATGACAACAGCACATCTATTTTTTTCTCTATTTCTCCTTAGAGGGAGAATAATTTCTTTATATTGCATACCTTAGAAGATCTCCAAGATTGCCCATATTTTCCTTTAAAATAAAAACATGTTTAGAGTTTGATTCTAGGAAGATTCTGGAACCTATGCCATTATATTAGAAATATTTAATTCCATTTACATTTAATAGTATTTGAAAATTTTTCCACATATTAATCAATTATAAAACAAAGCAAAAAAACACTTATTCCATTTGTAGGATGACTAAACTAAAATTTCTTTCAAAATATATCTTTCACAAACATTTTTCACTTGCATAAACTTTTCTTCTATGCATGCATTTCATTAAAATTTTGCCTTTAATCCATTCTTTAGCAGTCATTTTACTTAAAGCAAAATGACTTCTTTTAATACATTCATATTAAAAAATCTTTATTTTTTCTCTTTTTTGATTAGAAAGCACATCTTTTCTTTCCTTCTCCTGGTCTACTTACTATATTTATTTTACTGTTATCTTTTAGTGTATGATATTCTTAAAGGAAAATTAATAGACAAAGCAAAATTTCAAGCACCGTACTTGCAAACTATAAATATATATATATATACACACACACACATATATACATAAATATATGCATATATTATTTGCTTTTTTATAGTACAATTTCCTCAGTTGACATAAAACATGTTTATGTAGGCAAAGCTAATGAATTTAACATAGCTTTTATTTAGATCATTATTACAATTTGATTTTAGCAACAGTTTATGGTTACCTTCCATGAGTCAATTATATATTATTTAAATTAGGCAATGTAATTTTAAATTTATAATACATACACAGACAAACATACACATAAACATGGGCAGAGATCTCTTAGTTTTACTCCTGAAATTGAGGTAGGCATCTCAGGGTCTTATTTTTATTTTCTGTGTAAAAGTCGTGTACATTTTAATTTCCTGTCATCCTGCTTAAAAAAAAAATGAGTTAAAGCAGCAGTTTGCAGAAGTTTTCAACTTCAAATAATAAATTGTTCCATCCCAACCCTCTTTACTTTCCTTTAAACCAGATGGTTATGTTTCAAAAGCAGTTGCACAAATAAAGATGCAAATTTCTTTCTGCTGACGTTGTACTCAGGCCAGTTTGCACCATTGCTATTATCTTGGTGGAGAAAACATCATCAACACCATTTTCCTTTTCCCTTTGAATTCATGTAGTTTAAGTGTTGTCTCTGTTCTCCTTCTTCCAAGCTGTAGGGTTAATGATATCTTTTAGGAACACCATCAGTGATAAAAATTGAAGGCTAGGCTTCAAAGGATATCATTTAGACATCTTTGAGTTTAAACCATTGACTTCATGCTATGCCAAGATTTTCCCAACACATCATAGACACAAAACACTCACACACAGACATTCCTCAAGCAGAAACACACTTGGATGTACACAGTGGGAATCTATAAGTGATATTATCATGTGTCTGGGAGTTAATATGACTCCCAGATATTCTCTCTGCTGTTTATAATGTCAAGGTTTCTTCCTGAAAATCTTGTAGTCTTTTTCAGCCAGAAAAGTAAGGACTTGTATCAGATGTTATTGTTCCTGTGTCTTAGTAGGGAACAGATTGACAGTTCATTTTGGTCTATTTTAATTGGTGTCCTAACACTTGTAGTTCTGTTGGTTCTAAGTGTTTCCCTAAACTGTGGTCATCCTGGTGGGATGCATATTTGGTCCCAGTCCAGTTTGTGGACCCAAGTTTTCATCACCAACTGCATCCTAGTGTCTTCCCTAGATGCATGTAGCAGGGGCCAAGCCATAGATGCTTGGTGTCTTTTTTTTTTCCATACTATCTTTTCATACTTTGTACAATGTTGTGAGTAGACCCTTTACCATGAAGGGAGTTTCTCCTCAATCACGTAGAGGTCCCTCTCTATTCACAAGTGTGGGACATATCTCCATTGTTCCATCTTAGGATTCCTCCTGGCATCTTCCCAAAAGTCATAACGACTTTGTCCTGTCCATCAGAAGTCCCCTGACTATATTGTCACTACACCAATTGTTATGCAGTGTTCATGTTCTGGCAGAGAAATGCCTAGTAGATAGACTGAGGAAATCATAAGAAGATACAGGTGGCAAACACATGGTGTTTATTGTACTCATATGAGGGGTTTCTGATGGTGGTGGTGTGGACATATTTTTGCCTCCCCTGATGGTTAACCACAGCATGATATCATCTCTTGAAGGTTCAAGTTGGGCAAGTTACCAGAAAGTAACCATGTTGTTATCAAAGAAGGGAATCTTTTAAGTGGGAAAATAACTATGTTGGGTAGCAAGAAGGCAAGAAGAGTAGGCAAGGACAAAGAACATCTTTGTAGGCAAAGAAGCAAAATTCTAGGGCAGAACATCTCAGATACAGTCATTGTGGACAGAATTAGTTATCATCCCAGCAAGACCATTTGTCATATTCAGGGATGTGCTCAATGCTGGCTAGGTGTCAAGTAAACTTTTAAAAATGGGCATAGGTCACATTCTCATACTATCCTACATGTTAATTTCATAATATATACAAATATTGAATCATTATTTTGTATACCCGGTACTAATGTAGGAAGGAGAAAATCTGGGCAAAGAGACACCAACGATGAATGAGTATAAAGAAAAAAACTCTGTGATCGCAGTCCTAGAAGGTGGTCATCTACAGAGAGATCTCTAAGAAACTAAATTCGCTGATACTTTTAACTTGGATTTTTATCTTTCAGAATGGGAAGAAAACAAATTTCTGTTGACTAAACCAAAGAAAGTTAACTGTCTCAAAGAGAAATAGTTTAAAGCAAAATATAATCTATACTGATTGTTATATTTATTCTCATTCCAAAAACTTGATGTCATGCAATTGAAACAATGAATGTACATTTATTAAATTAATGTTTTATATATTTTAACAGTGCTATTCCTACTAAACCATTTTTTTTTCTTTTTTAAAGGAATGATGCAGACAGGAATGACAGTGAGCAGGCAGGCTGAATAGAGGAGGAAAAATATTCTATTTTTCATCTTTTTAAATTTAGTTGTTCACATTGGTTGCTCCTCTCTAGGCTTGGGATGTGAGCTGGTGTCCTTGAGATGGATGTAGACTGATCTCTATGAAGGTAACTGATCTTAATGCTACTCTACCGGTATATGCCAACAATTCTTAAGAGTTTAGCAGAACTTAAAAAATATAGAAGTATTCTAGTATTGTATTCTCATTTTTCAAATGAATAATCTGTTTCAGAGATAAGGGTGTTATTAAAGATAATCATGATAAAATCCAATGGTAGACTACATTTTACATTCTCTTCTATGCAATCTCTCATAGTGTCCATCAGGATTATCTGGCTTATTCATTAACTATTATGTATACCAGTTATAATGAAAAATCACCTTGGTTAAACAATGTGTATTGAATGGAAAGATTTCACCAAAAATATTATTCCCTCTATTCTTCAAAAAATTTTATTGACAATTTAAGAGGTCAAGTAAGAACTACTGTGAAGCTGTTTGAAAAATTACTGGCATAATTCATCATTTAAACGCTGTGTCACTGAAATATAAGACTTCTTTGAACTTTAATGAATGTCACACTTGTCTTTTAAATTTACAAGTGATTTCCCAGTTATAATGTATGTATAGCTGATTCAGAATTTCCTTTTCAGCATAATATAAAACATATTTAAATGAGTGCTAGGAAAAGATAGAGGAATACACTTTTTTATATATCTAGATTTTTTTAAAAACATTTAATTCCATCTTCAATTTCCATGTTTCGGAACATTTTTCATTCTTTGTCCCCCTCAATTAAATACCTTATAATATTTGTTTCTAGGAACTCAATTTTGAAACAGTACTCAATACTAAGTTACACAGACTCAGTTACAATTTGAGATCAGATTCAAATTAGTTATGTGATTCTGTGCAAATTATATAGCTCTTCTATGATTCACTTTTTTTCTGTAAAATGATAAATTTTAAAAAGTGTCCGATAATTTTTACAAAATTAATTTAGCATATATAGTAAGTACGCATCAAGTTACAGCTGCAACCATTACATATATCTTCATTATATTGAGAATTTTATTGTGGGGTGTGCTATTGATGTTATTAAACAATAAAACTATTATGTATCTATGTATTTAGTTATTGTGGAGGAAGAGCAACAAGAAAGGAAAGGAGAGAGAGAGAGACTTCCTATATAATGACAACAGTGTTTGCCTGAAGTAGAAAAGGAAAAATATCAAGAATTGAGTTTAAATTACAAATAAGAGTTTACCTACCCACTTTGCAACTTTTCTAGTTTGTTTCAGCTAATGTACTTTAAGTAATAAACTGCTTAGTAAACAAAATTTGAAGATTACTATTATGGAGATGATCTAACCTTACTTTTGGAATCATTTTTTGCTTTTTTTTCAGATAATGTAGAGAAATGCAACATTTTCTGTGAACTTTCAATCTCTAATGTAAGAAATTTCTTTGAATTACAAGTTTATGTTCCTTTTTAATGACAAGTTTTGTGTATTATGCTATTTATGACATGACATTAAAATATGATATATTTTTCTTTAAAGTTTATATAAAATAAATACTTAATTTTTTATGTTTATTGAGTCAATCAGTAAATAAACCTGCCATTATAATCTCATAATAAAAGATTTGATTTATTTCTTAATTTCTGTTTTTGGTCTAAGCTTTTTATTATTTAAATTAATTTTATTTAAGGGACATTGCATTAAAACTTAGAGATTTAAGACATACACCATAATAAATCCACATCTGTAGATATTACATTAAATATTTTAGCTCCTCTTTGGAAAAAAAAGATGAGCTTTTGGAAAATCAGCTAGTAGGCAAAGATTATTAAAAAGGAAGAAACAATAGTCCTATGATATGAATTATTAATAAAATAAATTATAAAAGTCAATTTGAGATATGTATCTAAATACTCAATACATTTGCTTAAATAGTGTTTAATGACTAGCTATCCTTTTACCTTTACTGAGGCAGAACAAAAGAAAATGAACATGGCTGCTTTAGGTTAGCATTCAAAGATATTCAAAGAAGAGAGATACAGCTAGGCTAAAATATGTATGAGAATACTATTCCATTCTTTCTTTTAAAGGTAGCTTTTCCCCATGAGATGGGGTAATTGTTTTGTTTATTGATTTATTTTGATAAGAATGTAGAATTTTTGTGACATCATAAAACAAATGAACTTTGTTACCATACATAAAGTTTATGATTTCTTTAAAGAAATTAATGTAACTGATGGTTACATCATTTTTATCACTATGATGTCTCATGGGAAGTTGTGAAAAGGAAATTTATATTCAGTTACACCAGTCTTTGAAGGGATAAATGTTTAAGGAAATTTAAGCACTTCAAGTTAAAATTGTGACAGCTTCACTTCCTTAGAGATGTTTCTGCCTTAATTTTAGTTTCTCAGTAATCTAATAACTAATGTTTTTAAATTTATTTCTTTTGGAATCACTTATAGTTAATTTATATCCCTCATAATAACTAAAGGGACACATTTGACTTTTCCAACATTAAAGTTCTTGGAAAACAGGAATAATCTTTTAAATTTTAGTCATTTATTACATAATTCTATGTCAAATTTTTCTACTTACATTCAATTAAGTTATTGTAGTCATTCTTTTCCTTCTATATATCTCCTGATAATTATTAAATAATTCTTAGAGTAAAATGATAGATTCTTAAAGAGCATCTCAATCTCATCTCATCTTTGTTTAATCTCATTTCCTAAAATATTAAATTAATAAAACCATTCGCTTCATAAAAAGAATTAGACTCTAAATACTAACAGTATAAAAATCCAAGTGAATTATTCTGAAATGCAAGGATTTCCATTACCTGTGCTCAACCACATTTTTTCTTGTCACTGAGGCAGATTGATGTGTATCCTTTCTCTTTGTGGAGTTGTTGGTCCTCATTCCCTTCCAAGCTCATAGCTGCCAAATAGGTGTCTATCATTGTGTCTGTGGGGAGGAGATCAAGATACAGATCTTAACAGTCTACCATCTTAGTCTACCATCTTAACACAACTCCCAAGTGTTAAACTTTATATACATCTAGTTCTCAATAAGTGTTTGTCAACTAGAATTGACTTAAAGAAATCTGCCTTTTTCTTAATCTTTCTTCTTCTCTGTTTGAGTCTGTTGAGTGGGACTTGTTTGGCCACCTCTAGAGAATCTGCTGGATACATTTGATCTATGGCATGTAATCTGAGTTAATGAACCTTTCTTTTTTTAAAGTCATTTAATCTTCAGACAAACAAAACCATTTTCTATGCATTTATTTTAATAGACAATCATATTTGGTACTTTTCTGGACCAATGGAAAAAAGGTAAATGTGAAGATTACAGCTAAGATGATAAGAATTTTATGCAATAAACACATTATTTATCAATATCAAGCATAACTAGTCATATAAAGTACAATGCTAAATTAAGTTTTGTGAATGTAATTGTGTTGATTTATTTTATAGCTAATTTGAAATAAATCATGCAAGGTAGAGCCCCAGTATTTTTAGGACATTCCAAACACCTCCCATCCTGATATTTTTTCAGCCCTTTTGAGAGCTGAGATACCTCAGGCAATAGAACTGTCTTTGGTTAATATAGTTACTTCTAATTAAATTATATTACTAAGTCTCATTCTTAAATGAGTTTCATGATATTTCTGTTTTCCAAATATATATATAGCAAGTGCAAGGAACAAAACACAATCCTTATACAGATATAAAAATCGTGCAACAATTAAATATTGTTTTGGAAGCAAAGGTTAGAGATTGGGTTAAGAAGATAGGACGAAACCCTGGTTCTGCTTAAAAAACTGCATGAGAAAGTATTGGTGACAGAGGACTGTCTTTGTCTACACATTCACAAAAACAATGAAGGAAGGAATAAAAATATATTGATCATTAACCTGAGTATTTGCCCTGTGGGTAATGAAGTGGTTCTAACATAGAAGGTTGCCAAAACCGGTATTGGACAACTGGGGATATAGAAAGAGAAAAGTTAATCAGATATATGAATACCTATACAAGTAGGACTTTGACAACTACTATCAAACTGCACACACACACACACACACACACACACACACATTTATATTTACATTTATATCCTGCTACTTCACCTCACCTCCCACTATCCCTACCTTATTATTGTTACATGCTGCTATAATGGGGATGCAGATAATGGTACTCTGTTTATCATCAAGTACACAGTAATACTAATTTGGGTGACAGTGTATGTTGCAGCTATCCATGTTTGCTTTGATTTCCATCCCTGCTGGGAAAAAAAACCCTAAAATTTGCATGGGTTAAAACAAGAATATCAAAACATTTTAAAATTAGCACACTACAGAGGCAGTAAATAATCCATAAAGAAATACAATAGCTCTCAACAAACAGTACATAGAAAATATCTTTGTTATAATTACTAATGGCTTCAGTTCTATATATGTATATACATTTATATAAAGTATTTTATATAGTACATAGAATACATATCATATTTATATGTAGTTTATAATTATAGATGCATATATAGCATGTAATCTATAGAATATTGAAAAATTATCCTAAGAGAATTCTTCTGGATGTTGTTAAAATAAATAAGAATGATAGAAATATACAGAAAGATATTACATGGTCATTGTTGGGAAGAATTAAAATTGCTTTAAAATGGTCATCAGACTAAAGTAATATACAGATTTATCCCTATAAAATATCCATTGACAATTTTCAAGAAAATAGAACAATACTTAAAGTTTGTATGAAATCACAAGAGATCCCCAAATATCCAAGGCAATCATGAGGGGAAAAAAGTGAAAGTGTGAAGGTATCGCACTACAGACTGATACTATTCTACAAAACAAAAGTATTTGAATCATGGTACAGGCAAAAAAAAAGCATACACACAGATCGGTGGAATAGAATTGAGAGCCTCAGCATAATTTCAGATAATTATGGTCAGTTAATTAATGACAAAGGAGTCCAGAGAATATACAGAGAAAGGGAAGTCTTTTCAAGAAGTAGTATTGGAAAAACAGAACAGACATATGTAAATTAATAAAATTAGTTCTCTCTCTCTGACATCAAACACAAAAGTTAATTCAAGATAGAGACTTTTATATATGATCAGAAATAAACATAAATAGAAAAAAACATAGGAACTATTTTCCATTACATAAGCTATAGAGACAACTTTGGAGATTTAAAGTCAATGTCAAGGAAAATAAAATTAACAAATAAATGGGAATACAGCAAACAAAGAAGTGAAAGAAACTATGATCAGCAAGACATCATAAGAAATGGGAGAAGATACTTGCACATCATACATAGAATATGGTGTTAATATACAAAACATAAAAGGAAAGACCTAACATCTAAAGATAACTAACAGGAGCATGAGAAAATGCTCAGCATCACTTATCTTAGGAAATAAAAATCAAAACCACAATGAAGTATCCCTTCACATTTTTGAGAATGGCCAGATTTTAAAAAGAGTAGAAAAAATAAATGTTGGTGAGGGTAAGGAGAAAAATGGCCCTTTGTACACTGTTAATGGGAATGCAGATTTGTGCAGTCATTTGGGCAATTGTATAGGAAATTCCAAAGTTAAAAATAGAATTACCATATGATCCTGAAATTCCAGTTCTATGTATCTGAATGAGGTATAGGAAAATACCAATTATAAAATATATATGCATGTCTATGTTCATCATAACACTGTTTACAATAATGAAACCATTAAAAAGGCTTAAAGGTCTATCAACAAATGACTGGATTTATTTTCTGTTCAAATTCATTATTTTAAAAAGCAACTCATTGAATTAACTTGCAAAAAAAAAAAGAAAATAAACCTTGTATACACAATGAAATACTATTCAGCAATGAATATGATGATACCTTGCCATTTACAACATGGATGAAACTACAGGGAAATATGTTTGGTGAAACCAATCAAAAGGAGAAAGAAAATGCAGATCGTCTCACTCATAGGTAGATCATATGGATCAGACAAAAACAAGCAAAATCATCATCAAACACTGACAACAGAATTGAGGTTAACAAAGGTGTGGGTCAGGAATAAAGGCAAGTAGGGTTCTTAAGGACAGTGGTAGAAAACTATTATAAATTTGTTGGTAGATGTTGTTTTATCTCAATAAATAAAAGTCTTCTATATTAAAAATATCAAACTGCAATTATGAGAAATTTAAATAATTTTCTAAGAGTAAGGTATCTTAAACCAAAACAAACAAGTATGAATCAATAAATTAGGGAAGGGAGATGAATATTTTTGAGAATAATTTCTCAAAAATGTCTTTTCACAATATCTTTACAAAAATATAAATAAAAAAGAGAAATTGTAAGAAATGAAAAGAAAATGCTGAATGCTATAATATCTATGTTATTTTTAAAAATCCAGTAGGAGAAGTCGAGAAACCAGAAGAGAAAAAGTGAGAAAAATAACAGAAAGTAGTTTTATTATTGTAAAGTAATCAAAATAGTTTCAAAGGAATAATAATAATTGTTGATAATTACTTTATCAACCTGGACGTGCCTTCCCCAAAATACTATTTTTTCAAGCAAAAAACAAAACAATAAAAATTTTATTCTTATGAAAGAATGCTAGATTAGTAACATACTTCTTATGGAAAATATTAGTGGAAAGTTCATTTGTAGTTTTAATACATTTGATAAAATTGCCTCTTTAAAGGCAATAGGTATTTGACTATCAGACATTTTATACACCAACACTAAAGATACTGACAGAATAGTTTAAATGAAATTTTATGAACAATATTTTCTTCATAATTATGATAGTAAGGCAAATGTGTTTTATTGAAATTATAACAGCAACATAATACAGTTTATCATGGCAAAACCGAGAATATATACATATATAAGTACACATGAAAGCATATGTATATACACACACATATATAGTATTTACAAGCCTTTTGGTCTTGAAGGATATGAGATAGATAAAATAATATAGTACTTGGTACATGTGAACTCTAGTCATAATAGTTAGATTTTGTGGCACTAAATTACCTTACATACACAAAATATATATCTTTAACAGGGAAAGTCTCTCTAAAAAATAGAAAAAAGTTCTTAAGAGAATACCAGAAAACAAATTTCATGTTCCCAATGCTCAAATCATGATTTATTACTAGTTTCAGTTTAAAGTCTGAATGTTTGCAAGGCATAACACTCAGTTTCAAACAAGAATTACATCTGCTTAGGGAAATTATTAAACAATGTTAAAATATATTGGGAAAATATATAAATGTAAGGTGAATCTCTCTTTAGCAGCCTCTATTAATAGTTAAAGCAGGATTTCTGAACACTGACTACAAGATACTACCCTCTGACAGCTTTAAAATTTGTTACCTCTGAGGATATGGTCTCAGAGATTTTGATTTAATTGACCTGGATGGAATCACTGGAATGGCAGTTATAAAAGCTCCCTAGGAGAGTCTAATGTTTAATCAATGATGAGAACCACTGATTGGAATTAGTAGTATGGGTTATTAAACATTATGGACACATATATAAATATATAAATAGTTTATATTTTATTTCTTTATTAAAATGCAGACATCACATGTGGGACAGGATCTTACATGTCCTCTATCATGTTAGTGCTTCTGCTTTGGTTACCATCAAAGATAAGGAATTCACAGTCTCTGGCACCCACGGTCAATTAAATAATAATTTCCTGAGCTGTAAATTAAACTTCTCTTCAAGTTACCTAATGCATTATTCTGTGTAATATCTCTCCTGAGTTTTTTTTTTTTTTTTTAATACAGAAGCCCATTCGCATTGCAAAATCAGTACAATCACTATTCTTCAATGGCTCTGTTAAAATAGATGATATATGTATACCCTCTCATTCTCTGGGGTTTCTCATTTGCTTGGATTTGCAGTTTTTCTACTTAAATACTCATCTTAATTAGATCTACTCATTTCTCACCTCTTCTTTATAAGTATTTTTTATAAATTTAAGCTAGGGAAAAAGTAAACAAGTTCCTACTTATCAGAATAAAATAAAATACTTTTGTATCTAAAATAAAATTATATGTTATTTACTTTTAATTCTCACTGTAGATGTCTTTAAATGAAGGTATTTGGGGGGAATGTGAGGTATGCACCAGGTATATGTACATCCTTTTTCCACGGTCAACCACCTGTGTTCCCATCTTCAGCAGCCAATAATAATTTAAGAAAATTATTGATCTTTTCACATTAAGGAAACAAAAGAACAGGATAAGTTAAGTGAGCCAAAAAAAAACACCATAGTATAGACTGAAAATGATACAGTATTCATTTATTTTAATGCATAATTATTCCCATAAACTTAGTAGTTTATTTCAAGGCATATATTATCCCATATTTCTCAGGTAAAGAATCTAGGTATAGTTCAACTGTGTATTGGCCAGAATTCATTCATGCCTAGAAAGAACAGTGGGGAAAATCTAATCTTCAAGCACCTTCAAGTTGCTGACAGAATTTATTCATTTGGAGTTGTATAATTGAAGTCCCCATCCCACCTGACTGCTAGTTTGACTCTACCTTCAGTTTCTAGAGATTTCCCATGATTTATTTTTTAAAGACTGCTTCAAGTGTGGCTTCTAACTTCAAGTCTGCATAGAGAGTCTTTAGTAATAGTCTGATAGGATATAAATCTTATGGCACATAACTTAATATTAAAGATGTAACACTTCATCCCCTTTGCCATATGCTATAGGTTTGAAGAGAGTCACAATATTCCCGTGTCCTCCTACACACACTCACAAGATACTATATACAAATTTAAATACAGAAGTGAAAATCATTAGATCATGCTGAGATTTGTTTGTCAGGGTTTCTAATAAATGGATTGAATATTTATGTAGAGAAAAATGTTTATTCTGTCATAAAAAGAATGGGTGAGATGCTAGTGGGAGAGAGAATTGAACATTGTCAGTCCTTCCTTGTACCTACAGTTAGTAAGGGATACAATACAGGGAAGTCAGTAGGCCCTGGGACACATCATCTTTCCTATTCCTTGTCCCTGTAAACCCTTGGAATCTAACTCCTTCCACTATAAGTTGTTTAACACTTCTGAATATTTAGTATGTGATACTATGAGGAGACGCAGGTAAACTGGTAATCATAAAACAAAACAAAATAAACTAGGCCAGACTGTGGTTACAAATACATCTTCCCAAATCTTAGTGGTTTGAAATAACAAATGTTTAAGTCATTCTCATTCTACATCTCCTGTCCATCATCAGGACTTTCTCTTTACCATCTTTTTCATTCCAAGACTTGCCTTACTAGAGTGGCTCTCTGGAAAATCATATCCTGACAGGAGAAAAGAATGTATGGTGAATTTCATAAAATTTTGTGCTACTTCATAGTTTCTACTAGAGGAGGCACATGTAAATTCTCATATTGACCAAAACAGTTCACATTGCATATTTAATTTCAAAGTGGTATACCATGAAAATAATTATAAATATATGTAGGACTCAACTAAATAAAGAGTACTAAAAGTTTGTGGGGAGATATTAGCAGCTAGTGAAGAGCAGCCAAAAGGATTGCATTCCAGGTTAAGAAGAAAAGTACTTAACTATTTTAGGATTTAAATCAGCTAACGATGAATAGATAAGATCTTTATTTGGTTAAAATTTTATTATCAGAATTTAGCTAATTTGAGGAAACGCAAGAGGACTATATAATTTCCAGCACCCTGCACCTGTCCACAGTCAAGTTTCCTCTTGTATACCTGGAATACAGCATGGCATGACTTAAGTATGTTACCAATGCTGCTCTCATACTTTTCATATTTCACTTACCTTTAGAACTTACATATTTCACTTCTTCCTTAGTACAGTGCATCCTTTGTATTTCCTACATATTGTTCTCCACCGTTTTTATTTAAAGAAAATATGACTCATGTCTATTTTTTGTGTCTGCTTTTACTGAAATTTTAAGACGGGACAGAGATGATTAGATAGACGATAAAAGTAAGTAGAGAGGTAGATTGAAAAGCAAGGTAAATGCTAAGGCTGGATATTTTTCCTCCAAGAGTTCATGGTAAAGTGGCCGGGTGCGGGGGAGTTGTGATAAAAAATTTGAAAACTAGAATTTTCATTATTTGCTTTCATGGGCCTGTCCATGTTCATATTAATGATTCTCTCTCTGGGGAATTTCCCTCTTTCATGTGTGATAGCGGTTGTTAATTCCTTATCAGTAAACTTAGAATTCAGAAAAAGAAATGTCATCTTAAAAAATTACATAATTTAGAATTCAAAAATAGGGAATTAGGATACTAAAAATGATGGTGATCTGTGAAACAAGATAGAATGGTTGTAAGCATAAATTATTTCAATGAATGTGGGTATAAACCAGACCATGAAAATTGATGTGTTCATAAACATAAAATTATTTTGTGCTCATTTTAGCTGCATAGTATTAAAATTGCAATGGAGATTACCCTGACCCCTGTCAACACAGATGCACAAAGAATAGTCATATCTCAACATATTCACAAGACACCATACTGTGGCTGTGAGGAAGTGGGGAAAAAATGAAGTGCCAGAGCAAGCAATGGGAGGAGTTAACAAGGTGATAGTAAAGGAAACCAGAACTCCGGTGTTGGGTGAGTGTGGTGTGAAATGCACACAGACTGAGTTGCAAATTAAATATGTTAAAAAACATATAGCAATGTAAAAAAACATAAATAAATAAAATAGTAAAAATCATCTAGCTTCAGAAACATAAGCACACAAGTACATGAAATAATTATATAGTTGTTATGAATATGTTAACTTGATTATGATATATATATATAAATTGATATATGCACATATATAAATGTTTTACATTATTTTGAAGAGCACGGGTATAATGTGGCAATGATATCTCAATAAAGTCACTAAAATTTATAGAGATTTTAAAGGTACTGTTTAGAATTTTAGTATATAAAATGTCATGAAAAATATTTCAACAATAAGAAACTGCAAACAAAAATAATAATTAATGCTCATCCACTGTTAAACATTTTAGATACTGTCTGAAATATGTGCTGGTAGCAAAAATGAGCAGTAATCTATATTTTTATTACTTCTAGAAATAAACTTCGAGTTTGAATTTTCCTCTTTATGTGATGTTATTATTCACTATATTAATGTAAATTGTTTACATAATTATTATTAATGTCAACTGGAATATCTGATTCAATTTTCTGTGAATAAATACCTGGTTTTCATATGTACTTGAGACCATTGCTACAATTTGTAATGCAAAGGCTGTTTTTTGGGGGTTTTTTATTACCTGTTTTTGATAATTTTTAAAGTTTTCCCTGGATTTCAGAGAAACTGCAGGAAGCTTAGATTAATTTCCAGGTGTTGGTAAAGGATTAGAGGAAAGGAAACACAATAATTCTACATGTATTGATTTCCAGAGAAATCTCCCTGTGACATGGATATACAGATAGACAACACAAAAATAACAGTTCCTTCACACCAGGTATTTAAATAAACTCATGTTCTAGAACAACCTCACCCAAAGATATTCATGTACATTCTAAATACTTTATTTTTATCCTTTCACAAAAGATGGACAATTAGGCATACAGATTTTGCAACTTTGTCTATGAGTTCTATAAAATCATCTTTTAGCAAGACTAATTTTATCTATGACCCGGGTAGAAAAACCTGTAGATTCTTGTCCTCAAATAAATTTCTGAGCCCAATATTTGGAGCTCCAGTTATTACCTTATATTCAGAGCTCTAGGCCAGGTGATGAGGGATTCAACTCCTCCAACAAACAAACAAACAAATAACAGCAATGACAAAACTTGAAACATTAAACAGGAACAGAGTCCTGGAGAGCTCTGAACTATCAAGTGCATATCCAGGGTTTGCAGGCCTATTATGAAACTTGCATTTGGCTTATGTTTTTAGAATTCCAGAATGAAGAAACTAGACTGGAACTAGACTAAAGTAAAAGAAACTGTCTCTATGGTTTTGTCTAAGATGCTCTGTTTAGCTTCCTAGTTCTTAATAAGTTATTTTTGTTTCCAGAGAATACTTGAAATTGCCTGGAAACGCTTTTGGTTGTCTCAACTGTGGCGGAGGGATGAGGGATATTATTACCAACTAATATGTGCAGACCTAAAATAGTTCAGACCTAAAATAGTGCTGAGAAGCCTACAATGCACAGTAGAAACCTCCAAAAAAAAAAAAAAAGTGGGAAAGAATTATCTCCTCCAAAATGTCAGTTGGTTGAGGAATTCTGCAGGTAGAAGCTCAGTAATTAAGGAGGAAACAGCTACTTTCCTTCTTTTATTAACAACTACTAAATTAACCTGTTTATGTAAACATAACACATTCTGTCCACAGCATGTCCACAGCTAATTTTGTTTCTTCCCTCTAAGTATCCAAATATCATAAAGATTAACAATATTTCTTAACATCAACAACTAAAGGATAAATGATGGAAATTTCAGAAATGTGCAATACCAGGATAATCTGTCTGAAAGCATGTATAAGTTATATATAATTATGCTATATATATATATATATAATCAGAGATTACATGAAAACAAAATCTTTAGACTTAGAGATTAATGCTATCAATACGATATCTAAGACTCCTCATTTTCAAACAATCTTTTCTGTCAAAAATGCTTTAATATGATGCTCTAACATTTCAACAAATATTTATATACTTACCATAGAAATTGTTATTGAGGTTGGCTAGAATACTAAATCACCTCTACCTGTACAATTTACGCTTTTCTACATGACTTGCCATTTGGAATTGTGAATAATCTATCTGCCTAAATAAATTTAAAATTTAATTCCTGTTAGCAAAACAAAAAGGAAGGCTTAATTTTTCCAGTTTAAGGCACTAGCACAAAAGAATGAACTTTTGAAAAGTCCTCTTAGATAGAGACACATTTTCAAATTTTTTGTAAAATTTTATTTGGATAATCAGGCAAAAGTGGTTAGTACTCAAAGAATAGCAATGGAAGAAATCTCAAAAGAATTTTACAAACAATGAGAAAAATACAGAGGGAACTTCTGGGTCATATTACCTGCCAAGCGGATGATTTCTTAATCTGGCTCTATTAGGTGTCAAGCAGTATATGTATATTATATCTTTTAAAGTACTAACAGAAAACACCTCATGGCTATATTATTTCCAGTGAAAGTCAGTAAAGTCAGTATTAAATCATAACAATGATAATTATAAGGCAGAATATCCATACTTCCTATATTCAATCATCGGATACACTGCTAGCTAGCTGTATGGGAAAATACATTAGAAAATAACAGCATGTGCATCGGTGGCTGATTTAAAGATTAAAATAACTAATGTATGTAGCAATATCATTCTGCATTTAGCTTCTATTGTGACAAATATTTTAGCCCTGAGTACAAACACATGAGAGAAATGTTATGCTTTATTTTTAACATTTGTTTTAATTTTGTGTTGAAATTGGCAGCAAATGAGTCAAGTTAGTTAGTACCTCTAGTCAAAGGAAAATCTTATTAGGTGTACCTAATATTTCTGTATATTTGTACTTAAAATGAACTAGGGTTCAGTCTCCAATCATAGCTAAAATGAGGTTGGTCTAAATTAAATAAGACCTAAATTTTTAGTCTTTCCAAAAAAATGAATGAAAATGTTAAAATGGAATTAGAGTGAGGTGAAAGTAATCTCCAAATCATAGAATTCTAGTAAACAGACTCTGGTCTTGGGATTAAATGGGGATAATAAAAGAATTAGAGTGTTCACTGTTTTCATGGGAATTATTAAAAAGACTGAGGATGAAATTCTAAATAGGCTCAAGAAGAATTTGCTTAAGTCATAAATAATAAATAAAAGAAATTATGGATCTCTGGGTTACCTAATCACATTATGATATTTTTTAAAACAAAATTATTCAAAAGTAAGTGATCATTCTCTTTCCAAGGCAATCTTTATTTCTCCTGTTGGAAACAAAATATTATCCCAAATAGATTGTTTCAAATGAGTAGAGTGATGTTAAATGCATAGAAGTTATTTATGAATGTTAGATCCAGTATGATAATAGAAAGAATGGAAAATTTGATTCACAGTAGGACTGCATGTCTCTGTTTTGCTTCTATGTAGTTGTATAGTTATGGACAATGTAATTTTTATAAATTTTTTACAGATGTAGGATAAATATTAAATAATCTCTGTATATATTTCAGTTGTAATTAAGATCAGGTTAAAACATGTTTATAGGTCGTGGCAAACATTAAAAATACTAAGGGTAGGTAGTTATATTGTTATTATTAGTATCATCATCACCATCTTGCCTTAATTTAGCAGGGAATTCAACTAACTGGTCCATAATATTATTTGTAATTTTTAAACAAATAATATTCACAACATAATACTTAACATAAAGATAATTGCTGATAACAATTTAGCTTATACATTTGAATAGATTTCATTTTAATAACATAGTTTTTCAAAAATTTATTTATTTTTAAATTTCATTGAAGGACTATTACATCATAACAGTATAAAGGTGTAAGGTGTACATTATTGTAAACCAGCATCTGTATATAACAAATTAAATTTGCCACCATTTGTCCAGCTCTTCATATAAAAGGACTGAATACTTCAATTTTCATTCGTTTCTTCAGAAAATGAAAACATATATTTAAAATTCAGACATTTTAATATAACATCAACTAATTGAAGAATATATACCTAACTCAAAAAGTCGCAGTTGTTCACATTAATAGATAAACAATGTCTATGAAAATAACTAATTTTTGGAAATGAGATTTTTAGTTCACTGAGCTTAATACTAATAGATATAAAATCTCCATTTTTTTAACCATTATCTAGTTATTATAAAAAGTTATTTTGATACCTTTTACATGATTATTTTACATGGATAAAAATCATCTGAATCATGTCTAATCATTCATATTCAATTAAGAACACGAAAAGAAAAGTTGTGCTTGGAAAATCAGAAGAAGACTAATTTACTGATGAACAAAAAGTTAGTAAGACCTATCCTCAAATTCACTTGATTCAAAGGGAGAGATTCTGATTCATATTTGGCTAATCTATTACTCTGTTTGAATTGGAATTTACATTGATGATATATTAATTCTACTTAGTAAGGACACTAGATTAACCATTTAGCCAAGGAAATAGAGAAAGAAAATAGAGGTGAATGGGGGATATAGAAAAAATGAATAAACTTATTCATACTCAAACTCAGAGCACAACAGAAAAGAAGAAAACACATAATTCAAAAAAGACCATTGTCCTAGTCGATTTCCAGTTCCATCGAATCCTCATATACATTCTACTCTTAGTTTAATTAATATGAACCCTGTTCCTATATATCAAAGTCCCCTTTTTTTTCTTAAGACAGTAGGAACAGAATATGGTTCCTCTTAATGAAATGAATTGTCTCTAGGATAAAGACATCAACTTCTACAATTTACACATTTGCAATTGAAGTAACTGATGTAAAGTATCCAAGAGGCAGATTCTTTGGTCATACTATTTTTGTCAATTAGAAAGCTAACTGATTTATTCTATTACTGCTTCTTTTGTCAAGAGTATTTTTATAATATTGATTCTATTTAACTTTACATTAGTTTTCTATTTAGACTCCAGTATTATATGTGTTTATCCTCTACCCAATAGATTTTATGCAATAATACACAATTTTTCAATGATTAAATTTTATAACTTCCTGAGGAAAATAATAAACCCAAAACAAAATATGCAAAACTGAGAAGATTTAGAAGTCTTCATTTAGGTGAACATAGTTTCAGAATATATATTTTTAATATGCCAAGTTTTTTAATTTGCTGTAGGTAATAGAATCTTCATAGAGACTAGAATGTATAGCATTAAATTCTTCCTATGGTCCCTATCTGCAGCTGTCTTTGAAATGTCAGAATTCATATATGATTCATACTTTATTAAGCTTTAACAGAAGGAAAAAAAAACAAACAGAAAAGTATTCACTTATTCATTCATGAACAGCTCTTAGCAATTTTCTTACAGGGGAAGATTACAGATTTAGCATATAAGGAACAAAATCCAACCAACAAGCATTTTTAGCACCTTACAATTAAGATCAAAGCCTTCTAAAAATCCAGCTGTGAATTTATTTTAATTAGCTCACTACTCAGTATAATACATATACTAAGTAATCCTTCTTGAATAACTTCCTTGAATAATGCAGCTGGGAGTATCGTCATATGAGCATTGATGCAGCTGGATAGCTGAAAGATGAAAATCAAATGTGAATTCTGATGAAGTAATTTCATTTTGAGGCTTTCATATTTCTCCCCTTCTAAATTAAAAAGAAATGAAATCTTGAGTTCAGCTGGTTCACTGCCTACTCCATACCAATTCACATTTTCATATAATAAAAGTATTTTGCCCCAAATGAATACTCAACACAAAATTCTATTTTCTCGCTTAATGGTGAGAATTTTTTATGTATGGAAACTAAAGTAATTCACTCTGATAATATAATAGCTGACCAAATTTGTGAAAGCAAGTGAGCATGTTAATATAATACAATGTTGCTATAATTATTCATTGTGAGAGGTTATCTCTTCTAAAACATTTTTTTATAGATTTTCAGTTTCATTAAATAATTCTATTGTGAAACAACTATGATGATTATCCTGGGATAACATCTTCACTTTGAAATAATATAAGCTATTTCTTTGAGACTATTTTTTCCAAAAATACTTAAAACAGAATGGATGCCTTAAAGAGTTTAATCAGTTGATAACATAATTTCAAACAATATATACTTAAATTCAATTAATATAAATATTTATTGGTTTTGTGTATACGTATATATACACATACACATACATATACATGACAGACCATTTCAATTACAGTGTAAATTTTATTTCATTCTTGGCTCTCATTTGTTTTGCTTTGATATACTGTTGAGATGTGTTGAGCTTTAAAATTTTAGAGTATACATTGTTTTCATTTATTAATTTATCCACTTGTTTATACAATAAATATTTATTTAAAACCATTATTTACTTGGTGATTTTTTTGACATTAGGAATATAAAAATTAGTAATATCAGTGTTGTCATTCAGATTCATAATTCTTTATGGAAAGAGAGGTTGTCTTACAAACAGAAAGAGTCCATATATCTATATCTATCAGAATGACTAAAAAATGGTGGCAAGGATATGACCAGATGACTCAGATATTGCTGATGAAAATAAAAAATTATATAAAACACTCACTGTAGACATTTAGCAGTTTCTTACATAGTTAAATATGTAGCTGTCATATAACTCATCAGTTATACTCCTGGAAATTATCCCCAGAAAAATGAAACAGTTATATTCACACAAAAATGTATACACAAATTTTCATAGCGACACATTTTCCTACTAACCAAAAACTGGAAACAGATCATATGTCCTTCAAAAGGTGAATGATTAAATAGTCTGTGGAACAGACATATCACAAAATACTATACATCAATAAATAGGAACCAATTTTTGATTCATACAAGAACAAGGATGAAATTCCAGGAAATTATGTTGAGTAAACATTCCAATTATCTAAAGTTAAAGACTTTAATAGTCCATCTAATAATATTTGTAAACGATACAAAAATTGAGATGGAGGACAGATTGGTAATTTCCAGAGAGAGAAAGTATTTGTGGTTATAAAAGAGCAGTATGGGGGGGTCCTTGTGGTGATGAACTATTCAGTATCATGGTATACACACGCACATATGTATATGTGTGTGCATAGATGTGTGTGTGTATATACATATACCTACAGATGTGACTAATGCATAACTAATATATATCCAAGTGAAAACACATGAAAGTGGTGACATCTAAATAAGATACTTGGATTGAATTAATTTCAGGATTTCAGTGTGATAATGTGATACAGTTTCACAAAATAACATGTTTGAGGATAACTGAGTTACATGTATATATGATATCTCTGTATTCTTCCTTATAATTGTGCTGAAAACTGCATTGATCTAGAAAACAACAATTAACACATTACAGTGAAATGTGCGAATAACTTTTACAGAAGTCTGCTTAAGATATAGTGGGGATATAAGGAGAACATAAGACACACGTGTCATATAAACTAAATGTAGTTTTCCACAGTTGATTAATTGCTGATTCATCTGCTTATTCAGTATGTATTATTTATTAAGAGCCTTGTCTGTTCTGACATAGAATATATGACAGTGAATTAACAAAATATAAACATTTTCCAATGATAAATTTAGATCAATATGTATAGATATACCAATGAGAACAGTTCTATCAAGTATTTCAGTAATCCTCCTGTCCTCCCAAGAAAGGTATTGTCTTTGTATATTATCTTCTATTCTGGAAAATCTTAGATTTTCAATCATTTACATTTTCCTTTTCTAATGAAAAACATCGAGGTTAAGCAAGAATGTGATAATTAATTAAAGATTGTTTACATTTAGCTTATTGTATTTGTATTATAACTCCACAATTTTGTTCACAGGGTTAGACTCTGGAATGAAAAATAGCCAATATGTGTCTAGAATCTCCAGTCTAGGCAGTAATAAAAGAGGTGGTCGATAGGAAGATTTCACTGAGCATGATTTCCATGCAGTGGGTATAAATTCAAGTGTCAACAATGATCAAATAACAATTTTTATGGTGCTTGGAATTTTTGAGAAATAGTGCAGTAAAGGCAATATTATGTCATGCATATGCATGCACAGGAGAGAGAGAGAGAGAGAAGGGGAGAGAGAATATCAGGTAATCAGGTTAGTTTATAACTAAGATGAAATAATTTGCTCAAGTCACTCTGTGGAAAAGTCTGCATTTAATCAGTAGTAACTCATTTGAGAGAGCTTCTTTAATTGATTTAATCTACCTACCTACATGTGAGGTTTTGGTAACTGTCAGAATGAATACCACAATTTTTTGTGAAAATATTGCTTCCATATTTTGTAGATTGGCTAATATATTCTTAGGAATGATCCTTGAGAGATAGTCCTTACGTCAAATTTCCTAAATTCTCTGCCTAAAGGCCAATTCTACTAGTTATTGAAATAAACATCCAGTACAATCTTCCATGTAGTTTTAATGACCAACATCCTACTAAATTTTATATTCTTTATTTAGTTTAAGAATGAATATGAACAAATTGTACATTACAGAAATAATTTATAGCTATATTTAGGTGACTGATGATCTGCAAAACACTTTTCTTTCAGGTGATCTTTGAATCATTGTTTTCTGTCAAGTGTTGAACTGTTGTTATTTCCATATACTCAAATATGTTAAAAAGTATCAGATAAAGCAAAATAAAATATGTTAATTTATTATGAGACTATACATACCTCAATATTATAAAGAATAAATTGTTACTTTGAAAAAAGCAGCAGTAATCTAAAAAGAGATCCTGTAAAATGCATATATTGATCACACCCCAAAATACACACATGGAGTGGGGGAAAGAGGATATATAGTAAGGTATTAAGAGTATTTAAATATGATAAAATAATTTCTAGCTTACAAATTCTTAGAAGGGGTATATGCTATAATTATAAATAAAGAAAAGTATGAAAAATTGTATAGTTTAATCTCCCAATATTCATGACTTTTTATTTTTAAAATCTTTATTGTCAGGAAAACATCATTATTTACTAAGGCCATGGTAGTGGACTACTATTATCCTTATCAATTTGAGAGGATTTGTTAAGCTCCCCAGAAAATAAAGTAGGGGTTTTTCCTTATTGGATTCCTCAGAAAAACTGGAAGTAATTTTGTGAACATATTTATTTTCCTTGGCAAGACCCATGATATCTGATTAGAAATTGATTTTATCTGAATCCCATTTTAGTACAGATGAGCTTTGTATCTTCATTTTCAAGCAGCTATTCTGGAACAGGTCAGACAAAAGATGAGGACACAAATCCTGAGTCTTACCAAGGGCAATAATCACAGTTCTCTTTGTTTTTCAGATTCAAATTAATTTCGAATTAATTCTTTTCATATCTCATGTTTTTTTCCTTAACACCTTCTGTTTAAGCAATCACCTTGAATTTCTTAAATAAACATTTTTGAAATTAATCTAGCTATATCAAATGTGAACCCTAATATACTTCAAGTTTATGTCAAAAGATAATGAAACTCTAATTATAATAACTTTATTAATACAAGGGATCTATTTCTAGGAAAACTAAGAGAGGTTTATACACCATTAGATATTTAACTCTCTTTAGTACTATTAAAAAAAATGCAAATTAGCCTATATTTTGCTCTGTTTTTTTTCTTACTCTTTTTAAGTCTGATTGATCTGTACATTTGTTCCTGAATATACAAACTTACCTGCTTAATGTGTTTTGATCCAGTCATAAATATCAATGATAATAATTTTAGTATGCAATCCAATTTTGATAACTTTGATGAACTCTTCAAATAGATATTTTGCTGAAATTGCTTGGACTGACTGTATCATCTATTAAAACAATAAACTGAAATATCTTGGAATTACTCTAGTATTTCATAAGGTCTATGCGTTATTTGAATTGTCTTTGAGACTTAGTTGCCTGCATTTAGCAGACAATCTTAACACATCTATATCCAAAATAATATTTTCTTTGTAGGAAAGCATAGATATAATATTAAATTTCTAATTATCAGAATAGAAAGAGACTATAAGTCTCATCTCCTATGGCAGTATACAGTACATAATCTGCAATAGGACTCCCCTTTTTATTGTGTTTTAAAGGCAATATTGGCATGCCCTGGTGGTTCAGCAGTTAAGTCTATGTCTCTGACTAGTATAGTCCATATATAGTCCAAGGACGTGGATTCGACACCCATGTCTGGTGGCGTTGGGAACAACCAAGATGAATAAACAAAATGAGTAAATGATAATACATCCTCCTCCTTTCTTTTCCTGCCTGCCTGCCGGCCTACTTGCTTTCATTCCTACCTGCTTGCTTCATCAAAAAAAAAAGCAAAGAAAGAAAAAGACAATATTTAATCTAAAATAATTAGCCTATCCCATGTATTATATTTCTTACTAAATTATCCTTTGCAATATTTACTATAACAAGTTTTGGGGTATTTTCTCATAAAAGTAGAATGGGTTCATTTAAATAGTATTTCTATGGAAGATTTGCTTGCTTTACAAAATGATAGAAAAAGTGCTTAGTGTATCTGCAGACATTTCCTATATGGAAAAGCTCTATTTCTGAACAGACTGCTTAAAAACGGCACCTTAAGTGTTGCAGCTATAGCCAGATTAAGATAACCTATATAATGATCACAGTTCAACGGTTATTGACTCCATGAATGAATTCTTATTACATTGCAGATAGCTGAAAAAGGTCTTCATCAATTGTTTGAATTAACAATGCACCAACTTATTGTGACATAGATTTTTTTAAGAGTATTATGATAGTGTATGAGAAGCAGAGCTGTTGAGAATCTATACTATTAATGATGGACACTTATTTAGCAAGCAAACTTTAAGAAAGTTTTTATAAAGCTGAATGTGGAAGAAGAATCATTTTCAAAACATTAACTTTGATGGATTATCCATATCTTTTAGACCTCATCATACAGAGGAGTGTATATTTAGTAAGAATATATTTTGATGGAGTACAGGTAATATAATTAGAAAGAATTATGAACTCATTGTAATAAATATGGAAATACACATAATGACGTAATCGAGTAGAAAATTCCATCTAGATCATAATCTCCTCGAAATTATCAGTTGAGTTTTGGGACACTTGCAGCTATAAGCTTATATAAAGGTAAGGATTTTTTAAAGTTTGAGTTTGCATTGTTGATAGCAATGTACAACTTGCAAATTAAATCAAATTGATAGCTCGAAGTCCAGTAAGGACAGATCGATGACCTATCAAACTGAGTAAGAATATTTACCTACATGGCATGTCCTTGTGGAGTAGCAGTTTGGTCAACCACCTTCAACTGGCACAGTCCACATGCACCCCAAGTACCAGGGTGTGAAGTCCCAGGATCAGGGAGACAATCATAATGTACAAGTGAATAAGATAAATAAAGAACTTCTCTGTTCCTTTTTGCCTGTTTTTGCTCACCTTCATTCCTTTATGCCCCTTACCTTAAAAAAAGAAAGAAAGAATACTGTCTTCACCGTTAGAGTTCTCCCTGCATATAATTCCACAATACAATCAAGTGAAAAAAGTATTTTATTTGTGCATAGTTACAGTAACCCAATAGTATATTGACAGGTAGATAAAGTGATACTTTTGACAATGCATTAAAGTTATATGAATTCTGATCTCCTAATATGCTCTAAAGAAGCTAAACACACATATGAGAAATTCAGTTTAGACAAACAAGATCCCAAACCACTCCACAATATGACCCAGAAGTTAACCCAGAGAGCATAAAGAACTGGAAAAACATTCTAATCAATAAAAGCAGGTATAAAGTGTCACAAGAGACGATGAACTGGCATGGTAAACGAAGTTGGACAGTGTCTGAACACAAACAGCCTAACATACTAAACTTTTCTGAAGCTAATAATACTATTTGGAAAAATTTTTCCCAAGCCTAGGAAACAGGAGGCCAAGATGCCAAGTTTAAAGGACATATTAAAACCAATATCAGTGGTAGGCATACTGAAGAAGTAGGATATCCTTTGGGAAGTGGCCTGAAAAAATTCTGTAAAAGAAAGAAGAACCTGGGACACCAAACTCAAGAAACTCACTTGCTCATTAACATAGTATGATCAGAAAAAAATCCACTTATTAATTAAAAAATAAACTAGTTTTGAACACTTAAATATGCCTGTCACGCATTCTTATGGAAAAGCACATATGAACATTCTAGAGTAAGAAAATATAAAACTAAAGAACTAAAGACCAAAAACTATTTCCTTATGTATGATTGCATCATAATATTTGAAGAAAGTTAAAATAGAAAGTAATTATCAATTGAAAATCCTATCCCATTATATAAAATTAACATACAATAGCTATAAACTATTATATTGTGTTATTTACAAAATGATATATGTGTAAACTTGAGTAGTCACAAGATTTCTTTCCTTTTATATACACCAACACATAATTTGAAACTGCTGCTTTCTAACAAAAATAAATTTTAAAAAACACTAAGGAAATTATAGGAAATAGTTTAAGGTCATATTGACACACTTAGGCATGTAAAACTATAATATATTATGAATATTTTGAGAAGTCAGATAAAGGAACTTCCTATTTTAACTCTCATCACAGAATCTCAAATTATCTTCTTTAACTTTTTTTAAGTATTTTTGATTTTGCTTATGTTCCTCAATTTTAATGAGAGTATTATGTCAAAATCACAATGAAATTGATAACTTTAAACAGAATACTATATTTTCTGTCATTAATTTACTTTTTTGGTATGCAACAAATTTAACTACTCTATGATACTTACAAAATATTCTGTCAAAACCCATTTTCAGAAGGTTTTTTTTTGAAACATAAATGATGCTGAATGTCATTGTAATCTTTATCTATTGAGATGATCATATGATTTTCATCCTTTTTTTTTTTTTTTGGATGTGGTTAGCACATTTATTGATTTTTTGATTTGTGTGTGTTGAACCATCCTGGAATAAATCCCACTTGATTTTGGTGTGTTAATGAGCTGTAGAATTTGTTTTACTAATATTTTGTTAGGATTTTCGCATCGATATTCATCAAAGATATTGGCTTACAATTATTTGGGGGTTGTTGGGTGACAACTAACAAATTTTGGAATCAGAGCATTGTTAACATAAAAAAAGTATGAATATTTACCTTCTTAAAATTTGTGGAAAACTGAGAAAAACTTTCCTTACTTAATTTTGAAAGTTTGATTCAATTTCCTAATAAAAATATTCAGGTCTAAAACCTCAATTTTTTTTTTGCTGTTGCTGTTTAATTATTTTGAAAAATGTCTCTGGAATTTTGAAGTAATTTGCCTCAAACCTATATATTCCTTTGGCTAGGATTGCCATTGTAGTTGAGTCAATTCTTCCAATCCATGAGTACAAATATTCTTCCATCTCTTTGTAGATAGTCCTGTTTATTTTGTTATGGCCTTGTAGTTTTTAATATAGTTATTTCACCTCCTTTTGAAGTTTATTCTCAGATATTTTTGTTACAATTATGATTGGGATTATTTTCTTAAAATTTCTTTATCTTGTTCATTGTTTACACGTAGTAGGAGTGCTACAGATTTATGTGTTTTCATTTTATATTCTGCCACTTTGCAGTATTCATGTATTATTTCTAGATGTTAGTGGTGCATTTAAGATCTTCTAGGTACAATGTCATACTATATGGAAATAATAATAATAGATTTGTTTCATATTTCATAATTTCAATGTTCTTTTTGTATTATTTTCTTGATTGTTGCTCTAATCATAACTTCGAAAATGTTGTGGTTAGTGGTTTTGAGAGAAGATATTCTTTTATTTTTCCAGTGTTTCACCATTGAGTGTGATATTGGCTGTGGGTTTTTTTTTTTTTTTTGATATATGGGTTTTTATTCCATTGAGTTATATCCCTCCACTTTCATTTTAGTGAGAATTTTATCATGAATTGAGGAGGTCAGGAGATTCCTCCTCCTTAGAGTCAAACTTAACATTCTCATCTTTAACTCATCAACCTCATCCGTATGGGAACCATCCAGATCTTCTAAGGGTGAATAATAATCCAGGGAGCGTCTTCTCTTGATTCTCATGGGAACAGGGGAGGAGAGAGTCGCTGACTACCTGTGGGCTGGCCTCAGACTCAATGTCCCTACAGATCTTCTCACTTTTGGGCTTCAATGTGTGGACAAGGCAAGTGGTGGCAGAGGGATAAGGGCCTTCTGATAGGAATTTCCAGAAGTAGCAATTGGTATAATGAAGAGCTTGGTGCAGAGTATTCTGGGTGAAAAGTCGAGTTTGAGTTAACAGAGGAGTCTTAGAATTGGTATCTACACTCCCCAATACATTATGCTATCTTGGATTCTAAGATTGCAGGCTTGACAGTTGCTTTTACTACACGGTGTTAAGTCAGCATGGCAAGGGTGTCTAGTACAGTTTGGTGGAACTAGATGGCTCAAGCAAAGAATCCATCCCTTAGCATCAGCACCTGATCGTCTAGGTTATAAGTGGCCAATAGGTCACCAACTCTTTATGCAGGAGTTAGAGGAAGAGCTCACATGGAAGGATGGAAAGAAAATAACAGAAATGAGAATTTGAGCACATTGAGTTGACTCCAATTATCCCCTTCTGTTTTGAAAGACATCACACTGCCTTTATTTTTTATTTAATTGTTCACCTTGGTGGCTGTCCCCAGGACCTAAGACTGGAACCCCGGTCCTAGAGATGTATGTGGTCTGGAGGCTGTTGACCAAACAGCTACTCCACCATGGTACACCATCTTCTTTTACTTCTGATTCTTATTTTTAAGGTTATCTCTCTTATTTTACTTTGTGAGTCTTGCTAAGGGTATTTAAATTTTCCATATATTTTCAAAGAACCAGGTTTTGTTTCCACTGATATTTTGCATAGTCTTTATATTTATTTTGTTGTCTCCATCCTAATTTTTGCTATTTCCATCTTTCTACTGATGGTTTTGATTGTTATTCCTTTTCTAGTTCTTTCAGGTGTGTGCTATATGTTTAATTTGATGTATTTATTATTTCTTTAAGTGTGCTTGTATTTCTATAAACTTTTCTTTTGAACCTGCTTTTGAAATATCCCATATATCCCTCATTTAAATTTTTCCCAGATAATTTGAAATTGTGTTTTCAATTTTCTCTTTGATCCAGGAATTACTCAACAGCAGGTTGCTTTTAATCTTTGTGATTCTTCTGGTTTTGTTTCTTTGCTTAATTTCTAGTTTCATACTCTTGCGATCAGAGAAAGAGCTTTCATAATATCAATAGTGCCAAATTTTCTAACATTTGTTTTATCTCTCAGATTGCTCTATCCTTGTTTCATGTGCACATGTAAAGAATGTATATTCTTTTTTGTTGGGGCACAAAATCTCTGTTTATGTCTGCTAAGTCCATGTGTTCTGTTACTTCAATTAGGACTCTTATTTCTTTATTGATTTTTCTGCCTGAAAAATACATCTATTGATATGTGTGTTATTAAAATTCCCAACTTCTTGTGGTAAATATTGTGTTTTATCTATTTATGTGGTTTGGCATTGGGGAGATATATACACATGACAATTATTTCATCTTGATAATTACTTGACCATGAAGTAGTGTCCATCCTTGCTTCATGTTATCCTTTTGGGGTTCAAGTTTATCTTCTCTCTGATTTCCTTCCATCCCTTTTGCTTTGAAATACTCTTCCTTTTAACCTTTTATTTTCAGCCCATGTTTGTCTTTGGATCTGATGTAGTTTCTTATAGGCATAATGTCAATGGGTTTTGTTTTGTGATTCATCTAGCCACTCTGTGATTTTTGATTGGTGAACACATTTTATTCACATCTAGGATGATTTTGATATATAGGGTTTTATTGCTGTCAATTGAGTATTTGTTTTCTGTTTGTTTTATATCTTTGATGTTTCTTTCCCTCTTTGTTTTATTTTGCATTTCCTTCCTATCTTTGACGCTGATTATACATATATTTTTTTCTCAACTATGTATCTCCTTAGTTTTGGGTTTTGTGGTAACTCTGGGATTTGTTTCTAATTATGTCACTTTGCAATTTTTTTTCTGAGCTAACATCATATCCTATTATATGTCCAGGCAGGTGTTATTTTTTCAATTCCCCTTATTAGTTTTTCTTTTTCTTTCTCTTAACTTTATATTCGTTTCTGATTTAAAGTAATTTTCAACATTCTTAGGATTGGGTAGGTCCTCCCCAACCTCCACCCCATGTTATCCTCCCCATGTAGTCAAATTATTTTCAACATTTCTTGAAAGACATACCTGACTAGTGCAAATAATCCAGTAATATTTATTTTTGAAGACCTTCATTTCTCCACATATTTTAATAATAATTTTGTAAGATAAAGAATTTTTTGCCTTGTAGGTTTTTCTTTTCTTTTAATATTTTGCATATGTTGTTCTATTTTCTGCTGGCATGTAGGGTTTCTGCTGAGACGATTGATTATAGTTTCATGGATATAACTTTGTAGGCTATTCTTATATTTTCTTTAGCAATCTTTAGTAATTTTTTTTCATAATTTGGTTTTTATAGTTTTACTATAACGTGTTTTTTCCATTAGGAATTTGAATACCTTATCGGTTTCTTGGATTTCTGTTAATATTTTTGTGACAGGTATGAGTTCTCATCTATCAATTCATCGAATTATCTGCTCGTTTATCCCTTTCCTCTCCTGGTATGCTTATTATTTTATTTTGTTCTCATGGTGTCTGATATTTCTCAAAGTGTTTCTTCCCCAGCTTCCTATCCTCCAGTTTTTGTCTCTTTCATTTTCCATGAGTGTTGTCGCCATGATTTTTATCTTAAATTTTTGAGTTTGTTCCTTTGTGAGATTTAGTCTGCATTTCTGTAGGGATATTTTTAATAGCCTCTATATCTTTGATGACATAATCTGTAATTTAATCTTGTAATCTATTTGGTTTTTTTTTGCTTTTCTGTGGTCTTTCATTTTTTTTTTTTTTTTTGAGTAATTGTGCTGCATTTTTTCAGATTTTTATAACTATTATTTTCAATTCTTTATCTTTTAGGTTATCCTATTCAACGTCAATAAATCTCTTCTCTGGAGAACTCCTGATGTCTTCTTCTCTTTTTACCATTTATATTTTGCTTGAGGGGTGGATTATGATTTTGTTGACTTTCTTAACTGCCTCGTGTTAAGCACCATGGCTTTATTTTACCTATTTTTTTTTGGTTGTGTCCCACATGTTGAGTGCTGTTAACAATTATGCACAGTGTGGAGGTAGTGTGCAATGAACTGCTTCCTGGTGTAGGATTAGGGGACTCAGTCTGATCTTGGCTGCTTGTGCTGGAATGGTTGTCTCCCTCACCTATGTGGCAGGACCTCTGGAAAAGTTTGTGGACTGCTGGAGCTTGCTGGAGTTGGGATTGCAGGTAAGGTTTTATCCTCTCAATGATTTGCCACTGATGTTTTAATCCCAGAGGGACTGCTAGTTTCTAGTTTTTGATTTGCATTTTCCTAATAAGTATTGATGTTATCTTTTCATAAACCTGTTGGTAATTTGTATTTTTTCTTTAGAAAAAAATGCCTGTTAATGTCCTTTGCCCAAGGTTAATGTCCTTTGCTGTTGTTGTTTTCCTTTACTTTTGACATATATGAGTTGTTTATGTATGTTGGATGTTAATCGTTTTCATTTTTTGGGTTTACAAATATTTTCTCCTGTTCTATATGCTACTTTTTCATTCTGTTGTTGTTTTTCCATTTCTTTGTAGAGAGAATGCTAAGTTTGATATGGTCTCACTTATTTTTGCTTTCGTCGCCTGTGTTTTTATGTCATCTCCAAAAAGTCATGACCAAGTTCAATATCAAGACTTTCCCCAAAGTTTTCTTCGAGAATGTGTATAATTCCAATTCTTATATTTATATTTTTATGTATCTTTTGTTAGAATTTTATTGCAGTGACTTTGCTTTACAAACTAAAATGATATCATATAGACTCATATGTGGAGGATTCCCATAGGCATATTTCCCCATCACTTAGGTATATAGTTACACACCTGACTTCCAACAAATCACCATATCACCAAGTGTTCATCACGGTTGTCAATTGGGTTCTGCCAACACTAACTCTTCACCACTCCCACCCCAGTCCATGCCCTCTTGGTAACCTTGGTTCTGTTGCAAATGCCCAAGAGCTGATTTAGTTTCACCTGTTGCATTGTTTTTTTGATTCACATTCCATCTTTGTGTGAGATCATCTGGTACTTATCTCTCTTCTGTTGATCAGGTCCTTTATTTATATTTAAGTCCTTTTAGTATTTAGGTATGGTGCAACATAAGGATAAATTTTATTTTTTCAAACAGTAGTTACTGAAGGGACTCTTAGTCCCCCATTCTGTATTCTTGTCATATTTGTCAAATATTAGTTGGTGTATGTGTAGGATTATTTCAAGAATATATTCTGCTTCGCTGGTCTCTGTGTCTGCTCTTATTATTGCAGTTTTTTAATATAATATCAACAGTAAATAGGAGAGTTCCAGCTTTGTTCTTCTTGCTCAAGATTATTATAATTCTTGAGATTTTTATGATTTAAGACAAATTTCATAATTTTTTCTATTTCTATAAAAACTATCATTAAAATGTAATAGGTATTATATTGAATCTATGGCTTGCCTTTGGTAGAAATGACAGTATTAATTCTTCCAATCCACTAATAAAGTTCATCTTCCCATTCATTTTTCTCTTCTTCAATTGAATTAATTTTGATAAATGTTTTACTGAGGTAGTAAAATAAGCATTTTGTAAATATTTTCTGAATCTGATGTGACTTTTGGTATTTTCTTATGTTAACAAAATACTTGAAAATCTGATTTAAATGTTTGCTAGATAACAAAATAATAAAGATAAAAATTTTATCAAAAATTTGAATACACTATATTTTCTTGACATTTTAACATATGACATACTGAAAAGTCTATAATCATAGAATTTAAGTTACTGCAATGGATAGATTTTTCTACTAAACTAGTTGACAACTAGGGACAAAAATAAATAAAAGGCATTTCATTATGATATTACTCAAGGGAATACAATCTGCTAGGAAATTAATTGTGCTTTTTTTATGAAAATGGTACTACATTTTAAATTGTGACCTTAAGGAGCTGATTTTCTGCTAAAGAAAACCACTAGTTGCCAA
This sequence comes from Solenodon paradoxus, assembly GCA_004363575.1. Lineage (NCBI taxonomy): Eukaryota > Metazoa > Chordata > Mammalia > Eulipotyphla > Solenodontidae > Solenodon > Solenodon paradoxus. The sequence goes on along the minus strand of RJWH01000116.1, from coordinate 1,188,775 downwards.
AATTAATAATTATCCAATTGAGAGGCTGATAGTAATTAAAAGACCAAGAAAAAATTTTTTTTATGGAGAAATATATTTCTATAATAACCATTTCATGAGCAAATGATCTTTATTCAGATAATTTTTTTAATGATGCCTTCATAAATCGAAGCAAGTTCTTTCCTTAAGTACTGAAATGTATGTTTTTAAACAACTCAGCAGTATTCTATGTAATATATTTAAACAGATTTTAAAATTATAGTAAAACATTATAGTATAGTTTTTGTAGATACTTTTTTAATTCACATATAATAATCACCAAGTTTCAGAGTCCTATATAAATATATAAATGTCATGGTTTTCACTTTTGTTGTTTTTCCTTTTAATGCATTTGACAGAAATTAAAAAACAAATTTCCTTTTCTCCAATAAAATTTATATGAATACTGTGTGAATATTAATAAAGGATTCAGCTTTGAGTCTCATATGAGATGTATGAAATGTATTAAAATAAAAATAAGTGCTTATAATTGTACTAACCTAAAGGGTATGGAAATTTTAAGCTTTTACAGATTAAATTTTTTCTTGTGAAATTCCCTCGTTAATTATATAATCAGAAAGGATGAAAACTAATAGAATTTGAATATCTGCTCAATGACTTATATTATGCTGCATGTATATTGCTCATTTCATGAGAAAACACTGAAAAAAATACAAAATAAAATGAGAAAACAATGTTATGTAAGTTAGAGCTTTTTAATTTAAATATGTCCTGAATTTATAAAATTCAATTTTATTCTGAGTTTATGTTATTTCTTGGTGTTAATAAGGTATCATTTTATATGATATAAATTAATAGATGTGAAGTGTGTTCTTTTTATTTGCAAGAATGTAGAAAACCTTCATCAGTCCCTGGAGTTTTTTGGGAATGATTTGATTTTGTGGAATGTAAAATTAGAAACTATTGTCAACTCTCACAAGATAAATTCATATTCTTTACTAGTAATCTAACAGAACAGATGATAGATTGAATCTCAGAGAAATAATTTTTTCACAAATAGTTAAGAGATGATAGCAAATTTAAAGAAAAATTGAAATCAGTTGACATTGTTGAATTAATCTATAAGTGATCATTGGTAGAACTATTATAATATGTCCTTCTATAAATTTAAAAGCATTATTAAAGGTGACACAGAATAATATTTTTGACATATTTCCTGCAGTCAATCAATTATGTTTAAGTGTAATTCCTTATCTGTTGTCAATGAAAATTATCTCTTTCAAAGCTAGAATTAGGTGGTTAGACATTGGTGTGAATATGGGTAGTGAAAGTGTAAGCAAGAGTTTAGAATACCTCTAGCTTGAGAGGTGTAGATTGATTATCTTTTGAGAGAGAAACAAGAGGTTATTAAAAATTCAAAATAGGTTGCTAAAATAAGGAAATTTATGGTATAAATGAGAAAAGTTACAAGCAAAATAATCAGTAATTCTAGCGAATTATAGAAGCAATGGTGATGATCCCAGCAGGGAAATAAATAACAATCAAGTAGCAGGCAAATATAGCGAAAAAAGTAGACCAAGATGGGTTGTATGTCTGAGAAGCTGTGATTAGGGCAAAGAGTAAGCAATAGTAAATAGATGAGACTGGACTTCTAATTCAGTCACTGAAACTTATATGCAAGACATAGAAATAAAAATTCCTGACCTAGTAAGGTCAGTCATTGTTTGTTCCCTATCTAAGGAGAGGATTATTCATTTTGGGAAAAATATGAATACATTGTTGTTGGTGGACAGAGGCACTTAAAAGAATCTTAGTCTAGTTCCTAATTAGGAGTAGTGATTTTAATTGATTTTACTTTATCATTAGCTGAATAATTTTATTTTTTCTTTCTATTTTTTTAAATGTACTGCCTAATTAAAATCTCTGGATGTAGAAGACAGATACTAGCAATTAAACTCACTCCCTTTTTAAAATTTTATTCTGATACTGCTGCAAACCTTGGGAGTGCTGCATATCTAAGGGCAAAGTAACACTTAAAAATTAAAAGTATATAATGATGCACACCTTGAATTTTCAAAGCATTATGATACAATATTCCCTCCAGAAAATTATAGGAAAAATAATTGAGACATTTCAGAATACAAACTGTAGAGATGTTGACATATAGGAAATAGGTTACATTGATCATTTTACTTTTTTATTATCATATTAGAGTTAGCAGGCAAGTACTATGCAATATACAGTATTTTCAAAAATACGTAAAGTATAGGAAGGTAACTGATAAGTTCTAAAAGTGAAGTGGACAAAGGAATTAATGCTATGCTATAAATTTTTATCATAAAATTCACATATTTAAATAAGCATAATGATATGTATAACTAACATTGGTTATTAAAAGTCCATCAATATGGGTTATAAAGAAAAAGTTCTGAGAGTATGGTGACGTGTAGAAGATAGTTTTTATGAATAAAGTTGATTAGAAGCATCTGTTAAATTATTGGTTAAAGAAGATAACCTTCAACTTAGAATGATTAAATGATCATTTATGAATGATTATGCCAGTGTTAGTCTTTAAAGTGCACAATAATCCTCCAAGGGAACTTATTTAAGATGTTTAAGATGTGACCAAGGTTTTGTAGATTCTGTATTTTGTAATCAGTGACCAACTAAACGACGATGCTATGACTAATGAACTAGTGACACATTTAGTTAATAATTGTTGATGGGCTATAAAATTTTGAGTAATAATCCTTTAGTTTAAGCCAACAAAATAAGATAATTTATGGTAGAATCACAGCATGAGGGAAAATAAAAAAATATTTGTTTTATGGTTATATTCTTTAATAATATTGGTGGCCTATTTCTGACACAGGTTCGCAGTATTAGTGACAGATTTTGTGAAGTCCGTCACAGATAACAATATATTCCAAGTTGTTATACTCAATGTATTTTAGTGAAATGATCTTCTGAGTCAAAACTGCAATTATTGTAGCAAGCAGGAAGTTTATGAGAGATCTCCTTCTAAGATGGCATACTGCTAAGATCTCATATGTTCCTCCTTCTCACAACACAACTAAGAAAACATATTTTGCTGCTACAATCTTTGAGAAGAAAAGGGACCAGTATCTGCACAAAAAGAAAGGTCATACGCAGAGACAGTGAAACTATGCCTCCATAAAAGAGACCCATCTGTCCCAACGCTTACAGAACTCTATTCAGAGACCCTGGGTCCACAAGGAGAGAAATTAAAACTGAAACGGACCTTTCTCATTGTTAAGGGGCTCCCTCTCTCAGTGAACAAACACTCCAATGTCTGGAAACAGGAGCTCAGACACTTGTCTGGGGACCTCAACACAGGGAGAAAGAGGGCTAGCAGAACCATTTCCTTAAAATGCAGATTCTGGAATCTGCCATCACAGGAAAATCCCCCATGCTGTGGGTTGGGGGGAAGTGACCACAATCTGCCATTAGCACATTGGTGCAGAGATGTCAGCATATATGATTGTATTTCCATGGTGCAGAAAAAATCTTACCATTACAGCTCTGCAGCAGCCTGAGACAGATAGCTAGCAAACACCCAAGCAGATAGTTGTCTGTTTCTTGGTTAGGAGCATTCATTTGTACCTCTCATGGAAAACATAATTAGAAGCATTCCATGGAAAATGACAGCTCCATCAATCGCAGTTACAGCAAAACAGCTTCTTATTTGCTTGGTACCTACTGAAATTCCACCTCCAGGTCTCAGGGCTTGTTTATCCCTGCCTGCTTGGGATGATCAGTCCTCTGTAGGACTGAAGGACTCTGTCAAAGGAGGATACTCTATTGAGTAATCTCCTCTCTCCCTCTTTTATTTGGGCTGTTAGAACTGTGTGTTGATAAGGCCCACGACTCTTCAGTCTCTCTCTCTGTGCATTATAATTCATATATGTGACTCTGGGGGAAATATTTGCATTTTATACATCAGCTTAAACCCTGGCGTCTATATTCTCAGTCCTCAACACAGGACTCATTGTAGAATTTCAACAAATCAGCCAAGTGTCGAGATCACACAACTGAAAAAATTTTCAGTGTTCCAGACCAACACCCATATCTACTCTCTGCAGTTTAACAAGCTAACCCAAGGACTTTACATTGGGAAAGTCTAATCCATGGAAATAAAAACATATTGCCAAACAAATCAGAGACAGAAAATTATATGTGAGATGATGGATATAAACAAAGGCCTATTGAAATATCTGAATGTAATAGGCTTAAATAAGCTTCTTAATGAAAACTTTAAGGCAATAATTTTAATGATGCTTGTTGAAATCAGGAAAACAATGGAGGAACAAAAGACCGCAACAAGAACAGAGAAAATATCAAGCAGTTCAAAATGGAAGCTAAAAAGCACACAACAGATGGACCCAAAAATAGCCCGGAAGATGTCACTGAGAGAGTCAGTGAGCTAGAAGATAGGACAGTGAGATATACCCAAGAAAATCAGCAAGGAGGAAAAATAATTTGTTTTGAAAAAAATCACAAAGACAGCATACATGATCTAGAGGATAACATTAAGAGCAATAACAGTTGCATCAAAGGGACACTAGAAGGAGAAGGAAGAAAAAAGGGTCAGAAGCTATACTTGAGAAATTATAGCAGAGAATTTCCCTAACCCGAGGAAGGAAACACACTTCAGACACAGGTAGCTCAAAAATGTCAAACAAAGAAACAAATGGATTGAGCCACATTGTCATTAAAATATCAATAATATAGGGTAAAGAGAGAATCTAAAAAGCAGTTAGAGAAAAACGAGTTGCATGCTAAGGATACCCATAGATTATCAGAGAATTTCTCAGCTGAAAATTTATAGGTGAGAAGGGAATGACATGATATATTTAAAGTGGTGAAAAAAAAAAAAAGACTTCCAAACAAGGATGCTCTAACCTGCTAGATTATTACTGAGAACTGAAGAAGTAATAAAGGACTTTGGATACAGAAAAATGTAAAGGAAATCATCACTGAAAAATCCGCTTTATAAGAAATACTAAAGAAAGTTCTATAAAATGAAAAGAAACTCTACTTAAAAAAATGTAATACATCAAAACCTAAAATGTGGGAAGGCGTAGAGGAAGAGAAGATAACATAGTCAAGACACACTATGACATTAACCTCAGAGAGGTCTTTGGGGACTCAGCTCTAGTGGCAAGGAAATTTTGAAAAAAACAAAAAAATAAAATGAAGCAACGTCAAACTAAAAAACTTCTGTACAATGACATTAACCATCCCCAAACAAAACCACAAGCTATTGACTGGGACATCTTTGCATTCCATATACCTGACAAGGATTTAATATCCAAAATACATGAAAAACTCATAAAACTTGACATAGATAAACAAATAACCCAAAAAAAATTAGGCAGAACAATTGGATAGACATTTATCCAAAGAAGATGTATACTTGGGCAACAGGTATATGACAGAATGTTTTTCCTCAACTGTTATTAAAGAAATGAAAATCAAAAACCACTACAAGATATCACCTTACACTGTGAGGGTGGATGTTTTTCAAGAATCGGAAACAATAAATGTTGGTGAGGAGAAAAGGGAACACTTATACACTATTGGTGGGATTGCAAATTGGTGCAAACCTTATAAAAAAAACTGTATGGAGTTTCCTCAAAAAATTGAAAATGGAGATTCTTTATGAATCTGTCATCCCAAGTCTGGGTATTTACAGAGACACAAAAACACTAATCTGCAGAAATATTCACACCCCCATTTTTATTGCAACATAATTTTAAATAATTTAAAATAGTCAAGAGTTGCAAACTACCTAAGGGCCCATTGTCAGAAGAATGAAAAAAGATGTGATATATATACACACACGCACACACACACACACACACACACACACATACATTATGGGATACTACAGAATCCTTAAAAAGATGAAATGGTGCTATTTGTGAAAACATGAATAAAATTAGAGGGAATTATGTTATGTGTAATCGAACTGATGTTATGAGTAGGGAATGAAGCAGGGGCTAAAGGAGAGTGTTTGTGGGGATCCAAGGTAAAATAGTGAAGAACTTTAATTAATTTGATAGTGGACAGTGTGTGTTTTCTTGTATTTGAGGAATGGGAAATCTGCACATATGGGTTTTTATTATCTTGTAAATCAAATCTACCCTAGTAAATATTAATTTAACAAAATAGGAGAGATCTGGCTCAGAAATGACCATATTTACATTCTTAATGTTTTGAAAAGTTACTATTTCCCTGTCAAATGGAAAATAAAGGTCTATGAGAAGAATGAATGGGCTTTATTTCCATATGTTCCAGTGATTCTGATAAAAATACATCACACCCTTATTTCAAAGTAAAGTTGCATTATATCTTAGAAGTTAGGATTATTAAAAGATCTGTAACCTCTGAACTTTTGAAAGAATACTGGCCCTGTTCATGTATATTTATGCCTATCTCAAATGTAAGGGAGTAGAAACTATACAAAGTAACCTGAAAATAATATTGCAAAACACAAAGGAACCATTTCTATACATGTCTATTTGACATCAGCAGTGCAAACTTCATGCAGCATTAATTTCACCATGAAAAGGGGATCAAATGTCATTAGGTTCTGAGTGATGGCAGTCATTGTACTGACATCAGAAACAGTAACACTGGGTGTGGTTACAGTTACTTATGACCCTCCAAACATTTAATATTGATACTTTGTGATAAAACTCATTTATTTACAGCTTGTTCATCTATAAATTTGAACTAGATGATAACAGCAGCTCCACTGCCACTAACATGTTGGTGTTATCAGGGCAACATGACATTATATTTTCTAATTTTATTGCCAGTAGATATTGGAAACTTTATTATCCAGAATTATAGAATGATAAATTAAAAGTCACCTGTATTAGAAGACTATTAGAGGCAAGTTCCCCTAGATGACAAACTTGTAGGAACTTCAAAGAACAAGAAGTTGTTTTTTATTACAAGTGGCATCAATAAAGCTACAGAATATTGTGGTTGACATTGATATCTCAAGAATAGGAGGCCAGAGGAAATAATAAATATATATATATTATTTTAAGACTGAAGAGAACAATTACTTTATACATACTTTACCATAATCTTATTATGAAAGAACATCCATAGAGACCTAAAGAATCCTAATAAAAAAGGAAATGGAAAATTTAAAAACGGATCTGTCAAATTGATGAATTCCAAAAGTAGGATTATGAAAATATCTACTTATATTCTGGAGATTGCTCTTTGAAATGAATAGTGATTTACTCTAAGGAAATATATTTGAACAGTCAGTAAATTTAGAATGCGAGTCATGATAATAATGCACAGGTTCCATACCACAGGGTATTAATGAAAATAAATGTATTGAGGGAATAAAGGAAGCAACATTAACAGTAACCAAAACAGAATTACTCATTACATTAATATTATCAGGAAAAAGTTTATTTGAAAATAATTTATATTAATGCAATCAGTTAAAAGTAGCATAATTTTCTCCATAGTCCAGAGAAATTGTATCTACCTTCCCTCAGCTTAATTTTAACTTTTCTTGTCACTATAGAAAATAAATATAACATGGCATATAAAATAGCAAAGTAGAAATTTAAGAACCAAAGGACATCTTTTTAAGTCATGACTATTTATTTTATATAATATCAAAAAGTATTCAAAATTACTAGACCGTATAACACATTTTATGACTTGATCCACTTTGATCAATTGTGCTGGTAAAATAATAATTTGCTTTTGAAAATCAGTGACACAACAGAGCACTGAAATACAGCATAAGAAATCTCCATTATTTAAAATAGTTCTATAATATTATGCCATCTGAGTCACTGATAACAATTAACCACTTATAGAATGGTTTATATTTTCTAGTTTCCTTAAAAAATTAAAAATCAGTTGTGTCCTGGTGGAGTAGTGGTTTGATTCACCAAAAGGAGAGTCTACATACATCCCAGGGACCCAGTTTCAAATACCGGGAGCTAGGGGAACAACTGGGATGTATAACTAAAACAAAATGAAGATGCTTCTTCCTCTTCTTTCTTCCCTACCTGTTTGCATGCCTTCATTCCTGTTGCCACCTTTCTTAAAGAAAATAAAAATTAAAAATCAGTCTTCATTAGATTACTCCCTGTGATTTTAAACTAGAATTTTCTACAAATGAGGAAAATGGATATGACCTGGCCACAACTCTCATGTTCTAGTGCAAGATTCATCTATTTTGCAAAGATTTGTCAATAGGTCAGTTGAGCTGAAACAATGAGAGAGAAGAGAGCTATCAGATATCCAGCAGGTAAAGAAGCAAATCAAAGCTAAATTTAACCCTTTAATCATTGGCCGTGATAATATAATTAGTGTATGAAAGCTTTGTCCCATCTTCCCCCATGGAACAGCACATCTGTCAGAGGATAGGTGAATCAACTCATTGTTTCACTGTTGAGGAAACAACTGGCTCGGGGGCCAGGGAGTGACTAAGAGGCAAGAACTAGGGGTGTAAAAAGATTGAATACTGAGTCAGAATGGGAAAGTGTCTTAAGATTTCTGCCACCTCCATCAGGAGAATTCATCATGGTTTCCTGAACAGGACTTCTATCAAAAGCCTCATGATTTAGAAAGTCTATTTGACACCATAGATGGAAAGTACAAGTCTGTTGGCTTATCATTCTGTCAACACTCAGAATTATTTCCTTCATGGGGTTTGAAAATCTTAGCAGCTTTCATGTTTGCTCTGTTTTGGCTAGTCATTCAAATGCATTTTTAAAATGGAGCCCAAGACTTCCTTGTAATACCCCACTTTGATACAACTGAGAGATCATTAGTGCATGGTTGTTACATAATCCTGCTCTCAAAAATCCTGATACATTTCCTTTTCTCTTTCTTTAAAAATTGTCTTTATGTTTTATTAATAGTATCTAGACTTATTTTTATGGTACATCTACTCATTTGCTTATTGGAAGTAGATGGAATATAAATAAGTACATATCTTGATTTATATAAAATTACCTAGATATAAATTAGTTTGATTTATAAAAATGTCATTATGCAGAAACATTTTCTACATGATGACAAATCAAAAGTAGAGAAAAATATCCTGATAATGGATTTTGTTTTATTTTTTATTGCTGTTTAGAGTGACTTGGTATCAATTTAAAGTTGATTTGCTTGATTCTTGTGATTGAACTAGTCATTTTATATTTGAAAAGATAGTTTTAATCATGGTGACATATTAATGATGCAGATTATTTGAAAAATACATCATTTATTGCATTTTACTAGGGAAAATCCTAAAATTCAATTTAGTTGGTGTCAGTTCCTATAGATTTTAAGTAACAAAATCAGTAGTTGAAACAAAATATTTTCACCCTAAACCATTTTTTTCACTGCATTATGAGTGTAGATAATGACTAAGTCATTTTTTCTGTAATACTTGCTTCCCACAGGCTAGTAAAACAAGGGAAATACTTTAAGAAGGAAACCAAGAAAATTCCAGAAAATAAAAACAATGGCAGAATCTAACATTATAAGTACAAATGAAACAATGGTAAAATTGTAGACTGGTGAATTATATTGATGGAGGTTTAGACAAAAACATAGATAACTGAAATGTATTTAATTATCAGTGATGTATGGGTGATACATTACATGTTACATTAATAATAATAATAGTATTAAAACATGTGATGACAATTCCTTTAAAAAAGCAAAGTCAAAAAATTCCCAAATACTCAGTATTTGAAAATTCTTAGCATTTATAATTATTACTGTATATCTAACGAGTTTGTGTCTACATGCAGTGTCATGGCTAGAGCTAGGGGATTTCATTTCAGAACTGATGCTCTAACACTCATAAAAAGTCTTTTCCCTTCTTTACATGAAATAACATATAAATGACTGATATCTTTGTACTTTTAATATGTTTAAGGTAGAATATCTGTCCCCAATCTGCTCTATATTATCTTCTTATAGTGTTATGTATGCTTGTCATGTGGTTGATGTCTGATGGCACAATAATTCATATGTATCTTTTAATTCATACATAACTCAAAAAGTAGAAGTGAGGTAATAAATCAAGTCATCCCTTTAAATTGTCTTTACTGATATTTAAAGAAATACCTGCCTCATCCAAATATTTGATGAAGTGATAGCTAACATTGATATTTATTCACATAATAGATGAAGCCACATTATCCTGAAGTTCTCATAGAGTCATTTGGATCTTATTTTACTAGAAAATGCTCAAATTGATAACCTGGAATCAGAACAAACAGGTTTAGTAGATCAAAGCTATAATGGAAACAGTGAAAAATGGCCTGAAGAATCAAATCCCACATATAGACTAGTTAGAGTATTTTCAGTGGAACTGGAATTCTCTTACTACTTGGCTAGAATGTCCTGTTCTATGATAATGCTGGGACGATTGCTATTTTTGAGAACTTTTCAACTTTGCCTTTCTAGTAGATTATCCTCTTTATCCTTTTGCAAATTAATTATTTCCAGAGATAAATTAAAAGATCAGTGAAGTTGCAGCTGCCTTGAGACATAAATATGAGGTTACTTTATTTCATTATATTTAACATGTTGCTAAGTCATTTCACTTTCTTCCCCTCCTCTTCCTTTTATTTTAATTGTAGTCACTTGCAAATCCTGAATAAAAGAAGAGAATAGTCTTTTTTGCTGATTCAATTTTATAATATTTCATAACTTCCTCTTAGAAAAATTGTTTACAGCCACAATGGACTCTGAAATTCTTGGAAGGAGTTACTCTAGTAGTAATTATCTTGGTATTCTCACTATCCATCATGGATAGCATAAGTGGAAGGTAACCAAAACACATATATCTACAATATTTTTAAAGATTTCATACTTCTATCTATCAATTTGTTTTATCTTTCACTGTTGTTAGTGTGTTTTTGTGTGTGTTTAGTAACAAGTTCTCAGAAATAATTTGAACAGTTTTACTATATATCAGATAAACAAGTGTGGAGTGAAATAAGTAAGATTTATCTACTGACAAAAGAAGTGCCTTTTCGAATAATAACAGATGTCTTACTTTGGATAACTCTATATGCTTTTATAGCAGCTGGTCAAATTTGCAGCAGTAAAGGAATATTTTTAATTTATAAATAAAGGTTTGTACATACTGGACCTTCCCATATTGCTACATAAATTGATTAGGATTTGAAAATAAAACAACAGTTGAACTGTGTTGTTTTGGAGATTTTTAACAAGTAACTTAGAATATTTGTGATATGACATGTACCTAATACAGTGTATTAATAATTGTATTTATTTATGAAACCAAATTATCCTAAAAATCTATTCACCCAGGATGGTAAACACATCATATTTCAACATTTTTAATACTATTCAATAGTATAGTACAGTTTGACACATCATTATTTTATCAAGTTAAATTTTTTAGTGATGTGCACTTATAATTAAATCACGCTCATGTCTAGTGTTAAAAATAAACACTGAGATGTCTTGCGATTTATAATATCAGATATTGTAACATCAGGCTATTATATTTTGATGAGTATTATTTAATATGTGATGAGACATCCAATAATGCCAGATGGACTAGGACAGATCAACGTCTTGAGGGTATATACTAATCATGAAGAAGAGGAAATAAAATTACAAATTATAATTATATTTAGCTTGAGTTTCTCAAGGAGAATGAATAAAACATAATTGCTGTTTAAGTATATACTTGTAGTTAATGAAAGCTGTTTTATGAGAAGAGAAAATATAAAGGGTTTTTTTTTACAATAAAGCACCAAAGGCAAGAAAATGTGAACTAAAATAAGGAAGGAAATTTTTGACAAGTAAGTTGTTAGATTAACACTTTTCATAGAAATATCAGTGATGATTCAAACAATGGTTTGCCTGTAATTGGAATAAGATCCCAGAGACATAAACAACTATATGAATTAAAAACAATGTTTTAGTGGATTTGTTGCTGAGTCAAGGACAGATTCATAAATGTTTGCGTATATCTCCTATTGGGTAAATAGATGCTAATTCTATGGAATTGTCATTCAATCATAAGAAAAATTAAGTGTCCTTAGGGTGTGTTTAAACCCTAGAGTTGTGAAGGTTATGTTTATTACCATTTTATCAATAAAATATGAACATTTTAAAATGAAAGAAAAAATGATGACAAAAATATCTGTTGTAAGAATTGTGACTAGGAGCACTCTTGAGAGAGGTTTACCCCTTGTGCTGCACTGCAGAGAAACAATGATAACTTCTGGATCTGTCTCCCTTATTTCTCTATTAAAAATTATATTGAGAGAATGGGAAAGGTGTTTGTCCTTTAAGTAGTGTCCTAAGAGCAACAGTTATGCTGCCCTTAAGGCAGTGATGAAAACACATTGTAGTAGAGGGAAGACTAAAATCAAAAACAAAAACAAAAACTTCTAAGCTTGAGGGATGATAGAAATATGTGCTAAATCCAGCATAATAGGTTCATATGCTTTGTATAAAAATAAATAACAAATACGACTGAGAGAAGTGCAAGAGATAGATCTTCTCCATGAAACTGCATGCAAAGACAAAATTAAACATGAAAAATGAAGTTGAAAACATGAAAATGAAGAATCTCTGACTTACTAACCCCCAATACTAAACATGTATGCCGCTGAAGAAATCTTATGGTTATAGAGCCTCTGTGGGTAGCCATATAGCAGCTATGAACCTCAAATACTGTTTAGCCTCTGCTAAGATAAATATAATCTCCACAATAAAACCCAAAGTTGCTCATTTTCTGTGGTCTTATACAAGATGCCCCACATTATAAATAGAAAACCACTTAGCTAACACCGATGGCCATAACGATATCCAAGTAAACTTAAGATGTGCAACGAATGGTGGTATTTTACTTGAAGAACTAGATAGTGTTTATCTTGAGAACATGTACATAATGGGTTTTGTGTATTTGGCTATCTAAACGGGACAGCTTTCTGTACTGGCACTTTGCAGTTGACTATGATAGGTTTAATCTTTATTTGGTAATAAAACTATTTCCTTTTTCTTCTGTTTTTAAGAGAGTTTTCCTGTTTTGGAGAAATTTTGTTTTCCCCCAGTAATTCTAGCAAGGAGGACTATGTATGTTAATTCCTGAACTGAATGGACTGACTAATGGCTGTGTGTGCCCTCATTACAGTCAGGTAAGTGACCCTGAATTATAAAAAGTCTCCTTTTAGTCCTCTGATTCTCTACTCTTTTGGGATATTAGTCAGATGAAACATGGTCTTCATTTTTTTTAAATAATTGACTTTTTGAAGGCATACTGCATTATAACATTAAACATAGAAGATCAACACCTGTATACAATATTACATATGTACCACCATTTCAGTTTTCCCTTCACCTCAAGATTGATTCCAGTTACCCTGTTTGTTACCTGTTCCCCTCCCACAATGCTAGATTTGCTTTTTAATTTTTCAATTAAATAACTCTTGTTTGATTTAGTTCCTTTTTTAAGTACTTTTGTTTAATTTAGTTCATTTGTTTGCTTGCTGTCTCTATATATCACGTATGAGTGATGTGTGATTTCTGTCCCCTCCAGGTCCATCCATGTTGCTGTGAATATCAAGATTTCAAGTTTAAGCTTTTACTGTTGAAGAAATATGGTTAATACTGGACTAAAATCTTGTTATAATGATCAGAAAGAAAATACGGAATTCGGGAATCTTGCCTAAAGTTCTTTTTAAAGAACTCTAGTCTATTACCTTTGGGTACATGTGTGAGAAGCCAGTCTTACAGTAGTTCAGGGATAGTTCTTTTAATGTGGAAACATTAACATGGTTTTTCCTGCAAAGACAGATGAGGGCAAAACTTTCTTAGCTAGATTCCAGCTTTTGCATAACAAATAAAATCTCTGGTAGAACAATGACATGATAATTCTCCAGATCCTTTGATTTAGACTTGTATAGCTTTGAAAAATGAAATTGTGTAGAACTTTACATGAAGTTTTGGGGAGCTTAAATTTTGGAATAACCTGACCTGAATTTCCTGATATTTTTATGTATAATGTGTATTTTATTAGTGTCTATTAATTGGTCAAGGATGTGGGATAAAAGTGGTCTACTTAAGACTTCCTATGTTGTGGCGACATCATAAAATCTTGGAAGTTTTTGTTTTATTTGAGATTGAAAGTGTGCAAGCAGAAAAGTTAGTGGTAGTTAATATAGTTGTAATTCTTGATTCTATATTTAATAGGGATATATGCATATATGTGTTTATCTAAAAATGAACATACTTGATTTTATATTTTTATTTTATATTGATTTTAATATTTAGCATAATTTAATTATTATATAACTATTTTAAATTGAAAAATAAACTTTAAAAAAGGAACTAAATAAAACATTTAGTCAAAAATTATACATATATCTGCATATATGCATTTAGTGTCTGTCGCACAACTGACAAACTTGAAAATAGAGGATTTTCTACTTAAAGAGAGCTAAAATATCTCATGAAAAATGTATACCTGCTTTATTAGAAACTCTACAACTGTATGTTCAGATATCAGTAATTCTTTAGAACTCACACAGAGCAGTAGGACAGCTTTCTAAAGCCAGTAACTTTCCTGATAGAACTGGAAATACTTCTGTTAAAACACGGCTCCCAGGCTTCAATCTTGAAAAAAAGCTCTACTTTCAATTTCATAAATATACTTTTTATTGATAAAAGAGAATGATACAGGAGACAAGAGAACTGAAAGTTGTCCCTTTCCAGTCAAACATGAGAAATGGAACGTTTTGCAGTCTGAAGCAAGACCAGAGACTGTTCAGACTCCCCTTCTGTTTATTGAACTCAAGGACTCCATCCCCACCCTCCGCACTCGCTTGACATTACAGCCCATAGACTCCCTACCCTTAAATCCACAGCTCTGTCAGATGGCCTTATCAGAATACCACTTCTAGCCCTGGGGGGGCTAGTCAGCAACTACCCCCTTAAAAAAACCCTCTCACACTGCTCCCCTCGGATTGCTCCTTCTGTCTCTTCTGAGAAAGGAGCTTTCCCTTTCCCCGCCTGCCTGAGCTTGGGACAATAAAATCTCTCTTAAGAGTCCAAGGGCTCCGTTTTCTCTGTCTCTTATTGCTGAACTGGCTTACAGAGTATTTATTTTAGAATTTTTTATTTCTACCTATTTAGCATTTTATTTATAAAAATACTAAGAGAAGTTTCACAGCATTGTGTGAATTGCACAATAACATAATTTCTATACCTTTGTATTTGTTTACTTACTTTTATTTTATTAAAAAATCTGAATAAATAATTTTAAGGACACTATATTCATATTAAATCTACCAAAACAAACAAATAACACATTAAAGAGACTGACAATTTATAAACAGAATTTTTACATCACACTCCAAAGGTAAGCACAAAGTCAACTTTAAAAGGATCAGATAACTGGTGAATTTGATATTAATATGTATGCTATCTGGATTGCCTAAGGCATTTTCTCATCAAAATCTGATACTCAGTGGTAAAGTTTCTTTTAAAAAGGTCCACTTTGGGATCTAGAGCATTTGACTCATAAAGGAAGTTATTTTATTTCTACTGTCATCCATAAATTATGTGAATGCATATAGATATCTATTACTTTTCCACCAAGTAGTATCAAAATACAAATCAGATTTCTGTAAAAAATCTATTTATGATACATCCTGTAGAATTTAGACAACATATCTTTTCTTCATAGCTTTACAATTAATTTCTCATATATATGTATCTAGACAGATAAATACATGAATATATAACATATACACATGTGTGTTTGTGTATATCTATATGCATGAATGTTTATATATGTATATAGACTATATGCTGACATATCGTCATCAGCTATAATTTATACATTTTACACTGAATATTAAACTATAAAAATAATCAATTTAATTAACATAATACCTAACAAAAATAAATGCTTTATGAATATTTAATAAATGCATGGGTATATGAATGAATAATTAACTTGTGCTATTTTCAGCGTGAAGCTTATTTGAGTGAACCTATACTTGTAGTCAAAACTCACCAGCAGAATTGACAACTGCTTTTGCCTTTAAGTAGCCATTTTAAATAAATGGTTTTCTGTCAACTCAAATTCAGAATAAGGTCTATCTTCATAATATTTACATTTCTAGAGATGATGGTGAGTTTATTTGATTTAATTTAATTACACTATTTATTAAAGAAGTTCTATAGGTCCATAGATAATAAATCCTCAGTCAACATCACACCATTTTTCAATGGTGAAAAATTGAAAGTGTTTTCTTTAATATCAGGAATGAGACAGGCTATTCAATCCCACTACAACTTTTCAACATCACGTTGAATGTCCCAGCCATAACAATTAGTCAAGAAGAAGAAATAAAATAAATCCAAATTGAAAGAGAAGTAAAACTGTCATTATTTTCAGAGGACATATTTGAAGAAAACCCATAAATTCCATCAAATTTATTAGAATTAATAATGAGTATACTAAAGTGGCAGGCTTAAAAGAAATATACAAAAATCAATTTCATTTCTATTGCAAAAATGTCATAGAAGAGAATGATATTAATAAAACTAACCTATTAATAATGGTAACAAAAATAAACACCTTGGAATATACTTAACAAAGGAGGTGAAACACTTGTATAATGAAAACTCTGCAATTCTTTAAATAAATGTATAAGGAAATGAAAAGTTATTAATGTGCTTTGGTAGACATGAATTAACCACTAATATGGCCATCTTACCTAAAACATTAAACAGATTAATATAATCTTCATCAAAATCCTATTGACACTTTTCAAGGGGATCTGACAAAAAATTTTGAAATTTGTGTGCGATCACAAAAGAACCTGCATAGCCAAGGAAATCATAAGAAAAAAAAGAATAAAAGTGAAGGTAACACACACCCAGATGTTGAGTATAATACAAAGTGATAGTGATCAAAACTGTATAGTGCAGGAATAAAAGCAACTACACAAATCAGTGGAATAATATCGATTCACCAGAAATAAGCTCACAAATTTATGTCCAGTTATTTTATGATAAAGGAACTAAGAGTTTAACATACAGGAAAATATTTTGAACAAATGGTGCTGGAAAACTGGACAGCTACATGAAAAGAATAAATCTACACCATTCTCCAACACCAAACACAAAAATTAATTTGAAACGGATTTGAGACTTGGATGTAATAATGAAACTATAAAATACTAAGAACACAACATAGGCAATATGTTCTATGATATCACCTTTAGAGCCTTCTTTGGTGACTCAACTCAAACAGAACAAAAAGAAAGAAAAAGAAAAAAAAAACATGAGAGGAATTAAAAAGATTTTGCAAAGCAAATAACTATCATCAAAACAAAAAGATACTTTACTGCCTAGGAGAAGATGTTTGCCTACATACATCTGACCAGGATTTAATATCTAAAATATATTAAGAACTCATAAGACTCAACAACAGAAAGGCAAACAAACAAATAAAAAATGGGAAAATCTGAATAAATGCATTTTATCAAAGAAGACTTACGATCAGCAGGCACATGAAGCGCTGTCCCTCCTCTCATTATTAAGAAGAGGCAAATCGAAGCAAGATAAACCTCACTCCTGTGAGAAAGGTTATTATCTGGAAGTCTGGAGACAACAGATATTAGCAAGGATGCAGATGAAAGGGAACATTTTTCACCATTAGTGAGTGTATAAATTGCTGCAACTATTATGGAAAACAGTATGGAGATTTTTCAAAAATTGAGAGTGGAAATTATATATGATCCCATTATTCCAATTCTAAATATTTACCTGAAATAACACAAAAATGCTAATGCAGAGATAAATGCACCCCATGGTTGCTGCAGCATTATTTTACAATGACCAATAATTGGAAACTGCCTAAGTATCCAGTATAAAATGAATGAATAAAGGAGATAAGGTATACATAGATGACATTGGAATACTACACAGCCCTCAAAAAGATTAAGCCCTGTCATTTGAACAAGATGATGGAACTAAAGAAGGGTAATGCTAAGTGATGTGTCAGAATAAAAAAGATAAATTTGTATGATCTCACTCATGTGTTAATATAAATAAATTAAGATAAGTGACTGATAAAAGCATAAATCCTTGGATACTGCTAATAGAACTGAGGTTACCAGCAAGGAATAGGTGGTAGTGTGGAAGAAAGTGGTGGTGGGTATCTAGTGGACAATGGTAGATGTCTATTGGTACTGTTATTATGTAGTTGACGGATAGCGAAACTGCAAAACTAAATATATATTTTTCTGTAAATCAGAACTACTTCAATTAAAAGCTGTTTAGCTGTTTGAGTGGTTATTGCTATATGTGTATAGATAAACGATAGATAGGTGATATATAGTATAGAGTTAGAGGGAGGTGGGAAGGAGAGAGATTATAGAGAGACAGAGAGACACATATTCTTACATATAAATAAAATGACATGATTAAGTATGATAGTATTTTTAAATATTATAGAAGTTTTTAAGTTAATTTGCATTTTTCTGTTGTTATGTAAACCTGATGTATTATATTTATGTATATATGTATATATATATATATATATATATATATATATATATACATTTTTTTAAGGAAAGGTGCAGAATGAAATGAAGGCAATTGAGCAGGCAGGCAGGAAGAGAGAGGAGGATAAAAGGTCACATTTTTATTTAGTGGTCATCTTGTTTGTTCCCCTGGCCCCAGGTCTTGAACCTGCTCCTTGGGATGTACATAGACCACACACAGTGGACTTACCCACTAAACCACAAGGCATGCCTAAAGTAACGATTTTAACACCAAAAAATTCTGCCTGCTGAAAATCAAAGTAAACAAATCATAAAACACTAACTGGCTATGTTATTCCAATTAAATCCTATCAGTACATATATATACACCTACAGATTAACATATGGACACATAGACAAAGGCATACACTCTCACTCAAACCCCATACACATTGGGCAGATGGTATTAGGGAATATAGCACCTGTGTAAACAAATATTTTGTTGATAAAAAGATAATATAAATATACTTTGTTAAATTTATATTGTTTTGTAAAAGTATATTATTATTAACAAAGATAAGCAAATGACAGAAAAATTGACTAATAATTGCTTTGGGGAACAGGGTCATGAAACAAGAGACTCGTGTTTTTGTTGTAATTTTTTTAATGCTGATTATTCTTATAAATTGTGAACTATTTAGAAAATAAATACTATGTAGTTTATAATTTATTAATAATTATCAAATATCCCAAATTGTATTTCATTTAAATAATTTGTAATGAAATATTTACTGCTCTGTCAGTCAAATGCATGCTTGACTAGATGCCTTGAATGTGCACATATGAATAATATGATCCTTGATCTCCAGGTGTTAATTCTGACAAAATGACAATCTGTCATTATATAACTAGTCACATAAAGAATATTTAATTGTAACATGAAAGTAAAATTCTGTTTGTCAAGACAAAATGCTATTTGTTATAACATGTAAGTTCAAATTCCCTCTATGTCTCTTTTTGTTTCTGATTATTAAAATTATATGTCAGTTGCAATTTTAGAAAATTATAATAGTGTATGAATTCATGATAAAATATGTTATAATTTCATATATTTTTAAATAATCAGTTATTTAACCATACAATATAATTCACAGCCCATTATTTAGTAAATCAAAAGGTGCCAAGGAGTTAATGATGTGGGCACATCCCTTAAAGATCTTAGATGGGAGTTAGTGTACAATAGCTCAGGTGCCTTTCTCTAGGGTGAGACAACCCAGAGTTAGATCATATTCCCTTTGAATTCAGCATTGGTTTTTCACTGCAGGAATTGGTTTATTAGTCATTTATGTTGACTTCTTTCATTTCCCTATCTCACTGGTGCTTTCAGAAGTCACACCAAGTAAATTGCAAACAGTTAAAGAGTATGTGCATGATTTTCATGCCGATAAAGCCCTTATTTATGTTGAGGTTTCTAATTTTAGATGTATAATATGAATGCACAAATTCTCACATAAAATACCTTCATAGGTATTCCTTTCGCAACACAATGCTTTTGGAAATGTTACTCTCTTTAATATCTACACTGTACTTCTCAAATAATTATATTTTAAATACTGAATATTTTAAATTAATTTTGATACATAGAATGCAGGTATTTTTTCTTTTCAACATTCTTTACTATTTGAAATTTCTATTAATTAATATCAATATGGTTATGAATGCATTAATTTAAAAATAATAAAATCAAGCCTAAAAAGATTCTGCTTAAAACTATAAAGATGTTATATAATAAATACTGAATGATGAAAATCTTTTTTTTTTAATCTTCCTGCTAAGTATTTTTCTATATATGCTTTTTTTGTTCAGGTTTTATTTTTTGTTCTTTAATAGCATTTTTTGTATTTTTCTTGTGTATATTTCTTCCAAAGTAATTTGTATTTTGTTACTAACATTTATTATTTTCCTCCTGTTTTCTAAAAGGAAGGTGTTCATATTGAACCCTTTAAACTATTTCTCATGGCGTTCTTTGCTCTGCCTTCTCAATCCATGACTTGGCATACAAGGAAGGAAAATACTAAAAATTTATTTCCAATTTCACCATCTGTTGTATATCTGCAAAGTTCCTATAAACAGAAGAAAATTTCTGGTTTTAAGATAAATGCACAATTTATTTTGGTTCTTTTCTTTTGGGAATTCACCTTTATAAACATTTTAGCACCATCAACTCTAAATAAGCATATGCTTCTCAATATTCTTATAAGTGATTCAAATAAAGAAAGGAATTTGGACAATGTGAGGGAAGCATTTGTTGTCTGGTTTTGAATGTGAGCTGAGTTCTTTCTATAGAAAAATAAATGTCAGCTGCTAAAATGTCAGGTTGTTTTGGCTTTATGATAAACAAGAAGAGGGAACGATGATTAAAGCAATGAGTAGCCAAAAGTTTAACAGAAAAATGGCAGGTCATCTCAGATTTAATGCTACTCTGCTAATGATATTTGGAGGGGTCCACTGTTAAAGAAGTCAGCTTTCTAGAGGTCAATATCAGTGACTGCTGCATCTCAGAATACTTTTCTTAACTCAGGAATATTTATAATTTGTCAAACTAATATAACCATCTGGAATATTTGTCCAAATTTGGACAAATGGATCACAGACATGATAACCAAGTGACCATGACAGAATTCTATTAAATACTTCTTACTGCTATTTAGGGAATTATTTAGGATACAACTTATAACAATGCTCTGCCTATTCCTTGAAATAGAATGTTATTGATTCATTTTATTACTTTCTATGGATATAAGCATCATTTAATATAAAGTAAACAATTCTTATAAGATACATTACTTCATGGTGCATTACGTTTCTAAATAAAATGATATGGTAAGTGCTTTTTACAGGGTTGAAAATCAATCTCAGTAATTTTAAGATGCATCTTTCTCTTCCTTGATATTTAGAACCCTTCATAAACATATAATATGTACATTTCATAAACAAAAGTCATTACTGTTGTAATTCTTTGTGGACTTCGACTAGCTACATGCAGTTACAAACTAAGAATATTTTATCTGAGACCAGCTCTTGTACTACTTTCCATCTCCTTTCTGGGGTTTTCAATTAATAGCTACTCTGAGCAAGGATTAAACTTCCCTAATTGAGCTACCTCTGCCAGCACCAGTCTCCTATGCTTCTAGGTTTTACAGGAGTCTAATCTATTGTAATAATAATATTATGCAAAACACTATAGTGACCATGATGTACATGTTTTAGTTGCATGTATAAATGTTATAAATGGATGCAAGACCATGGATCCATTAGTTTTTTTATGTATTCCAATACCCAAACAAAGCTGTTCTAATAGAACATGAGGTCAAGTGTTAGCACTTTATCTTCTAGGGACTGAGAAAAAATCTTCCACTAAACTTAAAGCTACAGCTGGTGGTCATGTTAAGTTTCTTAATGAAAAGTTACTAGATTGCCAGGAATGGTTGAACCTGATCCCTGATGTCCAACCAGCAGGACCATGGGGAATTATGGCCAAACACAGAGGATTCAGTGGTAAATGTGTAATTAAAGCAATCACAGCTTCACAAGGGTAAAGCTAGTAAGTACTTGAATCTCTTGACAATAAAGTCAGCAGCACATGCCAATCAGAATGCTGCTTTGGATGTGAACAAATGAAAAAGGGAAATGGAGAAAAGAAAGGAGCATATTCACAAGCAGAAAATGGAGATTAGTTCCTGTAATACTCTTACTTAGATCTTCACAGAGACTGACATCAACCATCCCAGTTGTGACATTTCTGGTACGGATGAATCTAAGTTTTGAGAACTTAATTCATATGAAACCTTTCTTATGAATTATTTAAGATGCTCTTGCCCTCACAAGTTTTTCTTTTTTTTTTTTTTTTTTAAATTCAGTTACTACTATTGTAATTAGTTTTGTGACACGTAAATCTTCTTCACTTTTGATCCCTGGATCAAATTAATGTCTGTAGGGAAATCAGTCTCCCTCAAACTCAAAGGCATATTCAGTATAAATGTTTTTGATAATGTCCTTTTTTTGCTTAACTTAAATAAGATATTGCTAAGGGCTTCATTGCCTGGATTTTTGGGATATTTAGGTGTTTAGTTGGCTTTACAACTCAAGGAATCCGTTTCTTCCAGATCCAAGCTTAGAACTAACATTTTTGCTGCAACTTTCATAGTGCTTATTGAAAATTTTTCAAAAATCACACAATCTTTTTCAACTCTCAGGCCAGTGCCCTGGTAGGAAGATACAGTTGAGGCTTCTCATTGTCTCTGTAGAAAAATTTGTTTTTTTTTTTGATGGGCTCTCACCACTTGTTCTTCTTTAATTCTTCAAGTACAACTATATGACAGCACAACTGCCAAGAGCATAACCCATATAAATATAAGAACTCTTCAGTCTCTCTGGGAATAATAAATCAAATTTCTCAAAATGAAATTGTTGGTTAGTTTAATTATTTCTTAAGTAACATAACCTGAAAAAAAAAGAGAAATGATTTCTTGTCTTTCTTACTTCACAGCATTTGAAAGGAAAACTTCATGAGTTGAGTAGAATACTGGACTTAGAAGCTAAGCATATTTGCTTATTTATTTCTTACTAAGTGTATATCTTTGAGCAGGGTTGAGTCTTAGTTAATTCATCATTAATTTGGGAATAATAATATGTATATTTCAAAATTGCCATGAGTAGAGAAATAATAACACTTGTGATAGAAATTTGTTGATAATCTGCATAAATATAGAAAGTTCACTTTAATTGATTATATAATAACTACGTTGATGTAGTGCTGGCTATATATCCCAACTTTTTTTCAGAAAGAAATGTTATTATATTGAAATGTAAAGTAACACAATAATATTTCTGACTCATTTAAAAATCACTAAAAACTTGCATCCATATCTCACTCACTGAACAAGGACCAGAAGAGGAAGATATTATTGAAAGAATCGGGGGTGATTTACTGTGCCTCATGAAGATCATCTAAGTATCAACATACATTATATACATGTATGTTGCTACAATAAAAGAAAAAAGTATGTGCACTGAAAATGAAAAATAGAAGTATCGTTTCCCATTATTAGATACTTATTTTCTGGTCTGTCTATACTTTGATACTTATTCTTGGTTCTCCATTTTATTTTTCTAATAAATGGGAATGAAAACACCTAATTCAGAGACACATGTTACTTCTAAATAATTCTTCACACTTTGATATGTAAGATTTACTGAAAGAATTTCTAATAAAATGCTTAAAGACTAAAAAGTACTGAAAAATATTAAGTACATATATCTTTTAAAATATATTCTTAATTGAACACTTATTTCTATTTCCGCATTTCTGTCTTTGAATCAGCACACTTTCATTACACTTGATCAGAAAAGACTATATAATGGACAATATCAGTAAAAGGGAGACATCCCATTTCACTACAACCCACATTTAATAGACTTCCTACTTGAATGCAGGCTTTCTACTCATTTCCTTTAATAGCTTTAAGAGCAATACAGATATTAATGGATGAAAAATGAAGTGGACTGCAATCTTGAATTCTATGAATAAGTATCTAGAATTTCAGATAATTTGCATATTATTGCAGCAAAATCTGAAAGACAACTTTCTGCACCAATTAAAAAAACAAGAATATTTCTTGTTTTTATCATCTGTGTAATTAAAATTTACTCTTATTTACAATGCTCTAAACACTGTAGAGAAAAAGGTAAATTAAATTTAAAAGCACATTCTAGCACTCTCAGAATGCTATCATTCCTAAGTAAAATAAATAGATGATATTTTCTCTCTTATCAGATATTTTCAAAAGGTGAAGTCTTTCTATAAGCCCATATAAACTGCATATTGCAAAGGTACTGTAGATGTTAAAACAGATTGCATATTGTATCTGAGATTTTGTAAGTAAACCTGTTCATATTTTCAATTCTTAAAGAAAATATTAAAGTAATATTATATTATCTAGATGAGCTCATTATAAATCAATATCTGAAAATATTAAAATAAATTGCAATGTTGCAAACATTAATTCAATTACCACTTTTATTATTACATTCCACTTTGCAAAAAATCTTTTTTCTATGAAGATTTATAAGAATTATAGTAAATATTCAAGAATATTATAGAAAATTCTTATTATTTTATTTAGGGTTAAGTAAAAGTATGCTCAGAAACAGAATTGTCTTTCCTGATAATATATTTAACATGGGTTCCCTGTAATAATCATAATTTATAATATTTCATAAGCTAATAACATTCACAATAATGTCAATTATCAATTCCATAAATAAGTGACAGTGACATACCATCGATGACTGGTTACAGTATCATTTCAGGCAAAGGGCATATGATAGAAATAAAATTCAAATATAATTGGTTCTCCAGAAAACAGTCTTAGTCAATAGGAGCTAGCGGTCAGAGAAGTGAAATTCCGTTGTTGTTAGAACTCAATTATTAGTTGATGGACAGCACTGTCATTACTACAGTGTCACTGACATAAAGTTTCTCTGTATGTTCTAATTGTTCATGTTATCTTGCTTATATTTAATCTAATAAACCTTCAGTAGCATAACAATTTTGCTGACATCCTGCAAATATTCATATCAATAAAAAGGTATTAATATCAACTTTAAAACAATTTCATGAAAAATGTTCTTAATAAAAGGTCAAGCCATTCAAAACAAACTTTCAAAACATGATTTGAAATAATAAGTCAGCATACAACACCCATATACTTTGTCCATATACACCGGTTTTCACTCTTTTGCTTCATTTTTTCTCATCTATTCAGTATGTACACACATGCAATTATTTCCTTGAACCACCTGAGAATAGTTTGTAATGATCAAAATCCTGGCAAAAGTATTGTTTTTTTGCATAAAATGTTGACTCCTTATGTACTCTCTAGTGCTGTTCGCTGGCCTACTGATAGGTATTGGAATAATGATTGTGTTCCTAGATGCTTACGGAAAAAGAAATTTTAATAGGCAAGCCACATAACTATGTGACAGTAAATCATATCTTGGATTTCCCTAGTGTGTTAATTCTTATAACTTGTAAATCTTGTATAAGACCTCTGGAAGCCTGGCTTATGGGTTTGTAACAGAGATATTTGTCCTTGTGGTGCCTAAGGTTTTTAAACTAGATCAGCTCCTGCACCCTCCTGATTAGGATCATATCTCAGCTCTGCAATGTTGGACTGAAGCAAGGACTTCTGAGATAATACAATGCCTTATCTTTTCTTCACACAAGCTCTTATCCAACCCTGTTGTTTCTGATTAGAGTGGTGCCAACTGTGGCCTATAGGGGTCTACAGAGTTTGAATGCCTAGTTAAGTTTAAGATGCCTGAAATTATACATATAATGATTCTTAATTCTTCAATTTTTCAGTGTATATTTCCTAAAATCAAGAATATCTTTTATATAACCACTGTACATTAAAGAAATTCAAGAAATATTAAGGTAATATAATCACTTTGGTCAAATTATCAGTCTACAGTTCAGTTTTTCTGTTGACCCAATATTATTATTTTAACAATTACTCCCCATTAGTACAAGATCTAATTAAGGATCATGTATTCTGTTGGTTGACATATTTATTTATTTTTCTTTTGTCTGGAATAGCAACTCAATATTTCTTTCTCTTTTATGACATTTGTATGTTTGAAAAGTACAGAAATTTCTAATTTATTTAGGCATATTCTAATCTCATTTGACTTGCCACAGGGTGATTGTGAGATTTAAATACAAATATTGGACTTGCCACAGGGTGATTGTGAGATTTAAATACAAATATAAGTACCTCTGATTCATTAACAGAAATACTTGGTATCTTTGAAATGGTATCTTTTGAAGGAGGCATGCTATTTGGGATGGAGAAATAAATGAGGAATAATTTATTAATCATGTAATAATTCATATATTCTTGTGGATATTCTGGTGGTTGCCAGATAAATCACACATATTCTTTGAATGATTATGTTATGGATTAATGCAGATAGAATAATTAATTTAAAATCAAAGATCACTATCTTTATTTGATGAAAAACTAGTTTCATACTGGGTGGAAAAATATATCAGGAAAAGTGTAGTTATTAATATTTTTAATAACTTTATCAAATTAGCCATCTGCATTATCAGAAATAACTGAAATGAATCACCTTTAGTTGATTCAGTATTTATCTTTCATCTATGTGTTTACATTACACTAAAATATAAACTTCACCAAACAATTTCTGAATCATATATTCATATTCAGTTGAAAAGGGCTGGAATTAAAACATGAATATCTTCTTGAATTCTCTCAAAAATTAAGGTAAATAATGTGAACAAATCATTCTGGAAGAATTTAAATAAAACAGTTCACATTAAAGCAAAATTTAAATATATTGCTTAATAACATTTGATATTTTTTATTGCTATTATGAGAGATAAAAATGTACTTATCGAATTTGTGCAATGATCATGTAAATTCTTGATTATTGTTAGATTAATGTATATTGTTAAAATTGTAATTTTGAATTGTATTTTAATAGTAATTATCGCTCCTACTGTTTTTATATGATGAAAATTGGACTTTATGTTTGTACACACAACACATACTCACATAAATGTGAACTCTTTCATTTTAATTTTTAATACCTTTTTGACTTTGAAATCTTTCTGCGTATGCTGTCAAGAAAATTCCCTGGAACATTAGAAAAAATCACAAAGAGCCTTGCTTTCATTAAGCATTTTCATCAAAGACTTCTGTGAAGGTTTCCAAGGCATTTAAAGAAGTCATTCACTTTAAAAATCATTTCTTTTTCTTAAGAAAAAAAATTGGAAAAGCAAATTTTCTTCATTCAGTGAATTCCCAGTTTGGGATTGTGAAATCAATTCATGTGCTACATTTTTCTTCTGGCTCATTCTTTTTGACAAGGTTTATGAGCTCTGTGGCTCCTGAGACACAATCACCTCCTAAGAAAATGTGGGTGCCCAGACAGGAAAACTCTGCTGTCTTTATTTGCTTGTTCAATTTCATTTTGCTTAATTTTTGTTGTACTAGGATATATTTAAAGGTAAAATATTGCAAGATTTATTTAAAAAAAACAATTTATGCTACTGAACCTCATGTGGGACATTGTCTGATTGTTCCTCAAAATTAGATTCAATTTATACATTCTCATCCAGAATATTCTAAAAGTGTGTTATGTTTTTCTCAGAGCTTCAGACTATTATGACTGGAAATACTGAATGTACACTGCATTTCTGATTTTGCTACATTTGTTTTCTTTGTCTATTCTGTGCTCTCGCACCAAGAATTATTAGTTGCCATGACTAGAGTTTTGATAAAATATTTCTCCTAGTCAAATTTTGGTCTGTTCCTTTTGCATTTCCTAATAAAATCTAGATTTAATATATTAAATTGCACCAAACAAAAGCTCATTCGATATTTTTTTTAGAATTGAGACTTTGACAGGATTAGACAATCTGAAAATGTAAAAAATTTGAGATAACCGAATATCCATATTCCCTAGTGTTTATTGCCATTATTACTCCTAGTAAATAGTCCAGTGTTCAAGGAAGAAACAAAAAAAAAAAAAAACATGTGGCCAAATGAATTTGAAAAACACTGAATGCCTTAAAAAATAAAATATTATAGAAGGAGGAAAAATATTTTACTTAGTTTGAAGGCAAACTTCAGATGTTGGGCTATGGGAGAGGAAATATACATATCTATCTATATGTGTGTATATATATATATATATATATGTAAGAACTAGAAACTTTGAAACAGTTTGAATATTGCTGCTCATGTACGAACTCATGTTCCCATGATTAATGTTCATATGTTCGTTATTTGTCTATATCCGAAGGAGACATGGATATATGTGTGCTTAGAGATGGAGTAAAGTATTTGCTATTACTAATCTAAGTATTCAAAATAAAATATTAAAAGGTTAAAGTCAGCGGAAAACAAAGAGGATAGAAAAAAATATATACGAGTTTAGACATATAAAGATTCAGAACATAGGGAGACCCAGGCATGAGTTCTCTGTTTCAGTGATGCCTTTCTTTTGCTGCCTATCACCTGCTTTTCAATAAGTATAAGTAACATTCTTGACATATCGACCTGTGCTGTGCAATTTTCTGTGCAAAGTTTTCATTGTTTTTGACAATAGTGCAAAGTCTCTAAAGAAGCACTTCCAACGTCTTTTACATTATTGTGGATGTAGAAAAAGAATCATACTTATATGGCCTATTGTGGCAAGTAAATGAGATTACTTTGGCCTGGGACAAGGTTGTTCTGGGAATTCAGAAATCTCAGAATTTTCTTAGCTTCTTTGGGGAAATCAGTTTCTGAAGCACACTGGTTTACAACTTATCTCTTCTACATTCCTTAACCTGGAATTAGGTCATTTAGAGTTTCATGACTTAGCAAATAGTTTTTTTTAAATTATTTTAAACAATGTCTTTATAGGAAATAGTTCTTAGGATATTTTTTGAGAATAGAAACACTCTATGATATTTTAGGATGTGATTCTACCCAGTTGCTTTGAACTTGATAGACACTCAATGTATATAAGTGGGTTGAATTAACTTTTTTACTCCCTCTTGTATTTCTATAATGAAAATGTCAATCAAAAATCTAAGCTTCCTATACAGTTTTTTATCATATCTGTAAAAGATCAAGAGAAAATACCACTTCATTTATTAATTTAAATATAATGATTTCATTTATCATGGATTTTTCAACTGACAAACCCAATATAATAAGGATATGCATACATATGTATATATCTCTTTTAAATTATTTTCACATCTCCTTGAAATAATGTCATCACATAATCAGTACATCTTTGTTGACATATTAAATCATATATGATCTTAATTGTTGCTATCTAATAAGATTATGGGCTCATGATCATTCCAATATGAGTCTACAGGGAACTTATTAGTATTCAAATCATCAGTAGGCAGCTTGAGTGAATTAAAGTATATCTTTCACAATCTGTGAAAAGATTAAATTCATAGTACTTTAGAAAGTCATTAATAAATGAAAAGCAAGTTTGAAATTTCTTATCTTCTGACTCAAACTGATTGTAGATAGCAATTTAATTATATTACAAAACCTTGTATTATGCACATAGAGTGTGCAAAACTCTCCTGTCTATGATATGGAGACAATAAAAGATAAAAAGCTGTTATATGTCTAATAAGATGGATAAAATGGCTAGCATATATTATCTAATGGTTTAGCCATTATTTACAAGTCAGATTGTTTATTTCCTTTTATGGTACAAAGATATATAAGATCCCCACAACAAAGTATTGGTTGATTTTATGTTTAAAAAGACCTATGCCCATTTTAAAGTTCTGATAATTTTCAAGTCTCATATTGATGAGTCACTAAGGACATTTACTATTAATAGATTAAATATATTCTTTTTTGTGTACCCAACCCTTTTCCATTGCAGATTTAAATAAATGGGTTATTCAGTACACCACAGTATTTATCTAAAACTGTGCTGACTATGAAGGTGTCATCTGGAATTTTTGAAATGCTCATGTTAAAACAAGAAACCTACATAATCAATTTGCAAATCACCCTTCATTATTCCAGGTTTAAATTAAGAAAATAATGCCTAAAGGAAGTTTAGACTAAAATTCTGCTTCTTGGCCACACTGTTTCCACAGGGAATTTATATTCTATCAATTTCTTTAGGGCATCATTGCTTTAATATAAATTTGAAGAAATGAAGGAAGAGTTCTTAAAATTGCACTGCATATTTACCAAATTGGGCATTTTTAAAAATTTTACTTCATGGAATAAAGTAAAACTTCCAGTGTACTGATCTAATTGTATTTTTGTAATATCCATTGCTGCTTAATTTAGGATTAATTTCATACTTTCTTTAGGTTTCTTCTCATGAGTTATTTTGTCACAGAGGCTTTTCTTGACAAACATAAATAATACAATCCCACCTCCATTAAAGCACCAGTTCTAAGTGAAAAGGAAATAAAGTTTCCTATTACATACCCTTACTCAATTAGGAAGATTAGACATCTGTGTCTGCTGCCATGGGATTTGCAGAAGAAATATACTTTCTTGCCTTGTTGAAATCTCATGTCACTATATGATTTGTTTGATCAATAAAATGATTATAGAAATGATAGATTTCTTGTTAGAGCAGAAGTTTTAACACAATATGTTTTTTTGAATTTCTTGCACTTTTGAGTCTGTCTTGAGAATGCTTTTCCCATTTTGGGTTTGGTCTTTCCAAAATTAATAAAATATGTAGAATAAACCTGAAACTCGAATGGAGTCACATCTGACACCAACATGTATGAGGCACTATGATTTTGGAGTTGTTAGTTACCATAGAATGCCTTAACAGCTGAATACTTTGACAGTTAAATCTTACTATTTGGTTATATTGGATATTTTGCATTTTCCTATTATTTACACATACATGCATATATATACATATATGTATGTGTGTATGTATGTATATATATATATGTATATATATATATATATATGTATTTGTCTTCCTCACAAAACTATCATTTCCATAAGTATAAGAACTTGGTCTATTTGGTTTACTCTTGTAGCCACAGAACCTAATAATAGTGCAAGATACATGGTAATGAAAAACAAATGTGTGCATAATTCATACTGAATAAGAAGTTATATTTTTGACAAACATGCAGAAAATAGATACTAAGTATTTATCAAAAACTGATTTTTTTAAATACCAAATTTAATATAAATAACCTTTAGAAACCTCTCCATTAAGTTAAAGGTATGCAATTTATGTAAATTCCTTAAAGAATTGTTTAAATGAATTATCTCTTCGAGAACTAGATAACTGAATTGGCATAAGACTTTTAAGGTATATTTAGGAATAAAGTAAAAATTTATAAAGTTGAGCATTAAACTAGAGGTAATAATCAAATTAAATGTATATGGGCCTGTCGTAGTAAAGTAGCAGTTGGATCTCCTAACTCTGGCCAGATGTATTCACATTCATTCCGAAAACCCAGTTTCGCATCCCAGGATTGGGGAGAAAACCAAGATGAACAACTAAATAAAATAAATAAAAATAGGTCTTAAAAAAAGTACGTTAAGTCACTATATTGGAAAACAACATCAAAATAGTATGTATATTATTAGAGAATTCATAAATATTTCAGCATATATGTAATGTTTCTCTTAATTTCTCCCTATTGAAATTTTGATTTGTAAATTAGATATATTCAGAAGGGAATTTCCTAACATAAAAGTAGCAAACTCATTAATAATAGCCTTAAAGTTCAAAGATGAGGCTTTTACTCTGAGAAATTGAACATAGGTATTTAAAGTTTCATTTGATACTTACTATATTGCCTTGAAATCTGAAATTACCAAATTACTTTGAAGTATGTAATGAAATAAGAAAAAGAAAAAGATCAGATGTCGCAGGAATATTAATATTTCAGTTTCATTGATATAATTAGTAGATATTTGCTGAACTGTAAGGAAATGATCAATAATGTCAGTGCTTCATGATAGTCAAAGGGAATGTAAACTGAGAAGAGACACAGATTTAAAAAGATGCTGGAGTTTTGAGTTTCCTAACTAGGTTTAGAAATTTATACACATACAAAAGATGGGATATATGCTAATTAAGGGTACAAGTCCATTGATTCAAATTGATACAATAAAATGGAAATAAAGCTAAAAGTTAGTTGAGCAATGATAGATTTCTGTCCTGGTTGTCTATGGAAGGCTGATTTTGTCTCTGTTCTGTACCAAATTTACTCTTGTCTTGAGGATGCAGGGTTGTACCTGGGTCTGATTCTCAACATCCTCTCAGATCTGCTTCAATTATCCTTACTCAAAAGCGCCAAAATGATTATTATATTTTGGTGTTTTCTGTTTTGCTAAAAATCCTTCCTCTGCAAAGTACTAGCATTAAATGGAGAAGTTATGTGTTGCTGGATGGAATTATGCCAAGAAATGGAGAGATGCCACACATGTGGGATGGACCTGTTCTAGGAAGTCACTGTGGTGATACCTCTGGGGATAATATTTAGTTGTTCGTGGGGTTTTTTGTATTTATTTTTATATAGAAAATAATTTTGTGGATTAATAGGAAACACGCAAGATAATTAAATTACTTAAAAATCATAGGAATCAAAATGCATACTTCTTGAAAACAGTGAGGGCAGATTGCTCTTGCAAAAAGAAAAAAATAGACATTTTGAGGTAGAAAATAAAATATTGAGAACCCCACAATACGATAAGGTTATAAAGCGTCAGACTTTGGAATGCATATTAATAAGTTAATAAGTTAATAAGTCTAATAGGTAGTTCTTTGGAAATCATAGTGATTTTTACCTGGTAGGATTTGTAACCAGGTATTTGGCCTTCCATCAAGCAATTAAGTAACCTTATGTCCCAGTTATATTTTCTCACACAAACTAACTTCTCACCCCAATTATGCTTGGTAACACATTAAACTGACTTTATCAACAGGGAGTGATTCACGACATGTAGAAGAGCAAAGGACCACAAACCTAAGTGTGGCAATCAGAATTTTCCCTGTGCAGAGGGTGCCAGTTTGTCCCGAAATAGACTTTTGAATCATAATAGTATATTCTCTTTCCTTCTATGCCATGCCAGATGCAACCCAGACCAAATTAAGACTGAAATGGGCAGGGAATCTTATTCCTGGAACTCACAACTCTTTCCTAGAGTACTGTAGATATGACAGACCTAAAACATTGATCCTGAGCCTTCCCTTTGCTTGCAAATTTATATAATCCTCTGTCATCTTAACCTCAGGAGAGGACTTTAGAGCAAGAGTTCTCTCTCCATTCCTTTGCCAACATGTAAACTTGCTGCTTAATTGTTGTCTCTGATTCTTCTTAGTCTGCAGAACTGGGAAATTTGGTAACGAAAGGATCTATATATTAAGCACTGATGATTTTGATTTTATTTCAACACATTTAGCATTGATTTTTTTTTAGTTATCTCTTGCCTCTTAAATGCAACCTATTTATGTGGTTTGCATGTTAAGAATTTTAATAATAACAAGTATCAGTATCAATGTATTCAAGTTAAATGTATAAAACTCTCAAGTGGCACACTGTATTTTGAAAATATGAAGTCCTGGACACTAAACATTAGTTTAGAAGATATATGACACACTATCCATGTTCAACCGTTCGTGTATCAGAGCAAGTACTCAATAGAGTTGTACTTAAACTCTTGGGATTTGAATAGAATAGCTAAGAGCTTGATGTATCAATTTAATAAGGAAAGACCAAGTTCATCCTAAGTCATTTTTGAAAAAAAACTACACAAGGCATGGAAATTTCGTGATGAAAATAAATCACCTCAGAGTGATCTAAGCAGAAAAGCTGGGAGGGTTAATCCTTTTTTTAGTAACCTACAGCTGAAAGCTGAAATACTGCAAAGGAGAAGGGTTAGCATTGATTCACAGACAATCATAGAGATTTTGATCCACACACTCAGAAGACAGCTGCCTCAAAATAGGCAATTTACGCCAACAGTTTTGGACAGAGTTAGTTTAATAAAAATGTTAGTCCATTTTGTTCAAAATGTTTAAAAATATTGAGAGATGACATAATGAGCATTTATGGAAATTTGGGGTGTATTTGTTTGTTTTTGCTGTACACTCATTAATTTTTAAATGTGTAACAGAAAAATTAAAATTTTTTGTCCCCACTCCTATAGGCAGCTTTCTTGGTCAAATTCAAAGAAACTCCTGCATATTTTACCATGCATACTCCAAATATAATCCAAAAGAAACATACTGCATGTTAGATCATAAGTTATTATTTGCTAACAATATTATAAAATAATCATATTGATTCAGATGTAAAGTAATATTATATAAATGTTCTAAAAACTAAAAATATTGACTAAAGGGAAATAAATGAGCAGTGCAATATCAAATAGTAAATAAAATTTGTGGAACCCACTTTAAGTTAAGCAAGCTCCATCTTGTCTCTAGCGGCCATGTTGAGACTTCTAAATGCAAACTAAGCAGCCTGACACAGTAGCCTAACTCAACTCCTTATAAGCAACTATGAACAAAAATCCACTCTCAGATTTCTCCTATGGTTGATTAGGAGAGAAAAAGAAATTCAGCTACTGATTGTTAAAAACAGACCCACATTACAACTTCCTGTTTGAAGACAGTTGTCAACCAATCCAAAAGTTTCAAACAAATGACATGAATTTGTCTAGACCACTATCCTGGTTGATTCATTAAAACTCCCCTGCATCCTGACCCTGATGGAACACACTTTAGAATTGCTTCTTGGTTGCTGAGCAGAAATAAAATTTATATTCTTAATAAATATTTTTATCATAGTTTGTGTCTACATTGACGAATTAAATGTCACTTTCATAGTAAATTTAGCACTTATTAAATACCTCAATACATACTAGAGGGGATCATGTTAATGGAAAAAAGTCAGAAAGAAAAAGAGAAATACAAGATAATCTCAATCATATGTGGAATAAAATAAAATAAAACAACAGATAATCCCCAGCAAAAACTCACAGGACACAAGATGATGATTGCCAGGAGAGTGGGATGGGAGAGGGAAGGAAAGAACGAACAAGGTGGTGGTAAAGGACCCTAAAAGTCTGGTGGTGGATGCAGTGTGTAATAATCTTAGACTGAGAAATGAGTTCAGTTTACTGACTGTGACATTCCCTCGATATAATATGTCTAAAAATGGATAACTTATTGCATGCTATAGTTTTTTCTTCCATAGTTTGGATTCACAATAGAACTTGCCTGTTTCTGTTTTTCGTTGCTTTGGGTAATTTTTAAAACAGTACTTATCAAAATTTATGACTATTATCTGAAGTTTCATATGGTAGAGATTTATTTGGTCATACAAGAAGCCGAGTTTACAGTTTATTTTTATATAGCATAATTATCTGATGATTTCTTATCCTTATAACAACACAATGAATATCAAGTTAATATTCCAATAACAAGAGCACATGCAGTGTATTGAATTTGGAAATAGTATTTACTTTTGATACATTCTAGAGTCATGGAATTAGTTGTTATGACTTTTAAAGTTTTGTTCACAAAGCAATAATATTTCTAAATTAATCCAAATGTCTCACCAATTATTTAATTTATAACACTGATGAAATACTTTCCCTCTCGGGCCATGAAAATCCAAATTTCATAATTAAACTATAGGGCACTATATTAAGAGAAAGAACAATTAAATTTAATTGTTATGTTCATATGCTAGTATCTTTCTGCTTTGGGCTTTAACAACAACCTATTATAATCATCCCTAGCTAGTAAGTCACAATATTAATATATTGATCAAGTACTGTTCCAATACCTTCAAAGTCATGTATCAAAGCTAAAGAGGATATATTGTTAAAATAGTATAGAGTAGTAAGTGGAATGTGACAGATGTCTATATTAAGTCTCTAAAGTTTAGAGATATCTCCAAAGTATTATGCAATGAAGAGGAATGCAGATATCTCAGAAGAGAATGTTAGGCTTATTAAGCATCATAAAACACACTTTAGATAAGGTCTTCTTGTTGATGTGATACATTAACAAAATGAAAATCAAAAATCGTATGATCCTTTTAATAGATGTAGAAAAAGCATTTGATAAGATTCACAGCAAAACTCTAATCGAAATAGGAAGAGAAGGCACGTATCTCAAAATAACAAAGCAATATTTGACAAACCCATAGCCACATCATAATAATGGTAAAAACTTTTAGCCTTTCCTCTAAGATCTGGAACACTACAAGGTTGTCCACACTGACCACTACAATTCAACAGGGTTCTGGAATCTTGGCCAGAGGAAAAAACAAGACAAAGATATTAAGAGAAACTGCACTGGAAAATAATTAATAAAACCACAGTTATTTGCAGATAACATGATGCTATATCTAGAAGATCCTAAAGAGTCCATAAAAGAACAGCCATAAGCAATAAATGAATACACCGGAGGAGTGGCAGAATAAAGTCAACACACACACACACACACACACACACACACACACACACACACAAACACACACAAATAAGTAGCATTCCTCTATGAAAATAATGAAGTAGAGGAGAAAGAAATTCCATTCAAAATAGCTACGAGAGAGATCAAATACTAGGAATTAACAAAGGAGATGAAAGACCTCTACAATGAAAAGTATAGAAGCTTAACAAAAGAAATGGAGACACAGAGATAGAAAAAACACCCTGTATTCATGGGTTTAAAGAATCAACAAAGTAAAAATGGTCATTCAACCCAAAGCAATATATAAGTAAAATATAATTTCCATTAAAATCCCAGGGACATTTTTCATGGAAATGGAACTAATAGCAAAACTATTCTAAGAGAAAAAAGAAACTGGAGAAAACACACTTCCAGACTTCAAACTATACTACAGAGAAATTGTCATCAACACTGCATGGTACCTGAACAAAAACAGGCACAGTCATCAGTGGAATCAAATAGATAGTTCAGAAATAAAAAACACATCCATGCAGACAGTCTATGACAAAGGTTCCAAGATCATACAATGGAGAAAGGAAAGTCTATTCAGCACATGGTGTTGGGAAGACTGGAAAGACATCACAAAACAACAGCAATAATAACAGCAAAATTAAACTTCTCTTTATTGTCAAGTACTAAAGAAAAGTCAAAATGGATCAAATACGTGGATATAATACCGAAAACCATAAAATACCTAGGATACAATGTGTGGAAAACACTCCATGATCTCAGCCTCAAAGAGGCCTTGGGTGAGGAACAGTGATAGCAAAACAAATCAAAGCAAAACTAAACTCTACATCATTGGCACTACCTCAAAGTTAAAAACTTATTCACAGCAAAAGAAACCACCAATAAAATCAAAAGACAACCCACGGAACTGGAGAGGATATTCACACATCATATATGAGCTAAAAGTTTAACTTCTAAAATATACACAGTGCTCATGCATCTCAATAATAAAAAAAAGCAAATGACCTACGCAAAAAATGTTCTAAAGAATTTAATGGAGACCTTTCTAAAGAGGACAAACAGATGGCTTACAGAAGTGTTTCACATCACTCATCATCAGAGAAATGCAAGTCAAAACTTCAATGAACTACCATCTCACACTAATGAGAATGTCCTGTATTGAAAAGACTGGAAATAGCAGGTGTTGGGGTGGATGCAGAGAAAAAGGAACCCTCCTGCACTGTTGGTAGGTATGTAAATTGCTGCAATCTCTTTGGAAAACAGTATGGAGATTCCTCAAACAAATTAAGATGGAGCTATTATTTGATCCAGCAATCCCATTAATCCCAGTCTTGGGCATATACACAGAGGATATAAAATCTCTCATAAGGTTAATTATCTGCACAAATATGTTCATAGCAGCACAATTTACCATAGCTGAGGCATGGAAGTAATGTAAATACCCATCGACAGCTGACTGGATAAAGAAGCTGTGTTACACATACTCTGTGGAATTCTATGTTGCTATTAAAAAAGGAGAAATCATGAACTTTGCTGCAATCTGGATGGAACTGTAGGGGGTCGTATTGAGTGAAATATGACAGAAAAAAAGAGAAATACAGGATAATTTCACTCTTATGTGGAATATAATAAAATGACAGAAATGAATACACAATTTCCAACAAAAATAGTAGAACTAAGGACTGGTTATGTGGGGGAAGGAAATGAGAGGCAAAGTTGGTGGTAAGGGACACTGGACACTGATGGTCGGTATGGTGTGAAATATAGACTGAGATGCAATTTCAATATCATAAATAGAATTTAACATTTTGCATTAAAGTTAATAATAAATATCAGTATAAAATGAGATATTAATTTACATGTGTGTATATGTTATATATGTGTGTGTGTGTATATATATATATATATATATATATATATACATATATTGCTCACATGTCAGGATCTAGTTCAAGAATCTATTTTGTTCCATAGATTTGTATGTTTATCCTTTTGCCAATACCATGGTCTGTTACTGAAGCTTTAAATCAGGCAGTATAGGTCCAGTTTTGTTGTTATTGTTCCTTCTCTTCCTCCTTCTCCCCCTCTTCGTCTTTACTGTCTATAAAAGCAATGAGCAAAAAAATGTGCAAAGAATTCCCTCATACCCTCTAACTTATCTCCCAAGTTTTCTCTATTATAAATGCCATGCATTAGTGGGGCACATTTGTTATATGGAGAAGAAAAATAATTTTCCCTCTATCCTTCTAGGTCCTTGAGACATACCCTGTAATAAAAGACAGAGTAACAAGAGAAAAGCAAACAAAAGTTGAATAACACATAGACCTCTGGTATACAAGGAAGAGACTTGGGCAGACCGTAGTTTCTGAAACCTCTACACCAAGTACCATCTATAGCTAAAGACAAAATGTTGAGGGAAGGAGGAGGTCAGTTATGGGAGGCTGTCAAGCAAAGTCAGTAATCTGGGTAATGATACTTAAGAAGATTTAAGAGTTTATGCTGTCTCTACTGATAACAGTTTCTAAAGATGTAGATATCCACCTCTTCCAGATACCTAGAGGAAGAAATACTTACAAATGGAGATTTCTTATAGCTGTAAATGACTCTTAATAAGTGTTAAATTTGTAACTTTGAAAACTCAAGTTTTCAAACATGCAACTTTGAGAACAGTTTCAGAGTTGTTCCTATGTCTACTGTTTCATAAAAATAACAAAAAACGAAGAAATATTGCCAACATAATAAGATCAAGTAAAAGGTTCTTTTCAACAGGGAGAAATTAGTCACTCTAATACTGGAATGATAAAGTATGTAGAATAATCCAGTGTTATTCCTATGGTAATGTTGGCAAATATTCTACTAAAAATGAAGACTTTGTATTGTTTTAAAACAAACATTTTCTAATGTGGTTTTATTTACCACCTCTTTAAATAATGGTATTCAGATTTAGTTGGTGGCTTTAAAAGACCATCAGAGACAGATGACTATTTTTCTTACATAATATAAAAATTGAGTGCTTTTTTTACCAATAGTAGAAATTATTTTAAAGAAATATTGATGTGGGGACAGCATAGTTTAAAGTATGTAGGGTAGTATGCAGATATATGAGCAGATAATTGACTGGCTGGCAAAACCTAGGTCCCCTGCTTAGCAACCTGCTTCCAGAGACACACCCACTAGTTACTATCTCCTGAGAACTCCAGGCAACAATCATGAAAACACCAACTCTCAAAAGAATTCCAGATCTTCTGAGAACTCCAGGCAATCTTACCAGTTCCCTCAACTATCATGACAGCTGCAGACCCCTGGTAGACCCAAATGGATGGTTCTTCTCCAAGGTATATAAACTTGCCTTGTAATGCTTGAATTCTTCCCAGGATGAACTCCACTTCACACTCATCAGTCTCAATTACCTACATCAAATATGACAACTCAAAAATATGTTTCATTGCAGTTATTTGAAATATAGCAATAAAATAAAACCATAATATAATTAAATTAGAAACCTGAGTCTTTAAACATTAAATAACACTTAAAAGAAGTTCTTATCTAGCCTTTATTTAGTATTTAGCAAATACTATAAACTCTGTAGACATTAAAATTGTAAAAAATATATTACAGCTTCAAAAATAAAATATCATTGGATTTTTTTTTCAAACAGGCGATTAAGAGCTAGGGTATATAGGCCAAGGTAGTTAGTCACTAAGTTCTCTCAGATATAATTTAGGAAAACTATAGTTTAAAAAAGAAACTTTGCTTCTATTTTTCTCTATTCCCACTGACTTCATACCTGATTAAACAAAAAATGAACCTATGAATCCAGACAGTATATGTAGTTTGCTTGTTATCCATAAACCTCATTTTGTTTGTATTCAAAACATGTAAAACTACTGTCTGTACTTGTGTTAACTACAAAATTCTTATAATGTTGATATGTACATTTTTAGGTTTTATAATGTCTATCCAATCAATTGTTCTGACATTTGATTATTTATTTATATATATACTAGTTATCTAAATTTTTCTTTGAGGGTAAAATAAGTTTTCAGTTGAGATAAATGATTATATGCCTCTTATTTCTATCAATAGAAGGTTTTATTCACTAGCAGTTTGGTTTTCCAAAACAGAAAACTTATATGCTATAATGCAATGATGTTATTATTGAAGGTAAAGAGAAAGTTAAAGATGATAATGAAGATAAATATTTTAAAACACAGTGTGCCCTGAACTTCTGATATTCATAACAATTACAGAAATAAACCTCTTCCATTAAGAAATATATATTCTGAATATCTTCAAGATAGATTTTAACTTAGTTTAAGGAACTAACATATGTTTCAAAACATATAATTGATATTGTCAAAATAGCTATTTTTGAAGACCAAGTTATGGTGTTTATAGAGTATAGTGATAATATAATAGTGAAAGTTATTACATAGTAAGAAATTTTTTGTGATCTTTTCCTAAAAAAAACCTTAAGGTAGGTCCTGACATAATCATCAAAAAGTATTCACTAACAAGTTATTTGGACAAAGTTTAGAGTAAAAACACTTCTGAAAATCGAATTGTATGGCCAAATATATGTTCATATTTTATATGGTGGAACTGAATGAAATTTACATTTTTATAGGTCAAAATAGTTGATAATGACAATATTGGTGACTCAGTCTGACTGCAATTTAAGACTGAATTACATGCAACACTGAATTCTGTATGAGAAATCTTTCTAGTTTACCTTTATAAACCTAAGAATTACATTTCATACATAAGCTCATCGTACAAAAGTTTCTCCCTATCTTCTCTTCTGTGGCAAAAACGCTGATGTAATGATTTCATTTATTATGCTCAATTCAAGTTCTCAGCTCATAATTTCACAATGAACAATATAGCACATCTTGAAAAGCTCATGAAGTATACTGTACCACTCTCAAGTAAGAAAGGTGTTCCATTAAATTTGAGAGACAACATGACATATACTGCAGATTATATTCAAACCAGATATATGTGTCAAAATGAATCAAGATCTATTATCATTTTAAACTACATGATGATAAATAGCTTGATGTAATCTAAAAATGTCAACAGCAGTTTTATCTCCATTCAGTCCTAAAATCTCTCCAGCATTTCCATTCCCTAAGTAATTGTTCTCTTCACAATTCAAATAAATAAGAATAAAGCGTTTACTATTACTGAGTAATAAGAAAGGAGATAGACATGAAAGAGACTAGTTTTGGATTTTAGAGCTAATAGCTATACCATAAAATAAATTGTATTTCAGCAATAATACATTTGTACATTTGTATAGTCATCATCTTACAACTTCATTTAATACTTGAAAACTTCATTTTATTGAGTATTAATTTCAATAATAGTCACATAATAAGATATAACATTTTAAAAATAAAAGCACAACTTTAATGCACTGAATATGGTTATTTACCAAGACACTTTAGAGTAGAAATGTTTAAGAGCAGCTTGCCTATAAAAACTTCTTTCTCTTCAAAACCTGTATTTCTGTAAAGTAATATTCCATAATCAAAATACATTTCATATAATCAGAGACATTATAAACTATATGCAGTCCTCATTTTACATGAAACATGCACATGCATTTGCAGTAATAATATACATGTATAATGATGATGACATTTTTGCTGACATGATATTTTTGTAGTAGAAAATGAGTAGGTCAAGACTATATTCTAAATTTGATGTTGTAACTATAATTGCATCTGAAAACCCCATTTCAGAATGTCATATAGAATTTTCTCTAGTTACTAGTTCCACTAAAACTTGTTCTCCAAAACCATAAATTCAACTAAAGTATAAACCTAATGTTCAATAAAGTTAACATGCTCTTGTCAGAGTCTAGCTCATACATCTGGAAGAATGGGGAGTTCATAATCAGTATGCTCTCTGAGGATGGGACTCACCTTAATTCTATGTCTCTGTACAGCTCTCTGGAATGAAATTGTGACTACAGGATAATCATGATTTGAAAAATCACAAATGACGTGTTGATATTTCAGAGTATGTAGAAAACAGACTTTCGGGCTAACAGGGTCTTTTCTAACTCAAAGTTTTTGCAATTTTATGCTTTTTGGTAAAGTCAGGAACTGTAGTAACTTGTCAAGTGTTTTCAATGTGCATTCTATAAAAATTCTTTCCTCTGCTATACAATTTAGAATACCAGAGTTTAACAAATAAACTTTGTTTCCTTGTATTCAGAGAGGTGACACAGTCACCTACACTAGGATCTTCTCCAGAGCTCAGGACTGAAACATTCCTGGAGATGCAGAGTGGTCAAGTGCTTCCT
Organism: Solenodon paradoxus; assembly: GCA_004363575.1. Lineage (NCBI taxonomy): Eukaryota > Metazoa > Chordata > Mammalia > Eulipotyphla > Solenodontidae > Solenodon > Solenodon paradoxus. The sequence goes on along the minus strand of RJWH01000116.1, from coordinate 1,145,875 downwards.
TCATATTCTGCAGCAAGTGGTTGGTCATCAAACACATCTTGATGAGATCATCACCTGCCAGAAAGGCTGCACAAGAAGACCTTCGCCATCCACGAGGATACCGAGACTAGGAGGCCTCCTGTACTACAGTGACCAGAGTGTGAATTGTTGCCTCCAAGCAAAGTGGGACACCGTGGGGATCATCTACTCCTTCCTGTTCTTGGACGTCTTATACTCCTTTGGGCCCAGTTCTTTCAGCACCCAGATGAACTTCCTCATCTTCCTGAGTAGCAATGTGTGTAATGTGACCCAAGGAAGCTGTGAATTTCCACCGATTCCATGACCTACAACCTGCCCAGCTCCTCTGCACCACCAAAGTCCTGCAGATTATCTAGGAAATAGTTCTCCATGATAACCAGCCTCTGATGCCTTCTCATTGCCAGATCTCTGACCAAGAAGCACTGTGTTGGCTGGGCACCTCAAGGTTGGAATAGAACACAGAACCTCAGCAACCAGCTGAGTGAGGATCTTGGGATCTGTGTGTGTGTGCACATGTGTGAAAATATATATATGTATTCGTGTGTGTACACATGGAGGTATGTGTATCCACCAGATTCCTGGATGAAATGGTTGATTGAAAATAAATGGGTTATGATATGAATAAACAATCTTTCCACTGAATAATAGAGCAGTAAAGCATCACCCCCTCTCCCTTCCTCTTTAAGAATGTGGAAGATGAGGGAGATTCAGTTCAGTTTCTTAACACTCATCTGATTCCCACAATGGCTAGGTGTGGGAGTCACTAATGGGTATTCCTAGAGTAGGGCTCAGGACCAGGGATGGTGTGATTTTGAGACTTATTTTGGTGTGTGGGGGAAAGGCTCATTAAGTTGTGTGCTCTGTTCTTTGTTTCTTATTGACACCTTTAGACCTTCTTTGTCTGGATCATTCTTTCCTAGGGCAGTTGTGCTTGGGAGGGACCCACAGTAAATTTTCTAAGGACTGACAAGGTCCTTAGACCTTGGAGGTCTCTCCTAAACTCTCCTTTAAAGATATGTGTCTTTAATCATTAAATGGAGTGACTGACCATGTACAATAAGTAAAAATAATATGTTCTTTGGTAAATTAGGTAGAGATATTGACCAACAGATTGTTTTGTAATTCAGAATGAAAATATCAACTATTCCATTTAGAAAATTTATAAAACTTTGTTATTATTCCTTAATTACCAAGTATGTTTCACTGAGTATGCTTCCACTTCTTATTGTATCAGAATAACTGTGCAGACAGGCTTAACCATGATCAAAGAGTGGTTTAGTCTTTGTTTTGACTTGTAGTAGGTGTTTCAAAGTCTTTGCAATTTCCTGTCTGATAAGAGTGCCTTTGGTTATCTGGTGGCTTCTGGCCATGCCCAGTAATCTACACTAACAATGTGGTTTATAGTGAAGGGCCTTGTACTGCTAAGTATAAACTCAACTTCTGTAAGGGTGGGAGATTAAGGTCAGCCACATGAGTAGTCAACCATGTCTATGTGATCCAGCCTAGTAAAAACTGTATGCCAAGTTTCAGATGACCTTTCCTGGTTGACAATACTCGAATGCATATTGCCATACTTCATTGCTGTGTGCTGTACAACTCTGAGAGAGTACGACTTTAAGTTCTGCATCTTGATGCCTCCTAAACTTTGGCCTTTAGAATTGCCTTTCAACAAATTTAATCTGCAGCCTTTACTACAATACACCCTTAGATTAGTAGAACAATATTTCTAAGGAATCTTCAACTGTGAGTCATTCTAGCAAATTATTGAAGCTTAGATTAAGGGCTGTGAAACTTGCATATGGGTAATCTTCAGATTCCCCAATGTCATTTGACCATTAGGTCGCTTTAAATTTAACTGCGCTAAATCAAGAAATAAATTTATTTGCTAAAAATATGTATAGCTCATTACCTCTTTTTGAGGGAGATGTGGAGTAGGGGAGATTAAAAATTGCTAAACCTCTGTCAATCTTGATTTTCTTATCGTCATGAGAAAGAAATGTCTAACACATAAAATACATGAGACAATTTTCAATAAATTTGTAAATTCCCTATCAATTACTGCATGTAGCATAATGTAGACTATAATAATATATGAAATTTATAATCAATTCATTTTATTTGTATATTTTTTCTAATATTATTTAGTGTTTTCACTTCACCTAAAGTATTTTTTGTCACTGAAGTTGAAAATCAATATATTTGTGTACTATATTATGTAAGTATATAATTAAAACATTCAATTAGTATGAACATTATGTTTCCGTGGCTGTGTGGTGAGTCTATGTATCTGCATAACTGCATCCTATTTATTTTTTTCTTTTGCAAGGCTTTAAAGTTATGTAAAGAAAAAAACATATATAACTGTGTGAAGTTCTGAGAACTGCCATGATTGTGCTGGGAGTTATTTACAGAAGATCTATTTCTTCTGTTGGGAATACATAGCACAAGCTTTCTTATTGTTCTGGACACCTCACCCACTAAACCATTCGTTTTCTCTGTGGACAGGAGTAAATAGCACAATTTGTTCTCAAAGACGACTAGCTGTTTTTGAAATGTGAAGAAGCTCATGGCAAATGGGCAGAATGTTAGAAATAAATAAGAAAAATGGGGCATCAGATATAAATCTTTTATGATGCCTTCTTTATTTCACTTACATAGAAGCAGTCTTTTATCACAGCTACAGGTGGCTAGAAACAAAGTGAATTGATAGTTTAAAATATTCCTGAGAAAATAACTTTGAAATGAAAGTAATTTAATCATCAGCCTCAAAGGGCGCTTATGTAAAGCTTTTGAAAATGAACAAACTAAAGATTAATTTACCAAGAACAGTGTCTTATTTACTTATAATATCGGGGACTTCATTTTATTATATTGAATGATTCTTGTGATCATCCTTTTTAGCAATAAATTTTAGATATCTAAACATCCATAATGAGGTAAAGAAATGCTGGAATTTCCAAAAATGTTATCATGATTTTCTCTGAGGATTGCCCCTTGTAACTTGTAGCTTAATAGACAATAAGGAGTTTTATCACCATTTTCCCTAGAAAACACTTTCTTTTAACAGAGTAATTGGAATATGTTAAAGTGTCTATCTAATTACTAAATAATAAATAGTCACAGCATAAGACAAAAGATAGAATTAGGCTAGATCAGTAGTTACTAAAGATTAGTGAATGTGTCAAATCATGTTTCCAACATGGCCACACACATTTAATCCATTTTTAAAGCTTTTAAATGTGAAGGTTAATTCCCCCTCTTTTAATATTGACTAGCCTTAGTGCCTTGTTTATAATAAATAGCAAATAGCAAAAGTGACATTTTGTGATTTCTGTGGAATGGTGACAAAAGCTTCCATATGACTATATTTAGATTTTGAAGCTCACCCTTGAATCTCAGTCACTGTGAAGAAGCCATGCTGTTCATAAGCAAGGATGTATGTGAGTTTTCAGGTGATAAACCTACCTGACTGGCAGTTTAAAGTACTAGATATGTGACTGAGTAAACCTATGATGGCTCCAGCATGCAAACTCCAAACTCTGAGGCCAAGAAGAACATAAATGAACTGTGCCCATGAGATATATACAAATTGGATGCTCTTGAGCAAAATACATGTTCTCATTATTTTTAGCAAATAAATATCGGAGATTAAAAATTAACAATAATAAATAAGGATAAATTGGATGTGAGGAAAAAGGTTTTGTGAAATGATTAATCTTGTGTGTTATTCAAAGTAAAGACGATATAGTCAGAGTAGAAAAACTTCAATTCATGATTGTTTCTGCTTACTCTTAGTCATGATCTCTGTGCATATTTGGGCATAATGATCACTAAGTCTACAGAGCCCCATATAAGCAAATACCATACACATTAGTAGATGAAGAAGCATAGTCACATATTTGAAAAATAGTAGATGACATTTGTTTTAAAATAAATTTGCTAAATATATACCAATCTAATATCTATAAATATCTAAAACTGGTATGATAATAAAACATGGCTTTTCCATTGTTTGGGATACTACTTTAAGCTAATAGGTAATTTTTTTTAAGTAGCACACTTAATTGCTTTGCATTTTTAAGAGTGTGGAAGATGCTATATTTATATTCATTAAAATCCTAGTTTTATTTTCAAGTGTAATTTAGCCCTATTGTAGAAGCAATTTTAAGCTTTTAAATATGTGATCAATTTTATATAAATCATAGGAACTCTAAATATGTGATATATAGAGACAATAAAACAATATTTCTTAAAAAGCTATTTTTTAATATTTATATTCAAACAAAAGTAATCACTTATTTTATTAAATAGATTAGTTTTGATGGAAACTTTCTGTAATCAAGATATTAGTCCTTTATATAAAATTGCGAGAAATCTTTATGGATAGCATAGGAAAATATTCTAAATAAATGTGTATAAACTTTCTTTTATCTATTTATCTAGAGGCTATCACCTTTTTTTTTTTCACTACTTTTTGGTTCATTTCCTATTTTCATGATATTAATAGGATACAGCTGAAGTTTAGGAACGCATCTTATTCTAGCCTGTGAATCAAAGAATTAAGAAAATCAGTCTGGTACCCTGCACATGCATGTTAAAATTTGTGTAAAATTGTTTTCCTCAAATAGGGAGCATTGAAATAGGGCAGAATTCAATTCACGCTGGAGAACCAACAGAAAACTTGCCTCTGCAGACAACACAATGTACAGCAATTGTACCAGTAATAGAGAGAGGCTGCTACATTGTACCAGTAATAGAGAGAGGCTGGATCAAAGTGTACAACATTAAGATTGTGTTGTGGTTGTGTTTTCTTTCCTCTACAATTCAGAAATCACAGTTTTTAAACCATTCTTTTTATAAGCAAAACTTTTAATTACATTTTTATTCCACCTCAAGCAAAACAAATACTTAGATTTACTTAAATAGTCCTTTTAGAGCCCTTTGCAAAAATAATTGTAACACACTGATAATATTGCTGACCTTAAGGTAAGAATTTCCAATGAACTCAAAATAATTTCATTTACCCTTTGAATGTCCTAAGAGATTTTCCCAAAACTGTGTAAAAATTGTGATCATTTCAAAGATGGAAAAATTAATAAAATTTAAAAAAAAATAATTCCTGGACAGGCTACATTTTGAAATAGCAGTAAAACATAGAAATTTTTTGAAAAATGTGTGTTAATGGCTTATTAAAAGTTAATTGTTTATTTTTCATCTTAATTAAGTTCTTATCTCTCTCTCTTTTCCTCCCTTCCATTCGTTAAGTGTTAAATGAATGTCTACATATATCAGGAAGTTAGGCAATGGGAATATCCAAATGATACATCCATGATCTATTCTTTCAAAATGATCACTGTGCAGTTTTTGAAAAAAGAGAATAATCATACACTAAATTATTGTTCAGTGCATAAGAATAAGAAATGTGAATGAGGTGCTATGGAAGCTTGCAGGAAAGACTAACTCTAAATGCCTGGACAAAGAACAAGAAGCAAAACAAAACAAAAAATAAGCGGAGTGAATAGAAATAATGAACAGATTTAAAGTTAGTCATGATTGTTTATTTCATATTTGCAAATCTGACCTAGTTGCTATTATTTTTGAGTTCTCAGAATCAATACTTAAAATGATTTAATAGCCATTTAAGGCAGTGTGCAGAACAGGAAAAGCCATGACATGCCTAACACATACTCTCAGACAAGATCAAACAAGCTGACAATATAGCATCTTGTTTCATCCCAGGAACTGTAACATTTTCTTCCCAGAATCTATTTAGAGTTATGTTTTCTGATATTTCTGTCTTTTTTGTTTTGTTTTTGAATAGTGCTGAAGTGCTTTCTAGTGAACGTAAGTGTAAGCAGACTGATGTGCTGTGCGGTCTAAAGAAATATGTGTGCCTGATAAGCTTTATTGAGACATGAGTTTATAGATCCATTGGCTGTATTAAATAAGGTATCTTTAAACAGAAATAAGGTTATATGTTGATCTGTTAATGAAAATATTGTTACCAAATGTATTCAGGAACCTATCCTATATCCCACTAAAAGCAATTGTTCAATACTCACAAGTAAGGGTTTTCAGTGACTTATCACGAAAATGCAAATCAAAATCACAATGAGATATCCCCTCACATTTAAGAATGACCTTCATCAAAAATCTGGAGACTACAGATACTGGCAAAAGTGTAGATATAAGGTTTTTTTTGTTTTTTTTTTACTATACTCTGTGGGAATGTAAATTAGTTCAAACCTTATGGAAAAGTGTGGAAATTCATCGAAAAATAAAAAATATAATCACCTTACAATTTAATTCTTAGGTATAAGTCCAAAGAATTAGAAAGGTACTGATAAACAAAAGATATTTGAACATTTGTTACGTTCATAGCAGCAATATTCAATAAATGGTGTTTATCTAAATGCTCATCGATAAAGACTAGATAAAGAAGTTGTGGGTTTTTATTCAGTGAGTTTTATTCAGTTATTTTAAAAGGAAGTCATGTGTTTTACAATAAAGTAGGTGGAGCTTTAAGTGACTATGCTGAATGAAATGAATCAGAAAGAAAAAGAAAAATACCAGGTGGTTGTATTCATATGTAAATATAAAGAAACAAAGCACATAATCCAAAAGAACTTTTTGAACTCTGATAAAAGACTGTGGGTACCATGGGGGGATGGGGTTGAACAGGGGAAAGTAGAAGGAACTTGAGTAAAAATGATAGTGGTGATGACTCCCAGAACTCTGATGGTGATAGATATAATATACACAATGACTGAGTTGTGCATCCATTTTCCTGAAAGTTGCTTAGAATTATATTAACTAATGGAACATGTCAAAAGTCTAAGTCATTAGACCTTGCTGAATATCAAACATACTTAGTATTGTCCCATCTCATCACTTTTTAATCTGATATTTCTCTTATAAGAAATTTTACAGAGATACCTGTGTGGTTCCTTTCTTCACTTTATTCATATCTTTGGTGTGATTTTCTCAGAAGGGTCTTCTTTAACCATTCTCTCTAAAATAGTACAATGCTAGAACTCTGTATTATTTCTTCTAAAAATGCTTAAAAATAAATATTAAGACTATATACATATGTATTTTATTTGTTTCCATAATAGAGAGGAAAATTTATGAGAGCAGTCAGTGCAAGTATTTTAATTACTGAAGTATTATCAGTGTCTGGCATATAGTTAATACTCAGAAAGTACTATCTGAATAAATGAACTGTATTTTTGATTTCCAGAAAAATAATGGTAAATTCATATTGAAAATTGGAAGACAATAGACATTGGGATGTATAAGACAACAGATATTTCAATTTTTCTGTGTTTTCTATTCATCTCAACCGTAGCTTCATTAGCAAACTTTATTAATTTTTATCAAATACTCTTTCTAGTGTAAAATATTCTGAGTCTTTAAAGTTACCATGAAAAATGACCTTTGTTATTTCTGATCTTTCTGCCATTGGTAAAGATTTGTATCAGTATGTATATATCAGAAGGAAAAAGTTCTTATATTGAACAATACTTTAATGCTAAATGTACAAGAACATCTAAAAGGATGCATAATTATCATTATCTAGAATTAAAAAATCATGTCTATTATCATGTAGAACAAACAAATGCTTTGTTGAATGCTTTGCCTTTAACCGGATTTTGACTTAGACTTCACAAAATGAAAAGGCTTCCACAAATGTAAATAGTTTTCACCAAAATAATAGACTATTCTATCTTGGTCACAAGAGTATTGTCAGGAGTTTTAGATGCTTTATTCCTCAGCACTAATTTTCACTGGGAAAAGGTTCTTTTTATTTGTTCTTTGTCAATGCTTATTACTCAAATATTCAGAATTTTACTCTACCCAGAGTAATCACTGTCACCAATCTGAGGAAATATGCTTCAGTTAAGAATTGTGATTAACATTAGTTTTTAGAGTCTGTGGGGGTAGTCTTTTCCAAAGAATTTAGAAAGAAAGATTGGAGAACCCAGTCCAGTGAGTCATACAATACAAAACATATATTTTCTTTCTACAGAAAGATATTCATTTCAAATTTATAGCACTTTGATTTTTATGTTTGTGTATGAATTTAACATTCCCTTTTCACATTTTGCACATCATTTTATTTTATTATTTTTATTTGAAGTAGAACTGCATATAAGTATATACTATAGTAAATCAAATATTCTTGAAACTCATATAGTAAAAGAAAACATGTATAACATAAATATAAAACAGTAATATATTTTCTCAGAAAAAAATTAAGTTTCATATCTTCCTAATGAGTTCATAATTTAAGCCTTCGACATTTTTCTTTAAATCTAAATTTTATTTTTGTTTGGCATTTTTATTAGAATTACTGAGATGTATTTAGGCTCATAGACAATACAGTCTATTTAAATTAGATCATCCTTATGACATATTTAAATATTTAATGTGATTATTGGTATTTTTAAACTACTTTTATGATTGCAGTATAGGTATTTTTACTGCCCTATTTTATAGGTAGGCTGACAGATAAACAAAGGTTAAGTAACTTTCCATAGTTCATAGTTAGAAAGGAGGACAGGTATTTGAATCCAAGTCTGCTTAATTCTACTACTACTTTGAATTATTCTGCTAAAGTATTGTAGTCATAAATTAAGCTGTGATGTATCATTATTACTTTATAGACATTTTCTCATCTATTTTGTATATGTCACACTTTCTTTGGTAACTATGTAAAACATGTAACTTTATTCACGTCTCTATGACAAATAAAAATCCCAGAAAACCTACTTATATTTGTTTTAAAACACTCAGACTTTTCTGTGACTTCTGAGATGAGCAAAACATTGGATATGATTAATCTAATATATACATATTCAATAACTTATTTGGCTATTTTGATTATGTATCCTGGATTTTCAAAGTAGCTTTGATGTTATGCAATTTAAATACGCTAAATTTAGAATCAGATAGCAAAATACAGTTCAGCGTTATATGCTTTCAAAATAGATCTAAAAATGAGACTAAATTCCGTGTTGAATCTCAAAATGCATAAATAAAACTTTTGTCACAAACAATCCTGCATTTCTTAGCTAATGGATTCCTTTAAGAATAAAAGCAGTAAGATGTTTATTTGGAGAGAATAGAACCCTTTGCCATAAAAAATAGATCCAAAAAGTTACTGTTCTAATTTTATACTTTTTGTCTTGATCAATATTTTTTGCTAATGACAAAAATGAACCCTCAAAATAACCATTTCATAAATAGATCTTTTTATCTTAGAGTACATGATATGAAATGATATAGTGATATAAAATACCACAAAGTAATTTTTTATTTTCAATACTTAATTTTATTATATCTATGATTTTATCAAGTATATGTTATTTTGTTTTGCTGAGAAAGATAAAAGTCTACCAATTACAATAATAAAATACCATTGTTAAATTTATTCTGATTTCAGTCAGTCAAATTATGAAAACATGAATGATTTAGAATTCATGAAAATGTGATTTTACACTTTGGGGGGGAAGCTATGTCAAAATATTATACTGAAAAACAAATATACTCCTATCATAGTCAGTGAGTATCTTGAACAATGATAAAGGGCATACTTCAATGGCAGGAGACTATGATATAAAAAAATCAAATAAATTATCATTCAACAGCCTGGCACAATATGAATAGAAAAGCAACCAATGGATTTATTTTTCCAACGAAATATTATGATACGGATATTGTATTACTCAGATATTCTCCCATTCTGGGATTAAGTAATCTTAAAGCTATACTCATCAGATCAACACGTTATTTTATTTCTATGAACTATATTTTCACAAATGTATTTCTTTTACCTGTTTTAATATATGCAAATATTTTCTAGTAAAATGTTTTGTATATTTCTGAGTTTTCCTTGACAATCATTGCTGAAATGATCAAATAAATAAAATAAATTACATTATTTGTCAAAAACTCTTTCAGGGCTAGCTATCAGCTATAGAATATGTCTCAAGTAAAATTACTTTTAAAATGCTGCTAAAAGATCAATACATCAAAGTTGGAACTTTTGAATAGTAATAATATTGTTAATTTCAAAAATATATAAAGTAGTCAAAATAGCTAATAAAACTGGTAGGATAAAACTGGTAAGAGAAAGAGCTGGTGGACCAGAAATTGGCTATTTTCATATTCCTTTTTCTAAAATACCTCAAGCTGATCCCAAAAGATTGAAGAAGAAAATGAGAGCAGTGCTAGAAGATATTGATCTAGATGATCTCATTTTAATCACAAATAAGTCCCACTAACTTCATTTCACCATGACTATTGATGTTAAATATAATAATACACTTTGTTAAATAAGTCATTTTAGTAATAATTTTATCTCCATTGCCCATATATTTGTTTTAAAGCCTCTATTTCTATGGAAAATTTCTAGTTGCAATTTTGTAGACATCTAAAGCTTGCACAATATGCATTTTAACACCATGTGATATATGGAAATTATATTGTCAATAAATCATATATAATTGTCTTCAAAATGAACTAAAAGCACAGAAATTTGTGAATTCCCTTTTTAGTCCTTCTTTCCCTTATATGAGTCAAGTTGATACCATTCTTAATTTCCACTCTGTTTTAGACACTGCAAGGGATATATTAGAAAAATCACACAGCATTATACATTCAGAAATCTGTCATTTTATTTGGAAAGGTTAAATATTTCATGCAAAATAAAATGCAAAAATTACAACACAATATGAAATAGAAGGCTGAAAAGTATGATATTTTAATAAATGGAGGCAAATAAAAGTTTGACATCAAAGAGATCCCTGAGGAAATGACATGCAGCTGAGACAACCAAGCCAAGCCCCAGAATATACACTGTCACAGTTTTTTCTTGTATTCACTCCAAAGATATAGAAAAGTCTTCACTGGGTGGCAAGATTGGTTAAGTCATGGAGCCCTCAGAGGAAGTATGCAGAGAACAATACAGCATCCTGAACAAGTCTGGCCTGAAAAGAAGCAGAAGAAATACATCTTGTATCATCCATAGTTTCTTCAATACTGACTTCTGTACAGATAGTGGACTACAGACAATGGAATCTATCTCCATTGACCTGCCTGAACTGTTATGTCCTGTTACTAGCTTATTGTGATCTCAAAATCTCTTGCCAAGGGTAAGAAAATTGACAGAAAGAGTCTCAGTGAAAATACAGAAACCAGGGATGAGTTGAGGACTTATCAGTAACTTGTAGGGGCCAATGGTCACTTTTCAGGTAAAGTCTGTATTATTAATATTATTTTGTCATTCTTATTAATTTGAATTTGCAAACCAGCTGAGAATCTCCAACATGTAGTCATACATATGTATATATGTATATAAATAATACATACACATATATGCATATATACATATATACATAAATTTAAAAGAAAAGTAAAAACAAACAAGTATTTAATAACCTTTGAAATTTGCGCTTTGCTTCATTTTTATTTATTTTTAAAAGCTCTCTAATTTGCAAGAAAATATATGATGAAATATGCTAGTTTAATCCAAAAGCACAGTATAAGGTAGCAAGACAATTTGAATTCAAAATCAAGAAAAGCAGAAATGTATACCAAATAGCTTTTAATAAATTTTTTTGGTTATAAGTACAGTGGAAATATATTTTGTTTGTCAATCTTAACCCAGGAGTTATCTTTCTAATATTTTCAAAATATAGATAGAGTTCCCATTCCTATGTGTGTTAAACTCAAAGGATCACCAGTTCCCTAGTTTCACTCCTATTATTACCGCAGAATTATATCTCTTACATGCATTTTTGAATCAGAACCTTTAGTACTGAACCATACTAAACAAAGGAAATATGACTTTGAGATCCCTTTTATGTATGTAAAGAATATAAATTCTTCATGAGTTGTAATAGCTCTAGCTATATTAGAATTTTACAAAGAAGAATAAATGTGACCAAAGAGAACATAGTATGACAAAGAGAAAAGGAGACACTGTGATTGAAGTGATTATGGTACTAGATGGGAGTGTTTAAAAAGGAAAAAAAAAATGTCCTACATAGAAATTTCCCTACAAATTATGACAGAGCCTGTCTTTGAGGATGACATAACGTTTAAGAATACGAGATTTATAAACAATCTTCTTGAGTTCAAATTCCAGTTTTTCCATTCATTAACTCTAATTCCTTGGACAACTTTAGTATATAATGTAGTGAAGTAACATCACAGTATAACATTATACAGTTTTAATATGTGCATCATTGTGAAGAAACATCTATATATAATAAAGTTTACCACCAACTGGCCAGTTCTATCCTTCATTTTATAATTGATCCATTTTACCATATTAACTTATGTTTCTGCTTCATTTGTTTTATTTCAAAATGGGGACTTTATTCGTTTAATTGACATAGCAATAACTATGACAAAAGATAACATTTTCTGAACAGTTTTGAGCATATTCTATTAGTAAGGAAAGGTTAACTTCTGTAACTAGGCAGACCAAATTTCCTGAGACAAAAATGAAACACTGGGATGGCAAAACTTGGTCAGGGTTATACGCTGCCATCTAAGGAGAGGTGAGGAGGCAAAGTAGGACAACCAGGCCAGCAACAAGTACTATGCAAAGTCCATCCAGGCACATTCACACAAATGGCCAAGGCCTGTGCAAAGAATTTTGGCACCTTGGTCAAAAATCAAATTTGATGCCACTACGTTCCCAGCTCTAAATGTCCTGCCTCAAACACATACAATCATCCCAGTACCCCAAAATTCTCATAGTACTTAACCACATTGTGTTGTTCTGCCCCCTTTGAAGAAATAGGTGTGTATGTTGTGAGGTAGGAGGAATTATCTTTCTGTGGATCCTGTTTCCTAATAGGGGGTGGCAACAGCAGCCATGACCCTGACCCACCGAAGTCAGCACCAGGAAGGATCGTCTTTAACGCAGGGCACAGGGGCAGCTTTTTGGGAAGCCCTTAAACAGACTGGGTTTGGGCAACTCAACTATCCCTTTTGGTTCTCATTTAAAGATAGTTCTGGTAGCACATGTTGGTGGAGCAGCAGTTTAGGCCAATCTCCTGAGGAGGAGCAAACCACATATCCCTGAGTTCTTGTTCCGGGTCCAGGGGAAGGTAACAAATGTGAACAATGAAACAAAAATAAAATAAAAGATGCTTCCTCCTCCTTTCTCTTCCTACTCGCCTTCATTCCCATTCTATGTTTCCTTTGGAAAAAAATTTATAAAAGAACATCCCTGGTTTTTATCAAAAACAGGACAAAATTGGCATTTACATTAAAATGATGAAATGGCCCCCAAATATGAAAAAGAGGGCTATCCCATTTAAAATGGTACATATAATCAGCCTATCTATAATATTCAAATTTTAAGGTTTATCTTTCAATCCCACTTGAATTCAACACAGATAGAAAAAAAATGAATTCCTGAGATTAGCTCTGCATTTTGCAGAACTCCTGAGAGTTCTTCCATTGCATTGCTTGGTCCAAGTCTTGGTTATGAAAATCCAAAAGCAGATGAAGAAAGAGACTGAATACTACTGAGGCATTTTGAACAGGTTATCTGGAATAAGTCACTGAAATTCTAGTCAGATTTGATTTGCTAGAACCCAAGAAAATGGTAACATTTACATTAAGGGAGGCAGAAAAAAACATGTTTGTTATGAGTTCTAAAGGAAGAAGAAAACGAAATATTGGTGCTCATTTGAATTCTCTGTACCACACATTATCAATATCTTATAAATTTAAAGGATGTTTTTCCTATTAGAACAACGGTTATACGCCTATTCATTTGAATATGGTAGAAGCCCAGGTCCATCTTTTATCATTTGTAGATTACACAAATCTTAAAATTCTAAAGCAAACTGGAAAATAAGAACTATTTTGCATATTCTTTTGAATTGCGTAGCTTACCTGGATCTTACCTGGAAAGATCTATTTTCATGAATTGTGCTAGCCATGTCTTACTCTATTAAGGTTAAGGCACAGAAAAGATACCTGGGATTTGTTTGTAGCAAGTCATTCCATGAGAAATAATAAGGGGAAATAAACATACTGGAGTGTTAACCTCAGTATAAAAGAAGTCATGGTAGTATTCTGTTCAGGCAAAATAAATCTCTATTGAACAAAATGTAGAGCAGAAAGAGGAAAGAACCCATGGGGCTTTGATAATGATCACCTATGTGTTTATAAAACATTTAATAAAACTGCTACCAATGCTAAAGATTTTTGGGAACATGCATTGATTTTGATCAAGTAGCAAATGAAAAATGCCTTTATAATTAAAATTACTGTAAAATTATACAGACTATATATAAATAGTTTAAACACAATTCAGAAAGTAAAATTACATTTGAAATTGTTTGGGGACACTGAGGTAGTATTTAGGTGTCAAATCTATGGATTCCTGATGGCAAGTAATGACTTCCATCCTGTTATGTGAACCCATAGTTTATTGAAAAGGGAAATAATAATGGACAAGCACCATCTCACGAGTTTGGACATCTTCTCTAGAGTGTGAAAAAAGTCTAGTTTAACTTATTTTTATTTAGTTCTTCTATTTTTCTATGGTGATATGAATTTGTTCCATTTGAAATTATAGTGAAACTATGTAAAATTAGAATTTATACTTACCACAGGAGTTGGCAAGGTAGGGTTATCGGCCAATTAAATTATGTTGTCTTAAAAACAATGAAAAAATCTTTGATGGCTTTTGATATTTATGTTCACTCTAGGACCCAGGCTAAAATAGAAATTATTTCTTAGAAAATGCCAATATTTGGAAAAGAAAAAGAAATATGAGTTGGCCTTTAATATTTCTGCATTAAAATGATACAGGCCATTTTGATTATCTTTTCTTAGTCAAACCAAGTTATGTTGTAGCCTCAGATTAAAGAGTATCTATATAAAACATTCCTTTATCATTGTTGGAAAAAAATTGGGCATAATCATAATCAGGACATCAGCAAAATGGTGTAATAAGACTTCCCCATATAAACAGCAATTTGTCAGCCCTCCACAAATAAAATTACCTTTGTGGGAACTTTAGGTCTCTGATAGGGGATTGTGAAAACCCAGCAGAATCCAAGACTGAGGAGGATTGTTTTGAAAAGGCAGGCTCAATCCAGTTGATAATTTCATGGGCTGTAGTTCCAGCTGTGCCATCAGAAATAACCTTGTTCCCATATAGACACAGTTACTGTCTCATTTGGTCTTGGTACTGCCACCACCACCATCTATCAAAGAATGAAAGAGAATCAAATCCATTGGCTCTGTAGTGGCATGCTTTTGACTGTGGCCTCATATATCGGTCCTGAAAAAACTTGTAAGGCAATATAGAACTGACATATCTTTGTCTTCTTCTTTGAACAACTGTGTATAATTAAAGTCTATTGGGCATCTGTTTATTTGACCCATGCATCTTTTCATGAATTAAATTGACCTTTCTTGCTCAAAGACCTCATATATTTTATTGGATAAAGAGAAGAACTAGCTCCTTATTCCAGCCTTCCACGTTTCTCTAATTTCTAGAATCCTTCTTGTATTTTAAAATTTCCTTTTAGTTTTTCTTTCAAATATTTTCTGAGCTCATTTATTTTTCCTGGTACCTTGTCAAATTTGGCCCATAGTATCTTAGAAATACTCCTTATGTTTTTTTTTTGCCCACATTGATAGAATAATGTTAAAAACTTATTCAGGAATTTTGCCTATAATCCAAGTTATCACAGTGTTATTTAAGAAAAAATGTTTTACTATTGAATAATATAAACCACTGCCTTTGCAATTGTAATACATTTTTTCACCATTCAATATGCAGCCCTGAAATCGAAGGTATGTGTATATTTTTCTTATATTACTTTATTTTATTTCATATTTTAATGGTATAGGAAGGATTGAAGGCTAGCAGGCAAAGAGTCAGGAAGAGAGAGGAAGAAACATTTTTAATTTTCATTTATTTGTTTACATTAGTTGTTCCCTGGACCCCAGTACACTAGCCTGGGTCATTGGAATGCACATGGACTGTGCTGTTTCAACGGCAACTAACCTAACTGCTACTCCATCTGGGTGTGCCCATATGTACGTTGATTTTGAGACATGTTGTACCAGCATTCTCAAGAAGATTCTCACTGAACTGGATTGTCAGTAACTCTTGAAGGAAGATTTAAATATTGACACAATAAAGAAAAAAATAAATGCAATTTATATAAAAAAAAAATGCACCTTCATATTCAAAGCACAAACTTAATGTTGGAAATACACTTTTTATTTTAAAACTAAACTTTCCATTTTGACAGGGTGATTACAAAATCAAATGTGAGAGATTTTGTTTTATATTCTGTTAATGTATTCAATGTGTGTCAATAAATACAATGGCAACTATTTATTTTGCAAAATAATTTTGTATTAACTGAGTTTATTACTCTTTATAGATATATAGGTAAATGTACCTATAAATGTATAAGTATTTAGAGAAAAGAATGATCCACATTTTTCTCTTTTAATACTAATAAATAATGTTTATCTTGATGGTTTCTATAATGTTCAGTGATAGAAATGATACAAATAGTAAACAAAAACAATTTTTACAATAATTCTATGATTAGGTCTTATTGCTATCACTCCAGAATGTTTCAATGTCTTGCTGATAGATAACAGTAAGGTAATTTTGGATTAGACCACAAAGTTTTTGGTTCTAGATTTGTGCTCTTAACCAATTTACTGTGTTGTACTGCCTCATAATATATTAACGAATACATATTATTCTGCTATAATCATGAGAAAGTTTGATGAAAAATAATGCAAGTAACTATGCTCATGCTCACATGTGTTAACTTTGTATTGACTAACCTTACAATACAGTCTAGTTTTTGTTTGTACTAAGTAAATGTGCACTACACAAATAGATGAATCAGTTATCAAAATATAAGGCATCAATATATTTCATTTGCTGTATAATAAGCCTTCAGATATTTTGTGGAAAAATATTTTCTTACTGTTTGTTTTCATTAAGTAAATGAGACATTAAAAAATTAAAACATAATTTGTTCTCAACTGCAAAGTAACAGAAAATTATCTATGCTTAAAAAATAATCTAGTGGTGTTTTGGGATTTTCGTAACTAATTTCCACAAAAAATCATTTTTTATCTTCTGAAATCTGATACTTTAAGCTAATTAAAATTATTGTTTTATTTGTTTTATAAACCTCATCCAGTCATCTGACTGGTAATGACCTTCCTTCAGATTGGGAAATGTCTGCGGGAAATAACAGTGAATGATAGATTAATATAATGAGGAAGTAAATGACTCCAAGAGACTCTACTTTGCTTTGAATCATCCATCTGTGGTGCCACATTATTCAGAAATTAATGCAATTCCATAAATGAATAATGATTTAAATGTACTCTTAATAATCGTTAATGCACAAGATTTTCCTCTGTCACGTAATCAGAAAAATTGATGTGCTCTGGCTAGACTTATGATGATATTTTTAAAGTTATTCACCACAGATACTGAAAAAGAAACAACACTAAACAGCTATTTTTAATATACAATACGTCATGGATATTAAATGGTGGTACTCAAATTCCAAACCTGATACCCTGAGATTGATAAAAAGAGCATTTTTAATATTTGGGTCTGTGCATCCCTGGCAAAAGCCACTGTTAATATGATACAACTGATTATGTTATATATAATATATACTTCATACAATAAAATATGTTAACAAGAAAATCAATTATTTAAATTTTCACTAAACTATAAAAGACAAAGTGAAAGTCAGATCTCAATCAAGTGCTATTTAAAGGAAACATTTTGACATTTACTTATATTTGTGCAATGTCCATTTTTTCAAGTCCATACAATCTATTGACTGTACAGAAGTTTAAAAAGAAATCTATCATGGAGGAATTTGCAGAGAATCTGAGAAGTTAAAAATCATGGCACAGCAAGATATGCACTGTAGTAAAATCTTACTTGAGTTATCATATAAATATAAAAAGGACATGAGTAGCCCAGATTTTAGGAAAAAAAGAGGGTGATTGGATTTACACAAATGTTAAGTATGTGTATGTGTGTGAGTGTGTGTGTGTGTGTGTGTGTGAGAGAGAGAGAGAGAATATTTATCTGATCTCTGGTTTGTTTGTGTATCTGCATCTCCAGCCCAAGTGCTTCTTGTGAGACTGTCATTTTTTCATCTGTCATATATGAGGAAGCCTGTTATCCAAGAGGGCAAAAGGACTCACAGGTTGTTCTAAGATGGCAAGGCTTATTCAAATTTTTCTAATTTTGAAGTTGGAACCAATACATTGGGAAGAGCGGACATTCTTAAAAAATGTTGATATAAATGTGGATTTTCCAGCACACATATTGCCAATAGTTAGAGAAGAATAAAAACAAGGAAAGACAAGAGAAGATAAAATGTTCCTAAAAACGGTCTTATCATTAAGCACCTAAATTCACAAATGAAACCAGAGTTGGATCCCCAAAATAGACAAGTTCCATGAAATCATAACCTCTGATTCCAAACCCAATCATTTTGAAAAATTAGGTCATAATTCTACTTGTAACTGAAAGTGCTGTGCTACTATTATACCTGTAGAGATCGAAAAAAAAAAAGATGAAACCTTTTAGATGCAGAGCTTTTTAAGCTAAAATTTGAAGGATGATTATGGCTGAAACAGTTGATAGTTGAGTGGACATGATTATGTTCTATAACTGACACAGATGAATCACTTGTATAAATTATTAACTGAAGAAATATTAAAGAATATGCAGGAAACTATGCATGCTGAGGCATTTTTGAAGAGTAGTAGGCAGAGTACATTTCAGAAAGAACTTTGATAATAGATTGAGGATTTAAAGTTGATGTTGAACTTTTTGGAAAGAAATGAAAAGATTTAAGAGTGAACTGAAGTTTTGAAAATTATTTTACAATTATCTCACTGGAACATGATAAGAAAAAAATATTGGAAGTAAGGGAGCTGCTCAAAAGTCAGTTGTAATTCACATAAAAAAATAAAACATGACTTCAGTTAACAGTATTTACCAAGGAATTTTAGTAAGTTGAATCTATAGTGTTTGGTGCCAGTGCTATGAGTGGGACGAGGAGATTAGTTTAACTTAATATGACAGATGACCAGTTTTATGATTGGGTAATGCACTGGTTGATGGAGTCATTCATTTAAATAAAGACAAGAAAAAAGAAAAATAATGACTATATTGTATATTCCAATTGATATACCTATCAGCTTAGGTGAAGTTTTCAGTTCAATGATCTCTTAGCCAACTACCATAGCGATCCCTATGAAGTATTCATTTAATTGCATTTTACTTGTTTTTAAAGATGCAGGAAAGAATTAAAGTAAGTAGGCAGAAAAGCAGGAAAAGAGGGGAAGACGAAGCATTTTATTTTATTTTTATAATTTTTTATGTAGTTATTTGTAATGATTATTCCTCCCTGGACCTGGGACTGTAACCCAGGGGTCTGTGGCCTGCACTCTTTTGGAAGCAATTGATCACCAGTTCATGTCTGTATTTGACATATCTCAAACATTTACTTACAGATACCTCATGCTTTCAGCCATTTACCCTCTCAAATCTTCCTTTTGGATTAATCAGCTGAATATTCCATAGACCTCAAGTGTGTTTTCCATTTTACTATATGACAAAATTTCACTAGGTACAGGCATTTGCCTTTCCTGCACATACAATGTTTTCTCCAGCCATTAATTTTCCTTTATTTGTACTATGCTCAATATTTCAGTGAGTTTTCAAACTGAGTTGAACACTGCTGTTCCTGTCAATGTTCAGGACATTTCTGTTCAGGTGAAGGAAAGAGGATTGCTAAATTTTTTTATCCCTTCCTCACTATTTGAGAGAAGTTATTTTACCTTATCTTTCCTGTTGTTGAGTTTGGGATTCACAACTTTGGTACCCCTACTTCTCAGGTATTTTGTCTCAGATTGAATTACACCACTAATTTTCTTGGGTTTTTGAAAAGAGTAGTGAAGGCAAACTGCAATATTAATCACTATGGATAATTATATGTCAGTTCCTCATAATAAATTAAATGTGCGTGTTCACTATATTAAAATATATGTAGTATATGCATAGTCAATAGTCTTAAGAAATAAAATTCTTTATTTTTATCTATATATTTATTCTAGAGTATTAAACTGCCTAATCCATTTTCTCTGGGTTTCCAAAAACAAAGATCAGTATATCCTAAATTATATAGATTTTCTCTTTTATAATGAGCTAAATTTTGGAAATAGATATTGTGACCATAATCTCAGACAGTAACTCCTATGTATATTCTTATGAGATAAGCAAAATTGATTCAAAATCATTATTGTGATACATGATCTGTTAAAATTATTTCTCATTTGCTTATACATGGAAAATAGTATTTTTCCTCTTAATGCTAATGCATTCTTTTCTTAATTAACTCTTAATTTGACATAATTTTACTCCTATGTTCTTGGAAACCTTGGAAAATATCAATTACTTTCATCTTTACAGCAAGTATTCCAATGTAATGTTTAGAGCACATTCTTTTTTCATAATTTGATTTTTCCACTGAGAAGCAATATTTAAATAAGCTGAAATGTTGTTAAGTGAGGTCAGCTGAATTGAAGTAGAGTTCAGAGCCTCTCAATTAAGCATTTGAAATCCTAAACTGCGTCTCTATCAAAGAAAATTAACATCTTCAAAAATTCATTTTCTTGTCTATTAACTCAGCTCTCAAGAAAAAAATTATTGTTTTCTTAATCTAATTTTTATTTTACTTTTTCTCTAATTGATATTGAGAATCTAGAATATTTGTTAGGACAAGAAGGAGCCAATGGCAAAATAAAGACTGACAATTAACCTTGGAATCCCCAGTATATGAATGTGCAGTGACATAACATATTCAAAGGACACATGAAAATGTAGTAGACATTTTCTAGTCACATATGACTTTTATCATGGTGACCTAATTAATTTCACTTCGACTTATCATATATGTTTGTAACTTTGTCATGATGTGCGTTATCATCTTTTTTGTGTGTCTTTTCAGTCATGTTACTGAAGTATAATTGATGAATGAAATTATATTTTTAAAGGCTACAGCATGATTATATAATTAATTAACCCCCACTAAGTTTATTAACATATCCATCATCTCACATATTTACTTTGACTTGGTGAGAATGTTTAATTTTAATTTATTAGCGAATTTTCAATCACATGATATATTTTTATCAACTATGATCACCATGTTATTAGAATTTCAGATCTCATTCGATTTGTAGGTGAAAGTTTATACACCTTTACCAATCCTTCCCTATTTCCCTTCCTTCCAGTCTTGACAATGATTTTTCTATCTCTCTTTACATTAGTTAATTTTTTAATATGTCAACATTCAATATTCAGTATTTGCTTTCTTTAAGGAACTTAGTATTTTCTATAGGCTGCACGAAATTACTTCCTCACAAAAAGGATATCAGATTTCCCTGTTCTCCTCATTTGCACCAATACTTCATATTTTTTAAATATTTTTGATAATCATTCCAAGAGGTATTAGGTGAAATCACATTAAGGCTTTGATTTTCATTTCTATGCTGATTAGCGATGTTGAACACATTTTGATGTTCTTAAAATTCCTTCAGTCAACTTTGTTTATGTTTTTGTTAGCAACTTGTCTGAACAATTGTACAATTTAGATATAAACCTCTTATGGAGGTATGGTCTGTGCTTCTGCTTATATGCAAGTACTGTACTATTTTGATGACAATCACACTATAGTATAGTTTAAAATTGGGAAGAATAAATCCTAAATATCTCTTTTTCTTTTTCTTTCTAATAGTAGTTTTGGCTATTTGACAACTTTTGTGGTTCCATATGAATTTGGCATTATTTATTCTATTTCCTTGATGAATGTTTGTGGAATTTTGAAAGGAATTGCATTGAATCTATATAATGCTTTGGGTAGCATGATCATTTTAAATATGATAATTCTTCCAATGTGTAAGCATAGGATTACTTTCTACCTCTTTGTGTTTTCTATTTACTTTAAGCATGTTATATCTTTCAATGTACAGAGGTCTCATCTTTGCCAAGTTATTCTCAGATATTTTATCATTTTTAATATTATTGGAGAATAAGATTATTTTCTTAACCTCTCTTTCCTGATATTCATTTTTTCATTTGCATATTAACCTTATATCCTGTCACACTACTGAGTTTGTTTATTGCTTATAGTCTTTTTTAGTGGAATCTTTGGGGTTTTGTAGGTGAAATATCACTTCACAGTAAATAGGGATATTTTTATTTCTTCTTTTTAATTCACATTCATTTAATATATTTTCATTGCCTGACTGCTCAGGATAGGACTTTCTAAATGATCTGAACAGTAATCATGAGAGTGAAAATCTTTATTTTGCTGTAGATTTTAGGGAAATAGCTTTTAGATTTTTTTCTTTATTGCATATGATGTTAGCTATCATATATGGCCTAATTATGTTGAAGTACCATCCTTCTAGTCCCATTTTTGAAAGAATTATTTTATATCGCATGCAAATTTTGCCTGATATCAATTGTTTTTATGTGTATGTGAATATGATCACATGACTTTTTTCTTTGTTGATGCATATTATTGCATTGATTGGTGTATAGTGAACCATCCTTGTCTCCTTGGAATAAATTCCTTGTGGTCATGCTATAGCATTCTTATAATGTTGGATTCAATTTGCAAAATTCTGTTGAGAATTTTTTCATCTATGTTCACTAGAAGTATTTATTGTGAGATTTTGTTTTATTCTTTGATTTTTCCCTTTTCTGCTTTTTTATTCATAATTATGGTCTTATAAAATAAATTTAACTTTATTAAATAAATTAGTCACTCCATTTTTTGTGAAGGTGTTTAAGAAGGAAAAGTAACAAATCGTCTTTAGAGTGTTTTTAGTGAAGTCATTTGTTCCTGGAATTTTTTTTTCTTTTTTTTTCTTAATGTTGATTTTTGCTTTAGTTTCTGTGGTTATGATTAGTCTGTTAATTTTTTTTTCTTATTCAGTCTTGGATGGACACTTCCAATAATCTGTCCATTTGTTCAAAATTAATAAATTTTGGCATTTCATAGTAATCTCAAGTATTTTGTATTTTTGTAATATCTGTTGATTCATTTTTATTAGGATTTTATATTTTTTAAGTCTACCTATACATTTATAAATTTTGTTTGCCTTTTGTTGTTTTTATGTTCTTCATATTTTCAGTTTTATATATTTTGTTGTTTTTTATTATTCTCTTCCTTCTATTGACTTATAATTTCAATATTTCTCCTTTTTTTAGCTCCTTCAGTTGCAGTTACATAATTTATTTGAAACTCTCCTTTTTTTGATGTAGACTTATATTGAATCCCAGATTGAATTCAATGCAGTACACTGAAATTTTCCAATGATTTTGTTTAGAAACCATGATTTTTGTCTATGTTAATTTATAAAGCTGCTTCCCACTCACTTTTCTCAAAAAGAGTATCTGTTTAAAACATGGTTTTCTCCATTTACTTTCTTTTGTGCAGTATATATTTATTTAAGTTCTTCTTGGAATTTGTATTTCCTTAAGATGGCTATAGAGTTAAAGAGAAAATACCAACTTGTGATTCTTTTTTCTTGATTTCCTCTATTTATTTGAATAACAAGATAGTGTATTCTAAAATTGCTTTTTTCAAAAAAATTCTTACTTTAAATTGTCATAATTTGGTGAATACAATTTTACACCACATTACATATGACTTTGTTTAAAAAGTACAAATTTGAAATACTGTTTGACATATGGTTGCCTATGTAGCATCCCACCTGTTATGCAGGTGCTTTTGTTCCGGCAGAACAATGCGCTGCCTAGTAGACAATCTGAGGAAATCATAAGACACAGGTGGTGAGGATATGAACTTCACTGAACTCATGACAGCAGGGTTCTGATGGTGGTGGGTGGAATGTGCTTCCAGAAAGCTGCAGCACCAGCCATGGGTAGAGTGTCTCTTCTATAGAGGGCATTGACAGAGGGGGAGTAGTGAACAGGTAGGAAAGGCCAGTGGGCAAGAACAAAGAATAGTCAAGTAGGACAAGGACAGCAGCATTCCAGGGCAGAACACCTCACATACAATCAGTGCAGGCAGAGGCAAGTATCTCAGAAAGTCCATCTGTTACATTCAAGTCCATGTTCAGCATTGACCAGTTGCTGAGCCCACATTCAAGGGTGGGGCATGGGTCATGTTTTTATGCTACCTTATGCTATATTACGGTTTCATAAAAGTAACACAATTTGCTGTTAGCAACCTTTATTCATATAAAGATTTCAGTAAGAGAATTTTCTCATGTGATATCCCTAGAACAGTAATATCAGCGTCAATGCAATACAGAGTCCTAAACAATGTGTTTTGGAAGAGAAATGGTGGGGGTGAAACTCAGAATTTTGAGTTCTTACAATTCCTCCAGTCAATTCCAGTGTGTTACAAATATAAGAATTCTGTGCTAGAGTATCAGAGGTAATTCTAATAGTAAAAATATAAAATTTATGAGAAAAATAAATATAATGCAAATTTATAGTGAATTGGAAATGTCAGCAATTTCTAAAGCATTAGGGATAGAAGAATCATGATGCTCATCAATTTAAACATATTTATTAAATATTTGTGATTTTAAGTCCCTGAAGCTATGTGCTAACTATATTAAGGTGACAAAACTGCACTCATAAATTAGCATATAATACAAATCAAAAAGAGAAATTCTAAACACAAATATCAGACAAAGATATAATAATGCATTATAAGTTTATACATAAATTGTATATTACCATGAAAAAGTTTAAATACAAAACATAATTTCATTTAGAGACCAGAAAAAACTTTCTGAAGAAACTGTAACTTTCAAAATGACTTGAAAATGGACCAAGGCTTCAAAGTAATCATGGTGATGTGTTAGAGAAGGAGAGCACTCCAGACAAATAACCAAAAGCAAGTGAAAAGATCCTGAATTTTGAGAGACGTTTCCCTGTACAAATAAATCAAAAATAGTGGATTCTGTAAGGGCATATCAAGAGCCTCCCTTCAAGATGGAAACATAGAACTGGACCCTTTACCTCTATTTGGGGGTAATTTTGAAGTGCCATTCAATCTCTATAATTCTGGGTGGCCAACTAGGTTTTATAAATTCATGTACAAATTTTTCTTGCAAAAATAGTAAATTTTTACTTTATTGCAGTTTAGATAAAACTCCCCAATAACCCTTATAAGCATGTCTTTTTCTCAGGTTCTGTTTACATGGAATCTGATCCAAAACAAGAAAAAAATAGTATTTATACTGGAAGGTAGTTAGGGACAGAAAAATGTGAGATTAGTCTGGACAGTCAGGCAAAAAAAACAGGTGCAAGCTCATGTTAAATATAATGCATCTTTATAAGTACAATGAAAGAACATTTTAGACAATTTTAACTGAGTAGTTCTAAATTGGTTTAATAGATGTCAGTTATATGCTGAAGGAGATAATTGGACTTTTAACAGTAAACAGTGTGAAATATATAAAAATTGATCAATAATGATGTACACATGAAATTTATATAATGGCATTATGCAATGTTAACTAATAAAATGTTAGAAAGATTATAACTTCTCACTGCATGGATTGAATAGGAACAGCTGTCTTCCTACCTTTTGATGTAAAATAAAGCAATTGGCATGATTTTCCTCTTATGATATTCTAATCTTAATACTATGTTGCCTGTTACATTTTGTCTTTTCAATCATAGTCTTTCATATAGTATTACTATAGTTATTTGGTAAATGAGATTTTAATTTTCATAGATAATTGTGTTCTCTGACTAAATTCTTAGGAGCTTTTATCTTGATTCTAAGTATGCAGTAAATATTCAATATCGAAGTTGGAATATAAATTGCTTTGGTGTCACATAGGTTGTAAGAAGGACAGTGACTCCAGAATACCTCATCTGTCCTCATTTCTGAATGTACACTGCAACAGCCTGAATTCAAGTTCTTTAAGTTTAGCAAGCCCAAGGACTGGATGTATCAACATACTAAGAATAGATTTGTCTCATGAGAACAGGCTCACATTAACTAAACTCCTAGAGACAGATGTTTAATGTCTGAACTGAAAGGTGCGTCTGCACATATTCTCTAATTCAGCAAGCTACATTAAAGACCCAAATATGACTAAGATGCTCTCTGCACATATGCAAGACTGAAGTCAAATTATAATCAGGATATGAGCTTGGCAACATAGAATCAGAAAAAAAAAGAAGTTACAATCATTCAGATCATGTAAAAGCATAATTCTAAGACGACCTGATTCATTCATATCCAAAATATGTGTTGTTCAGCTTATTAAAAGAAAATAAATATCTGCGTGCTTGAATGTTCAAACTAAAGTATCTTCATATTTTCAGAAATAACAGAATCTCTTTTTATAGAGGCACGTTTAAAAATTAATTGTGTTAATTTTACTTAGGACTTTAATTGATAGAATGATTTTATTATTTTATTATTTTTCTTGTCTCTGATATGAGTTTATTTGCAAGTTAATACCTTAGCTCAAGAAAGTTTATGATATTTGTGCTTATGAGAGTTAGGATCTTATATGAATAGAAGCTAATTTTGCCAGTTTTTATCATTTTTGCACTAATTCATACTAAAAATGATAATTTCATTTGTAAGGCAGAAAATACCTTTTGAATCTATTTTATTGGGAGATAATATTGGGTAAATTAGTATTGATTACACAATAGACTGTAAATAAAATATTTCTAGAGAGTGTTTAAATATGTTTTGAATGTTAACGATTAGAATTTGCTAATAGTTAGAACATAGAACTCTATATAAGGCTTAGATATATATATATATATATATATACAAGATAGAAATATGGTCTACAAAAATGTTTTGAAGAATTTTCACTTGGTTCTTCTAAGTTCCCCTTTATTACAAGAGTGAGAGAAAAGACTACGTTATTAGTGCGTATGTTTATGAAGTTTAATATTAAATTACCTAATAAACTTCTGTTCTCAAATGAAAATAGTTGAAATTTGTCTGTTTAAGCTAAGATGAAGTATTTCATTATCAATTAGGATGATAATGAATTTGGAAAGATCAAGATTGGAGTAATAGATTTTAATTTTTGCCAGGGATGAAAGGAGGAAATCAAATCCCTAGTGAAATCAAAGTAGTAGGAATAATAACTGTGCGGTGGATTAAAATAAATGAAGACTTAAATGTTTCTACTTTTATAATGATCATATGATAACATATTATCTAGTTGTGGATTAGCAGATTCCTCATCTATAAAATGAATCTAATTTAATGTGCCCTATACTAACATCTTGCTTATTGAGTCTAACTGAACTAATGTAGATGAAAATAGAATTTATCAAAGTATCAGTGAAAGGTATTGTTATTGGTAACACAATGATTGCTAATATAGCTGGTATAAGAAATTTAACAGTAAAATAATACTAAATCAGGACATCTAATTTATCACAATTTTAATTAGTAGAAGGGAAATTAAATGAAACTGAAAGATACCTTAATTTTTCAATAATCAAAACAAATGTTAGAACA
This sequence comes from Solenodon paradoxus, assembly GCA_004363575.1. Lineage (NCBI taxonomy): Eukaryota > Metazoa > Chordata > Mammalia > Eulipotyphla > Solenodontidae > Solenodon > Solenodon paradoxus. The sequence goes on along the minus strand of RJWH01000116.1, from coordinate 1,118,243 downwards.
TTGCTTCTTGATTCTTTTGCTATTAGGCTCTATACTGAAAAAAATTTAAACAGAAGGATAGAGTATTTTTGGCTTATTAATTTATATCATTTTGTTTTAAAACTAAAATTCAAGAGTAAACACATTGTCTTTTGTGGCCCTACAATTTGTACAAGCATAGGCACAATGATGTCAACTTTAATATAAAGGTAGAGATTTGCTTTATATAGCTTTGCTGCCAAATGTAGTGGATACAAATCTTTCTTCTTTGGTTTACTACTTATGTATAATGCACATTCTGTGATAGCTCAGCAAGATATCAATAGGCAAAAATGTCAGATTGATTCAATTGATAGTATTTGTAGAGATGGCGTCTGCATTTTGAAAGCAAAGATGATGAAATGTTCAAAGCATAGCTGAGTCAAGCAGCAACCTCCAATAGAAATGGTTCCATCAACAGTACCATGTAATTATTCCTTTAGTGTCATCTCACATAACCACTGCCAAAATATGCTTGCAAACATTTCATCCTGTCACTCTATTGCTCAAGGAACCACAAGTGATCCAAACTTCTTACCATTTCAACGTAAAATTCTCTGTGTCATTTAGTGAATCAAAAAAATATTTATTGAGTCCCTAATGTATGGAATGAAGAATTCTCTGCCTTATCAATATAAGAATGACTAATACATCCATACTCAACAGTCTTGCTTTCTATTTTTCCTAATCCCCTAGAATATATTCCAAGTATACATACATTGTATCTCTTATCTTTTTCACTCAACTTTGTATATTCTATTTCACTTATGAAATGTAAATATTTTTAGTGTTCAGGCATTCAATATATATTTTTTTAATATATTGAAAGATAATTGAAAAAAATATAAAATGTTTAAAGTGTACTAGTACAACGTAAAAATGTTATATGCTTAGATTTTGGGGGATCCCCCACATATTGAGCTAATACATCTATCACCTCATGTATTTATGATTTTTGGAGGGAGTAAGAATATATTAAGATCTGTTGTTTTGTAAATTTCAATTAAAAAATGCATTGCTAGCTGTCACCATGTTATATATTAGATCTTCAGAAATAATTTATCTTATAGTTCAAAGTCTGTACCATTTTACAAATATCTCCCTATTTTCCTTACTCTCTATCCCCTAGAAACCACTTTTTCACTGTTTCAATGAGTTAGCTTTTTTTTTATTGCATTCTACATATAAGTGATACCATGCAATGTTTGTATTTATCTGTCAGGCTTATTTCACTTAATATAATGCCCTTCAGTTCCATCTATGTTTTCAAAAATGACAAGCTTTTTCTTTCTCGTGACCGAAAATTCCATATGTATATTTCTATATGTATACAGGAATATATCTTTGATACTTTTTCATTTTATTTGTATATATATATATCTAGTAGTGGTATTTCTCTATCAGATGGCAATTCTATTTTCAATTATTTTAGGAAATTCCATACCATTTTCCATAGTGGCCACACCAATTTGCATTCACACTAATAGGGTAAAATATTCCTTTTTCTCTGCATTCTCAACACTCGGCAATCTTTTCTGTTTTTGATGATAGTTATTATAATAGGTGTGGGGTAATGTCTATGTTTTTTATTTTAATTACCCTAGTGATCAGTTGAACACCATTTCATGTGCCTATAGTCCATTTGTCTGTCTTGCTTGGAAAATAATGCAATTCTTTCACTCTTTTTAAAAATCCAATTGCTTCTTAATATTGAATTATGTAAGTTTTATGTATTTTAGGTGTTAACCCTTTACGGAATTTGTGATGTGCAAATTTATCTGCCAATCTCCACCAAAACACTGCTAGGACTAAAAGCAAATTCAGTAAAGTTCAGGATTCAGAATCAATATAGAAATCAGTTGCATGTCTAGCAATAAGAATGGTCTTTCATAAAACAATGAACCAAACTAAATCAATCTTATTTTATGATTTAAAAAAATTATATTAAAGAAACATTGTATCATAAACATACATAAGTTGTGCGTAATTATAAATCAACATTTCATATAAAAACGCTCTTTACTAACATAATCAAATTCCATGCAAAATCATATAGTTAATTCTTTTTATTTGATTTCCTAACCTTCTCCCCTTTCTTTCTCACATCTCCTAATTTGATTATGTTAGACATATATATTTATTTTAGGTGGTTTATTTGCTTGCTTTCTCTATATATCACATATAAGTGAAATCAAACAACGTTTGTTTTTCTCTTTCTGATTTTTCTCCCTAAGTATAATTCCCTCTATATCCATTCATTTTGTTTCAAATGGAAGAATTTTATCAATATTGAGTAGTATTCTATTATGCATATATATAAAATCTTCTTTATTCTCTTCATTGGTTAATAGGAGTTTAAATCATTTGCTATTTAGCTATTATAAATAATCTTTCAACAAGCATAGGCTGTGCAAAATATCTACAATTAGTGTTATTGTGTCTCTGTGGTAAATAATTAGAAGCAGCATAATGATATCCTATGTAATTTCCATTCTCAATATTTTTAGGTATCTCCATTTTTATGATTACTCCAGTTTTGAGTACCCTATATATATTTAACCCCTTGTTGGATGTATCATGTGAAAATATCATCCCTCATTCATTAGGATATTTTTATTTTGATGAGCTTATCAAGCATAAATCATATACAATAAAAATAAAGAAAATAAAACATTTCAACAAATTACAGATTGAAATCATACCAAGCATTTTCTCAAATAACATAAAAAGAAACCTAGAAAATTTCAAAATACATAAAAACTGAACTATGATTTCTGCATGTCTCTTTGGAGTAACAGAATAAATCAAAGAAGAAATTAAATATTACTAAGAGAAAAGGGGAATAAAGATATGAACTATCATAAACTATGAGATACAGCAATAATAGTACTAATTAGGTAGTTTTATTTGAAATGTTGGCTTACCTCAAAAAAAACAAAAATATTACAAGTGAATAATCTAACCTTACAACTTGAGAAATTAAGAAAAATTGTACCCAAAGTCAGAAAAACTAATAACATAATGAAAAATTTGAGAACTAAATTAAAGAGTAATCAAAATATAATTTAATAGAGCAATAATACAAAAAAGCTGATTGTTTTAAAAAAAATCAATGAAATTGACAAGTCTTTGACTAGACTCACTAAGGAAAAGAAAGAAAACTCTCATCTAGAAACAGAAAATAAAGAGGAGACATTAACATGGATAGTTCAGAAATGCAAAGTTTCTTAGGAGATTACTATGAAGATCTATGCCTATAAACTGGACAACCTAGAGTATATGAGCAAAATTTTAGAAATATGAAGCTTAACATCATTAAATCAAGAAAATATGGCAAACATTATTAGGAATATCATAAAAGAGAAAATTAAAGAAGAATCAAAAATCTCCCCCAAAATAAAAGATGAAGACCAGGCAGAGACAAATTTACTATTGAAATTTACTAGACTTTCAAAGAATAATTAATAAATGTTCATCTCAAAGTATTCAAAAATATTGAATGAGGAACAATTGCATTGCTATCCAAAGTAGACAAAGACATGACTAACAAAGAAAAAATTAACGACCAATATCTCTAATGAATATAGATACAAAATTCCTCAAAAAAATATTAGCAAACTGAATAAAAGATTACATCAAAGTCTTCATTCATCATGACCAAATGGGGTTTATTATGAGTATACAAGTATGGTTCAACACATGCAAATCTATTGGTGTAATACTTACATCAACAAAAGCAAGAAAAAAAATTTCTTGTGATCATATGAATAGAAGTAGAGTAAGCATTTATCAAAATTCAGCACACATTTATGATAAAAAACAAAATTTGTATAAGAGCAACATAAATCTACATAATAAGACCATATATGACAAACCCATAGCCAACATCATGCTCAATGGTGAAAAACTAATAGCATTTCTTCTAAGATGAGGAATGAGACAAGGCTATTGACTCTCCCCACTGCTATTTAACATAGTACTGGTAGTCCTAGGTAGAGCAATTAATAAGAAGAATAACAGGAATCCAAATTGGAAAGGAAGAGGTAAAACTATCACTATTTGAAGAAGACATGCTAATACACAGAGAAAACACTAAAAGCTGTATCAAAATAATAGAATTGATGAGTACAGTAAAGTGGCAGGCTACGAAATAAGTCTACAAATACCTTTCGCATTTTTACATGTAAACAATAAAATCGAAGATAATGAAGTCAAGAGAACTTTTCTTTTTACAATAGGAACAAGAAGAGTAAAGTATCATGTTACATCCTTAACAAAGTAGGTGAGAGACTCATACAATGAAACTATAAGACTTAAAGGAAATAGAGGAGATGGAAGCATATCCTTAAAATGTTCACTTGGAATTACAGAAGAACCTGAATAGCCAAAGAAATCACGAGAAAAAAAAAAAGTGGTGATATCACACACTCCCAGATATTGAGTATACTACAAAGCAATTACAATAAAAATATAGGATATTGGAATAAAAAATGATAAAATAAGTGGAAAATAACTAAATATCAGAAATACTCACTTATACTCTTAATTAATATACAACAAAGGAGTCAAGAACATAGAATGGAGAAAGAAAAAAAAATTTAAAAAATAGTTTTGGGAAAATTAGGCGGTTATATGCTAAAACATGAATTGAGACTGTTCACACTACATACAAAAGTTAATTCAAAATTAGGGATTTGAATGTAAGAATGGGAAATCATAAAATACTTAGAAATCATGGGTAATACGCTCCATGACATCAGCCTCAGAGTGGTATTGGGAGACTCAGTTCCAATGGCAGGGAACGCAAAAATAAAAACAAACGCGAATACCTCAAATTCAATGGTTTCTACATGGCAAACAAAGTTGTCACTAAAACAAAAAACATCCTACTGACTGGGAGAAGTTATTTACACACCATATATCTGAAAAGGATTTAATACCCAAAATATATAATTAATTCATAGAATTCAGTAACAGTAACAAAATAACAATCCAATTTTTAAAAATGGGCAGAAGAAATGGATAGACATTTCTACAAATAAGACAGAGGATGACTAGCAGGCATATGAAAATATATTATTTTTTAGTTGTTATTAGGGAAATGAAAATCAAAACAATAAAAAGATATCTTACACCTGTGAGACTGGCTATTATCCTAAAGTCTAGAAATAACAAATTCTGATGAAGATGAATACAAAATAGAATGCTTTTACACTGTTCGGGGTAGTGAAAATTGACATAATTTTTATGAGATCAGTGTTGGGGGCTGAAAGTATAGGAAGGACGAAGCAGAAGTTGGCAGAACATCAAACAACAGAGCCACTGTGGGAAAACCCTGGAGCACTGTTCCTGTAACTGTTCACTCATCAAAACTAGACATAGTTATGTAGTTTGAAAACAAAAGGCTGCATAAACAAATCCAATGTAAAGATAACATTGTTTGCATAAGCTGCTTGAAGCAATGCTGTGTATGAACTCAATAAATAGGTGGAAGTCGGAATATTCAGGGATCTCAGTCCGCAAGACTATTGGCCCCCTAACCCTACATTTTCTATTTCTCACTCTCAGTTTCTCAGTCTCTGGCAGTGCCCCACTTTTCTCATCTGTTCCTGGGAGCAAAATCCCAGCAAATCAGTATAGAGATTTTTCAAAAACTGAAATAGAAATCTCATGCCATCTTGCCATTTCACTTCCAAAAAAAACCAGAAAACAATAATCTGCAGAGATACATGCACAATTATGTTGGGCTATCATTTAAAATAACCGAGATTGGAAACTACCTAAGTGCCAATAGTCAGATGAATAGATAAAAATGTCTGGTTGATAACCAGAGTCCTTGGGCTTTGTAGGGTTTTCAAGCCAGTGTTTCAAACACCTGAGCCACAAGGGAACAATTTCGTATTTTATTTTCTCAAGATACTTTGTGATTCTAGCTAAATGTTTTTATTATTATTATTATTATCTTTTCAAAGAACTCGCTTTTGTGTAAATTTTCTTTGAATCTATTTTTTCATTTTATTTATTTCTTCTCAAAATTGTATTATTTTAATTTTAGATATTTTTGTTTCCTTTTATTCCTTCGTTTTCTATTTCTTTTAGTTGTAGCTTTAGGATTGTATTTTGTATTATTATTTCCTGAGTTAGTCCTGCATAGTTACAAATTTTTCTCTTACTACCTCTTTTATGCATCCCATAAGTTATGATAAAATATGTTCATTTGATTGTACTTTTTAATTCCACTTTTGATTTCCTCATTGATCTAAAAGTTGTTCAATAGCATATTGTTTATTCTCCTCTTTTCTATGTGGGCTAACTTCTAGTTTTAGGTCACTATGATCTGAAAACTATTTGATAAAATTTCAGTCTTGTAAATTTATTGTGACTTCTTTTGTGTTCCAACATATAGTCCATTCTTATGCTCCATTTCCACTTGAAATAAAATGTATACTCTATTGGTTTCCACCGAAATGTACTTAAGGTATCTATTAATTACATCTCATCAATTTGTCATTTAAAGACCATTATTACCTTGTTGAATTTTTCTCTGACTAATTTCCCCATTAACATGATTAGGAGGTTTCATTTTCTTACCATTATTATGTTTCTATAAATTTCACACTTCCAGTCTGTTAAAAATTGCTTTATGTACTTAAGTGCTCCTATGTTTGTGGCTTATGTAAGTTTTATGTCTTCTTGTTTTATCATTTTTATCATTATATAATGTTCATTCTGGTCTAGTCTCACCTTTTTATTTTTCTTGAAGTCTATTTTATCTGATATTAGCAGAAGAGGTCTTGATTTTTAAAAGCCTTTATTGGCTTGGAAGGTAATTTTTCATCTCTTCCCTTTAAATCTGTCTCGATACACAAGTGTGTCTTTTGTAGGTAGCATACTGTTTTTTTTAAATGTGTCCAGCTACCCTGTGGCTTTATTTACACCAGTGAATTAAATATTTTAATCATGTGTCATAACATATTCAATAAATACATATATTTTGTTTTACTCTCGTAATGAAAAAACTAATAGCTAATGTTTTACATGCTATTTATGACAGAAATTAATGTATTGATGACATGAAATTTTTATTTCTACCTAAAAATTAAACTTCCTCAATTTCAATTTTTATTTGATTTTAATAAAAACTAAAAAATCAGGTTTAAGGATCTAAATTACTATACATACAAGAATTATGTTGTGTTTCAGCTTTGTTAAAATATGTGTGAAGGTGCATTATCGAAGGCATATGATGATCTATTTATGAACATTTTCTTTTAATAGAAAATTATCTAGCATGAAGTTCTCCTCTTTTAACATACATTCAATGGATTTTTTTCTTAAAATAGGGTATATAAATTATAAAGTAGATAAATATATAGAGTGAGATTGACTATATAAATAATATTTTCTCATCTTTTGAATATTTCATGTGGCATTTAGAAGAAAATTGTTATTTGAATTCTTTTGAAAATTGATATCTGATGAAGTCTTGATGTTTATATTATAGGACAGTTATTATAACATGCTTATACACAGAACTGAATATTTGCTTCCAACTAAACACTTGCATATCCAAAGATAAAGTGAATTTAATAGCAGTGCATTAATTTCTGAATAAAATGTTATAGTCAAAGAGTCTAAATATTCCAGTATGATCAATGACTATTGTATAAAGTTTATTTCATTTCAATAAAATTTATTTCAGTATATTACATGACTAGAACATTCCTTTTGAATTGAGTCAATGTATATTAGCTATTGAAGAAATCTAAAAAAGTCAAGAAAATAGTGTTGTGGAGTTAATTTCCCATAGAATTCTTTATCAGTAGATTTCTACCTTTAAAGACATACTAACCTTCCCAATGCTATAGTTCAAGGACTTTATTCCATTGTGCTTTAAAAACTTGTCTTGGTGCATTTATAGAACATTTAATTTTCAAAATAGTTTAAAACTGTCAACTAGCTAGTGTTGACAACATCCCTTCAAGGCAGGTAATCATTATTCTCATTTTACACTTGAGGAAAGAAGAGTAAATGATTAAAAAAAAATGACTCAATGAGAACGCAGAAGCTTAATTCTAGCCTATTACGTGACCTATCCTCAATGGAAATTTTCTTTCTATAGCTATCCTTTTATCCATGTATATTTAGTTTATTCAAATATCCAGTAAGAGATAGTTGATTAACAATTTCATACAAAAATTTCTGAATTAAAGTGATTTTACATCTACTAAAATCTTATAAACAAATACATGCACATTCTCTAACACACATACAAAAACACACAAACCTGGAATATAGCAGAGATACAAATGTGAACAAATAATAATCATTCTTGACAATGTGCTTTAAGCACTTAAGATGCAGCAATTCAAAAAAGAGATGCTTTCTCCCTAAAAATTATCAACAAATCTAAATGAGTAAGACATTTTAAAAATCTACCTCACAATCTGTCTACCTCACAAAAATATTTTGGACGTTTCTTCAACTTCATATTCGGCCCCATAACTCTAGATGGTTTAACCACTTTTTTAAAGTAAAGGTACACGCAGGAGTGAAGATGAGTAGGCAGGCAGACAGAAAGAAAAAGCAAGCCTTGAGCCCAGGGGCATGTGGCTTACTTTTTGGAGGTGATTGATCCAACCACTGATCCACTAGGAGTGCCTAAATCACTTTTTATATTCCATCTGCTAATGAAGTAAACATCCCATATATATCTATATCTATATCTACATAAATATACATACACATATGTGTATTGATTCCTATCTATATGTAAAATTAATATGATATATAATTTAAATAATGTATACTATATGACATTTATAAGTTATATGTAATTTATAACATAAGTTAAATATGTAAATATTACTATGTCATTTTTCTCCTTTAAAATGCTTCAAAAGCAAGCATCTCCATGAAAGAACTACTCTTCTTAAGTATGCTTATACATTTTCTTATCAAACTGTTTATAAAAATGAACTTTAAGAATAAAATCTAATTCCTTTCACTGAAATGACATCTCCATGCTCTCTTTAATAATTTCTCATTTGTTTTTGCCCAAATAAAAACAATGGTGTTTTCACATTATATGCTTATATACCTTTATTAATCACTTGGTCAAGCTATACTAGAATCATTTGTTCATGAGTTCATTTCTCCCACTAAACTGCCAATCACTGATTATAGTACTGTTTCTTCAAGTAGTAACTGATAAATACCTATTTAATATTACTCAGAGAGTAAAAGGACCATTTGAATGTAGAAGTTCTGTACAAAGTTTTGGGAAGTTCTGTACAAAGTTTGGGAACGTCTCAAGTAAATGTCTTCAGAGATGACAACTTCATGACATAATTAGAATACAGCATATAGTTGCTTTTCAGGAACACCAGATTTGAGTAAAGAAGGAAAAGGAGAGAGAACAGAAGATGTTATTTGTGATTAGATCATATAATTTTGTACATGGTGACGGCCATTCAGTTTCACATTTTTCCTATGACCTATTTTTTGTTTCCTTTTGTCTAAGTATTCTCTACCTCTTTTTTTTTTAATGTTCAGTGAAGCATCTATTATCTCTTCTAATTAAATCTCTCTGTACAGATTGGGTCATTCTGGTATTGTCACAAAATTTGTACAGTTCTCTATTAACTGCTTCTCATTTCCAGAAGCATTAATTTTCCATACACACAGACTACCAGATTAGTCTTCTCATGGTACATATTTATCTTATCATTCTCTACCCCAAAAATCTAATTATTCTGCATTATCTTCAAAATACAGGCAGTGTTAATTGATTATTGCTTTTTTCTTTGACTTTATCTACATTTGTCTGAATAAAAAATACCTGCAAAACATTATTGAACAAAGAATACACAGTGCAGTAATGCTTTAAAAGAATGATTACTTTTCTTTAAGTGCATTTATTTCCAGTGTAAAGCTAGTTGAAGATGTAAGTAAAAGAGAACAGTATCTATGAAGAAAAACGTACTATAAGCCCAAAGTATAAACACATACAGATACATAAAACAGCAAAAAAGTGAGTTTTTCACTTCACCTTTTTACTACCATAGTACAAATTTTAAACAAGTATTATGTAGATATATAAATTTTCTGCATATAAAATATTAACATAATCATTATTTTCTTATATATAATGAACTTCATTTTTAAATTTTGCTTCTATCAAAATATTAACTTTGTTATTCAGCAGTTGATACATGATTGTCAAAATGTGAATCATGTATTTGTCTTACATAGATGTTTTCAAATGATTGGCTCTGTAGATCAATATGATCTTCCCTCATTTTATAAATAAATTTTTAATTTAAATCAGTTTTAGATTGAAGTATTTATTGTGATGTTAGTATAGAGAATTCTCAAATAACTCACTCCAGTTTCCCTTGTAATTAATAGCATAAGTATAGTACATTTGTCAAAAATATTAAACAAATATTGATATATTAAGTCCAAAATTTATTCACATTTCTTCAGTTTTTCTCTAATATCTATAGTCTATCCTAAGAGTCCATACAGTTTTTTTTATAGTTTTAAAATTTTGAGGATTAAAGATCAGATATTTTGTTTAATATGCCTCAATAGAGATTTTTCTGATGTTTTTCTTATGATTAAACTTGGATGCTTTGATTTTGGGGAAAAGATCTCAGAAAGAGATTGTCATTCTCATGATATCATACTTATGGTGTAAATTATCAATAAGATTTATTACTGATGTGAGCCTTGATCAAGTGGTTTTTGATAAGTGTTTTAAAAGTGTCTCCATGTTATAGTTCTTCCTTTGTTTCTTCCTTTTACGTACTGTAATTTTTTTTAAAAAGTTACTCCTACTGACCTATACTTAAAAGGTTGGAGAGTCTACATAAATTTTTTGGAACAATTATTTTTAAAACAACAGGATGTTTTAGCTATTATTATTACTGTTCAAGTATTTTCTTCAGTTCCTTTCTATAGTTTCTTCAGTCACATCTGGATTTTCCATTACATCTCTATTGTAATGCCTGTATTGTTTCATAGATCACAGTCATTTTATTTATTTTATTTCAGTCCTAATTTCCTTATGTTTTATGTACTTGCTTTATCCTTTTGTTTAACCTGAAAGTATACTAAGTTTTTATATATACTTTTGGTGAATTTAGTGAACTTTTTGTTTTTATTCTTTTCAGCTCTCTAATTTCACTTGATTTTCCTTTGCAATTTTTTCCCAGTTGAAACTCATTATTTCTTGAGTTGTTATTATAATTTGTTTTAAGTCTTTAAGCCTATTTATAATGGCTTCTTCGAAGTCTTTGACTACTAAATACAACAACTGTGTCTGCACAGTACTTGTATACAGACTGTTTTCAAGTATGAGTCACATTTTCCTATTCTTCCCTGCATGTTTGGTAATTTTTAACTTTCTTTTGGAAATTTTAGGTAATGTAATGCAGAAAATATACTTACCTTCTTTTAAAAAATATTTTAAAGAGCTTACCTAGCTGTGAACTACAGGTAGGGTCCCTCCCACAGAGATTAATAGTTGCTCATGTCTCTGCTTTCCTCCTCTTTCTCTTTCTTTTCTATTTGTCTGGTTTACAAGAGGTTTCATAGCTGATTTTTCTATACTCTATGCAGAGTTTATGCTCAAACATGTTAATAAGTTTGATAATGTGATATTAGCATCTTACATAAGTATGGTGCATTTGTTACAATTATTAAATACTGACATTATTATAAACTAAAGTCAAAACGTTATTCAAATATTTTCAGTTGTTTTCTAATATCATTTTCCTTTGTTTCCTAAATGTTTCATGGCTTTTATTTCCTAAATTTTCTGTGGCTTTTACTTCCTAAATCCTTTGTTAGTTATTTGGTTGGTCTGCTGCTTAACCCAACTGGAACTAAAATCTTGGTCTAGCAAAGTTTTAATTTGCCCCCCTTTCTCATTTTAACAAGTTTGTAATTATTTTTTAAAAAGAAAAGGTGTAGTCATGAATGAAATCAAGTAGACAGGCAGGCGGAGAGAGAGGGAGAAACATTTTAATTTATTTTATTTATTTGTTCATCTTAGTTGCTCCAACCAACCCCCAGACATGAAATTAAGTCATTGGCATGTATATGGACTGCATTCATCTGGAGGTGACTGACTAAACCATTTTTCCACCAGTGCATATAAAGCTTGTCCCTTTTAACTGACAACACTGTAAGGTTTTGTGTCCCACCGTAAATCAAATTCTCTCTTCTGGAAGCAAAGGTTCTGATCTCTTTTCTCCTTTCTTCCATACCGTCTTTATTTCTTTAAGACTACTACTCTTACCAGCTGAATTGAAGGTGGTGATAGGACTCTCAGGGTGACAGCAAAGAGCTGTTCTTACCCAAAGCTCTCATAGTTTTCCAAGAACCTACTCTTCTCAAATTGTAATCTGTCTTTGGCAATTTTCAAAGCCTGAAAGGACTTTGAAAATTTTGTCTAGTTTCATACTTTATGTGTATGTCTAAAAGGACTCGTCAGCTTCTTCACACTGTTGTAACAGAATTTTCCAATACTTGAGCCAAAGACCACTGTTGACAGAGCATTGCTCCTTAAGAGGGGCCCCTTAAGTGGTTATTCCTCTTAAAAGGTTAAATCTTACTATCCACAACAAACTGGATGAAACTGGAGGGGATTTTCCTTAGTGAGTTAAGTCAGAAAGAGAAAGACATAAACATCATATAGTTTTACTCATATCTGGTAAATAGAGATCAAAATAAATTCAACAAAAATGAATTGATTCTATAGAATCAGATTAGTGATTACCAGATGAAAAGAGGATGGGGTATTGGCAAATTAGATAAAGGAGTTAATTATACGGTAAAGGATAAAATTGGATTGGTAATGGTAAGCTTAAGGTATTATATACAAGTGTGGACTTATGATGTAGCCCATCTTAGATCAATGCAATGTTATGTCAAAATATTTCTTCAATAAAACGAAAAAATAAGGACTTAAAACATATACATATATTCCAAATCTATTGGTTGGACATTGAAAGTTACTTTCTTAGGAGTCATAAGACAGCTCTAAACTTATAAAAGTTTAAAGGCATTAGATGTGACCTAACTGTAACTACAATTCAACAGATACAATTCATTCCATAATTTAATATTAATAGCACATTATACAATTTTTTCAAGTGTACCTGCCATTTTAAATAATCTATATGAAGTAAACCCCATTTATAGTTTGTATATGTGTGTTGCTTATTTACAGTTGGTATTAAATCCTAGTCATTATGTAATTTATGTTAACTACATATTGGATATATTATTAAATAAATATCTACACTTGCTTAATGTAAAATATGACTATACATTCAGCACAAATCCTAAGAAGGGCTGCAGGTTATAGAAGTTTGTCAGGACAGGTGGCGGAGCCTGGGTCTATTCCCTTATCTCCCTCATTCACCTTTTTGCTGTGGCTTTGTCTAAGCACTACTGGGGCTGTTTCCAGATTGCTAAGACTCAGTGTTCAACAGGGACAGCTCACCTGTTAAGGTGGAGGTGCTGACAGCAGGGAGGAGATGAGAGGAAATACTCTTTGGTACATTTACTCCCTCACTCAGTGGGTCACTGGATTGAAAGTTTGGCTGGTTTTTGAACCCTAGTCACACTGGGGCTGGGTTGCAGTTAATTGTGTGTTTTTTTTTTTTTTTTTTTTTTTTATATCCAAGATTCATGGATGCAATCAAGGGGTGGAAATTAAAGTGACATCACACAATATTTCCTAGAGTTAACCAGTGCATATTTTTGCCTCCTAAAAGCTAAATATTCCTTAACTTTTGACACTGCTGACCTAAATGTCTTAGTACCAGAGAGAGGAATACTTTTATAAGCAGGTACATAAACAATTTTATTAAATTGGAAGTTAATACTGTCAATCATTTTCTTATGACTCTGAACCAAGCTGCTAAAAGTTCATTTATCCTGTCTGGAATGTATTTTTTTCTTGAATAAATTAACAGTAAAACTCTGGTTGTTATCAGATAATAAAATTATGAAAATAAGATAACATTCTACTTTTAAAGACTAAGATATTGTAGATTTATATTACACTTTGCACTATTGTTTATGCTGTATCAGCAAGCTGTAATGACATCTAGTTTGCATGCAGACTTTACTGTCAACTAATCCAATGTTCAATCCACTTGTGTATATCTGTGTTCAAAGCTGATCTGTATGGGTCTTTTTTTACTATCTGTGTACTTATCAACTTTGCTTCTGTAATCTTGATATTTGTATCCTTTAGAGGAAAAAAGCAGACAGAAATAAAGGCAAGTAGGCAAGCAGGAAGGAAGAAAAGGAGGAAGAATATTTATTTATTTAATCCTTTTGGTTGTTTTTCCCAAACTCAAATTAAAAACTCAAGTCCTTGGACTTTACATGGACTACAACACTGCCACAGACTTAACTTTAAACCTCCAGGGCACACCAGTATTTATATTTAAAAAATTGTGATTTACTTTAATAGTGCTGAAAAGAGGATGCACATTTACCAAAGTCAAACAGGGTAACCCTTTAAAAAAAACCTTCATATGGACAGTAAAAATGCAATCATTGTCTTGTGACAATTTCCAAGGTCATGAGAGTTGTTTGAATATTTTGAAAAAAATGTTTGAATTCTCAAATACCCAAGATAAATATTGCCTATGTGGTTACATTGACATGATTAGATTATTTTTTAAAGTTCAGAAACAACCAAAAAGGGATCTCTTACTGCTAGGAAAACAGTAACCTTTGCTTTTCATACCATTTCTTATAACTCTAATTTTCAGATTTGAATTTTCATCAAAGTTTGTATCAGAATTCTTTGATGCAAAATTCTGCCTAGTCTGAACAAAATGTGAAGCCAGATTTTGAATGTTATAGCACTATTGTTCAAATTTTAAATTATTAAGTACAAATTTTGTGACAATTTCTATGGATGACACTAATAGAAAACATGTTAAAGTGGTAGCTTTCATGATTCAGTACGTTAATTCTAGATATAAAGTATAAGTAAAAGATACATTGTGGCAGGGTAACACCATTATTTTTGTCACTGCTGTCAGTCATTGAAATTTTTTTTTTTTTTTTGCATTATTGATATCTTGAAACCCTGCTGCTGTTCTCAAGAACACTGCCCTGGATTGATAAAGCAATTGTTTGATAATGATTATGGCAAAATATATTTATGGTTTATACATAAAAACATCCTTTTCACCAAAGTGAATTTCAAGCATGATGACAACACAGATCAAACTAGAAATGGAACCCTGATTGCAAATATTTAAGAGCAATAATACAAATTTCTACCTCTAGGGGCAAAACCTTTCTGAGGAAATGTGAAGAAAATGATGAAAGCACTAAATAAATAAAGGAGAATTGAAAAGTTATTATGGGGATACCAGAGCTTATTTCTTGGTCCAATTCTAAGGGATATAACTAACATTTTTGAGTTTGGCAGCCCACAAACACCACAGATGAGAATAACTGTGACGTTAATAAGGGGATCAGTTGAGAATCACATCCGTCTCAGTTTGTGAGGTGGATCTGGAGGGACACGTGGTAGTGGTTGCAATGAGAGCAGCAGTGACAGAGGCAGCCAGCAGAGCTAACAAGGCAGTAGCCTAAGCCTAGATTCCGAGAGAGGGAGGAGCGAATATTGCTGGAGGTACATGCATTTGCTGTGAGTGAAAATTATATAAATACAGAAAGACCTATACCAATGCATATAATTGTGAAACTATTAAATATTCAAGACAATGAGTAAATATTAAAGATGATGGGAAGGGGGAGGGGAGCTAAAGACATAAAAAGTTACTTTCATCAGGCTGTTGTCAGTCTTCTCAGAAGATTAACTACATTTCAAGAAAGAAATAATTGATGCCTTCAAAACATACCATGATAAAACTGCTAGTCAAGAATACTTTATCCTGCTTAACTCTCTCTCAGAAATGAGGGAGAAATAAAAGGTTTTCCCTGACAAAAATAACTGGAGAAATTTGGAGCCAGGTAATCTCTCCTATAAGAAATGTAAAAAGATCTAAATAAATAAAGAAGGAAGTACATAAAAACAAAGCAATCAATAGACACAACTGAAAACAAACAAAATGATAGTAGAATTTATAAAACATTAATAATCACCTGAATGTAAATTAAATTAATCAATTAAAAGTCAAGAGTGACTGATGAGATGAAAAACAAAACCTAATTGCATGTTTTTTTGAAAGAGACTAACAAGAGATAGAGATAACTATAGACTTAAAGTGAAGGGATGGCAAATGGTACTCCAAGTCAATAATGAATCTGAAAAAAGCAGGGACCATTATACTCAAATCAGATAAACTTGACTTCTGTTAAAAAACACAAATATTATCATTATATAATGAGAAAAGGATCACTATAAAAATGAGAAACTGCATTTATTAATATAAAAGTACTTATTTAGGGACAACTTGTACAAAGGAAAAAAAACAGACTTAAAAGTAGACACTGACAATCATAAATTAATAGTAGAGAATTTTACAACTCCATGCAGAGTAGAATATAGATTATCTAGAAAGAAAGTCAATAAATAATGACCTTCACTGACAGATTAGATGGCATTAATAGTTTTGTAAACCACAAAAAAGGACTGCAAATTGTTTTTAAGTGCTCATTGAATGTTCTCAAGGATAGACTATATGCTGAGGAAAAAAAAATCACAGTTAAATTTGCAAAGACAAACTATATTTAGCATATTTTCAAATCATAATGATATCGAACTAAAAATCACCAAAAAAGAGACAAGAAACGAAAACAGCAAAGGAGTAGAAAATAAACAACATACTATGAAACGACTATTAGGTCAATGAGGTCAATGATAACATTTTTTAAAAAAGAGACGTGTCAAAAGAAAAGGAAGACACAGCTTATCATAACCTATGGGACTCAATAAAATCAGTAATGTGAGTGAAATTTGCAACAATATAATCCCACCTCCAGAAGTAAAAAGAATCACACATTTTAAAAGTAAGTATTTTCCCAAAAGAAAAAAAAAGACAATAAATAAAACCAAAAGCTTAGACATTGAAGGATATAATAAAATAGCAGAAATAACTGAAATAGAAATCAGAAGGATTATTTAAAATGATGACAGAAAGAGCTGTTTCTTTGAGAGAATAAGAAAGAGTAAGATAATATTACAAACACTTTGTTGATGCAAAAAGTACTCTAAAAACAAAAGACATAGAAATCATCAAAAAAAAATTGTAGATCAATATATTTGATGAACATTAACAAAAAATCCTCAACACATTAACCAACAAATTTCAGAAGCTGATAAAATAATTATACACCACAAACAAGTGGATTTATTTCAGGAATGAAAGGATGGTTTAATATACACAAATCAGTAATTGTGATATACTACATCAACAAAAGGAAGTACAAAAAAGGATCATCTTATTAAATGCAGAAAAAGCATCTGATAAGATTCAACATCCTTTTTAGAATAAAATCTTTGAAAATGGATATAGTGGAAATTTACCTCGAAATAATTGACTATATAATAATGACTGCAATGACAAAACCACAGCAAGCATTACACTTAAGAGGGAAAAAACTGAAAGCTTTTTCTCTAAGATCGAAATAAAAGTCAAGGATGTCTACTCTTCCCACTAATATTTAATTTAATATTGAAATCCTGACTAGAGTATACATAAGAAAATGATATCAAATATATCCAAATTTGATCCTAAGTAAACCCATACAGATCAATAAATCAATTAATTTATGATAAAGGACCCAAGGATATACAATGTTCCAAGGACAGTCTCTTCATTAAATAGTATTGGGAAGCTAGGTATCCGCTAGCAAAAGACAAAAACTAAATAAAGCCCTATGTAAAAGTTATTTCAAAATAAATTAAAGATTTGTACATGAAACCTAAAAACAGAAAAGACAAAGAAGACAACTTAATGAAAACACTCCTTGGTAGAGACCTAAGAGATAGATTGGGCACTCAACACCAATGTCAAGGGAAATAAAATGCAAAATTAAGAAATGGGATTATATCAAACTAAGAACCTTCTGCACAGTGAAAGAAACTCAAAAAGAAAAACCCAAAAAAACAAAAACACATCCTAATGTAGAGGACAAGATATTTGTGCATCACACAGCTGACAAGGGTTTAATATCCAACTTTTATAAATAACTCATACATTTCAACAACAGAGTAACAAATAGTTCAATTGAAAAGTAAGCCCTACTTAATATATAAGGTAAAGAAGAAACACAGCTAGACTATATGAAGCTAAAGGGATGTTCTGCCAATCTTGTAATTAAGGAAATGCAAATAAAAAAATTAGGTATCATCTCACACCTGCAAGAATGGTTATTATCCATAAGGCAGAACAACGTATGATGGTAAGGATATAGAGAAGAGAGAACTCATGCACTGTTGGTAGGAGTGCAAATTGGTGTAACCATTATGGAAAGTTGTAGAGAGATTCCTCACAATAATGAGAATGGAAATTCATATTATCATTGTTATCTTGCTGCTGGTTGTTTATCCTAAAAACACTACAACACTAATTCAAAAAGATACACAAACCTGAATGTTTATAGCATCATTATACAAAATGTTCAAGAACTGGAAACATTCTATATCATTGACAAATGAGTGGATAATGATTCAGCAAATATATGCAATGGAATTCTACTCAACTATCACAAAAAGAAAATCCTTCCATTTTTAGAAATATAGATGGACCTAACAGGAATTATGCTTAGTGATAAAAATCGCTAGGAGAATGGCAGGCATCACATGATATCACTCATATTTGGTGTATAGATAAACCAAGAAAACAAATAAATTAACTCAATCAAAAATAGACTTTCAGTTAATAAAAGCAAACTAGTGGTTGAAAGAATGAAACAAGAAGAGAAATGAGAAAGTTGGGCATAGAAGATGAATTGTATGTAAAGATAAAACTGATATGATGGTCAATTTAAAGTTTTGTACAGAGATTATGGATTTACTATAATGCAACCTTAAACCTAAATAACGTTATGATGAAATTTTCCATCAATAAAATTAATTTAATTTAAAAATAATATAAATGTTTTTATGAAAGAGATCTTACATGCATGGACATATGGGGAAAAAATAAACAAGTTTGGGTAGGTAGAAATCTTTTGATTTCTATTTCAATTTTGACCCAGTATTAAACCATCCAAAGTTGAGAATAATAAAAAAATTGGCAAGGAAGTAATAAAAACTCACAATTATCTAATTAGGTTATCACAAAGAGCTTTTGGGCTTCTAAGTGAGAAATTTGGGCATCAAAATCTTTAAATCTGAGGAAAAGTGGCAAGGCTTTTTGTTACCATAAAGACACTTAGTAGTAAAAATACATTATTAATCTTCCTGGTACTTCTATACTATTGAACAATTGTTTTCCATAAACAATGTGTAATCAGAAGAAGCTACAGTCAGGGATCTTCAGATGACTAGAGTAAATTCCCTAGTTAGTTGCTCAGAACTTTATGATACAATTAAAAAGAACAAAGAATTTCTCAGAAAAAAATCATTTAAATGAAAAAATATAGAAGTACTAGAAATCAAATATTATCTACCAATAAAAACATGCAAAAATGTGTTTATTTGTAAGTGTTGCCTTCTTCTTGACAATACATTTTCTATTTTTGTTCTGGTAAGTAAAGCATTGTAGCATCATGTATCTTCTTTTTTGTTCCCTTTCTCTGTCGTATCTCTTGGTAAAGTTCCCTCTAGTTCACAGTGATAAAGACAAATTGTCTGACTTGCCAGCTCACATGTAATCACTTCAGCACTTGTCAAGAATGGTCTCAATATAAGAACAAAATATGGAAGTATGGTAATAAATTTTCAATAAATATCTCCCACACTCTCTAAAAGGTAGAAATATAGGCTTACTCTGCCCAAATAGTTTACACTACACAGTTTTTCAGATCTTGCATGATGCTCAAGAGTAGGTCCAAGTTGTTGATGACATGAGGTGGGAGGGCACTGATGGGTACTTGTGTGTAACTACACCCTAGGAACTGGTTCTAAATTTCTGGAGACATGTAGATTTCCAGATTATGGGTGTTACAGTCCTCACACTAGGTGCCATGACTGGCTATGCTCCAATTGGTCCTAGTTTCAACTGCAAATATTATAGTAAGTTTGTATACAAAAGATCATTTCTGAAATAAAAGAAATTCCTTAGTAATTCTCTTGTATTATCCTGCCCTGTGATTAAGCCAATGAGAAATAAACAACCCATTCCAGACAAGGTGATCAAGAACCTTCAGGACTGACAACTGAGTCATTTCACAGGATAAAGAGCCATAATTAGCTGAGGTGTTGCTGAAGGCAAAGAGGATACAGAATAGGTAGTAAAAGAAGGCAGTTATGTATATTAACTATGACCACATGACCAATTATCGATATGAGGTCTTGTTATGAGTATGTATTCCTCATTTTAGCGCAACTACATTTGTGTACAGATTATCATTAATATATATGCATGTATATATGTATATATATATATATATCTCAATTAGATTTTTTTTTTAGTTTCTTTTTTCTTAATCTCATCATGTAACATGAAATACAGTGATATTTTATAATAGTGTCATTTTTAATTTTATGTCATGGTATTTATTTATGGGATATCAGAATAATCATCACTCAAACTCCTTACCTCCTTTTTTTCTGGGGAATGCAGCAGTCAGTTTGGGGTTTTAAAACAATAGCTTCATCACGTTAGAAAGAGTTATGTCCTTGTTATTATGTCAATTCAAAGTTTAAGTATGGAAGGATGTTCATTTATATTGATAATAAGTTGACAAAAATAGTCTTGTGTTGGTTAATTTTATGTGACAACTTGGCTGACCTCAAGGATACTCAACTAGCTGGCAAAACTTTTTTCCTGTGTGTGTCTGTGAGGGTGATTTTGGATGAGATTAACATTTGAATTGTCAAATTTAGTAAAGAAGATGATCCTTGCTAATAAAGGTGAGTATTGTCCAATATGCTGGAAACTGATTAGAACAAAACAAAATGACAGAATAAAGCTGAATTTGCTCTTTTCTTGAGCTGGAATACTTACATTCTACAACTCCTAAACACTGGCACTCTTGTTTCTCAAGGTCTTAAATCTTGAACCAAGATTTATACCATCAACAACTCCATATCAAGTCTTGAATCATTAACATCAGATGGAATTACAACAAATATTCTATAATTCCAGCTTGCAGAAAATGAGACACTCCATAGTGACCTAAGACAATTCATATTATAAATATTCTGTCATAAATATCTCTCTATATATACCTTTCCTTTTGATTTTGTTCCACTGAAACCTGAACTAATACTTATGCTAGACTTTTTCCCACACTTAGGTAGAAAATTGTAGCTCTCATTTCTGACCTTGAGAGTCAAATGGAGCAGAAAGCAAAGGGGGAAGCGCTGTATTTTGAGCTCCCAGATGCTAGCATTCAGAAACATACCCTCAGGAAAAAGACAGTTCAGAAATTAGGATTTTGAGAGTTTATCTTTAAATAGAACTTATATATATGAACTCTGAACAGCATTTTGTATTTCATTCTTTAATGGATATCCTAGAACCAGCAGATATTTGAGAAAAGCCTCTAACATCAAAGAGATAGATGAAAACACACAAACAAAAGAGAACAGAGAAAGAAAATGGAAATGGACTGCTTTTAGAATTAATCCAGACAAGTCATCAAACATTTATTGAGTGTTTCAGAGAAAATTATCCAAGAAAAATAAAAAAATTTCTGCAAATAAAGAACGTTTCTAGATTACTAAAATCTACTACACATTCAAAACTGCCTTTTTAAGTCAATACTGAAAGTAAATTATTGTGATAATTTGGAACGTTGCTGACAAAGTGAAAACAAAAACTTCCAGAAGGAAAAAATGAAGTCATGTATAAGTAAGATCTGGGGCCAGGATAACATTCGATGAATGTGTAACTAAATTGCAAACAAAAATATATTTTAGCAGTACATTCAAATTATGAAACATACATAATTTTCTTCAACCTTATCTATATCCATTAAAACCATTAAGAAAGTTTGAAGGTTTAAAAACATTTTCAGACTTGTAAAGTGGTTTCTCAATATCAATTCAATTCAAATTCTTCATCTTTTCAAAGATAATGACCTATGTGTTTCATCAGAATGAGACTTGGGATACATTGAGCAAATTATTCAACCTCAAAGTTATGCAAAGGTAATGTTAAGAAGAAATTTCTGTGTATGAATTTTGTAGCGGACAGTAGGGTAACTAGTACATAATCCAGAGAGCTAATCAAGAAAAAATATTTTCAAAGTGTTTTAGAATGTAGAAGGAAATACACTGACAAAATAGCTGATGAATTTGAATGTGTAGGTATTTAGTTGTGGTTTTGTTAGGAAGTTTAAGAACGAGTTTTTGATAGGTACATAGAAAGCTGAGTAAATGGAAAAGGGATATAATTATGAATTTTTCCAGTTTAAACTAAAAGTTCTGGAACAAAATGTAATCTTAGAAACTAGGAGGTGCTCTGGGTATGAAAAATACTTAGAGAACAAAGATATACAGCTAGATAGATAGCTATATAGATAGATAGATATAGATAGAACCATTTTGAAATATACTTTCACAGTATAAGAGTTACATATTACAGCATATGGTGGATACTATTTGAATAAAAATGATGATATAAGCAGCAGTGAATGTCAAATTAACAAAATTAATTTTATAGATTAATTAGAAAATACTTGTGAATTTTCTGAATATATGATAAGTGAAGTAGATATAAACTTATTTAATCTTTAACTTCTATGGTAATTTTTATATCCAAATGATAATTTTAAAGCTGAAAAATTAAGAAGAAATGCTTAGGGAAATTACCCTAGAACATCAAAGTAAATGCCAGAAGATAAAAAGTAGTTAATTTTTGGATAATAGTATTAGTAAGAGAGAATTGATTCAAAGGATTGCTGAGTCTTTTCCTTTACCTTTACTCTAATATTATTATTCTTATAAAACAGTAAGTATATACTATTTAATGTTTTAATGCAAATGATACATATAAAGGACAATATTGTTTGATAAGACTTGAAAAATATTATTGTTGAAATAACATTTATTTTGGCATATATTTAGTAAATATTTTATTCACAAAAGAATTATTCCTCCCTCCTTCCCTCTCCCTTCCTTCTTCCCTTCTTTATATTTTTAAATTTTTTTCCTTTTTGGAAGAGCTTTGGATATCTCCAGTTAAGTTAATACTAAGGTCAGCATAAAATGAAAGTTATATGATGTAGATAAGAAAAGTCAGTACCATCAGAAAACAGCAGTTTAAAGTTACCTCTATGATTAACTCACAGGAATTCATAGAGATATTGGGAAACACTTTTGACCTCTAGAGTTTTAAAAGGAGGTATGTGCATTTTTGTAAACTGGAGGTATCAGATGATAACTTGGCTTCTGTGTAAATCAACAGTTAATATTTTTTTGTAAAATTGAATTTGATAGAATTACTTCACTGAACTTTCAAATGCAAATAATATATTTGTATTTTTGTATAATATGTGGGGTGAGATTCTAGTCAATCTCAGTAAGTAAATGTTATGCTTATTGCATAACATTAAAACATGCAAACTGAAAAACAGAAAAAATGTGTATCCTGAGAGATTGGCAGGATCACAGCACAAAATGATTGAAATTCATCAATGGATTTGTATGAAGATTTAAAAAATGGTTGTCCAGCATGCAAATATAAAAATATAATTCATGTTTTTCAAGTACCCACGTTAATGATGATACTAACTTTCTGCTCAAATTAGGATGGGAATCTTGGCTGAATATTACTGCTTCCTTGATTTTTGAAAGTGTTCAACGTTCTTATCTGGGAATAACAGATTAATATTGTCTTAATACTTATAATCTGCTTCAGGTCTCACAAAAAACATCTTTTGGAATTTCATCTTCTCAAATGATTTATGTGCATACAAAAAAAAATTCTCTGAACAAAATGACACACAAGATTCTATGTAAGTAATTGTCTTTATTATTATAAGTTATGAAATTGATACTCTGTTTATAATTTGATTTCTCACTGGAAGAAAATTGAACTAATACATTGATATTTCAGTTTATTAAAACTAACCCTTATGTTCTTAGTGTGATGATAGACAGGATGGTAGACAAAGTAATATTCTTTGTTCCAAAATATCAGATTCTGAGCTTGCAGGAATGAGTGAGGACTAGATTTTGGACTTCCCAAACATAAAATTAAGTTCCAGCTTAAGAGGTCATGTTTCTGATGCCAGTGTTTTCCTTATTGAAATGTAAATGAAATTTTTCTTCCCTGTTTCCTCTGTCTTTTGATGCTTTCAAAGATTTAGTAATGGAAGATTTGGAAACTGAAAAGCACATTGATGTTGATAATCTGGTTCTATATCTATTCACCTCTTTTATTGTCATGCTCCATTACTGAGGAAAAAATGAAACACAATATGTAAATCTGAAAATTTGTGTTTTAAGCAAAATTTCATAGTGGATAAAGAACAAAAAAATCAGGGAAAACTTTATAATTGGGAAAAAAAAAGAATATTACAAACTCCTCTTACTCTCATGTATCAAGTCAGCTTTCAAGCCATGAATACTATGCTCAGGAATTTTGAAAGGAAGCTAAATATATTTCCTGCCCTTCTATGCTAAAATTTTATTGGAGCTGCATATAATTTCCCCTGTCATATATTGAGCAAATACACATTTCAGAGAGAGTAGCAGAAGGCATAACTGCTACCTCCGAATGTAGAACTCCTAGATGGAAGGTTTAAAGCACCAAACTTTTAAGGAACAAAAAAGAGAGGTTAGTTAGATATTGCCAGTTAATAAGGTAAGGTAAAAAAAGGATGAAATTATAAATTGCATCTACTTAAAGTGTTCTTTATCCTGCATTATCTATCTGTACTATTTAAATCTTTTCTCAGAAATAATTCTGTCTTCCAGGTCAGAAATCATGTAGTTCTTACTTGCTCTACCAAATCTAACTGGTTAACATTAAAAGGAATGGTAAATCAGGTCCTGAATTGCCTTCCACATGTGACATTTGTGCAGCCTATATTTGAAAATGTCATTGGTGCACTATATACCTATTATGTAATTTTTTAGAAAGATAGCTATATTTTGCTTCTAATTTAGATCATAGATTCAGAGTATCCGTATTATAAAGAATCTTAGAAATAATGTAATTCATAAACATAATTTTATCCAGAAGGAACATGAATGGCAACATAGTTTTGTCAAATTTTAGATTTACAAAATGGTATCAGTAATTCTAATATTAAAAATTAAAATTATAAAAACCGTTTTTTATAATCCATCAAGTAGCAATTCCTGGTCTGAGCTGACATGAGGAAACCTATGATATTTGACTTAATCCCACATGGCTATCCATGTATTTTATTTCTGAAATATTAATGTATTTGATTATGGATAGTCGCTGCAATCTATAATGGATGTTAGGCAATTTACATGTATTGCTACATATGACTTTTTAAAAAATAAATGAGTTAAAACACATCTAAACCTAAAAATTTAGAGTAAAGGACTGTGAGCCTGTTGAGGCAATGTGACTAAAGCCCAGTATTTCAAATTCTTAGATCCTCCTTTCTGTTACAACAGCCTATTTGCCATCCAGAAATCTATTAAATGATGCAATTAAAGTGTATGCACATGTAGTTGAAAATAACCGTTTTGATAGTCATAGAAGTTGATTCTCCAAGATCCATTGCATTTCAAATGGTTAATCTAAATCATTCTGTTCTAATACCTAGCTTAAAAATAGTAATGCAAACCATTCATTCTGATGGTATGGGAAATATGTATAATTTACATTCAGTTTTGACAGTCAAAACTGTAATAAAGTACCTGAATTACTTTCTGCATGTCTTTGACCAAAATGAGAGTCATAGAGAGATTCCAGTGTCCCCAAGAAAAGAACTGGCTTATATAAAGAAATCATTATTCCTGGTAAGTCCAAGTCATTCTCAAGTTTACATCTGAGCAAAATGAAAAATAAATGTATATAATTATTTATATATATATAATTGTATCTAAGCCTATCTCTGTATATATGACAGATATAGATAGGTATAAAGATATAGATGATATATTGATAGATAGAGATATGGATTTGCATATAGCACACTCTTTCCCATGGTATGGGATTATGTATAGCTGTCTACATGTTATAAATACTGAGTAAATTTATATCAGAATACACTTGAATTATATACCTTAGAAAAGTACTTTTTCAGTCTAGCTTTGCATTTTTATTTTGTCCTGTTGACATATGTGGATGAATGCATCAAATTTAAAGATATAAATCACTGGATATTGTGACTACCCAAAAAAGAAAACAAAACATTTTGGGTCATTTACAAGTAATTCACTAGCAAAGAATCAAACCAAATGAGCTATTTAAAGACTAAAACTACCTAGTTTTTTTTATTCCAGATGTTTTATAAACACAAGGATTAAATGGCTATATATAAATTATTAATAAGAGATAATATCGGTAATCTATAAAAGGTTATTTTTAATAGCATATACTCCAGAACTTATTTAACTTGCTACAGACTGTTACAGCAGGGACACACAGGTCATTTGAGTATATAAACCAAAAGAATCAGCTCAGTGAAAACAAAATAATTTGGGAGAAGACATGCAACTTAAAAGAATAAACTTTTATGAAATTTAACCAGATGTTTAAGTTATTCCAAGACTTCCTGTACAATATTACTTTGGTTTCCTCCAATAAATTAAATCTATTATAGATGTCATTGTGAAATCACATTCTATAATAACTCTGAACTTTGCCATGTGAGTAGCTTTGACCAGTGAGATATTTATAAATTTGAAGAAAGTAACATATTGATATGTTTTTGCACTTTGGGACTATTATCTATTACAATGCCTCTTTTTAAAATACCATCACTGTGATTTGATCAGCTTAGCCAAGTGAGAAGACCCACACAGAGGAAAACTAATATCCCTAGTGAATAATTCTTCTAAGCTCCCAATCTTACTTCTAGACTATGGTAGCTGCCATGACCTCTCATGCCACATCCTGTGATGATAACCATAGAGATGATTGTTCTACCCAGTGACATTAAGTATTTAGGTGATTTTATTATATAGAAATATATAATAAAGACACTCTTCATGTGTCATTTTAATTTTAAAAGAAACTTTATTCTCACAATATGGTGATAAGCATGACAAATATTGAGTAAGTAACTGCTAATATACTTCAAATTCCTCATTTTACTGAAAAACTTATTTCCAGACAGCAAGTAGTAAATACTCTGGACCAGAGCATAATAGTAGTTTCAGCAAATTCATGTGGGAATCTGTCAGATCATGTATTTAACCAAATAGAATCATATGTTAGTAAGTGACTGATCTTCAGAAAATACAAACAGATAAATTATTTTACATTTTAATATGTACCATACTAAACCATTTTCAGCATTCTTCCCATCATTAAATTCTACCTACTTAAGGGAGTGGTTGTTTCAACATGCAATACAATGAGAAGAGGAAAGGCGATTGTGGAAGCTCGGAGTGAAATTTAGACTAGAGATCAAGTAATATAAATTAAATTTTATAGATTTTTACAATGTCCATGACCATTTTAATTTAGAATTCATCTCTTCCTGGAATATATCATATTTATGTTCCTTAAATACTGAAAATCTGAAAAATAAATCTGTATGTGTGTGATTTTTAAGGAGAAAACTCTAGAATACCAATTTTAAAGCAACTCTGGTTTCATTTTTAGCATCCTTCATGTCAACTAAATGTAAATTATTCCAATTTTTTCTCCCCTTCACTGGATCATGAGTAGAGACTTAACTTAGCATGACAATCAGCAAAAACTGTTACAAAAGCTTGTGTCATGAGACAGAGAGGAGATTAAAGACCAGCCCTGTCAGTTTGTAGAAAAAGAACATGTTGCTCTTGCCTGGTTATTCTCTTTTCAGAACACTGAACTTGGAAGTAAAATCAGGTGAAGTAAATGACAGAGACATGGGATTGGCAGGGATATGGCGAACCCTATGGAGAAGCTGGCTGCAGATCACATAAAAATAATTATAGGAGCCTATGTTGCTAACACATGTATATTGCCTTCATTGGAGAAAATAATCAAGTGGTAAAATAAAGTTTAAGTTTTCAAAATAGAAGCTATGGTTTGCTCAGAAGTATAAAAGTGATGATTAAATACAATGTTTATAGAGATGTAATGGGGCAAATAAAAGTAGAGAGAAAAAGTTGTTGATATCCATCTATTACTTCATCCCCAGATGAGGAAATGAATGTGCAGAAAATTTAAATTGTTTTTACAGTAAGTGGCAAAGTTCAATTTCAAGCTCACTGTTTTCTTGAAACCACTTTGATTAGTGATTTCTAAAGGAGTTTTAGAAAATATTATTGCTCTACCTTTACAAACACTTGTGCAACATACACAATGATATCGCAATTATATTTATTAGTGAGGTATTTTTTCTTAGTAGATTAAGCAATATGTTAAAAATTATATTGGAAGACATTAACTCTTTGTAGTGTAAAGGGTAAAATACATAACCTTTATCTAGATATTCCTTATCTGTATTTATATCCTGCCTTCTATCTATTTGTCTATCTATCATCATGTATAAGAAAGAATGATAACAGGGAGAGAAAGAATACTTGAGGAGTAGCTATATTTTAAAAGAGAGAGAGAAGATTTATATACATATATAAATATAAATGGAGATTCATATATATATATAAATGAATCTTCTATCTTTTTAAAATATAATAGATCAAGTACATGTGATGTTTTAGACAGAGTTATGTTCTTATTCTAGTGTTTTATAACTTTGTCTGTTTTTGAAATTTGTGATCAGAAAATGACCTAGATTTTTAATATAATATCCTAGGAAATTTTGAATGAGTACCTTTTTCAGAGATGATCTGTGTGGAATAAAAGCAAAATAAATTTACTTCTTATTTAAAAAATAAAGATTAAGTAAAGTCAGAATAGAAAAAAGTGATTGATAGTGGAATAGTCTTCTAGACATTTTTGTATTATAAGTTAAGGAAAATGTTAGATTTGGATGAAAAGAAACTTTAAAATAACAATATTTGAATATATGCAGCAGTTATGTTTCTACCACATAATTTGAAAATAACAATGATCTACTGCAAAGTCAACACTCCTTAATGATTTATTGTTAATCATTCTGAATAAGAAAAATAAGTGTTATTTTCCAATTTTTATTAAGAAATAAAAGTTCGGGATTTTTTTAGAGGACAATTGACTATTGAACAGGAGCTTTAAGGGCACCACACTTCATGTAGTTGGATGTCTATGTATAACTTTTGATTCACAAAAAATGTAGGTAGTAATAAACTGTTGTTGACCAAAAGCCTCACTGATAAAATAGATGGTTGATTACATATGTCTTGCATAGTGTATGTGTTATATACTATATTATTATGATAAAGTAAGCTAAAATAATGCTTTTAACATCATAAGGAAAAGAAATACATTTGCAGTACTGTTTTGCAGCTGTTCATGTTCTGGAAGAATAATGCCCTGCTTAGTAGATTGTAAAAGGAAATAATGAGAAGATCCAGACTGCAAGGATATGGACTTTACTGTACTCATGACAGGGGGTTTCAATGGCAGCAGACTGAACATGCTTCTCAAAAGCTACTTGATGTCAACTGGGACCGGGTCTCTTTTATAGCAGGCATTAGCAGAGGGAGAGTAATGTCTTGGCATAAACAGCAAAATGGACAAGAACAAAGAACAATTATGTAGGCAATAATAGCCACATTCCAGGGAAGGGCATCTTGGGTACAATCAGTGAAAATGGAGAGATTTATCATCTCAGAAAGTCCATCTGTTACATTCAAGTTCATATTAAACATTGTCCAGTCACTGAGCTCACTTTCAAGTTTGGGCATAGGTCGTGTTCTCATGCTACCCTACACTCCACCCAACATTACCTAGTCTACCTCACAATCTTCGCATCATTCTTCCAGTAGGGGAACTACTGCAGTACTTGTTGCATCCATATGCTATAGTATTAGTACATACTGAAGACCAAGGTGATCAAAATTAGTAGACAGTAAGCCATGCCCAGGAATGCATGTTTCCACCAGAATAAAAGGGAGGACAACCAGGTAGAGAATGGATGAATCTCTAAGATCGAAATCATGGTGATCTCCTTATGAATGGTCTGTAGGGAAAGAAAGACATTGTAGGAGACATTAACAATATAAGTACAGAGTTCAGGACAAAATAGTGCATAATTTCCTTCTAGAACCACTGTAAACATGTCTTGTGTCACTTAATTCTGTAACATAAGGTTTACCTTTCTGTCAAGCAGTGTCCCTGAATGTGTCACCTGATTTAGGACACAAGCAGTGTGGTTAGCTAAAGTTTCATTGCAAGTATATTGTGTATGCTGCACATATGATGGAAGAAGGTTTTTGTGGATAATATAACCAGTACATGCTTCTTCAGGGCAGTTTGCATTTGTCTGGGGATGTATTACGATCCCCGCCATGTGCTAATTTTCCACTCACTGTAATGGACTGCAGGATTTTCAATTCTACCTATACAGCATTGAGCCCCTCCGAGACCAATCCACACAGAATAACTGCCTACTAGGGAACATTATCTAGAGGCAACTCTAGAACTCTCTCTAAAATCACATGAGGATACTTTGCCATTGGGCTATGTCTGTGGGGGCCAGCAAGAGTATGTTATTTTGGGATCTGATTCCTGGTTTAAAGGTTTTGTTGTTCCTGTGCACCTCAGTCACATAGGGGTTGCCCAGGGTTGGATTCAGAGTTTCACTTGTGGAGCAACCTTAGAGCATAGGTGTTCATAAAAGCATTTTGAAGTCTTCTGTGACCCCACCCTCATATAAGTGGGTTCACTTTTCAGCGGGTCATTGTGTCTTTCAGTTCCTGTTGGACGGTAAGGCAGGCAGAGCTGCCAATTGATGTGAAAATGCTTGGGCCATTGCTACACTTGTTGTCTGACATCTCATTTTTCAGCGAAGTCACAGGGTTGTGTTATTTGCATGAGTTTTGTCTAGCCATTGGATTTGAGTCATGGCATCTGCATCTTCAATGCTACATTGCTACAAGTAAGTGCTCGCTTTCAATGTTTGCACCACTGAGCTTTCGTATTGCACAATCATATCTTGAATCACATCTTGAATGGATGTTGCTTTCAATGACATAGTTGCTGGAACTCTTAAAGCCTCAGTGGCACACAAGGCTTGGTATACTGCATTAACTATTGTTCCATAAGACTAAAATGGGTCTCAGCTTAATTCCACAATTGAAATCGAAACCTGATGGGAACCTTAATTTTGCCAGAAATATCAGACATAACCATCCTGGGTCACATGAACATTCAGTTCACAGATTTGAGTCTATATTATAATTCCCAGTGCTTGGACAATTTGTATATCACATTTGGTGACCTTGAAGACCTTATCATGTTTTTACCCCCAATTCCAGGTAGCCCCTTTTCAGACTAACTTAGATAGTGTCCAGACAATCTGACCAAAGTGTGAAATTAATGTCCCACCCCCTGCAATAATACAGCAGACCTCACAATTCCTGAAAATACATAGGGGACATAGGGATATAATATGTCCGGATGCTATTTATAATGGCAACAGGTAATTCCTGTGTCTCATTCAAATTCATAACCCTCAAAAATATGATAACTCAGTTCTTTGTAGTTTGTTCCTGATCCACTGCTTCTTCCTTCTTGTATAGGTGTTATATAAGGAGGGGGGCATATTCTTCCAAATATATGTGAATCAAATGTCAGCAATAAGTTACAATAAAATATTAGAATGGAAGCTAGCCTTTTGTTTCTAATTTCATTGTCTTTATCACCTACAGTTGGCAAAATCTTTAAAATGACCACTAAAAGGTATCATTTAATCTTATTAACAATGAATTTTTAAAGATGAATTTTTGTTTAATTTTGTGACACATAACACCTTAGAATATCAACCAGTTAAAAAGTATAGCAGAACATACTAGAATTCTGTATAACTTTAGAATATATACATTAATTATTATATTTCTATATAAGCATATGCTGAGGAGACTAAACATTAACCTTTATTTTTGACAATGCTTTTTATAGGTTTACTACAACAGTTAAGTCCAATTTTTGTTTATTCTCATTTATTCTTTGATAGAAGGATAAACATTTCTTCATATGTGTTATCCTAGAAACTCCCTAATATTTGCCATTTTTTTCTTTGATAAAAAGCATATTCAGAATTCGATCTTAGGAAAGTTTGGGAGTCCTGGCTTTCACTTTAGAAAGGGTTTTTTGTTTTGTTTTGTTTTGTTTTAATTCCATTAATACAGAACATAACATTTGAACAAGTTCCACATTTAAAACAAAGCACAATAAAATAAACACTTATTTCATTCTTAAAGTGACCACATCTTTCAAAATACCTCTTCCACAAATATCTTTCATCTTCACAAACATTCTTACTAAAAGCCAAATTCATTTAAATTATGCCTTTAATTCATTCTTGAAAAGTAATTTTACTTAATGACAAAATTACTTGTTTTAGTACATTTTTACTAAAAAAAACATGTCCTTATATATGGCTAGTTAGAAAGACATTCAGTCTCCTTTTGCAATTCGTCTTCATGCTTACGTACAATATGTATTTATTTTCCTGTTATCCTTTTGTCATGAGATTTTAAAATAAAATCAAGGCAAAATTTACCATCTGAGAGTACTCACAAACAATATATGCTTTTTTACAGTATGATTTTCTTATCTGGCATAAGACATGTTTATGCAGGCTAGACCAATAAATTAAACATAGTTCTTACACAGTTCATTGCTATATTATGATTTCAGCATTAATGTATTAAGATACCGTCCATTAGCCAATTAGACACAAATCAAATTCAGCAATGCCATTCATGATTTATGACACATACACAGACAGAAATGCTGATAGACATAGACAGAGATTTCTAAAATTTACCCTGAAATTGAGGTAAAAGTGGATCTATCCACCATCTACCACTTTCAATCTGAGTCATTCAAATTATAATCTATTTGAATAACTTCATTGAATCTAGAGCAGGTGATGAGATCTGGACACAATTTTCTAATAGAGGTATATTTTAATGTCAAATGAGTGGACAAATCTGGGAAGACTCTAACTTTCCTTTAAACATTATTGGCAAGCTTCTGAATAACTTGTTTCTGGTAGACATTGTTTAGAAGTAGTGCAAGCTAATTCTTTTCACCACTATTATTTTTTTTTTTTTATTTTTAAATAACTATGTGCACAAAGCCTACTACTATCTCTCTGACTTACAAGTCTAAGGGATTGTTCTCAGGTTATCTCTGTACAACCACCCTGTATGTTTCTCATTTATTCTTATATCTTATAATACCAAAGAGAAAGTTTTTTCTTCAATTTTTACATTTTATAGTAGCAGCTTTAATACATTTATCCATCTTGGTTGATGCTGAAATCTTAAGGCTATATCTTTCTCTTCCTCTTTATTTCATCTTCCTCTTCCTCCCCCTCCTTCTTCTACCTTGTTTTCCCACACAATCATTGATTGACACCAGAAATTAAACTGCAGAAGATACTTCGTCTTAGATTCAGAATAGACTCTAATGAAACAAAAGAAATTCCAATCTACTAAGAACCAAAAGCTATATAAAAATAGTTTGACTATGAATAATAAATAGTATGGTAAAGGAATATGTTTTAGACAAAATATTTTGTTATGAAAACAAAGAAAGGAGAAACAAAATTTTATGGAGCATTATTTTCACGAAATTATACTTTTACATTTAAATAATTAAAAAGTAGATGCATAGAAAAACAATGTCAGTCAAAGAAAATAGCAAGAACAAGTAATGAAGATACAAATGCTTAGAGAAATAATTTAAAATGCATCGCCAGTGTCTCGATGATCAGTATCTTATTGGAACTTGCTAAGAGTGCAAGTTTTTTTACCTTGTTCAAACCTATTGTTAGCAGAGATTATTTGACTAGTAATAACATCTGCCAAATGATTATAGAGCATTTCTGGGGACAACAGAGCAAGTTTATAGTTTCATTAGAACCATTTTCTATAGAAAGTAACTGATATGACTCTAATGTAGGCCATAGGTGTGTGTATTCAAAATATATTTGAATATCAATTAGCAGGCAATTGGGTGATATTTGATATCTTAAATATAAGATCAACATTTTTATATGACTTTTTAAATGATATCTGTTAGCCTCACAGACATTTTAACAAATTTACTGGAGACCATCAGTGGGATAAGAATAAAACTTTGACATCAATAGTGACAGGAAGGATGGAGATGAGGTAGTATATAAAAGGGATAAGAGAGAGGACAGAGTTAAGATGATAACCATGTAGGGGTAAGATTCAGATCCTGCCTGAAGAGCTACTAGGAATTTACCTATCCTCCAGAAACAAACACTGAGGAAAAGTAGGTGCATTGACTATAGAAATGCAACAATAAAAGGTAGACAAAAACATCATGGTTCAGGGTTAGACCACAAATTCTGTACTTGGAATTCAGTCTTCAGTGGAGAGGGTAGAAACATAAAAGAAACAGATCTCCCAGAGAGTTTCTCCAAAAGCAGCAGTAAGCCCATCCAATGAGATTGGGGAGGATATAGAGGAGGCAGTCTTGGTGCAGGGTGGAAGGAGCACCCTGTGATTTGAACTTGAGCCCATGCAGTGAAATTACACTGGAAGCCACCATAGCCAAAGAAATATCAATTGAAGCAAAAAATCAGAAGATGAAGGAAATACTGCAAATTCTAGCAAAAACAAATGATTAACTAACAAAAAAAATAAAGAGTATCAATGAAACCAAGTTTGTTATTTGAAAAAAAATGAAATTGACAAACCATTAACTAGACTCACAAAGAAAAAAACAGAAAACTCTCATGACAATATAAATGATAGGAAAGAAGTTACAACAGATGCCACAGAAATCCACACATCCTAAGAGACTGTGATCAATAGCTCTATGCCAAGAAAATAAATAAACTTGAGGGAAAATTTATGGAGAGATTTCCAGAAAAATACATTCTACTAACACTGACCATGGAAGAGTTGACAAACCTGAACAAAACAATTGCAAGCAAAGCAATTGATGAGATAATAAAACATATCCCTAAAAAATGTCAGGACTAGATATGTTTTCTAATGAGTTGTACCAAAACTTAAGAGAAGTAACATAAATTCCTCTCAAACTCTTCCAAAATACTGATGAGCAGGGAGCACTCTCTAATACCTTCTATGAAGCTAACATCACAATGATACCAAAAGCTGATAGAGATGAAATTTACAGACTAAATTTACAAAAAATTACAAACTAGTACCTCGAATGAAGATAGATGCAAAAATTGTTAATAAATATTAGCAAACTGAATCCAACAATGCATCAGAAAGATCATCCATCATGACCAAGTGAGATTTATCCCCAGAATGCAAGGGTGGTTCAGCACACACAAATCTATTGATGTAATACAACATATCAACAAGAGTGAGGAGAAAAAACACACAATCATATCAACAGACACAGATAAAGCTTGTGTGGTACACCACCAATTTATGATAAAATGGGTATTGAAGGTACAGACATCAAAACAATAAATTACATATATGACAAATCCACAGCCAACATCATAGTCAATGGCAAAGAATTAAAAGCATTTCCTCTAAGACCAAGGGTGTCCATTCTACCAATGCTATTAACATCATGCTAGAAGTCTTAACTAGAACAATTAGGCAAAAAAAGAAAATTAAAGAAATTAAATTGGAAAAGTGTAGTTAAAACTATCATTTTTAGAAGACATGAATACATATATATATACATATATATGTGTATATATATATATGTACATTAAAATCCTAAAAGAACTTTGTCAAAACTACTAGAACACATCAATAAATAAAATGGCAGACTGGAAAATCAATGCACAAAAATTAATTTAATTTTTATGCAACTACAAGGTAGAACTAAATGAAATCATGAAAATCCACATAGCTTAAAGCAGAAGTAAAAGGAATCAAATATCTTGGAATATGCTTAACAAAGGAGGTGAAAGTCCCATACAATGAAAACAACAAGTCCTTCTTAAAAGAAAGAAAGGAAGATAGAAAGAGATGGAAAGACATCCCCTTCATATAGTTGGGAAGAAATGACATCATTAAAATGGTAATTATACCTAAAGCAATATACAGATTAAATGCAATCCCCATTAAAAATTCATGGAAATATTTTCAGGAAATAGAATAAAATATTTAAAGTTTGTTTGCGATAACAAAATATCTCCAGTAGCTAAAGCAAATATGAGAAAAAATAATGAATATGGAGGGATCACACTTCCATATATGGAGCTATACCACAAAGTGATAATGGTCAAAATGGTAAGGTACCTGAGTAATAATAGAACAATGCATCCTTGTAATAGAACAGAATAATCAAAACTGACCCATTCACATATAGGTAGTCAATCTATGACAAAGGAGTCAAAAGAATACCATAGAGAAGGGAAAATCTCTTCAATAAATGGTGTTTGGAAAATGGATAACCTCTTGCAAAGAATGCAGCTAGATCATTCTCTAACAACATTAACAAAAATTAACACAAAACGGACTAGAGACTTGGACATAAGATCAGAAACCATAAAATTTCTAGAAGTCAGCATAGGAAAGGTATTCCATGATATCAACCTTTTAATGAGTCCTTTGGGGACTCAACTCCAGCATCAAGGGAAGTAAAAAGAAAAATGAACAACTGGGACAACATCAAACAAAAAAAACTTCCCCATGTGAAAGAAAACATGAGCAAAACAAAAAGTCCACCTACTAACTTGGAGAAGATATTTACATTGCATATTTCTGAAAAGAGTTTAAGCCAAAATAAACAAAAAACTCAGTGAAAGAAAAACAGTCAATCCATTCAAAAAATGAGAAGAGGAATTGGATAGACAGTTTTCTGAAGAGGATGTATAGATTGCCAACAGGCACATGAAAAGATGTTTCTACTTGATGACTATCAGGGACATGAAAATCAAACCAAAAATTAGATATCACCTTAAATCTGAGAGACTGGCTATTATCTAAAAGTCTGGGAACAGCAAATGTTGATGAGGATGTGAAGAAAAGGCAACACTTTTACACTGTCAGTGGGAGTGAAAATTGTTTTTTTGGAACACTGTATGGAGATTCTTCAAAATTTCAATATGGGATTTTAATATAATCCTTTCATTCTACTTCTGGATATTTACTCAAAAGTTGCAGAACATTAGTCACAGAGATATATCTCCCCACATGTTTATTGCAGCCTTATTCATAACAGTTAAGAACTGGAAACTACCTACATGCCCAATCTGATAAGCGAATAAATAAGATGTGCTATATATGCACAAAGAAATGTTACACGATCACTGGTAAGGATAAATCCTGTTATTTGAATCAACATAGATGGAATTAGAGGGGATTATACTAAGCAAAATAAGTCAAAAGAAGAAAGATAGATACCAGATGAGCTCATGCACAGGTGAATGTGAAAGACAAAACAAAGAAATAGATGAAGCGAAGCCAACCCTTCAAAAATTGCGGTTGAACTGAGACTGCCAACAGAGAATGGGACAAGAGGAGGATCTAGAAGTGGCAGAGCCCAACGTACAATGGTGAAGTACACTTGATGATTTGTTGGAAAGTAGGATGTGTTGACATGTCTTATTGATAGGTAAACTGAGCATATGGGATCATAAACATATGGTTTTACTTTAATGTACAAAATTAAAGCTACCGATATATATATATATTTTTTACAAAAAGAGTAAAGGGAAGAATTGAATTTCTCATGCAATTTGTATATCTTTCGACCTGTTTTTCTAGAGACAAAGTGTTACCAAAAAATCAAATACAGGAAATTGTAAGCACTAGAGCAAGTTAATCGGATAGATAAGACAATTGAAGAGATTTTTGCTTCCCCGTTATGCAAAACTGAACTTTTACTTATACAAGTGTGCAGAGGAAATAAGCTAGAGTCACTGTCTTATGCTTTTTCAGTTCTTCAGATAAATTATTCAGATCTATATGTGTCTTAATTTCTAATTATAGAACAGATTTTAGTCAATTCTCAAGTGTTTCCTAGTCTCCGGACAATCCAAAATACATTTCTAGGTGAGTTTCCTGTCTGACATAACAAAAAAATTGTAACAGTTAAGTATTTGGGGGGGGCAACAATTGATAAATGAACTCTTAAATTTGCCTGCAAAATTCAAAGAAAACTTTGATGAAAGGAGTTGATTTTTTGAGCTGATATATGGTGATATACATGTATACTGAAAGAAAAGGAAATAGGGTATTTTAGAGAAAGAAATTATAAGAACAGTGTCAAAAAAGGTTAAGTTCATGGCTACATAGAGAAAAATAATTTTTACATCAAAAAATAAATAATTTCTGTATTACAAAATGCTCATGCTTGTATTTGAATCAACCCATTTTGACCTCAGCTTATTACTTTTCTAGAAGAACGATTTTAGAGGAAAAAAGAGCAATAAAAATATCTCAGTAGTAAACTTGGGAATAAGTGACTACAAAGGGACAACCAGGGGTATTTTGAAGTTATTGGATTCAAAACATTTAGGTTCAAAAATTGGGGCAGCAAGGATCTTTTAGTTAGCAAGCAGCTAGCATCCCTAAAGAGTCCACTTTGACTACATTTACATTTATTCACTGTCCTTCAAAAATGTCTTGAGCATGGAATACTAATTTTCCTCTGCTTTGGAGAAAACGGCATCATTTTAACCCATTCAGATTTTACTTACACTAATTCCACCACACACCTAAAATAAGACGATCCCATCGTCTTATCTTCTTCTAGGGAACTTTCATTTGAAACTTTATTTTGAATCCCTGCTCTTTGAGCTTCCCTCCAGACTCTAATAGTAGGACAATAATATTTATTTATCTTATGACCAAAGAAGAGTGTCCTTAGAGAGGAATCCAGGAACTTGCAATGAATTTTCTGTATCTTGAGTCTTCCTTACTCTGTCTCTCAATTCCCATTTTCCCCACAAATGTAAGACTACTTGAATACTGGAGATAAGTGAAAGAATTTAAAATTAAGTTCAAATTTTTCAACTCCAAAAAATTATCTTTCTGTAAAATATGTAGGGAGACACAAAGGCAAAAAAAAATAATAACATATAAGTTAAGTGCAAAGAAGACCATTTTTATTCTTTATGATTTGAATAGTGTCCTTGTCCCCAATATAAATAAAAATACAATGTTGGAGTCCCAAACCTCTGTATTTCAAAGTATTCTCCCCAAAATAAATAAAAATACAATGTCGGAGTCCCAAACCTCTGTATTTCAAAGTATTCTCTTATTTTCAAATAGGATCATAAAGAAAAGTATGCAAGTCAAAATTGCCATTAGTCATTAGGGTATTTGTACTCTGCTACATCTTGTGTCTTTAAAAAAAAAAAAAGGGACAATTTAGACATATAAAGTAACATTCAAATAGATCGAACACTAGTCTTCAATAGTTTTCAAAGTGGCACAATATTTATTTGTGGCAGCCTCAACTAATTGAGAAAATTGTGCTTAATAAATAAGAGAAGACGGGAAAAAGAAAAAGAAGGACTAGATTGCCCAGAGTGCAGATAAAAAAGATGCCTCTGTTTTTCAGATTAATAGAGACTCTAATCCTCTTGAAAATCTCTTGAGGAGAGCAAAAGCTCAGAAAAGTTTTTGAGGTGAGTTTATAGAAACAAACTTAAATATAGAGTTTCCCTAACTCACTCAAGATACCTATGTATATGATAGAATACTAAAGATGTCCAGGAATACTCTTTTTACTTGATTACTTAACCAAACTGTAATCTAGGTACTGCTCTGAAGTGACATTAGAATGTCACTGCAATTTCAATGTAAATATACCCAGTTTAAAATAAAGACATAGATTCAACGATGGTGTCTATGGAGAGCGAGCACTGAGATGCTGCACAGGAATTAAAAACCCAGTTTTTCACAGACAACACAGAAAAAGGGATTTTCCTGCTCCATTACCAGCCATTACAATTTGGAGATCAGAAGAAGACTAATAGTCGTCTCTACAGGTGGGTGAGAGGTGTGGGGATTTAATGGAGAATACAGCAGCAAAGGGGAGCCCCAGAAAAGAGAGTTTTTGCAGTGCAGACATGATCTGCATTCCCCTACCAGAGCCTAGCTGGAGTCCTGATGGACATGCGGACATTCTGAAGAGTAAAAAACAGTCATGGTGATCTCCAAACCCACCCATGGTTTGAGATAATAGGATCCCACTGCTGAGTCCCTCTTCTCCTGGTGCAGACTGCAGGGGCAGCCCAGCTGATCTCTAGTGGTGCAAAGTCAGACAGACCAGGGAACCGCAAGCCTGAGTCAAATTACACAGGGGAGGGACCATGGTGAACACTGTTGGCAACTCTTGACTAGAGAAAGCTCAGAAGGAGATAATTGGAGACAGAAAGAACAAGAGCATATAGGTGGTGCACACCCTCCACTACACACCTGGGAGCTTGAGTCCCCTGGGAATCAGGATCCAGTGGCTAAGACCCTGGAAGAATGGCCCACAGAAAGGACTTGACCCTGATGGTTTGATGAATACAAGGGACATAACGGCAGACAGCCAACTGAAGTTACATAACACCAGCCAGCAGAGTTCTACCAGCAAAACTAACCTACTTTCCCCCTCCCACCATCAGGAGGCAAAACTACATGCTCAAATATGACCACTACACCCCCACTTCCATGCCCACCCCCCACCCAGCAACCATCATCACTCCCTGACACAGCAAGACACACTAGGAAAGCCTGTAAGGGTCAGAAATATAAAATAAACAAAAATAGAGCAGCCCCTGGCAGAAATTAAAACTAAGAGATCAACAAAATCCCAAATCATGGTGTGTTGAGGGGAACAACACTCCTGGAAACTCCAGGAAACAGAATCACAACAAAATGCTGGCTCACCAGAAATTCACTTTGAAGATACGGAATAATTTTTTTTTTTCTAAATGAAAAATAATTCAAGTCTGCAATCATAAAGAAATTCAGAGAATTAAAAGAAAATTTAGATAAAGAAAAGCAAGAGTTTATGCAAATAATTAAGCACCAATAGGCAGAGATTGAAGCTCTACAGAAAAAAGAAAAAAAAAAAAACAAACAAAAAACTAAAAGGAACAAAGGATTTAAAGAAGATAATTCATGAAGCTAAGAATAATGTAGAAAGCAATGGAACTAGAATAAACCAAATGGAGGAAAGGTTTAGTGATATAGAGGACAGCAATGTAGAAAGGAGCCAAGAAGAAGAAAGAGAAATTAAATGCAAAAAAGGAATGAAGAAACACTCAGAGATGTATCTAACGCCATCAGGAAAGGCAACATTATAATACTTGGTATCCAAGAAGGTGAAGAGAAAAAGAGAGAAAAAGAGAGAACATCTTCAAGGCAATAATGGTTGAAACTTCCCAAATCTAGAACAAGTACCAAACTTACAGGTCAATGAAGCAAACAGAACACCCAATTATATGAATCCTAAAGAAACAACTACAAGACACATAATTATGAAACTATCAAAAATCAAAAAAAATAAAATAAAATAGAATTCTAAAGGTAGCTGGGAGTGGGGTGAGAGGTGGAAGCAAATAAAATGTAAAGGCACTATCAGACTAACTTCAGAGTTCTCAGCAAAAACTCTACAGGCTAGAAGAGAATGGAATAATGTCTTCAAAATACTACAGGACAAAAAATGCCAGCCAAGAATACTATATCCTGAAAAACTCTCTTTCAGACTTAAGGGGGAAATTAAATTTTTTCCCAACAACCACGAGACCTCCTCTACAATAAATTTTAAAAGAAGTCCTACTAGCTAAACCAAAGAGTAAAATCTTCACAAAAATATAACCAAGTATCAAAGAGATCAGCATAAGCAGAAAATAAAAAACAAAATGGCAGTAACAAGTTCTCAAATGTCAAAAATTACTGTAAAACTAAACGGATTGAACTCACCAATCAAAAGGCACTGAGTTGCTAAATAGATTAAGAAACATAACCCAATTCTTTGTTGTCTACAAGGAACTCACCTTAGGTCGAGAGACAAGCAAGGGCTTAAAGTGAATGGCTGGAAAATGGTACTCCAAGCTAATGCCAAAATAAAAAGAACAGGGACAGTTACAGTCATATCAGATAAGGTAATCTTTTGAAAAGTAAATATAAAAATATAAAGATGGACGTTACATGATAAAGGGATCAATGCAGCAAAAAGAATGGACACTTATTAACATTTATGCACCCAGTAAAGGACCACCCAACTACATCAAGCAAATATTGACAGATCTAAATAAGGATATTGACAGAAACATGATAATAGTAGGAGACTTCAATACTCTTTTCAGTAAAGACAGATCATCCAGAGAATCAACAAAGAAACAAGATCTCCTAATGAAAAAATAGAAGAGCTGGGCCTAATAGACTTACAGAGAGTATCTAACCCCAAAACTATAGACTACACATTCTTCTCAAGAGCTCATGGAGCATGCTTAAGGCTAGTTCATATGTTGGGACATACCAAAAGTCTCAGTAAATTTTCAAAGATTGAAATCATATCTAGCATCTTTTCAGATCGCAATGGCAACCAGATTCATAAAAAAAAAGAGAAAACACAAATAGAATCCAAAATGAAAAAGGAATAATCACATCAGATACAACAGAAATGCAGAGGACTATAAGAGAATATTATGTACAACTATATGGCAACAAACAGAAAAACCTAGAAGAAATAGACACACTTCTGGAAAGGCACAATATCCCAAAACTTTGAACAGATCAGTCACAGGCAAGGAAATTGAATCAGTGATTAAAGACCTTCCCCAAAACAAAAACCCTGAACCAGACGGTTTCACCAGCAAATTCTACAAAGCATAAAAGAAAAATTAATTCCAATCCTCCATAAACTGTTACAAAAAATAGAAGAGGGAAAACTTCCAAATACATTTTATGATGCCAATATTATGCTTATTCCAAAACCAGATAAAGATGCACTGAAAAAGAAAAATAGACCTATATCCTTAATGAATACTGATGCAAAATTCTCAATAAAATACTAGCAAATTGCATTCAACAACATAAAAAAAAAAATACACCATGATCAAGTGGGATTTATTCCAGGGATGCAAGGATGGTTCAACATATGCAAATCAATAAATGTAGTAAACTATATCAATAAAAAAGGACAAAAACTACATGATGTTCTCAATAGATTAAGAAAAAAAGCATTTGACAAGATTCAACACCCTTTTATGTTAAAAACCCTCCGAAAATAGGTATGGAAGGAATGTACTTCAACATAATTAAGGCTATATTTGATAAACCCACAGCCAACATTGTACCAATGAAGAAAAACTGAAAACCTTTCCCCTAAGATCAGGGACAAGACAAGGATGTCCACTCTCACCATTAATATTCATTAAAGTGCTGGAGATTCTGGCCAATGCAATTAGACAAGAAAAAAATGTAAAAGGCATCCAACTAGGGAAAGAAGGAGGAAAACTATCACTTTTTGGAGACGACATGATGATATACATAGAGAATGCCAAAGAATCAAGTAAAAAGCTTCTAGAAATAATAAACAAATACAGTAAAGTGGCAGGCTACAAAATTAAAATTAAAAAAAATCTGTTGCATTTCTGTATGCCAACAATGAAAATACAGAATGAGAACTGAAGAAAACAGTACCATTTACAATTTCACCCAAATAATTAAGTACCTTGGAATAAACTTAATCAAAGAGGTAAAGGACTGATACTATGCAAACTATAGGACATTACTAAAAGAAATAGAAGAAGACACAAGGAAATGGAAAGATATTCCATGCTCATAGATTGGAAGAATTTACATAGTCAAAACGGTCATACTATCCAAGGCAATATATGGATTCAGTGCTATTCCCATCAAAATTCCAAAGACACTCTTCACAAATATAGTACACAACATAATGAAATTTATCAGGAACAGTAAACAACCCAGGATAGAAAAAATCATCATCAAGCAAATAAAACAACAATGGAGAAGTCATACCCCCTGATTTCAAACACTAATACAAAGCAATAATAATTAAAACAGCACGGCACTGATATAAAAACAGAAAGGCTGATCAATAGAACAGAATTGAAAGTTGATAAATAAATCCACATATATGGACACCTAATTTTTGACAAAGGAGCCAAAAACTACAGTGGGGCAAGGACAGCCTCTTTAATAAAT
Organism: Solenodon paradoxus; assembly: GCA_004363575.1. Classification (NCBI taxonomy): domain Eukaryota; kingdom Metazoa; phylum Chordata; class Mammalia; order Eulipotyphla; family Solenodontidae; genus Solenodon; species Solenodon paradoxus. The sequence continues at coordinate 1,073,758 of RJWH01000116.1, read as the reverse complement.
GGTGCTGGGAGAACTGGTCAATCACATCAAAAGGTTGAAACTAGACCATTACATGACACCATACATAAAAATTAACTCAAAATGGGTTAAAAACCTAAACATAAAAACAGAAACCGCCAAACACATAGAAGAGAATGGAGGCAAATCATTATTAGACATAGATTTATGATATATCTTTGACAAATCAATTCCCATTTCATGGCAAATAAAACCCAAAATAAATAAGTGGCATTACATAAAACTGAAGTTTCTACTCAGCAAAAGAAACTTGCATAAAAGCAAAAAGGCATCCAACTGAATGGGAAAAGATATTTGCCTCTCACGGGTTGCCTGTATTTCTGTTCTTGAATTTTATGTTTTTCGTATATTTTAGATATTAAGTCCATGTCAGAAATATGAAATGCCAATATCTTCTTTCAGTTAATAGGTTGCTTTTTGGTTTTGGTCATGTCTTGTTCCACTGTGAAGGAGCTCTCAGGGTTGCTGTAGTTCCAGTTGTTTATTTTGGTTCTTGTTTCCCTTGATGGTGGAATTGAGTCCTCAAAGATCTTTCTACTGTGTTCATGCAAAGTATTTCCTATGCTGTTTTCTAAGCACTTAGGATTTCTGAACTTATGTCCAAGACAATAGTAAATTTTGAGTTAATTTCAGTGAATAGTGTTAGAGAGTGATCAAGTTTCATTCTTTTGTATGTGGCTGTCCAGTTTTATCAACACTACTTATAGAAGACACTATCCTTTCTGCATAGAATGCTTGTCACTATTTACCATAGATTAATTGACTGTATGCAAGTGGATCAGTTTCTAGTGATTCAGTTCTATTTCTCTATTGTTGTATCTATTATTCCGTACCATACCGTTTGATTACTATTGCTTTGTAATATAGTTCATTGTCTGAGACTGCAATTGCTCAAGATTTGCTCATTTTTTTCTAATAATTTCTTTGTGTATTCGAGGTGTTTTGTTGTTTCATACAAATTTTAATATTTTTCGGCTCTATTTCCTGGAAATGAATCCGTGTAATTTTAATGGGGATTGAATTAAATCTGTACATTGCTTTGGGTAAAATGATCATTTGAATGATGTTGATTCTTTCCAGCCATGAGCAGGTGATGTATTTTCCATGTCTTTGTGTCCTCTATGTCTTTTAAGGGAGGATTGTAATTTTCATTGTACAGTTTTGTTTTGTTTTTTACTTCCTTGTTAGGTATGTGCTCAGGTATTTTATTGTTTTGACTTCTATTTTAAGTTTTACGATTTTTATGATTTCATTTTTTGCTGGCATGCTGCTTCTATATAAAAATGGAACAGATTTTTGTGCATTGATTTTGTAGTCTGCCACTTTATTGAATTTGTTGATAAGTTCTAGAAATTTTTCACAGAATTTTTAGGGCTTTCAATATATATAATCATGCTGTCTACAAATAATGATAGGTTTGCTTCATCTTTCCAATTTGGAATTCTCTTATTTTCTTTTCTTGTCTAATTGCTCTGGCTAAGATCTCCAGTAAAACGTTAAATAGCAGTGGTGAGAATGGACAGCTTTGCTCTGTACACCTTAGTAGAAATAGTTTCAATTTTTTGCCATTGACTATATTGGCTGAGGGTTTGTCACAAATACTTTTTATTGTGTTGAGATATGTGCATTCCATTCCCATTTTGGGGAGGCTTTTTATCATAAATCGATGCTGAATCTTGTCAAAAGCCTTTCTCTCTATTGATATGATCACGTTTGTTTGTTTTTTCTCTTTGCTCTTGTTGACATGGCATATGACATTAATAGATATATGTATGTTGAACTATCTTTGCATCCCAAGGATAGATCCCACTTAGGATGAAAGATCTTTTTGATGCATTCTTAGATATGGTTTGTTAATATTTTGCTGCACATTTTTGCATCTGTATTTGTTAGATTTACTGGTTTGTAATTTTCTTTCTTGCTGATGTCTGTATCAGCTTTTGGTATCAGTATAATGTTTGCCTCATAGACAATATTTGAGAGGATTTCATATTCTTGAATGTTTTGGAAGAGCTTAAGAATAGTTGTTACTTTGAAGGTTTGCTAGAATTCATTAAAGCAGTCATCTGATTGGGAGCTTTTATTTTTAGGGAGAATTTGATTACTTTTTCAATTTCTTTGCTTATGGTTTTTCAATTCAGGTTTTCTAGGTCTTCCCAATTCAGTCTTGAGAGTCTGGATTTTTTTCTAAAAATCTGTCCATGTCCTCAAGCTTGGCCATTTTTTTGGCATAGAGTTGTTCATAGTAATCCCTTATGATGTTTTCAATGTCTGTGGTATCTGTTGTAACTTTTTTTCTCTCTGATTTTAGGTATGATAGTTTTCTCTCTTTTATCTTTGTGATTCTAGTCAATGGTTTGTCTATTTTTCAAAGAACCAACTTTTGGTCTCATCGATCTTCTGCATTGACTTTTTGTTTTCTGTTATTTATTTATTCTTGAATATTGATTATTTCCTTTCTTCTGCTTTTTTTTTGGTTTTAATTTTTCTTCTTATCTAATTGCTAAAATGTAGAGTTAAGCTAGCTATTTATTTGTTATTTTTCTTTTTCCTTGAGATAGGTCTGGATTGCAACGAACTTTCCTCTTAGTACTGCTTTTGCTGAATCCCATAGATTCTGGTAGCTCCTGTCTTCATTTTCATTTTCCTCTAAGTATTGTTTAAATTCCTCTATGATTTCCTCTTTTGCCCAAGTCATTCAGAAGTGTATCACTAAGTTTCCAATTAATTTGGAGTCATCTAGCTTTCTTTTTGTGTTTGATTTCTAATTTTAAGCCAGTGTGTTCAGAGAAGATGCTTGGTATATTTTCAATCTTTGTAAATCTGCGAAGAGAAATTTTGTGTTTTGGCATATGATCTACTCTTGAGAATGTTCTGTGTGTACTTGAGAAGAAAGTGAAATCTGTAGTCATTGGATGAATAGATCAGTGTTTATCTATTAGACCTATCTGTTCCATATTGTCATTTAAAGCAGATGTTCTCCTGTTAATTTTCTAACTGTTGGTCAGTCCATTGCTGTAATTGGGGTATTATCAACCCTCACTAGTATTGTGTTGCTGTCATTGTCTTTCATCAGACCTAATATTTGCTTAATATATTTTGATGCATATTCGTTTCATGCATGTATGTTAATAAACATCATATATTCTTGGTGATTCACCTTTTATTAATTTTATAATGTATATCTCTGTTTTTAATTAGCTCTTTAGATGTTAGTCTATTTCACCTGATATGAATATAGCTTTTCCTGCTCTTTTTGGATTGTCATTAAATTGTAGGATTGTCTTTCAACCATTGAATATGAGCTTTTGTTTAACTTTTGAATGAAGTTGGGTTTTCTGAATGCAGCAGAAGTTTGTATTATGCTTTTTAATCCATTCAGCTACTCTGTGTCATTTGACTGGTGAGTCTAGTCCATTAACTTTAAGGGTGATTAACGATAAAAAACTGCTTATTGTTATTTTGCAGTTTTCTGCTGTATGTTGCTTCAGACAATACCTTTGTTCTCTTTCTCTTTTTAGGTTGGTTGAGTGTCATTTTGCATTGATTGTTTTCCATTTTGTTTTCTTCTTTGTTTTTTCTCATGAGGTGTTTTTAAAGGTTATCCTGAAGTTACTAATAACAATTCTATGGTTATTTCTTATTTTTATTTGGAAGCATATTGGTATTCCACTTATTTATCTATCCATATTTTTTCTTTCTTCCTCCCCACCATTTGTATTTACTGTTTTTATATTGGGTTTCTTTATGGTTTGAAACCACCCTTTAATATTTTTTCCAAAGCTGATTTTGTAGTGATGATTTCCTTCAATGTTTACTTATCAGAAAAGGTTTTTATTTTGTGGTTGTTTTTATAACGTTCCTTCCATTCAGAATGCTAATCTTACAAGATACAATTCTCCAGACTGAAAATTCCTTTTTTTCAGTACTTTGACTATATCATGTCATTCTTTTTTGCCCTTGTAGAGTTTCAGTTGAGAAATCTGCTGAAAATCTTGTGGGGACTCCTTTGTATAATACAGGTTTCTCTAACTGCTTTTAAGTTTCTTTATTTTATATTTTTCAAATTTCGATTACCGTGTATCTAGGTGTGGTTCTGTGTGGGTTGCTTTTATTAGGAACACTTTGAGCTTCCTAGGTCAGGAGGACTGCTTCATTCTTCAAGTTTGGGAATTTCTCATCTATTATTTCTTCAGATACAATTTGTGTCCCCTTTTCTCTCCTTCTCTGGGACTTCTGTGATGAGAATGCTGCTACTTTTGTTGTTATTCTACATGTTTTGAATTAATTTCATTTTTTTGCACTTTTTCTTCTTTTTTCAGGTTTGTTTGAGTTAGTTCCTCTCTCCTATCTTCCAGATCACTGATTCTATTGTAGTTTTCTTCTATCCTATTATTGAGTCCCTCTGTTGAATTCTTAAATGTTATAATATTCTTCATTTCTTTACTATCTAACTTCATTTCTTCTCTTTCTTTTTTGAGATTGTTTTTTACTTCCTCTATTATTTTATGGATTCCCATGAGTATGCCAATCAGTGTAACCCTAAATTAATCTTCAGGTAGTTTGCATAGTATCCTATATTTAGATTTTCCTCTGAGTTTTTTATTACATCCATCATTTCATGTATGTATCTCTGTACCTTCGCTCTGATCAGTCTGTTTTTATCTCTGAAGGTTCAGTTTCCCTACAGTGATAGTGTTTTGTGGGGTGATCACCTTGCTGCTAGCCCGGAATTGGCTATCAGGCTGCAGTTCTACCTCTACCCACAGGGTAGTACTAGCAGGTACATAGATACATATTTCCTGCAGAGAAACTGCCTTCTTTCTTTAATCCTTGGGGTGGGATATCTGATGGGCAAGATATCTGGTGGGTTGGATACCATTGAGTGTACATTGAGACTGTGGCTCAAAATGGTGGTAGGAGGGTTAGATGTGGAGTTTCCCTATCTGTCTTCTAATTATGGTGGCACTCATTTTAATTTCACCACAAGACTGCCGCTCAGTCCCCGAGGCACTGGCTCTCCTACCACAGAAGATATTTAGAGTTTATTTATTTTTCTAACTCAACTTTGATTAGTAATTCATTCTTCATAACACTGACTCTGTTCCTATCCTAGGGTTAAGCTGGTCTTCACTTTATGTTGCTGAAAAACCTAAAACTTTTTATTGTATATTCAATACCTTTAGACTTGCTGAGTCTGATGCGTATGTTGGTATTTTCTTAGATAGTTATCACGATTACCTTCTAATTTTCATTAGGTCCAGTTTGAATACCATCTTTTTCAGAGAGAAATCCCCTGACCAATCAACATTAAGTAACCATAATAATATAGTATGTTACTAGATTTTCTTCCAAGCTTGCTTGTTAGTTCATTCTTTCACTTGTTAATTCTATTATTTCTTAATTTTACTTCTTAGAGTCTCCATTAAGTTGTATGTGTGAAAAAACAAGAAACTCTCAAGTCATAAGTACATGTCAAAAATACTCTAGTAAATAATAGGTACTTAAATATATTTGTGAATTGAGTAAATAGACTAAAGATGAATGAAAATAAGTGCAGAATAAATATTTAAAATATAAACTAAGCACTAATTCAGAAATAATTTTTCTATTTGCTATACAATGCAAATTACATAATCAATTACAGTCTTTTCTCTTTCCCTCTTTTCCTGTCCTCTTTTTAAAAACATTTAGTTGATAGTGCCCACATATTTTTAGTTACTCCTTCTGCCTTATCTTTTCTTCTATACAATTCTGCATATTCTATATATTGAATAATTCTATATAATTTAATATTATTAGGATAAATATTAAGAAGTGCCACTAATATGAGTCTTAAAATCAATTTAAGTACTTATATATGCATATATAACTAAATAATAGTGATTTTTAAAACAAAACAATTATATTGCCAATGTTTCCTAAGAAGTCACAGAGTCCTGAGAGTGTCAAGATAATTTGACTTGTTTAGATGCTAGGTTAAAATCCATAATTTGTTAGTTTGAATTTAGAGTTGCTTTTTACCTGTGACCTTTTAACAATCAAACACATTTTCCATGTGCTAACATTTCTACAGGCAGAGTTTCTCATTGCTAGTGGCTTAGATGTTTAGAAACCCTATTAACTCTAAACCAATAGGGTACCACTTAATGAACTGCAATAATACTCCAAGTGGTTCCCTTGTGGACTGAAGAGATGTGCTGCCCTAGTTGCCTAAATCCTACCAGGGAGAAATTTAGACTCTTGAAAAAATAGAGGTCGTGGAAACTATATATACATAAACAATGCAAAGTTAAGACTCAAGGCATTTTCCAGATAATTCAGAGTAAAATAAAGCCTTTAACACAGCATAATGAGGTAATTGAGGAAAACAGAATGTCTCATTTAAAACTCCTTGAGTACACTGACTTTATTTCCCTAGTGCATTATGGATTCAATGAACAGTAGGCTTAACACAAACATTAGTTGAGTAAGTGAATGATATGAATAATTGTATAATGATTCATTTCACTTGACTCATACATTGAGACTTGTTGAATTATATAATACAAAGAAACTAATATATATACATAATATTTGTATATGTATATGTGAATATATATGTATATTTATATGTGTATACATACATATGTATGTATATATAACTTTTTGGCCACTGTTGCATTTTCTAAATTAGTAAATCATGATAATTTATATTACTGCATTGTATAGTTTAGTTAATCTCACTTCATTTTTCATAAGAATATATTTTGTAATCTATCTGCACAGTGAGAAAAAAATGAATTAAATTTCTTTTGAAAATTTTTAATTCTACTATAGAAAAATTACATCCTTATATTTGCCACAAAACTATTCTCCTAGGTTTGAACATTATATTCCTCAAGGGTTGTTTTTTCATACACCAAAAAGCAAAAACAAAATTTGTTTGGCTTCTCTTTAAAAAAAAATACCCTTTAGACTAGCAGCTGGCCTACTGACACATGAAAAAATGCTTTGTATCATTCATAATAAGATCAATATAAACAATAATGAGGTATCACCTCAAACTTGTGATAGTGGCCTATATAAAATAAGACTAGAAAAACAAATATTGCAGAGGATGTGGGGAAAATTAAACTTCCTACTTTGTTGGTGAGAATGTAAATTTCTTCAACCTCTTTGGAACATGGCATGACAATTACTCAAAACAAAAATGAATCTATCATTTGATCTACACATTGCACTCAGGCATATACCCAGAGAATACAAAAAACATTAATGAGGAAAATATATTTATATATATATACCTCTATGTTCATTTCAGCACAATTCACAATAGCCAAGGAATGGAAACAGTCTGAATTCCCCAAAATATAGAAGCACAAGAAAGTTGCACTCATATGTGGACTATCAGAAGCAAAACAAAAAACCAGACAAATCACAGGAAAACTTGTAGCTTCGCTGGAAGCAAAACCATGTCCACCAGGGCAGTGGGAGCAGAAAAGAAGGGAACAAGCAGTGAGATGAATGCAAGAACAATAATGTGGTATTCAATATTTTATAGGAAATAAATAATGCATACTAAAATTATTTAAAAATTTTGAAGTTCTATAAAAATGCAAGGTAAATTTTTCTTTGAATATATTTGGAAACAACTGTGATGATATTTTACATTTCATGTATTCAGACTTACTCAGCATGATATATCTTGCATTTATTTGGGGGATAAAGTAAGTGATTTTACTCAGGAGTAAATGTACTGCTAATATTTGTAACCCAAGATTTAATTTGTTTAAATACTCATGTAAATATATGGCATTCTTCAAATAACAAAAATCCCAGAATTACTGATCTCTGGCATTTACTCTTCACAATTCTTAAGCTCTGAATTATCTTTCCCTTTGTTTCATGTTACCATGGTGATGTCTCATATAATTTCAGACACAAAAGATTTAAGACACATTCATTTCAATGGAATTATAGAATAACAAAATGTGGTTGAAATGTGAAATCTATTAGTGGATTTTAGTCAACATTTATCTTTTTTATAACAAGGTAAGATGTCTTCTACTTTTAAATAAAGGTGTTCATACAAGAGCTAGTTTTATGCTTAGAGGGTGTTGATTTCCATTTGAAATAAAAGTTTCAAAGGATCCAAAGGTAACATGATTAGACACTAAGGCAGCTTAAAGAGTGGCACAGTTTTATGCAGGAATTTATTTTTAAGCTTTGCTTTGAATGCAATTTCAGGCCTTTAACCTTTTTTGTAATATCATGTGTAAGACTTGCCATGAATATCTCAAAGCACAAAACTTTAACCTAAATTAGAATGATGACCCTTTATAGTTTAATTGTGAAATATAACAGTGTTATGTATCATCTTTTTTTCTACCTTTATAAACAACTACTTGGAAGAAAACAAAAAAAAATAAATTAGATTCTGTATCATATGAATGAAACCAAAATATACAATATCACAAAGACTTGTCTTCTTTGGGGACAATGAATGTCTCAGAAGTTCACCTGGTATCTTTTTCATACAGTCAGGAGGTAATTGTATCTATTATAAATGTTTGCTTGCTTATCCTTTTTTGCAAAAAATATTTTGCAAAAAATATTTTGCCAAAAATATTTATGCATAGGTATTAATTGATACATTTTCTATAGCAATGTTTTCAATAGTTTAAAACAATTTCTTTAGTAAAGTGATTCATTTTTACTTTTCTACTTTTTTTTTTTTTGTTTTATGAAACAGCTTTTTATCCATTACATGTATGCTCTTAGAGATTTTATGACTTATAAACTGCTAACATTGAAGTAACTAGCTATTGCCTCTGTCATCAAATCCTGGCTCCATTAGGTCTAGATTCAATTTTCACTTTTTCCACTCTCACATAATTTAACTTCTCAGAGGTAAATATTTAATATGTGTTCTTTTCTTTCTCAAACAAATGTCATTCCTAAGGAAACTCTTAAAATAATTCATAATATAATGATAATTTTTATAATATTTTCTATTGAAGTACATATGATTACCTTGAAAAACATACCCAGTTTTGCATTCTAAAAATCTCTCAAGAAAAGTCAAATAACAGAGTTTAGTAGTAAGTTTAATTATGAAGAAGAAAGTTAGATATGACAGAGGCAAAAAGAAATCTTCAAAATTTAATTTTTCCCGAATTTTAAGTGGTACAAAGATATTGTGTAGAAGAAAATTTCCTTATGCTTCGTTTAACATGTCAGAGAAAAAGAAAAGCATAATGATAGTGATAAGAAATAGTGATGAGGCCTCTGTTGGCAGTTGTGATAGAAATGATAGAAATATTTTTTATTTCCTACAAAAGTTTAAATATTATTTTTAGCTTAGCAAGGTTTTTAAAAGTCTTGAATTTTGAGTCAATAAGAAAATGTCAGTTAGGTCAGAGTTTGTATTTGCCTAAATATCTCATTCTTAACTCATTGTAAGCAGTACCTCATACTTGCCTGCTGCACATCTCAAAAATATAACCCCCAAAAATCTATTCAGAAAGTTTCTTTGAACTTTGTAAGTGAATGATTTCTTATATAACTGCAATAAAACCTCTGGGAAAGAACCGATTATGAGTACTATGTCAGCAATTTTAGCTTATTGCACAGGACTTGCTCCCTTTTCCACATAACTATTTAATGAATTTAAGCTTCAGATTGTATAATGCCATAGTTGATAGGAGCCTTGAGCCTTTTCTCGGCGCTTTAAAAATTATGATTGCCGACCACTTTAAGAGGAAAATTTAATGAAGAAAATAACTTATAAATGATGCTGAGTTGGTGTTTGTCTCCTGTCCTTTTCCTAAGACTAGCACCAGATGATATCTGTCCAAATTGTTTATAAATTCTGAAGTACAATAGAAACATTTCTGAACCACAAGAATCCTTGTAAAATTTTGGTCACAAAGAATACATATTAATCATAAACAATGTCAAAAAGAAGAAATAAACACACTGGAATGACCCAACATATTATACAGTGTTTGTTGTCATTACTGCTGTTATGCATTGAGCAAGGAAGGACCCTAAAAAAGCAGAAGATGAATTGACAATTGCAGCTGAGTGTGAAAATATGAAAAAAAAGTCGCTCTTTTAGAGTAGAGATAGGTTTTACACAGAAAAAGCTTAATTTCTATATATGCAAAACAGTAGGAGGAGAAATGAAACACCGTTCAAAGGGGTTTGATTCTGTTATTTACTCATTATGTCTGACAAGGTATTTACCTTTTTGATTCTATATTGATTTGGTAAAACAAGGCAACAGCCATCTGCTTTTAAAGATAGCTCTTATCATGAAAATTAGTTCAAGGACAGACACACATGTGCGCGTGCACAGACTCATGCACGCACATACACACACACACACACACACACACACACACCAAGAACAATATTAAGAGTGTTTTACTATGTGCCAATTGCTATCAATATAAGATATTTTCAAGTGGGAACTGTGGAGAACTGTACTGAATATTTTTTTCTATATTTTATCCAGGCACATTTGACACGTAAAAAGCAATTTTTTTCCTATGATTGTGGGTAGAATGCTTCAATCTCCGATCATCCCTCAGTGGAACTAGGCCATATTCCACTAAGTGATTTCCCTCATCTACACTGGTACTATTTCAACCCAATCCCTACATTGCAGTCAAAGCAATATTTGCAAATCTTGTAATGCCTCTTGCTCTACTTAAAAACTAATATTGTTTGGCGTGACCTATAAAGTTCTGTGCAATCTGGTCCCTACCTCCCTCCTGAGCTTCATAATGTAATATCCCCCAATTCAATAAACCCTAGGACAGAGGCATTGAGTTTTTGTTCCTCATGCTGGCCATGTGTTCTTCCACCACTGAGAGGGTGCTCTTTCCTTTGTAAGTAAATCACCCTCCACACTCCAGCTTTAAAGTTCAGCAACACTGTTTTACACTTCGGCTTAGTTGTCACTTCCTCAGAAAGCTTTTTTTGACCCTCTTGTTTAGTTCAGGGGTTTTTGTTTGTTTGTTTTCTAATAACGTGCTGACAGATCTCAGTGACTTTCATCCAACAGACTTATCCTGTTTCGTCACTTTTATCTATTATAATAATTATTTACTCTATCTTCTTTTTCAAACTATGCATTCCTGAAGAACAATATTCTATTTCCTAAGGAAAATATTGTTTTCTAAGGAATACTCTATAATTGGGAATGTAAATTGGCACAGCCACTTTGGAATGCAGTATGGAGAGTTCTCAAAAGAACAAAAATGGATCTGCCATTTGATTTAGCAATCCTTCTTCTAGCTAAATACCCAGAGATTACAAAAATATTATTTAGGAAAAATATTGGAATCCCTGTGTTTAGAGCAATTTACCACAGTTGTGATATGGAAACAACCTAAATGATCCAAAACTGATAAATGGATAAAGAAGTTGTGGAATATATAATCAATGAAAGTCTATGTAGATGAAAAAAAGTTGAACAGAAGTATTAGTGATGATGCTAAGTGAAATAACCCAGAAAGAATATGAGAAGCACAGTTTCACTCATCTGCAGAATATAAAGAAACAACACAAATTTCTCAACAAAATTCGCAGGGTGAAAGACTGTGGCTTCAAGGTTATTGGTAGGTGGAAGGGAAGGAAGGAGGGAACAAGTTGGTGGTAAAGAGCATTGGGAATCTGGTGGTTTGTGTGGTGTGAAATGCAGAGATTGCGATCAGTCTTCATCTGGGACCTTATATGTGATATTGGATTCTGCCAACAGGAGGCACTAAAGAGAGATTGTCAGAAGGCAAGAGCTGGAAGAGTTTGCCTACTTTTTGCTTTCTTTATCTACTGCAGTAGATTCCACTTGAAAATGTCTCCCCTCTACCAGAACCAACCTTACTGCACCTCCTCAGAAATACCAGCACCAGCCAGCTGTCTGAGGCCTCTTCTAAATTCTAGATTCCGACAGTTTCAGTATTTTGTTTTTCGCTCAGTTCTAGAGGTGGTAGTTATTCCCTGAAGCTGTTATTCCTATGTTGTCTCAATATTCCCTTATATGTCAAACCAAATACATGTTTAACAAATTCATTTAATAAATTCTATGCTAAAAATGAAAAAAGAAATGCACAAAGATTGAGGTTTTGGTTCACTATCTTTTAGCATACTGATGTATATAAGAATGTCAACAAAAGGAAGAAAATCCTTAAAATTTCTGTATTCTTTGCCTTTAATTTTTTTGAATATCAGAAATTATAGGGGCTCAGTAACTTTACAAATCTGTGAAATCCTTGTAAATGTTTGTGAACATATTTTAGTGACTGGCATTATTCTGACAACTTGATTGTTTGTAAAAGATAGACTACTTAAATGGATCTACTCATGAGTCAGTGTAGAGAGCAACTGAGAACAGAGATGAAACCATTCAGTGGGTCCAGTGTATCCTCCAGTGACATGCAGTAAATGGTTATCCAAGCCAGCATAAAACTCAAAAGGAGAAAACAACTTGATGAATTATGATTGAAGGATCTAATAGTAATTCTGTTGATGTTTGACACATTTTGGATGAAAGCAGCACAGACTAAGCTATGTATTTATATAGGACTGAAATGGAGAGCCAGTGAAAGGAACTGGACTCAGTGAAAAGATGGCATTGGGGAAATAAAGAAAACTACCACTTCAATAAATAGACTAAGTGGAATTTATGAGAACTCACCTGAGCTATTTGACTGGGGTTTATAAAGCATCAAACCAGTTGAGGACAGGAAGAGTCCCTGAAACCTAGAATGTATTGTTCCTGAAGGAGGAGACAAACGAAAATCCATAGATTAGCAAAGAATAAAATTAGAGGCAACAAGATAGGAAGATTTTTATATCAATATAATTTATGTTTAAGGCGGAACTATTTCAATCAATGTGAATTGGTCTTGAATGTTCTGTGTTTAGAGGAGGAGGGTAAGTGATAGAAAGGCGTATGGAGGAAATATTGTGGTAAAAGTAAACCAGCATTTTGGTGGAAAAGTAAAAAAACATAATACAGTGAAAATAGGAAGAAATTAAGATTTATTTCCCTCCTAGAGAACTTGAGAATATGATGGACATGGTAAAGGTATTTTTGAAAGCCAGGAAGATGCAGCAATTAAATAAAATGATTCTGTCTATAGTGTTATAATGATGTGTGTGTGTGTGAAATTGTGATAAGGTCCCTATTTCAATGCATAAAACAGATTCCTTGGCTGACATACTAAATGATGTAGAATTTTCTTATTCTAAGAATTCCTTGAAATAAACAGGAGAAAAGGAAGGCTAAGAAGGAAATTTTGATAATGAAAAAAGAAAATATGACCTAGTCTAATATAAAGATATTGTGGCCACTTAAAATTTATGATCATATTATGTATTTTTAACAAATAATATATATTCCTAAACATTGATAGGCTTTTTTTAAACATTTAATGCAAAGTATTAATGTCTAAAATACTTCATTATATGTCTTACCTACTCATTTTATGATTTATGATTGTGCATGTATATTTCACAGACCATGGAAGGAAGAATAGTGATCTCCCAAAATGTCCACATTCTAATCCATAGAATTTCTGAATATGGTAACTCACATGACAACAGGGATATTACAAATTTGATTAAGGAATCTGAGTTGAGAATAATGTTCTGTATTAGTTAAGTAGTTTCAACTTAATCCTATGTATTCTTAGACATCAAAGTCATGGTAGAATAATATGCAAGCTATATGTGATCTTTAAAGCGGATACCTGTTCTATTGTAAAGAACCAGAGAAATGGTATCATGAGGCTGTTTCCATTTAAAAAATGGAATAAGTATTCACAAAATAGGAAAATTATGTGGCTTGTATAAGTTGAAAAAGGTTAATAATTAATTCTTCCTTGTATTCCCCAAAAGAAAACAGAACTGACAACATCTAGATTTTAGCCCAGTATGACTCAATTCAGAACAATAAGACAACACATTTATTTTATTTTACAATATCAATTGTGTGGTAATTTATACAGCAGCCATAGAGAAACAATGCAGGCCTACACAATGGGATATTTGTCAATAAAATAAATTAAAAACTTGAGAGCAATAAATGATATGAAGAAATATAAAATGGAGGTCAATAGAATCAACAACAAAAATAATTCTAGTAAAAATATTATTTTAGTTCTCTTTGTATTTGATATATAATTAAATTTAGCTTTTCATTGTACTTAAGTTTTAGCCCCAAAATATTATTCCAAGAATGTGTAAGTCATTATTTAAAATGGAATTAGTTTCCCATGGATTCGAGGCAGAAATATATTCTGCTGTTTATTATAAAAGTGGTGTTATCCATTGCAATAGTTAATATAAAGAACGTCATAAACACTATAATTTCCAATAGAAGTTAATTTAACTTTATACTTCTGAAACATTTTTATAAATTTATAAAAGCAAACCTTCAGAAAACATGCTCACTTCTAAACTTGTATGAAGTGAGTAAATATTTTATCAGGTTGTCAGATCACAGGCAGTATGTACTCAGTATGTTCATCAGTATGTACTGATTGCATTTAATTTATCATCAAAGTCATAGATATTATGTAATAAAGTATAAGAAATTTAGTAATAGTTTCATTTAATTGCACTTTGCAGATATTGTGGTTTTGTGTTTTCTTTTTGGCTTGCAAATTAACGGTTTGTGACACTGGGGCGAGCAAGTTTATCAGCACCATTTTTGCAACAGCATGTGTTTACTTCATGCCTTTGTGGCACAGTTTTGATATTTCTCATAATGTTGCAAAACTTTTTTTTTAATTACTTAATTTTATATTGTGACTTGTGATCAGTTATCTTTGATATTGCAATTGTAGTTTTCGGGTTCCAAAAGCCATGCCCATATGATGTCATACTTAAAAGTGTTGTTGAATAAGTTAATCTAGGCTAGATTAAAATACTCTTAGATCTGAGATCAAAACTGTTTACCAGAGGGGTTTAGGGTTATAAGCAGAAGGGGTTAAATTGGTAATCATGAAATCTTGAGAATGCTGATGGTGAACGCAGTATAATATATACATATATATATGTATATATATACATATATATATGTATTGATGTGACAATCTATTTTTTACAAATATAATATTGCAAAATTATGATATATAAGTTTTAAAGAGCTATATTGGAAAACATAAAAAATTGAAAATGAGGAAGGGGTTTATCTCACTATTAGACCTTATTAAAATAATTGGTTAAATAAATATGGAATAAACACAGCAAAATCTTCCACTGCATCACGCTCAAAAATATTTTGCTGCTCCACTGCTCCTCTAACTAATCTTTTGTGACTCTCAATACTTTGAGACAAAGCAAAATTAAAATTAGGCCAATTAATAACCTTGCAATTGTTTATAAATCTAAAAGAAGACTGTACATCATTCATTTTAAATCAAAAACTAGAATTATTAAGCTTAGTGCAAAAGTGATATTAATAGTTGAGGGAGGACAAAAATTATGCCTGTGTCCCAAAAACTTAACCAAGTTGTAAATGTATAGGAAAAGTTCTTTAAGAAAATCAAAGTGTTAAAAATTATAATAAAGTAAAACACCCTGACTGGGGAAAGTTTTAGTGACCCAGATAGAAGACCAAACAAGCCACAGCTATCCAGACTAGCCACAACTACCTTTTTCCACCCCCTAGCTATTGTAGTTAGTTCCCAATCCAGAAAAATGCCCTAAATTTCTTCAATTTTATGAAAGCTGAAAAAAATGTGAAAACTTCTGAAAACTTTGAAACCAGCAGAGGTTGGTTCATGAGATTTGCCTCCATATCATAAAAATGCAAGGTGAAGCATTAAATGCTGATGTAGAAGCTGCATTAAGTTACTGTGATTAAACTAAGAACATTAATGAAGGTACATTCATAAAAAAACAGATTTTCAATGTAGATGAAAGAGCCTTCTATTAGAAGAATATGTTATCTAGGACTTTCAGGGCTAGAGAGAAGTTTAATGCCTGGATTTAAATCATCAAGTACATAATGACTCATATTTAGGGACTAATACTGCAGCTGGTTACTTGAAGCTGAAACCAATGCTAATTTTATCATTCAGAAAATCCTGGAGTTCATAAGAATTTTACTTAAATTTACTCTTTCTGTGCTTACAAATAAAGAAAGCCTGGATACGACCAAATCTATCTATGATGACTTATTGAATGATTTATGTCTGATTATGAGAACCTGTTCATAAAAAAATCATTTCCAAACAGTGCTGTTTGTTGGCCATGCTCCTGTCAATCAAAGGATCTGAAGAGGATGTAATGGGAGATTCATGCACTTTTCATGCTTGCTGACACAACCGCCATTCTTCATTACTAGTGTCAATGAGTTATATTTACTTTCAATGCGTGTTACTTAAACACTTTTTGTATGGCTATCACTGCTATAGATTTTGATTCATCTGATGAATCTTCTCAAAATCAGTTAAAAACCTCCATAAAAGAAACTCACCATTATAGATGTCATTTAAAAAAGTCTTCATTATTTCTCCTTCTGATCTATTTTACTTAGCATAATTCCCTCTAGTTCTATACATGTACTTGGAAATGTAAATAATTCATATATTAAAGCTGTGTAATATTCCATTGTGTTTACATACCAAATCTTTATCTACTCATCTGTCAATGGGCACTTCGTTAGTTTTTAAATCTTGGCTGTTGTAAATAATGCTGCAATAAATATGTGATACACATATTTCTGCAAAACAGTGTTTTTATCTTATTTGGTAAATACCCAGAAATGGGACAATAGAATTGTATGGAATTCCATTCACATTTTTTTGAGAAGTCCCCATTCTACTTCCATAATGGTTGTGCCAATTTGCACTCTCACCAATAGTGTAAAAGGATTCCCTTTTTCCATACCCTAGTCATTCTTTTTTCTTTCCAGACTTTGAAATAATATCCATTCTCACAGGTGTGAGGTGATATTTTATTTTCATTTCCCTAATAACAAAAAAGGTAGACCATCTTTTCATGTTCCTATTAGTCACCTGTGTATCTCCTTTGGGGAAATTTTTATTCAGATTCTCTTCACGTTTTTTGATTGGGTTGTTTGTTTCTCTGTCTATGTAGGGTCTTTGTGATACCATAGAAATCGTAAATATTTGTGTTCTATTTTCTTGAAAATTCCAGTTGGATTTGCATGGGTATTCTCTTAAACCTATATATTGCTTTAGTTAAGATGATCATATTAATTATGTTAATTTGTACCAACCGTAAGTGCAGACTATATTTACATCTCTTTGTATTTCCTCTATTTCATTTAACAATGTTTCATAGTTTTTATTGTACAGGTGTTTCCATCTTTCTGTTAAATATATTCATAGGTATTTATTTTTTTTATTATGAATGGAAACAAAAATTTCATTTTAGTATAAATTGAATAAAATTTAATTTTTCTCTCTCATTACTTATAAAATAAAATAGATTTTATATATATTAATTTTATAGCTTGTCTTTATGCTGTATTTATTAACATATGTATCAGTTTGACTATCATCGGTGAACTCTTTATTGCTTTCTACATATATGATCATGTCATCTACAAATAATGATATTTCTTCTTCTTTTCCAATTTGGATTCCTTTTCTTATCTTGCCAGATTGCTTTTGCCACAAGCTCCATATGATGTTTAATAGCAGTGATGAGTGAACATCCTGGTCTCATTACTGATTTTGGAGAAAATCTTTATGTTTTTCATCACTAAATATGATTTTTTCTTTGGATTTATTATATACGACTTTTGCTATATTAAGTTATACTCTTTCTACCCCTATTTTTATCATATAGGTGCTGAATCCTGTGTGAGATGCTTTCTCTGCATCAACTGATATGACTATATGGTTTCTCACTTTCTATTTTATGTGGTACATTACAATAATAAATTTGCATATGTTCAATAATCTTAGCATCACCAGGATAGATATCACTGGGTCATCATGTATGAGCCTTTTGATGTACTAGTGGATTAGGTTGACTAATAATTCTTTAATTTTTTTCATCTATATTCATCAGAGGTATTGATTTGCAATTTTATTATTTTGTTATATTGTTTTTTGTTCTTGGTATCAGTGTAATGCTGATCTCACAGAAAGTGTTTGAAGTTTTCCTTGTTCTTTAATTTTCTGAAAAAGTTTGAGTGTCTAATTTTTCTCTAGATGGTAGAACTCAGTAGCAAAGCCAAGTGATCCCAGTAATTCATTTTTAAACAGTTTGATTATTTCTTTAATTTCCTTGCTTATAAAAGGGATGTTTAAGTTTTCCATTTATTTTGATTCATTTTAAGTAGCTATATGGTTCTAAAAAATGTACCCACACTGCCTAGGTTGTTCATTTTATTGGTATAGCTGTTCATAGCAGTCTCTTACTATTCTTTGTATTTCTGAGGCATAAATTGTAGCTTTTCCCCCTTTTATTTATAATTCTATTCATTAGAAATTTCTCTTTTTCTGCAGTAAGCCTAGCCAAAGTTTTACTAATTTGGCTTATTTATTCAAAGAACCAGTATTTAATGTTTTGATATTCTGTTTTCTTTTTGATTTCTATTTCATTTATTTTTGCTCATGTTTTATTATTTAGCACCATGACTTCTCTTTGAAATTGTCTCTGTCTTTGTTGTATTTTTCGTTTTGTTCTTCCATTGTTCTCCATTTTAATTTTTTATCAGGTAGTTTATTTAATTCTGTTGCCCTAAAATTTTTCCCAGGCATTTTATTTTGGTCCATCATTTTGTGTATATTTCTCTATCTCTTTATTCTGTTGGAGCTTCTATTTCTCCGGGTTAGTTTTTCCTGATGTAATAGTCTTGTGTGAGAATATCAAGTTGCAGAATATAGACCAGGGATTTTGTTCCAGAATATTGGATGTTTCATTGTTGTATGATCTTTACACTAGTTAAAACTGTTGAATCTCTACATGCAGCAATGAATAGAGGTCTGAGAATCAAGTCTACAAGGTTTCAATTTGTATAGAGGATGCAAAAGTTTTGCCCAGAGTCTAAGACATAGATACCAATGTACAAAGAGAGATACCCAAGAGTTACAGGCCCATTTCATAAGCAACTTGAAGTCCCAACAGAGGACAGTGATGAGAAAGAGTTCGGAATTGGCCATAGCACAGTAGACTCCCCTACGAGAGTTTCTCAGTCTACTAACTAAGCAGGAGTCCTATCAGGGAATGGCATAAACAAATCATAGTGTCTAGGGGAGGAAGCTCTAGCAAGCAGCAAGCAGATATGCAAAATTGTTCAACAATAGTCACATGCTGGTGTGAAACAGCTATTTTAGTGGAGTCTCTCTAATGATCCTCCTTGATAGAATGGGATGCTGTTTGCAGGAGATTACTCAGTTATCTGCACTGAGTTTTCAGACCTGGCTGTCTGTCTCTGGCAATTTGTAGAGTTGAAACTGTGAGCACAAACTAACTCATACAAGTGCACTAATGGTAGAAGTTGGGGGCGATGTTTTACCCTTGGACCTCCAGCAGGATGTCTTATTTCAAAAGGAGGCTAGTTCTCTTTTTACTGCATGAAAAAATGTTGACATCAGGTATATGTGCACTTTATCAGCTGCAGATTCTGTGTCCTTTTTCTTTGCTACCTAGAAGCCTGTCAGTCTCCAAGGAAAAGCCCTTTCATTTTCTATACCAGATGCTACATGCTAATAAATTAGTTCTTAGGAGGATCACCTGATAGGTGGAGAAACCCTTCAGCTCTGGAGATAGTGCCTATATCACTCGTCCCTCCACACAAACCCCAGGATCTCCTCACCAAGTAGCATGGATATCAAGAGCAATAGGCTTCTCCTATCATTAGTAAAGATGTATGTCACACTGTGTTGTGGAGATGCTAGTCCCTGTTACTTTTCAGAAATTCTCATGGTTAAATGAGTATAAGGTATTTTTGTCTATTGTGAAGAGGTGAGCATGAGATACTAAGAGCATATTATCACATTATTTATTGGATGAGCTCTGTTTTATTGATATTATTGGTTCAGTATTTAGTACATTATTTCAATCAACTCTTTGTAATCAAAATAACTCATGCAAACTTGAGAGGGTATGCATATTGCTGCCTACTCAGTAAACAACTATACCTGACACTAAACAAACACTCAATAAATAGTTGATTTCTGAATAGAATATCTAATAGGTAGTTTTAATTATTCTTTGTTTTTTTAATCATTTCCCTATTGAAGAAAAAGATACTGAATGCTATGATGTTGAATTCTTTCTGTCAATTGGAACAGAAGCAGTAGTTGATTCCTGTCAGATTTTCCAGTGTACAGTCTGCTGAACAGTATTTTGAATTTTATTCCACTAATGTCATTTCAATATCAGAGTACTATAGTGCCAGGCTTACATTTTATGGCACATATTCACAACATAGTTTTATGAAATATTTAAGTTTCTTTATTGCAGCACTTTAAGAAAATTATCTAACATTTGATTTGTTTCTTTATATAATAAGATCAACTTCAAGTAAAATGTTTTATCCATTGAATTATTCAGTTGTCAAAACAAATCCGCCTGAATATCCTAAGTACTTACTTCAATTTTGATTTTTATAAATATTTTACTCAAAAACGTGTTCTTAAAATGTGTTAGATGTACCCTTTGATTTTATAGTGTGAGGAAATTCAAGCAACTGTAGTAGAAATTATTTCCTGCTTCATTATTGTTGCATTAGTGCTTTTCCCCCATATCTGTGTTTGAATACATCATTATGAAGGCATTTTTTGAAAATATGTTAATGTCTGCAGTACTATCCTCACTCTAAATTCTGTCTAAACTGCTGCTACAGATCTTAAGAGTTATAGTGATTTTATATGTTTCCTTTCTTACTGTTTTGCTACGAGTGATATCTATGTGTTTTTATTGGTATTATTATTTTGGATTATATGGCAAATATGAATAACAAAATTATGAGTGATGACTTTTTCTGTTTGTGCATTATAGTCTATTGATATTTCAATACCTAGAGACTTGATACAGACTTTACTACAACCTGAATTTTAATTTTATTGTTTGAGGATGTGTCAAACGTCAAAAGAGGTTTGTAAATATTTTTCAGGTATAAAGAAATCCATCAATCATAATTTCCATATCTAAAATCAAATTATTTTTATAAGAATTTCAATACTGACAGTGCACAACTCTACATAGATTAAATGAATTGGATAATACTATAAATGTAAAAATGGTATTTAGATCTTCAATTTCTTTGTATTATAATGATTGCTTGTTCAATCGTCATCAAATGTAGTGGATATTTGAACATAGTGCCTGAAACCTGAAACCCTAAATTCCTGAGAGAAATCTCTGGTGGTAAACTTTGGCATTGGTTTTGACAATTATTTTTCTGACTTTGACTCCAAGGCAAAAGCAACACAGTAAAAAATAAACAAGTGGAACCAAGTCAAACTAAGACAAAAAACTTATTTTATAGCAAGAAATACATAAAAATGAAAACAGTCTACTCATTGGGACATAATATTTGCAAATCATATATATGTGTATATCTATATATACAAATATTTATTTAATTATTAGTATTCAAAATATAGAGATAAGCTATACAAGTTTATAGTAAAAACCATCAATTTAATCAATCAATTAAATCAGTCAATTTAAAATGGGCATAGCTTACTAAGTCACTTTTATTTTATTGCAGGAATATTACACTATGGCATTACATAATTTAAGTTTTTCATTACTGTACTCATTGTCTGCATATAATATATTAAGCTACCACTGGCTTTAAATTTTATCTTGAATTGATGTTAAATAAGTTCACTTGGTCAAAAGAGATTCAATATCACTGACTATTAAATAAATTAAACCACAATAAAATATTACCTCCTACCTGTAAGAATAGCTATTATCAAATATAAATAAATAAAAGTGTTGATGAGCATGCGAAGAAAAGGAAACTCAGGGGAAGGCAAATTAATATGATCACTATCGCAAAAAGTATGAGGGTTCTTAAAAGTATTAAAAATAGAAATATCACATGACCTGTCCATTATGTTATGTGTTTTATTCAGAGGAAAACAAAAATATTAAATATAAAAGATATATGCACTTTCATGTTTTGTTGCATCATTTACAATAACCAAGATATGAAAATGACTTGTTTGACAATCAATGCACGGGAAAGAAAATGTGATATATGTATACCATAAAATATTATTTATCCATAAAAATCTTGCCATTTGCAAAAACATATATGGACCTTGAAGGATTATACTTAATAAAATAATTCAGAGAAAAAAAATCATTATTTCACATATATGTACAATTTAAACACAAGCAAGTGAAAAAGCAAAGACAGCACAGTTCAAAATGTAACTACATATATCATTGTATGTTCCTAGATTTTATTATGGTGCTAATTTTACAACACATATAAATATTGAATTATTAAGCTATACATAAGAAACTAATATAAATGTATTGTTATATCTAGGTGGTTTGAACTATTCACAAATCCTTATTTGTTACATGATGTGAGAGTGGGTGAGCAGTGTGTAAATACTGACATAAAGGTAGATGAAAAATTTGAAAAATCGAGATAAACAGAATGTGGAGGTAAATTATTTAGCAGAAGAAATCTTCAATATTGATAAAATGATCCTATTGATAAAATGACTGTATTCTGTATAAAAGATGCCTCAAATAATTTTCATCTAAATGGAGACCAGATTTCAAGGCTTCGAAGGGCAGGATAACAACCTTTTTAGGGAGAAATACTAAAGTTTGTAGCTTAAAATGAAGATTATATAATATAGGCCACTCGTGTACAAGGCTATGCCATTGAGATTTGTGTAAGCACAATACATGACATCTCACAGTACAGAAATTGCCTGGGGACACATTTTTTAGAAGGCATTCCCATTCATTCAGCAGCACATGCTTGTTATTATTGATGAGATATTCAAAAGTTTATTTACTTGTTCACACTAGGAAATATCAGGAATCAAAGGACACTTAAACTGCAGCATGAATAATAGAGACAAATTAATACTAGTGAATAAAATGTATTATCAAGTACATATGAGTAGGAAGTCATTAATTTTGAGAGAGAGACTGTTAAAAAAGTCAACAGGTATTTACAGATGTACACTTGGCAAAAGCAGTTACCATTAACTTCTATCTTTTTAGATATTCAGTCTATATAGACAGGGAAGCAAGATGTAAAGATAATGTTTTTATTATAATAGCAAAGTATATTAGGTTTTATTTAATAATTTCATTGTTATCAGGCTAAAATGGAATTGCTGGCTGCAGTATGATTGCAATAATATTATCCTTATACAAAGTATTGTGCCATTCATCATTAAATAATTTTAAATCAAAATGTTAATTGAGGATATGCTCACCCCAAGATTGGCAAATTTGCTTGTTATAATAATAGATTACAAAGTATGGTGGTGCATAAAAAGAAGCTGAATTCACCTAACCCCTCATATGCAATAACTCTAAAACTACATAAGCAACAATTTACATGGAAGAACTAAAAGTCAGGTAAATAGAGCTTACACAACAAAAGATAAAAGTAAGCATCAACATAGATAAAACCACAGAAATATGCTCTTACCCAGGAAGAAATACCATCTTCTGTGATGCAATTCTCAGTTAGGAGGGATCTTGAAGACAAGAAAATTTCACCTGAGGAGTCAAGAGAGAGCTGCACCCTGCATTGAGTTCATCAGTTTTTTATGTCATGCCCAGTAGAGATGAGCCCCCTGGAGCTCATCACACAGACTGAATGAAGGAAGAACTTGCATTCTATTTCCTTGAAAATTGTTGTAAGTTTGATAGTAATTGAACTGCAACTATATATTGCTTTGAATAAGATGGCCATTTTAGCTGTGAACAAATGGCACTTCATCAAACTTATAAGCCTCTGTACAATTAAAAAACCCACAAAAACAAAGTGGAAGAAGATATTTGCAGTTCATACACTTAACAAGGGGTTAGTCTCTCCTCTCTGCAACACCCCCATATATATATATATATATATATATATATATATATATATATATATACACACATGAACACAAATAAACATGAAATATATCTCTCTATATGCATGTATATTAACAATAACAAAAGTCATTATAAAATGGACAGATGTGAACACACATTTCTCCCCTAAAAACAAAAGGGTAACCAACAGGCATATTAAATTTCTGTATATCTCTTGATATTAGGTAAACGCAAATCAAAACTACAATTAGATATCACCTCATACATTTGAAAATGACCTATATCAAAGACTGAAAATAACATGGTTCAGCAATAATCTGGAGTAAAGACAATGTTCCTACACTTTTAGTAGAATGTAGGCTAGTGGAATTTTTATGGAAAACACTATGGAAATTTCTTAAAAATATAGAGAACTATTATTTTATTCAGTAATTCTGCACTAGGTTTATATCTGAAGAATACCAAAACACTAGTCAGAAAGGATTGTTACTCCCCTGCTTCATAGAACCACAATTCACAATAGGCAAGTTATGCAATAAACTTAAATGCTAATCAAGTGAATCCTGGAAAATGATGTGGCTTATGTACTGAATTGACTTCTATTTACTTATTAACAATGATGAATTCTTGCCTTTTTCAACAACCTGGATGTCACTGTATTAAGCAAAAGACCTCAGAAAGAAAAAGGAAAACACTGGATGTTTTCATTCATATAGGTAAGATAAAGAAGAAAAATCAACAAACTGACAAAAACAAAACTCTCAGGATTCTAAACCAAGTATGCAGTTGCCATAAATGATGGATGTGTAAATGGGAGGAACCTGGGATTTCAGCAGTAAAAATGTTGGTGAAGGGCATTGTGTCTCTGGTGGTAGATATTATGTAATGTGCACATTGACTGAGGTGCACATCTATACTGGAACTTTTATAGCTCTGCAAACTAATGAATCAATATATATTTTTTAAATAGAGGATTTTAAGCAAGAGAAACTGACTTATCACATACAAATTTAAAACCTTAAGATCATTAGCAAATTTTTCAGACATTTTAGAACTCAGAATAGAAGATCATGGCATATGCAAAGTTCTGAAAGGAAAATAAAATATGAACCATTAAATCTATAACCAGAAAAGTCAATTTTCAGAAATAAAGGATTGCTTACCAGAGAAGCAAAACCTTAAAGAATTTATAACCACTAATCTGATTTGTAAGAATAATAGAGACATATCTAAATTTAAAATAAATAATATCTAACAAAAAGTATGTTACAAAATATTTGTGTAAAAATATACAGATATAGCAAAAGTTGTGAGTCAGTAACTTATTAAGGAAGCAGAGAGATGAAAATATAATAGAATTAATGAAAGTCACAAGAATTACAAGACACATATAAGATAAATATGTAAAATGATATATAAGAAATATAAAATAGAGATGGAAAATGCAAATTTTCACATGTGCACAAAATATAAGTAGCTATCAACCCAAAAGAGAATACACAGAGAAAGTTAGAACTGAATCTCATGGTAAAAAAAAGCACAATTGCATTGCTTAGCTTGTTTCTGTTCCTTTCTTTCTGTCTCTTAACTCTTATTAAATTATATTCTGAGTTCCAAGTGATAAAGAGAAATTTTGTTTCTTGCCAGATCAGACAAAAATAGTCTTCATATAAGAATAAAACATGGAATTATGGTAATACATTTACATTAAAATCTATCCTATAGTCTCTAGATATTAAGCAGGTTTGCTCTGCCCAAATAGCACAATACGATTTTTCAGATCTTGCATGATACTTAGGGAAGGCTGAGTTTTTGCTGACTTGAGGTGGAATGGTCTGACAGGAATCAGGCGGAGATGACAGATCCAGTAAACTAGCTCCAAATTTCCAACAGGGATACAGAGCTTCCCAATGGGGGTGCCATACCCTCACCACACCATCCAGTTTAATATCTGTTGATACTCTAATATCAGTCGTGGTTCAATTCTAAAATTCATACCAAGTTTATATCTAGAATACAGTTTGAGGTTGATTAGAATCCAAACAGCTATAAAGATAATAAAAGATCTCTGCCTACCCTCTTTCTTGTCCTCTATCTTGTGCCCTAACTCCAACTATCCATTTTTTTTAGTTGTTTATCTGTGTCCTTTATTATATCTTTAAATAAGTAGTAAATGTGTTTTTCGGAGTTTTGTGAGTCACTCTAGCAATTAACCAAACCCAGCAGGAAGTTGCTGGAAACTGACCCATGACTAGGTGATCAGAAGAACAGTTGATCACCTGGACTTGTGCCTGGTGTCTGAAGTGTGTCTGTGTATGTGGAAGGCAATCTTACAGAAGTGAGTTTTTAAACTGTGAGAACTGGACTAGCTCTGAGAAGACAGTGTGTGAACTGACTTGAATTCTCAGATAATCCGCTGGTGTCCGAGAATTGTTTATTGAGGTGGGATAAACCATTAATGCACACACATGTTAGAACAGGGTCCAGGAGACCCAAATGCACTCCTTCTATTTCCAATAAAATTGTATTGGAATATACATAAAGAAACATGCATAAACATGTTTCCTCTTTAAAAAATATGATAAAGTGAACTGTCTTATAAGCACCATCCTTATTTTTTTTCAAGATTATTTATATGCTTTCTTAAAATTTGCATGTATTTCAAAACAGGTAAAATTGACATATGGTGGCTATATGGATATTCATTATATTATCGGTATACATATATGTTCATATATTATATGTTATATAATATATTTTTGTTTCATTATTTCAAATGACTATATGCTTTTTTAAGATACTGAATTCATACCTCAGTCTGTGTGCATTTCACATCACAACCACCACCAGAGTTCTTGTTTCCTTTACCATTCATTTTTGTTTTTGTTTTTGTCTTTGTTTTCAGGACAAGTAAAGAACATAATTTATCACATTAAATACTCAATTCAAAAGAAACTCAGGAGTACAATATATCAAATAATTCCAAAACAGCTAAATTTTAAAATGAATATAGTAGAATATATAAACAATCATAATGTAAGCTTGAGTCACAATTCCTTAATTTAGAAAAGTTAAAAATCAGAATTATCAGGAAGAATTAGGTAATTAAAAAAAGCAAAAAAAAAAACACAGTATGATGAAAGTAAAATTCAAATATTTTGGAAACTTATCTTTCAAAACCAGTTAATATTAATAACAATAAAACTAGTTTAAAATATTAAAAAGAGATAATATTTGGGCATAAAAGATAAATATGAATCTTAGCTCTACACTTGTATACTATATAACCTTAAGAAGATTTTTTAGCGTTGGTTTCTCATCTATAAAATGGGGATCATAAAATCCATGGCATATGGCTATCCTAAATAAGATAATATGCCAAGTGCTTGAATAGATCTCATAAAAAAATCACAATCAAAGAAATTGAAGGGGTAATAAAAAGTCTCCCTAAAAATAAAAGCCCAGGAACAGATGCCTTTTTCAATGAGTTTAACCAAATCTTCAGAAAATAATTAATACATATTTTACTCACACTCTTCCAAAATACTGAAGAACAGAGAACACTCCCAAACAAACTCCATAAACAAACTCCATAAACAGGTATGCCTGTTTTTAAGTGGGGTTTCTTTTTACTTTATGTAACATCTTTAAATATTTTTTGTAGAACTGGTTTTGTGGTGACAAGTTCTCCTACCTTTTTCTTATTGATAATGCTATTTATCATTCCTTCAGTTCTGAATGATAATTTTTAAGGGTATAGCACCTCAGGTTAAAAATCCTTTTCTTTCAGGTTTTGAATATATCATGCCATTCCCTGTAGAGTTTCAGGCCCAGAGAAATCTGCTGAAATTCTAATGAGGACTCCTTTGTATGTGACTCATTTTACTTTGGATGCTTTTAAGATTCTTTATCTTGTATTTTTAGTATTTTGATGATAGTGTGTGTAGGTTTATATCTGTTTGTGTTTCTTTTATTAGGGACTCTGAACTTCTTGGGTCTGGAAGTTTGCTTCATTCTTCATCTTCTGGAAGTTCTTAGTTATTATTTCTTCACAGTTTCTTCCTCCCTTTCTCTCTTTTCTCCTTCTGGGACTGCTATAATGTGAATGTTGTTTCTTTTGATCTTAACCCTTAGGTCTATAAAGCTGTCTTCATATCTTCACATTTTTAAAAATCTACTTCTTGGTTTTCTTCAGTGCATTCTTCTGCCCGATCTTCTAGCTCACTCATTCTATTGGATACTTCATCCATACTATTTTTGAGTCCCTCTATCGAATTCTTTAGATCAGCTATTGTGTTCTTTATTTCTTTGGCAACTATCTTGAGCTGTATTATTTCTATTCTCTTTTTATTTTGTTGTTCATTTTCTTCCTCTATTTTTCTTGATTTTCATGAGTATGTTTATCACTGTTACCCTAAATTCATCCTCAGGCAGTTTGTAGACATCTGTTGCATTCAGATTTTTTCCTGGGTTTGATTGGATTTATCATTTTACATATATTCCTCTGTGTCTTTGCTTTGTTTGACATTCTGTTTATTTCTGCAGATTAGGTTTCCCTGCAGTGACGGCCTTGTATAGGGTTTTTATTTGCACTGAGTAAGCCTGGATCGTGGGTTGGACACTGGAATATCTTGAGTCTGTGGTGTCACCACTGGTTATATTTGTTGAAGTTTTCATGTGGGCCTTTTTTTTTGCCAAAGTTGTCTATTGGGCTGGAATTTATGTTGGGGATGCAGAGCTTTACCCAGTATCCTAGCTCCCAACTTAATGACCATCTTGCTGTTGACCCACAATCGACAATCAGACTGCAGTCTCACCTACACAAAAGGTGGTGACAGTGGGTAGCTCTGACTCTCCCTCTGGGAGACTGTCTCTTCTTTCTTTCAGCTTGAAGATTGGATTTCTCACTGGTGGATCCTTAAGCTCCAAGGCAATATGGTGGGAGGGAGTTAAGGTGGGTAAGTTCCCATAGCCACCTTCTAGGTGGTGTCCAGTGTAATTTTCTCTCCAGGCCTACTGTTTAAACTACTGGGTCCTATGCCTAGACCCTCACCCCTGGCTCTGTGTCTGGATCCTGCTGAGTGGGGCTCTACACTTCTTTCAAGATTCCAGGGAGTGCCAGGTCTTCTCAAATTTCCGCCCTATCTGCTGTGACCTGAATACTGAGTCTGAGTCTGTGGTATAGCTCTGAACCTGAATATTTTCTCCTACCCTCTATTGCCATGATTGCTTCTGTGTCTTTATGACCTCTCTGCTTGCTTTTCTTCAGTGCTTGTTTCTGAAAAACTGGTGATTTTTTCATTGTTCTGTGGGGAGGACTCTTACCAGGTTACCTCCTTGGCCAGAAGTCCTCCCCAGACCCACCGATACATCTTTTAAGATTTTTTTTCTCATAAGTGTAAATAAAATATATCTCTCCTTCATAATGATTTGGTTGCAAATTATGGTCAAACAGATTTGGGTAGAACTCTGAAGTTAGAAACTTAATGCTAATCATCAGGAAAATGTATTCTGTTTTTGGCAATCTTCAAAAATTGTCAAAATAGAGAATAGAGAATTACTAAACTAGAGAATGATTGCCATTCAGAGAATGATAGTATATTTTTAACCTTCTCCTTAGACTAAGGCAGAGAAAAACTGATCACAAATTAGAAATCACCACCATGAGTCTTATTTTTAATTAAATGAGAAAATAAAGTGAAAAAGTGAGAAAATAAATATTTTAAAGTTAAGCACCTATGAGAAATTTTTATTTTGCCATTATTTATTAAAGTCAGATGGAGGAATCTCTTAAATATTAAAGTTGTGAGGAAATTACCAATTTTTATCATCTAGTGGGTTTTATTTTGTAACTGAATAACTCATATCTTAAGTTTCAAATTAAAAATAAAAGATATCTGTGCTTATTTATACCTTTCTGTATGTGTGTCTGTCTTCTCATGTATTATAAACGCATATGCTTTGGTAGGACGCATTCATGTCTAATTGGCACATGAAGGTACTTTCATAAATTACTAGACTCAGAATATAATATAAATTATTCTGAATATTTCTTTTGACTTAGGAAAAAATTGGTGAGAAAAACCTAGGATAACTTCATTGGTTTCACTTACACAGATATGGATATAAATGGCATAAATCTTTACAATTTCAACATGCTAAATGAAAATTAGCATTATGAACTAAATAATAATAAATGTTACTATAAAGCAAAACAATTAAGCATGTTAGATTTGTATAAAAATATTCATAGTGCTAAAGTTTTATATATCATTAATAAAAAGCTTTAACAACTAAAAATAAATAAATGGCACAAATCATCCACCAGGAAGATGCATGTAGTCTGAAAGACAATGGGATAGGAGAATTAAAGAAAATAAAGTTTTAGGCAGAATAAACCTTATTAGTGTAATTCAAAATTGTTTACTTTAAAATTCCACTCCAGGGAGAACTTGAAGCTATGTGCAGATATTAAATTATGGTTAAACATGGCAGATGCCATTCTAGGACTACTAATTCTTGTTAATATTTCATATGCAGTTTTCTGAATATCTGATAGAATGACCTCAAATTTCCACTATGCTAATTGATGAGAATTAGCTGAATACCTAATAAGCAAAATAATTTATTTGACCTGACAAAATTTTATGAAGTATGAACAGGACTAAAATGAAGCATATTTGCCACAGGTCACTTAACCAAATCTAACTTGATATGAGGAATGCCAGACTTGATTTTCCTGCTTCAGAAAACTTGCTTGAGAGGTAAATGACTTGAGCAAATAAAATACACTCTATAACAATGTATTTTATTTGTCTTCCCAATATGTTTACTAACTTGAAGCATTAGAGCTTAAGTAGGTATATTAAATAATAAGAATATATTAAATATCTAGAATAATAAATGGAATATCTCTGCATACAAAGAAACGAAGGTGTATGCTTTGGTAAAAAGGAATGGAGATTAATGTGCAAGGAAAAAGTTTTTTGTATAAATATTTAAGTTAAAACAAAAAATCTATGACGTATTTATATAAGATCAAATATTAACTTTTTCAATTAATAAAAGAAAAATCATATACATAAAATGAGGAAGCTTTTGATAATATATTGCAAAGTGTTTGAGGTATTTACCTAGAAAGGATTTATGCCTCAAGCCAATAATCTCTATCACGGAACATAAAAGCTGTCAGGATTACATGCCTTTGTCTAAATAAGAAATTAAAATTGTTTTTTAACTGGGTTCAAATAATTGTTTTAAAAATCTTTTAGCACTTTGTCAAAACATACCAAACCCCTCCAAAGTCAACAAAGATTTTTATAAAAGGTTTTAAAGTAAAATATCTTATTTCCTGATATTCCCCTTAAAAAGATCATGCTCTCTCTCTCTCTCTCTCTCTCTCTCTCTCTCTCTCTCTGTTTGTGCAAAAAGATTAAAGATGTAAGGTTTATTTGGTATGGTGAAATATTATGGGAAGCACTGTCAAAATAAAAAAGTGATGATCAATCTTTTAGCATATATTTATGTAGAAATATGAACATTATAATGTGTGTTCTAAGAGTAATTGAAAATTCTTTTAAAAAGACTTTATACTTGCCATTCTGGTCATTACTTTAAGATATTGTACACCACAAAATTTAACAAACAATTGTAGTTTAATCAGTTCTTTGGCTATAATAATTTTAAAGACTGTTGCCACTTACAAAAAGTATTAGTTGCCCTGATGATTTTTATGTTCAAAGAGATTCATAGAAGGGACTTAGACAAAAATTTTAAAATGAAAAAGTATCATAATATTGAACTGTTAAGAAAATACAAATATTATAAAATTGTCACTGTTCTAAATACCTGATTATATAAAATAGCATTCAAACTGTAACTAAGAACCTGTATGATTTCTCTAGTCTGTCACTTGAATGTACTTTGGTCATGATATCTGAAAATATAGAGTGATTTTCCTGGAATTCACACTGAACTCATAGGCTGAACCTCAATCATTAACCTTTGTTTTTTCATGTGATCCCTGGGAAATGCCTCAGTTATTGTTTAATAAGGAATTACAGGTGACCTCAAAGTAAGGATTTCCAGGAATAATTTCCAGGTCCCAGATGAAGCTGACTGCAGAAGGTGAACAGTGTTTTTCAAGTTCACAGTTAAGGCACCTCACTATTATTTATCATTTTTCTCCTTCTTAGAGCTCTAACTCTGACTGAGTATTTTTCTGCTTATTAGAAAGCTAACTAAAAGCTGCTGGTTTCTGACTCTCGTACTTCTGTCTCCAAACTTTTCACCATGAGCTCTTTTTCAGTCTGTGTCTTACTTCGCTAGTACTCTCTTTTTCAACAAGTCAGGCAAAGGCAAAACATTTCTTCTTGATAGTCCAACAAAATACGACCTTGTTAACTAATCAGTCTGACAGTTGGTTATGTCAACTCTAGAGAGCTCAAAAGAACCTGAACTAGTTTCTGTTTCTGCTAATGTGAATTCCTGCTGGACAAAAATGTAAAGTAACTAGAACACAGGTATGGATTCCACAGCTTGAAAAAAAAATGCCATTCTGCTTAAAATACTGGTGAACTACTTGGGCCCACAGGATTCCCATTTAAAATTGCCATTTGAGTTTTGCTTTAACAATCAAATTCTGTGGTTCAATTTTGAACATGGCAAATTCAAACTTGCCAAGGATGTTAGAAGCGCAAACTATCAGATTTTTTTTGAGGTGTGAACTTATACAACTTAGGAAATCTTAGCTGTTACT
This sequence comes from Solenodon paradoxus, assembly GCA_004363575.1. Lineage (NCBI taxonomy): Eukaryota > Metazoa > Chordata > Mammalia > Eulipotyphla > Solenodontidae > Solenodon > Solenodon paradoxus. Next base: position 1,040,967 of record RJWH01000116.1, on the reverse strand, counting down.
GTGGTTAAGATAGTGTCACATCATATATCATATGTGGGTATATCAGAAATCTGGATTTACCTCTATGGGTAAAAGGCTCTGTTACAATCAGATAACAGGCCAACTGCATCAATCATTTTGTAATTTTACTTGTTCTATCATGTTGTTAGGTACAGATGGACAATGGAAATGTATGACATGACCTTTTTCAAAGATGCTGAAATATTGCATACCCTAATAATTATATATTCTAGTCTGATCCTATTCATAAACCATATTAGTCTTTTATTCTATGTGGCAATCATCTATATAAAGGGGTTTTATTCAGTCAGGAATATATGAACTTAGATATTTGACTTCTTCTGTTATCAAATATTCTACCCTAAATTTCCCATAAAACATCAAAGTTAAGCTTTTTTGTTCATAAATTGTGGCATGTAGACGTTCCTGGTAATTAATTATAGATAATTCACTTTTATATCATGACTCCAAGTTATTTTCTGAGTTGAGCCTTATTTCCAAGATTCAGAAAATATTATTTGGAGAAAACCATCATAAATTTCTTTATTTTCACAACAGGATTTCAACACCACTAAGTTAACTTGGATAATGTTCAGTCAGAAGTATTACCTTCTGTAGTGTTCAGACACACTAATTGCTCAGCAAGGAAGAACTTGTGCACTCTTTGGAGGAAAACAATGCTGCTTTTTTCACAAATTGTCCAGGACAGCAGTGTCATCAGATTATTCACTGAATTTATCCAGGATTGGGAGACTGGTTTAATGGCAATATAGGACTTGGCATCAATCTTTTATTTTATGTTAGTTCACCCTCAATCTAAACTCTGTTCTTTTTCACCCTTTGCAGATATGTTACCATTCAAATACTAACAAGATTCTTCTCTCCATAGTCAGTGGCTGAGCTACTAATATGTGAGACTTCCAAAGAAATCCAGCATAGGGAATTGAAGGCGCTAAATCAGATCACTTCAAGTCTCTCAGATTAATATTTGGCATTTGTACAACTCTGATGTGAAACTATATTGAGAAGAGGACAAAGGCAAAATTCTAGAGGTGAGGGAGAAAATTTGCTATTATTCTAAACTTTTCGTTCTTCCTTAATAAATGAAGCTATCACCACTCCCTAAGACCCTCCCCTCACTAATTAAGACATATCATGTTTGCTTTAACTTCTTAAAAAGTGTGTTTTGGAAAGGTTTTAATCCAGAAATTATCTTGTATTTAAATTTTCTCAGTCTAATAAATCAATCTTTAGCTTTAGAGTAAAGATGAGACATCCCTCCTTGACACATGAAGACCCCACTAGTCTGCCTTAATGCTTCAGAATCTTTTCTCATGCCTCAGCACAGGATATAACTGTTATTTTCACCCTGTTACCTCAGAATTTGTAACCATGTATTAGCCAAACATACATCATTAAATCTGGGCTCTTTTACAAAGGTGAAGTATTGTCATTTTCGAGAACATTAATGAAGTTTAAGGAAATTGTTCTAAGTAAGATAACTCAGAAACTGAAAGACAAATTCTTTATATTTCATCATATGTGGACGACAAAGGAAAATAAAGAAAAACAAACAAACAAACACTTAGAAGCTCACAACAAAATGGTAATTTCCAGAGAGGAAGGAGGTTGGGAATGACCAAATCAATTAAAGGTAGACAATTGTATGTTTTTGAATTCAAACTAGACTTTTGATGAATATAACAACAGCACATAGAGATGTTGAAGTATAAATTTCATACACCTGAAACATATATAAAGTTGTAAATCAATATTACTTCAATAAAATATTAAAAATAAACAAAAAAAACCCCAAAGCAAATAATATGATACAAGTTTAATCCTGTAATTTTTGAAATCTATTTGGATTTCCAGATAAATGATTTAAAAGTATAGTTCGGCCATGTGTATAAAATATGTATATAAACAGCAAAAATGGTAGTGATTTTATAGCATAGTTCACATATACACTTGCTACTTCAATACAAAAGAAAATTCATCTACTTATTTAAGAGACATTGAAAAATTACTCTGAATATAGATCTTCAGATGGTTCTGTACATTATTTACATTTATGTAAACATAAAATCAGTGTCCTATATTAATAAATATTCCATTTGGTTGAAAGAAAACAATTAAATAAGCAGTGGTGTTCCCCTGAATATTCAACTTCTAGGAAAATTTAGAAGCCCAATAATATTAAATATTATATTTTAATTTTGCACTTTCCAGTTTTGTGAAAACATCCTTGATTACATATCCATTAATATGGCTATAAAAACATTTCATATATGACCTATTAAATTTGTCTTACTTATCCTTTCTTACAATATATTCTTATAATATTCCATTAGTCTGAAATTATGTATATAATATATATATATATATTATATATGATGAGTGTGTCTGGTACCCTGGTGGTTTAGCCCACCGGATATAGTTCACATATATCCCAGGTTCCCTGGTTCAAGCCAGGGAAACAACAAAGATGAACGACTAAATCAAATAAAGTGCTTCTTCCTTGTTTCTCTTCCTGCCTGCTTATCTATTCAGCATCTTCATTCTTCCTATACCTTCACACACACACATACACACACACACACACATATACACACTCATGCACACATATGCATATGTGTCTGTATACTCATTGTCTACCTTGTAACCATCACTGTACTTGTCACTAAGGCTATATAATAAGCTAAAATTTTTAAAAATACTCTGTAAAGTTTTCTAGATGTAGAACATATAATAAAGCATAAATAAAAAGTAATTAAAAGTTCATTTATGTGAATTAAAAAATGAGCAATGTAAAAATATGTATTTCATTTAGATCTAAAAAGCCTTAGAAAGATTATAACCCTATTAAACACCAAGTGCTTCATAAAAATGCATTCTGGATATCATTATTTGCTGAATATCTGAAAACCAATAAAACAGCATTTAAGACTATAAATACATATATTTTAAATATTAAGCAGCAATGCAAAGTTCAGATAATAATCATCCAAGATATTCTTTTAAAAATAACATAAAACGATGACACCTACTGTCTGCATTAGTGGATTAGATATTGTTGGCATAATGATACCCAAAATTATTCTGTTTTTTTAATAGGAAAGGTTAGATAAACTTAACAAGAGCTGTCTGATTTAACTATGCTTTCATACTATTCAGGGATAGAGGAAAAAAGAGAGATGCTGGAACATATACAATGCATTACTTTGTTAAGATAAAAGAAAATACAAAACAACAAAAATTGTGTAGCTAAAATTATATTTTTGAAGATTGGGAAACTTGCTTTCTGAAGTTAATTTTCAAGCAATTATGCTTGTTCTGCTTGCTTGTCAGTTTTCTCATTTTATAGCATCACATTTTGTGTATGAGGCAGCAAATGTGGAGATGGAAGAATCTGAAATCAAAACTGATAGGCAGAACCATCTATTCATTACTTTCAAACTACAAAAACAAACTCAGATTTAATATATCCTGTGCAAAGTCAGGCTATTTTAGCTTCAAAATATATTTAGCATGGAAAACAATGACATATGAAATTACAAAGTTCTGGCGTTTCAATATTCTCTCCTAAATATGCATATCTATTTTTTAACCCCAATGTCTGATACAAGAGCGAAACGAGCCTTCTAACCATTAAGATTATTGAGTCTTCATATCACTAAATCATGATTGTCATTTATTCAAATCTAATATTGTTATTGCCCCAAATTAAAATTTCAGAGGACCTCTCACAAATACAAATATAAGCATAATCATGTAGACAATGAGGCTGGCATAAATATCTATCTGGTAACTTATTTTTATCAATTTACTATTATTTTATTAGTTATAAAATGCTAATTTGAATATGAAAATCTGATAACTTTTTGGAGTATCCTTTACAATAATAAAAAGTTTTAAAAAATTCAGAGGAAATTCTAGCAGTAATCTCTACAGCACTTAGTACTAAGAACAACAGCAAAAGTACTGGATAGATCCACAGAGAAATGGCATGTATCTGAGAATGTGAAGGTAGGTGTAGAGAGGAGCACAGGGTAGCTTCAGCTGAGTGACTGTGACTGGTTGCATATGTAGAAGCAGCAGCAGCAATAGAAGACACAACCATCAGACCAACTTTCATGGATACTGACAGGACTGCAGCCCCACTTCCAGTCCCAGGGAGGGAGGAACTAAGCACATAGGTTGAAATGACAGCAAAGGCACGGGGGAGAGGATGGCATTCCTCCCTGACACACACACTGCTTAGGACTCATGCTCCAGTTCAGAGGAGTTTTATTATCACAGTCTGTGGGCTGCTGAACCCAGCTCAATAAACTCAGAGGAGAGGCCTAACTCAGGTGATACAAACAGGAACAATAACCACCATCCCACCACACTATAACCACTGCTACCCGTCTTCAGTCTGCAAAAGCCTCCTGCACCCAGCAGCAAATCTCCACTCCATGTCTCAGCAAAAGAATCACACTATGGATATGAAACAAAGTCAGAGTCTCTCCCGACAAAAAAATAAGTAGCTCAGCACAAATTCAGTCACTGGAGTGGGGGTAGGGGGTAGGAAGAGAGCTCAATATTTTTAAAGTTTGTGTTAATGTATCACAAGAAGATGACACCTCATCAGAAATCAGTTTTAAGACATGGATGATAATTTCTTTACAGTGGATAAAACATTAAAAGTTGCAATCAGAAATAAACTCATAAAGATAAATTAAAAATCAGGAAAAAAAATTGTAGTTCAAATTAATACAAGAAAACTCAGCAAACAAATAAATAAGCTCAATTATACAATTAAGGAGATGGTTCCTTAGGTTTTACAAAATAAACTAATAGCAATTCAGTAGGTACAAAAATGCAATAAACAAGATCCATAATACCAAAGAAAACTATGGAAACAATTGATAAAATGGAGGGAATAATATGGAGGACTGAAATGTAGAAAGAAGCCAGGTGGAAGAAGAGATATAAATTAAAATTAAAAAAAAAAAAAAAACAGGAAATGCTGTGAGGGATAACTGACTCCTTTATGAATGGCAACGTAAGAACAGTAGGTATCTCAAAAGGTAAAGAGAAAGAGAGAACAGGGTACATATTCAAATTAACAGTAACTGAAAGTTTCCTAACCAGGTGATGTAAATGAACGTACAAGTCAGTAAAGCCAACAGAATTCCCAGTTATTTAAATGTAGAAATATTTACACAAGATAAATAATTATGAAACTATGAAAAGTTCAAGTCAAATAAATTATTTTTAAAGTGATTATTGTGAAAAAGTAGCATATGAAGTTACTTCAATCAAGCTATCTACAAACTTCTCAACAGAAATTCTATATCCAGGAAAAACTGTAATGATGTTTTCAAAACATTCCAATAAATAACATGTCAGCCAAATATACTCTCAAGGAAGAAATAAAGGTTGAACTTGACAAGAAAGAAGAAAAACAAAAACAAAACAAAAAAAAAAAGTTGAAGTAATGTGCTATTAGAAATCCTCAAAAGAAATGTTAAGAGCTATCCTTCTACCTAAATAAAAAGAAGAAATTTGCAAAAAATAAGCAAGATAATCAAATACTATACAAGACCAGAAGCCAAATGTACAAATGGCAGTAACGAGTCCTCAAATATCAATAATCATTCTGAATGTAAATAGAATGAATTGCCTATTATAAGGCATCAAGTAACTAAAAATAGATTAAAAAAAATCCAATTATATGCTCTTTGCAAAAAACTCACTTAAGATCTAAACACAAAGTTTTAAAGTGAAGTAATAGAGATAAGTACAAGTCAATGGTGAATCTAAAAAGCAGGAGCTATTGTATTTATCTCAGATAAAATAGACTTTCAATTGAAAAATAACAAAATATAAACATGGTCATTACATAATGACAAAGTAATCAATAAAATAATATATACCACTTTAATATATGCACCCAAATAGGAACACCCAATATCAAGTAACGATTAATAGAATTAAAGGGATTCACAGCTGCACAATAATAGTAGGGGATTTTATCACTCCACTCAGATTAAAAGATTATCCAAACAGAAAATAAACTACAGTATAAACAACAAATTGAATGTATTTTACCCTAAAAATAAATTACACATTCTTTTCAAGTGCTCATGGAACATTTTCAATGATAGATTACATGTTGTGACATAAATCAAGCCTCGATAAATTTATGAAACTTGAAATCATGTAGTGCATCTTTTCAGATAACAACAGAATTAAACTATAGATCAACCAAGAGGAAGGAAGTAAAAACTGCAAAGAAGTGAAGAATAAATAACATGTTATTGAAAAACTACTGGGTTAATGAGGAAATGAAAGAATAAATTAAAAATACTTGGAGTGAAGTGAAAATGAAGATATGACATATCAGAACATGTAGGATGTAGCAAAAACAGGAATAAGAGAAAAATTTATAGATACAAAGTCGTGCATGAGGAAGCAACACTAAAAAAAAACCCTTAGCTTCAAGTAAAGGAGCAGAAAAAGAAAGAAAAACAGCCCAAAGTTTGGTAGAAAGGGAAATAAAAAAAACTTAGAACACATAACAATAAAATAGGAAGTCAAAGAGACTATTCAAATAATCTATAAAGGCAAGAGTTGGTTTTTAAAAGGCTAAACAAAGTAGGAAAGCCAAAAGCCATACTCACAAAGACGAGTAAATAGAAAAACACAAATAGATAAAATCAAAAAAGTAAAAGACTAGTTACAACTTATACAGTAGAAATTCAGAGGGTCATAAGAAAATACTATGAACACTTGTATGACAACAAATTGGATAACCCAGAAAAAAATAGAAACCTTCTTGGAAATGTATACTATTCCATGACTAAATCAGGAAGAACTAGAAATTTTGAACATATCAATCACAAGCAAAGAAAATGAAACAGTAATTGAGATTTTTCCCTAATCAAAAGTGCCCTACCAGTTAGTTTTTCCAGTGAATTCTATCAAATATTCAGAGAATGAAAAATACCAATCCTTAAATCTCTCAAAAATGAAAGAAGACAAGCTTCTAAACACACTAAATGATGCTATTATCTTTATTCCAAAATGAGACAAAGATATTACCAAAAAAGGAAATTATAGACCCACAACTTTGATGAATATTGATGCAAATGTTCTCAACAGAACACTAACAAATCAAATTTGAAAGCATATTAAATAAATCATACACCCCAATGAAGTGTGATTTATTCCAGGGATGTAAGGATGGTTCAACATACTCATGTCAATAAATATGATACATCAGCAAAAAAGACAAAAAATATTATCATCTGAGTAGATGCATAGAAAGTTTTGATAAGATTCAACACCTTTTTTACAGCAAAAACTCTCTCAAATGGTAGACAGAATGTTTCCAACATACTAAATGGTATATATGACAAACCCACAGAAAACATCATACTCGAAGAGAAACTGAAAGTTTTTCTCTAAGATCAGGATCAAGGTATGAATATCCACTCTAACCACCACTATTTAATATATTGCTGGAAGATGGGCCAGTGCAATGAGATAAGTAAGAAAAAGACATAACATGCATCCAAACTGGGAAGGAAGAATTCAAACTATCACTATTTTCAAATAATATGATAATACATAAAGAGAATTCCAAAGACCCCTGAAAAAAAAGCTGCCAGAAATAATAAAATCAATAAAGTGCCAGGCTATGGAGTCAATATTCAAAAACGTGTTGTATTTCTCTATGTAGCAAAATTCTAGAAAGAGAACTCAGAAAAAAATAAGCTATCTAGAATTTAATCAAAAAGAAGAAAACACCTTGGAATAAGCTTGACTAAAGAAATCAAACACCTATACAATGAAAATATAAGCTATTGTTAAAGTAAATCAAAGATGACATAAAGAAAAGATACCCCATGCTCATGCATTGGAAGAATTAAAATAGTTAATATGGCCATATTACTGAAAGGAGTATTCATATTTAATTCTATCCGCCTCAAAATCCAAAAGATAGTTTTCACAGAAATAGATCAAAAATACATAATTAATTTGAAATACCAGGGTCCACATGTAGAAAAAATAATCTAGGGGTAAAAGAACAAAAATGGAGGTGTCTCACTCCCTGACTTCAAAATGTACTGCAAAGCAATAGCAATCATTTCAAGATGACGCTAGAACAAAAAGACACATTAATGGAATAAAATTGAGAGCCCAAAAGTAAATCCACACATAAATGGACAATTAATGTTTAGCAAAGAATCTGGAGGATTACAAAGGGCAAAGGCTGTCTCTTCAATAAATAGTTTTGAGAAAACTGGACAGCCTCATGCAAAGGTTTAAATTACACCATTACCTAACATCATACACAAATATTAACTCAAAAATGGATCAAAAAGTTAGATGTAAAACCAAAAACCGTAAAATATATAGAAGGAAACATAGGCAAAATACTACCGGGCATTTACATAAGAGGTATCTTTGGAAACTCAAGTTTAATAGCAAAGGGGAAAAATAGTCCAAAGTAAAGAAACGAACTGCATCAAACTAAAAATACTTCTGCACAGTGAAAGAGACTGTCCTCAAAACAAAAAGACTTACTATGGATGGGAGAATATATTTGCATAGCATACATCTAATGAGGGTTTAATATTCAAAATATATAAAAGCTCATAAGAATTAATAACAAAAAACTAATAATTCAATTAAAAAAATGGGTTGATGATCTGAAAAGACAATTCTCTAAAAAAGACATACAGATGGCCAACACTCACATGAAAAGATGCTTTACCTCTTTTGTGATTAGGTGAATGCTAATCAAAAACATTACAACCTACATCTGTGAAAATGACTAATATCTATCAGACTAGAAATAGCAATTTTTGGAAAGAATGTAGAGAAAAAGGAACTCTTTTACACTGTTGCTGTGAGTCCAAAATTATGCTTCTATTAATGGAAAGATGTATGAATATTCCTCAAAAAATTGATAATGGAAATCCATTGTTATCCAGTTATTATTCCTCTCCTGTGTATTTACCCTAAAAACATAATAAATCTAATACACAGAGATAGATGCACTGTCATGTTCACTGCAGCATTGTTTTTAACAGCCAAGAACTGAATACAGCTTAAGGGCCCAGGCACAGATGGGAGGATGAAGAAGATGAAATACTACCCAGCTATCAAAAAAGATGAAATGCTGACATTTGCAGCAACTTGGATAAAACTGGAAAAATTTTGCTTAGTGAGATAATCAAAAAGAAGAAAGACAGACATCTCATGTTATTACTCATATGTAGTATGTAAAGATAATAATAAAAATGAACTAAATTAAATAAAAATATACTTAAAAATAAACTAGACAAATAGACTTTCAATATAAAATAAAGCAAATCAATGATTAGAGGATGTGAGAGCAAAGAGTATAAAGGGAATTAGTTGAACTGAAATAACAGTTAATTATTATATAAAGATGTTGATTTGCTATGATGTATGCATTAAACTTATATAACATTATAATGTTCCTTCAATAAAATTATTTTTTTAATTAAAAAGAATTGTAGAAAGAGTTATTAGTTTACTTAATCACAGCAAATGTCTCACACAGGATTTATAGTTGTAAAATAATATGTGATGCCATGAGAAGATATATACAATACAGTGCTTAATTACAAAGACTAATACTGCATCGTAATTTGATATAAACTGATATAGTAGTATATTATTTATGTAGTAGCATTAATATGCTAATTAGATTCAAAATATTATAGAGGGAATTATTTTTGTGAGACAAAGAGTGAAAACAATCACAAATACACTGTCCATATATATATAGGATTGTGTGGCCAACAGTAATTGAATACCCCCAATAACTATGGTTCAGATAAGAATTTTCCCTTGTAAGAGATTCTCACAGACAACACAGTGCAGGTAAGTCTACACCACATAATTAAAGCAGTTAGCTTCTATTTTTACTTTTTGTTATCATGATTTTGAATCATTTACCAAATGACTCCTGAAGCCCCAGTCACCTTGTCTATATTTTAGCTATACATGAAATAGGAAGACAAAATAACAAAAATAACATAAAAAAACTTTCAAGTGAGTTACATACCTTTCAAGGAATTTCTTAGAAACTTTTATGTGCATAAATTTTTGTGAAGTATATAAGAAAGATAACTACTTCACAATCTTTGTTGCGAAAATTATTATGCTGTTTCAAATTAAATATGACCTTAGATTCTGCAGTTTAAAATACTGATAATGACTTTATTTGTATGACCATTAAGTGTTTTTTCAATCATGATGCATTAAAAATAAAAACGAGTCTTGCTCTGGTGATGTGGCAATTTGATCTTCTGCCTCTGGCCAAGCACAGTCCATGCACATCCCAGTGAGTCTTTGGTTTTCTCCATATTGATTATTTACATTGCTGTAGAAGTAAATCAGTTTTGCTTTGTAGGGAAGCACAAAGCCCCTTCAAACCACCTTCCCCTTCCATCAACTTGCTCAGGTTCTCATCATTGACCATATTTGATTTTCTTCAGTTTAAAGTCCAGAAAATTCTGCAGAAACACTACACATTTTCTGGGAAATTTTTCTTCTCCATTTTTTCTTTTATCTATCCCTTACCCATTATCCTCCTGCAACTATTCCAGTTCAAGAGCTATTCATTCCCCACTGGGTGTTCTCATCACCAATATAAACAAATATCAGAGTCCGTCAAAGTTATGAACATTTCAATCTTAATGTTTAATGTATTACATACATCTAGGTTGACCATATTTCCTTGAGACAAAAATGGGACATTGGGATGGCAAAAATAGGTTGGGGTTATGCACTTGTGACTAAAGGGAGGAGGGAGGCTGAGCAATTCAAGCAGGAGCAGAGCAACCAGGTCTGCAACATGTAAATGCTATGTACTGTCAATTGTATATTAAGGACTTGTAGTCCTTTGAGATTTCATATAAATGGCTTGGGACAGTGCAAGGAATTTTGACACCATTGGTGAAAACCAAATTTGGCACCCCTATAAATCCTGCTCTAAATGCCTTTCCTAAAACACATGCTGCTTAAACTATCTCTGTGCCAGAAATCCCCCGAAACTTCCAGTGTCAGAGATAACCCCATAGTGCCATAGTGTTTACCTGCAGCTTGTTCTGCTCCCTTTGAAGAAAAAGGTGTGAGCAGGTTGTGGGAGGCAAATCCTCTTCCCCTGGGGTTCCTGTTTCCTCACAGGATTCAGGGACAGCAATATCAGCCACAGTCTACTGTCAGCTCCTGCAGAGACTTCCTTTAATGAGGGACAAAAGAGACAACTGCTTTTGGGCCCTATCAACAGACTGGGCCCAGGGCAACTCAACTGCCTCTTTCCCCCCATGCTGAAATTGGCACTAGTTTATCAAAAATGGAAAAAAGAGACATGTTTTATTAAAATGATGGGATGGTCAGGAAATATGAAAAAAAAATGGTACTCTTCCATTTTAAATGATAAGTGTGGTCAGTCTACACATATCCTAATTGCTTACTAGATTAAATATAAACCAGTCTTTAATATACAAGCTTATGGTCTACATTGAGCTATATGCAATAGTTGTTTTTTTCCGACTGGCTCTTTGATTTCAAATTTTCTAATGTTTCAGAGTCATCCAAGGATTATGTTAATGCATAAATTACTAAACTCTGCTCTCCAGAGTTCCTAAATCACTAAGTCTAAGCTTTCCCAAGAATTTGCATTTCCAGTAAGTTTCTATGTGATACTGACACTCTGAACCAAACAGCACAATATGAGATCCATTTCTCTAAACATTTATAGCTCCATGCTTCTGTTTTTGTTGTTATTTTTACTGGGTATTTCCTTTCTTTCCCTTTGATTTTTTTTTTTGTTTTTAATTTTACAAAATGTCAAGTAACAGTTTCAAATATGCCTTAATTCTTCTGGGCAAAATGTGTTTCTCCTTTTTTTTTTTTTTGTTTTTTTTGACAGCAAATAATTTTCTTTTCTTATAATACTTTGATAAGTGCCTTCAACATAATGCTAATCTCATATTAGAGATATTTCTTTATATAACTGTCACATATTGACGAACAATTAAATTTCTTTTCAGAAACTGAATCCCCCAGGTGTCCCTGAAGGAGTCTAGACTCCTGGAGAGGGGCATTCCCCAAAATGGACATCACCATGAGTAAATAACAAAGACAAAGTCACATGGTACATCCTGACTTGACTTGTTAACATACATGTTGCTTAGAAGATACATTTGAAGTTGAGTTTGTCAATGACCTGACAATGTGATTTGCACTCCTCTCATTGTTACACACAGGTGCACATGCATACAGACATATAGGCATATCTCCAAGCAAGTCTTTAAAGAATAGTGTGGCATAAAGACAACAAAAACAATTGGTCCCAAGAAATAGAACTAGGAAACATACACACATATATGCATTTCCATATACATATATGTATGTGTATATGTGTATGTATGTTCTATTGATCAGATTGAGTAAAAAGACTTCTAAATTTGTGTGTGGTGGAAGTTTCAAGCATGTCATGAAACATCTATTGATAAAACAGTACATAGTATGCATAGGATACAGTGGTTGGTAATTAGAAGACAAAGATTGTGGCCTTACCCAAAACAGAAGAAAATTTTGATAATTGAGCAATAAGCAATTTGTAGTTAATAATATCATATATACTGATCTAGGTTGGGGTTGCCTTTCTCAGTCAAGTTAATATTTAATTGTATTTTAACAAGTTTAAATTCATATATAGATAGAACATCACAAGATTTTAGAAATATCTGGGACCTTAGGTATGAGACAGTGTATTAAATTAGAGTAAATATCATGGAGAATCTAAAATCTCCTCATACATAGAAGAAGAGCATGACAAAACCAGTTTCTTTTCTGTTTATCTAGAAAAAGAATTATATTTGGCATAATGAAGTATAAAAGTGGTTTTGTAAGGCATTTTTTGACTTTAGCATTTGGAGTAAAATTGAGGGCATAGATATTAAACTGGGACTTCATTTTCCTCAAAGTTAAATTTAAGATTATTTAAAATGCAAACTATACAAAATGAAAATTTGTATTAATGTATGCATATATGTATTATATGTATGTGTGTATTATAATATAATACAGTAACATCAGAGAAAAAATGATTCACACATGAAAAGTTTTTAAATAAATTATATTAGAATGTAATTTTCCACGTAAGACAAGTGCATTTATAGATATTATATTAGAGTCAGGTAAATGATTATGCCTGTATTAATTTGATAGCAAAGTCCTTTCTGCTTTTGTTATTTCTTCTTTATTTTGTTTCAATTCTGTGCATATATCAAGTCTGGATTTTCCATCAACATTCTAAGCATACTGCTGCTTTATGTTGTAAGGTTGAATGTATGAACCTCCTTTTTTAATGACGGTTACCCGCAGTGGCTACCTAATGAAATGGTAGTAGTAACTGAGGTTTTTCTCTTCCCTCCTAGAGCTTCCCACTTTCTTCTGCACATATTTGAATGCTGGAATATGTGTTATGCTTAGTGAAAATTGCAAAACTTTTACAGTGTAGTTTAGAATATTTACATACACTTATTTCTTAAAATTAAATTCTTATCTCTCCTTGCAAACAGTGGGCAAATTGAGATTCCCTACTGACTCCTTAGATATGGTTCTTTTACATATGCCATTGCAAGCACTTCACTGGCAATATTTAAAGAGAATTTTTAAATAGTATCTTTCTTTGCTCATCTATAAATCTTTCTACAAATTAGAAGTGACCTTTCTAAAATACAAATGCTTTCAGGCCATTTAAAAACCTTAAATGGCACTACATTTCATACTAGATAAGGTCTATAATAAAAGCAGGCCAATTCCTTCCAAAGCAGTTCTTTCTTATCTGTTTAGACTCATATTCAGTTATTCCTCCAATATACCTATATTGTGATAAGTAAGTGAAGATTTTATGAACGTATATGTTTTTTATACCTTCATCAATTTTTACAAGTTTACCTTTGTTCCCTTTTGTTCTGCCTTCATATTCTTCCATTTCATTAAATTGCTCATTCTCCCAAATCTCAGCTCTTATTAACTTTTTTACAAAGCTTGGCAAGAATTATGACTGCAAATTTTCTTACTCCTTGTTATATAAGTTCTCCTTACTCTAATCTTCCTCATCACCCTAGCCTATTTTCATTTTCTTAGGTTTCATATACTCCCCAGCCATACCACCACAAAGTCATTCTGAAGGAGATCTTACAAATTCAACATTAATGAAAAAAAAAAAAATCACACTTTTTTTTTTTTTTTTTCACTAAAGTTGCTCAGAATAAATCTTATTGCTGGTGAAAAACCAACACTGAAGCAAAGCACTAAGATAAAAAAATCAAGCCTTTATTTCAGATCTTGACCTGGTGTCACCTATCAATGTGAGCAAAGCAACCATCCCAAATGCACATCGTTCAGCCTTTCTCCTTCCCAAATTCCCTCTTTCTTGCATCCCTTTTTCCCTTACTCCTTTAAAAAGTCTTCCTCACTTGGGGAATCAAATGGTAATTTTTGGTCATGAGTCCACCAAGCCCCCAAGTTATTGATAACTCAAATATCATCTTCCATGTTTGGCAGTTAGTGGTGGTGATGGACAGAAGTAAACTTGGGACATAGAATTGTACATCTACATTCTCCTTGGAAACTTCCTTCATTTTCACTTGATCAAATTAATTTATATTCATGTTTAAGATCTCAGCACAACTTCAGTTTCTCCAAGCACTTTCCTTAACCTCCCAAAAGATGTTAAATGCTTCTGTTGTAGACATGAAGCAGTCTTTTCTCCACATTACGTGTTGATTTATGTCTGTTTGTGTGATTGTCAATACTGTCTCTCTTTCCAACCAGATTATAAGTCTTTCAAAGATGTATGACAGGTATGCCTGTCCAAAATATGTTTACCAATGAGTTTGTAAATACTACCTCAGTTAAATAATTAATTATTCAATTAATTAGCAATCCTCTTTTCCAGGATTCTTGCCTTACCAAATACAATTTATTTATATAGAAATAATTCATGTAATTTCACAGCATGTATTAAAGTGCCACACACCCAAGCAAATCAGCATGAACATTCTTTAATCTGTACAGCTTTTTCTTAGGCACCAAGACAGAAATTCTATTTACTCAAATAAATGTTTCCAGACTTTGAATGTATCTATGCTGAAAAATGGTAAAAATGATGAGTAAAATACTCCCCCTCTGTGGTCATCATATTCTATAAGTAAATATGTGGGGTGCAAATTAATGACATTTCTATGCTTATAGTGTGTGTTTATTAATAAATTACTATAAATAAGGTGACAGGCAAAATATAAGGAAAGAGAACTATTTAGTGTCTATGGATAGAAGTTAGATTAATTTTAAACTCTATTTTTAAATAATTTTAGATTCAAAGTGGCAAAGAGAATACAAATCATTATATATTTTATTCAACTGTCCTTTAAGTTAGCATTTTGTATAATCATGTTTTCTTTAACAAAACTAAGAAACTAACAGCAGCATGGCATTATTAACAAAACTATGGATTTTACAGTAATTTGTATTTAACCAGCTTTCCCACTGGTGCAAATTTTCTTTTGTTTTTTGCTTTTTATTTTATTTTTTTTAAGGAAAGATGCAGGTGCATTGGCAGGAAGGCAACTGTTTTATTTATTTGCTCACGCTGGTTGTTTGCCAAGGGACCTAGGACTTCAACTCAGGCATATGTGGCCTGTGTTCTTTCAGAAGCGATTGGCCACTACTCAACTAGGGCACACTCGATGCCCTTTTATAGATCCATGAACCAATCTAGGACATCATATTTCATTTAATATCATGCCTTTTTAATCTTCTAGTATCAGTTTTCTCAGTCTTGTTTTTCATAATTGAAGATTACTGGTCAGATATGATGTAGAATGTTCCTCCATCTGGTTTCATTGATGTTTTCTCATGATTAAACTAGATCTGTAGATATGGGAAATAATGTAACATAGCTGAAGTGTCCA
Organism: Solenodon paradoxus; assembly: GCA_004363575.1. Classification (NCBI taxonomy): domain Eukaryota; kingdom Metazoa; phylum Chordata; class Mammalia; order Eulipotyphla; family Solenodontidae; genus Solenodon; species Solenodon paradoxus. The sequence continues at coordinate 1,024,945 of RJWH01000116.1, read as the reverse complement.
ATCGTGTGATACAATACCAAAAGGTACATGATATCACCTGAACTAATAACAAGAATAAAGTTAATCACTTCATTAAGGTAGTGGCTGTCAGATTTCTCCACTATAAATGTTACTATCATTTCCCTTTCCATACACCATTTATAAAAAGTACTAAATATAATCCCTACGTAAGAAGAAGAAAATTAAGCTCTTCAAGGGGAAAAGTGCATCATGTTTTAGCACTAAATTTTGCCAGGGTCATCTCATATTTGCCCCAAATCAGACATTGATTAGCTATTTCCCATTGAGACTTTGTCCTTTTAATTGAAGAATGAAATGAAGAAACTAAGATGTAGGTGCTATGCCTGCTATTTATTGCTGAGAATTTGCTCCTCTGAATCTTTGACAGCATTAGTGCACAGTTAGCATTTTTTATTTTAGTTATTCTAATAAGGGTGTAGCTATATTTCATTGTGGTTTTAATTTGTTGAATTTAGTTGAAATGAAATGATCAGGTACACTTTAGAGAGTCTTTAGCTACTTACTACTTTTCCCTAAGTAAATTATTTCTAATTGTTGCTACATGAAGCACATCACAATTATAAGCTTAGTAAATAAAATTATACTTCATAATTTAAGTCTGTCCAACAACAGTATCTTTCTGTTACTACACTATCATTGCTTCTGACCCAAATTTTCTAATTTTTATTAATTTCTCATAATTTTTATGTACTTTTCTATACTGCTGTTCACTCAAAAGTGGACATTTAGGGAAACTTTGTAGAGCTATTTTATTATACATTGTAGTTTGAGCCTATGTAGACATTTTAAAGTGAATACATTTTTATTTAAGATTTTATTTTCTTGAGAAGTTTTAGTTTTGTTAATACAGATATTGACAGGTTACTACAGTTTATGGAATATTTTAATTGCATATAATGATTTAGAATTCAACTTAAGATCTTTCTCCTGGAAAATTATTTTGTTCATATCTTCAATTGACTTTTAAATAGAAAAAAATCTTAATAAAAAGAGCAAAATACAGTGCAAATTAGTTAAGAAATCTAGGATAAAATACAAAGAAAACTCATTCTTATATTTTTTCTTCATAATTTTTAAAAATCAGGGTATAAATGAAAAATTTTATGCTTCACTTTGACTTACTTTTAACATTCTGCATTAAAATTTTCTTAATACTAAAAAACATGCATTAACATTATTAATTGATGCTCATAAAAGCATGTAAAATTTTCTATCAAATAACTTTAGTTTCCTTAGGTAAATAATTCTAAGTTAATAATAACGATCACTTCTGTCTCGCAATTATTGTACTATGTCCTTTGGTTTTTAGCACTCTAACAAGAGGATTTTGATTGTAATATAACTCAAAGGAAGTTGTTTAGATATTCTTAATCTTTGATTTTTAAATATTTCATTGGGAATTGTGTCTTTAGTTGTAAATTTTTAATTGATACATTTTGTTTGATTTTTTAAGAGAAGGAAGGAAGTGGATGGAAGGGAGAAAGTAAGAAGCATTTTTATTTATTTTGTTTTTTGTTTTCGTTTTTCACCCTGGTTCTGGGTCTCACACCTAGGTACTGGACTTTATGTGATCCACACTCCAGAGTTTCAGTTGCCTGTGCCACAGGGCACTCACTTAAGTGATACCTTTTTAAAAAGAGTATTATTGTGTTTCTAATAAAATTATAGCCATGTAAAAATATTGCCTTGTCTAATAATTTATTTAGTCAATTAATTGCTGAGGAAAACTGTAAATTCAGAAAATTGTTTCAAAGAAGTTCGCAAGTTATCCATCTACCTATCTTTCATTCTGAGAAGGCAAGAATTCTGAAATAAATTTACAGATAGATTCAAAATTTACCTAAGGAAGCAATCATCTTCCTCCATCATAAATAGTTTTGCTTTGTTTTGTTTTGTTTTTGTCTAAAAGAATAGTTTAGTTGATATTGCTGCACACAGCCTAAAAATATTAAGGAAAAAGATGAATAAATCAAATAGCTTACAAATGACCAATCTTTAGAATTCCAGTCCAGGTACAAAAACTCCCAGTTGCCTTTGAGTTCAAGTACCATGGAGTGGGGGTGGGAGGTAATCACATAGAGATTGTTATAAGAAAAAGAATGTTTATCAAATAAGTACAAGGCTTTCAAAATTATATTTATTTAAATAACATGCTCCAGACTGGATATTTCTAGCAGTTGTGAATTCTAAAGCAATTAGACACTGAGCATACCTACATAATCAGCGTATTTAAACGCCTGCTAAATTTATAATTTTTGTGGTACATTAAGTCTAGGTTAAAAGCAAGAACCCTTGCAATATCTTAATTCATGACTTATCTTAATCATATGAGATGTTGAATCATTTCTTGCTATACTACCAGAAGTTTACAGTTTTCAGAATTGCAATGTAGCTCAGAGATTATGGAAAAGAAAACCCAGTTTGGGTGATTGACTGAAGCACTAGTCAGTATACTTACAAATCTCTCTCTCTCTTTCTCTCTCTCTCACTTTCAGAGTATTTCACTGAAATAAATACGTGAATAATAACTAAATATTTATGTCCTTTGACTCAGTCCCACATGAACTCACATTTATATAAATGAAAGTAAAAAAAAAAACTACATTTAAATTAATAATGAACTTTCATTGTTTGCTTGTTTTTCTGGAAGAATTTTGAAAGAAACCCCAATAAAATTCTATAGTCTAATTCTCAAAGAACTTCTGTCTACTACTCCACTCCTTAAACCAAGTGGCACTGCAGAATCTCTCAGGCCTGACCTACACATTGACCAACAGAATTATAGTTCTCCTCACCTTGATTACTTTGGATAGGGTTCCTCCTGATAATAAGTTCCTGACTTCCTCTACTTAGAATATTTATTTTAGGCAGTTGAAATTGCAATTCTTTTCTCTTCCTCTTAGAAATATAAATTTTCTTTGAATAGTCTGCCGATTTTACAACCTAAGAATGTCTTTCTTAAGGACCTGGAGCCATCCTTTGAAGCATAATGATCAAGAAGGATGACATCCCTAATTCTAGTGGGAGGGTAACAACTTAAATTCAGTAAGTGCTAATTGGCAAACACAGATGGCCTAACCACATTGACCAACCACCCATTAACTTTCTCCTATACTGTTCTGTTAGCTCACCCCAGGACTTAAAAACTATCCCACAATTTGTTTCGTTGGAGTTCAGTTCAATCGCTACATTGCTTCAGCAGTCTTGAATAAAGTATTTATTCCCCTGCTTAACTAGTCCAGTGTATTTTTTTCTTTGACATTCTTTTAAAAAGTATTTTCTTATTACTTTTTCACTACCTTTTGAAGATCATTACTCTACTTAAATTTAGTCTGCTTTCACTCTGTTTACCAATTTGTTGTCATAAAACTACCATAGATTTATTCAGTTAGGGAGCGAAAAAAGCATATAAATCACAAGTTTAAGGGAGAGAATAAATCACTAGCAATGTTAATATTGTTTCTCATTAACTTTGATTTTAATTTATGCTATTATTACTCCCCAAAATGTATATCCTTATCTTTTGCAACAATGTAAAAATTGGATAATCCTATTTTATAGCAAATACTATTAAATCACAAGGGAAAATTCCTGTATTCTTCTATAGTTCTTTGTCAACTGAGGAACAAACAAATTAACATCAGAAAGAATTATTGGGAGAGAGAAAACAAAATTAATGACATAATATGGATAATTCACATGATTGTGTATTCTAAGATAAGTGGAACAGACAGGTGACTTATATGTTGTGCTGAAAAGTTGCACAGGGGGCTGTCAAGAAAAGAGAAGGGAGTATTCACATTATTAGGTATAGGTAGAACTCCCTACCACAAGGTGTCTAATTCTCTCCTGCCATTTGGCTTTTATCTCAATTGACTTTTAACACTAACAAATCATTTATCTTTGTCTCAGTCATCTCCTAAGCATCCATGTTCAGGAGACCCTGAAGCAGTCACAAGTTATATTCTGAGATGGATTCTTCACCTTTTAGTTTATTTTAGCTTATTATAATCTTGTAAATACATTAGCATGGGAAGATGTCTACCTTTTAGGCATTATAACACAACCAAAATGAAATAAGGATTCAAAGGTATACGTTTCTATAAGAACTTGACACCACCTGACCAACTCCATCTTCAAAACCAACACAAATATTTGTTCTTCAGATATAGAAGCATACTAACTTGTTTAATCTCATTCCTAGAAACTGCATAATGTCATATTTGACTTTTGCATCTCTTGGCTATAGATTACCTCAAGTTCTTCAAGGCCTCTGGTGTAGGAAGTATCAAAAAGAAAGAAAAAGAAATGTATTTTATTCTTTGACAGCAGATGTACTAAATTGTTAGGTAACCTTTCAGGAATTTATCACCTCTTTCTATAAATATGCCTCCCCCTCTTTAATAAATGCCTTTAGCACTTTCACCCTTAAAATCTTCAGGCCAGACACAAATCTCTCCCTGTCTTTGCCCACTCTAATCCTTTTAAGGATGTTATTTGTGACTTCACTTCCTGCTGAATGCAATTTGCTGAAGTTCACCCACCAACTGCCAGTGGGTTTGCCTTTTTAATTCTTTCCTGAGCACACCCAGAAGTGGAATTCCTGCAACATCTTTAGAGGACAACTTCATATGATAAAACCCTGCCTCTAAACTTCTGCCCTGTCTTAGGACAGGTTTCTCTGATAAAGAAGCTTTTTTCAGGAAATGGTTCTGTATCTAAGAATCTGTGGCAGGAGAAGCAGCTACCAGTCTCCACTAATCTTTAATACCCCATACCAAGTGAGACGTATTAGCACATCTAACTACACATCTACGTTGAATACCCTGGAAAAGTTGTGTTTGAAAATAGAGCAGGTTGACTATCCTTTGATTCATTATATTATTTTTCTCAAAAATCTGAGATTTATACTTATCTCATTTTTATATCTAATTCTTTATGTGACACTCAAATTTTCAGTCCCTGAGTTCTAATTTTGGAAATATGCTCTGGTATATATCATTAACTCATTTTTTCTGAGCACATTTCTGTGACATTTATTTTTCCATTTTACATACTGAAAAATTGCTAAGAGAATAGAAGGAACTTAAATATTTTTACCACACTTTTAAAAAATAAGTATTATATGAGGTTATAATTAATCCTGACATGGTAATGCATATCAAATCATGCTGTATACTTAAAAATTACATAATGTTATATATCAATTATATCTTAATAAGCAGTGGGAAAAATAAAGGCCTATTTACCTCATGCTCTTAGTACAAGATATATTTTTGATTTCTAAGGAAGTCAAATTACCAGGTACCCTGGTAGCTCACACATTAAGTCTGAGGTATGACATAAAGCAACTAAACTGGGTTCATTACCTGGAGCCAGGGGGAAAGCAGTATGAACAATTAAGTAAATGAATGAATACTTTTTCATCTTCTCTTTCCCTGATTGCCTGCTTATTACTTTCATTCTTCTTAAAAATTATAATGCCAAAGTTTACCAAAATAAGTCTGTGATACAAAACAACCATAATAGACTGATGTATGTTGGAAATGTCAAACTAAGATGAAAAAAAAAAGATTTATATATTAAAGCCTGTAATATAAAAAAGTAGACATTCTATAAGACAAGATGAGCAATGTTGACTAAAGAGATGGAAATTCTGAGAATCAGAAAGAATGGATAGAAATTAAGCACTGAAAATTGAAGAGTGTTTTCAATAGGCTCAACAGTAGATATAAAAAGTCAAAGAAATAGTGATACTGAACACAATTCAGAAGAAACTTCTAAACATGAAATACAAAGGGGAAAAAGTAATAAAAATAATGGTAATAATAATATAAAATAACTAAGATAGATTATCTAATAAGTACATGATAATTTCTATATTTTTTTCTGTTCCCCATTCCTCAGATATATATCAATTCACTCTGCCCTCCGCCAAATCACCAAGTATTCCTCACCATTTTCCAGTGGGCTCTACCACCACTTACTTTGCTCCTTTGTCCCATTTGCTATTGAAACCTCAGTTCTATTGCAAGTGTTCAAGAGTTGGTTTTGTTTCATCTGTTTCTTTGTTTTGCTATGAATATGCCACTTACAGGAGAGGTCATCTGGTATCTATCTTTCATCTTTTGTTTTATTTCACTTAGCATAATCCCCTCTAGATCCACCCTTGTTAATTCAAATGACAGGGTTTCATCACTTTTAAGAGCAGTGTACTATTCCATTGTATGCATACCATTTCTTCTTTATCCATTCATCTGATGTTGGGTAGTTATGTCATTTTCATTTCTTACCTATTGTGAAGTGGGCTGTGATAAACAAGGCAGGGGCATAAATTTCTGTGAATAAGTGTTTTTGTATCTTTTGGGCAAACACCTAGAAGTGGCAGGATCATATGGAATTTCCATCTTCAGTTTTTTGAGAAACCTCTACACTGTTTTCGCTAGGGGTTGCACAATTTGCACTCCCACTGACAGTGTAAAAATATTCCCTTTTCTCCACATCCTCACAACATTTGTTGTTTCCAGACTTTTGAATAGCAGCCAGTCTCTCAGGTGTAAGGTCATTGTTGTTTTAATTTGCATTTCCCTGACAGTCAGCAAGTAGGAATATCTTTTCCTGTGCCTGTTTGCTCTCTGTATATCCTCTATGGAAAAATGCTTCTCCAATTCCTCATCCCACTTTTTGATTGTATTGCCTGTTTTTCTGTTATTGAGTTTTACGAGTTTGTTGTATATTTTAGACTTTAAGGCCTTGTTAGTAATATGAAATGCAAATATCTTCTCCAAATTAGCAGGTTGCTTTTGTTTTTTGGATGTTTTCTTTTCCTGTGAAGAAGCTTTTTAGTTGATATAGTTCCAGTTGTTTATTTTTCTTTTTGTTTCCTTGATGCTGGAGTTGAGCTCCCAAATGCCTCTTTAGGTCTGAGAACATGGAATGTCTTTCCTATATTGTCTTCCAAGAATTTTATGTTTTCCAATCTTATGTCCATCTCTAGTCAATTTTGAGGTAATTTTTTGTTAATTGTGTTAGTGAACTAGCTTCATTCTTTAACATGCGGCTGTCCAGTTTTATCATTACCAAATATTGAAAGGACTTTTCTTTCCTCATTTTAACTGACTCTGAGTGGGACAGATTCTGGTGATTCAGTTCTATTTCACTTGTCTGTGCCTTTGTTATTTGTCTAGTATTATATAATATAATATAATTTGTATATTGCTTTGTACTATAGATTGATGTCTGGGAAAATAATCCTTCCAGTTTCTTTTTTCTCATAATTGGTTTGTCTAGTCAAGGTCTTTTTTTTCCTTTTCTCCACACAAATTTTAAGAATTTTTGTTCTATTTCTTGGAAATAAACTCTTGGAATTTTAATGGTGATTGCGCTTAATCTGTATATTGCTTTAGGTGAGGTGCCCATATTAATGATGTTGATTCTTCCTGACCTTAAGCAGGGATTTTGTTTCTGTCTCTTTATATCCTCCTGTGTTTCTTTTAGGAAGGATATGTAGGTTTTGCTGTACATATGATTTACCTCCTTTTTAAATACATTCCAAGACATTTTATTCATTTTATTTCTATTTTCAACAATGTGGTTTTCTTGATTTCATTTTATTTTAGTGTGTTATTTGTATCTAAGAATGAGACTATTTCTGTGCATTAATTTTATAGCCTGCCAATTTAATGTTTTTGTTAATTAATTCTAGTAGTTTCTTGACAGAGTTTTAGATTTTTTGATATATTAAACCATGTCATCTGCAAATAATGTTAGTTTTAATTCCTCCTTTCCAATTTAAATTCTTTTATTTCTTTTTCTTGCTTAATTGCTCTGGGTAAGACCTCCAGTATGATGTTAAACAGCAGTGTTGAGAGTGGACAGATGTGCCTTGTCTCTAATATTAGAGGAAATGTTTTAAATTTTTCATTATTGACTAATAGGTTAGCTGCAAATTTGTCACATATGACCGTTATTATGTTGAGGTTTAAAACTTTTATCTCAATTTTATGCAGGGTTTTGTCATAAATGGGTGTTAAAGCTTTTAACATTCTTAAAAAGTTTTCTCTGCATCTATTGATATGCTCATGTGGTTTTCTCCTTGTTCTTACTGGTATGGTGTATTGCATTAATGGATTTATGTATGTTGAACCATACTTGCATCCCTGGGATAAATGCCACTTAGTCATACTGGATGATCCCTTTCATGTTTTGTTGAATTGATTTGCTAATATTTTGCTGAGAATATTATATCTATGTTCAGTAGCGATACTGGTCTGCAATTCTCTCTTTTGGTGAAATCTCTGTCTGCTTTTGGTATCAGTGTGATTTTAGCCTCATAAAAAGCATCTGGGAGTGTTCCCTGTTTTTCAAAATTTTTGATGAGTTTGATAATAAGTGTTAATTCTTCCCTGAAGATTTGGTATAACTAATTAGAAAAGCCATGTGAGATGGTCATTAAGCAAAAGACTAGAAACAACAAATGTTAGGGAAGTTGCAGAGAAAAAACATTTTTGTGCACTTCGTGGAGGTGGGAATAAGGGATGGAAAGAGTTCTTTGGGCAGTGGTAGAAGCCTATTGGAGCTTGCTGATGGGAATGGCATGTTATATATTTATTGACTATTGTGTGCACATCTAAACATATTATTTCATAAGTCATCATTACTTCAATTAAAATATACATTGTAAATAGAAGTATAAATGCAAAAACATTCTATAAGATATAAAACATATAAGAATGCAGATAAAATGGAATCATAGAAAATACTCAATTGAAACAAAAAAATGTAGAAAAAGAAAAATAAACAACAGACACAATAAACATAAAACAGCTACATTAACAGCAAATATATCATATTCACTTTAAATATATCTAGCCTTAGAAATCAAGTGTAAACTAACAAAAATGGGAAAAACAAAACAAGATCCAATATTATATTATCACAGAAAAGCATGTATATATATATATATGTGTGTGTGTATGCATATATATGTGTATGCATATATATACATATATATCCTAATATATTTTAGTTACTATGTAAATAGTAGAGTTGATTGTTGATTTTAGGGCACAGAAGACTATCATGGATAAAAAGGAGCATTACATATGATCAATGGAGCAAGTCTTTGAGAGATAAAATAATCCTAACCATCTCTGTACCTAGCAAGAGTATCAAAATACATGAGACAAAGTGATAGATTGGAATAAGGAATAAAAACCTCCATAAATATAAACATGTAAACATCTCTATGTCAGTAATTAAAAGGGCAAATAAACTAGAAATACTGTAAAAATTTGAATAGCAGAGTATCAAAAAACTTGATTTAGTTAATATTTATAGAATATTTCACCAAACAGCATCAGAACACACAAGAATCATTGAAGATATTACACATTCTGGGTTACAAAATATATGCTAACAAATTTAAGAGAATAGATATCACATATCTTTCCAAATCATATTGTAATCAATATATAAATCAATAATAAAAAATATCAAAATATCTAAAATAACACAATTTTAAGGAAGCAATAATTCCAATATGTCTGAAGAAAAATCTAGAAGATATTTGGAATTAAATGAAAATAAAACTTGTTAAAATGTGTGCAATATAGTGAAAGTTGAACTTGAAATGCGATTTATAGCATTCAATACACAAAACTGAAAAGAAAAAGAAAGTGTAAAATCAATAATCTAATCTCCCATCTCACAGAATCAAACAGCTATATGCAATTTATCAAAAGGAAGTAGAGGGGAAATAATACATTTAGAACAACAATCAATAACATTGAAAACAAGGAATAAGTGAGACATTCCAAGAAGCTGAAACCTAATTATTTGAAAAAAATTAAAAAATTTTCAGGCAAATGAACTTAATACAAATATGATGCACATTGCCAATACCAGAAATCTTGAAAAAACTGTGCTAAGGGAATGAAACCAGTATAAAAACAACTCTTTATTTCCATTTTATGACCTCTGGAAAATGCAAATAAATAATGATCAGAATCTGTCCATTCTAGGCAAGGAGTGTTGAATAGTTAAAATAAAAGGGAGCTCTTTTAGAATGAAAAATAGCTCTTCTGTATAATGCTTTAATGTTGAATACATGACAATAGGCATTTGCCAAACTACTTTACATATTAAATTAAATTAATGCATGCAAATTTGAAAACATGCAGTTCAGTTTATCATATAATTCATAATGTGATAAAAGTGGCTAAGTATATTACAAATGTATAAAATGACCTTAAATAAAGGAATGGTGAAAAATATATTGACCAGAGTACCTTTCTACATGAGTGAAATCTGTAAGATTAAAGACTATAGTAACTCTATATAAATATTGTAGCTGACAAACTTGTACTCTGTAAGCTAAAAATACTACATCTGCTATATATGTGTATTGGATTTGAACAGTTCAATAATGAATGATGAACATGGATGGTGGAAATTATTTTTCTTACTTTTAGTTTGGTGCATTAAAGAACTATTAAGATGGTGTGGTAATAAATGAAACTTTGAACTTCTCTCAATCTCTCACTATATGTGTGTATGTGCTTATGTGTGTGTACACACATACACACAAATTTGATATATACATGTTTACTTACTCTGTCACGTACTACCTACTGAGAGAGTCTAGAAATAATAACACAACTGTAAAGCAATAAACACACCTAGTTCCCATATCTTTATTTATAATGTAATTTTACAATGAATGGAACTGAATCTACTTGGAGATATAGCTGATGATAAGATTGGTAAAACTGGGATAGGATATATACAAATGAATATAAGATCAGCCTCTACAGTATTTGTGTCAAAAAGCTTTAAACAACTTGAAAATAAAACTGTATACATAGTACACATAATTATAGTTATGTTAATGCAAACACTAGAACTAACTGATAGAATTCCAAAAGTCAAAAACAGAACAATTTGACAAAAAATGTATATATTAATTGAATTTTAGTTAAAACTATATAATAAATACCTATAGGAATATAAATTAATGATTGATCACATAAATATATGGGGAGAATGGGTAAATGACATATATAGAAGAATTCATAATAGCTTATTTGGATGCATTTCCTTCAAGAAGGCAAAATTCTCCACTCCTCCTTGTAGGGTACACAGGATGACTTCCTTACAATGAGTAGTATTCAAAGGAGGGAAATAAAATTTTGTACTGAAAGAATCTGACAAATGCTACCAAGGGCCAAATGGTTATCTTAGCCTCAACAGTAACACTTCATATTGACAGTAGTATCCTAGATTTGATGAGAATGACACCTTAACTCTGTTCTTTTCTTTCAGATAACCCTTTAGCCTTAATCATTCATAAGTCAAAAAATTAGATAAACTTTCATTAAATTATATTTTGCAAAATACTTGATTGATACTTCTCAAAATTGCCAAAATAATAAAAGAACATGGAAGTCTGAGAAACTGGAACATCTAATACTATCACAAGTAGACATGAAGCCTAAATGTAATGTGTTATCCAAAATAGAACTCTGTAAGTTTTAAAATGATGAAGGATCCCTTGTTCTCTCTTCATAAATATTCTGTAGCTGTAAATCTTCTGTAAAATCTTCTGTAAGTTTAAATACACTATGCATTTTATATGTTTTGTTTACTTTTATGTTTAATAGCATAGCACTAGATAGGAACTTTTCAAGGGGAGAAAACGATCACTTTATTCACCCATTGCTTAGAACACTTCCTAGTCTATAAAACACTATTTGAATGAATGAAAGAATATATCAAAATAATAGCAGTGGTTAATGTTGATTCATTTTTTGACTGTCCAACCAGGAGAACAAAGGGAGTTTTGATTAGTCTGGAGTTTAGTAAAAATAGTGGGATCTAGTTTCTTTCATAAAGTCAGTTAGTTCAAAGGTAAATTATCATGAATTTGCTCAGAGAAAGTTTATAAAGTAAAACAGTAGAACAAAACAATAAGTCTGGTTTAATTCAGAGTTTTGCATAGGAAAAAAAAAATTCCTGTGAATTTGTTGGCACAGTTCTATCCTCAATTAGGTTTGGAATTTAAATTTTAAAATACTGTGGTGTCTCAAAATGTTTGTATGTCAGTGTTAACTCTGATTTATTTTAAAGAAAACACAGATGTCCATAACTACAAGTTTAAATTAATATATTGGCAATACAATTAAATAATAAAATAGCATCATCCATCCTATGTAAAGTGTACTCTTAAAATCAAATAATAAATTTAATGGATAAAATATATTAAAGTACATGAGAGAAGAAGAAATCTGAATGACTAATAAACATATAAAAAATGTTTCATTCCAGGCCATGCAAAATCAGTCACTAGGAGATTCCATGTTACAGACAACATATGGACTAAAATTGCTTAAATTAAAGCAAAATAGGAAACAGATAAATCAAACAGGTTATGATATCATTAGAATTGTAAGGAGTTCATTACTCATATATTTCATTGTTGTCATGGACCTTATTATTCTGGATTCTTTTCATCTTTAATATAGTATCCGTAAATAATTATAATAAATTTAAGCATTGGTACCTCTTTTCTTCATTGGCCAAGGACATTACTATGGAATAGAGTTGCAGTCACATGAACATCTGTTGATATTGATCTAATGGCAACAAAACATTTGTTCTTCTGGTCTTTTCCAAAGTAAACATGAGCAGTTCTGATACGTACAAACATGACTGATCATTCATGATCTTTGTTTCTTGGAAGAAATTTCTAATTAAGATACAGTAAATGCTGACTTTTAAGGCTATTGATTTATGTCCATGGTTTCTATGCCATCCAAAAATTATACCTTGTTTCGCTTGTTGATTTTCTATCCACAGTTTGACTAGTTGAGGTCAAGAAAACTGCCTGGTCAAACACTGTATCAAATCTACATAGTTGTTATATTAGCACCAACTTCTAATTAAAGGCTAATTACTAAAAAACTTCGGTAGAAGAATTCCCCTTCCTAGTCTCCACCAGTGGGACCGTAATGTTCATAATTTAGAAACTCCTGGTATACAAGTTAATAAAGGTTGTCATGCTTATTGCTTATGAAACTTTCATGGATATAGTTATGCTCCTCACCACTTAGAACATTTTTTGGAAGGAATCATATGATAGGCCTCAAGTGGATGCATTCCATCCTTAATAATGACACTTTTCCTTTGGATAAATATCAGGGGTCACAAGGTTATACATTTCACACTTTCCAATGACTTCCTTAATATTGTAGGAATAAAACCAAAATATTTGTATTTTCATTCATATGTCTTGCATCCCCTAATTTTCCATCTTTGCATTGCATAACCATTGACACTCTCTTCTCTCTCTCTCTCTCTCTCTCTCTCTCTCTCTCTCTCTCTCTCTCTCTCTCTCTCTCTATGTATATATATATAAAGATATGTCTGTCTGACAATTTTTTAATGATGAGAATATGTGTGTATATAGATTAAGCATCAGTGACTTGATGAATATTTTTGCATAACTGCATTCATAATAAATATGTATACTATTTTTGGCTATTTTGAAGGCTTTGCTGTTTTAGTTTCATGCTGATTCTCATGTTTATACATTAATGGATTGTTTTTAGGAATAAATTCTCATATTGATTGTTTTTACTTCTACTGCAGGTTCTGTAAGTTATAAACTTTCATATGTTTAAATGTTTCTTAGGTCTCAATTTGCATACCTGAGTGGACACTATTCATTTGAAAGATATATTTTTTAAGCAATTTTCATGCTCAAATAGTCATGAAATTGAGGGGGCTTTCAGCTTCAGAAAATCATATACATTTTCTGTTCTCCTGATCTCCTTTTCTTTTGTGTAGATGTGGCATATGTCCCTAAGTTATTAATGTGAGAATGCTTTTTATAATATGGCACAATTAGGAAGATTCTATATTAATTTCTTTTCAATTGCATCTAAAGAAAGTTAAGAATAATTAAAATGCCTTGAATTTGAAAAGTTTATATCAAACTGTGTCAGTTAGAAACATAAAAAATACAGTTTTAATTTGAAATCAAAACTGTATATGAGATGATGTTCAGCAAAGAATACCTATATATTATATGGAATTATTAGTTTATTGTTTTTTTATTCTGAATAACTTGTCATGTTTTATTAAAATTGAAATACATTAATAAATAATTATAATTATTTGATAACAATATTTTCACCAGGCTGGTATTTTTCTACTGCACTTGATGAATTAATTTTATTCTCACAACAAATCTACTCAGGGAAAATCATTATTTTCATATCACAGAACAGAATAAAGGCCGAGGTAATTAATGAAAGCTAGACTAACTCTAGAATAAGTGTAGTTAATCCTCACACTTTCACCCCCTCTCCATATGAATTTTCTTCAAAATGCAACAATCAAGGCATAATAATAACTGTTATTATTATAACATTATTATATTAAATATTATATTATTCCATTATTATATTAATGTCCACATGCTATTTTCTTCTAAACAATTAGTTTATAGTGAAAATTTACATACACATATTTTTCATCATAATTTATATTTGAAGACTATAATGGTACAGTATGTGTATTAATTTTCACTTATTTTATACATATGAAAATATATAGTATAAACTCTGAATATCATATAGTTAGGCCTACAAAGATCTTAAATTAACAGCAGGAGGTTTAATATTATAATAAATTTAGTGTACCTTAGGGCAGATTAGAAAATACATATCTTTATCTCTTATTCTGTGGCCTTGCCGGGAAGTTGACAAAAACACACTGATAAAAGAAGGATGAAGTTAGTAGGACCTTGAAAACATTATTGTGATATTTATGGCATTATATATATATATGTATATATATATATATTTATATACACATATACATGTATTGTAATTTTACTTTTTCTGGGTAAAAGTTTATTTATGAGTTTAAGTTTTGGCTGATACTGCTTCATGGTGTCATTGACACCTTGTGTTTAAAAGCAAATATTTCAAGATTTTGAAATGATTGAAATATTTCTGGTATGTTATGTTGGGATTTTAAGGAAACTTTTGGAAAATATTTTGAGTCAAGTAACACATTTTTAAACAATGACAAATTTATAGAATACATGAGTTTTCTGTTAACACTGAATGCTAAATACATTTAAAATATAACATATTAGATGATCTATAATTATTTTATAAACTAGAAGCATCTATATAAATGTATGATATCATTAATCTTTAATATTTAAAATATATCAACAATTTTGCAAAAACTTTCATTACTGCAAAATAAAGTGGGATTATTAATATTTATATAAATATGATTCTTTCCATTAAAAAAACAAAAAACTTCCTGGCTTTTCAGATGTCTTTTTTAATAGTTTATACCTATGAAACAATGTGTGCAGGTCACTGGCACACCATTTAACATCTTAACATTGTGAATCACACTAACGTACATCATGCTTAATAAAAGAACACACATGCTTTTGAAATGGTTATTATGATTTATTGTCTAAGACAATTTTTGTTTGAAAGGAATTGCTCAGTAACAGTCTCCATTATATCACATATCATATACTATTTTTGAGTTACTTTAATATCTATAAAATCTCCTTGTCCTTCTTAATCTCCTTTAGAGATTAAGGAGATTCAGGATGAGGTATTGAGAAGATAATAAGACTTTATGAAAAAATATAGCTAATATCAATAACTGAGGATATTTTGACTTCAACACAGAATAAAATTTCAGTTTTTCAGTTTTGATGAAAAAATTAAGACAAATCTTAGTGTTTGAACTATCAAAAATCATTTACATACTTATATACAAAAATGAAAGAATGTGATTACAGTCATCAAATTTATCAAAGACAATCATATGTAATTATTTTATTTCATGTATAGATGTGAGATGATTGTGTCAGATCCAACATCACACTGGAAGTTTGAAGAGACAAGATAAACTTCATTAAGGGCTTCTGCAATGATGGAAAGAGATTAGAAAAATTCTATTCAACTTTACTGAAACAAAGGGTTGGGGATTTTGAAAAGTATGACTGGAGATAAGAGGGAGAGGGCAATCCTAAATCATCTCTGTTTGCTAATTATTCTTACCCAAAGGAAAAGTAAGCATTCTTACACTTTCCTGACAGCAGGTAGTACTCAAAGGAAGTTGAACTTTTATCCTCCCATAGAGAGTTAAAGGGGAACTATCTTCTTTTATGATTGCATTTCCTGAAAAAGACAGTCCTACCTTGTAATGATATTTTTTATGGAGATTTACATTTCAAAGGAACAGAGAAATAATTAACAATTACAAGTTTCCTAAGTAAATGTTTCAATAAAAGAGAGGAGGTAGAATCTCTGTGGACCAGCCTTTTGGATTCTAATATAGTCAGGATGGTGGGGGATGGGGTCAGGTTCTTGGAGTCATGAATAAGCTGCATAAACCATTATAGGTCATAATGATGCAAACAAAAGTGAAACATATGTGTGTCCAAAATTGTGTGTTTGAATATAAGTATATTTGAAAATTGAAAAAATAAGATGATTTTAATGTTAAGCTTTATTTCCCAATTGCTTATGAATATCAATAAAATATAAGTTATAATAGTTCACACTTTTAATAAAAATATTAATACTGAAAAGTTAAAATTTGATATTAAAAATTATAAATTAAAATTTATTTTCACTTTTGGGTTATTTTGGGGCTTTTATTTTAGTTTTTTTTGTGTGAAAAAGCAAACCTCAAAAAAATCACTTTAATTCTCCTGCTCTAACAGCAGAAATTTCAATGTCAAGGCACAGACTCTGGGTACAGTCCTCTGATCGCTCACTCACACATGAATCTCTGAGAAGGAATTGATTATTTTTACTGAAGAATGATGCATCATATTATGCAGGATTAAGGTGCACATCATTGTGAATCAACATCTATATATAATATATATAGCACATCATCAGCAGTTTAAATCTATCCTTGATCATATAATTGACATGTTTCACTCAATTTGCCCACCACTCTTCCTTTCTGGTAACCATTTTTATACTATAGACTAAAGAAGTTTGTTACTGATTTGATTTATGTATTTCTTTGTTTTCTCTATATACCACATATGAGAGAAATTGAAGGAGACTTTACAAATTCAGTGATTGATGAAAATAACCATCCTATGTTTCTTTTTTGCTCCTTCCTTAAAATTTTCTTAGAATCAAACATATTAATACATTAAAAAAAAAAAAAAAAAAAAAAAAAAAACACCACCCCGGCAATGCAACTGCCTAAGATATAATTAGCCAGTCTCTTTTCCTCCCAAATTCACTTTTGTATATCCCCTTGAGGTCATCAGGACCTGCCCACCCTCCTCCCCAAAATATTTCCCTGCATCCCTTTGCAGCATCTCCTTTTTCTCCCCTTCCCCTTTCAAAAAGTTCTCACTTCACAAGGGGTTTGGGTGGTTGTATTGGGGAATGAGACCACCAAAAAATTTGAGTTATCCATAACTTGAATGAAAGTCTTATTATCTCAGTATCAATATATTTCACTGTGATAGGCAGTTGGTGGTGACTGGCAACACAAACTAGACCTAACAAAAATAAGCAGATGTTTCTCTTTCTCCTTCTGACTAATTTCATGTTGATTCATGTTGTTGTAAATCACAAGTCTTCATCTTTGAATTTTTTTAATAGCAGGTAATATTCTATCATGTATACATACCACATCTTCTTTATCCACTCATTGATCAATGGGCACTTAGTTTGGTTCAAACATTTCATTGTTATAAATAATGTTGTAATGGACATGGAAGTACATATATGTCTTTGCATTAGTGTTTCTTAGTTTTTCAGCAAATACCAAAAATTTGATTAACAGAGTCATATGGAATTACCATTCTCATTTTTCTGAAGAATCTACCTACTGCTTTCCATAGGGTTGCACCAATTTATATCTCACCAATAATGCATAAAGTTTCCCTTTTCTCTGTATCTTTGGCAACACTTATTTCCAGTCTTTTGAATAATAACAGTTTTCACAGTCGTGGCACATCTCATTGTCTTTTACTTCTTTCCTTTTTAGTCTTTTTTTTTATTGTAGGAACTTTGATTTTACTCATTAAAATATATGCATGTGTGTATGTTCATATGTACAGTTGCCCCATTCCTCACACATATGTCAACAAACCCTGCCCTACACCAAATCACCAAATGTTCATCATTGTCCAGTGTCATCCAATACCATTTTCCCCCTTTTCCCAGTGTACCATTCCCTGATGGTAACATCCATTCTATTTCAAGTGTCCAAGGGTTGACTTTGTTTCATCTGTTCCTTTGTTTTATCTATTCACATCCCACCTATGAGTAAGGTCACCTGGTATCTGCCTTTTTTTTCTTCTGGTTTATTTCACTTAGCACGATCTTCTCTAGATCCATTCATGCTGATTCAAATGACAGGATTTCATCTCTTCTAAACACCCTGTCGTATTCCATTGTGTATGTATCTATCACATGTTCTTTACCCATTCATCTCAAGTTGGGCACTTAAGTAGATTCCAGTTTTTAGCTATTGGGAGGAGGGCTATAATAACAAGGGATTGCCTAAATCTCTGTATATTAGTGTTTTTGTATCTTTTGGATAAGCACCCAAGTAAGGTTGAGGGATCATGAGGGATTTCCATATTCAGATTTTTGATAAATGTTTTCCATAGGGGTTGCAATTTTCGTTCTCACCAACAGTGCAGAAGTGTTCCCTTTTCTGCATATCCTCCCCAACACTTGCTGTTTCCAGACTTTTGGATAATAGCCTCTCTGGCATCTTATTGTTGTTTGGATTTGCATTTCCCTGATAGCTAGTAGGAACATCTTTTCTGGGCCTGTTGGCTGTCTCTATATCCTCTTCAGAAAAAAATGCCTCTATAATTTCTCTTCCCATTTTTTGATTGGATTGCCTGTTTTTCTGTTATTGAGTTTTATGGGTCCTTTGTTATTCAGGATATTAAGACCTTGTCAGAAAAATGAAATGCAAATGTCTTCATCCAGTTAGTAGGCTGTCTTTTTATTTTGCTGATGTTTTCTTTCTCTGTAAAGACTTTTAGTTTGATGTAATCCCAGCTGTTTATTTTTCTATTTGTTTCCCTTAATGGGAGAGTTGAGCTCCCAAAGTGCTCTCTAAGGCTAATGTCATGAAATTCTTTCCTAAATTGTATTCCAAGAATTTTATGGTTCTGGTTTATGTCCAAGTCTCTAGTCCATTTTGAGTTAATTTTTGTGAAGTGTTAGAGAGTAGTCTAGTTTCATTCTTTTATTGTGGCTGTCCAATTTTCCCAACACCAATTAATGAAAAGAATTTCTTTTCTCCATCACATGCTTTTGGCAGCTTTGTTGTAGATTAGCTTACTATATGTGAGTGGATCCATTTCTGGTAATTCAATTCCATTCCATTTTCTGTGTCTCTGTTATTACTACAGTACTATACTGTTTTGATCACTAACACTTTGTAGTATAGCTAAATATTTGTGCATGTAATCCCTCCAGAATCATTTTTTTTTCTCATAATTGCTTTTGCTATTCAGGGCTTTTTTTTTTTTTTTTTTTTTTTTTTTTTTTTTTTTTTTTTTTTTTTTTTTTTTTTTTTTTTTTTTTTTTTTTTTTTTTTTTTTTTTTTGTTCCATACACATATTAACATTTTTTGTTCTATTTGCTGGAGATAAGCCAATGATTGTTTTGGGTATTGCATTAAATCTGTATATTGCTTTAGGTAAAATGATCATTTTAATGATACTGATTCTTCACAACCAGGAACAAGGCATGTCTTTCCATCACTGTTTATTCCTATTGTATTTCATTAAAGAAGGACTTACAGGTTACATTGAACAGGTCTTCATCTCCTTTGTTAAGTATATTCCAAGATATCTGTGTTTCTTTTGTTTTCAAGGATCATTCAGTGACCTACAGGTCTCAGACACTAGAGGTTTAGACTAGTCATCTGTGTAGTTACAAAGAAAGGCTAGAGAAATTCAATAATAAGTTGAGCCAGGAAGACGAAATGACTTTTGAATACGAATTATCATATAAAAATTTATAGTACATTTTAATCTTCTGTGACTATATTGAATTGATCTATATTATTTAAAATCTATGAGTATCATTATTAAAAATCAAATTTATGCACTCATATAAGATGCATTTATACTTTGCTTTCATTCATAAATAAATCTTTTGATTACTAATAACAGAACATTCCTGGTTTTTATCATGTATAAATAGCTAAATGATATCCATGCATATTGGTAAAAGACTTTACAATTATTAAATATGAATCACTGCAAGTAATTAGGGTCAACCAATCTTCCACAACTCACCATTGAACTGCCAGTTACTTGTTTGCTTGGACACGACAGCAATGAAGATATTATCATTAAGACATAGGCTTCACGGGCATTGCATCTACCGAAATTGAGAGCACAAAAATCTGTGACTGCAAGAACATGATTTGAGATATGCACCAAAGATTGTGTGAATTTCTTTTTTTTTTATTAAATTTCCTCTCTGTTTATTTTAGACAAAATCAGTGATGTAAGATGCATACAATTAAGAATTCTGACTGATTGGTTAACCTTGGTGGAACGGCAGTTTCATCAGCCACATTCAACTGGCAGTATACACATAAAACCCAAAAGACCCCAGTTTGCGTCTTAGGTTTGGGGAAATAATCAGGATGAAAAACAAAATAAAAATAAAAAAAATAAAAAAGAGTTTCTTCCTCCTCTCTCTTCCTGTTAAGACATGGATTCATGGATTGTATTATTCCTACATGCCTAGATCTACTTGTTTTCATTCCCACCTGCATCTTTTTTTTTTTTTTTTACATTAGTTGAGGGACCATGTGACCTGTCTCCTCTATAATTGAATATTTTAATTTATTTTTCATTGTAGAATAATTATTCTACACATCAAAACAATTTCCTATGTATAGGTTCCCCATTTCTTACATATATTTCAACACACCATGCCCTCCACCAAATCACCAAGTATTCTTTCCCATTGTTTAGTGGATTCCACCTCCATTTGTCCCAGCCCGCCCCATTTCCTTTTGGTAACCTCAGTTCTGTTGCAAATGTTTCAGGGTTGATTTTGTTTCATCTACTTCTTTGTTTTGTCTTTTCACATTCCACCTATAAGTGAGGTCATTTCGTATCTTTCTTATTTTGACTTGTTTCACTTAGCAAAATCCCCTCTAGTTCCATCCATGTTGATTCAAATGACTGGGTTTCATCTCTTGTAAGGACTGTTCAGTAGAAAGTTGGGTTATGTTTTTTAATCCATTCAGCCATATTGTGTTCTTTCACTGGTGAGTTCAATCCATTAAAGTTTAGGTTGAATATTTATATATAGATGCTTAGTGTTGTTTTATAATGTCTTTTGTATGTTACTCCAGATGATGACTTTGTTCTCTTTCTCTTTTTAGGTCAGATGGGTGCAGTTATGCTTTGATTGATTTCACCTTTTGTTTTCTTCTTCGCTTTCTCCCTGGGAATGTATTTTGATGTTACCCAGAATTCAGCATTCACAGTTCTATGTTTGCTACCTAATTTTAACTGAAAGCATATTAGTCATCCACTCATTCTAACTAGCCACTTATTTGTTCTCTTCTCTTCCTCTACACTTTTAATATTTACTGTCTTATTGTTTTTCTATGTGGTTTCTTTATACTTTATGGAGCATCCTTTAATATTTTATGCAATGTTGGTTTTATGGTGATGTACTCCTTTAAGTTTTGCTTGTCAGAAAAGGTTTTTATAATTCCTTCAGTTCTGAATGATAATCTTGCTGGATATAGTATCCTAGGTTGAAAATCTTTTTCTTTGAGCACTTTGAATATATTATGCCATTCCCTTCTGACCTGTAGAGTTTCATTTGAGAAGTCTGCTGACTATCTTGTGGGGGCTCCTCTGTGACATGTTTTTATCTGGCTGCTTTTAATAGTCTTTCTTTATCTTGCATTTTTGTGACGATGTGTCTAGATGTATTTCTGTTTGAATTTTTTTTACTAGGAACTTTTTGAGCTTCCTGGATCTGGAAGCTTGCTTCATTCTTCAAATTGGGGAAGTACTCATCTATTATTTCGTCAGATATGGTTCTGCCCCTTTTTCTCTCTAATCCTCTGGGACCCTTCTGATGACATTGTAGTTCCTTTTGATGCTATTATCTCAAGGGTCTCACATGTTATCTTTTATTCTTTAATTTTTTTTTAAATCTCTTTGCTGATTTGCTTCATTGAGTTCCTCTGTCCTATCTTCCAGATCACTGATTCTAGTGGAAGCTTTATCCATCCTATTGTTGAGCCCCTCCTTTGAGTTCTTTAATTCAGGCATTGTGTCTCTTATCTGTCTGACGTCTTGTTTTAATTCTTTTTGTTTCCTGACATTTCATTTACTGCCTCTACTGATTTCTGGATTTCCATGAGTATGTTAATCACCATTATCCTAAATTCCTCTTCAGGCAATTTACATACCTCTTCTGTATTTATATATTTCCCCTGGGTTTTTTACTGGATTCACTTTTTAACCATTTTTCCCTGTGCCTTTGCTCTATTGGGCATTCTGTTAATATGTCTGCGGGTTCAATTTCCCTGGCGTTGTTTAGCTTTGACTTGCTCAGGATCAGCAATTAAGCTGCAGTTTCTCCTCTACCCACAAGGTGGCGATAGCAGGTAGCCTAGAGGTAGCATTCTCATATTCCAGGGTGTTAAGCACCTGATGGGTTGGATTTCTGGTGGTGGATATGCAGTGGGCGGGATTTCTGCTCAGTGGACCCTAGGCCCCAGCACAAAATTGTTGTGAAAGGATTTGATTTGGTTGATTGCCAGTTATGGCTATGCCCAGTGCAACTTCACCGTGCGAGCTCCAGTTCAACTACCAGTGCTCTCGCTCTCCTTTCACCCCTTCCAAGTCAACCCTTTGTGGTTCCAAGTCTCAGTTCCACTGGGCCCACCTCTTGCTGCCTCTGGTCCCAAAATCCCTAGCCTCTGCCCCATCGCACGTCTGGAGACTCCCGAGATCCGACCCAAATCCAAATCAGTAGCTTAGCTGAGAACCCCACCCGGTGCCTTCACCCACCGTTAGTCGTCAGCAAATCCACCTCCAGTTGAAGTGCCAGTTGTTTCTTGGTGTTTATCACAGGAAAATAGGTATTTTTTTTGTTTTTATTCAGTGTCTGGGGGGAGTGACCCGAAAGTGTGTCCTATGAGTCACCATTCAGAAGAAGATCTCTGCACCTATTCTTTAAAAAATAATCTAAAATTCTGATTGATATAGAGAATAATTCCATTAATATACTAAAATATTGTGTTTTTTAAAGACAAAAACATCTCTTTAGTTAAAATCACTTTTATGTTCTGTTTAAAGTTTTAACTTATATGTGATTCTCTACAGTAAGCTTGTTAAGTCTTTAATTAGCTTGAGTCTCATGCTTAATTTATTTATTTTATTTTTTGGTTTTGAATTAGATTCTATCTGGCCACAGTTTAAAGCACTCACTCATAAGCTCCCTAAATAAACATTTTTTTAAAAAAAATTCATAGCCTTTTAAGTGAATGTTTATATAGAGATGTGCCTATAAGGACAGTGTCATAGTACAATAAAATAAAGGAATTTAAACATTTTTCAGATTAGATAATTTAAAGGATGAATTGTTCAAACAATATTTGCTTTATATAGTATCCTTCCTTTCTATCCTTAAGTTCATAGGTACTCTCTCTCTCTCCATATATATAGAGAGAGAGAGAGACATACACACACAGACACAGACTCGTGCTTTGTCCTCAAGGTGTTATCTTTATTTGCTCCCCGCATCTTCAGGAAATGCAACCTGTGAGTAGTGAGAAGCTTTGTTTGACCTTGGCTCCTGCTCCCTGCTTTCTGCACCCAGCTCAAACCTCACTCCACAGGCTCCAGTCTGTCTGGGACAGGAAGTAATCTGAAAGGAATAACTTAATAGCCAGAAGCAGCCTGCATAGCAAGTGCATAGTTGCCAGAACAGCAAAAATGGGAAGTTTTACTGTAAGGGATGAGCAGCTTTTTAAAAGTGTCTAGCTGCAGGGAATTAAAGCTTCCAGATGGCAGAAATGCTGCTGAGCTGCATACAGACACTCCACACTGCAATTCTCTAAACATTTCTGTGCTTAAACTCAAGAGGCAATCTTCTCCCCTGGCCCAGCTTTACTTTTCCATATTAGAAGATATGTAGAACATTTTTACATTTTTTTTGCTCAAATTATAGGTACAGACTAGACCTTATCTTTAAATAGTTTATCTAGTTCAGTCTGGAAAAGAAACAGAATCTGAAGACACGAACTATTTATTCTCTCACCCACATTGTACCAAATAATGCAAATAATTATACCTGCCTAGACCTCAGAATACTATTAAAATATTCATTGTCTAAAGTGTTTTGCTAGAGCGAGAGTTACAGTGTCTTAATTTTAAAAAGCTACTGTAAAGGCCATAAAATCCTCATCAAAATATAAAAATGTCCCCCAGTCTTCCCATCTGGAGATTAGACTCCTGACAACTTCAAACGAGATTAGAGATCCAAGATCAACAATAGTCATAAAGGTCCTCATGTTAAATAAAGACTTCAATTATCCCAGAGACCAAGCATATTTCTTCTCTTAGGGAAAGACACTGCAACTGACATCAGAGTCAGAAAATTGTTCATTAAGGGAAGAAAAGACTGAACTATTTTATTTCTAACAAAACCAGATAAATATTAAAGGGAGGTCAGCAGTATATCCTTAATTTAAAAAATTCTCATTGTCTCAACCCCATTTATTACATAGACTCTCTGTTCCTACTAGTTTGTAAAATCATCTCTGTCATGTATCATTTCTATAAGTATGTGGGTCATTTTCTTGACTTCTTATTCCATACCATGGGTTTATTTTTATCCACTTATTTCATAAGTATATGATTCAATTACTAAGCTTTATGTCTTAGCATTTTTATATTTTATTCTTCAAAATTATATTGTCTTTTTATGGTGATGTAAGATATGGAACTAGATTCTTAAGTTTAATTAAAAAGAAAGCACATGATTTTTATAACTGCTTACATGAATTTATAAATATAAGAAAATCAACATCTTTCTCATTCCATGTATCACATGTTCTTAAAATTTTTGTGTATTTAGCAATAAATATTTGCATGTTTTGGATTTTTATTATTCATAACAAGGTTTTATTCTACTTTAGATATATGTTTTGAATTATTGGGGTAATAAATCTTACAGCTAGTTCATCTTATTCTAACTCATTTTTTGAATTTATCTTGGATTTAATTTGTATTTGAATGTAAACAAGCACATTATAGAAAATCTAGTTATTTTTCCTTTTCAATGTCTTTAAAATTTTCTTTTATTATCTTGTTTCTCAGTTCGATATTTCTCTATCAGATTATTATTCACCTATCCCCTACCTATTATTATATCATTATTTATTTACATATTTAGTATTTTATTGAAGATATTATGAAGGTTACGACACCCTGCATTGAACAAGTCTATCAGCCCCATTTCTCCCACAGTTAGCGGTAACTTCATATCACATTTTGGTAATTTATATAATATTTTTAACTTTTTAATTATTAACATCTTTTTTGGTGATCCGAGATTAGTATTCTATGAAGTTGGTATTGTAATTGGGAGGTGGGGTACCATGAACTGTGCCCATTAAAAAGGCAAACTATTGTGTGTGTTTGATTGTTTCACTGACCAATTGACACCTGCCCCATCTCTATTCTTATTAGACTTCCTTATTTTCTGAGAAAAAAACAATATGAAATTTAAGTAATTTGATAACCTGACAGTAGTTACTGAAGTGGTCAAGTAAAAGAAATAATTATGTCTTAAAATTAGAAAGAATTAACTTAGTGAGAAAGGCATATCGAAGTCAAAATAAGCCAAATGCTAGGTATCTTGAATCAACCAAATTATGAACACAAAGGGAAGTTCTTGAAGAAAATGTTATTTCAGTTAATACTCGAGTAATAAGACATCAGAACAACCTATTCACTAATATGGAGAAAATCTGAGTGGTCTGAATAGAAGATCAAAACAGACACACTATTTATTTAAACCAAATCTAATCAAGTAAAGGACCCTGTCTCTCTTCAATTCTTTGAAGACAGAGAGGTGAGGAAACCACAGAAGAAAAGGTTGAAGCTAGCAAAGCTTCATTAATGAGGTTTAAGGAAAGAACCTGTCTTCATAAGGTAAATGTGTAAGGTGAAGCAACAAATACTAGAAGGTAGAATGTAGAAACTGCATTAAATTATTCAGATTTAAGATATAGCTACACTGAAAAATAGATTTTCAATGTAGAGGAAACAGTATTCTTTTAGAAGTTATCATTTAGCACTTTCATAACTGAAGATCAAAAGTCATTGCTTGACTTCAAAGCATCAGACAATAAACTTACCCATTTCTTGGAAACTAAAGCAGTTAGTTAAAAACATTGCACATGTTCCATTCTGAAAACCTCAGAACCTTAAAAATGATGTAATATCTACTCTACCAGTGCTCTATAAATGAAACAACACAATCTAGATGACAACACATCTTTTTGTTACAGTATAGTTTTATAAAATATTTTAAGCACACTGTTTAGAACTACTGCCTATAAAAAACAACACAATCTTTATCATTCATTTTAAGTTGTTGATTACCCAGAAGCTCTGATGGAAATGTACAAAGAGATTATTTTGTTTTCAAACAAAACACTATCTTCATCTCATGGACCAAGGAGTTATTTTGACTTTCAAGTCTTTTTATTATGAAATGTATTTTGTAAGGCTACAGCTGCCATACATGATAATTCCTCTGATGACTCTTGGTAATGTCATTTGAAAATATTCTTTAAAGGATTTATCATTCAAGTTACATTAAGAACTTATTTGACTCATGGGAGGCAGACATTAACAGTTTGGAATAAGTTGATTACAGCCCTCATGAATGACTTCAATTTGTTTCAGTCTTTAGTCAAGGAAATCATTGCAGATATGATAGAAATAGTAGGATAACTGGATTTAGAAGTGGAACCTAAAGATATGACTGAATTTGTGCAGTATCATAATAAAATTTGAATTGATGAGAGATTGCTTATGAGTCAGTAAAGAAAGTATTTTTTGAGATGGCATTTATTCCTGGTTCAGATGCTGTGATATTGTTGAAATGATAATAAAAGATTTAAAGTATTCCATAAAATCATTTGATAAAACAGTGACAGAGTTTGAGAGGAGTAATTAAAATTTTGAAAGAAGTTCTACTGTGTGCAAAATGCTATCAAACAACATTGTACGCTATAGGGAAATCTTTGTGAAAATTTAACAGAAGCGATATACTTCATTATATTATTTAAGAAATTACTATGGATACTGCCAATCCATAATTACCACCACCTTGATTAGTCAGTTGTCATTAAAGTGGAGGCAAGATTATGACTAGCTGTAGGCTCATATCATAGCAAACATTTACCAATAAAGTATTTTTCATTACGATATGTAAATTTGATAGTTAATGCTAAGAAAACTTAATAGATGAAAGAATAGTATAAAATAACATGTGCTGAGAAAGATAAGAAAAGTGTAACTAATTTTATTGAAATCATGTATTTTAGGTGTTTAAGAATTGAATCTGCATTATTTCCAAGGACTGCCTATACATTCTAGCTGTAACTATCTATCTATCATCTATTGTCTATCATCTGTCATCTGTTAGCTAATCTGAAGCCCAATAAAACTTTATCAGGGTCAAACCAGTAGTCTGAGAAAATTAGATTTATTGATACACAAGAACAAGAGAAACCACGTTGGAATAACTCAACAAAAACTGCAAGAATTGAAGTAATTTTCAGATTAGGGGAAAAGTGGGTTTTAAGTAGTGAAGTGTTTCGATATTCTCAAATCAAAGTAGGACTGTATGTCAGCTCTAGAATATGAAGGGAATACAGGCTTATTTTTCTTTGAAAACTACAAATTTATGATTAATGTAGAAAGGTGTGTTTAGAACATTACTTACCTGACGTTTTCCATCTGGACTGAAAATTAAGTCTGCTTCTTTGTGTCAAAATCAGTTAGATCCTCTAGAAAGGAAAAGGATGTTAAATTTATTCTAATATAATTTCAGACAAGAGTTTATAATAACCTTTTATCGTGGATGTAGAGAACAATATCTTCCAGTGAATAAGAAAGTAGTCATTCAAAGAAGAGATTGCTATATTTTAAAGTTCTAGAGAAAGCTTGGGAAAAACTTGCTTTTTGCTACTTTAGCTGTTAGCTTAATTTGATTCTGTCATTCTACTCTAATGAGTGAGAGAACATGTTTTCCTTTCTCTGTCAGAACTAAATCTCTCTTCTTCTGTTTTTCATGTATGTATATATTCTAAATACATGTATAAATATGGTTTATATTAATATTTTCATGTTTGCAAATAATGCATTAATGTTTTTAATGACTGAGATTTTAGAAATACATACACATGAAGTACATAAAAACTACACTTTCAGTATCCCAGAATATTTTAATATCAAAGTTCTTATTTCCAAAAGAAAAATGTTACGTAGACAGCCCAATTTAAAAGATGCTATTATCCCAATCATTAGCATTGTCCTTTATGTTAATTATTTTGTTATTCTATATTAAATTTAATTTTAATAACAAAGAAATGCAGAGTGGATAAAATGATAAAATAAAACTTTTATCCTACTGAAACAATTTATCTTGCCAAATATGTTTCAGATTTATTTAAGGAACAGAATATTATAGACAGAATTAACATCTAATTTTAATCTACTCACTATGTCAATTGATTTTTAATTTGTGTTTGGTATGTGTATGAAATTACAATGAAAACAGTCACTGAAAAGTGAAAAGAATACATTTAAACTCACATACATGCACGAAAGTTTTGTTTTCATGGGCTGTTTTATTTTTCATGATAAATAATAAGTAATTTTAATGTCTACTGTTACATCTTTTATTTTTGCCTGTTATTATTTTAATGACATCCTGGACTTTTTCTGTTTTATTTTATTTAAGTATTATGTTTTCCTTTATCTGCTTTAATATTCTAATCATACTTATTTCAAATTTTTATTGATACGTGATAGCAATTTTGTCAAAATTTTGCTTGTGTTATTTTTGGTAATATACATGTGTTTCTTCAAAATATTCATACATTTTTATGTTTAGTGTGCATTTATTTTTTTCTCCTATTTGTCCCCTATGCATTAGCCTTTATTTGTCTAATAGTTTTGTTTTTGCTTGTTCTGAGTCTGTGGAGTCTACATGTTTGAACTAGATTTAAAATCTTTGATTACATCCTCTATCTTATGATGATGTTGATATTGAGAATGAATCAGATCTGATGAGCAAGTCAGCCAGTGAATTGGCCAAATCTTTGCGTTTGTTTTGCTCTGCCCTCTCATTAATGAGGATTTAAATAAATCATTCCTCAAAAAGTAATAGTAAAAACTTTCTTAATATGTTATTGAAGGGAGAACAACATCCCAGCTCCTG
This sequence comes from Solenodon paradoxus, assembly GCA_004363575.1. Lineage (NCBI taxonomy): Eukaryota > Metazoa > Chordata > Mammalia > Eulipotyphla > Solenodontidae > Solenodon > Solenodon paradoxus. The sequence goes on along the minus strand of RJWH01000116.1, from coordinate 995,369 downwards.
GATTCAAGTGTTCTAAATAAAGCTCTCCTGCCCACACACAACACTCTAGCCAGAATACTTTTTTATCCACTCTCCTATTGATTTACTTCGCACATATTGTCGGATTTCTTTTCAAGTCAAAAATCAGAAAACTGCACCTTTTGCCTTGCTTGATATTCTGTATTTTAAATCTCAGATAAATATTTCTTTTATATAAATACAGCTAAGTGATTGTAATTTGTTGTTTCAATTCTTTTTAAAATATTTCAATGCTTTTTTAGTAGTAGATAAGAAAGACATTACAAACATAATTCAGTAACACCATCTTGAAGGGAAGTATATTTACTTATCTTCAAATGTATTATAAAAGTCCCTGTATTTTGTGTATAGTGATTCACTAATATATTACCAAAGGTGATATTTTTGATGAATGAAAATTAATAAATGAATGTATCCTGACTTGGTAGAGCAATTTTTTATATTAGAAAGACCTTGTTAAATGATGTATTGTTTTGAAATATAACTAGGTATCACACCTTATTTGACGAATACAGTTTTCTGTCCTCCTTGTATCTTTTATGGATGATTTCCTTTTGTAAATGAATCATTTCTCCATTGTTAGATGCATAGGTTGAAACACAAATAAATTTTCCAAAGGATATGGCAATTTGGAAACTCAGAATGATCTAAAGACTAAAATAAAATTATTTTGACACTGGAAACTAGGTAGATTTTAAACTAGCTATTAAAACAAATAATCGTTGTTGATCATCTAAAGGAAATTCAATTGTAACTTTCATGTATTTGGAAATTATTTTAAAAAGTGTTTTAAAATAAGTAAATTTATCTTAAATAACATTATTTAAAATATATTTTGTAAAACAAAACAAATTTGAAAAAAGTTCTTTTAGAAATATTTACTATATAAAATAAATTATTCAAGAATACAATTATTTTGATATAAATTCAATCATCTTAAATTTAATTTTAGAGAACTGTTCAATTTAATTTTACTCTATTCAGATATTAGTGGAGAACAAATTTAAATATATACATTATATTTCAGCATTCATTCAAGAAAATAATTATAACCTAGTGACTTTTAATAATCTATGGATATTCAGATGCTATTTTTGACAATTCATTTCACCAGTACATTTTCATGCACACCTAAAAGCAGTACCATCCTTTTTTCCCACCTTCTCTTTTTTTTGATATTTTTCTTTGTTGCTTAGTCTCAACATGAGCTGCTTCATGATTGATGAAACCCAGAAGGCTGTTACAACCATTCAGAGAACAAATTATGTCTTCATTTATACCTTATTAACTTAAATGCTAGGGTTAATTGGTATGCTACAATTGTTAAAACACAATGTGATCTGACACTTGGGAGGACCAAAAACTGAAATATTAGTGAGAAAACTTTGAATATATGTAAGTATACAAAGTATGAAGCATAACTTTAGTTGTGAAAGTTATCTGATCCAGGACACATATTTATGTACTGTTTTATAAATCCAATGGCAAATATTATTATCATTTGGATTATTATACCCGTACATAAACACAAATATGATAATGCCATTTCTATAGTTAAAATCATATTTGACACCACTGGAAGTTGTTTTATTTCCAGAAAGAGATGAAAATTCCATTCATAAACTGTATAAATTAATGTAAGCTTAAATACCTACTTTCAAATTTATCCTCATGTTCTTATCTTACTAAGATGCACTGGTTAGTCTCTCTGGAAGTCTATGTTCTCTCTGTTCCAACAGTACAGACTATATATAGTTTTGTCAGAATGTCGTGTGCTTTCCATTTCTCTGCTCAGACTACTTTAAGTGTTTGAAAACCTCTTATTATTTTACCTGTACAGCAATTATATTCTTAACTATTCTTTAACCACCATCTTGGATGTTTAGTGCTACCTGCAGACCACCTCTTTTTCAGAGATAGGACTATTCTTTTCCTGCTCTACAGATTATTTTATATCTAGAATAATGGAAAGTAGTGGGAGTGGGAAAACTGAATAAAATAGGTCAATTATATAGTGAAGAATAGAATATGACTGTTGGTGGATCATGTAATGTATTATAAACATGTGATTTACAATGATGCACATCTTAAACCTCTATGTTATTCTACTTTTTTTCTTCAATAACATTAAAAATTGTATTCAATCTAATTAAATAAACACATTTTGATGATATGCTACACTAGGTACTATGCTGTTCATACACATATATAATATTTCTCCAAATAATTGCCATAGCTATGTAAGTAAATAGTTATTTGGTATTTGTATGTTAAGGACAACAAAAAGTAAATATGTTACATGATGAACTTCCAGGATATGTTGAAAAATGTTAGGAAATTAGCATTGTTCGTGGTTAATGTCCTAAACAATGAATTGCATGAGATAAAGTTGAATAAGTAGGTGGAGGTCACATTATTAAGAGCCATATAATGAATGTGAATTTTTACTATTGAAGTGTAAGATATATTAAATAATTTGGTACATTTTATTTTGATACTAGATAATTATGGAAAGAATTAGAACAAAAACGAATTAAAACGCTAAAGGAAAGAAAAGATGGGAAATATTGTATTTACAATAATCAGAAGGAAATAATTAGGCTCAGTTCTTATGAAATGAAAGAAAATAAAAATTAATGAAACAGCAAGAAAGGGAGAAGTAAAGATGTCTAAGAATTAGAAATAAAAAGCAATGACTAATCGATCACTTACAGGAAGTGAGCAAACTAAAAAGCTCAATGCCACTTCTAGATACCCTATACGGTCCTTGTGAGGTTGTTATGCACAGTTTCATGTTTGTTTGCGTGTTTTTAGTAATGCTATCTAACCCTCTGGTTACATTTATAGTCTCTCTGCTACTCATTTTCTCTCTTTTGTTAAAATCATTGATTTACTTTATTCAGTTGTTAATCTTGTTTATTTCTCTGGCTTTGAGTCTTGAACTGAGGACACTGGGATGCATATGAACTGCACCAGTTTTAAACTGCTAGGTTACCAGGGTGTGTCCTTATTATTTTTAATTATTTAAATATATTAGCCCTGACATATTTTTTTTCTTTCTTCTCTAAGTCCTGCCTAAGTTTTCTGAAATTGTGCTTAAGAATCAACATACAACAGCTGATCTCCCAAATCTGTCATTTCCTCATACTGAATCAACTATACTTTATTTAATCTAGCCCAAGGTTGGAGTCTTAAAACTATTCTTGACAACATCTCACCTTGCAATTTATTTGTTCATGAATGCATCACTTGTTTCACCTCAATAATCATCATCCTGGAGTATCCCCTCTTTAACTAAGCAATTGGATAATTGAAGGTCACTTAGTGGGTGTCTCCACTCCAATGTAAATCATTCTCCAGGTTTTAATTTCAGATCATCCTTTATTTATTTATCTCTTTTTGTTTTAAATATTATAACATTTTAAGTATTTATTTGGCTGACAGAATTTTTTAAACTTATTCTCTACCATAAGGTTACATGTTTATTTCTTTAAATGACTCCACTATTACAACCAAATAACAACTAGTCAAGTTTCTGTCTTGAGGAGCTAAGTTATGGTTGTTAATAAAAAAAAATTGAGACTAGCAGAAAGCATAGTATTAGGTTGGAGATGGGAGAGGGAAGACACAATTAATGTAGGGTATTCCATTTCTTGTTTACAGTTGTATTTTCTTTGTAGCACTTTTAAGCATTTATCTATCTGTAAGTGATATAAGTTGAATTCTAGTCTAAAGTCAGGATTCAAGAGCCAGTATATCTAAATTCAAGTGACTAGTTGATGAAAGTTTGGCAAATGAGTCAAAATTCTGGTCTCCTTTGCAAAATAGCCCTGATGTAGATATTAGTGTATAGCTATTATGAGAAATAAGTGAGCAAATATAAGCTAAATACTTAGAAGAATTCTTGTGAAAATAGATGTGATTACTTATATTCCCATTACTTTTACTATAATTAATGCAATATCTAAATTTAAGATAAAAGTAACAATTCTAGAATTATTGGGGAAATTAAACAAAATTGTACCTGCAAACAACTTGCTCTTGAACAGTCACTATTATTATTTTATTGCTGTTAGTGGTACTAATATATTATTACTCACCTGACAATTTTGACAAGGATACATTACTATTTTCTCTGTATGGTAATAATTAAAAATTTTTAACCTATGTTAGTAATATTTATATTTATGATTGTAAAGTATTCAGATATTTTATTTAGTTAACTTTATATTTGCTCTCTTGTCACATGAATTAACAAATAATTAGTAGTAAATATTCCAATAAAATAAAAAAATCATTAATATGATACTAACATTAAAATGTTATTTCTGTGAAAAGTAATTTATAACTAAAAATATTTTGTCAAACTTCTCATGAATGTACGTGTGTGTGTAGTAAAGACTAGAAATATTTTTGATAGACACATATCAAAACTAGATAAAATTAATACAATTATGTATAATTAAATTGGACAAAAAGTCATCAAAAATTTTCAAAGTCTGTTCAGAATGTTCCTCTGATTTTTTTAGCTAACGTACAAAACACTTTTTTGGTCACAATTTCATCCATAACTCTTTCAAGTTACAACTTCTTTCAATTCTCTACCACTGCCTCACTTTATTGCCTCACTTTTTATTTTATTTTGGCAGTCATATACTTGACAAATAGTTTTTCTAGCTCTGGCTCTTAAAAATTCTTCAGTTTTACTGTTACCAGCAGATCACTGGGCTTATCAACTTCTCATTGCTACTCACAGCTTCATGCATTCATTTCATTCTTTATAGAACTTGGAAGTTATGATCCATTATTATCACTTGTTAGTTCAATCATGTTTCCTTATGGATGTTTATATTTATGTAGTTGAATTTAGCTGCAAGTAAATGCAAAACGCTGATAACTCACTTCTGATTCATGACTACTAATCAATTTATGACTGTTAGCTTTAAGTGGATCTCAGATGACTACAAAGCTCTGCTACAACATGGTTTTATTTCTTTCTCATTCTCCTTGATGAGCATTCATTTTCTCTATTCAAGTCTGCAATATTTCTCCTATGTTCTCAGCTGATAGCCCTTTGCTACTTCACTGACATAACAGAAGCCACTGAAAGAGATTCTGAAAAAATCGCTTGTCATACTGCCTGCATACGTTTCCTTCTTGGAAGCACAACCAACCTTTTACATGTTTATAAAAACCAGACCCTCTGCTATGTTTTATTTTTAGCTATACATTTTTTATCAGACCTCTCCTCTCTATCCTGTGCTAACACTTTGATACGTTATCAAATTATTCTATAAGCATGCAAAAAGTTGCTGTTCTCTGTAATGTAATAAATTTAAAAAATTATAAAATAGAAAATATATCTAGAACCCATATTCACTCATATGCAACAATCCCATTTATCTTATTTTTTAAAAATAATGTTAAATGGCTTTCTATGATCCATATTTCTTATTATTCTACTGTTTTCACTTAAATAACTCAATAAAGCTTTTATCTCGATTATATCTGTAGAAAATATCTATTTACTATTCCTATTAACTTTTATAGTGGTAAATCCAATGATCAAACCTCAATTTGCACTTGATGAGCTATCAAGTCCCTTTGGCACATTTTCTCAAATTTTCTAAAATTAAAATATGACAGAAAGTATCTAGATAAATTCTGTCAACAATAAAGATGGCTGCCTTGTTATACAGAATTTCATTTTTTTGATTCTCAAGTAAAGCCCTCCTACTAGAGGAATTAAATGCTATAATTAGAGGAAATGTGCAATTTTGTCAGATATAATATGATGGTCTTATATTAATGAAAATTTGATAATATGACAAAATTGTAGAAAGATGTCTAGAGAAAATGAAAATTGAAATCCTAGAAAGCACTTTAGAAGTTATAAATCTCATAATCATGTTGTAAAAAATCAATGTTTTTCCAATAATTCAGTTGCAATCATGGTTTATTTTGGGAAAGCTCTAGTTACCAAATTCTTTATAATATCTAGATAAAAAAAGGCATTGTTTCAAAAGCTAAGGCATACTTTCAATCTTAAAAATATTACCTGGATGATCAGTGTAATACACACAGAGATATAAGTAATTATGTATTTTTGAACCACAATTCCTTACCCTATACAGGATTAAAATGGTACAATGAAATAACAGACGGATGTTATTATGTACACTCACAAAAGTAATATACAACCATTATTTTGTTTCTGTTTTACAGATTCTATTTTTATCTGTGGTCACTTTTATAAGTGTCAATAACGCCCCTAAAAAATTTTCACAGCTCCATTTCTCATTATTATACATAGTTACAATTAGCGAATATAAAATACACACTGTCTCATTTTATTAAACTTTTATTTAAAACACAATTTGCTAAATAACATGTTTATTTACAAATATGAAAATAATATATTTGTCCGCTATTGCTTTAAATCATTTAAAATGTTTAACTCTGGTTTATAAAACCAATGCTATTTATGGTTCATAAAAACGAGTCTCATAGGAAACTAAAGGTGTAAGGCCACATATTCTAAAGATGTTAAAATGCGTACAAATATGCCTGTTTAATTTTCAGCAGCATAGGTGTGAAACATTCTTTCTTTCCCCTGAGTTTATCATTTAGTTATGAAATATTTATGACAGAGACAAGAATAAAAATGAGAAACTGCAAAGAATAGAAAATTAAAGGTTTTGAAGTAACCTTGATTGATTCTAAAACAGAAGAACCAAGCACTAAACATGATCACAAACTCTTAGAGATAATCATGAATTGAAGTCAAAATGCATTGGTTCTCAGGCTATAAAGTTAATCTTCTTAAAGAATATTAATAGAAAATTATAGTTCCTTTCTTTCCTCACCATGATCAGAGGAATATACTATTCTCTAAAAGCTCTCTCTAGGTAACTTTTGAAGTGATCATCTTTATCACCTGAAAGATTCATCATTCTTCTAGTCTAATGTATGTTAGTTCAGATCATCTTAACTAACTTTTCTTAAGAATTAAATGCAATTTGATCTACTTTCTAATTTCTGCTCTTCTGCATTAACTCATGTATATCAGTTGTCTGATACTGGGAAGGAGAGGGCTAGACAGAGACTTTAGGCAAATGGAGAAAAAATCATTTTTTTTTCCTTGTGGACATAACTCTATTTGGGTTTGACTCTATTTGCTCCTCTCTGTCATTTTAAGTCTTTCTAACCTATTTAGTTTTGATATTGAAAACTGGGTTTAATTTTCTTAGGTGGCATTTTCTTTACATTGCTCATTTTCATCAAATGAGAGAGTAGAGTCTCTGTGTTTCTTGTCAACAATTCAAGGAAACAATTATTCTTCAAGCATTAGGACTCCTACATAGGCTAAGAATCCTTAGCTCTTTTGCTGTAGACAAAATTAGATGAGATCTGATTTCTTTCAGAACACTGAAATATCTTAAATTATTCAGAAAATTATCTTAAATATATCTTTTTATGATTTGCCTACTTTAAAAAATAGTTATAATGTTATTAGAAAATAAAAATTTTAATTGAAAATACCAGTAGTTATTTGTAGAAGGAGGCATAACTATATCTCTTAAAATATAAATAATTTCTATTAACACTTGTGTTTATTCATTCATGCCATCTTAAATATATATAAAAATAGCTGTCATTATGTGTACATTATACTGAAAATTATTTTAATTATACATAAATTTATAAATAATATTTAATGTTAATAATATATGTAGCTTTATTTAAAAACTGCATTATAACACTATAAATGTTCAAGTTGTCATGATTATAAATCAACCTCTGTATGTGCAAAACTTAGTTGACTACTGTAGTCCAATTCTATTCTTCACCATATAAAGACCTAAAATACCAAAGCTATAAGACATTATTAAAATGAAATAGAAAAAAGGTGATAATTCAAATAATGATTGTGATCTCTAATAAAAATATTTCTTGAAATACTTTAAACTGATTTATGAATGAGTGTTTATATATGATTTTGAAGTGCATTTCATTATTTTATATTTAGAAAATGTGGAAAGTACTGAAAAATGCCAATAAGAATTAGTTCTACTGTAAAAAGTTCACATTAGCAATGCAGCAGTAAAGAAAGTGCTTCCTATTTAGAAAGAGTGAATTGGAAAGTCTGGCAAAATGGAAACAGAAAGAAGCCTATAGCAAACAAAGACAGTTAGGATTTGGAATAGTGACTGCAATGCAATAAAGAGACATAAATCTTTAGTTGCTTTAATATTTCAGAAATGAATTACATAGTCACGGCTTATCTGTGGAGATGGCAAAGAGTTAAATCTTAAAACCAGTTTATAATATAAAATAGTTTCTGACAGTAATAAAGTCCTATATATCAGTTATTACCCAAAATGTGACTGGATTGAATGCACTAAGCAAAAGACACAGAGTGGCTGACTGTATCAAAAGGAGGATCCATCATTATTATACTTACAAGAAACTAATGAGATTGAAGCAAATAAAGGTTGAAAGTGAAAGTCTAAGAAAACTCTACCAAAGCAGCAGTGATGAAATTGAGAACTGCAATACCAATTTCAGACAAGCCAATCTTCTATCTGAAAACGGTATTTCAAGGGAAGGAAGGACACTATATTATGTTCAAGGATCAATTCATCAAGAAGTAATTATCATTAACTTATGCACCCAATGATGGACCATCTAAATATTTGCATTATATTATACTGACAGGGGTAAAGGTAGTCATTGATGGTAGCACAATAATAGTAGGTAACTTCCATACTGCAATTACATCAATAGAGAGATTATTCAGACAAAAAAAAATCAATAAGAAATAAAGACCTTAAATGAAATAATAGAGCATATGGACCTAACAGACATATATACATGGTGCTCTGTCAAAGCAAAAATGAATATACATTACTCTCAAGTGTACATGAAACAGTCTTAAGAAGAACACATTTTGGGACACAAAACAGTCTCAGAAAATTTAGCAAAGTTGAAATTATATAAAAAAATCTTTTCTGACCACAAGGTAGCAGAACTAGAAATGAGACAGAAGAACAAAAAAGCACGAACCACAGACATGTGATTGAACATGTTTCTGAACAACTCAAAGATCATCAATAAACTTAAAGATGAGATTAAGAATTATCTAGAACCAAATGAAAATTGGCAACTTACCAGAACAGGTGAGATGAGTCAAATATATATTCTGAGAGGAAAGATTATAACCATACGAGCACTCAAAAATCAAGAGAGAGCTTAAATTAATCGTGTAACCTCACAGTTCAAGGAACTAGAAAGAGAAGAACAATCAAAACCAAAAAAAAATCGGCAGAAAAAAATGAAATAATAAGAATTAGAAAAGAGATAAATACATTTGAAAACAAACCTACCATCCAAAAAATCAGTGAAACCAAGAGTTTGAATAGACACCATTGATAAACCCCTAGCTAAGTTCACAAAGAGCAAACAGAAAATCCTAGTAACAAGAATCAGAAATAAAATAGGTGGGATTACAAATTACATCAGAGAAATACAAAAGATCATGAGAGACTATTATGAGCATTATATTCTGACAAATTTGTGAATCATAAAGAAATGGACAATTCCTTGAAATCTCTAACCTCCGAAAATTGAACCAGGAGGACACAGATACATTGAACAGACAAATCAAAGGAACAGCAATTAAAGCAGTGTTCAAAAATATCCACCAAAAACATAGTCCATCTCAAGACAGTTAAGCATTCAATAAATAATCCCCATCCTCCTTACACTCTTACACAAAATTGAAAAGAAGGGAAAAACTCTCAGATATATTTATGGAGCAAATATCACCCTGATTCCCAAACCAGACAAATATAGGACCAAAAAGCAAAACAAAACAAAAATATAAAACAGTATCACTAATAAATAAAGACATTAAAATTCTCACCAAAATCCTGGCAAACTGAATTCAACAGAACATTAAAAACGATAAACCACACTCAAGGTGGATTCCAGGATTGTTCATCATACACAATTAATTACATAATAAAACATATCAAGAAAGAGAAAGACAAAAAATATATATGATTGCATCAATAAATACAGAAAAACATTTGGCAAGATTCAACATCCATTTATAATTGAAAATTCTGACCAGAATAGGAACAACAGTAACATACCTCAACATAATAAAAACTATATACCCTATAGTCAATCCGAAGTCTTTTTGCTAAAATCAGGAATGAGACCAGGTTGTCCTTTCTCACCACTACTATTCAACATAGTCCTGGAAGTCTTGGACAGAGTCATAAAGAAAAACATAATAAATAAATTCAAGTTATTGACAGAGGACATACTACACCTAGAAAATAATGGAGACTCCACCAAACAAACACGAACCAACTTTTGGAAACAATAAATAATTATAGCAAAGAGACAGGACACAATATCAACAATCAATCAAGAGTAGCATTACTGTATACAAAAATAAAGTAGATAAAAAATAAATTTTGAAAGAAATCCCAAACTCAGAAGCAACAAAAAGATCAAATACTTGGAAATTAGTATACCTAACATGGGAGGTGAAAGACCTCTGCAATGAAAACGGTAACACCTTAACAAAAGAAATAGCACCAATAAATGGAAGAATATTCCATACTCCTGTATTGGGACAATTAACATAATAAAAACAACAATCCTACTCACTTCAGAATCAAAGCAATATCTAACAAAATTCCAGGGAAATTAAGCAAATAATGCTAAAGCTTATTTGAATCACCAGTGACCTCAGTAGCTACAGCTATCCTGAGAATAAAAATAACAGCTAAAGGAGTCACACCTGTTGACTTCAAACTATACTAAAAAGCAATCATCATCAAAATATGGTACTGCAAGAAAAACAGACATACAGATTGGTGGAATGGAATTGAGAGTCCAGAAATAAAGCCACACCTATACAGATAGTTAATCTTCAACAAAGGAGTCAAGAACTTACAATGAAAGGTGAAAAGTCTATTTAATAAATGGTGCTAGGAAAACTATACAGCTGCAAAAAGTAAAATCAGATATTCAGCACCATTTATAAAAGTTAACTCAAAATGGATCAAAGACCTAGACATAAAACCTGAAGCCATTAAATACTTAGAATAAAATGGGAAAATGTTGCATGATTTTCACCTCAGCTGTCTGGGGAAAGAATATCTGCAGCAAAATAGACCAATGTAAAACCAAATAATTACAACTACATCAAACTTAAGAATTTCTGCATAGTGAAGAAAATCCATTAAAACAAAAATGTAACCCACAGAATTTGAGAAAATATTCACAAAATATACATCAGATAAGAACTTAATCTTCAAAATATATAAAACTCTCCACAAAAAGTAAGTTATGCACTCAAAAAATAGAAAAGCTGAATCGACACCTATCCAAAGAAGACTACGAACACATGAAAAAATGCTCTACATCATTCACCTTTAGAAGAATGGAAATAAAAATCACAGTGAAGTACCTCATACTATTGAAAATGCCCTATATTCAAAAGTCTAGAATTAACAAGTGTTGGAGTGGGTGGGGAGAAAAAGAAACACTCTCACACTGTTGATGAGAATATAAATTAATGCAACCTTGTTGGAAAACAATATGAATATTTCTCAAAAAATTGTGATGTAGCTACCATGTTATCTAGCAATCCCTCTCCTGAGGGATTTTATTCTCCTGTGCACAGAGATAACAAAATCTCTAATCAGGAATAATATTCGCACACCTTCATTCATAGCAGCACAATTAACAACAGCCAAGACATGGAAACAAAATAAATGTCTAACAACAGATGACTGGATAAAGGAGCTGTGGTATATATAATCAATGGAATTCTATGCAACTACTAAAATATATGAAATTGTGCCCTTTGCAAAAATCTGGATGGAACTGGAAGGTATTATGTTATGTGAAAGTTGTCAGGAAAAAAAAAAAGAGAAATACAGGATGGCATCACTCAAATGTGGAATATAATGAAATAAAACGAATAACCAGATAAACTCCAGCAAAAATTCACAGGATACAAGATGATGTCTTCTGTGGGGGTCAGAGGGGGAAGGAAGGAAAGATGCAAAAAAATGTTAACAAATGAGAGTGGAAATCTTGTTGTGGGTATGGTGTCAAATATAACTTGAGATGAAATTTCAGTATCCAAAAAATGTAGCATTGTGAGCAAGAAATAAAAAATATTACTATAAAATGAGTGAATAAAAGAATAGACGGCTTTCTATTTACTATATTATGCAACTGTGTGTGTGCACACAAGTGTGTGTTAAATATCTCTGGTACTATTTCATATGTGTACTTGGTTGCTCAAACACATATGAAAGGAGATAGCTCAGCTAGTAGAATAAAGCCAGTTTCTAAATTGGCCTTATTTAAAGGAACACATGACAGATAGATAACTGATTAGAATTAATATATTCTGCTTTTAACCTAGAGAAAGCTGATAGCTCTTAATTTATAAAAGAGAGACAGAAGAAACATAAAGTGTTGTTACAGAAGGGAAAAAAAGGAATAACTTCTTCAGGCAGTATAGATTAGCTGGATAAGAGGCAGTGAGATTGGCAGTTGCGACTGAAAAAGAAAATAGTAAGGACTAAACATAGTGATAAACAGAAAAGGCAACTCTAACAGGATTCATGTATTTTTTCTATAACCTGTGCATTAAAGAACTGTAGTTTAAGACTACAAATAATGACCACACACTTTATATATACTTATATATAAAACAGTTGTTTATCACTAATATCATTTTACTGAGTGTACAATATGACTAAATAGATTTAGACATAGCAAAACCATGTGGAGAGATCAGTTAAACCAACACACCCCAATCATAGAGACTATTAAGGCCCCGCTGAAACAAATCTGATTTTAATTTAAACTCCACAGGAAAGGGTGTTCTTATTCTTCAACTGCTATTTTTGCCTCAACACCAAGGAGTATGGCTTTTTATCAGCTACCTGCTCTTCTATAAAACTATCTAAACTGAAACTGATATTTTGTCCCTTTAGTTTTATGATTTTTAACAATCAAGTTTCATGATCCAGGACTGCTGCAGAGAAAGAAAAGTAATTTTTCTTCGTTTTGTGAGTCAGTTTAAGTGATGTAAGAAGATTTATCAGCAAAACTTATTATTTAACACTTTATGTATTGGAATTTTGCTGAAGGGAAGGTAAATGCCACAGATGCTCAGGCTTTCTTTAAAGTACTTTTAAATGAGTGAATATAATTTCCAATGGAACACTCATTTAATTCTTTCCTACTCCTCATTATACAATCTATTTTGATGATAATTTAACTATAAACATATTTTTATTTAAAAATTACTTTTGAGCCAGGACAAACTAAAGAAGACTAGATGTTATAATTGCAGGGTTGAGTCAAAGCCATATTTAAATCATAATTGCAACAATATCCTTCTTGGTTAACTGTGTTTTTTATATGCTGTTAACTAAATTAATTTCACAAAAAACTGGGGAATTAAGATACTATATTGTAAAACACTAGAGACCAGAAATCCATTGTGGTTATCACTTATATGTAATTGTTCTTTTTATATTTGTTCAGAATCCTCCTTACTTAATTTTCAGATTTGAATATTGTAATAGATATTTTAAGCATATGTATCACATACTGAAATGTTATGAATTGTATTTTCCCTAGAGAAGTTTTCAAATTGCCTTAGAATCTAGCTTTCCTATATGTTTTATTTTATTTTAATTTTATTGAAAAGCGTTGTATAATATAATACAGATTGATTTAACTATTCATTGTAAATCATATCTTTGTTTTAGATTCCATAGGCATTTTGCACTAGTAGAGTACAATGTATTTTTTTAAATAATTGAATCTTTATTTAACTAAGGCTTTAGGGAGAATGCAAAGTTGAGTACCTATTTATACCAGCTTTCAATGACATTTTAATATAGAATTGGACAATATTTAAAAAAACTTAGTTTGCGACATAAGCATAATAATCTGTCTTTTCCATTTGAACTGAAGTTTAGTGAACTTTCTGGACACATAATGGAGTGACCCATCATTGTTAATAATGACACATTTTGCTTTGGATGGAAAGGATGAAATGTCTGAGTTGGTGACAGCCATAGTCAATCATTAAAAATTTTGAGGTAAACAGTTACTAGTCACTAGCTACTGCATAAATTTAAAAAAGGCAGTAACTACGTCTATAATGATTATGAGTATAGGGATGGAAGATATTCATTCACATCAACACAGTCAAAAAGATATTCTGGAGGTAATATGAGTGCTTGAGTGAAAAAATATAAAAATGTGAATAATTCAATAATTTTTATTTGAAATTGTTATTTATAAAAATATTATGGACATAAATAAGGAACTTAAATTGAATGTATGATTTTGTAACTAGTTCAATTTGGAAAGTCAGGAAATGTTAGTGATAAGGATAATTAAAAGATAAATGTAATATATTGCTTAAAAAAACAGTTACTATTATTAGTAATGGAGAAATTTGTATTTTGAGCTCCTTTTGAAGGAAAGAATTGAGAATGTCAAATTAGCTGTGCCAAGGATTTCCAAAAGATATTTTCATCAACATGTTTAAAACCATAACACAAATATACTGATAAATTTTATAAAGGATAAAATGGTGCATGAATGAAATTATAAAGGAATAATTCCTATGATTGAAACCAAAAAGGCCAAATAAGAGAACAAGTGCAAATGTTAGCATGTGAAAAATCACCTCAAAGTTTCTGTACAAAAAATAAAAAGGAAGAAACCACCACTAAAAACAAGAAAGTGACACACAGAATGGGAGAAGATATTTGCAGAACATATATCAGACTGGAGCTAATTCTCCAAAATACATAAATAATTCATAAATCTCAACAACAAAATAACAAATAATCAATTCCAAAAATGGGCAGATGAGCTGAATATACACTTTAATATAGAAAACACAAAGAAGATCTACAGCACATGAAAAATGCTCCACATCACTCATCATCAGTAAAATGCAAATAGAAGCCACAATAAGATATCACCTAACACCAGTGAAAATTTTCTGTATAAAAATATAGAAAAAACAAGACCCCTCTTACACTGTTGGTGGGAATATAATTTAGTGCACCCTTTCTGGAAAAGTGTAGGGAGATTCCTCAAAAAATAAAGATGGATATATCATTCAATTCAGCAATGCAACTTCTAGACAGATATCAAGAGAATAAAAAAAGAAACAACAACAAAACAAAACAAAATTATATAAAACTTTGAAGTCATAATTATATATACACATATACACACTCATGCACACATACATGTGTGCATTTAAATGTACACACACACACATATATATGTATATATATTTAACATTTTGATTCAAGAATGGAGGGGTATTGTATTAATATTGAAACTGTTTTTGACCTTAGGCAAATTATTAAACTGCCTTCAGTATTCTCTTGAAAGGGCTGCCATGGAAAAGTAACATAGACTTAAACCACAAAAAATTGTTTTCTCACAATTCTGAGTTTAAAATGTCAGCAGATTGTTTTTCCTAATTCCCCTCTCCTTCTTCATTCTTTTTTTTTTTTTTTTTTTTTTTTTTTTTTTTTTTTTTTTTTTTTTTTTTTTTTTTTTTTTTTACATCATCTTCCCTGTGTATAAATCAGTGACTGGATTTTCATTTCTCATAAGGACAATTATATTGGATTAGCAACCATTCTAATGATCTAATTTTAATTTAATTACCTCTTTAAATACCAGACTTTTCAAATAGAGCCACTGGGATTTATGACTTTAACACAAAAATTTTGGAGAGATATTATACAGCCCATAACATCTCTCAAAAACCACCTCCATGTCACCCCTCTACACAGCTCTATGTGTATTATCCATACAACTACTTCCCCTTTGGTGTGGTTGATGCCAAAGAAAATGATGGGGTATCAGTCCTTTGATTCCTTTCCTCTTCAGTTGATTTAATTTAAAAAAAATATATTCTTGAGTGCATCTGGTCTAATCAGGTGATGCCCTTTAAAAAGGTTGAGTATCAGAGAGACATTCTGCTGCTGGAATAAGGACAGATAAAACTATGCATGATAATAGGGCTTATGGAAAGGGTCACAAGGTCTTGGAGCAGAGGTCCCCAGAAAACAGATAACAAGACAGCAGGGCATCTTTTACAACGCCACTAAGAAAAGACTTCCAAGAATAAACTGTGAGCTTGGAGGAGGACTTTGAGTCTCATGAAAAGATCACAACTCTGCTGACACATTAATTTCATCCTGGTGAGATCTAACTAACCCGCATTTAAGTTCTATCTCTAGAAGTGCGTGTACGTATATCTAAAATGTAAGTGAATAATTTTTGTATTGTTTAAAGATACTAAATTTATAAACGTGTTTTGCGGCAAGAAAAAGCTTATTCAAGGTCTAAATTAAAAAACAGAGTGCTATAAACCAATGTTAACTCAATAAAACATAAAAATATGAAATAAAAGAAACTTTAACTGGGGACAGTGTATAATTTTTCCTCACAATATTTCTATTCATAATTAATCATCACATGTAAATAATAATCTTAAAATGGTTAGATAATATGGTTGAAAATACAATAATGCAGATACTTGAAAGTCTAAAAATGAATATTTTTATTTACTTTCATTTTCAAAAGCAAAATATAGTGTGTGCATATTACAGAATGTATAAAAAGTTATAAAATATATTAGCCAATTAAGAACACTGCATTTGAGTCTTTTGGCTTTAGTGAACTTATTTTTAAATCATGTGCTATGTAAACAATTGTAAAAAAGTATAAATGGAGAAAACATAAGTAAACTTATAGAAGGTAAAATACAACATGAAGACATTATTTTAAATTATAGAGATATGTGCAAATATAAGAAAACTAAGGATTGGAACTTAAAGTGTCATGAGTCCAGATAAGGCAAGACAGAAGACTGTGACTTGCCATATTGCAGATGAATTTTTTAAGCATGATATACAAATTAGATGAATAATAAAATGAAATAAATATGAAGATTACATTATAGGAAAAGTTTGTAGATGTTTTCCTCTACTAAACCTCAGAAAGTGGATATAATATGTGATTCGTTCTGCTAAACAATTAATTGGACAGGCCACATTCACCTTAAGAGGAAAATAACATTTTACGATTTGTTTCTAAGAAATGACTTTATAAAGTATATAATTATCTCATATCTCATGTTCTTACAAAACGTCTCTCCTGTACATTATGAGAGGAGTGAGATAATTACAATATAGAACACAGATACTCATCAATTCAATCTTTGAAATTCTATATAAAGTGTGAGTACAAACAAATTCTCTGACACAATGTGGTATGTGAGAGTCAATTAATTCTGGTAGATTTTGTAAAACTCTCCCTATATTTTCTCTATCATATCTAGTTAGAGAGTTCAATCCATAATTTAAGTTAAAGAAATATTTCATAGTTCCTGAATCAGTGTTTGAAATCTCTTACCAACCACAACAATGATTTGCTATAATTCTGTCTTATGAATTCTTCTCTGTAATACTTTCCAAAGTCTATGTAATTATGTGTTTTTACAAAATGGTCAGCACCATTTGAACTTTAATCTTAAGTTACTTTGTTGTTCTTGTTGAGTGAGGGTAATTTTTTTCCCCAAAACAATCTTATCTTAAAATATTAGATTATTTTTAACTTCCTTGCATTTGTCACTATGCATAAAAAGGCAATAAATCATCTGATCAGAAAGTTTTGATAATACAGTTACAAAGTGTAGAATCCAACACTTTCTAAAGGGTTTTGCTTTAGAATGATACGTTTTAGCGTTATACATTTTAGCATTATCTTCAATTTAATTATAACTTAAATATATGATATAACATTTTATATTTAGATCATCAAATTATTATTCAAACCCTCAATTATTTTCTCATACACATGCATATAAACTAGAGTCACACATAGTAGAAATCTTTAATTGTCATTTTTTTAAATAAATGAGATAATACATACAAAATGTTCAGTTTATTTTTGCTACTAAATGTCTTTAAAGTTTTATGGAAATTCATAGAGCTTTACATATTTTTAAATAATGTTTTATTTCTTACTCTAAGTGTCCATTAAGATCATCTGTTCATTTTTATTTAAACAACGTGGTTTTATTACTGAGTTTTATGAGTTCTTTATATATTTTGTATATTAATCCCTTGTATGAGATACAAATATCTTCTCCCATTTAGTAGAACATCTTTTTGCTTTGGCAAGAGTTTCTTTTACTGTGTAGAAGATTTTTATTTTGATGTAACTCCATTTGTTAATTTTGGATTTTATTTCCCCAGTTATTCAAGTCGTTTCCAGTGATATTTATTAGGTCAATGTCCAATAATGTTTTGCCTATGTTTTCTTCTATGTATTTTATGGTTTTAGGCTTTACAGCTAAGTCTTTGATGTTATTTGAATTATTGTTTGCATATGGCATTAGGTAGTGATCTAGTTTCAACCTTTTACATGTAACTGTCCAGTTTTCCCACTATCATTTGTTAAGAGACTGTCTAGTCCCTTCAAAAACCTTTGGCTTCTTTGTTATAAATTAAGTATCTATTTATGTTTGGCTTTATTTTGGGCTTTTAGTTCTACTCCATTGACCTGTATGTCTGTTTTAATTCCAATGCTATGCTAACTTGATTACTATTGTTTTGTAGTCTAGTTTGAAATGATGAAGAGTGATAACCCCAGTTTGTTTTTTCAGGATGTTTTTTGCTGTCCAGGATGTCTTGTAGTTCCAAATAAGTTTTTTTTTTTCTATTTCTGTGAAAAATGTCTTTAAGATTTTTGATGAGAATTGCATTAAATCTGTATACTGCTCAGCAAACAGGTGACCAACAGGCACATAACAAGATTTTATACTTCTCATTATTAGGGAAACGAAAATGAAAACAACAATGAGGTATTACCTCATATCTATGAGAATTGCTATTATATAAAATAGTGGAAACAAGTACTGGCAAGGCTGCTAAGAAAATCAAAATTCTTATACAGTTTGATAGAAATGTAAAATTGTGCAAACATATGGAAATCAGTATGGAGTTAACTAAAAAAAAACAGCATAAAAAAAGATAACATTGCTGCGCTTTTCTCAAGGAGCATGTTGAAAACAAATGAGACAATTTCCAACAGTAATTTTTTTCACTAACAATAATTTGACTGTCAACATTTTGCCAATATCACACATTCAAATATATGTATTTGGCCAGTATTTTAGTCCCTTTGTACTATGAATCTGTTTTCTTTGTATTCATATTTCAGTCTAATAAATTTATCGTTCAAAAAAAGTTTACTATGAAAATACCATAAGATCTAGTTATTCATTTGTTTAAAGTTCACCTAAAAACACATTAATTCACAGATATATATATATATGTATATATATATATATATATGCATGTGGATAATAATTACCCCTATGTCCATTGTATCATTATTTACAATAGCCAAGAACTAGAAATAATCTAAGTGCCCATGAACAGATGAGTGGATAAAGATGCAGTATATATGTAAAACGGAATACTATCATAAAAGATTAAATCCTTCCATTTGTTCCAGAATGGATGGACTTCAGGTCAACTATGCCAGAAGGAGAAAGAAGTGTCATGTGATGTCATTCATATGTAGTATATAGAGATACCAAGCGAATTAATGAACTAAATCAAACAATAACATATTTTGACAAATGAACTAAATTAAACAATAGACCTTTTTTCAATAAAAGCAAAACAGCAATTGCAAGAAGACAAGGTAAAGGTTGGAAAGACAAACTGGGTAATGGGCATTAATTGTATAGTGAAGAAAAACTGAAATAATGATAAATTTAATGAGTGATATACAGATGTGGATTTACTATGACACATATAAACTCACATGTTATATAATACAATTTATTTTAATAATAAATTTAAATTGACTTTGAAATAAAATAAATTTCATGTTTATAAGAATTAATACTATCTCCATTTAGTCACTTTAACAGAAATATATAAAGAACATTGTTTTACTAGGTTTGTTTTTCACATCAAATGTATTATTATCTCCACTAAACTCTGACAATAAGATCATACACACAACAGAGTTTATCAAAATATTTGGAATAGTCATGTGTTAACAAAATATCAAAATATTAAATTTTAATTTAAATGTGATATATGCTTTATGCAAAATACTCATAAGTAGTATAAAACAAAAAACAAAAAAGTGTCAATTGTGTTAAAGAGATACTAATGGAAATCATTCTCGTATAACCAAGTGCTGAAAGTAATTTTCTGTTGACAATACAGTCAGAAATGAATGCTACACAATTGTGTTTTTATACATGACAAATGCTTATTATTTTTCATCAAAATACAGAGAAATAATTTTTATAGAATTCCACATATGAACTAGTCTCTTAGCTTTAAGAATAATTGAAGGTCAGTTTTGAAATTGTCTAAAGATAAGAAGAGGTAAATTCTAAAATACTGTTTTGAAAAGGACAAGTAAAAATTTAAATAGTGATCTTTTGAAAGAAGATAGATAAAAAGATATTAAAATGTTTAGTTAAATGTCCTACAGGTGATAATAGAGGATGAAGTAAAATAACCTTTCCCACTTGATATTTTCTTTTTTCATTTCCTAAGTTTTCTAGTTGGCACCCTAAAATCTATGGCTTATAAAGTTGGATGAGAAAACAAAATTACTTCTAAACTGCTGTTGGCTTTCTGGTATGATACAATTGTTCTAGGCTATTGCAAACTGGGGCACATATCCCTGGGCTCTAGGTACCAGACATAGTGGTAAAGCTTTCGGAGACTAAGAGGATTTAAAAAATAAAGGTTAAGTAAATCAAAGAGTAGAGTTAATGTGCATGTATTCATCCTAAACTGTCTTCTTTATTTTAAATTAAATTTAGTAATAAGCTCCATTCATCTTACACTCTTTTGTCTGAATGTTGCCACTTTTTTGTCTTCAAGAATTTCTGTTCTTTGTCTCTGTAGCCTTTTCTCAGTGGATGGAAGTTTGTGTGGAATAGGCAGAATTGGTCAGAATTTGGTTTGAGAGATCAATTATGGATTAATAGTTTTGATATGTTCATTATATTTTTATTAAAGGAATCATCTGTCCTTGAATTCAGTTTCAAAATGTCCTTAATATTATAAGCAATATTAGAGAAATCAATATATCCACTCCTCTTAAATATCTAATTTTAGGGCATAATTAGTAAGCCTTTTATAGTATTATGTATGTAATTTTAGTATGAAGATCTTTTGCATTTTCAATGAGATCAGACTCAAATCAGAGAAGAAATCACTTTGACCAAATAATGTTCTGTTTCTAAGTCAAAGGTTGTAGTCATTTCCTAAGACCACCACAATAGCAAGCTTGGATGACTTAATGGAAAAATTTTCTCACTACTGTGGTATCTGCAAATTCAAGATCTAAGTGTCAGTAAGGTTGACTTCTAATGAGATTCTGTTCCTGGCGTATAAACATCTTGCTGTGTCCTCATAGTCTTATCAGTGTTCAGAAAGAGAGAGAAGAGAGAGGAGAGAGAGGAGAGAGAGAGAGAGAGAGAGAGAGAGAGAGAGAGAGAGAGAGAGAGAGAGAGAGAGAGAGATAATGGTGTCCTTCATAAAGTAAACGCATCTGTGTTATTGGATTGGGGTCAAACCATGATGACTTCATTTAGCCTTAATTACCTCATTAAAAACCCTGTCTCCAAATGCAGTCACATTAGGGTTTTTTAATTTTGAGAAAATGACATTCAGTCTATAACAGAGATTATATTAAAAATATTTTTAAATGTTTACTAAAATATTTTGCAAAACTGTGATCAATGGCAATAACAATCATTAAGAGTCGGGAAAATAATGACTGTGAAAGGACAATGGAGGCCTCAGTAGTCTTCACAACCACTGAAAATTTATTTTCTATTCTAAAGAAAATCAGTTTATTGGTTGTTTTGGCCTCATTAAGCCATAGTCTAAATGTATCTAGTATCATTAAAATCGAACCCACATTAACTTCTCAAATACAATATTTACATTCACAATTTTAAAAGTTATAAAGTCAAATACACAAAAACTTCTGTGTAGTTCAATAGTAATAACTGTAATACTTCTCAGCTGGATTTTGGTATAATATACACTTAATAGCCATAGTCATCACACTATTATTCTTGGCAAAAGCTCTACTGTATCAATGTGCTTTA
The DNA here is from genome assembly GCA_004363575.1 of Solenodon paradoxus. Taxonomy (NCBI): domain Eukaryota; kingdom Metazoa; phylum Chordata; class Mammalia; order Eulipotyphla; family Solenodontidae; genus Solenodon; species Solenodon paradoxus. The sequence continues at coordinate 973,096 of RJWH01000116.1, read as the reverse complement.
AATTAAATGCATACCATAAGAAAACTCTAATTTCTTTTCATTACTTGAATATCAAACTTTCCAATTAAAAAGCAACCTTTTCCTATTTCTAATATGGCTTAAACTATTATTGTCTCTTAGAATAGGCTTTATAATTTTCCTTTTCTTGACTTTGACATGATCATTGTCAAACATTGCACTTTCTATTTAAACTTTTAACAAAATGTACTAACATTTATTTCTGAGCTCAAATATCACACAAAAATATTTATGCAAATGTTTAAATATCTTTTAACTTTTTAAAACATTTCCTTACCTTTCCCATGAGTCTTACTTTGCAATATTTTTCTAAGAGGAAATTTTAACAATAGCACAAATTCTGTCTTCACAGCAATGATACTGGTTCAAGTACTTCTATAAAACTTAAGTTTTTATAGCTATCTCTTGCATAAATATTGCCATTACAATGTCTGTTTTAACTCCAATTGGATATCTACAGGAGAGAATAAATGTTATGTGCCAAAGAGAGTAATCATGTGCCATTAAGCATAGCCCACTGACTGGGAACATGTTGTTTAAGAGCATTGTCTCTACAGGAAGATCAACTGGATTTTAATTCTAGTTCTAGCAATTATTAAGTGTACATCCTAGGAAATATTTGTCTCTTCCTTTAAAAACTAAATTGATCTATGAAGAAAGGACTTCTATTTAGGGCACTATTGGGTTAAGAAGAAGTGCTGCAAGAATGAAAACCTGAAGACAAAAAAAAATTAAACAAATAAAAAACCTACTTTGACCAAAAGTTCCTCCTTATAATCCGCTCACCAAAATTAAATATCATAACTAGTCTTAATAGCATGAGAAGAAAATAAGCATAGTACGTTTGAATTTTTAATTACATATGGAATAGTTGACATGCACAGTTATATTATTAGAACTGTTATTTATCTTTGCACACACAGAAACCCAGCAAGGAAAACACCATTTTCCCTCTTTTCACTGTCCCTACAAATAACTAAAAAACAAATACATTTAATAAGTTTGCAGTTTGAAACTTAGTCTGTTGTTCTACCTACTATGTTCCCCAAATTGTTGGAAAATTATGTCCTTAGTGTAAGTTTACAGCTTATGGTCACTAGTTGTATAGGCAAATCACATTGTATGCTCTTGAAGGAGCTACTCTTTTAAGGCCCTTAGGAAGGGAGTGGAACCTAAACTCTCTCTAGCTGTGGTGTCTGAACTGGAATATTCCAGGGAGAGATAGAAGAATAGATTGGGGAGAAGAGATTAGACTGGGCAGCATAAACTGTAATCTATCAATTTAAGGAAAGTTTTGTCTAATTTAGTTTATAGTGAGCCTGGAATCAAGTTATCAGGAAGTTCAGTAACAGTAGTATAATATCCCTGAATAAATACTTTAAAAGATAGGAAACAGAGCATATAAAATTGATATAGCACTCAGAATTATTACTTATAACAATTTGTTCTTAGAAATTAAAGCACTGTTCAGATAACTGTATCATAGTCTCTTATCTTTATCATATTTAACAGATTAATTCCAGTTCTCATCAAATCCGTGAGGAACCAAATTTAAAGTAAATAACCCTAGTTGAAGACTGATATCTTATTGTCTTAATACAAATATAATTTTCAAAGGGAAAAAAGAAATTCAAAAGCGAAATTTGTATTACTAAAGGAGCTAGATTCCTGTCATTGCTTGTTATCAGTTCAAATGAACAAAATATGAATGGTTTGACTGATTAATGTATGTATATGGGAAGAGCTAATTCTTTAAATTTGTCATTATATTTTATAAATTAAAATTTTAAAGTTAAATATTAACATTAATGTTTCTAGGCATTTAGGCTACTCCGTGAATACTGATCTTTCATTTCCTTTTTATCTTTAAAGTCTTGATTGCCTGAATGATTTATCTGTATAATTATCAGGGTTGCTATGTATAGACAATAGAGCTTGAGCTTTATTTCTTGGTCCTTGGTCAATTAACTTTTGGAGCTAAACTTAATGTTTCCTTCTTCTTGGCCTGGAACTTCTCTTGTACAACACTTACGGACTCTCTTCTAAGCAGTCAACACAGCATTCTCATTCTCTTCCAATAGGTTGCATGCTTAGCATACTAGCATTGTTGGTATCCTCCTAACTTATGGCCATATTGTGTCTTTCCAGTGGTATAGGCATTTACAGGCAATAGGCAGTCACAGGCTTGCAGATAATAAACCAATCATTGATTGTCTTCTAGATCTGCTGATGGGAGATGTTAGAATTGGCGATCTCACTAATTTCATTGGGGCACAGACAGACTTTTTTTTTTTTTCCCCCATAGCTCAAAAAACCAGAGGCAACACTTTTCTGAAGCATACTCATGGCTGTGACCCCAGTGCCAAAAGAAAATAATTCAGTCCTATTCTTCATGAACCGTTGTTCTACCCATAATGAAAGTATATCATGTGATGAAAAAAGGAACAGCCTATAATCAGGATATTTGGGTTTTTGTTTCCATTCTTTCATCTATTAACTGCAATGGTACAGATCGGAGAAGTCCATTTTCCCAATGATTAATGTTGTTTAGCACCTATTCAAGTAACTGCTGGCCATTTGTATGTCCTATTTGGAAAAATGTCTATTAAGGACTTTGTTTATTTTAAAATCGCATTATTTGTATTTGTATGTGTTTCTTATATATTGTAATATTAAGCCCTCATCAAATCGTTTATGATAATTGTCACTACAATAATTCCGTAGGTTGTTTTTCTCATTATGTTGATTACTTCCTTTGTTGTGAAAAAGTTTTTTAGTTTCACAGTTATACTTCTTTATTTTGATTTTTAGTTTTCTGTATTTTGGGGGTCAAATCTAACATCTAAGTCAAGGAGTTTCCCACTATGTTTACTCCTAGGAGTTTCATGGCATTAGGTCTTACATTTAAGTCTTTCATTTTCTTTAGTTAAATTTTAAGTGGTATAAATAGACGTCAGGTTTCATAATTTCTTATGTAGATATTCAGATTTCCTAACACTATGATATGAATCCCCTTGAGGATTCATGGCCCCCTTGTTGAATATTGGTTGAGTATATATAAAGAGAATTTTTTATGAATACTGGAATTTTGTTCAACTGGTGTATGTGTCTCTTTATGCTAGGACCAAACCGTTTTGATTACTGTACTTTTGTAAATTACCGTAGTTTGAAATAAGGACGTGTGATGTCTCCAGATTTATTCTTCTTGATTTGAGTATTTGTGGTCTTTTTTTGTTTGTTTCTGTATGGATTTTAGAACTTTTGATAACGTATGTGAAAAAAGTCACTGAAATTTTGATAGAAATTATTTTGAATTTATACAGTTTTGTGGAGTGTGAACATTTTAACTTTATTCTTTTGTTCTAAGAATATAGGTTATATATGTTTATCTTCTCCAACTGCTCTTATCAATGTCATAGTTTTAATGTACAAGAATTTCAATTCCTTGGTTAAAGTTGTATGTATTTTATTGTTTTGATGTTATTGTAAACTGGATTTATTTCTTACTTTCATTTTAGATTTTTCACTGCTAGTGTATAAAAATTGAACTGTTTCTGTATGCTAAAGTTTGTATATGACAGCTTTTCTGATTTTATCATTTATGTGAAGAGATTTCCGATGTAGTCTTTAGATTTTTCTACCTATAAGATCTTATCTGTAAATAGACATAATTTTAATTCATCCTATTATTTTGCTATATATCTCAACATATAAAATAGTTTCAGACAATATTATCACGAAATAACCTCTGTATATATGCCATTATTATCACCACTAGATGTTTCATCCTATCGTTCACAATGTAATTGATCTCATTCAGCTGTCTTTCCTCCCTTCTACCTTTTCCTCTTTCTGCAATCATTTATTTGAATTTACAGTCCAAATTTTTTCTTTTTCTTTTACAAAGCTATTCACTTTTTTTGATTTCACTAACACATAAAAGTAAAATCATACAGTGTTTTTAATTCTTTGACTGATTTATTATGTTAAACATAATATCCTCTAGTTCCAAACATTATTGAAATTTATGGGATTTCATATTTACATATATCTGAGTTAAGTTGTATTTATCATGTCAATGAGCACTTTTTTCACAACTTGTTGCTATATGAATAATGCTGCTATAAAAATAGGGACAAATAACTCTATTGCACAGAACACAATTTTTAATTTTTTGAGGAATCTTTATACTGCTTTCCATAGTGACAGCAACAATTCACTTTCCCAATATTATATAAAGTTTTTTTTCTCTCTACATCTTCTCTGACAAGTATTTCTTGGTTTCGATAATAACCATTCTCATGACTGAGGTAAGTTCTTAATGTTCTTTCCATTCCCATCTTTTGAAAAATAAGAAATATCTATTCATGTGACTCTTGGCCATCCTTAGAGAAATATCTGTTCAGATTCTCTACCAGTTACCTAATCGAGTTGTTTTGTTGTTGTCTTATGAATTTCTTATATATTTTCAATATTAAATTTTTGTCAGAAACATGATGTCCAAATATCTTCTCCCATTTAGTAGGATGTTTATTATTTTAACGATAATTTCATTGTAGTGCAAAAGATTTTTAGCTAAATATTTTGATATATTATCATTTGTTTATTTTGCTTTTGTATCTGTTGTTTTTGAAGTATAGTCCCAAAAACATTTCTAAGATTGAGATCAAGGAGTGTATTTTCTTCCATATACATAGTGATTAATTTCATTAATTTGAATGTAGCTCTTCAGTTTTCCCAACACCATTTATTGAAGAAACTTTTTATTTCATTTTAATCTCTTGGTTCCCTGTCATAAATTAGTTGCCCGTAGCCTATGGGTTAATTTCTGGGTCCTAAATTCCTTTCCATTGATATGGTGTCTGTTTTTGTTATAGTGTCATGCTCTTTGAATTGTTATCACTTTGTATTATTGTTTGAAGTCAAGGGACATGAAACCTTTATTTTCATCCATTTCTCTAAAGATTGCTTTTGTATTAGTATTAAATTTTATTTTAAATATGGTATATATTTCACAGTGAATTATATATATGCATAGTTAATTATTATGTTGTACACTTTAGCTCTATCTATTATACTTGTCAATTATTCATCAATAAAACTGTATCCATTTGGGATTTTTGTTTTATAAAACTATTGCCAGTAACACTTATCTCAATAAGAAATCATGAGAACCCAAGATAGATGAAAGTAATGACTATATTCCTACACTGAACATACATTGTTTCTTTTGTCCATCAGGCTATATAATTCTAAACATCCAAACATGTCCTTCACTTTTTACCTAGTTATCATTTGAAAGAAACAAAAAAATCTAACATATTTTTGGATTTGGATTTTGTGTTTGACTTCATACACAAAGTTGTAAATATATTGATACATTTAAATTACTTAACTAATCTTAAAGAAAAATTTTATATTTTACATTTTATCAGCTCAGTTCTGAAAAATTTTATGAAAATTCCTCAAGTTAAATCAGTAAAAATTATTTGCTTTCAATGTTTTTATTTCTATTATCAACATTGTTTTATCATCTAAGTAATGTATCTTATGCTTCTAAAGAATAGAAGAAAATGGCTATTTTTAGTCATACTGGAGTAAAGAGTATTGAAATTTTTAAGTGGAAAGAGATTATAGCAATGAAAATAAAGTTTTACATTTTCTATGGTGAATGCTATATTATATGGATTTTATATAATCCAGGAATGTTCAAATTGATGTGAAAATTCAATACCATGTTAATAATGATGGTTAAATATGTGTGTCAACTCGATTGAACAAAGTGATACCTAGCTAGGTGGCAAAATATTATTTATGGACATGTCTGTGAGGATTATTCCAAAAGAGACTATATTTGAATTGCTGAACTAATAAAATATGTCCTTCCCCAATGTAGGTAGGTATCATCCAATTCATTGAGGGTTAGAATATAAAAAATACATGAATATTGAATTTGCTCTTTTTTCTCTTTGATGCAAAATATCTTCTCCTTTCTTTGTACATAAGAATTTGTGGTTTTTAGATTTTGGACTCATTCTGGACTTCCACAGATTCTTAAGACTTCTAATTTGATTGAATTACACCACTCTTTTTCCTGACTCTCCATCTCCTGACCACTGTGTCTATCTAACATCTTTTGATAGATCTTGAACTCTGACTAATTTAGTAACTATTTGCAAAAATTTGATTATGGGGCAAATGGAGGAGATATCTTTTGGTATCAATGTAATATGAAAACTCTAGTTATAATGTGCAATTTTAATAGAAGTATTGTTTGATGTAATCAATAAAATGTAATTATTATTTTAGCTTCAAAATGTCAGTTAATGGATTGACTCAATTATTAATCCTAGTTATTGGAAACTTCTCTTATAAGCCTACTTAATTAAGAGGAAGTTAAATAATACTATTAACAGTATGCTTTACCAGTTCTTTACCACAAAATATTTCTGTTTAATTTTAAAATAACTTATTCTAAAGTGATATCTAAAAAGTTCTACATTACTTTCAACTTAACATTATTTTTTTTAAATAAATAACATCTATTTGGATGTAAATGTATTGCTTTCAAAGTATTTGTAATATATGTCTCTCTGAAAAGAGTATGTTGATAAATAAATTTTAAAAAGTTTTGTCTTTAACCATTTGGAGATATTTTTGACTTTAGTAACTTGAAAATGATAAATCATTTGAACATAATTTTTACTCCCATCAAATTAGTTCCTAAATTATTTCAAATTATAAAAAAATAAACTTCATAATGAACATAAGCTAAAAAGTGATTAAGCCTCCCAAAACATAATAGCGTTGTGACCTTAAATTAGGCAAACATCTCTTAGGGGAGGATGCAAACACCACACCATATATGGAGACAGAGAGAGAAATGGGTGGGGAGAGACAGAGACAGAGAGAGATTAATCAGACATCATCAAAATTTAGAAGCTCCAGCCTTCAAATTATCCAAAGAAAATAGAAACAGAGCTAGACTAAGAGATACTTACAGTGCATATAGAAGAACACAGACTTTATTAACATTTTACATATAGAATCATGGGAATTAAAAACTGTTACAGGTATTATTGTTCTTGAAAGTAATACATTAATAATGACAAAACATTATTTTGTCTTTTTTGTTCTAGTGGAATACAATCTAATCTTATACCCACATATAAACATAACCAATATAAATAATAATGTAATAATGTGCAATAATGCAAAATAGCACAAGCACAAATGGAATTCTGCCCTTCCAAAAATGTAGAGTAAAAAATAATTATTGCAAAGCATCAGATTTAGATAGACGTGTACCGAAGAGGAATTTGAAAAAAATTATTTGGCATGTAAGGTAAATCTTACGTTTTTTTTAATTGTAAATGTTTTAGGATGAAGTGAGTTAAGCGAGTGAGAGAGAGAGAGAGAGAAAGAGAACCAGTAGAGTGTTCATTAATTTTCCCCTAAGTTCTCAGTGTTTGCAGGTGGTAAATTGAAATGTTTCCAGTAGTGTGAAAGGAAATAAGTTGTCTTGAAAAAAAGGTTGCAAATGAGGTCCACCTTTTTAATTAGTTGCTTTGAATGCTGACCATTCTAAACACAAGTGTTTTACAGACCCTTTTTAGCCATAGTTGCAAATCATGTGGTATAGTAAAATATAATATAACTTCAACACCAAATCTAAAATAAATAAATAACTTGTTTATGTCAACACAAACATATTTTCTTTAATGTATATAAATTCATTTAAGAATCCCCATACAAAAAAAAAAATCACTAGGAAGAGACAGTTTTAACCTTCTGCTTGCACAGCAAGAAACTTAATCTCAACACCTTATGAGAGTTGTTTAAATTCAGCATGGATTTCTTTTTGGTGACTCTCAGAAAGAATGTTAAATCATGGTATAAGCTATACAACTCTCAAGAATATTGGATAGGTGAGGTGGTCTGACTAGTCCACTCTTAAATTTTTTTTTTTTTTGTAAACTACACTGAGAAATAAATGATCAAATGTTGTTTTTAGAACCCAGAATCGGGAAAGAGAGATAGTTTAATATATTAAATATAAAAAGTAATTAGACTCAGCATTGGTAAAACAGGAAAATTTGCTAGGTACTTCTGTTAGTCTGTGGAGAAGCTTTCTTCTGGATAATGACTGAGTAGGCACTTTGTTTACTTCCTTTATCTCTTAAAATACACATACAATTTACTTTTTATTCTAAAAGATATTTTTTCTGATATTTGACACGCAAGCCTACTTTAAAATCATGTGCTATGTACTTATCCTGGAGTTGTTATTTTAGAGGGAGGGTCTTAATATAAAACTGGTATTTCACACAAGCCTTTTGTCTATATACACTTTATTTTTCCTCGGGAAAAAAAGTGGACCTTACAGTTTTACAAAATTCACATTTATTCAAAGTTTTTATAATGATGTTTTACAGTAATTTGAGCATATTTCTCTTGATTTCACAATTTAAATTTCAGATGGCAACTTCACTTACCTTATATTGTAGATTTAGTGGGACATTTGTCTTTGGGCCATTGAATAAATTAAAAGTTTAATAATCTCAAGTAAAATCATATATGGCTTTTAGAAGTGTATATATATAAATTTTCTAGTATCACAAAAGAAATTTCCACAAATTTAGCAACTTAAAAATCATACATTTCTTTAGGTCATATATTCAAGTACATTTAGACGATTTCTTTGCTTCTGATTCCACAAGATCCAAACATAGAATAACTTTTTTATTGGAATTTTATGACAAGAATCCTCATAAACAGGGCTACATTTTCACGGAATAGAATTTTAGCAGTGGATGTTTGGAAATCTTTTTCTTGCTGGCTGTCAGTCAGAGGTCCCTTACTGCACTAAAGTTCAACTTATTCCTTCTTAAGTGGCCTCATCCATCTTTAAACCAAAATGGCACATGTATTCCTTCTTACTCTTGGAATCTCATTGATTCTCCTTTTAACATTATTGGAGAAATCACTCTGATTTTAAAAAGACCACCTCAATAATCTTCCTATTTTAAGGACAATTTTCCATTTTCCATTAAAAAAATCTCATTTTATTCACAAGTTCTGAGTATTAGGGGAGATCATTTGAGAATCACTAACCCCAAATTTTGTAAAACAAGATAGAGTAGCAAAGCATTTATCATTTTTTTACAATATGACATTCTAGAACATAGAATCTAGTTTCAATGTTAATTATTTTGTAAGTTAATTTTAAAGTATCTTTATTTTTGAAGAATAGAGACTAAGTGTAAATTTTAAATCAAGTGACATTTATTCAATTTGTTGAAATTAGTCTATCCTATTTCTACTTTTTGGAGGTTTAGCTGACCTATGATAGAGGAAAAGAAAAAAAATTACTCTGTTACAAGTAAATTCAGTAAAAAATAAGAATTTCAGGTCATATTATCATAGAGAAATATTTTATACCTGCTAGACAATATTCATCAATCAAATATATTTAAAAAATCTAATTTTAGAAAAATCTATTATATTGAAAATTGATGATGGAGAACTAAGGTGATAAGTATTATTGAGAGGACATTTCTTTATACAACCCAGTTATCCTGCCAATATATTGAAAACATACAATGAAAAACAATCAAACCACTCATGCTTAAAGGTAAACATTTCTATGAATTTTTGAAATATTAGAAAATCAACTAAGGAAGGAACTGTTTTTTAATAAAATACTTTCTGAAGATTTACTTTTACATTTATATAAACATTACATTTCTAATACTCTTAGATCCTTTGAGAAATTTCTGCTATATAGCTCTCTTTTGCTTTTCTTAGCACTATTTTTAAGGCAGACTGATAGATTTCAGATTTATACTCTAAAGCACTTGTGTAAAATGGTTCAAATATAATATTTTATATCGATTTTGTAAACTATTTTAAGATGCAATATATCAGCAAGTTTTTTGTTATAGAATGCATTTAAAATTACTTAAAATCCTTGGTTAGAATCTTCATTGTAGCATACAATTCTGAAACTCTATCATTTTGTTGAATATTCTTTGGAAAGGCAGTAATTGCCTCATAAAAACCTTTGAAAAAAATCACATGCTAAATATAAATATTATCAGTTAGGTTTTTTTTTGTGTCATAGAATAAAAATAATATGAAGCTTATAATTTTAGCCATACATAAATGTATAGTTAAGTGCCATTATGTACAGTCACAGTATGGCATAACCATCACCATTATATATTTCTAAAACATATTCATCATCAGAAACAAACTTTGTAAGTATTAACAAACAACATTCCATATTTATTTTCTATTTTCTAGTTTGTAGTTAAAGAAAAGTTACTGAGAGGTTTGAAGGCAAGTAGGCAGGAGGGAAAAGACAAGGAAGAAACATTTCATTTTATTGAGTTGTTCATAATGGTTGTTCCCTCTGGAAACTTGGGTCCTTGGGTTCTATGTGAACTACTTTTGGTGACCTTATTCTGAGGCCACAAGAGCATGTTTACATTTCATATTTCTTTCTCCTAGTTTTGGTAATCTCTGTTATAAATTCCATTTCTATGAACTTGTCTATTCTAGATATCACATGTACTGGGAATCTTACAACAGTTTTTATTTCACTTGTGGTTTGTTTCACTTGATGTAATGTTTCAAGGTTCATCCAGTTGCAAAATGTTTCAGAATGTCATTTTTATTGGATATATAATATTTGTATATATAGATACACATTTTTGTTTATACATGTTATCTGTCAATAGATACTAGAATTGTTTCCACATTTTATCTTATGAATAGCACTATTATAAAATTAGAGAAGAGTATAAGTTCCTATTTTCATTCACTTCGTGTATTTACCTAGGAGTGGAAGCGATGCATTATGCAATATTTCTATATTTAACTTTTTGAAGAACTGTTGATTGCTTTCCTCAGAATCAACAACATTTTGCATTCCTACTTATAGTGCACAGGTGTTTCAATGTCTCCATATTCCTGTCAACACATTCAAATTTTTTTTTAAATATATAATAGCCATTGTTGCCAAGTTTAAACTATTTTATTGGAAATTGTATTTGTATGTTTTTAATGATTTGTTATGTTAAACATCTTTGCATGTACTTATTGGCTATTTTTTATCTCATGTTTGGATTTTTTTTCAAATTAGTTATCTGTTTTCTAATGTTACCTTTGTTATTGGTGGTAGTTTTCCAGTTAAGTGTTCTCTATATATCCTGGCAATTAACCCCTGATCAGATATATTGTTTGTTAATATTTTTTCCCAATCTACAGGTTGCTTTTTCACTCTGTTGAAAATATTCTCTAATGCATAAAAGGTTTTAATTTTGAATGGAATTTTATCTACTTTCGCTTTATATTTATTCCATTTATGTCACTTCAAGAGATCATTGTCAAATTCAATATTACGAAGATTTCCCCTGTGTTTTTCCTATATGTTTCATAGTTTTGTTTTCAAGTTTAACATAAATGTCCCCTTGCAAATTTTTCAAACCATTTTGTAAAATATGTATTCCTCTTTTATGATGTAAAAGCATTCTGTATCATGTCTGTGGTCAGATATTTTTAAATGTCTTGTTCTGGAAAGGGGAGCAAAAAAAAAATTCTCTCATTTACATCTCCCCATTGATGACAATGAAGAAAACTACATGGACTAGATGGCAGTAGTCAGATTCTTCAGGAACTTAGATCACATACCCTACATTTTAGACAAACTTGAGAAATGGAGATCAATGTAATTTGGGGGCACAAGAATTATTCCTAAAACAGCAGTCTTTACTTTCATCCAACATGTCCCAGATTTAAGGATCCAATCAGGCTTCAGAGTTACAAAATAACTTGTTGTAATCTCTCTTCTAAGTTCAATGGTTGATTTGTTGGAGAGACCACACTCAAACCTTCCTACCTTTTATGTTACATGATTTCACTCTTCACGTGTCAGAAATTTTATACAAACACTTTCTACAGTTTAATTGCATAAAAATGCTTAACTGAGGGAGTTTTCAATTAAACACAAAGTCAACATTTTTTAAAAGTAAATATGGTCTAATACTTTTTTATGACAGATATTTATTTCTACGTAGATACTGATAAAGGTATTATTGGAACCTTGTGTTTTCTTACATTTGACTTTTAAAATCTGCATAAGGGATTTTATTGTGGAATTGAAATTTAGTGTGGTTATAAGAATGCCAAATGATATTGGCAGTGTTATTATAACTGAAACAAAAAAAACAAAAAAAAACCCTTTCACTTTTCCTGAGATGGCTTTTATGTTAAACTAGATACTTTGAGATTCAATAAACCAAGAGCTGTATATAGTTAAACACAGGTAATGCAATAGCCCTTTAAATCAAAAATAGATATTTCAATAATATTATTGGTGATTGAAGGTAATATACTGTCTACTGATTGTATACACTATAAATCTGGTCAGTGCAAAACTAGAAAAATCTGACAACTGAAAGAGTCAACAGATCTTAGAGATGGTCATTGTCTGTTCTATTATTTTGTCATGCTTGATGTGGTTACCATGACCAAAGGAATGTTTTTTAAGAATGGAAGAAAAATATATGCTATGATTCACTATACAGCTGCATGCATTCTCACTCTTTTTGAGCATAGTTAAAGAAAGAATTTAAATGGAAAATGGAATGTAATTCTGTTTAATTCTGCTGTTGATTCTGTAGCTTAGTGTAGTAACTCAGTAAAGAAAAGACTGGTTGTAATTGGCACTATCTGTACTTTAACTGTAGAAATGAAAAAAATGATAGAAAAAAGCATAACAACCAGAATTGTGTTCTATTTTGGAAAAAGTAATAGATACATTATTTTCTGTGTTTGGCTCATCAAATTAGGAAAGACAGAGTATAAGCAAGTAAAATGCTTAGGAATATCTATAGGATGTTATATAAAATGATAAAATCGTAGATATGGAAGTACACATTATAAAGTGATGTGAATTTTGAGGAACTCAAATTCACTGCAAAGTCAAACCACACACTTGGCTGTGTGAATTTTTTTTTAAAAATAGAAAGCTTTAGTAGTAAATGCTGATGAAGCACAAACTAGCTCACATTTAGATGGTGCCAATAGTTTTGTAGAATAGTGAGTACACGATTTTTACCATTGCTGACCTTAGTATTTGTGCATGATATTTTGTTTAATACTTACAATGATTTTAGGTAAACATTAGGCTTATTACATTATCAGATGTACAAATTAGTTCTTTTTAAAAAACAGATTAGATATTGTGTATATAAGATAAGAAATAAAATACATCCATATGCCTTAAATGTAGATACATACACAAAAATACAAATGCACACATACTTCTTTATATTGATTTGGTCAACAGTAAAACTGCAATAAATAAAATTATTATTCTTAGTACATATTTATCTTCTTTAATCAGCTTCTTGATTATCTGATCTCTAATATCATGGAGCTTGTATTTTTCTAAAGATATATATTTTCAATATGGTCTTATGTTTTTAATTGTTTTAATATATTATAAGCAATATTTTTCAAGATATATTTTAGGATAAATAAGTTTAAAATGTGTTTCACAGCCAAATGTCAAAATAAAATGCAATTGTCTTCATGTGAAAAAGAATAAATTGCACTGTTAGAGATAAAGTTAATTTAGAAGACACAGATTTTGATTTACAGTAATGAATATTTTAAACCTTTATAATTTTACAACACAGTGATACTTCAATAAGATTTAAGACAAAGCAAGTATAAACTGATTGCCACTTTTAATTGATCTTTTTTACAGAGCCTGACATATTTACTAGAATATCACTTTATATGTACGGTAAGTATCTCATATGCCAAAACAAACTCTTAAATAGAGACAGTCTCAAATCAATTTTGTCTCTATACTTCCAAAATATATTAGGAAACTGTATTTTGCCTCATTTTGAAGCACTTTTCTAAAATTTTACAGAAAAAGGCATCAGATATTTTGACTAATTATAGATGATATAATTAGTGTAGATATATTTAGATGCTGGAGACTCACAGGTATTGTCAAATTTTTATTCTTTTCAGTAAAAAATAAAATGCATTGATTAATAATAGGATCATCATTTAAAAATTATTCCCAAATTTTTAGAAATTTCAAGCCATAAGATCAAATGTGAAAATTTCTAACTGGTATATCAGCTAGAAAAATCTGATTAAATTTAAGTTTAGCAATAACATTTTAGATATAACACCAAGGAAACATTCTGGACATATTTGCTAAGCTGGTCATCATTAAGATTATTTTTCTGTTGTTCTGTAAAAAATTTTAAACAAATGCCACATAATGAGAAAAAGTATTTGCAAAAGATATATCTAATGAAAGATTACTTTCCAAAATGAAAAAAGGATGTCTTAAAAATCAACAATAAGAAATTAATCTGATTAAAAAGTACACCAGTCATTAACAGATACCTCATCAAAGATATGCAAACACCACCAAATTAACAAATGCAAATAAATACGAAAACCTCCGCATCAATGCCATCAGGGAATTTCAAATTAAAACAATAGTGAGACTCCTCTACATGGTTATCAGAATGGCCAGTTTCCAGAACACAATACTACCAAATGTTTGCAAGGATATGAAATGAACATCCACAATGATGGAAATACAAAATTGATAATCACTTAGAAGACAGTTTGAAAGTTTTCTTCAAAACTGAATGTTTCTTATCATTTGATCTAGTAATCACATTCCTAATTCCAAAATCACATGAATTTAAAACATTTTCACACATAAACCTTCACATAGATGTTTATCAACAGCTTTATTCATAGTGTCAAAATTAGGAAGCAACCAAGAAATCTTTCCATCAATGACTGGACACATTAACTCTGGTATATCCAGAAATGGAGCATCATTCAGTAGATAAAAAGAAGTGAGCTATCACGTCATGTAAAAACATGGAGGAATCTTAGAATGCATGTTACTAAGTGAAGAATGTCAACACGAAAAGACTATGATTCTCTCTACGTGATACTCTGGATAAAGCGAAACAAGGAAGTTAGCAAAACATTTGGTAAATTCTGGGAATTAGAGGGAAGACTAGGCAGAACACAGAGAATTTTAAGGGCTGGAACTGCTGTGTATGATATTGTAATGGTTGATACACATCATTATAAATGAATCAAGCCAATAGATTATATAGTATGAGTAGTGAATTCTAATGCAAACTATGGACTTTGGGTGACAGTGAAGATTCTTTTTTTTTGTTGTTTTTTACTTGGTACCACACTGGTACAGAATGACAATAGGAGGACACACACTTGAGGTACAGAGAACATGTCAGATAGGTCCTATGTGCTAAAACCTCTAAAATATAAAACATCATTTGAAACGAAGTTGACAGCATCACAGACATACAGTACAAGATGTGAAATTGAGCAACATTTTTGAGGAACACAGCCAATTTTTGAATGAAATAAGACTCAATTTCCCATGATTTCCTCTCTGAAGGGACAAGTGCCTGTCATCCAACTGCCACAAAAGTGTCCTTTTCCTAATGAACAGACAAAGCTCCCCAGCATTTTTCTGCCTCTCTGATCTTTCCATGTTCTGATTGGCTCACTTGTGACCTAGTCTCTCCTCTGTTGGCTAGATATTGATGGAAAGGGCTTGATAGAACCCTTCAAAAAAACTTCCTTGTAGAAAAAGTGAGTTGAAAGGATTGATCATGAATGTGCTAAAAATTAATGACATTTATAGTTGTAGATTTAAATACACAGGTGAAGTTTATTCAAATCTTTAGAAGAATCAAAAATTACCGTTTCTCAGTAGATGGAATACAATCAGCTTATCAACAAAAGAATGCTCTGGTAAGAGTTAGCCACGACCCAGAAACCCTATAGCTTATTATTTTTCCTCTCTCTTTGCATGCAAAAGGACATCATGATATGGTACTCAACTTTTGATCTAGATGCTAAAATGAAAGATGGGTAATGTATTGAAAAAGTCATCATCAACTTGTGAAGCATTTGCCTCAACTGAGGCTTTTTAAAGAATTTTCAAGTTAAAGGTAGGTGTTTCATAACAAGGGCACATTGATCGACTTTATAGATTGTTTTTAAGTTAAAGACTTTCTTGTTTAATGTAGTTATGCATTCTATGAACTACATTACTACAGTTTGACAGATACTAGAAAATATACCCCTTAGTAATGAATAAAGTATTGAGATATGGTACGATTGAGTCCTAATTGCCAGCTAGCTGGATGATGAAGCAATTTCAGAATCTCATCCTTAAAATCTGTTGTTTGATCCGCCCCTATTATTAGCGCTCAGGTTAGACTCTCTAAAAGCATGCTTCAGATAAATTATTGAGTAATTTATTGAAATAGTGCTTTCAGTGGGAAACATAATAGAACAGTGAAGAAAAGCAAGTTAAATGTGAGGTCAGTTAAATTTAATGAGTAAGATTCATGAAGAAAGATCAGGCTGTTTTTCAAAAAAAGAACAATGATGCGCTATATAAAAAAACCAAAAAATGATATTATGCTTTTCTCCTTTCTCCATTATACTGACCAAAATGTATGTCATCTTCTTCCTTTAGACTCGTAAGTTTGTTATATATCATGTTCATTAATTATGGACTGCTTAAATATTCCATTTGATTATTAGATAACTTATTCGAACTTTGTTATTTATCTCATTTTTATTTATTTTGTCTGCAAAACTGTATATATGTTATTTAAATTCTATGGATTGTCAAATTTCTTTGTATATTTTGCAGTGAAAAATCCAGTATGTTCACAGATTTACTGTTTGACTAATGTTTCACTTGACTTTAAGCCATCTCAACATCATACTCCTTTTCCTTGATTCTTTTACATTTAAAATTTCAAAATATTTCTATTAAAATACTTTTGTACAGTGAAATTATATTCAAAATAAAAAGACATCCTACTCAATGGTGAGCTTTAAACATGATGATATGATAATTTTAATATCAAAAATTTTTAAAAACCTCAAGACAACAAAAAATTTCAATCCATTCAATTAAAATGTTAGGGGAATATCTGAATAAGCACTTCTTCATAGAAGACAAATGGTTAACAGGCAGATTAAAAGGTGCTCATCATTTCTTAATCCCTTATTTATTAGGGAAATATAAATCAAGGTAACAATGAGCATCACTTCACACATGTGAGAACAGCTATTATTCAAAAGACTGAAAACATAAAGTGTTGGTGAGAGTATGGAAAAAAGTGAATACACTTTAATGGGTGTGTTAATTGTTACAATCACTATATTAAGCAGTATGGAGAGTCCTAAAAAAATAAAATTAGAAATTTCATGGTTCCTTTATCCGTCTTTGTTTCTTTACCAGACATTCCAGACAATAATTAGCAGAGATATATGCATCCCCACATTTATTACAGCATAATTTACAATGAGCAAGAGCTGGAAATAACCTGTTTCCGTTAACATATGAATGAATAAAGATGTGGCAGATTCTCAATGAATACTACTAAGACTACTCATACAATACATACACATATATACATATATATGTGTAGATATGTAAAATCTTGTCATTTTTAACAACATGGATGCACCCTTAGGTTATTATGCTTAGCGAATAAGATGAAAAAAATCAACACTGTATGATCTCACTTATATGTAGACAAACCAAATGAAACAGAAATGAACCTTCAGTGTTTTATAAGACCAAAACAGTAATTTCTAGAGGGGAAGACAAGACA
Source organism: Solenodon paradoxus (assembly GCA_004363575.1). NCBI lineage: Eukaryota > Metazoa > Chordata > Mammalia > Eulipotyphla > Solenodontidae > Solenodon > Solenodon paradoxus. The sequence goes on along the minus strand of RJWH01000116.1, from coordinate 955,349 downwards.
GAAGGCAGATGGACAAATTGGCTAAGAGGGGTCAACTGTATTTTTAAGTTACTATAGTATTTAGAGGTGGCTTTTGAAATTACAGACTTAAAATATATAATATTGTAATTCAATGTTAGTTCAATAAAAATGAAAAAGATAAACTTTACTTATGAAATATAAATAAAATATTAATAAACAAAATGAAATATGTAGGTTTTATTATAAAACAGGACCAGTGTAAGATTATAAAGAATATTATCATTGATGAGTAAGTGGAGACTCATTACACTAGTCAAATTTTGTATGTATTTAATGTTTTTCAAAATAAAAAATAAAAATCAGTTTACAGACATGGTTTTACATAAAAGCAATTTATTTTAAATTTCTATGACTTTTTCCAAATTAACATATTTTTAACTTTTGATTATGTCATAATGAAAGCCAATATATTCTTAAAAACAGTTCAGAAGTTACCTTTTGACTTACAGGAATATATTTATTTTTAATTTTAATGCATATGTGTTTGCATCAATGCTCTTTTTGGATATATTTCTCTTTTATATAAACTAAATTAAATTATGCCAAAATGATGTATTGTTACATATTAAGAAAATGTATATCTAGCTGGTACTAATGAGGCCTATTAAGTATTCCCATGTACACACAATTAGAAATATTCACTCTATTAATTTTGAAGTAATTATGCACATATCAAAACAAGAAAGCTTGAATTAATTTTGCATTCTTCATATTGTATCCATTTTAAATTCAATCAAGTTTAAAGGACACATGCCTTTAAAGTACTTTGAATGACACATATATGGATAATTTGCTTTTCTTTTGACTAAATGTGCAATTATGTTAAACTGAGAATTAACAATTTAATATTTAATTAAGATATGATACACTCTTGTTTTTCAATTCAATAATATTTACAATCTTTCCCTAACTTATTTGATAATATAGGGTTTTACAAATTTTTAGCTTCATTAAATTCATTATGTATCAAGGAATTACTCACCGAGTTATCAAATTTTTCAAAATACAATTTACTCATATATTGACTTTAATTTTATTTACAGTTACAAGTCTTTATGAATTAAATTGAAGTCCATGTTTGTTTCTATTCCCTGCATTATTTATCCCTCCAATTGACATTCACAAGTTTCATGAATATTTTAAGACTGGTTTTATCTAAATAAAATTCTAGAATCAAAAATCAAAAATAGTGTTCCTAAAATATTTCTAGAATATAGATGAAAGTTTTCTCACAATAAAAGCAAAGAAAAAGTTATAAAATATGAAAGCATACTTGCCATAATTTTCAGAAAACAAATTTATTTAAATTTTATTTAGAAACGTTGTATAGTATCATTATATAGGCTTTAGGTGTGCATAACTGTATATATATGTATATATAGTAAATACATTTTAAAATATATAATATTATATGTATATATGTATATATATATCATCACCAGTACCAGTTCTATTCTTCATCATATGATTGATCCACTTTTCCCAATTTGCCCATATCCCTCTGCCTTCTATTCTTACCCTCTAATTTGAAACCAGATTCTAAAAGTCTACTTTTGTTTACTTTGATTCACTTGCTTGGTTCCTCTGTATAATACATATGAGTAAAATAATATGAGGTTTGTCTTTTTCCTTCTGACTTCTCTCATAAGCATTAAAGATATACAAACTGAAAATAAAGGTCATTAGTATATATTTGTTTTTACATGTCTTCCACATTTATTGTGAACTTTTTGATATCTGGAAACTTATCTTTATAATACTATATTGGAGACAATGATTTTAGGTATTTCTCCAGATCTTGAATCAGCTTATAACTGAACTATTCTTGCAAAGCAATTTGCATAGCAAATGATCTTGTAAAATAGTGACAATGTCATCCTCTGGGGCAGGAGGAAGATTTATTTTCAAGCTAGAGTAATAAAATAATGTCTTCCTTCAGGCAACCTTTGCCAAGCCTTGGTAGCACACTGTTTAAAAGATTAGGAATTTCTTAATTTCATGAGTTTTCATCTGTGATACAAATCTAGGGAATGCAGTATCTATTTGGTTGTTGGTTTTGTGGGTCCTTGTTGGTTTGTGGGTCAAAAGGAAGCAGTACAAACATGAAGCTCATGCTGCTTTCGCACTATGAACTGTAAAGTCATTTGCCTCTGACCTCAGAGTCTCATGCCTTCTCATAGCATCTATAAAACTGTCAAAATGACTTGTTAGCTTGCAAATAGAGCAAAATAATGGAAACCCCATGGTTATTGACACACTAAGTCTTGGTTGGTGCTTCTATATGCTACAGACCAGAATGAATAAATAAATGTTTGGGTCAAAAGATAATAATTGAGGCTAAAGAAAGTTGTCTCATGTTCAGTTTATATTCTTAATAACTACTATTTTGCCTGAACACATTAGGAGTTAAAGACCAAACCAAACAACAGCAAAAAGAAAGTAAAACACAAGATTATATGAATTGAACAATCAAATTAAATAGAAGTTAGCTATTTCACATCTATTTCAGTTGTTCCCCTACTGTTCAGTAAATGCTAGTTTTAGAGTTAATAAAATAGAATTCAATTATTTTAGTAAATTTAATACTAAAGAAAACTATCATTATTTCTTCAAACACATCAATTCAAATTGCATGTAGTTGGTAGGTTATGTTTCATCTGTATGCAAAGAACATCATAACTGGAACTTTTATTTTGAAAAAGAGTATAAAAGTAATTTTTCTTTACATATAAAATGAACTTAATGATAATCCTCTTATGCTTTCTATATAATCATTTAAAAAATTAAAATATGTCATTTTGTATGTTTAACTCATTATACACAAGTATCTGTCTTTACAGATAATAGCAAAGTGACCAAACTGCTGAGTATGTTACAATTATCACTTTGTCTTTATGAACTTTTACCAAAAAAAAAGATCTGAATATTAATTATGTTCCTGTCATATGTCACAGTGTAAGTGAGCTCTCCAAATAAGTATGTCAGAGAAATAAATAGGCACATCAGACTAGACATATGAAAAAAACAAACAGAACGTACAATGGTAGCTAGACATAATACTTACACAATGTGGCTTCATAAAAACTAATGGAAGGTTGAAAAAGGAAGGATCTTTATTGAATCATGAACATTTGCAAGGAACAGTGAAAATACTGATGAGAATTACAAAGGTTAGTGAAGAGAGAAATGAGGCCGATTTGGAAAAATGAATTTTTCCTCTCAAATGAATTGGGTTATACATAAAGGTTGTCACTATATATTAGAACACGAGAGATTGTGTTGTCTCTTTGCTAACAGTAAAGGACTCCAGAGAGTAAACCTTATGATAAAAAGAGATAAGCATGAAGAAGAGGGGAAAAAGAAGGAGGGAGCAGAAAAAGCTGAAGACCCACTGTCGGAACTCTGCCAAGTTATTTGGAATATTAAACATCCCTAGAATTCAATAACTAGAATGTGAAATCTTTTCCCAAAGCAAAGACTGGAATTGTTTGGAGAAAACAATTATAAATGAGTGAAAAGTACATAAAAATATAAAGAACATTTTTAAATGTCATAAACAGATAAAGTCTACAAAAACAAAAGATGCAATGTCATCGCAATAAATAAGGTTGTTAACAGTGTTGTGGCTCCGTGTCGATCTATCTGAGCTTAGTCTAGACTATAGAGATCTACCTACCTAGAAACTTTTCTAAACACGTACAGTGTAAAGAAGTATCCAGAAAATGGTAAAAAAGAGATATAATAATTATAACCAATGCCACTCTTTATATTTAAATGTGTAAATATTTTAGAAAGTAAGTAATATATGTCAAATGTAGATAAAACAGTGTTGATGAATAACATTATAGCAATGAATCCAATACCTCTACTATTAGGAAATAACTGTATTAAATTTTTGTCTCATTTTTCCAGCATTTAATTTGGTTATATTTCATACACTAAGCTGATCACTAAGAGTAAAATAACCAACAATGTAATGTATGCCCTTACATAGCACATAATATCTTAAGGAGAGAGGGAACAATTAAGTACAGGAAAAAAAAAATAAAAGAAATAGCTTTAGATTGAAATAAGTGTCATAAAAAACATAATTTAAAATCTAGGAATTATTAGTGATGATGTATAGAGAGGTTCTTTAATTGGAATAATGTATGAAGGATTTTCTGAGGTGGTGACCTTTAAATTCAGACCTGAGGGATGAATAATATCCAGACATGAGGAATCATCGGAGTGAATACATGTAGTGACCATCCAGGGGAAAAAAAGGAGTGGCATTAGGTTAGGTTAGCGAGATAGAGCACAAAATATCACAGTATCAGTAGGTTTTTCATGATCCGTCAGAGTATTCATCAAATGTCTACTTAGTACTGGGGACCAGTCTGTACACAGTTTACATTTATGAGAGAGGAAATAAAAAACAAATAAAGCAATTTAAGTATATTGATAGGTTATAAATTCTTTGGAAAGAAATAAAACAGTGAAGAAGACTAGGGAATAGTCCCATGGGAATGGTTTGTAAAATTTATTTTGATGATCAGAGTACGTTAGAGATCAGATATGGGGTATCCAAGAGGCATTACATTTTATGTGTTAAGTTGAAATGTAGTCAGTTGGTAATGATAAGGTAAGCATTATGTTTTGAATTATCAAAATTCCACTTTCTGTATGGTGTTAAAAATAATATTCTGGTAGATGTTTGGAGAAGGAACAGAAATTCAAAGTTTGAGTGAAGGAGATAATGAGAACATTGCTATTGAATGAGATTTGCGATGTTGGTTTCAACCACAGTGATAATAGAGAAAAGACTATCTTTTAAATATATTTTAGAAAAAATTACTGAACATGTGATGGATGGATGTAGGACATGAGAAATTATGGCTAGAGCAAATGAGTGTCTATCCAGATTAATAATAAAATATGATGAAAAGTAAAGGAACAGGATATATTTGAGGTATAGTAAGGGAGGTAGTTAAAGTCATGAATTTTTCTCGAGTTTATAAACAGATAAATACAAAAATGAATTGATCAGTTAACATGTTACTATCAATTTTAAGCTGGTATTTTATGTTAGACATTATTATAATCTATAGAAACATTGAGGAATAAGATAGTTACTTAATATATCTGTGCTTTAATTTCTTCTGTAAAACTAGGTTATCAGTGTTAATCTACTTCATGGAGTTACTGGAAATTATATAGATAACCCTATATTTCCTTTTCATTAAAATTGTATTTGTTAAAAAATGACCACAGTCAGATAAAAATAAGTGCAGATTAAAGTTAGAACAAAATACATGCTTCAAATTTATATCTGATTCTTTGGTAACTTTATGCAAATACTTCTTCCTGCAAAATAATATGTTCCAGGTATAGAGTGCTGGAGGTAAAGAAACTGTTTTCCATAAAGCGTAGTTTTGTTACTTGGCAAATGGTACCTAATCAGCAGCTCAAACATCCTGTTTCCTACCTTAAATTTAATTTCCCCAAGTAAGTGCATTAAATCTTCCATACTGAGATATTAGAAAATAAATGTAATCTACATTCTCAAGGAGAATCAAATTAATTTAGCCACCATAATTCAGTAATGTTATTCCAGTGTTGTCAGATTCTATTTTAAAATCTGTCATGTTCTCATATATCCATGATCAAGAGAACCCCCCAGCTTCTTTTATATGCAGGTAAATTAAATTTTTCTTTAAAATGCCTTCTGCTTTTATAGTTTGTTTTTTGGATTTTTTTTTTCGTTGTTGATTTTTTCAGTGAACAACTTATCATATTAAACATGCTTCCTACAACATGGTTAAAAGCAAAATTTATTACTTCAATTATTTTTGTTTTTCAGTAATAGGTTTATGTATTTTTTGCTTCAAAAGGGAACTTTCCAATGACTGTCTACTATTTTAAAATATAATATTGATGTAAATTTAACAACTGTATAAATCTCCCAAGTGTCTTCTGGGCAACATGGTTGGTTCAGTAACTGGGATGTCTATAATGACTCATCACCTCTTTGCTGAGTGGGCTAGGGCGAGCTTTTACAGTTTCCAAGGGGGCATTGTACAAGCCTGACTCATTTTTTTTTCTTGATCAATACATGCAGTATTTTCCCCTAGCTTCTTCAATCTTCCATTTTTAGCTTTAATAAATGCATTCTTTAGAGAGATTTTTGCAGGTCACTCTACTAATTATTTTCCTTAAATCTAGTATATTCTCTCTCTAACATTTACCACCATTTCAGCTTACATTTTCATTCATTTATTTACTCTTTATTATATATTCCACCTGATTATAAAATATACATTACATTTTACTAACTTTCTTTCAACTAGCTCTCTGATCTTCACATGCTGTGGTGACCATGTTCACACACACATGCACCCACCTCAAACCAGTGCCTCATCCGGAGCTTATATCCATCATTGTCCTTCTTTAAGTACCTGTGATGGATGCCCCCAGTAAACTCTTTCAGTTCTTTTATATGTTTGAACTCAAATTACAGAGAGAGTAATCCCTGTGAGATTCCAGATCAATGAGAAGTAAGAGCAGAGTGTTAAATCCCTCTTCCTTTAATCTTATGGGTGAACAGTTTTGAAATAATTTTGAAAATTATTTCATATATTTAAATTTCCAGAATTTATCAAGATTTATTAAATGACAATGACAAGAGTCATACTTTCTGGAAGATGAGAATAATTTTTATTAAAAAAAAACATAACACGTGAAACACTTACTACTTTTTTCTTTTTTTTGTAATAGTGAAATGTGCAAGCAGGAATTAAGGTGAAAATGTAATCAGGCAGGAAGAGAGAGGAAGGAGCAGTGCTTAATTTTTATTTTATTTAGTTGCTTACACTGGCTGTTATCCATCTGTACTCAACCCCTGGAGATGACTGACCTAACTGATAGTCTAGCAGGGTGTGCACAATTTTTTAATTATTTTTATATACAGAAGAGATAATATTATGCCTAATAAATAAATATTTTGAAATGTGTGCATCAAATAGGATATACAGGCAATCTTATAGTATAATGCAAAGTTAATAGAAAAATGTCATTCAGATTAAAACAAGTTAATTGAGATTATTTATTAAATTAACTATTGGCACCATTTACAGTACTCAATTATTATTTTTTCCCATATTCAAGTAGAATGCTCTTTGAATTGTATATTGTAATAGAAATCTACAAGATAGTTTTTTAAAAAAAAATTATGCTATGGTTTCTGAGCAGTAATAGTATGTTAATGTCTCTTATTACATAAACTGTGGCTTTATTTATATTCTGCTTCTCTGACTCCTTGAAATGTACATAAAGTGTAATTGTTTTTCTAGTACAATAAATGTTAATTAACCTTTACAATGCTACTATTTTCTCTAAAGTCAGAAATATTTTCATAAATGAGATTTTAAAATTTTCTTGAGATACATTGCATCATAACAATATATAGGTTTGAGGTGTTTGTCATATTAAATTAACATCTGCATATAATGTAGTAAGTTACCTTTTAAGTTCTTCAAATTGTAAGGTATGTCATTCTGGCATTTGTCAGAACAAAATTATCTATTACTAAGATAATAAGCCACATTCCTAATAAATACTGAAAACGTATTTTATACCTGACATTCTCATTCTGTATGGGTCCATATTTTGGTAAATATTTCATTGTTAATATAAATATTTGCTCTTGGACATAACAAGGGATGTTTGAAGAGTTAAAAATGTTCTTTCACATTTTTTTAAAGGGAAAGTATAGACAGGAATGAGGGCATGTAGGCAAACAGGCAGGAGGATAGAGGAGGAAGAATCATTATTGTTAATTTTTATTTAGCTGTTCTTTTGGTTGTTCCCTAGGTCTCTGGACACAAGTCTGGGTCCTTGGAATGCATCTGGACTGCTCTTAGTGGAAGCCAGTGGATCCAACTGCTACTCCACCAGGGCACAACTCTTTCGTGTATCATAAGCAGAACCAAATCCCTGGTAAGACAACTAAGAAGCGTACTTCATCTTGTTTTTGACTGGTCTGTTCAGATTTTCAATTTCTTCCTGATTCAATCTGGGTAAGCAGTATGCTTCCAAAAGTCTGTCAACATCCTCTAAGTTGTCTAGATTTTTGGCAACGAGTTATTCAGAATAGTCTCTATGATGATTTTTATTTCTCCCCTTTCATTTCTGGTTCTAGTTGTTACTTTCTTTTTCTCAGTGAGTTTAGGCAAACATTTGTCAATATTGTGTATTTTAACTATCAACTTAGTGTTTTATTGATCTTCTGAATTTTCCTTTTTATTTTCATTGTGTTTATTCTTAGAAATTTTATTATTTCCTGTTCTCTGCTACTTTCTGGCTTCTAAATTTTCTCTTGTTTTGCTGTATTTGCAAGTTCTGAGAGTTCATGTTTTCCCTGTCATTTGTCTCCAAGCACATTTTCATTTCTCCTTGGATTTCTACCTTTACCTAAAAGTCATTCTGAAGCATATTATTCAGCATCACAAATTTTGAATTTTCTTTTTTTTTTTTTTTTTTTTTTTTTTTTTTTTTTTTTTTTTTTTTTTTTTTTTTTTTTTTTTTTTTTTTTTTTTTTTTTTTTTTTTTTTTTTTTTTTTGGTGCTTCATTTCTAGTATTGTGAGACAGTGATTGGAGATGACGCTTGGCATGATTTCAGTCTTTATGAACTTGGTGGTGCTTATTTTGATTCCCAACATTTGGTCTATCCTTGAAATGTTCCATGAGCACTTGAGAAAAATGTGTTGTTTTTTTTCAGATGAATGAGGTCTAATGTGAATTTTTCTGTTGAGTAAGGTGTTCTGCTAATGTCCATTATCCCGACTGTTCTGATTTGCCTTTTGATTTGTGATTTGTGATTGTTTCCTTGTAAGTTTTCTGTATGATTAATCTGATCATTGTCAAAATAGAGTTAGAAGTCTCCTATTATTTTTGTATTTCTTTCATTGTAACATCATTAAGTAATGCCCATCTCTCAATTTTGATAAACTTCTTAATTAGAAAACTAATTTATCTGATCTAAGTATGGCTGTACCTACATTATTCATTTTATCATTTGATTGCTGAATCAACACCATTTTCTTTTCTCTCTTTCGTTCCTCCCTCCTTTTTGTCCTTTTCTTCATCCATACCTTTCTTTCTTTTTTTCTTTCTCTTTCTTTCTTCACATAATACAAATATTATAAGAATTTCCAGAAACAATACTACAAGAATTATTCAGTGATCAATCAATATTAGATCAAATGACTGATATTTAAAAGGTTGTAATCCTTTGAAAAATGCAAATATCTCCCTTTTGATGATCTAGTAACAAAGAAAAGCCTTTGTCTCCAGAAAGTGTGATTTTTAAAACTTTGAGAAAAATAAGTCTGAATAAATGTATTAATCTTAAAAACCCACATACTCAAATCCTCTCTTCTTCACAGAAATCTAACATATCAAGTTTAAAGATATGTCATTTCAAACTCTGTTTCATAAAGAAAGTCAAAAGACAAATATTTCCCTACTCTGTTCATAGACTGAATTTTTTACAAGTTTGTATACTTTCATTGTAAGATAGAAAAAAAATTTAAAAATAAATGTTTATCAGGTGGAACTCATGTTAAAAGTGTTATCATATATAATGAAAGTAATTCTATACACTGAGTGATAAGAGAAGAAATTAATTTTTTCAGTTAAAAAGAAGTTTTATAAGAAATACTTGAAATGATGGTTAATATATAGCTAACAAATAGTACAGTGGTCAATATCTAAATGTTAAATATCTATTTGTTTTTATGAAAGTTAAATATTAATTTCATAGTTAAAATGAATGTGACCAAAATCTCAAAAGATAAAATAGTTCTCAAAAAATAAACATCGACTACTAACAAATATTCCAAGCTATTTAATGTATCATTATTTCAAAACCAATTTTGAAAAAAAAGATAATTTAAGGTTAATACGGATTGAGTCAAATTTATAGAAGAGTTCTTCACAAAAGGATAAAACAAAGAAAGCTTCATGTTATCATTTTGACTCACATGTCACATGAACATATTCATTCTAAGAAAACAATCCAAAAAATCATGGAATTGTTTCTTTTGGGTTATTATATGCCAATATTTATAATGGAACAAAAGTAATATATTTTTTATGTTTGATAACTAAATTATTTTAGTAGGTAAAATATTTCCACATAAAATCTCTGTTAAAACAAATGCACTTTGTGACTGAATACTTCATAAAATTAAATTTTTAAACTTAATTTCCTGATGCTTATGAAATGCTTCAAAAGCTTGCAATTGAAATATTGCCAGAATGGATAAATTTCATGTACATCAATTCATGTTTTGGACAGCATGTGTTCAGATTCCGATAAGTAATTCAAAGAGTAAATTGATAATGCAATTTGCTAAATAGTGCTAAATTTCCCTCTAAAATTTGCACAATTTTATTTTTCCACCAACAATATGATTTATACAAACTTTTCAAGAGTATGGAACATGAACTATTATGATGGATGAGTAATTGTCTTCTTGTAGAGCTACCTTCATGTATCCTTTAAGATGAGATTAACTGCATTTTTGTATTTGGGAGGACATTTGTATTATTTTTGTTCTATAAATATATTTTGTATTGATGCTATATGTATTTTTAATTTGGCAGTTCATTTTATATTAAGAACATCATGATTTCCTTTATAAAAATTATTTTGTCTATTATTTTATCTACTCTAAATTCTGATTTGGAAAGTTACTGACAACTTTACACTGATACTGTACACTGATAATTCAAATATATAATAACATATTTTACCATATAACCATTTAAGTAGCATCAAGTATCTTTATCTTATTTAATTTTCCATAGAAATTTTATTTCTCAATTATGAAGCCCATTGCACTTCATTCCCTTTACATTTGCATTTGCTAGATATATCTTTGCCAATAATTTTATATCTTAAAAACATCAAAGGTATCTGTTTTAGATATTTTCATTTTATAGAAAATGAATGGATTTTATGTTAATAAATTGAAAAATATGTTCATTTTAAAGGGTTGTTTGACATTTACTTTTGTAGATAAGACATATACATGCTTTCACTTTTGATATATTTTTACTCTAGTATTTAGATAAAAAATGTTACTATGATTTTTTTTTACCATTTAAACTAAGAAACTCAGGACTATTTCAGCTTTATTTGAGTTATAGCAAAGGAAAATTGTGTATTCCAAGCTTCAGGATTGTAGACTGGAAAAAAAATATTCAAGAAGCATTAGTGTCACATGCCTCAGTTATCAGAGGGTAGTCACATTCAGTTCTGCATTAATACAAATAGCATTTACAATCAGTGCTGTTTTAACTGGTGGATTTTGTCCAACACTGGTTAGTCGAAGTTCATTAGTGAGCAGTCTTTTGGTCTGCTGGTGTGGCTTTACTTTATTCTTTTTAATAACTCTGTGCTTGCCTTAACCTACATTACTGTCTGGAAGTACCTGGGTCAGATCCTCAGCACGGTCTCAAATTTGTTTTTTATTCAGTCTTAAAGTGGCTCATTTTCTTTCTTTCTTCTTTCTTTTTTTATATTGTTTGCCAACTATATTTTTAAATTATCTTTTTGTATATGTATTAGATATCAGTAAGACTTTTTTTATTCCTTACTATGATAAACAAAATAACTAGCCAATAAATTTCATTATTCTTTTTCCTCATTTTCATTATCAAATTTTACTAGTTACATTTTTATTAAAGTTCTTTTTGCATGTTGAATATAAGTTAGATTTCACTATTGAATTTTTCAGCCTGAGTAGATATTCTTCTGCACACCTTTAATATAAAACCTGCTTTCTCAAAATATTTGTCAATAATACACTTTTACATTACTTTATCATTTATTATTTGCATACTGCTCCATCATAACTTTATGCATTGTTTTCAATCTTAGTTTTACATTTAAATATGTTCACTTTTCTCCAAAAATATACTTATGTCAAATCTAGTTCAATCATATCTTGGTTGTTTGAAGTTCTTTAATTTCAGGAAGATATCCTGGAAATACAATACATAAGAATTTTTGTTGTTTTAGTTGATGCTGTTTTGTTTTATTTTCTGTAATTATTGCTGAATTTCTCTGAACTTAAAGAGTTTAAGGATGAATAGAAAATACTTAAATTATATTTTTGGTATGTAATGTTGCCTTTGAGAGATTGAATATCAGTCACATTCTATTTCGAGTGTAAGATCATTGATATTTGTGCATGGAATTTTAAAGAATGACTTTTTAATTTATTTGTTAAAGAGCTATTTCTGTTCATATATATAATTATAATTATAATTATATATATATTTACAGTTTTGACCATTCTGGGTTGATCTTACTAAATACATGGGCTTGTCCTCACTGTAAGTATATATCTAAGGTAAAATTTTCTTTAAGTATATATATATATATATTTAAATATTTAAGTGTATATATATTTAATTTATTTTTGCATTTGGGGAGAGTGGACAGTGTGCTTTTTAGAGTGAATCTCAAAGTAAGCATATGCAGAATAAATTTACTTGTCATACATTATTTTCCTTTGAATTCTTTTAATTTCCTCAATATCTCCATATTTCATTATTTTTCTCAATATTGACCTTTATTTTATATAGCTGTTTCTATATTTGTCTGTTTGTTCTCATATAGTTTTTGTTTCTGAATCTTTCTTTTTAAAATATTTTTCTTACTAATCGTCTCATTAACATTCCTTTGATTACATCTAAATTTATTAATTTGTGCTGCTTTCAAAGCTTCATTTTACTTATTAGACTTATTAGACTTTTAGTCATTTTAAGCTATTGAGTACTAAAATAATGTTTTTTATAACCAATTTATTAGCAAATTTTAATCTCTAAAAATTGTTCAGTTCATTGACATATTTTTTCTTGTATTAACTTTTATGTGATTTGACTTCATTCATTTTTTTACCCCGTGTTTGAGAGAATTAATTCCTGGAAGGGATCCCTGAAGAGAGCACGATTATGAACCAAGATAGTGTTGTCATCTTTAAGATTTAAGATTTCTCTTCTCATTACCCCCAAAGACATTTTTATGTTTCTCCAAACTTTCTCACAGAGATTAGAGTGTAACAGACAAGCAACAATGCTCATTTTCAAGCATTGTTGCCTGCTGGTTTTGCTTTCATAATAGGGTTTTCACCCTTAAGCAATATTATTATTATAGCATATTATAGAATCTCCTTTTCCTGAATCTCTCTGTTCTTCCTGTTATCTGAACTTTTTCTTCATTACCCACAATGTGTTTTCCCTGCTCAGTTTCGGTTTATTCTTGCAATAATTTTCTCTCAAGATGAGACTATCTCCCTGGGGATATTTGTTGAATAACTCTGAGATTCTCAAAGACTTAGACAAGCTTAGCACTGGTTTAGCAATCCATGACCACTTCATAAGTATGTTCATTGTAACTAAATCTAAAACAGACTATGCAAGAAGTTCTTTCAGTATTACTTGTAATTCTAATTTCAGCTGAGCAAATTCACCCACTTGGGAGAATTTCCCCTCTATTGTAGGTATTTAATGAAAATATTGGAATCCTTCTTTCATAAAATGTGTTAGTGATCTTTTATTTCTCACTACTTCTGTATAGAATTTCTGATACTGAGTCAATCCTACCTACACTGGCGATTTAGTTACATTTATCAATATTCTAGAGTTCCTGGGGAATGCCTATCATCTATGTTTTGTTGATAATATACCGTTATTTGTTTTTCCTAAGTCCCTGAGATTATTTTTCAAGAAGAAATTAAAGAAATTCCAAATTGTGAAACTTTTGTTATCTTTTTCGAACTTAAATTCAATAGGATATATTATATAGTCCATTAATTTTAAAATTTGTTTGTGGGAATGAATTTTTATCATTTGTGTGTGACTCATTATTGAGAAACATAATTAATTTGATTTTCATGAAAACAGAAAATAAATGCACCCAATGTTTATTTCCCATCCTCATAGTTTAAATAACAAAAGAAATATTACCCCAAAATGATAAGATAGCCAAGTTCATAATTTTGACTATATCATTGTGGAAAATAAACACATTCACCACAAATATCTTATGATAAAGTCTTAGAGAACTGATATATCATTTTGTCACAAAGCTAAATACAATCCAGCAAGAGTAAACTATCTCACTATAGTCACACTAAGACTGACAATATGCCAGACAGAGACAGATTTAGATAATTTGAGACAGGTGCAATAGTATGTGTATAATAAATCTCTTCTATAGAGACAATGATGTAAATCGGATGGGCCAGTTTTCAAGAACAGAAAATCCAGCATCAAACAAGAAGATGGATTTGGAGCTGATACTGTTTGAACAGGTGTATGATATCTGCAAGTGTGAAAAATGTCCATCTATTGAATGGAAAATCTCCAGTTGGAATCAACACTGATTTGTAACAGATGAAGAAAATCTACCAAACACCTGTTACATTTTCAGAACAGAAAGCATGTTGGTGGTATTAACTATCTAGGTTGTCAGATGATTATGAAAAACTAATATGAGGTATTGAAATTAAGTTTAAATTTCATTATAATACATCACCATATTGAACAAATTCCCATAGAGATATAAGTGATACTAACTTGTCATAAGTAAAGCAACTTCTCGATTAAAGATGCATAAGGACAGAACTGCCCATATATTGGAAGTTGAAATTTATGAGAAAAATGTTTTAAAAGTTTCATAAATACAAGAACATTGATTTGACTAGCTTTTTATAATTTCTATTTAATTCACTGATAAAGTTGAATTGATGTATCTGGTTATGTACTTGTTTATAGTAGGGAATCAATTAAATGTAGTATAAAGAGAAATCACTTGTTAAGAAAGAGATGTCAGTTTGAAGCTATAATAAAAGAAATTTATTATAAAATTTAGAATAAAAAATAGTTATACATGGAGGTACTCTGAAATCTTACCAAATAGAAATTTGTATCTAATTGAATATAACACTAAATATTTTATGTTAAGTAATATATCATAACATTTCAGTATTATATACATTTAATCTACAAAAAAAATATACCTACCAACCATGACTTTTAATATCATGTCTATATTCCACTTAATAGCAGGAGAATCAAAATTCTTGCCCTAAATTATATCACTAAAATATATGCAAATATATTTGAAGTGACTCTGAATATTTTCCAAAACATTTCATCTAAACTTTAAGAAATTGACAAAATTATAATAGCAGCAATATTTTTATATTATTCTAAAGTAAAACTAAACCCAAAAGTTTTTAAGAACAACATAAATCCTTACCAAGATTTTTGTAAATCTGTACTTACCAGACCAGTCTGTATCCATAACTCAATGGACGAAGTAATTAAGTGCCTTTAAACTTGTCACACATATCACTTTGTGACAGGTATCTAAAATAACATTATTATTCAGCATATGTAGTCTTCAAATCACATCCCGAAAAATTAAAAGAATCACATTGTCAACCAGCTGTAGTCAAATCTCAAACCATTATCACTGTTGTAAAGATTAAATAATATAAATATTGAAGAAAATTTAGTGTGTCAGAGTATCTCAGATGTTATTTTACAAATTGCAAACTCTAATAATTAGGTTATTTGAATTTATTTCCATATAGAATACAAATAATTATTTTAACTGAGTTTTAAGATTTCATACTTTGTGTTAAGTTGTCTCATTTTATGTTGCCCTTGAATTCTGTGTTAAACCTTCACTAGAGTTGCTGTTTTTTTGTTTTTGCCATCTGCTTGAAATACTGTTCTGTTGCCAGGTTTGGTGGCTACTTTGGTGTTTTGGCTAAGTAGTACATTGTTTTTGCTCAATAACATGATTTAGGACATAGGTTATGTGATTCCCTTTAAAAATATATATTCCTCTTTGCCTTTATGCATCTTTCCTCAAACTTTTTAAACTCATTCTAACCTAAATTTTAAATAACAAAATATTGGAAGAATATTAATTGATGCATGTTCTATAAAACGTATTACTAGTATTCTTTGAAAGGCCATGTGAAATTTGTAAAACTAAGAACTTGTTAAAGATTGGAGATGACTAAGGAGACATAATGACTAATATCCACTGGTATCCTCAACTGGATCCTAGAACAGTAAAAGGGCATTAGATGAAAAGCTAATGGAATAATTGGTTTAGTTACTAATATTGCATTGATGTTAAATTCTTAATTGTGATAAATGCACTTTGTAGTTATAGAAAGTTAAATGAGGGGTATATATGAGCTATTTCTTATTTTTGCAATTCTTCTGTAAATCTAAAATTATTTTAAAACAAATTTATAAGTGAAGAAAAGGGAAATATGTTAAAAATTACCAAAGAACAAAGTGAACCCAAGTCATTTTATAGTATAGGTAATTCTATTAATTTAATGTAGATAAAATGAAATACAGGTCTTTAATTAGCTTGTTAATTATATGTCAGAAACTATTTTCTGACTAGATGTTTCTTAACAGGGAATAAATTCCTTATTCTCATAAAAATTCATTCTAATGAGAAAAAATACAAATGGATCAATTTAGAAGAAAAATGGTTACTGCTATAAATTCCAGAAATTACAAACATTTAAATAGCCAATTGAAAGACACTAAAGTTTCATAGATATAGACAGTAGTCTTATGACACAGAAGGTTTATGCCTAAATAATACTATTATAGAGATGTATGATATGTGTAAGATTCACAGAAAGGAGACAGTATTTATCCTGATAATATATTTTGAACACTTGCTTGTATTTAAATAGGCCATGAAATTTATTATATATAACAGCAGTAAAAGGTATTCTGAGTCAGAAGAGTTTTAATAGTATATAGAGAACTTCAGGATCAGCAGTGGAAGATATTTTGGGTCGTCTGAAAATTTGAAAGAAATTTTATATGATTGGTCATTATTGAACAAACATATGAAAAACCCTTAAAGCTATATATTTTTGATACGTAGAATCATTAAAAGATAAACTAATATTTATTTATATGTCTATCAAGATAAAGGAAAGGTGAAATAACAGTTTCAAATCAAATTGATTGTGCGGTTTCAAAAGGAATGGAGGCAGAAAGTCAAATTCTGACATAACCTTAATAGCAATAACAGCGACTAATACTAATGAGATCACCATATGTGTTATTGTACTTTATTAGCTTAATTACGATTTTGGTGCATATTGCTATCAAATGATACATATGCATCATGTTATACCTATGAAGAAGGTATTAAGTACTATTAACTTCCTAATAAGAGAAAATAGTCTCATAGCGATTAAAGAATTCTCCCAATATCAAAATCTAATGAGTAGCACAGGAGAGATTCAGACAACACGGAGATCACACTCTTTACTTTAAATATATGACTTTTTATTAATTAATTATATACAGATAGTCATGCATATTAAGGGCATTCAATTTTATGAGGTTGAAAATATGTATACAGCTGTGAAAAACTATGTCATAAACTGACCCATTGCCTCAAATTTCTCCGTCTATTTATTTTTGTCCTCTTTATTAATTTTTGTTTGATAAGAATATTTAGCAAAAAATCTATGCATTTTTCAATTTTTTAAGTGTAGAATAGTGTACTTAATTAATACAAGCTTTACACCATAGAGGTATAGAATTTTTTTCATTTTGTGTAACTGAAATTATGTGCCTGTTGAAGAGAGGAATCGGGAGGCATTAGAGTTTGCATTATTAACTGACATGCACTATCATGGCAAATTATTTGATTCAGGAGATGGCAGTGAGTATGGAAGAAAATATGGATTAAAAATATTGTGAACAGAATCAAAGGAATGTCAGCATATTTTAATTTCATGAATATTAGTATTAAAGAATAGAAAGAGTAATTGATGACACAATTGTTTAAATCCTGAGAGAAAAAAAGGAAGTTACTAACATCAGAACAATAAGATGATTCTCTTTTGGAGGTATAAAAGAAATAAGGTTATTCTAAACACACAATGAGTTAATAGGGCATGTTTTATTATTAGGTATGAATACAAAATTCCCCATAAATCTGGAAATAAGTACATCTTAATATTAATAGATACAAATTTGTTTTTACAACCTCATTCCCACATAGAAGATGTATATGTTTTAGAAAAATAAACCCTAAAAGATATTCTGGTCTATTATTATTTTCAATAATTATAAATAATTCAATTTTATTTTCTTTGAAATTACAAAATTTTCATAGAGATAAAGAAATTAAAGTCCTTTGATACCTTTAATTCCTAAAAAGCTTCTTCAGCATCTTAAAATATTCAGATTCCATTGACATAATGCAAGTTGTGAGCTAACACAGAATGTAGCATAAAGTCAGCTCTCATGCTTCATCTGTATTCTCACGTCTTGTTAGTAATACTGATCATTCGCTTTTACTTTTGTATTAGTTTACAATCATGCTAGCAATCATCTAAGTGCATATATTTGGCACACAAATTGGGAAAGCGGATGCAGTCATGAACTAATTGAATAAAAATTACAGAGTTATATTAATTATATTAACAGGTATTTTAGTTTAAAATAGATATTCAAAATTTATAGAAAGAAAAAAACCTTTTCAGAAACATAAAAATACATGTAAATCGCAATATACATCTGCTTTTAAAAACTGATTATTAATTTGTTTTATCTCATTCAATTTTAGATGACTGTCTCCAAAGATATAAATCAACATATTAAAAATTAATTTAATTTATAAGGAGTCTCATTTGAAATATTTTAAATTCAGTATTATAGTGAGTTTCAATTTCACCTAAAATATTCTTGTACATCTAAATTGTTTTAAAATAATCAGTTATAAGTATTTTAATTTTTATTCACGTGCTGTAATTTTTTTTAACTTTTTTCTTTGTTCTCCTATGCTTTGTTTAGCTATGTAAAAGTAAAATAATGTTTTATATATGATTTTCCCTATAAATAGAACATGGGATCTGACTGTGATTAAATATACACGAGCACCTGAATAAAATAAACCATACAGATAACCAAACTCTTTTCTCTCTTTGTCACCCAATTTACAACTTAACAGCAATAAGTTCTTATTTTAATTAATCAGTGCCATTACAAAGGTTTGAATCCTACTAAGTTATCTTAATCTGTCTTAAAGTGAGATTTAGTTCATTTCTTTCCATTAACTATATTTCACTACCATTTAATGATGTCATTCTTGTAGGATCAAGATAGAGGATTGTTTAACATTGCAGATTTAGAAATGAATCACTCATGTCACTCCCTATATTGCATTTTTTGCAAAGTTTCATAAAAATTGTGCTTGCCTGCCTCCAGCTATTCTTAATGCAGTTACATTGTGAAAAGAAATATCAATAATTAAATCATTTAATTCTTACAAAATCATACATATACAGTATATATTTCATTTTTGCTTGATCAGGTAAAGAAAATGGTGTTATGAGATAAAATATCATGTGAAGCACTTTGAACCAAAATTCCTTTAATATTAATGCTTATATTACTTATTGTACTCCATATTTTGCCCCTAATGTGACTGACTTGTCCATATGTTTTTGAGAAGCTTTTTTCTGCAATATTCAAAATTATCAATTTAGTCTTCTAGTTTACTTCAGAGCCTATTATATTGAATTAATATTTCTCTTCCAGTGATTTTCACTGCTCAGAGTTGTAGCACTAAAACAAGTGTGTAGTTTCACTGCTGTGGGAACCCTTAAAGTGGGTAGATTACTCTCACCTTTGTTCATATAACGTTTAGTGATTGTTGTTATTGTCATTCTGCCAAGATAGAGGTAACTCTTGACACTCATTTTCATATTTGTGTGTATGTACATGTGTATGTATCTGTGTGCATTTAATGGGATTCTTTTAAATCTGAATTCCACGCATAGTTTTGAACATCTAAATTTCAATCATTTTCTACAAATGAATTATGAATACTGCTGACAATAGAAGCAGGGAGGAGGTGTAAGTGAAGGGAGGTGAAAGGGGAGAGGAAAAGAAAAAGAAGAAAGAGGAAAGAAAGGAGATACTATACTCTGCCATGGTTTTCAGATTTATAGTGCGTAATTTTCTCCACATATTCTTATGACAGAACTACAAGGGCCATGATAAGAGATCTGCATGTCCTTTGATTTTCTTTTTGGGAAAATAATTCCTCCTCTATGTCTCCCGATATAAGCATCAATTGTTTTATTTATAGTTAAATAATTATTTGAGACTACTCTTCCATGATAAATTAAATGGGAAACCCCTTTTGTAGGGCTCAGCAGTGCAAATATAAAAATGTCTCTGACTTGATTAGATAACTGAATTAAAAGAGAAAATATATCATCTCAAGAACAGAGATGATTGATATATGGATCATAGATAGTGAGGTGTTAGATATAGATAGGTAGGTTGGTAGATTAGATTGCTAATGAGAGATGATGAGGATGATTAATACAGATGATATAGATATACTTTTTCCTTTCTGAAAGCAAGTTGAATTTTCAATACATAAGAATCTATTACAGAATTGTATAAAATTATTGTGCATATTGTTTTCAATAAAAAGGAACAATGAGTAAGAAGAAACCCAAAACATTGGAGATGTACTAAAAAAGATTCCAATTGAAAAATGATGAGAAAGCCTTATTAAAAGTGAGAGTACTATTCTAAATTACTTAACATTGTAGATTAGGCACACTATTCTCTTTGTATTGCCAAGCAGTGAGAAATTAAGATCTCTCTTTAGGGTCATAAGGATATTTGTAAAACTTCTTCAAATAGAGTATTGGTGCAAGAGTTTGGTGCTATGAATCATTACTAAAAGGCATTTTTGAAAGATTCTTCAAATATAGCTTATAATGTAGACAATCAATATGGCATATGGCATTAATCTACATTGTAGGCAAACTAATTTAGCTATTTGAACCACTCAACAGACAGACAGATATACAAATATACATGTATGTATATATACATATACACATATGTTCACATAGCTGTTTTAATAATTAATTGCAAAGTGAACTTAATAAGCCCATAGTAAAATTTGCTGTAGAAAAAGCCAAAATTTCTTACTATTAACAAGTGAAAATTAATGAATTCTGCAAGGACTATTGAGATCATATATGGTAAAATTTGCTGTAGAAAATGCCAAAATTTCTTACTATTAACAAATGAAAATTAATGAATTCTGCAAGGACTATTGGGATATTATTTGAATTTAAACCTCACCTTTGGCTTTTCCTCATCCAGCATTACTTTTGATGATATTAGGAAAAGAATATCTATAAATAATCATATGAGAATTTTCACATTTGTCAGAAAATGTTTAATAAACTTTAAAAAATAATAAAACTCCAATCAGATCACACTAGTATATAAATCATGATAATTATTTTAATTATTTTATTATGTGTATTCTCTCAGGCTCCCACTGATAATCTCGATTATTATATATTAATGTCTTTGCACTGGGTTACAATGCCCTTGAGTTCTTCATGTTTTCTAATGTCCAGTGTCCTCCTGATCCCAATCAGAAGAAGTAACTCATTCAAAAGTTTAAATGCAATGATAATTCTCATTATTCTTGTATTTTATAACTCACACACATGCCCTCTACAGTTAGAAATAATGGTTATTTTTATTATGTTAATACAATGAGCTTATATTATATACAACGGTCAGCATTTTTTCTAATCTATCAGTGCATTGTGAAATTTCCTTACACTTCAAGTAGAATTGGTTCTAAGAAACAGCTACATAATAATTTATGCTCTTGAAATATTTATGCAGTTTTTCTATTGCTTTCTATTATTGAAAAGCTTCTACTTGTTTTCTAGTTTGATTTTTGTTTCATTTTATTCTGCATTTACTATTACAAAAACCGCTTCAGAAGACACTCTGGAGAACAAATTTCTGAGAGCAGAGTTTTCCAACATAGTAATATTTTTTTTGGTATAGAATCTAAGAAGTTGATTTGTTGAAAAAGTAATTGCATGATTAATGCAATGATTTTTAATATGCTTCTATTTCTATACTACAGAGTCCCAGAAATGATATTGCTGAATCAGTGGGCATGCTTCTAATGCAATTATTTTTGAATATGCTTTTATTTCTGTAGCATAGAGTTCTAAGAATTGGATTGCCAAGTAAGTGTGTACATTTTTTCAATAATTTTCAAGTAGTGTTCTATGAAAAACCTAATTTTGAAGAATTATTACTGTATTTTTTTTTCACTTTTTTAGAAGGTTGAAGGAACATGTATTGTGGTTTATATATCCATTCACTTTTAAATTTCAACCAGAGCTGGTCAGTTTTTTATACACTGAATATATTGCTATGAGAGCTCTCCTAAGTTACTCATCTGTATCTGTTTTTCCTGTTCTATAGACTCATTTGAACACTACATTACCTAGCTTTCCCTGTAGTTACATAGGACCATGGGACAAAGTTTTAGATAATAGAATGTGAACTGAATTCATAAGATAAGCCTCTTGCAAGACTTCCCCTTAGAAAACTCACATGAGTTCCATAATTCATCCACTCTGACTATCTTAATGGAAATTGTTGTGACAAACTTCGAAAAAATTATTAAAGACTAAAGAAGCTCTGCCAACTTAGTTATTTTGGGAAATACGTACTCCCGCTGATCAGATAAAAAGTCACTTTGGAAGATTATTTTGAACAACAAATATTGTATTATGTGTTAACTATTATATATTTTGTGATTAATTTTTAAAGTTAATAATAACTTTTTGTAGTTAATCTTATATAGTTAATATCAACCTAATAATATACGTATTCCTTATAAGACTTCAGAATAGTAATAGCTTTCTGCAATCCTATGTATCCAATGCGTCCTATCTAATACTCTTCTAATATTCTAAAATAATAAAAAAATTGACATACTAAAGACTAAGTGACTAAGATGATTGTACAAATCAAAAGAAGCATAATTCTTTTCAAAAGTGAAATATTTTATTGCAAAGTAGAGGGTTAGTAATTATTTCCAACTTGAAGGAAGAACAAAAATAACAATATATATATTTTGATTTAATAACCTCTATTTGGGTATATTATAAAAGAAGCATCAATATAGTCCCTTTGTAATAAATTGCATTCTAGTGACTGATGATTCTGTGATTCCCCTTTAAAAATATGAAAAGATCAAGTTGAAAAGGTAATGTTAATAATCCTGGTATACCGCTTAACAGGAACAATAGTCATTCACATGATAAATATTAGAATGAATACTTAATCCTTCTTCATGAAATAGAAACTGATTTCATCAGTCTCTATATTTTATTTTTCCATCTTTTATTTATCTTGTGTCAAAATAAAATTAGATTTTTCCAAAATTCTTCCAAAGTAAGTGATTTCTCTTGGTTTCCTTTCCTTCTTCCTCAATAATTTCATCAGTGATGTAATCAGAAACAAGCAAAGAAGGAGAGTCTTGAATCCCAAGTGAGGAAAGAAGCTGAATGGGACATGAACTATGTCAGGATATCGGTAATATATAGGAAATTGAGAAAATAAGTAAATAGATAAAATTCTCAATGTTAGCCTAAGGAATAATAAATATGAAAAGGAGAAAATCTAAAATGAATCTCATGGTACTGGATAAAACTGGAGTTATCAGTATGAAATTATATGTATGTATATGTGTAAAAAGGCAACATTTTATACATATGCTATCACTGTGTCTACTGGAATACACAGTTACAACACACACACACAAGCACAAACATACACATATACACACATCTGCTATCATCATTCTGTTTGTTACAAAAGACAAAGAGCACCATGTAGCAATCAACAGAGTAGGTACTATAATCCTGGATTTTATTCTTTTATTTTTTTAAAGAGGAAGGGAGGAGGTGAGAGGAGGAAGACAGGAAGGAAGAAAGGAAAGAAGGAAGGGAGGAGGGGGGGAATGGAGGGAGGTAGGAAGGGAAGGAAGAAGGGAGTGGGAGGAAGGAATGATGGAAGAAGGAAGGACCTCTATTTATATTTGTTTTCCACCCCACCCCATTTTCAAGAAGCTAGATCTCTGAGCTCTGTATGGTCTACAAATCAGTATCTCAGTCTTCTGAGCCACAAGATTGTACCATGAAATTCTGGTTTCTGAATTCCTTTCCTAATACAAAAATTATTAGTCTTCTTGAAGAAATGTCTATTTATAAAGAATGAACAAAGTGCTATAGAAGATTGTCAAAAAGTATGGAAATACCAAAGAATTAAAATACATCAGAAGAGTACATACAAGTCATGTTAAAAGAATTCAGTTAAAAAAAATAATATTGCACTTCAATAATTTTAGAGTAATACTGTCATTTAGCTTATTTTTATTTTTTAATTTTTTTTAATTTACTGATGTAACTTTGCATAATAATATTACATAGATTGAAGATGAAAAATTGTAAAATAACATCTTTATATAATACATTAAATTATGCACTAATAGTCCAATTCTATACTTCACCATATAATTGATACTTCTCCTGATTTGGCCACCAACACCCATTTCCTTCTCCCAACACTAATGATTCTGTAATTGATTCTGTAAAGCAAATGCATATTTGTTTGTTTTTGATCATATCTGTTTAGTTTCTCTATAAATACCTTAAGAGTGATATCATATGATGGTTGTCTTTCCCCGACTGATTTATCTAATGAGGCATAATTCCTCTAAGTAATCCATGCTGTTGCAGATGACAAGATTTCATAATTTTTGAACACTTAAGTAATATTTCATTATATATTATATATATCTTACTTACATATTATATACTATATAAAAATATAACACATCTTCACTCACTCATCCACAGATGAGCACTTAGATGTTCCCAGCTCTGCTTCTAATAAATAATATTGCTTTAAACATGGGGTGAATATATCTCTGGGAATTTGTGATTTTTACATTTTTTAGGTTAATACTCAGTTGTGAGAAATCTCAGGTATATGGAATTTCTATTTTCAGTCTTTTGAAGAAATTCCAAATTCCTTTCCAAAGAATTACACCAATTTACATTCTTATCCACATTGTAAAAGGCTTTACTACTCCATCAAGTATTTCCAGTTTTCAGTGATAGCCATTCTAACAAGTAAGAGGTGGTATCTCATTGTTTCATTTGCATTTCCCTGATAAAAAGAGATGTGAGACATCTTTTCATATGCCTATTGGCCATCTGTATGTCTTCTTTGAAAACATGTCTATTCAAATCTTCTGCCCATTTTTAACTGACTTTTTTCAATTTTATGAGATTTTTATTTTTGCTATTAACTCCCTGTTGTATGTGTGATGTGCAATATCTTCTCCCATTCAGCAGGAAGTATTTTTCTTTTGATGAGAGTTAATTTCAGTGTACAGAAGTTTTTTTGCTTACTTTCACTTTAAAAAAATTTCTCTGAATGTTAATCAGACACCCAAAGTGACATCTCTTAGGCCAGTGGGAAGGAGTATTTCACTCATGATTCCTATGTATTTTATGGTTTTAGGTATTATATTCTACTCTTTAACCCAATATAATCCATATTTTATTCTTGTATAAAATAACCTATTCACTATGCTTTATACAAATCATTTTTATATAGTAAACATATTTTATATTTTGAAAATTATTAATAATTTGCCTTTTGTTAATGCACTATAATAATATTTTCTAATATTAAAATTTTTACAATAGGTAATTGTTATAATATTTAAATAATTTTGTACAAATTATAGATAAAAGAAGCGACCAACAAAAGAGTTCAGGAATTCACCAATAATAAGAGGTCACTTGATTTATAAAAAATATAATAATTGTGTACCCTGCTGGAGTAGTGGTTTGTAAGCTACCTTTGGCTGGCACAGTTCAGATACATCCCAAGGACCTAGGTTCACATCCCAGGGTTGTGGGGGACAACTAAAATGAACAACTAAAAAAAGAAAAATATTTTTTTCTTCCTGTTTACCTTTGCTAGCTTTCATTCTTGCCTCAATTTTCCTTTAAAAGAAGAAAAGGAAGAAATTAAAATAACATCATTGTGTTAAAAAGAGCGAAATAAGATTTAAGAATGATTTTTACATTTCTAAGTGCTGAAAAAAATTAAAGAGTAATATGTGAGAGTAAAGTTTCAGTGCCTACAAATACCCTTATTGAACGTTTATTGAATCTTTCATTTCTTCATTTGTCACAGGTAAACTTTTGAGAACATAGATTATTTATGACTCTCATTGTCTACTGCAGATATTTCTACCATGAAAATTTTATTCCTATTGATTTGAAAAATCCTCTTGAAACATTTTTCTAATGTGTCATATTTAATTTTTAAAAATAAATAACCTAAAATATAATAGAAGTTGTAACTTTGCTTTTAGGATTTGGAATGACCTACTAACAATAAGTAATGGACAACTTTAGTGAAAAACCACTCTAGCTGAACGTATTTGTACTCTATGTCCTATTTTGTCTTTTTACCTATAGCAAAGAAGTGCAGAAAAGTTACTCACTAGAACAGCAGAATTGAGTAGTTGGAAAATAGTCAATATGACTGGAAAAACCTAACTATTAACTATTTGTTTCATTACTGAAAGTGTTTGTCAGCATCTCTAACATCCTCATATGGTTCCATATTGCACACTCATAGTGATCCTTATCAGTCAAGAATAGGACAATGGGTCCTATTGCAGAAGGACAAAATTTAACTCAGCATTTATCAATGCACAAGACAGTCCATTCTGATGAGAAATAAATATTCACACTTTCATAAACATAAAAAATCGATGTAAAATATATACTTCATATGTAATTTACTGATACATAATATTGATACTTTCACAAACATAACTGTCCATTTTCCATAAATGTAACATAACAAAGGCAGAATGAGTGGTATAAAGTATTATTCAACTTCTAAAATTGTGTTTATATGACATCCAACTGTAATATAACATAATGAATAACCTATTTTCAATGGAAACAATCCACAAAGCAATTTATAGTCTACCAGTTTAAAATAGGGCATGGAAAAAGGAAACATAGAATGACTATGTATAATGTATTGATAAAACTATTTTGAATTACATTTTCATAACTATTTCTTTTAAGTATGCTGTATTTAAACCAAAAACCTATATTAATGATATCAATTTGAAGTCTAGCAATAAAGTATAGAAAATATAATCACCTATGTATATATCTATTTCTTATGTAGAGATACTACTTTATCATATAGGCCCAGATTATCATCCTATGAACTCATAAATGGGAAAGTCAACTTTTATAAGATTTCATGTATGAGAAGATATCCCTTTTAAGTATGTCAACAGTACTCTGAAAGAATTTGAGGTTCACCTTTTCAAGCCATAAGGAATTAATTTAAGAATAAAAACAAGATCACAGGGTAAATGTTCATGCTAAATAGTTTGGCTCTTTTCCTAGTAAAGGTAAATATTTTCCTTTTAGTAGTTAAAGCATGAAATAAAATTATCTTCTACATTCAAATTGCATTTCAACTAAAATCTAATATGTTTTATGATTACCTTGTGATTTGTCACTTATTTATATTCACGCATTGTCGTTATGCTAGTCCGTGCTCCTTAGACATTCAATTTCCATTGTCTTACTCCATTAGCCATATCACCTTAACATAATTGGACAGCATGATAACCAAGAGTATTTTGTTTTCAGAAATGAATTGCATTTTTGATTGTTTTTGTAGGTTATAAGATTTATATTCAAGTAGCAAGCCATCATTATTATAGCTAATTGCAGTGCTACTGAACATTTTTGTGCTATGATATTCTTGAAAATTGTTTCTACACAATACTCTGGCGACACCGTTGAGCATGCTTCTTCCAGCAAATGATAAGCAAGAGGACTCCAGATGATGCTCTAACAACCATACCAAGGACTGTGAAAAAAAAAAAAAAATCATGGCTGCCTTAAACTGACATCCCCAAAAGTAGACCCTGAGAAATAAGATTGTATGCATTTTATTTAGGAAATGACATGAGGGAATAGGAAACAATGATGGGGAATACAAAGAGAAGGAGGATTGCATTTCACCACATTGGCCATCACTATGACCACAAAGAATCAGTCACAAACCATCCAGCTTCTAGTCAAAGAGGAAAAACAATTATTCGCTTATCTTTTAATTTATTTTAAATTTGGTTTCCACTCTCCATCTATCAAGAGTAGCCCTATCAAGAAGTAGCAGTGCTCACTTCTGCATTGCATATTCCATATGTACAAAGTGGGATTTCATGATGCTCAGAAGCATTGAAAGCAGGCCTGTGACCAGAAGTGAGAGGTACACAGTGAGATTATGCAATGAGATTGCACCTAAGCAAAGCTGGATGAAGTCTTCATGGAACTTGTCACTACAGTAGTCAATATCATTTGCACTTGAAACGCCATGCAGCATGTGTCTGTCAGCCTTGGGCAGACAATAACCATTAACAATACATTTTCAGCCACACACTTGTTGAGACACTTTGTATTGGAACATTTACAAAATCTCTGCTCTCTAATCCTGAGATAATAAATAAAAACTTTGAAAAATACATACATATGATGTACAATTATTGTTGCAGGGTAAATTTTCATTCAGTACCATCAAATATTGGAAACTTGTTAGAAATACTCATTTCACATATTAGTCTCTCTGCCCAGTTTTACTTCTTTTTTTTTTGTGTTTACAACATAGTTTTACTTCATTTTCATGCTGATCTAGCATTCATTTAGACAAGCAATTTAATTCAATCAAATATGTATGTCTTGATCATTTACAGAATTACTGGCACATTTCTAAATACTTTTAATATCCTGTTTTTTATTGAACATAAACTATGTTTCAGAGTATTCTTTTCAAATTTTAATATGTGATAAATGACTGAAATTTATATGCCTAAATGGCTATTTAAAAAAATAAATTGAAATGATGGTTACCTACACATCTTTCATAGAGCCTTCATTGTTAAATTTTTATTCAGAGAAGTATTCTGATTCTAATTCTCTAGTGGCATCTTAAGTATAAAGGGGAAAGTGACAAGAGTAAAGATGCATTCTCTGTAGAGTAGTCTTTTTCCGCAATTTTTCAGTGTAGATTTGACAGGTAGTGTAAGTTTGCCCTATTCTGTGGGTAGTTAGACGACATTTGCTTCATAAATTGTCAGCATGTTCTCTCTTCAAAGTTGTAGGGATGACCTTAAACAAAGACAAATGTCTTGTAAGAATACTAAATTTCTTCTTAAAAAGCACTAGCCTTCAGAAGAAATATCCAGATCTTTTAAAGAGAACATCTGGAAGTTTGAAACAAAATAATTTAAGAATAGAACTCAGTTTGTGATTTCCTGAATTTAAGTATACACATAACGCAATAAATTTCAAATTCTCTGAGACTTCTCTATTAATAATTAAAACTAATTACACTGAATAGAATTAGTTATCAAATCATGAACTTTTTTTAATTTAAAATACTTTAGGACTTCTACTTAATTTTGATTTACTTCCCTCAAACCTAAGTTACTGAGACACACCTCCAGTTGCTGCAATCTGGGACTTGTCACTGCTGCTCTCCTTTATGTACCCAGCCTTAAATATATTTCTATTCAATTAAGAATCTCCACTTTTAAAACACATTAATATAGAATACTAATATGAAGGATTATTCATTCCCTAACAATATCTGTGAAATATTTTGGTGGACAGCATAGTAAAGGCTCTTTGGTTTTTTCTGATTGTTTTTGTTATACAACACTCAAGAAAACAAGATGGTCACTAAAAATTGGACATAAAAGTTATGTGTCAAGAAAGATTCCATCAGTGCTTTCTTTTATGCAGTGTATGTGTGTGTATATATATATATGCATACACATATATGAATACACACACTTATATAGGTTAGAGAAAGTTAAAATTGTATTATACAATCAAATTACAATATGAAAGGAGATACATATTTAATGAAAAATTTATCTATAAAGTTGTTATATCAGCTAATACTGAATACTGTAATGTATATTGAATTTGAGATACAGAATATTTTACTTTCCAGGATATTTTAAAATTTAGCATAAATACCAATTGTCATATCTAAGGTTAACTACTATTTCCGACCTTTTTTAAAGAGGGCATTTTTTTAAATACTTGTCTGTATTCAAAACCGAAAAACCAATATGGAGATAGTGGATAGTTTCTATAAATTTTCAATAAACTTTTGTTGTGACAATATTTATAATTTTAATTTTGGAGAGGATTAATTGCAAAGTGTGAAATAAATGCTTTTCCCCTTTATAAGATTTGCCTATTGTCACTCTTTCTATGCAGAGTTATTCAAAAGCCCTTTTGGTCTTAGAATAATTTACTGCTGCCTAAGTACACAGGACACTGATACAAGATTTAAAGGCAGTCTTATTAAAACAAAGAAATATTTAAAAATCAAACATAAGGGAACAATGAATAATTTCATACTTTAATCAGTTTTCAAAAGATAATAATGCTTTGGTTAGAGAACTGCCTTATGAAAGCAATTGATAGATTTCAGCTACTACATTTGAAAAAAACATGTTACTTCTATTTCTCACATAATATGATACTGGTATATCATTTTGGACTTTAATAAAATTGAATCATGTTTTAAAATAGTTTCATTGTTGTTTATGTTATATTCTATTGTATTTTTAATAAAGAATACAAATCTTATAAAAAGATTATTTGGAATTATTTTTGTGGAGTGAAATACTAGTTTTCTAAAAGCATTTTCTTCAAAAAAATAAAATATCCAGAGAATATAGCCAAATTTTTCCCTTAAATGAAATAATAATTTATAGAGTAGGGATTAGAAAACTATGCTTTGCCACTTGTTTTGAAAATAAAGTTTTATTGGAACTCAGTCACACTAATCTATTTACATTATGCCTATGGCTAGTTTTATACTACAAAGGCAAAGTTGAATAGGTGTAACAGAGACCACATGATCTAGCCTTCAAATTTTAACATAAGTACTTTCTAGACATTTAAATAGACCAACTACTGACCCACTTAATATAGATTATGAACTTTGAGTTTTCAGAGTATGAGATTAAAAAACAGTGGGCAGAATGTGCACTATTACAAAAGAGAAGGCGGAATAAAGTAAAGATACAAAAAGCAAAAAATCATGAAATCACCATATGTAGAGCATATATATATGCACATTTAACTGTAATAAACAAATAAGGAATAATTTTAAAATCTAACAATATTTTCATAGTGATATTCAAATTGTATGGCATTTCTTTGTATATTGAAAATTAAAGATATTATAAGGTCAATGTATATGGTTAATAAGGAGGCAAGATTTGGGTCAGTTATCTAAGTAATAATAGCACGATAATCAACTTTGCACCTACTTGGTTTTAGAAATAGAGAATGAAGGCATTATCTGTATGTTGCTCAGTCTTCAAAAAACACACTAGCTCAAGCATGAAGTGGAACTGGAGAGTTCAAGAAAAAATATGCCAGAATTGATAACATTGTATTAACTAATAGGTGTTAGGTAACATTTTCTATGTAGTATGTGCTTATGACCCATCGACCAGTCGATTTGTGTAGACAACTACATAAATAATGCTACAGTAGTCACAGTAGTAGTCTCATGCTGAGAACTACAGCCCTGGAAGGAAAGGAAGTGGGAGTAGGAGATACATTACTAAACATTTCACATGTCAGTAGTGATTTTTGATGGCTAAATTAAAAAAAAAATTATTCAGAAAGCAGTATGTGCTTTATAATCATGGAAGACAAACATTTCATTATTCTTCAGTGGAAAGAAGTAGAAGAGTATAGCAACGGCTTCCTGATCACCACAACCTTCTCAGAACAGGTGGACAAGTAAATGTTGGTGGACTTTGTGATATACCTTATGAAGAAGATAAACATGAAGATAAGTGAGATGAAACTGTTGGTCATTGACAGAAATGTAGATTGTGACTGAAGATCACAAATATTTTCAAATAAATTTTTGATTTTTGATTCTGTTTATGCGAAGAAATTCATTTGGAATTTTGAAAGATACTGCGTTGACTCTTTATATTTCTTTAGGTAATATAGTCAATTTAACAATGTTAATTCTCCTAATCCAATGCATATTGTAATTTTTTAGCAATATCTTAACAACAGTTTTCAGTATGCTAGTCTTTCACTTGTTTAAATTTACCGCAATATTTTTTATTCTTTTTAATGCAATTGTTAAACTGAATTTTAAAAGGTCTTTGGTGAAATGATACTAACACCAAACAAAGGCTAACAATCAAAAAAAAAAAAAGGGATAACATCAAACTAAGAAGTTTCCAATGAATAAAATTATCATTAAAACTAGTCTATTGAATGGGAGAAGATATTTAAACATCACCTATTCAATGAGGGATTAATATTCAAAATATCAAAATATATAAACAATCCATAAATTTCAACATTAATGAATCAATTCAATTTAAAAATGGGCAGATGTGCTGAATAGACACTTCTCCAAAGAAGACATGGAAGTGACCAAAAGAACGTGAAATTACTTTAGACATCTCTCTTTATTAGGAAAATATAAATAGAAATAACAATGCAAAACCATCTCATATCTTTGAGAATGGCTATTATTTAAAAGACTAGAAATAAGTGTACATGGAGGTACAGAGAAAAGGGAATCCTTACATATTGTTGATATGAGCATTCATTGATACAACCATTACAGAAAGGAGTATGAAAATTCCTAATAAGTTAAAAATATAAATTGCATTTATCCCCTTTTTTGGTATTTAAATGAAACCCACAAAGACACAAATTCAAAGATATATATACACACCCTTGTTTATTATTTACATTATTTACAACAACCAAGAGACAA
The DNA here is from genome assembly GCA_004363575.1 of Solenodon paradoxus. Lineage (NCBI taxonomy): Eukaryota > Metazoa > Chordata > Mammalia > Eulipotyphla > Solenodontidae > Solenodon > Solenodon paradoxus. The sequence continues at coordinate 922,450 of RJWH01000116.1, read as the reverse complement.
TATGTGCTCATCAACATGTGAGTGAATAATGAAGATGTGATATCTATACACAAAGGAATGTTACTAAAATACACAAAAGACAAATTCTTATCATTTTCAACAACATGAATGGACCTAAAGAGTGTTTATTCATAGTGGAATGAACCATATAAATAAAAAAATCATGTGGTTTTACTAAAATATGGTATATAAATAAATCAAAGAATGAAATAAATAAAACAATTTTTTGTCTATAAGAATAAATTAATATTTACTAGAAGATAAGAATGATAGGAAGTAGAAAATTGAATAAAAGGAGTCAATTACATGGTGAATAATTGAAATAGACTATTATTGATAAATGCATATATTTAGATTTTGTTTTCTGATGATGCATATGTGAAAAGTTATATAATTTTATAATATAATATTTCATTAATTAAAAATATTTTAAAATTATTTTCAAGCTACCTTTTTTAACTGAAGCCTTCCTGCTAAATTTCTCCCATTCCTCTCTAAATGTATCTTCCTACCTGGTTACTACATCCTCCTTTATGAAACTTGATTTTCAGAAAATAAAATTAATGACTTCAACTTCACATTTTGTAAAAGGAAAAACACAATGAAAAAATGTTGAAAATGATATGTCATAACAGCAACAGGTTAGAAATACTTTAGATGTTTGAATTGTTTCACATCAAATGAAGGGAGGAAAAATAGATTCTCAAAGTCAATAAGCATTTGCTTTAATACTGCTGGTCAATTTACTTAGAAAATATAAACTAAGCAATAGGTTATGTTTAATTTAGCAGATTGTAACTGGGCTTTTAAGATGTTTATTATTATTTAATTAATTTTTGTTGTAGAGTCTTAGTGCAGCAGCTCTATAAAAGACAGTGGCTATGTCTAATATTCATAAAATTGTGTTTTATGATTTCCACTATTGAACGATGGACAAGAGATATTATGATTGTAAATTGTCTATATCCGTACCTTAAAAAAAGAGAATAAGAAGAGATATATCAAAATAATATTAAGACTTGTGAAAATAAATTTTATATCTTGGGTTTAGCACTTATATTTAGAAGTAAATGCTCTTAATTGTCTAATATTTATGATCCACGTTTTCATAGGGTATATTCTTCTAGAATTAAAAATGGAGGTGTCATGATCTCTGACTTGAAACTCTACTGCAAAGCAATAGTAATCAAGTCATCATGGCACTGTAATAAAACAGGCATATACATATATATATATATTTATGGAATAGAATAGAGATTCATAAAATGAACCAATACTTATTTGAACAGTTAATTTATGACAAATGAGCCAAAGGCTTACAATGAAACTTAGGCAGTTTCTCTTCAATCAATGCTATTGGAAAATCTGGACAGTCACATGCAGAAGTCTGAACCTAGATCACAACCTAACAATATACTCAAAAACTAATTTGAAGTGTATTAAAGATTTAGATGTGAGGTCACAAACTCATAAAATACATAGAAGAAAACATATGCAAAACACTACTGGACATTGACCTAAGAATATCTTTGAGATATTTACTCTGAAAGCAAGGAAAATAAAATCCAAAATAAAAAAATGAAATTGTATCAAAGTAAAAAGCTTTTGCTCAGAGAACGAAATGGCCATCAAAAACCAAAAACTATACTACTGAATGGCAGAAGATAATTGCACATCATAGATATGACAAGATAATAATACACAAGCTCTTTTAAGAACTCATAAAACTCAACAACAAAAAATATACACTAAGTAGTAATCCAATTAATAATGGGTAGACTATCTTAATAGACACTTCTCTAAAGGATACATATAGATGGAAACAGGAACATGAAAAAATGTTCTACCTCTTTCATCGTTAGGGAAATGTATATCAAAATGACAATATGATATCACCTCACTTCAGTGGGAATGGCTATTATCCAAAAGAATGGAGACAACAGTTGTTGGAGAGGGTGCAAGTGCAGAAAGACATGTTATATACTGTAGCTGGAAGTGTAAAATGGCGCAGCCATTATGGAAAGCAATAAGCAGATACCTCAGAAAATTGACAATCAATATTCCATGATCCTGTTACACAACTTGCAGGTATTTACTTCAAAAGCAAACACTAAATCAAAGACAAAAATCAACCACATGTTCATTGTAACACTTTATTATAATCAAGAGATGGATCCATCCTAAGTACTCATTGACAGATGACTGGGTAAAGAAGATGTGGTATATATATACAATGAAATAATAATCAGCTATCAAAATAATGAAATTCTGTCATTTGCAGCATCATGTAATTACCTGCAGGGAATTACATTTAGTCATATAAGACAAAAGGAGAAAGGCAGGCAACATACTCGCTATCACTCATATGTGGAAAAAGAGATACAAATCAAACAATGATCTAAATTAAACAAAAACGGACTTTTAAAATAATGATCTGAATTAAACAATAGGCGAAGTTTAAAAAAAAAGTATCAATTGTAGGAATAGAAGGGGGAAGATGAATGGGCAATTGAAGGAAAGGAAATTAATTGTATAGTAAAGGTAAAACTGAAATAGTGGTGAACTTTATGAATTATGTACAGTTATTGGTTTATTATGATGCATGACAAATCCATATGATATTATAAGGTAATATTTTCAATAAAATTTAAAAAAAATATTCACCAGACATGGCATTAACTTCAGCAGTGAGCTCACAAAAATGGGAAAACTGAAGCCTTGCTTTGGAATAACACATTAGTGTCTCTAAAAAATGTCTATTTTCTCAAAGAGTCTAATAAAAAGCAAGAATATTTGGCATGTAAAGGGATAAGTGATAGTATTAAAAGTTTTGACAGTACAGAAAAGTTTTGTTTTATATTAATTATTATTATAAAATATTACCAAAAGTTGGTTCTTTGTCATAATATCGTTTGGTGTTTTTTAAGTTTCTCTAATTTACATAGAGGTAATTTTTATATTTTATAATTTCATACATCACCCAATTCAGGACAAATTATTATATCAAAAGCTACAATCAAAAATTGCAATTTATCTTCCAGTAATTCTCTCTGGTGATTCTAGTCATAGTAAAGAATTTTTCATTTTAAATATAGTTCAAACTAATTGATGTTCCCTTTTCCAGTACTCATTACTTTTAATGATTTCATTATATTGTAAATTCAGTTCTTCATATCTTAGCTATAAAGTATGTTTCTTTTTCTTTATTACAAATCACAACTACATGAAAAATTTTTCTATTTTTATGAGTCTGAAATTATTAAAGCCTGACTTCCTTCAGAACTATAAACTGGGAGAAAAAAACAATTGCGGAGACATTATAAGTTTTAGATAAAATAAAGCATTTATTTTTGAATTGGGTATTAATGAATATCTGAACTTATCTGTTTATGTATGTACTCATTTATGTGTATCTTTTCTGATAACTGCAGACTTTAAACAACTGCCCTGTGTTATCTTTGCAGTGTGCCTAAAATAGTTGAAGGTACGAAATAAGAGTCCAAGTATTATGAACATCATATGAATCACGTTGAAATGAAATCAAGCAGACAATTACAACTAGATAGATTTCAAACACTATAATGTTTGTAATAGTTACTTTATGCTAATAAGCATGGTCAAAAGATATCTAAGAGCATCCCGAATCTTTGAATGGATAGAAGAATAAATTGAGACTAATTAGAACCAGAGAATGTGAACTAATGAGATGATATCATGTATTGCATACCAGAGTTTCCTCAATTTTTTGTTTTTTTAGATGTTATAGGTAAAGTTTATACACACAGGATTATTTTTAAAGTTTTGAAAAATTCCTTCAGCATTTTTGCTGAAAAATCTATGTATCTAAAAATCTTGTATTTGACAGAATCAATTATGATTATAAATAAAAGAAAATATTAAGATTTAATGTTTAAACCACTTTCTATTGATTTAATCCCTCATCTACGTGCAATATCATCCTTAGTCATATTGTAGTGATAATTATTTCCATGCTCATATTTGTTTAATAAATTAAAATAGCTTCTAGGGTAAGCAAAAGATATATAATAAAATGGTTTGGAAATTTGATGGTAATATTTTTTATGAGAATTTTCAGCATTGACAGCACAGATATTTATTGCACATCTAGTTTTTTATTATTTGAATCCAGAAGCAGAAATGTTTCTCATAAAGTTGATGTTAGTAATTTCATTTTATTAATAAAATGTAGTATTTTAATGAAAAGATCAAACTTCAAAATAAAAAACATTATAATACACTTAAAGCAATTGGAGGTTTAATATTTATTGACTATGTTCAAATATATTAAATAATTTCTAAATAATAGTTAAAAACATTGGTTTTGGAGAAGACTTGCAGCGATTAAAAGCAGTTTTAACTAGCCTTAGCTCTGTGAATTTAGTTCATTTAACCTCTGAACCATATATTCTTTGTCCTTACAACTTGGAAATAATATCACAAGATTGTTGAAAGGATTAAATGGACTTTTTCTCAAAAGGGTTATAGTTAACATATCTCTTAAAAACAAGAGCTATTTTTATAACTATCAGAGATATCAGAATTATTAATTTAACCTGGGTTATAATCTTGCTTTTAAATTAATTGGTTCAATCCTATTTTTTTAACTTGCTCGATGTACAATAGTCCAGGTTTACTCAAAGCTGGTTTAAAAAGAAATTTAAGTTTTCTTTGTAAACAGTGCTTCAGTTTACATGTGCTGATGACAGGACCTTGTTCTTCAGATGACCTTACATTCAAAGTCTCCCACCAGTGAAATCAATATGATGAGAAAACTCAGACACCTGAACTTACTCGGAGGCAAAGATTCCATCCACAGTGGGAAATCCTCATCAGCCTTTTCAGAACAGATGCTTTAACAATTTCCATCAAACAATGTCTTTGTTCTTTTTCTCCTCCCACTTTAAAATATCCAGACCTTTGATGGGGGTGACAGATTTGAGAGCTTTGTTTCCTATTTTATTTTTGATAGCTTCACAATAAGTTATTTTCTCAAAATTCAGTACCATAGTATTGACTCTCATTTTTGGCGGGCAACAAACCATTGCTCAGTAACAACATTACATCTTTATAGCCTCTGTTGTTCTTTCATATGAAATGTCAGTGTTTTCAACTCCAAGTAGAAAAGCAATTATTAAATATTCACAGACTTAATTAAAGGTTAAAATGAGAAAAAAATTCAGGATATGTATATTTTTAACAATAAGATCTTAAGAAGATAGAGTAAGTCCAGTGAATTTAATATGTATTGTAATGAAAACATTACAAAATAGCTGTAATATTGAAACAAGGAACTAGAGAAACTTGATTATTGTTTGGTTATTCATGTAACCACATACATTTAGGGTGTGACCCCCTATTCATGTAACCACTTACATTAAGGGTGTGACCTCTACTTATGTAAACCACTTATATTTAGGGTGTGACCGAAGTTATAAATACCCTGAGCTTTTTGGGTTAGGGGTTGTATGATTTGGGTCTGTTTTCCCCATACAGCCACTGACTCATAAACGTCTCCTAAATTCTCTTTAACTCTGGTATGTCTCTCTGATTTCATTGGATACTTAGGAACAATATAAGCCTCTGTTAAACTGGTTTCAAATGGCTGAATTTTTTTTAAAGTGGGGAAAGATGTAATTCAGACAAGTACTTGAGCATGCAGTGATAAATACTTTGACTGAAGGAAAAGGAAAGAAATTAATTGATCTGAACATTGTTGCTTTTATAAGGAGAATCCACATATATCCAGGTGTTATGTGCTCTGCTGAAACCAACTGGAACATTCTTTAGACATGCTGAAGAGTATTTACTAGAGCTTAAAAAAAAAAAAAAGAAGAAAAAAGTAGCTTACTTTTTTTAGTTCAGTCTCACAATGGTGGCTTCCATTGGCAGAACCTAATGAGAAGACAGGTTTTATAGAGTTGAGCAAATGTACTTTTCTCTTTCTTGTTACAAGAATAGAGGATTTAAAAACAAAACAAAACAAACAAACATGACTTGGAGCAGAAATAGATAAATAAATGATCCATAGCTTCCTAAATGCATTATTTAAGGGGAAGAAAAATAGAAGAAATATGCCTCCAACTTATTAAAGAGAAGAAAAAGAGAAACTTCAAAAAAATTGTTTTTTAACAATAAAAAAGCAATAGCAATACAGAATGAGCTAGAAAAGTTCAAGTAAATGCCATGTTCCTTAAGCAAATACTTTCACAGGCACATGGGGCATGGGAATTAGCTAATTACACAGGGAATTTAAAAGGAAATCAAAGCATTTTTTTTTAGCTCATAGTTTTTTAAGGAAACCTGGAAGATAAATAAGAAAGATAGTCTGACTCAAGAAGTCAGGGCAAGTCACAACTGGGGAATATTGAAGAGAAAACCATTGGGAAGCAATACATAAAAACTGCAATGCATATTAACAACAATAAAAGGGATCACTCAGTTATGGGAGATGCAGTAAGTGTCCAAGAAAAATATATCAATTTATGAAATAAATAGCACTATAGGCACATATATTTATTTAAAAATCATTGTCTTTTCTCTAATAATAGCAATGTTCAATTAACTACTTGTTGATTTCAGAAAAGCACAAAATTTCTACCAAGAAGGATGAAGATGTGGCATTAATGCAATATAAAAATAAAGTACAAGCAAAACCTGTGACAATCTTCATAATCAGTACTCCCTAGGGCCATGCATAACAGGATCTATGCATAAATAATACACATTACTTCAAAAAGTTAGCCATTAACTTTAAGCTTCTTGGAGGGTAGCAACATTAACTAAGGATTCCTTAAATTTGAAATTAGGAAGCAATAATTTTGGAAAAGTAATTGTTATTTTATTTTTTTAAATTATTCAAAAATACAAGAAACCAGAAAGAAGAGATTATATAAAAATGAATAAGCTTTCAAGAAGATAATCTTAGTTCTTTGATAAATTAATAATCCATTAAATCAATAGTAGGTGCTATGAGATAGTTTTGAGCTCACACATTTAAGCCAGATAATAGAGTTCAATTCTTAGAATACGTCCTCATGACTTCTGTGAACTTTTTAAGCTCTGTCTCAGTTCTTTATCAATCTGCCATTGCCAAGCTGGAGATCTGAGAAAGGTGGCAGCATAATCCAATCTAAATCTGAAGGCCTAAAACCTAAGAAAGTCAGTGGTGTTAAGTTCTAGTCCTATTGTTGAGGAAGATTTATGTTTTACCTCATCAGTCAGGATGAGCGTCAATTCTTCCTTCCTCCAAACTCTTTGTTCAATTTTGGCTCATAATAGATTGAATAAGTCCACAGACCTTGGAGAGACAGTCTACTATACCCTGCCTACTGAATCGAATGCTAATCCTATTTAGAAACATCTTTATAAACACAACTAAATATCTGTATATCCTTAACCCAGTCAAACTGATACATAAAATTAGCTCTCACACATCTATTGTGCTAGATACATCATTACTAATGTGGGAACTAAGAAATATGTATACCACATACGATCATTGATTGGAAAGTGCATTAATTTATATCCTATTAAGTAAGAAATTTAGAAAACATTTCATATGCACCTGAAATGTGTAAAAATATTATTTGTCTGTTTTACCCCTGGGCTATGCTAATGCTGCTGCTTTTGCTCATAATATAGTCTGAAGTAACATGGATGATCTGTACCACATACAGATTAATATATCATTTCATTACAATAATGACATTGTGTTAATTGGCAAGTATGATTAAGAATTGATTGAAATTCTAGAAACTTTGGAAGGAAAAACACCCTTTGAAGGGTGCAAGATAAATTATACAAGAAATTCAAGGGTTTGCCTTTAAATATTTTAATGTTTCAGTGGTTAGTGGCTTATAGTATTACCTCTAAGAAATATAATGTTGAAATTTTCATTCACACTGCAGTTTTTGGAAACAGCATATTCTACATCTAGAAATAATGTTCAGATCAACATATCAGGTGACATGGAAGCTGTAAGTTTTGAATAGCTGCCAATAATCACCCACTTTCCTTGAATCAAGGAATCTTATTCCAGCTTCAGGGCAAGAATAGTTTATATAACATTCTCCTGGCATCTCTCATCTGACTATAACAGTGAAATATTCTCATATATAAAAAGTGCATGATTAAATTGAATTTGCTTGAAAAATTCTGGATAATCTCCCATTTCAAAACTTTTGAATGTAATCACACCTAGAGAGTCTTTTTATTCATGTAACTTAATGTACATGATAGGTAGATAACAGATACACAATTATTCATATGTATATAGATGTAATAACTATTTTCCTTTATTATTTTGTTTACATTTATATATATATCTATATATATACACAAAAACATGAAATTCACACTTCACTCCGTGTGTATATCAAACTGTAACCCACCTTCAATGTTCTGGTGCACTTTAACCCTTCCTTCCTTCCTTCCTTCCTTCTTTCCTTACCGGTTCTCCCCTCCTTCCAGGTATCCATAGTCTTGCATCCTGTAACTCTGTTGAGATTTGTCTGTTTTTTTTCTTCATATCACATATAAATTTAAGCATTCTGTACTTCATTTTTTATTTCTGACTTATTTAGCTTAGCACGATCCCCTACAGTTCAATCAATTCATGTTGTAGTAAAGAGCATAATTTCATCATTCATGACAGTTGCATAGAATTCCATATATATATATATATATATATATATATATATATACACATACTGTAGCTTCTTTATTCAGTCATCTGTTGATGAACATTTAGGTTGTAAGTATGTTTGGCTATTGTGAATTGTGCTGATATGAACATAAGTGTGCACACATTTTTTCCCTGACTAACTAGTTTTGTATTATCTGGGTATTATATATTTAGAGGTGGTATTGCGGAAACAAATGGCAGATCCATCTACAAAGTTTTGAAGACCCTCCATACTGTTTTCGAAAGCATTTTCACTAATTTACATTCCCCAAAACAGTGAAGGAGCATTTCATTTTTTTTCTTACACCCTCTTCAAGACTTTTTTTTTCTAGTCCTTTTTGATAAATATCATTCTCACTGCTTTGATGTGATAAGTCACTGTAGGCTTTATTTGCATTTCTCAGATAGTGAACCATGAAGAGTATGGTTTCATATGTATGCAGTTCATCTGCGTGTCTTCTCCAGATAGGTGTCTTTTCAACACTTGTACTCATTTTGAGTGGTCATTTGATTTTTTTGTTGTTCTAGAAGTGTATGAGCTCTTCACGTACTTTGGAGATTAAACTCTTGTGTGATAAGTTTTGTGCAAATATCTTCTCCACTCAGTGGGCTATCTTTTAGCTTTGGTGGTGATTGGAGTTTTCTTTCGCCATAAAGAAAAATTTTATTTGATATAGTTTGAATTGTTTATTTCTACTTTATTTCTTTGTCCATTGGTGTCACATCACCAAAGACTTATTTGAGGTTGATGTCATGGAGCATTTTTGCTAAAATTTTCTTCTGTATTTTATGGTTTTGGATCTTATACTCAGGTCTTTGATCCATTTTGAGATGTTTTATTGTTGCTTTTTGTACAGTGCTAATAAGTAATGTAATCTAATGAGCCTGAATTTTTTGTAGATGTCTATTTACCTCAGAATTATTTATTGAAGATTCCCCTTTATCCATTTTCTTCACGTGATTCCTTTGTCATATATTAACTGTTAAATTTATTCCCAGACATTTTATCTACATTGGTCCTATGGTGATGGGATTTAATTCTTCATATTTTCCCCCTCTCGGTTACTATTTGCATATAGGAATGCTATATTTTTGTGTATTGATTTGATTTCATGCCACTTCCCAGTGTTCATTTGTTGATTCTAGTAGATTTTTGGTGAGTTCTTAAGATTTTTAAGTATAGTATTATGTTATCCACAAATGACATTTTTTTTTTCTGATTTGGATTCTTTAATGTCCTTATATTGCCTTACTGTTTTGCTAGGGACTTGTAGAACTATATTGATTAGTAGTGGTGAGGTTGGGCACCCACTGTCATCATCAGGACTCATCTTTTTTTTTTTTTTTTACTGAAGATTCAGATTTACAAATAAAATTGAGATGTAATGGGCATCATGTTTTATGCTTTAAGTCTTTTCTTGTGACAGTGATTTACACTACTTCCTGATCATATGATGTGGTTTTTTTATATGCTATTTTGGGAAAAGTGAAAGATAGAAAAATTGTGGAGCCTTCTACTTGGTCTTGTTTATTCTAATAGCATTTACTTTAGATATAATGATTTTTTTGTTTGTTTGACAATATATGTATATCCCTATTCAAATGGTAAATTCAGTGACTGGCAAGTGACAAACAAGTTTGTTCATATTTGTAGTGCATACTCTGTGAACTAGACTTGGGTCAAAGCTCGTATTTGTCCCTAATATATTTCCATATAATATGGAATCATAGTGGTGCTTCTTTTTTCTAAATGATAACACTATATCCAACATAATGTGAAATATTTAAATATTTGTCTCAAGGTACCTAATTTAATACTTCTATGTGCTCTTGGCATGAATCATGAAACTCATTACCAAGCAGACTTGCCTTACTTTTATAGCATCTTTCCTCCTAGGGAAAGTCTCTTGCTCTGTCAACAATATCTGTCGAATAAGATGGACTCATTTTCAGAAACTAAGGAGGCACTATTGGACTTTTTTGCAGGGTGACTAATCTAAACCTCATAACCCTCCTTCAGTGACATATGATAATATAAATTGATATACCCTTGCTATTCTTTATGTCCCTCTATATGTTGTAGCCTTTCCCTATGTTTAAGATCTTCTTGACTATCTCCCCAAATTTATCACTTATTTAAAAAAAATGCATCCACATGACTTTTGGAAATTGCGCTACCATATGACACTCATTATCTTAGGTTCCTAATATCTCCAGCACTATTAGTGATCATAATTTGTAAAGATATTTCCTAACATTAGTCCTGCCTTTCAGAAAAGGCAGCACAGATTTGTTTATGGTAGTGGACTTCTCATCAGAAAATTTCTAGTTGTTATGGTAAATTATGAATCTTCCAGGTCCTCCACAGAAGTGTAATAAGGTAATTTCTAACCCCACATACTACATTTAATCAAATATGTTCTTATCTCTGAGACTTTTAATTTCTTCTTATTTGATTGTGTCATTTAACTTTATAATTCTGACATGTTGCCTCACTTAGGGTATGCAATTGCATTTATTTATGCTTCTAGAATTCTTCTCAGAAACATGTTTAAACCATCTCTCAGTGTCTTTGCCAAGATACTAAATATTGTAATCATGAAGACTTCATTTATATAAGTAGATACTATTTTATACCACTTGTAATTCCTTTCTCCTAATTCCGACATCCTCAGAAGTCAGGAATATATTCTCCATGGCCCCAAGAGTACATGTTGGCTAGGTTTTACAGTTCCTTCATGTTATTATCCTTTTTTCCCTTCTCAGGCTTTGCATGACCTGCCCAAGTTTTATTGTGATTTAGTCATAGCTAACTGTCCAATGTCTGGGGAAGGAAGATGAGTGAAGATTATGAATGGAAGCAGCTTTTTTTCAGCGGGGAGTTTTCTTGACTATTCATTAATGGAGACTAGGCTCAGTAGTTGAGGAAACACAATTTCAATAACTGGTGATAAATATTCACAGGTCATAATTTAAGAATGTAAACTGGCAAATCAGGTTAGACTCTGTTGACTTTAACCTTTAACCTTCTGTGAACATGACTACTCTTAAACTAAAGTCTTAATCCTAATCCTCTCTTTTCTCCAACTGATCTCTATAGGAGATGAGTATTTTGAGACCAAGAAAGCTCTCTTTTTTCACAATTTATTTTTAAATAATAACTTACTTTTCATTATTATCTTTACATCATTCCTTCATGGAACTTCAGTTGAGATCATCTTGTCAGTGGCAAATAGTGATAAAATTTCTTTGGATTTAATATAATATAATATTGATGGAACTTTTTTTAAGATTGTGAAATGCAATGAAAATACTTTTCTGAAGTAAAGTAACATTTAATAAATTTGTGTTCATTAAACTAATAATAATGATGATAAAATACTGTCATCTATTTTGTTGGCTGTACCTTTAATCACAGACCCCAACCTCCTTCCCTCTGATACCAGCTGTTTTGTTGTCAAAGTCTACAGATCTATTTTTTTGTTGCTGTTGTTCTGTTTTCTTATTTTCCACAAATAGATGAAATCACCTGTTGTTATCCCTGTGACTTATTTCACTTAGTTTAATCTCTTTGAGTTTTTTCCATTTTTATGTAAATTAAAGCAAAATCTTATTCTTAATTATCACTGATTATTCCATTTTGTATATTTTCCACATATTCTCCATTCAGTCATCAATAGGCACTTAAGTTGTTTTCACTGCTTAGCTATTGTAAAAAGTGTTGCAATTAATAAATTATATTTACATCCCCACACACGATATGCAAGTATTCCTTTTTCTCAATACACTTGTCAAAATGTGTTGCTGCTGATGTTTTTGATTAAACCATCTTCACAGGTGTAAGATGATTATGAGTCTTTTTTTCATGTATCTGTTGATCATCTGCGTGTCTATTTTGGAGACATGTCCACTTAAATCTGCTGTTTACTTTTATTTTCGTGTTGTTGTGAATAGTGTGTGTTCATTATATAACTCGGATAATAACCCCTTGTTAGATGTTTGATACTGGAATATTTTCTCCTGTTAATTAGACTTTTTTCATTCTGCTGATACTTTAGATTGTTAACGTTTTATAGTTTAATGACCTACTTATTTTTGTTTTTGCGTTCCTCACCGTTGAGGTTAAGTCTCCAAAGATATCTATACAATTGATGTCATGATGTTTAATCTACGCATTCTTCTATATATTTTTATCTTTTCAGATCTTACGTTTATGTCTTTAACTTATTTCAAATTTATTTTTGTGCACAAAGTTGGAGTGATTCAATTTCATCTTATGCATTTGGCTGTGATGAGATTTTCTATTCTTCATTGTATGTTCATGACTTTTGTCAAAGATTAAATATATATGTTCCTTTTTCCCTGACTCTCTTATAGATACTCTATCTCATTGATTCATGTATCTATTTTTATTCCAATGTCACGTTGTTGAATTACTAATGATTTATGCAGTGAAACATTTGAAGTTGAATATTATGACATTATGCCTTTCTTCTTTTTTTCTCAAGGTTGCTTTAGCTATTCAGATTCCTTTGATTTTCATATATATTTTAGCAATTATTTGTTAGATATCACTAAACGTGTCATTGGTATTTTATTAGGGATTTCAATGACTATATTGTCTTAGATAGCCATTTTAACAATATTAATTCTCCTTATCATGAATATAGAAAATTATTCCATCTCTTTATGCCTTCTAATTACTTTACGAATGTCTTGTTGTTTTCACTGAATAGGTTTTTCATCTCCCTTGTTATTCCTAGTATCTTTTTATGTGACTGCGAACAAGTGTTATTATTTTTTCTAGTTCATTGCTTATAATTAAGAAAGAAGCTTTTTACATATATTTTGTAAATGCCTCTTTACAGTATTTTTATTGCTTATAGTACAAGTTTTAGTAGAACATTTATCATTTTCTATAAATATTTTTATGTTATATTTTTATGCAAAAAGTGATTGTCTCACTTCTCCAGTCTTGATTCCTTTGATCTATTTTTTATTGTATAATTACTCTGGCTAAGATCTCTAAAACTAATTTAAATGAAACAAAAGCATGTGCTCCTGATATTAATAGAAAAACTTATTTTTCACCCTTGACTATGATTTAAGCTGTGGATTTGCGATGTACAGTTTTTATAATGATGAGGTATGTTCTTCCTGTACTTGAGCTGTTACCCTCAATAGGGTTGGATTTGTTATGCTTCCAACGCATCTATTGAGATAATAACATGAGTTTTATTCTACCTTTTAATAATATGGTATCTTACGTTAATTGATTTTCTTGTTGTAGCATTATCATATTCCTGGAATAGATTGCTCTTGCTCAAAGTATATGACCCTTTTAATGAATTACTGAAATTTGGGAGGGGGGGATAATTTTATTGAGAATTTCTGAATATTTATCAGACATATTGGTCTGTATTTTTCTTTTATTGTTTTATGTTGTTTGCATGCTTCAATATCAATATCATATTGTCTTCACAAAATATTTTTGGAAGTATTCACCCTTCCTCACATTTTTAGAAGTGATGGACAAGCACAGGTGTTCTTTGAAAGTTTGTTGAAATTTGCTATTATGCACCTGGACTTCTGATATTTTTGGACTTTTTATTATTTCTTTCAATATTTATAATTATGATCAATCTAAACCATTCAGGTTTCTTTATTCCTGACTTAGTTTTGGTAGTTTGTATGTTTGCAATACCTTTGTATTTATTCTTTATTATCAAATGTATTGTCACATGGTCATAAATGTTCTCAATAGCTTTTTATTTGATCTTATATTTCTGTGATATTGGTTGAAACGTCTCTTTCATTTCTGATTCTACTATTAATGAAAATTTCTCTCTTCCTTGTGAGTTTCATTAAAGATTTGGCATTCCTGTTTATCTTTTCACAGAACCAGTTCTTAGTTTCATTGATCTTTTGTATGTTATATTTTGTTGCTATTTCATTTATTTCCACTCTGATATTTATAATTTAGTTCCTTCCACTAAATTTTAACTTCATTTGTTCTTCCTTTGCAATATCTTTAGCTGCAGGATTAAATTATTAGAGATTTTTCTTATTTTTTTATGTAAGTCTGTATTGCTATTAGCTTCACTCTTGTTCTTGCTATATCACCTAGGCTTTGATAACCCGTGTTTTCATTTTTATTTGTCTTTAAGTATTTTATTTCTAGTTTCTGCTTTAGCTTCTTCATTGACCCAGTGGTTCGTCAAGTGTATGTTTCTTTTTTTTTTTAGTCTTGATATACCCAGGAATTTTTCTACCTTCTTTTCGTGGATGATTTCTAGTTTTATAGCACTGGAGAAGTTTATAGGTTGGAGAAGTTATTTCGTATGATTTCTATCTTTATAAATGTATTGATTGCCAATTTTGTTTTAGTCAACAAATTATCTGCTCTTGAGAATGTTCCATGTGCATTTGAAAAGAATGCAAACTTCTGTTTTGGGATAAAATTTTCTGAAAAAGCTTATTAAGCACATTTCTGTATTTTATTATTTCAGGTTATTGTTTTCTGTCCGATATAAATTGTATTGAATTTTTTAGAATGGAGTATCAGTGTATGTATTGTCTTAAAATATATTAGTTTTGAGCAAAAATGATTTATTTACACATTTTATTTATGTGAAGATTCTTTATGTGAATCCTTGTAGAACAATTTTGATATTTAAATTATAATAAAACAAAAAAAATTGTAGAAAACCAAACATAACACAATCCAGACAGTAAGATAGCTAAATCTAAACACTGAAAATCTTCCAAACAAAAATTCACATGTTATTTATTCTTAGGGAGATAAATCAATATAGTGTTTAATGTATACACTATTAGAAAAAGGATATAGATCAAAATGAAGAGTTTCTTTTTATGAGATAGAATTTTCCAGTAATGCCTCATGTATCTATGACAAGACCAGTATTCAACTTTAGGATATAAAAGTTTCTTCATTCAGAAAAAACAGAGACATTTATGTGATCAATAAATATATTATGAAGGATACAATAACTCTCATAATTAATAACTATAAAAGGCATTTAATTTCTCAGTATTGTGATTTATAATTAAAAATCTGCCTTTGTAAGGAAATT
The DNA here is from genome assembly GCA_004363575.1 of Solenodon paradoxus. Taxonomy (NCBI): domain Eukaryota; kingdom Metazoa; phylum Chordata; class Mammalia; order Eulipotyphla; family Solenodontidae; genus Solenodon; species Solenodon paradoxus. Next base: position 906,652 of record RJWH01000116.1, on the reverse strand, counting down.
CTAACAAAAAAGGTAATCAGCGTCAGTTTTTATAATTACTATATCTAGTGGAGGACATTTAATGCCATTATTTTGTGAGGAAAATATACTATATTCACCTGAATGAATATATGTATATATATATATACACTTTGTAATATATATATATATATATATGTACACACTTTGTGAACTGAATTGTGATAGGCACTAGGGCATTTAAATACAATTTAAATACATCCTGACACTGACTTGCATAAAATATGAAAAAAAATCCAGACAGTATAAATAAGGAAATTAGGATGAACTGATTAATTTGCTAGAATAAATGGATGCATATAATATATAGTGAGTGATGCACAAGGAGAAAGGTATTAGCATACTCTAGAACAGTATTTACCAAAATGAGATCAATCATTAACAATCTTCTTAGATTTTACCATATTTGCATATTACTTGTCCTTTGCTTTAAATCTACCTTTCTAAAATCTTTAATCTATTTAATTTCAATTTATATTCATTTAATTAAAAGCTTTCTGAATTATATTTATTTTATTAAGTTATGTGCATGTATCTTGAAACATTCATAACTTGTTTAAAAAAGGAAATTATTCATAGATTGACCCCTCTTAAGACACATACACACACAGACACACACACCTTGACATGGAAATATATCATCAGCAGGAAACTGGACCAGTAAATGCAGGCAAGTAAAAGTAAGAATGCTGAATGGTAGAAGTCAACAATACTCCTGCTATTAAACACTCAGAGAAGTGTAAATTGTAAAGTGGGGAAATACTTCAAGATTTCTTCAGTGAACCTGACTTTCAAAGGGACCCAATATGAAACTGTTGTTCCTAGCAGCAAAAGAACATTTTCTCTAGTGATAACTTGGATGCAGTTATTTGAAACATCCCTTTTGAAGAGATTCACTTCAAAAATATGTGCAATAGCAGTAAGAAATTTTTAGGACTGTAGCAGTGCCACTTTACGTGATGACTGTCTTCTTAACAGGATGCTAGTTTTAGCTCTGAATCGCCAACTCGTCCTGAATTTTTTTGTTTAAAGTCAGTGTGTGTGATTTCTTCACTGTTCTTATATTCTGCAGCTAGCTTTGGATATTACAGGACTTTCATGGTTCATATATACTTTAGTCATATTTTCTCAATTGTCTTGAAAGATGTCACTGGAATTTTGATGGAAATTGCATTAAATCTGCACATTACTTGAGGGTAGAATGACCATTTTAACAAAGCCATTTGTTCCAATTCATCAGTTTGTAATGTTCTCTCATCTTTTTGTGCCTTCTTATTTCTTTTGTTTAAGAAATTCAGTCTATTCTTCTATTTATTTCTTCTATTTCTTGTAGTTTTCACTGAAGAGATCCTTTACCTCCCTTATTAAGTTGGTCCCAAGTATTTTATCTCTTAATGCTATTCTGAAAATGAATGTAATTTCTTCTTAATATCTTTCTTCTATTCCTTTGCTTCCATTTAGGAATGCTACTGATTTTGCATGTTAATTTTATATCAAGCCACATTGCTGTATTTATTTGTTGTTTCTAGCTTTTTTGATGGAGCCTTTAGGATTTTATGTCATGTCATTTGTAAATAATGGCAGTTTTATTTCTTTTTAGCCAATTCGAATTCCTTTAATACAAAACAAACATGAAAAAAATCTGATAGAGAAACAAAGCAAAGGCACAGATCTTAAGAAACTTAAGAATACAAATAAAACCATACCTATAGGGACAGTCAATGTATGACAAAGGGGCTAAGGAAAAGCAATTGTGGAAGGAAAGATTATTTCATTAGTGCCAATACAAAGTTAACTCAAAATAAATCAAACATATTGACATAAAATCTAAACCATAAAATATATAGAGGAAAATGTAGGAAAAAATTCATCATGCTGTCAGTCTCAAAGATGCTGTTTAGTGAGGAACAACTATCTCCAAAGAAATTAAAGTAAAATTAAACAGTTGGGATTATATGTAACTAAAAGTCTTCTATAGAGTGCAAGAAACCATGGCTATTACAAAAAGGAACCCAGAGAATGGGAAAGATAATCGCATAGCATATATCAAATTAATGTTTAAGCTTCATATATAATGAATGCATACCTTCAACGACAACAGCAGCAACAAAAACTGGAAAAAAGCAACAAAAAGCCCACTCATAAAATGGGCAGAAGAGCTGTAAGAATATAAATTACTTCAACTTCTTTGGAAAATAGTACGGGATTCTCCTCAAATAAATAAGTATAGATTTACCATTCAATCAGCAATCTCATTCTAGGTATATATTCAGACAATGCAAACTCTCTAAATTAGAAAAAAAATATGTGTACCCCTATGTTCATAGCAGCACAATTCACAACAACCAAGACACAGAAGCAACCTAAGTGTTTATCAACAGGTTACTGGATAAGAAGCTGTGGTGTATATATATTGGTGCATATACATATTATAATATACTATATAAACATATATATTTCTATGAAACTGTTGGCAAAAACAAGACAGAATTATGCCCTCAACAACAATCTGGATGGAATTGAAAGGGATCATGCTAAGTAAAATAAGTCATAAAAAAGAGAGGAGTATAGAATGGTTTCACTCATGTATGAAATATAAAGAATGTTTTTTCAATAAAATCAATTACAAAAGAAAATAAAAAGAAGCACAAGAAACTAACAGACAAATTCCAACAAGTTTCACAGGTTGCAAGGCTATGTTTATCAGGGGTGTGGGTGAAGTGAGGGAAAGAGGAGAGAACAAGGTGATAATAAATGGCATTAGAACTCTGGTAGTGAGTGCAGCATGAAGTACAAACTGAGATGCTGAGATCTGATTTCAATATCCCAAAACAAATATATAAATAGGAACAAAAAACAGTTGTTTTTATAAAAACACTTTTATTGCCTGCAAATCCCTCTCCCAAGGGGAAAAAATGATAATTGTCAGTGCTATTTTCTCGTTTTAATTATATACATGCGTATATGCTTTTTTCTCAATTCAGAGACATTAATCTTGCAAATGCTTTCACATCTTTTCACAGTGTAATAAGCAAAGTATGTATAATAATCAAAAATAATGAATTGATAATATATAATTGATAATTTGGTATGAACTCTAGCTACATATATATATATATATACACACACATGGTATTTATATATTTAATTGGCAATATATATGATAGCATAAGCAAAAATTTAGTCATATTACCATATATCTGACTGAATTATTTTCTTAGCCAAGTTTCCTTACTTTAGGTTTCCATGTCAATTACATACATACATACATACATACATATATATACATATTTAAATATATGTGTATATATACATACATATATACATACATATATACATAGATATGTATTTAAAGAAAATGTTCAGGCAGGAATAGTAATGAGGTTTAGAAGCCAAGTTGGCAGGAAGAGAGAGCAGGAAGAGAAGAACATTTTATTTATTTCATTCTTTTATAAATCTTGATTGTTTCCCTGCTGTCCTGGAAATAGAACTCTGATCTTTGGGATGTATGTGGACTACAATGTGTCAGACTTATTCTCTAGGCCATAAGGGTGTGACAAAGACTTATATTTGTGAATGTGAACATTTGAGAAACATCGACTTTGTCTTTCCCATAAAAACAATTCATTGACATTAATATGTATTTTGTCAAATATTGTATGATAAAATTAAAAATATTTTCATTTTTGAATGTAGTCTAACTTAAGAGAACTAAAATTTGTTGCAAATCATCTGAATAACAAAAACCCAGCTAGTTCGTAATTATATTAATTCCTATAAATTAATTTCTAATGACAAAAATGATATAACCATAATTTATAGCTCATTGCTTTATCTTATCAATTAATTTCATATTTAATCAAGATTTATTTATTGGACAACCAGCCAATGGTATATATGCTCTCCAGACTTTCACTCCTATGGGGGTAAGTTATTACTCTTCAGGAAGAGCATATTTAGTACAATAAAAATTCACTAATCAATACTAGGATATAACATGCAATATAACATTCCATAATTTAAATAAAGAAAATGAAATGCATATTACGAAAGTAAAGTTGATAATTTTTCTCATAGACAACTAATGATTAATTTGAATTATAATAGAATTATAGAGAAGTGGAAATAATCTAAAATTGAAACCTGTTAATTTTGTTCATGAAGTTTGACTTAACATTTCTCACAGAACTTATTCATAGCTACTTAAGAAAACAGAAACAACTTTATAAATTTAGACTTAATTTTTTATGAACTGTATAGAAAAGAAAGAAATAAATTGTTCATAATTGACCCCAAAGTAACTTTTTTCTGAACAAAAGAGCTTTGAAAACATCTATTTCCTGAGAAAGGCTCTATCTTCCCTTCTTTGACTTCATAATATTGAGGTATCACCATTCTTGCAAAAATTCTGTAAAGAATGGATATCTATAGTCCATGAATGGTAGAGAAAATCATCACAATTGACGTTTGTTTCCTTGTTTCTGTGGCACTGATGGGATCCCAGAGTGGCATAGTATAAGTGTATCCCTTAACTATCAAGATATAGTGTGCATAATTTCCATAATAGACCAAAGGGTCAAATGTCAATTTGAAGGTTTTAGTTTCAGAAATACTTGACAAAAGCTAATTGACTGCCATGTTTTAGAAAATAGTTAGATATGTTGGATTTCTTTCAAATAATTAGTATTTTAGAAACATGAATTTAATCATGACTGATTAATTATTGATTGATAGATATTTTGCTTTTAATAGCCAGAACAAATATTTAACAAAGTCGTAGTCTTGTAACTACTTGACAGAATAACTGAGTCATTCAGGAAGGACTTAATACTCTAATAAATGTTTAGTGTGAATATTCCTCTAAGTCCTCCACAAAGCCTAATTTTCTATGTGAAGATGTACAGAAAAACAAAAAAATTCTAGATTTTGGAAAATAACACTGTGATCAACCAAAGTTGAAGTTTACACTGTCAGGAGGTAAATGGAATGTTGACATATTTATTTTTATATGCCAATGTAAACCCAGTAATGTTAACTTCTCGCATTTTGAATTATCAACTAAAATAGAAATATGTGTTAAGTGACTGAATTTATATATAAATTCCTTGACTTTTGAAATAATACTACTTGGCAGAAAGGATCAAAAAAGAACATATCTAGCTGTAAGCATAGCAAAGCAAATGTGATATCATCTAAAGAGGCAAACTTCTGATTAATTTTACCATCAGATATTTGAAAATTTTGAAGTAATGAATTCCAGTATATGTTCATTTACTTTCTGCTCAGCCTGTCCAAAATCATATGTCTATTGATAAATGATTAGAAATATTTTTATAAATGTGATCAGATGGTTGCTCCAGACTAACAACAAATATGCAGTAAATACTTCTGAAACCAAGACCATTATTTAATTGTATCAAGCCATTTATATAAGCACTTTAATTTTATGATTTCAATCCTGTTATAAAAACAATATTTTTCTTAGGAAAATAAAATCAATGCAACTCCATTCACCTGATGTACTTCTATTCGACTGACAAATGCTCTTTCTCTGTACAAGTTTGCATATTCCACTAGAAAACATTTACTTTCTTTTGGCAAAAACGACCTTGCTCTTTTATTTTAGAGACTTGCCACTCATTCATTCTCTGCCTTGATATAGTCTTAAATATTTTAATAATTTGAATATTTCACAGAAGAACATCCTGATCGTTTACATTAAAAATGCATTGAAACTCATGTAATGTGGTAAAACACATCTGTCAGAGAATTAGCCATCCACCAACATAAAGTTATTGATTCACTTTCTCAGCAAGATTTCTAGGAGTCCAGTAATAAAATATCCTTTACAAAGTAAAGGAGTTGTTATACCAGGAGCAATAAAGTCAGCTTACTGGAACTATTTAAAGACATCAAATACTACATACAAGTGTGCTGTTCTGACCCTTTTACTGAATAACAATAACAGAATGCCTGTAGAATTATAGAACACTAAATAGTGATGACCAAAGGCATTGAAAAATCAAGAAAAGAAATATTCTAGTGCAGTAGGGTTCTGTTGCATATTAGACAGGAACAAACTTGCTTTATCCCTTCCACCCGGCACTTTTCAAAGAAAGGTGTTGACTCAGTAAGACACTGTAGAGAAAGTTGTGTAGAATGACAGTTAAGTTTTATTTTATTTTTGTTTTTGCTTTTTTTCCCAGTTAGAATGGGCTGACTTTATGAGGAATAAACACCATGAGTAGTTCATCAATATGGAATTTATAAGAATAACTATGATTTCAATGAAAAAACTAATTTAATTAAATTAATTAAAATAAATTCAATTAAAAATAATTACTCATGGTAATCAACATATGGAAGACTGAACATTTATAGGATGGCCCTAGTAAGCTAGTCATCTTTGGTTGATGGTAAAGTCTTAGCTACACATAAAGTAAACTGGAACGTATTTGCAAACTGACTGAACTTTGAATCATTCCTCAATATATATACAAAAATTCTACATTTAATGATAGAAGCCTTGCTGTTTCACTGTATATAAGATGAATCTCTGAAAATACACTGGCAGAATATTAAAGGATGATGTTTCCAAGAAGACTAAGCTTAAAAATAAATACAGGTTTAAAAAATAATCTGAGCAAAAACAATTCTTAGCAGAAGTCTTGAAGATTTTAAACTGCGGAAGAAACTATTTTCACAGATATTGTCAATTACTAACTACAAATAAACAAAAATAACAACTTGGAATACTCATTCTCATTTTTAAATGAGTCTTCATACTGCTTACCGTAATTGTTACACTATTTCATATTTTCCTTAATGATGTACAAAAGTTTACTTTTTTTACACGTCCTTTCCATTGCTTTAGATAATGTGGCCATTTTAACAGTGTTAATTCTTCAAATCCATGAACATGAAATATAGTTCTATTTGTTTATTTTTATTTATTCCATAAATATCTTGTTTAGTGCAGTTTATTAACTGCTTTAAGTTTATTCCAAGATAATTTTTTTATGAAATTGTGTATGGGTTTGTTTTCCCAGTTATATTTCCCTTAGCTAAACATTGCATATAGAAATGCAACATGTTTTTTAATTAATTTAATATACTACTGTTTTACGGTTCATTTATTGTTTCTAGACGATTTTTACGGAAATCGTCGGAGTTCTTTCTGTTTCTTTGTCATCTGAAAATAATGATAATTTCTCTTCTTCCCTTTAATTTGTTTATTTTCTAATTATACTCACCAAGACTGCCAATGCTATATTAAATAATAATGGAAAGAGCAGAAATCCATTCCATGTTCCTGGTCTTAGAGAAAATGCTTTCTCTTTTCCCAATTAAGTATGATTTTGCCTGTGTATTTGTCAAATATAGTCTTCATTATGTTGAAGTATGTTACGAGTATATCCAGTTTTGGGAGGGCTATTGGGTGGCAATTGTATGAATTGCTTTTTGAGCATCTATGAGTTGATCATATGATTTTAGCCCTTTGTTATTTTGGTGTGTTCCTTGTATTAATTTGCATATGTTGAATCACACTTGCATACATGGAATAAATCTCACCTGATCATGGTATATGATTATTTTAATGAGTTGCTTAATTTGGTTTGCTAGTATTTTGTTGAGAATTTTCATATCCATAATCATCAGAGTTATTGACCTGTAATTTTGTTTTTGTTTGTCCTTGTCTGGTTCTGGAATCAGAATGAAGATGACCTCATATATAGTGCTTTGAAGTTTTTCTTTTATAACTTTTTGTTGCAAAAATTTTTGCTACAACTTTTTGAGAACTATTGTTATTAATTAACCTTTGAAAGTTTTGCTAGAGTTTGGTCTAGTGCTTTTGTGTTTTGGAAGATTGATGATTACGGTTTCAATTTTCTTCCTCACCATTGTATGATAATCTTTTATGAGTTGACATTTATCTTGTTTTTTGTTCATATATTTTATGCTCCCTCTTTAATTAAGTGAGTTTTTTTGTTTTGTTTGTTCTGATGCTCCAATATTGGGTTTTGATTGGTTTTCATATTAAACAATATTCTCAGGAATTGGTGGCTCTTAGATTTTTTTTTCATTGATTTGTCTAATTGTTTTCTTCTCTGCTTTGAGATACTTCTTTTCATTTGATAATTAGCTTAGAAATTCTGATCACAGCAATAATAATGTCTTCTTAAATTCATTTATTGATTTGTTCATTTGAAACATCACATTTCATATTTTCTAGTTCCAGAATAAGTATTTTCCATATACTTATGCTGCGTGTAAAGTTAATGGCAAATCTATCAAAAATTACATGATAGACACTGAAATACTATTCTCGTGTGTCATATGTAAGAAATCAGATTATAAAATAAATCAGTTTGTATATATGAAAGAAAATTTTAATTATTAAAACTAGTACAAATGTGAAGTACAGCTGCATCTAAATATTTGTACATTTTAGCATATAAATACATAATAAATAAAAGTTCTGAATTCCTCACAAGTTTCACACTTTAGAGATAGTTATTATGTTGATTCAAAGACTTGGTTTATTTTTCTAAAAAAGACAATTCAAGAAAAATTCAAAAGAAAATGGACTAAGAAGTGGAGGAGAGAAAGGTATAAATGTAGGAAAGAAGGAGGAAGGAAAGACTAAATGAAAAGCATAATAAATAAAATGTATTTCTGACTGGTATTTAATTGATAAGATACACATAGAGTTTATTTAAAAAATGTTGTATTCACACTGATCAAAATTCATGAAACAAATTTTCATTATAACGGTTTTCAAAAGTATTCAGTGTTAAAGAGCTCGTATTAGTTTTCTTGCTATATAAGAATGAATTTTATTTTTTTGTCTTCATGTTAATTTGTGAGAAATAAGGACATTCATTTTCTAGGTGAGTATTATTCTAGGTACTTTATATGTTTTCTCAGTTAATCCTTATAATTTTCTCAATTGCATATCATTTCTATTTCACCTTAGAGAAAATTCGTAACACATCTTCAACATTGCACATTCAGGAAGTGGTGACCCTGAACTTGAAGCCCAATGGGTCCAAAGATATTTTCATTTCAGAATATCATTTATTTTCAGCATACACTTACGTCTTTTCAATAAATAGGTGAGAAATTGAAGGCGAGCTAGGCTAATTTGGATAACATTAGACACATATAATTGAACATGTATAAGATTAAAATTATTTAGGCAATATTTATGAAACTAGTACATTTACAGAAAAAAACATCAGCAAGATCAGTGGTTCAATTTCAACATAACCCTTCAGATAATTTTCTAACATTTAATCAAATGAGGCTTGATTACCCTTAATTTGATGAGAATCTCTTTTTATAAAAAATAATGATTTCTTTATTGAATATTAAATTTACAAGAAAATCACAATATAAGATTTTCTACCATAGCAATATATTCCTTTATAAATTGATGACACTAAGTAATTACCTTTTTAGAATAAATGAAAATATTTAACTGATTGGTTAAAAGGATGACAGTTGCAGAAATAATTTTTCTAACACCTCAGTTCATCACAGATTATTTGCATAACTGTGTGTAGGATCAAAATCTTGTTTGAATTTTATTGATTTTAATTTTTTTCCTTAATCTGCACTCTCCAGTCACCTTAAGTGCTCTATAAAAGTCTATGATAAGTACCTACTCTAATTTGTTTGATGTGTATACTTAGATAAATGGTGTGTCCTGTTAAAATACGCAATGTTTCTTTGCTTTTAATTTAGCATTATAATAATAATTTTGCTCTATATACCTTTAACTTCTTTTTTATTAGCAAAAGTTATATTTTAATATTCATCTGTTTATATAAGCAAGCCTTATTTTTGATTTCTAAGTATATGACACTGAAGAACGTTTCATGTACAGTATTTAATTTTTCCTTTTTCCCAAAGAAGAGCACTTAGGTTGACTCTAACTCTGAAATATATTAAATAAGTAAATATTAATTACAATTTTCTTATAGGTACCATGAGGATTTTTCTGGTTTATATAAACAAGGCATGGGACTGCTGATTGTAAGGTTATATAATAATTTAAATCTGCTAAGGCTGATTTTTAGAATGATTAATATTTCATCATCATCTTCTAAGAATAATTTTATTGTATTTAATATTTGTGGTAATATTTGTGGCCTTAAATATGTGATATCTTCGAAGCTGACTAGAAGAAACAGGTTTTCATAGGGATTATTCCTTCAACTTAGGGCAGATAGTATGTCTTTCACTATTTCCTTGAGAACTCGTGGTTCCCTCCAGAGCAGAAGATCTGTCACTTTCCATAGGATGTGATAGTCTCTTGTGGTACAAAAGTTTGTCGTCATCGTTGTTGGTTTTTTAGTTTCCCAGCGATTGCTTTAAATCACTATAATTTAATGCCAAATAGCCATCCCATGAAAGAATATAACAATGGGAGATAGTATATAGTAGATTCAGATCAGTTTTAGACTAAGTTATCCATAAATTACCAGCAAATCAGATAATTTTTTCTGCTACCCATACAACTGAAATTCAACAAGTACCAAGAATTTCAGCTGGTGTTTACCCCAAGCCAAGTTTTTGTTTATTTGTTTAATACCTATAAAATATTACTACATTATCTGTTTATAATCAGTGGATTTGGAGAATGATTGGACTTGATTTGATTCTTCTTTTTCAGATGGTCAACCTTTTCTCATTTAAACTTCTACAGTAGATTTATTTTGTTTTTCTAAATTTTAATTACAACATAGAGATATTTCTAATATTATTTTTGTTCAAAAAATTGTTAAATTTCACCATAAAGTGTCAAGATATGACCTTTTCTTTATCCATCCCATTTATTACTAGTCTTTTTTCCAACGGATGCTTTTTATCTTTTGTTATTTTAGGAAACGTTCTCTTTCCAAATACTAGTCTTATCCTTCTGGCAATATAACAAAATGGCATACCTTTATAATATAGATATAAAAAACTCTACAATTCATTGACTAAGTCTACCTTTACCAATACTTTTTACTTTTAATATGAAACTATGTCATTACATTAGAAGTGTGATTCTTAAAGGCAGAATTCAATGGATTGTTTTACTTTGTCTTTTAGCAGTTCTTCCAGTTCATATCTTCTGATTTGAAGTTTTTACACCATTTGTTTGTAAGGTGACTACTGAAATGTTAATGTGCAATTCTACCACTTTGTTATTGTTTTTCTGTATTCTCAGGTTTTCAAGCATCTATTTAACTTGTATTACATTTGTCAGATTATTTAAATATTTTTTCTAGATTACATATTAATTTATTTATAATGGGTTGAATGTATGGTATTTTTTAGAGTTTCTGTAGTGGTTCCTTGGGAGTGTTATAATATGGAGGTTTGTCTTAGAACAGCCTATTGTTATCAATATTTTACCACTTCCAATGAAATCTGAACCTTTCACTAAATTTGGAAATTTTTCAGCCATTATTTCTTCATTATTCCTTTAATCCCCAATTTGCCTCTACTTTACTGCAACTGATGATATGTATTTAGAACCTCTTGTTATTGCACTGAGGCAATATTTATTTTTTTACACTATTTTCTTTTTGTTATATAGAAAGAGTTTTATTTTTCTCTTTCTGCTTCAATAATTGTATCCTTTGCCATGACAACATTATCATTGAGTCAGTGTCCACATTTTTTAAAAAATCTTTAATTATACTTTTAATTCTATTAATTTCATATGATTATGACTTCTATTTGTTCATATTTTATGATTTATTGGTTTCGCAAAATTTGTAATTGATTGCTGTAACATTTCATGATGAGTGAATCATTCAAAGTCCTTATTAGATAATTTTAACATTAAAGTCAATTTAATATTAACACCAGTCTTTTCTCACCTAGCTGTGATTTTTCTGTTTGGTTTTGGTTTTAGTTCTTACTATGACAGATAATTCTTTATTGTATTCTAGGTATTAGTTAATTATGTATGGAGGTTCCAGATCTGAAGTAAATATACTGATAGCCAGTTACGTATCTAGGCTTCTCACAAGGGTTTTGGCATACTTTTGTGAACTATATTCAAGCTGTAGTTTCATTTTCAGATTATTTCCAGTATTGTATTGACTTGATTTGTTTTGTTTGTTCAATTTTGATGATCTGGGCTCTCAGTATCTCCTGCTGATGCAACTGGAGTGGACAGAAATTTTCCTATAACAAGTCTCCAGTGTATGGAGGACCCATTGCCAGTATCCTTTTCCTGCCCTGTGTATCTTGAGCCTACCTCTTTTGAAGACAGATTCTTCCCCTACCAGGATCCATGTTTTGTCTGTTTCTGTTATACTAGTACAATCTACTTACCCAAGTGTCTCTGGGTTGAGGAGTGGTGTCTCAGACTCACTGGTATGGAGAAAACAAGGTTTGTAAGATGTCTCAAGAAATTCTGCTAGTGTATTGTTCCTCCAGACCTAGGATCTATAACTAACTCTTCTTGTGGGTTTCATAACTAACTGTCCTTTCCATTCTTCTTTAGAGTTCTCCTTCAGTTTTCTTTCAAATCTTCTCTAAATCATGTCATTAGTGATGAGAAATAATACATAAGTCTGACATCTTGTCCAGATAAGTAGGCTTAGTATACTCAGTTTTAGAGCAAAAGATCAATCAAATGGAAATAAAATAAAATATAAGACAAAATTGGTGGTTGTCAGATGAGAGCGATGAAGGGGGTTGAATTGTTTGGTAGATGCAATCAATTACAAGGTGAATGGAATCAAACTTCCAGTGATAAAATTAATATGATATATGTAGATGTAGATATACAATGTGTTATGCAGGTGTTCACATTCTAGCCAAGTAATACCCTACTTAATAGATAGCCCAAGGAAATTGTGAGAAAACGCAGGCAGCAAAAACACGACCTTTATTTTACTAATAACAGGGAATTCCAATGATTATGGGTCAGACATGTCTTTGCCACCCCAAAGGCTGGTCAGTCTTATTTTCATATGGCTTCAGGTTAGGCATGTTTCTGGAAAACCACCATGCCACCAGTGTGAAGAGGGAGTCTTTTCTAGAGGGTTTCAGTAGAGAGAGAGTAGTAACCAGGCAATAACAGTCAATTGGACGAGAACAAAAAACAATCTGGTAGAAAAAAGGACAGCAAATTTCAAGGGCACGACATCTCAGGTATGGTCATTATAGGCAGAGGCAGTTATCTCAGAAAGTCCATCTGTTACATTCAAGTCCACACTCAGCAATGACCAGTCACTGAGTTCACTTTAAAGAGTAGATGGTTTATTTTTCCATGTTACCCTATATAATGATACACATATTCAATCTATATAAAGCCAATTATGTATTCTTACTTTAAAAGAAATCATGAACTAGCATTAATTGCTTTCAGTATATATTATAACAGAGTAGAAAATTTCTAGATTTAAGTATTTACAATTTAATTTACTGGTATGCAGTTAAGATACAAGCTGTAGTTGTGACTAGAAATAAAGAGTGGAGTTGATTTAGCAAAACATTGTTGATCCAAACACAAACATTAATTCTTGCTTACACTTATATCCCACCTAATAACTGCAAAACAGTATACTATCAACCCATGAATAAAGATAAATGGAAATGAGACCCCACAACAGAATAAAGACTATTTAAAAAATTATAAACTAAAAGGTTAATAGAGATGTTATAATTGAGTTTCCCATTCAAGAAGAGCTGATATTGAGGTGACGACAAATGTAGTACATATACTTATATACACACACACACACACATACCTAGTGGTGGTGTAGGTGATAGAGTCAACCAAAATTAGAATGATTTAGTTTTGTAATGTCAATGCACGTTAAACAATTCTAGAATTTAAGAAACTAAGATTACTTGGCATATCCCTGATAACGTATATAATGATACTCTCCCAATTTCCTGAATTCTTAGGCACTGTTGTGATCCTTCTATAAATTGACTTATTATTGTCTGCCTGATTGGAGCAAATATACTTGCTATATAATCCATTATAACCTCCCAGATGGCAAGACATTGCATAATATACTTTAAGTAATGCCTAAATAAGAATGTGAAATATGAAAAGTAGATAACTTTTTACATTTGCATAGCAAAAGCATAGATTTCAAACACTAGCTTTCTCCCTACATATCTAAGCACCAGTCTATCTCATTCATCCCAACAGCAAGATTTTTCCTTCTGCCAAGGCAGAAACAACTAAAGAAATGCTGAGTTATAGATTCCCAAACATAGCTGATTACAGATATGATATGCCTCACTAAAACAGAGATTACGTAAATTTCAGCATACAGAAAAATGAGACTCTCAATGTTTTTCTCTTAATCATTTTTCATCATGTTATCTCATAGGTTTATATAACCTTGAAAACAGATTGATTATTTTATCCTGGTAAAAGTGTCTTGACCATTATACTAGAACAACAAATGCAGACACTCGAAAGTGTCATAATAAAGAGACCGATTCAGTACCACATCTTGGAACGGAAATTTCAATTTTTAACGAACTATGCCTACATTAACTGAGCTTTATCACTAAAGATAATTCAATATTTAAGGAAAATTTGCATTATAAAAGACAATAAGGCAATAAATATAAACCACATAATGTAGAAGATTGAAGAATTAGGAATAAGAAGAAAATAAAGGTTATTTAAGGAGTAGAAGACATTTAAACAAAGATTTCTCAGAAAATAAAGGAAATTTAGTACTGTAGAACAAAGTCATATAAAGACATAGTGACAAAAACTTTTGAACATTAATGAAAATATCTGAACTGAAAAGAAATGTTGATTGAATTAACCAAAATGTAAAATCAAAAGATTAAATGAGATGGGAGAGACAAATTAAAGATATTAGAAAACGGATTCAGTAAATTCAATGTTAATACACAATAGTTCCAGCAGGAAATATAGAAGACCATTAGGAGAAAATTATCAGAAGTATATAAATTATTGTTTAAATTAGGATTCATTTCTATATTGAGGAACTACTGAATTTTGTGCAAAATGAATTAAAAAAGAACAAGGAAAACAATTTTTGTGACACAGATAACTATCATAGAATTCAAATATGTCTAACAAAAATGAAATAGATCATATATAAAGGACCAGGAATCAGATTTATCAGCAATAATAATCTTACATGAAGACAAAGGAGCGATATCTTCAAAATATAACCTTTTATGTTGTACTCTACAAGCTTATAACTTCAGTATGACTTGTTTATGGAACAAGATGATTTTGACACATAAGTACAGGAAGCTACTAGATGGTATGCTCTACAAATACCAGAGAATTAATTTAAAAACCAAAAAGACAAGGGATCAAAGAGAGAAAAAAAGCAATACAGAAGTTATTGAAATAATTATTTAAAATATTATATAATTAATTTTATTTCCACCATTTATCTTTATTTTCCATTAACAGAAAAGGAACTTCAAAATATGGTGTTAAGGAAAGCACCCAGATGCAATATGTTCAATACTGAGGAAGAAAAAGCAGTTCATATTAGAAGCAGAGAACATATTTTCAGAGGACTCTTTCTGAGAAAACTAAAAAAAAAAAAAAAAAAAGAACTGCCAAGTATCCTTCATGATATGTTCAGAATATGGATTAAAGATAGCTACCAAGAAAACTAAGCAAATGGAAAAGAAAGAGAAAATATTTATTATAAGGAAAGTAAAGTTACAGGAAAGTAAATGTGATCATTTCATGCCACATATTTTGACTCTTTAGCATTCTTATAAACAGTAAACAATATATTCAAAAAAAAAAAGCAGTTTTTATTCTATTGTAATGATGGAATAAAAGAAACTACACTTATGGAATCATGAAAACAGACAAATTTTGATGTTTGAGAGTAGGAACTACCTAAAATATCTGATGTTCTTGTAAATCAAAGAATAGTAATATAAGATATTATCTATAAACATGAAGGAATGTAATATACAGAACAAAAAGCTGAAATCATAAATGTGGATTTAGAAGCCTATCACATAATGGATTTGGACAATTTACTAAGGCTATCAGAAGACATTGGTTGATAAAGTACAAAAGATAAGGAGAGGACACAGTATAGTCCAGAATCAAAAGTGAAGGATTGAATGAATACACAAGTATGAAACTGGTAAAATGATGGAGATATTCTTGAATGATGGATTTGCAAAGACATTTTGTTAGCAAGAACAGTTTTTTCCCAGTAAAATTTCAGGTTTCTGTAACTGCAATATTGTTCCATAACAGAGCTTTATGATGTCCAGTAAATATCTTATTTTTGTCTATATTTATTTTTAAATTAACTACATAAAATTAAAGTTAAAATTTTTGTTATTCAGCCAAACTACATTTGAAGTGCTTAAAAACCAGTTGTGGTTACTGGTTAAATATACAAAATGCTTCAACAAAATCAAATTTAATAAAAATAGTAAATTAAAAAGAGTTGGCCTTTCTCATTTTAACCTTTTTCTTTCAAAAGATGCTAACCTCTTCCACTTCCACTTACACATATACAAATAAAGTATGCTGTTTGTCTAGGTATTAAAATGTGGACCTTGAACCAGAAGTATTGTCATCAGCTAGAAGCTGTTTAGAAAATAGAATCTCAGATTCCACTGTAGACCTAGTCTACCATCTATATTTTAATAACTTTCCAAGTGATTTATATTGTCATTGTAGTTTGCGGGCTGGATAAGAATGAGAGTGTCATCCTTCCTTGTCAGCTCCAAACAACAACTAATATTTCATTATAGTATTAATATTTGGCAACAACTAATAATTAATAAATCTGCTCATTTGTCTATAACTGTTTGTTCATGTTCCTCATAGGTTTAGAAGCTACTTTCTAATTTTTAAGTGTGGAACTCAGGGAACACAATGGCTTGTCCTCAAAACATTAACCATTTAAGGAAGTTACTTCTAATCAATATTGTTGTTTCTGATCAATAAATCTTTTGTCTCCCTATGCAGTTAGAGAGATTATAAACTATATTCCAGAGTTATTCATAAACAATATAGAAATTTTATTTTATTTTTTTTTTAGTTTTTATGTGCTTATCTCCAGTGAGTACAAACACCTGCCTTAGTCATGTCGCACTTCCAGTGTAAATACCTCTTTTCTCTATGTTCATCCATGCCAGCAAACCAAATCACTTACCTTTTTCTAGGTCCGATAAATGTGAACACATAATCCCGTTAGGTAGATAATTTGTATTTGGTTAAATAATATGTCTGATGATTCTCACCACTATTGTCTCAGCTACTATGATAAATCTACTGCTAATAGTGTGACCCCGGGGAACATATTCAACTCAGCATCAGTTTTAAAAACATGCTTTAAATACACTTCTCATAAGATCTGTTACATCTGCTTCAGTTAATCTAGCACTAACTTTTTCTTGTTCTTTTTGTATTTCTGAAATTTTGACCTGTACTTTATCCTGGCATGTTTCTGATAATTAGCATAATGATAGCCAGAACTCTCCCGTACCCCGAACTCTGAGTCACTGGCAGGATCCTTCTATAAACAGACATTTTGCTGCCTGAGATGGATCATCTATTACTATTCGGTAAAATCCATTGTAAACTCCTCAAATGACAAGATTTTACAAAACATATTTTGTTTTATTAATCATGGTATGTGCCACTATTACAACCCATTATAGCTGAATCAGTTTTTTCAGTCCCTCAACTTTGTATCTCTTTCAGTGCAGTCAGGTTAGAAAGAAGGGATCATATACTTGAACTCAGAATCTCAACATGTATGTGAGAGCACTTAATTGGGATATAGAAAATGAAAGAATGAATTAGCAAATGAATGAATTCATGTATAAGGTTTATATTCTAGGTCATTTCCCTTTGATTATTAGCTTGGAATATTTTTGTAATTATCTTAGAAGAATATTTTTCCGAAGGCATATTGTTAAGACTTAAGTGTGAGATATGAAGTTTTTGTCTCACATATAAACACACCAAAGGAGACTTGCCACTGTCCAAGAAGTCTGACTGAAGTAGACAATTTCTAAGGTGAATTATGAAGTGTAATGAGTTTTTCTGGGAAAAAATGTACTAAGACTTTGAGGAAAAAGAATCAGGCTAAGCAATTGAACATAATAAAAAACATCACAGTGAGGAAAGTATAGTTATGACTATTTTATTGAATGTTATGTAAAATGTGGAGAAATTTTTCTCTGAAAATGAATTGTGTTGTGTATCCTGTATGTGAGTTTATATTAGGTGCAATGTGAGGAAGTTATTTCAGAATTTACTCTACTGTACAAGATGGTGGTAAGACCCACTTCCTGAGTTTCTCAATCAGTAACTTTAATTTTGGGAAGTGAAAATACAGCAAAACAAACAACTCAAAGTGAAAAACCTTGAGGTGATTCTTTGTGCAAGTTGGTTCAAAATTATATGTCAGGGGAGATTATTAAGAGGGTTTGAAGGAAATACATAATCTAGTCCAGTTGTTTTTTTAGATTGGATTCTGATAGACATATGACAAACCCAAGGTAAATCAAGGAGAGATTTTCATCTTTGAAAGTTTTGTATATTTTATTTTGCATAATATTATCTTACAATGTTGGAATATACACTACATGAATTTTAAGAAATCTTGAATACTTTGTTCATTGATTTTTTTTGTCTTCGTGTTTAGAACAATATGTGGCACATCAAAGATGCCTAATAAATATTTTGGAATTAAGTATGGTTAGTTCATATCAGACAGATTAAACATTAATTTTAATCATACTTTAACAAAGTTTCAAGTAACAATAAGTATAAATGCAAAATATGTAAAATATTCAGTGACATGGTTAAAAACCCATGACCATTTAAATTTTTGTATTTCAAGTGTGCCCTGTGAAGTACCAGTTAGATCAATCACCTCTAAAGGAGCACAATCCACATATTCCTGGGTTCAGTGCCCCAGTGGGGAGGGGGTTTTATAATCAGTGTGAACATTTAAAGAAAAAGAAAAAGAAGGTGCTTCTTCCTCTTCTTCCTGCCTGCCTGACTACTCACCTTCATTCCTGCCTACACTCTTCCTTTAAAAAAAATAGTAGTTCAGTTTAAATCTGTGCATTGTTTGTAAAGTTGATCAATATTATTAAATGAAAATGTGAACAAATTTTCCCAGAAAGCAAAGAGTGAATATATCAACAAACAGGTGACTACAGAATGTTTTTCATTCTTAAAATAAAAAGGTTGAAATATAGAAATAGGTGTATTTAATTATTTTCTAAGTTATTCCCTACATGACTATAAATATGGAAAATATCACAAATTGTTTACTTATATTTATGTCATTGAATATAGCTCATTCTGGTTATGAATATAGATGTCTAACATATAAATATGTGTGTGTATTTAATATAGCCTGAAATTTCATTGTTTACATACAATCATAGATGCACCTTTAGTATGATATATCCACAAGGGACAGTCTTGGGAGCACATATGTAACACGTGTCACTTGTACAATATAGCATTATATGAAAAGCTTCATTTCTTCTAATTTCACTTCTTTAAACAACTGTTGAAAAATATCTTATAGGAACTTAAATGATTTATTTCTAATTGAATCTTCAATTGTATCAGTCTCATGTTTTATATAAAATATAATTTTGGGCTATGTAATTTAAAATAAATTGATAATTGTTACACAATTAGGAATATTTTGAAAACCATGATGCAAGTATATATGTAGTTTGAAAATGTGTTTCTAATAACCTGTAAGTAATGTGACATTTCTTTCAGAGGAAATTAGCTTGTTTCGTTAACCTGCTTCAATACTGATTTTACTAATGCAGAGTATATAATTTATCTTCATGATTAAATTCCATTTAAGAACTGAGAAAAAGTTCTTAATATTTTAATAAATTAAAATTTAGTGTACATACAATGCAATCAAAATTGAAATAACTTTTATCATAAGCAAAATGAAACTAGTGCATATCTCTTATTTAACTTAATTCAGACTCATGTAGTAACAAAATTTTCTTCATCAATATAAACACTGGTAAAAGCAATTCACATGTTGTCAATGAAATGCATGTCAAATCTAATGATGAGACATCTTGTGATTGGGGGAGGGAAAGACTCCTGAATTTGGCATTATAAAGCTCTTGACAGCAAAGTATTTTTCCTTAATGAGTTCATATAATTAGGTTAAGTAATATTCAGCAGTTACTTAAAAGTATAAAATCATATATATAATGTGATGTAGATATCTGATATTATTAATTTTATATTATGTACATTTTAATCACAAAATGCATGCAGTTCAGATACAATAAGATGCATATTCCACAAACCTGCAGAGTAAAGCATTTGTATACCCAGGTCTTAGAAAAAATTGTGAGAATGACCAAGTATTTTTATTTTATGTTATGTTTTTATTAAAATAGTGATTTTGTTATTATTACTTCAACTAACAATCCTACTACTTGATGTTTTTTCACAAAAATAGAATTATAATTGAGTTTATGACAAGCATATATAGACTTTAGTCAGAGGGCCTGGATACATGGTAGAAAAGAAGCAATGATTCATTATGACTCTACCTGGCTACTAGCTCTATTTTAATTCTTTATTTCATATATTGCAATAAGCTAGAAAGAGTATTATCTTAAGAGTGGTTTCCAAATGTGTTCTAAAGGTGAGATTAAAGTAGGCTGTGTATTTTACTAATGCACATTGTTAATTTGAGAAAGTAAAAAAAGTAAATATATTCCCAAAACTCTACCCAAATTTACTGCTTTGGACAGATTAAGTGCACAATGACGATTTGTGGGATTAAGATCATATGAAAAGAAACAGATGTCTTCAATGCTAGTAGTTACTCCTTTTTTTCCCACCATCATTTATACTGCATGCACTTCAATTCTTATCTACATCTCCTTTACCTTGACAAAGTTCAATTCCCTACAGAATTTCAAAAACAGTTAAGTTTAATTTGCCTGAGGATATGTTCATAAGATTTCATGAGAAATCCCGTATCCACTACAAGTAATGATATATTTGATTATGAATATGTTTCCTATAAATATTTTCCTTTTCTTTGAAACAAAGTGTTTTTTTTTATTTTATTCCTAGAGATAAAAAGTATAATATTCATATGTTAATATAGAATCTCATTTTTCTTAGAGAATAAAAAATAAAATGTACAGTATAAAAGACAGGCCAGAGTATTTTTTGTTGTGTCTTTTTTTTTGTTTTAATAGGGAAAATCCTTAAAGAAGTTACACATTATTCTGGGTCTGAAAAAAGAGCTTGTTGCCTGAGGCAAGAAACAGCAATGAATAGGTTTCAGAATAGTTACAAAACAGAATATTGTCACAAATTTCAACATTTTTAGTTAGATTTATTTTCACCTTAGTGGGAACTAGTTGAAACTGAAAAAATAAATAAAAAACTAAAATTTCATGTTATGAGGTTATTTTTCCCATTTAATAGAGAATATAAGGCAATTTCATTCCTAGAAATTCATTAGTCCATGTTTCAAAGTATATGGCATAGTGTTTCTCAAATCTTATTATACATAAAATACCCAAAAGTAACTTTGAAAATTCTGAATTTGGGGCTATATTCTCAGAGATTAGGCAAGTCACAGAGTTGGAGAACATAGGCCATGTGATACTAATACAGACAGACCATAGACACATTCATATTGAAAAACACTGTCAATGAACATCATTTAATGATGGCCATAGAGACAGTTAGTGCTTGGGTATGGGCCCTGAAATTATTCACTAAACATTTTTCTCTGTCACAAGCATAATTAATAATATTTTTTAACCTAAGTGTAATATTTTGTTGAAGTCTCACAGTCATCATTTGATGGAGATGTTATCATGTTCACAATTTCAGGCAGAGGGAACTGAAATGCAGAGAATTTAAGTAATATGCCCTCATTTACCTTATTCAATAAATAATAATTAAGTATCATCTATATTCCAGAAATTTTCTTGATGAATAGCAACCTCTGGCAAACAAGCAAACAAAAATCAAAAGTGTTTTCTTATGATGGAAAAGCGTATTAGGGGATGAAAATAAAATTTGAGTGAATAAACGCAAGAATAAGACAATTTCATTGGCTTGAAAATTACCATAAGGTAAAATAATGTTAGATAAGAATGCTTGAGGTTTTTTTCAAGTGATTTGTGAACGTCAAGAAGGACTCCACCCATGCAAAGGAGCTATCAGAAATTTCTAGACAGGAGAATAGCCATTATGGTGACCCTGTAAGATGGTGTCCTATCTCCTCTACACAGAGCAACTAGTAATCAAGATATTTCACAGACACACATTCTGTGGCAGGATAGTCCCAGAGGGAGGCTGCAGAGACAGAAACAGCATTACCACAACAAGGGTAAGGAAGGTGTCAGGATTCAGAACTTCATCATGGCTTTGGGACTACCAAGACTGGGGAGGGTGGGGGATGACATATGAGTGGAGCCTCAGGAAGAGCTAGCCATCCCAGGAGTCATTTTAAAAGCAGCAAGGAGCCTTCCCAGCAGGTCCAGGACATAAAGTTGGAGGAGAGAGTTTTGGCACAGGGCAGAAGGAGGACCAGCAACCCAATAGTCTGAGTGGGAATCCACAAAGAAAAATTATACCATGCATCACCATACTGTAAATCAGCTAGGGGAATTCTCAACACCCACTTGCTCCTACCATATTCATCTGGAGTCTTAGACCCAGTACAACAAAAATCCAGCCCCCACGTTTAAAGGAAGACGAGAGTCTGTCAGAAGGGAAGAAGATTCAACAGCCTCTCACAATGCCATAATGAGGGTTGAGATGAAATCTCAGCCCTATTGCTTATTGTGAGCCAGTAACAATGTGGTTGTTACCATTTAAACCAGGGATACTAGACAAATATCAGCATCCTCCACAAAATCTATAACCCCATATACTGAACTCTCAGGCCCCAATGCAGTATTTACGAGATATCTTCAGCAATCCCAAGCAGAGGTGATGCCACAAAACTCAAGATTCTTCAGTGTTCAAAACAAGAACCAGTCTTACTTGAAACAAGTTGATACTCTGCACAAGGCCATCACTGCAGGAAAACTAACCTTAAAAACATACACAAAATACCAAATATAATGAAGACACAGCAATATACAAGAAATGATTAATTCAATTAAAAGCCCAGGGAAAATCTGAATACAATAGATATATGTGAACTACCTGAGGATGAATTCAAGGCAGCAATGATAAGCATACTCATGGAAATCCAGAAAACAATACAGGAAGAAAAAAAGAGAGAGAGAATGAAGAAAGACATGAAGACATGAGCACAAAACCTGAGCTAAAGAACTCAATAAAGGGACCCAGTAGTAGATAAATGACCTCCAATAGAATAAGTGAGCTTGAAGAAAGATAGAGCAGAGGAATGTACTCAAGCAAACCAACAAAGAGAAGAAAGAATGAAAGAATGATGAAAGCATTGACATCAAGAAGAACAACATTTATACATAGAGGCCCTAGGAGAAGAAGAGAGAGTAAAAGAATCAGAAACTCTATTTGAAGAAATAACAGTTGAGAATTTTTCTTACCTGAGGAATGAAGCAAACCTCCAGACTCAGGAGGGTCAGAGAGTTCCAAGCAAAAGAAACCCCAAAAGATCTGCAGTTTGACATATTGAAAACTAAATGCCAAAAATACAAGACAGAGAATATTAAAAGCAGTTACAGAATGAGTCACATACAGAGATTGTCAATTTGTTTTTCAGCTGAAACTCTATAGACCAGATAAACACAAAGCATGATAAACACAAAGTGCTGAAAGAAAAGAATATTCAACTAAGGATATTATACTCTGAGATTATTATTTAGATCTTAAGGAATGATGAAAAACATTTCAGATAAGCAAAAGTTAAAGAAATTCATCACCACAAAATCAGCTTCACAAAAACTGCTAAATGGAGCTCTATAAAGTGTAAAGAAACCACACATAAAAACAGTGAAAAGCAATATATGAAAAGTAGGAATGGGGAGAGGAGAATAAAATGATAAAGTTAAAATGAGTGTAAAACTAATCTGCTTACAAATACAATTATTAAGGCTCATTTCAGGGTAACTGCAAAATACATTCCATTGAAAAAGCAAAGCAGAAAGCAAACAAAAGGAAAAACCACTAAAAATATACCTACACTCAACCCATCAAAGAAGAGAAAGAGAGGGATAAAACATTGTCCTCGATCAGGACCAGAAGATGAATTACAAAATGGCAATAAACTGTTACATATCAATAATCATTTTGAATGTTAATGAATTGAACTCACTGATCCAATGACACAGAGTGACCAAATGTATTAAAAAGCATAATATCCCAGTCTTCTGCTACATTCAGTAAACTCACTTCTATTAAAAGTTAAAAATAGGCTTAAAATTAAATACTGGAAACAATTTTATAGTAGATTGGCAATCAAAAACAGGAAATAAAAGTTAACAGTCATATATATATAAGATAAAACAGACTTCCAACTTAAAAGATAACAAAATCACAGAGATGAGCATTATATAATGATTAAGGAATATATTTAGCAAGAAGACATAACTCATTAATATATATACACCAAATGCTTTATTAAGCAAATATAACTGGAACTTACAAGAGACATCGACAGCAACACAATAATAGTAGGAGATTTTAACACCCCACCTACAGCAATGAATAGATCAACCAGACAGAAAATAAATAAGGAAGCAGCAGATTTAAATGATCATTTTAATAGTTAGGTCTAATAAATATATATTGAACACTTTATTCAATGAATATAAATTTCACTTTCTTCTCAGTTGGGCATAGAACATTCTCAAGGATAGATTATATGTTGGATCTCATAAAACATGTAGAGATTGAAATGATGTTAGCCATCTTCTCCACCATACCCATTTAAAAATAAATCAAGCACAAAAGGGAAGTTAAAAGACATTAAAATAGTTGGAGATGAAGCAATACACTACTGAACAAATTTGGGGTAAGAGAAAAAATCACACAGGAACTTAAAAAAATATTTAGAGTATGAAGACACAAGCTAACATAATCTATGGAAAAATCAGAAGTACTGAGAGAAGTTCACTGCAAATCAGACCCACTTCAAGAAACAAGAAAACTTGCAAATAAACAATCTAACCGTACACTTAAAACAACTAGAGAAAGAAGAACGATGAAAGTAAAAAATCAGTATAAGGAACCAAAAATAGAAATTAAAGCAGAGATAAACAAAACAGAAAATAGACAATCCAAAAGATCAATGAAATAAAAAAAAATGCTTCTTTGGAAAAATAAACAAAATTGACAAACCATTCATTGTCTAGAGTCACAGAGAAAAAATATAGAGCAAACTCTCAAAAGTAGAATTAGAAATGAAAGGGGAGAAGTTACAACAGATGCAAAAGAAATACAAAACATCATAAGAGACTACTATGAACAATCTATGCTAATAAAGTGGATAACCTCAAAGACATACGTGGATTCTTAGAAAGATAGTCTATAAACACTCAACCTCAAAGAAATGGGACATGCGAAGAGGAAAATCACAAGAATGGAAATTGAAGGGGTAATCAAAAGTCTCCTTAAAAATAAAGTCCATGACCAAATGAGCTTACTAACGAATTTTACCTAATGCTCAGAGAAGACTTAGTATCTGTTGTTCTCAAACTCTTCTAAAATATTGAATAACAGGAAACACTTTCTATGAAGCTGTCATCATAATACTAAAAGCTGATAGACATAACCAAGAAAGAAAATTATAGACCATTATCTTTAATGAATATAGATTAAAAAATTTCACAACAAAATAGTAGAAAACTGAATTCAGCTTTTTATACAAAGGATCGTCCATCATGAGGAAGTAAGATTTATTCCAGTAATGCAAGGATGGTTCAACCTAAGTAAATCTATTAATGCAATTCACTGTATTAACAAAAGCAAGGAGAAAAAATATACAATCATATCAATAAATTCAGATAAAGCTTTTGACAAGATTCAACACCCATGTATAATAAAATGGGAATCAAATGTACATATTCAATATAATAAAGGTCATACATGATAAACCCAGAGCCAACGTAACAGTCAATATCAAAAAAAAAGAAAAAATGAAAGCATCTCCTCTAAGGTCAGGAACAAGGAAAGGCAGTCTCTTTTCACCACTGTGAATTAATATTGTATAGGATGTCTTAGGCAGAGCAAATAAGCAAGAATAAGGAATAAATATAATCCAAATTGGAAAAGAAGTAAAACTATGAGTATTTGCAGTTTTACCTGTAATAGTCAAGAATTGGGTACTTCTTAAATGTTCATCAATGTTCATTAAATAAATGGATAAATAAGATGTTTTATATATATATATATGCAATGGAATGCTACACAGCTCTAAAATGATAAAATCTGTCATTTGCAACAACTTGTATGGAATTAAAGAAGGTAATGTTAGGGAATTAAGTCAGAAGAAGAAAGACAAATATTGGATGATTTCACTCATGTAAAAACTAAAGAACAATGCACAAAAAATAAAGAAATAAAGTAAGAAAACAAAAACTCCCCGGTCCTGGGATACTGACAGCAGTACAGAGCTTACCAGTGGGGAAACGGGTCGGGGTATAAGTAAATAATAATGGGGAGTTAAATGAATTATGGTGGAGAAATTTTGGTAATTTGGTAATAGGTGTGATATGTTGAAATATATTTTGCAAATGATGAAACCAGACTGGAGTCTAAATTATTTTTTTAAATCAATGCTACCTCAACAAATATTAAAATAGAATAAGAAAAAAATCTACTTACTACTCTTTTCCTTTTCATCTTTTGACATTCTTACTGGATTTCTTAGAACTTAGAAGTTTTTTTTCAATCTATTAAGCCTCTCCATGTTCAAAGTATTGACTTTGCTTCCTTTTTGTCCTTACTTCATAAACAGTATTATATAATCAAATTAGGTATTGCTAAATCCACACACACTTGTGATACATACAACCTCACATCTGATTAAATTGCACTATTTATCTGACTAAGAAAAAGCTAGTCTGTGTTCTTGACAACTTGTATGACAGTCTAGTTCTGTTGTAAACTCAAGACATGCCCCTCAAGGTAGACAAACCTATGTGAGTAAAAACAAAAAACAAAAATCAGCTATTAAAAGAAAAATCCAACATAGAGTTACGATTGCATTCTTTTACGTAAAATCCTTGAGCCTTTTACATTTCTTCAACATCTAAAATTTCCTTTCTCTAGTATTTTATTGTAGTACCTGTTTCACAATTAAAATTAGCTCATATATGTAGCCTCCTCATGTATGCAATTTCCCTATTCCTTAGCTATTAACACAACCAGTCCCTCACCAAATCACCAAATGTTCATCATTGTCCAGTGGACACCTTCACTTCTTGTTTCTTCCCTTCACCCCTTCCCCTTCCTACCAGTAATCTCAATTCAGTTGCAAGTGTTCAAGTGTTGGTTTTGTTTTCTCTGTTCCTTTGTTTTGTCTATTCATATTCCACAGTATTGTGTAAATAATTTGTGTGTGAAATAATTATAATCACACAATAATCACACTATATGTGAAATAGTTTGGTATCTATCCTTCTTTTGATTTATTTCACTCAGCATAATCTCCTACAATAGTGTGTGTTTCATTTTCTTCATATCTTTGTCAATATTTATTTCTTCCAGTCTTTTGAATAGTAGCCCTTCTTACAGTTATTTTGATTTCCATTTCCCTGATAATGAGAACTAAAGAATATCTTTTCATGTTCCTGTTGACAATCGATAAGTTTTCTTTGAAGAAATGTATCTTCAGTATTTCTGACCAAAGTTTGATTGTTTTGTTGTTGTTATATTGTTTTGTTTCTTAAATGAATAGTTCAGGCAGGAATGAAGGTGAGTAGGCAGGTAGGCATGAAGAGAGCTAGGAAAATGTATCTTAGTTGTTCTCACTGGCTGCTTTCCCCCCAGGCAGAGAACCTGAACTCAGGGGTCTTTGACTTGCTCCTCTGGAGGTAATGGACTCAGCCACTGGTCCACCAGGGTGCAACAGTGTTGTTTGTTTTTACATTATTTAGTTTTACGGGTTAAATATTCTGAATATGAAGACCTTGTCAAATGTATGATACGTGTTAGTTTTATTGATATCATGGATTATCTTTTTTATTTCTGTTTTATTTATTTCTTCTCAAATTTCCCTTATTTCATTCATTCTACTGAGTTTTGACTTCAACTGTTCATTTTCTAGTAGCTTTAGATATAGTCAGATTTTTTTATATTCATTGTTTCTTGTTTTTTGAGGTAGGCCTGGATGATCTTTAATTTCCGTCTTAGTACTGTGTTTGCTCTGTCCCATGGTTTTGATAGCTCATGTCTTTATTCTTGTTTGTTTCCAAGTACATTCTAAATATTCCTTTGATATATTCTTTACCCAGTAGTGATTCAGAAGCATGTTTTTTAGCCTGCAAATATTGTGTGATTTATTTTTGTGTTATTAATCTAGTTTTATGCCATTGTGAACAGAAGGTGCTTTCTATGATTTCAGTTCTTGTAAATTAATTGTAAATTAACTGAAACTTGTTTTGCTTCCAAAATTTGTTCTATCCTAAGCTTTTGAGAAAAAAAGTGATTTCTGGTGTAATTGAATGAAGTGATCAATAAATGTCTATCAAATTCCTTTGTTCTAATTTGTCATTAAGTCTGATATTTTTTTCCTGTTCATTTTCTGCTTGGTTCATATATCCATTGCTGTAAATGGGGTCTTAAAGTCTTCCATTATTGCATTGCTGTCAATATCTCTCTTTTGTTATATTAAAATTCTTTATGTATTTTAATGTTCCTTCACTGTTGCCTTTATATTAATAAGATTTGTCTACTATTGCTTATTTGACCCCATAATCATTATATAATGTCCACCCCTGACTTTTATTTTCTTTAGCTGAAAGTTTATTTAATCCAGTATAAGTATGTCTGCAACTGCATTTTTTTCAAGTTACCATTTGACTGTAGCATTGTCTTCCAACCATTGACTTTGAACTTCTGTTTATATTTTGAATGTAGATATGTTTCCTGTATGAAGGAAAATATTTGATAGCTTGTATTAATTCAATTACCACTCTGTTATTTGGTTGGTAAATCAAATCCATTAAAGGTTAGGGTATTATTGATATGCGGTTATTTGTTGCCAATTTGTTCATTATTTTCTGTTTCTGTTGACAATCCATTAGCTCTACTCTTATTCTCTTCTTAGGTGTTTTGAAAGCATTTATATGGTGTTTGTTTCTCTTTTAATTTTCTTCTTTGTTTTTTCCTATAAATTTGAAGTTTTGATGATACCTTGGGGTTCATACAAAATTTTCTATGCTTATCACCTGTTTTAACTTGAAAAAGTCTTGAACTGTTAAAACAGTTCACGTATTTATTCTCCTCCGCATATTTTATATTTATATCTTGCTGCTTCTAAGTTAGGTTTCTTTTCATTTTACAGAACTTTATTTTTTATCAGGTTGGTTTTTGTGATATATTCCTTTAATGTTTGCTTGTCTGAAAGACTTTATCATTCCTTCTATTCTAAGTGATAATTTAGTAGGGTTGAATATCCTAGGTTGGAAGCAATTTTCTTTCAGCACTTTGAATATATCATGGCATTCTTTAATCAGTGTGTCTTGGTGCATATCACTTAGAGTTACTTTTGGTACTATTTGAGCTTCCTAGATCTAGAGGTTTACCTCTTTCCTTAGGTTGGGAAAGTTCTCAGCTATTCTTTTATCAAATATGGCTTCTTCCTCCTTTTCTCTTTTCTCCTTTTGGGACCACTGAAGTGAATGTTGTTCTTCTGGTGTTACCTGAAGGTCCCCTGTGTTGTATTTTGGCTTTTAATTCTTTTTTTTTTTTTTTTTTTCTTGCAGCTTTTTTTTTTTAGGTATATTCCACAGATCTATCTTCTTGTTCATTGATTCATCTGAAGCCTTCTTCAAGCTTACTGTTGAACCCCTTTTTTGTATTTTTAGTTCATTTATTCTGCTTTTCAGCTCTATGAAATTGGGAATGTGTCATATTTTCTCTTTGCTGTCATTTTATTTTTGTTCCTTTTTTTTTTTTTTTTTTCTGATTGAAGTGCCATCATATGCTTGTTGATTTTATGTTTTAACCAGATAGTCTACATATCTGCTGCATTCTGATTTTCCCCTGGAATTTTGTTTTGGTCCACCATTTCACATTTATTTCTCTTTGTTTTGCTTGGCATTCTGTTCTTGTAGCTATGACATAGACTCTCTTAGTATAAAAATCTTGTGTTAGAATATCAAGTAGCACAACATAGGCCTGAATGTTGGTCTGGAATGCTCTGTTTCCTTTATTTGGTGCAATTTCAGCACTCATTAGGAGTGTTGTAGTTCAAGAATCTGCCCTCTATTGATATCTGATAGTTGTGATATCAGCCTTTGAGTTGTGGTAGGTAATACAGAGGTTGACACCAGATTCACAGGCATGAACAAGTCACATGGAGAGTGACCTAAGAATTATTGGTCCTATCCTGAGGCAAAGCCATAGTCCCAACAGAGGTAACAATAGAGAGAATGACAGAGAGAGAGAGAGAGAGAGAGAGAGAGAGAGAGAGAGAGAGTTGGTGACTGTTCTTAGAATGCACCCATTCTGGTGGGCACATCAGTCCTCCAGAGAAGTGGCAGTCCCAGAAGAGGTTGGGAAATAAGCCCTGGAGCTTTAGCAGGAAAGCTCTAGAGAGTAAGAGGCAAATAACAAAGTTGTTTAGTCTTAGCCCCCTCCTTTTTCCCCTATGAGAGCCAGATAATGGAATTCTTTTTACAGGAAAATATAGTCAGCTATCCACAGGGGCATTGCAGCTTCTGCTTTCTCTATCTGGCAGTGCACAGAAAGACAAGGCAACTCTGAGCACCAACATTTTGGCACAAGTTTGCTAATGGAGATGCCAGTGGGTATGTCTCCTTAGAACTTTCCTGTAACTCAATCTCCAGGACCCACGCTTCATGGTTGCTGGATGCAGTTGTTTTTGTTTATATTGATGCTATCTGTTTACCCTCCATGCTGAGTTTTTTGTTTCTGCTACTAAAAATGACTTCTCAGGTGTGAAAGCAGCTCTGTGAGGACAGGACCTTCTGCTTCATAAGAGTGTTTGTATAACTTGTCTCTTCCTTTTGCCCTCTTCCTTTTGTAGTATGATGCTGAGACAGATCTGTTTTTCCTACCATTTATAAAGATATGTATTCTCTCTCTCAGGGATACCTGTTCCCATTTATTTTCAGGTTTTCATGTTTTTTAAATAGCTGTGCATCTGTGGAAAGGAATTGAGCTCAAGAACGTAACCACCTATCATCTTGGAAATGTTCTTCCTAACTAGAACTTTGAATTCAGGACCTTTGACAAAATCCTCATCTAAGATGATTGCAATCAAAGAAAAGCTTTATATAGATTTTGAAATCCATAGAAGTCTTGATTAAAGATGTATATAATTAAAAATAGTTGGATATTATATTACAAATTTGAGCTGAAATAACAGTTTTTGTATGCAAAAAAGTGATTGGTTTGAAAGTCAAATGTGAATATTAGTGACTTAATAATTATCTACAAAGAACAAGTAACTTCGCTTCCTAAGATTTGTTTTCCATCTTTTATGCATTAATACATAGAGCTAAAGCCAATTTCAAGAGAGGAAATAACTACTGTTGTTTTGGAAAATTAAAAATAACACAGTATTAAATTGGAGTTTACTGATCTCTTAAAAATGCTGTTACTTAAAGACTAGGAAGAATGCTAAAAAGTAATAACTTCTGATTTCTTCATAAATGGAATAATTTTAATTAATCTACTAGTTTGAATTGAACTAAATTACTTAATATTTTCATTATTTTTTTTAAATGTGAACTTCTTTTCAAAGTGATTAAGTAATCAAACTCATATGAGTATCCCACACTTTATCTACCTAACATTTATCCTGTTTTTCAATAAAAAAATACATGAGGCATGGAAGTTAAAAATTAAACAGATTTCAGGATTTTTTCCTTTATGCTTTTTTTTTTCTAAGACTCCCAATATCATAACCTGATATCACTTAAACTTTGCAACTTTTGCCTGCAACTCACTGCTGAATCTGACAACCCGCTAAGGATGCCATAATTCAAAGCAGGCATAGGCTTTGTGTCAAATCCACTCCACTAGCATGCTAGGATTTGTACTTCTTTTCAAATTTGTCTTATTATTCATTATTAATTTTTTGACATATTTCTGTTATGATCACTGACCTTTGCTACATAATTGTCAGTTTTGTTTCTGGTACTAAATCAATTTGATATCATTTTTCTGGCCTATAATTCTGTCTGTGCAATAGTTCCCAAAGAAGTCCCCCTTATTATTTATTTTTTTGGCATATCTGTGGTTTATTCTGAACTATCATATAGATTTCAACATCCATCTGCCAATATGTCAGTATTTTGGAATCCTGTTCACTTGGGGATTACCTGACACAGAAGGGAAGTTTCACTTCTGGCTTACCTTAAACCAAACTACAAATAATAATAATAATAACAGGTATTGATTAAACTATAATTTCTGAAGCCCATTTCCAAAACTAGTAAATTGAAATCAATGTGAAACATACAAATCAATATTTTGATGCCCTCTCCCTCCACACTTCTAAACCCTTAATTATTTTTATATTACAATGATTAGTAAATCTGTATTAACTTAGAATGACATGGAAAGCTGACAATGTATTTCTGTACCCACTGTATAAATTTAATAAAAAATATTTGTTGTGAATCTGGGTTTGAGTAGTATCTTTAAGTATGACGGATCTTTCTAATATGAATGAAAGTTGAAAAGCATTGCATAATATCAACTTATTTAGGACTAATATTTCAAGACACCTTAAACTATCTACTGCATAATCTTCTATATAATGACTGCATCCCCCCTCTAATTGCTTTATAAAATACCTGCAATTTATGCTTGTATTTTATTTTTATTTTTACCTTTTGAACATACTGTTTTAGCATTACAATAAAGCTATGTAGCCTAGGATATTAATAGTGCTAATGTTGAAAAATTTTGATCTGTAATAGTAAATAAGGAAGAGTTAAAAAGCAGCTGAAGAAACTTTTATGAACAGCTGAAATAAATGTGACATTAAATGTGATATAAAATCTTGATTATAGAATAATGATATTTCAGTATAGACTGATCAATGAATACGACAAAAGGAATAAAAGAGAAAAAGATAATGTAACTTAAAAATATCCAGATGAAACTGTTGAGTTAAATTAAGGAATTAAATCTTGTTTTATATAATTTTAATTAATTGAATGCATATATTATGAACTAGAAATTATTTTAGTATGTAATAATTGTATTATTATTATTATTTTTACATTACCATACTCATTTTAAGATATTGGACTTGTTTATCAGTCTATAAGTCACCACAACCACGACCAGAATTCAGGTGTCTACCATCCTCAGGTTTCCTTTCTCCTCTCCCCCTTCCCAATCGCTGACAGATGTCATCTTGTGTCCTGCAAATTTTGCTGTTTAACTCTTTATTTTTTAAATATCATTATATTAGACATATGAGTGAAACCTCCTGCAATTCTCTTATTCGTTATGACTTATTTCACTTAAATGATTCTCTCCAGTTCTATCTAGAATACTGGAAAGGGGACAACTTTGTTTTTACCAGTAGTTGCATAGAATTACATTGAGTATATATACCATAGCTTCTTTTTCCAGTAATGTGCTGATGGACATTTAGGTTGTTTTCATGACTTGGCTACTATGAGCTGTGCTGCTATGAATATAGGAGTGCAGATATTTTTCCTGATTAGAGATTTTGTTTTTTCAGGTTATATTCTTAGGATTAAAATTGCTAGAACAAATGGTAGTTCAGCTTTTTTTTAAAGGACTCTGCATACTATTTTCCAAGAATTTGTGCTAATTTATATTCTAACAGTGGAGTAGGTTTCCGTTTTATCCATATTCCTATCCAACAATTATTTCTAGACTTTCGGATGTAGGCATTTTTGATGTGTGAGGTGGCTCATTGTGATTTTTATTTGGTTTCTCTGATTATGAGTGATGTTGAACTTCTTTTCATGTGTCTTTAGACCATTTGTGTGTCTTCTTTGGATAAGCGTCTGTTTAATTCTGTCCAGTTTGAGTGGTTCTTCACAGTCTTGCTGAGATGTAAGAGCTCTTTATATATTTTAAAGATTAAGCTCTTATCTGATGTATGTTGAGGAAATGTTTTCTTGAATTAGGTGGATTGTCTTTTAGTTTTAGTAATAATTCTTTCACTGTGCAAGAGCTGTTTAGTTTCATTTTGATTTCTTTTGCTGCAGCTGTTCTTTCCCCAAAGATCTTTTGGCAATTTGAGGTTATAGAACATGTTCCCCACAATTTTTTCTAAGAAATTTATGAATTGGGATCTTAAGTCATGGTCTTTGTTTCAGTTTGAATTAATTAATAATCTAGTTGCTGATCTAGGTGCTAATTAATAATCTAGTTTCAATTTTTTGTAGCTGTCTATTTTCCAAACATTTGTTGAATGGACTTTCTGTCTTCCAGAGCATGCTCTTGAATTTTTGTTAAAGATTAACTGTCTGTATAGTTATGACTTTATTTCTGTACTCTCAATTTTATTCCACTGATCTATGTTTTGTTTTTGTTCCAGTACTATCCTGTTTTGATGATGATTGCTTTGTAGTATCGTTGGAAGTTAGGAAATGTGATGCCTCTGTTGTTCTTTATTTCCTCAGGAAAAATTTGCCTTTTGAGACATTTTGTGATTCCAAACGAATGTCAGTATTGACCTTTCAATTTCCTAAAAAAATTCTCTTAATTTTGATGGAAGTTTCATCAAATATATGCCTAGGTTTGGTTAGGATTTCCATATTA
Source organism: Solenodon paradoxus (assembly GCA_004363575.1). Lineage (NCBI taxonomy): Eukaryota > Metazoa > Chordata > Mammalia > Eulipotyphla > Solenodontidae > Solenodon > Solenodon paradoxus. The sequence continues at coordinate 871,707 of RJWH01000116.1, read as the reverse complement.
ATTAATTGTTTCAATTCAGGACCATGAAATAGTCTTCCATCCCTTTGTGTTTTATTGACCTTTTATTAAGGGCTTACAGATTTCATTGTACAAGTCTTTCATCTCCTTTGTTGGTTTTATTCACAGATATTTGTTCTTTTTGGATGCTATTGAGAATGGGATTTCTTCCTTAATTTCTATTTTCTATGCTTCATTTTTTTAATAAAGAAACACTACTTATTTTTAACTATTGAATTTATATCCTGCTGCTTTGTTATACCCATTAATTTTTATCTTGACATCTGCAAATAATGAAAGTTTTATTTCTTCTTTTCCAATTTGGACTCCTCCTGTTTTTCTTACCTTATTGCTATGACAAAGACTTCCAGTACTGTGTTGAATAGTACTAGTGAGAAAGGCAAGAAAATCTTGTTCCAGATCTTAAGAAAAAGACTCACTTTTTCACCATCGAATATGATGTCGGCTATGGGTTTGTCTATATTGCTTTTATTATGTTGAGGTAACTTCCTTCAATTTGCATTTTGGATTGGGTCTTGTCAATGCTTTTTCAGCATCTATTGATATGATTATATTACTTTTCATTTTTTCTTCATTGATGTGGTGTATTACATTGTTTGATTTCAATATGTTGAACTATCCTTGCATACCTGGAATCAATCTCACATGATCAGGTTGTATTATTTCTTTTGTGATGTGCTGTTGAATTTGGTTTGCTAAGATTTTGATGAGTATCTTTGCATCTATAGTGATGCTGGTCTATAGTTTTCTTTTTTGAAGCTGTCTTTTTCTGGTTTGGATATTAGTGTAATATATGACCTTGTGAAATTTTCCTCTTCTTTTGTTTTGTCAAAAAGTTAAGGAGGATGTTGATTAGATCCTCTCCGAATGCTTTGTAGAATTCACTAGTAAAACCATGTGGAATTGGGCTTTTCTTCTGTGGTAGATTTTTGATTACTGGTTTAATTTTTGTGCTTGCAAATGAATTATTCTAATTGACTGTTGCTGATTTAGTTTACTGAGGTTATAGGATTCTAGTAATCTGTCTGTTTTTCATGATTGATGATTTTTTAAATATAATTGCACACAATAATCTCTCATGATACAGAGTAGTATTTCTATGCTGGTAGTTATGATCTCACCAATTTCATTTATGATCTTTTTTATTAGGGTTCTCTGTTTTTCTTTGTGAGTCTAGGTAATGGTCTGTCCATTTTCTTTACATTTCACAAAGATCTGCTTTGATTTTATTCATCTTTGGCACGGTCCATTTGTTTAAAATTTAATTTACTTATTCTATAACTTTTATTATTGCTGTTCTGCTGATTTTTGGTTTTGATTGGTATTCCTGTTCTAGTTTCTTTGGATGTGAGACTAAGGGTCATTCTTCTGGTTTTGCGGGTTTTCTTTTGGCTTTTGAGAGGTATTTGCATGGTTATAAACATTTCTCTCAGGACTGATTTTACCATATCCTACATGTTCTAGTAAGTCTTCTATTCATTTTTATTTGTTTCTAAGTAACCTTTGAATTTCATTTTTAATTTTATTGATGATCCATTAGTTTCAGAAGCCTTTTCTTCAATCTTCACTTCTTTGCTGTTCTTTCAGTTTTCTTTCTCTTGTTCACTTCAGTTTCAGTCCCTTGTGGGCAAATAGTTGCTTTCTATAACTTCAATTGTGCTAAATTTTCTGAGACTCGTTTAGTGTCCCAGTGTATGGTCTATCTTTGAGATTGTTCCCTACAAACTTAGAAGAGTGTGTATTTGTTTTGTTGGGGTAGAATACCTTGCATATGTCTTTTAGTTCCATGTAACCCATTTCTTCATTTAGTGTCTTATTTTTGTGAATGATGTCAGAGTGGTCTGGCTTCATTCTCTTGCATTCCGCTGTCTGGTTTTCCCAACACCATTTGTTGAAGAGACTTCCTTTTTCAATTGAATGCTTTTGACTCCTTTGTCTAGATTAACTGACTGTATGTGAGTGGGTCAGTTTCTAGTGATTCAGTTCTATTCCACTGATCTGTGGCTCTGTTATTATCCCAGTACCATGCCATTTTGATCACTATTGCTGTATAATATCCTTCAAAGTCTGAAAGTGTAATCCCTCCAGATTCATTCTTTTTTCTAATGTTTGTTTTGGTTATTCAGGGTCTTCTATTGTTTCTTACAAATTTTAAGATTTTTTTTCTCTATTTCCTGGAAATAATCCTGTGGGATTTTAATGGGGATTGCATTAAACCTATATATTGCTTTGGATGAGAAGACCATTTTAATGATATCGATTCTTCCCAGCCTCAAGCAAGGGATGTCTTTCCATTTCTTTGTGTCTTCCTCTATTTATTTTAAGAAGGACTTGGAGTTTTCATTGTATAGATCTTTTATTTCCTTTGTTAGGTATATGCCCAGGTATTTCATTTGTTTGACATCTATTTTAAATGGTGTGATTTTTGTGATCTTGTTTTCTTCTATCGTGTGGTTTGCATATACAGTTGCAACAGACTTTTGTGCATTGATTGTACTCTACCACTTTGCTGTATTCATTGAATAGTTCTAGAAGTTTTTTACTAGTTTTTGGGATTTTCAATATACATATGTAATCATGTCATCTGCAAAAAAATGAGTTTTACTTCCTCCTTTCCAATTTGGGCTCTTTTTATTTCCTTTTCTTGCCTAATTACTCTTGGCTAAGACCACCAGTACAATACTAAATAGCAGTGGTGTGAGTGGACAACCTTGCCTTGTTCTTAATCTAGGAGGAAATTTTTTTCAGTTTTTCACCATTGACTGTGATGTTGCCTGCAGGTTTTTCATATATAACTTTATAGTATTGAGGTATGAACCATCTGGAGGGTTTTTATCATAAATGGGTGTTTGATCTTGTAAAAAGGTTACTTTGGCTCTATTGATATGTAGATTTTCTCTTTGCTCTTGTTGATATTGTGTTTGAAATTAATAGATTTATGTATACTGAACCATCCTTGCATCCTTGGGATGAATCTCACTTGCTCATGATGGATGATCTTGCTGATGCATTGTTGAATTCAGTTTGCTAATATTTTGTTGAGAATTTTTGCATCTATGTTCATTAGAGATATTAGTCTGTAATTTTCTTTTTTTGGTGACATCTCTGTCGGCCTTTAGTATCATTGTAATGTTAGACTCATAAAAAGTATTTGGAAGAGTTCCTTGTCTTTGTTTATCTTTTGTCAGAAGGTGGGTTTCCTGAATGCATTGGAAGGTTGTGTTATGTTTTTTAATCCATTCAGTCACTCTGAATTATTTGACTACTGAATTCAGTTCATTAACGTTTAGAGTGATTGTTGATATATAGCTGCTTAGTGTCATTTAATAATTTGTCTTTTGTATGTTGCTCTAGAATGATAACTTGCTCTCTTTCTCTTTTTAGGTCTGATGGGTGTAGTTATTCTTTGATTGATTTCACCTTTTGTTTTCTTCTTTGATTTCTCCCTGAGGATGTATTTTGAGGTTACCCTGAAGTTAGCATTCACACTTCTATGCTTACTACCTAATTTTATTTGAAAGCATGTTAATTTTCCACTCATTCTAGCTATCTACATTTTTGTTTTCCTTTTTTCCTCTCTGTTTTTGATATTTGTTGTCATACTGTTTTTCTGTGTAATTTCTGTATGCTTTATAGAGCATCCTTTAATTTTTTTTTTGCAAGACTGGCTTTGTGGTGATGAACTCCTTTAAGTTTCGCTTGTCAGATAAGGTTTTTATCATTCCTTCAGTTCTCAATGATAATCCTGCCGGATATAATATCTTAGGTTGATACTTCTTTTCTTTCAGCACTTTGAATATATTATGCATTCCCTTCTGACCTGTAGAGTTTCATTTGAGAAGTTCACTGACAATCTTGTGAGGGCTCCTCTGTGTTACATGTTTTTCTCTGTCTGCTTTTCATAGCCTTTCTTTATTTTGTATTTTTTGCATTTGTATTATGATGTGTCTAGGTATATTTCTTTTTTGGGTTTCTTTCATCAGGAACTCTTTGAGCTTCCTGGATCTGGAAGCTTGCTTCATTCATCAAATTGGGGAACTTCTCATTTTTTATTTCTTCAAATATGGTTCTGCCCCCTTTGTCTCTCTTCCTTTGGGACCCCTACAATGCCAACGTTCCTTTTTTATGTCACCCCAGAGGTCTTGAATGCTGTCTTTGATTCTTTGATTTTTCTAAACAAATTTTGCTGGTTTGCTTGATTGAGTTCCTCTGTCCTATTTTCCAGATCACTGAATCTATTGGAAGCTTTATTCATCCTATTGTTGATTCTATTGAGTTCTTTAATTCATTCATCATGTCTCTTACCTGTTTGGTGTCTCTTCTCTTTGCTTCCTGACATTCTCATTTACTGCCTCTACTGATTTAGGGTTCCCATGAGTATGTTAATTGCTGTTACCTTAAATTCCTCTTCAGGTGATTTAAATATGTTTGCTGTATTCTTATTTTCCCCTGGGTTTTTGATTGGATCCATCATATCACATGTATTTCTCTGTGTCTTTGCTCTCTTTGGCATTCTGTTTCTATTTCTGAGAGTTCTGTTTCCCTGGCTTTGTGTAGGTTTGACTTACCCAGGATTGGCAATTAGGCTGCAGTTTTGCCTCTACCCAAACGGTAGTACAAAGGGGCAGTGTTGAGGTTTGGGACTGACTTCTCACTGTAATGCAGGGGGAGGGGCATCCAATGGGCAGGATTTCCAGCGGGCAGATATGCATGGGTAGAATTTTTGCTCAGTAAATCCCAGGCTCTGTCATGAAATGGTTGTGAGAGAGGTTTGATTTGGCTGATTTCCTGTTATGACTGCACTTAGTGCAATTTCACTGCATGAGCTGTAGCTCACCTCCTGGTGCACTAGCTCTCCTTTCACCCCTTCCCAAGTTGGCCCTCCTTGGCTCTGCATCTCAGTCCCACTGCACCTGTCTCTTGCTGCCTCTGCAGCTGGTCTCAAAATCCCTAGCCTCTGCCCCATGGTGTATCCAGAGACCCCTGTGAGCCATCCCTAATCCAAATTTGCAGATTAGCTGAGAACTGCACTGATTGCCCTCACCCACTATTAGTCTTCAGCTGTTATTTCTCCAGCTGAAGTGCCAGTCAATTCTTGGTGTTTGTCTCAGGAAAATAGGTGATTTTGGGGGGTTTTTTGCTTTGTGGGGAGCAAACTGAAAGTGTATCCTATTGAGTCACCATCCAAATGTAGATGTCTTTCCCATTAATTTTCTTTTCTTTTTTCTCCATGCAGTTTTTGATACTGTTATTTCAGTTTTATCTACTTCCCAGCTACATATATCTTTAAGTTTAGCTTTTATGACTATTATATAGATCACCACTGTCTTTACAGATCTATATAGTATTTTATGAGCCATTTCTGATCATATTTATGTTAATATGGATCCCATGATTTCATTTGTCCCATTTGTGGGTTTTTTGTTTTGTTTTGTTTTAGGCATTTCGTTCTGTCTTTGTTTCTACATTTGCTTTCCTGTTAAACACCCTTCTCAGTACTTGTTGGATCTTTGCTTTCTTTTTTTCCCTTTTGTAGGACTACTTTCAGGATTTCTTTAATGGCATGCTTGATGGTGAAAAATCCATTAGCTTTGCTTGTTAATGAAGATGTTTATTTTTCCATCATATTTAAATCTTAATTTTTCAGGGTAGAGCAAATCTTAGCTAGCAGTTTTGTGTTCTAGTTTTTTGAATATTCCATTTCACTTATATTCCTCTGCAAATTTGAGTCAGATTATGGAAATTTCCATGTTTATCTTCAATTCTTTGACTGCATGTTTTATCACTAGAATTTCTACATGGCTTCAATTTCCTTGGAGACTTATTCCCTTTGACCTGGCTCTTCATTTTTTTAGGTATTCCAATTGCCTTTGTGTGACTGTGTGTGCCTCCTGAATCTTATTCATATGTTTATAACTATTATTTGTAACTCTTTCTCTCTTAGGTTGTCCCATTTAATGTCAATGGTATTTTTCTCTGGATTTGTCTGTGCTTTCTCTTTTTGATCATTTGTATTTCTGGAATTGACTTTGATTTTGGCACTGCATTCTTCTGTGTTAGATTTAGCTTTCTTTTTTTTCTTTTACATTAGATTTATTTCTGGTTGCTGATGTTGGTTCCTTGTGTGACTGGTACTTGCCAGTTGTTTTCTGTTGGTGGTGGATTATGTTACCTTTTCCGAATGCCCTCTAGTAGTGGGCCACAAATGCTGCTTCAGTGATGTTTACTGGTTTCTGTATGAATAGAAGGTCATTCTTCTTGTGTGTGTCATTAATTAGAAGCTATCTAATCCAAGAACTGAGCTCATATGAAACCCCTGAGAGTTTTGTTGAGCCTGTAGCTCTCCAGAACAGAGCCTCCCAAGTAGGTCAGTGCACTCTGGTGTACAACGACTGCAGCTTCCTGGGTGATAAGGTCAGTTATGTCTCCCATCTGCTCCTTGCCCATGGAAGAAGATTGCCTTAGGCAACTTTGTGCTCTTTTGAAGAAGGGGGAAATGGATTTCCGCCCCTTCCTGTATGATCCCAGGTAGGTTTCCTGTGCTAGTCTATGCACAGGTTTTGAAATGCCTTGTGCTGATTGGAGCCTTGACTTTCTTTCTCTGTAGCTCCTCACTCACTGAGAAAGTTTAAAGCCTGACACTGTGAACTCCCTTGAGTCCCATGAGAATGGTATTTACCCACTGTAGCTCTCCACTGCAGGGAGTGAAGAGTCTCTTAGATAGGTTTCCTGTACACTCTGTTACACACTGACTAACTTCTTTGGATGATGGGGCCAATTCTCAATCCCCTCAGCTCCTAGACCAGGGAACAATACTGTCTTCAGCACTTGGGTCTAGGCATGTTTTAATATACACTAAAAATGAATTTATGTGAAAGCTAAACTTAAAACTAAGTGGTTGATCCATTTATACAACATAGCTTTGTGAAATATTCTTGGAAGCTCAGCAGAGAGGGCATTTATTCATCCTCCCTAATGGTTTGGTAGTTGGATAATACTCTATGGCAAAAGATTTCAAAATTTCTTCACTTTAAATTATTTTAATAATGTCAGTAATTTTTTCCTAATGCACATTGGATTCTAAACTTTCACATTTATGTAATATTTATAAAGTATAATCTTTAGCACATATATTCTATTTCATCTATTAGATAGCTCAAAACAACTTAATAGTAGTTTTTTCCCCCATATTTTCCAGCAGATGTTACTGTGTTTGGCATGAAAATTAAATTATCACTTGTCATTCTGTGAATTGACTATATTCACAGAGGCACCGTGGGGAGCCTGAGCCACAGTTTGGAAAATGTGGCCGATTGTAAATTGCATCATGTTTAAATTAACATAAAACCTGTTTCTTCAGTTTTTTCAATGTTTCTAAAACCTCTGTAGCAAAAATTTCTGTTCAAACTAGAACAAGATTTTGTATTTGTAACTGAATCCTCACTGATAGAAGGCAATCCTATCATCACATCCTTTGCACATGGGGGAAGAATGCATTTTGCCAAGATAATATTTTTTTACCAAATAGCTCATAGTCACAGAAATAGAATTCTAAGGTAGGCAATCTTCCTCTAGAACAAATAGCAGTAATCACCTTTATATTCTACATCCAACTACTTGGGAGGAAAATGAGACTCAGTGAAGTTTATTAATGCAGTTAAAATCACTCACCTTCAGAGTAGTAGCAATGGGTTTTGAAGTCGGGCATGTATAATTAGGAAATTTATCATTTTATAATATTTTACTATTAATTATCTATTAATAATTGAAAGAATTTTTTCAATTCAAGTCAAAAATGTGCAAACATCCTCCCATGCCAACTACTTCAACGATATTATGCTTCAGTTGCTTGACTTAGTAATAGTCCTCTAGTTCTGCAAAAAATTCCAAAGAAAGGAAAGTATTGCTGGGCTTTTTCATAACTGATATCAAAATGAACACATTAATTTCAAATGAATGATTTGTATATCCTTTGCCTTTATTTTGGATATTTAATACAATGGACTGAAATAGTCAGATTTCTTTATTTGTTGGGAATGTTCTTTTCACAAACTCCATTTATTTTGAACAATAAATAAATGAAATCTTTGCAGTAAATTTCTTCATGAGTAAGAATTACCTAAATTTTGCTTTCAGAATCACAATTTTATATTATCTAAAATCTGATTTCTATTTCATTTGTTAAAATATACTCCTCTAGAAATTTTTCACAATGTGCTATTTTTAATGAATTTACTTGCATCTATGTTTCTAAAACTGTTAGAGGTTTCTTACATATTTTGATTCAAATACTTTTCTCTAAAGTTCATGTTCTAGCAAAACAATAAAAATCACTAATATACAAATGACTAATATGTTGTTGATAATCATTATTCATGGAATCGGCATTTGTGAGGTTCTCTATTAAATAAACTTTAGTTCATAAATCAATATTTGCATCACTTCACTGATATGCATTGAATGGTGAAAATCTGAATGTCCTAAGGCACATATATTCAGCTGCAGTCAGACAGGTGACTCATTGACCTCTTGTTTAATTCTGTCACATTATAAACATCTATTCTTGTTGTGATAGATTTAACATAATGCTCAGCACCTTTGTGTGATATCTGTTCATGAGTTTATTATTTAAAGTGCTATTTCTTGAAGACAACAAAAGGCCCAAACTTCAAGCTATAAGATAAAAATTTATTGATGCAATGTAAATTATGATTGCAGTTAACATTGCTGAGTGGTATACTGAAAAGTTAAGTGACTGGATTCTAAAATTTCCCATCAATAGGGAAACAAAATTCTTTTTGAAGAAGTAACTAGAGGAGATAATAGATATTAACTGAGCTTATTGTAATAATAAATTCACAATATATGAATATTAGTCAGTATGTTATATGCCTTAACTTTATACTGTTCCATGTGTCAATTTTATCTCAATAAAATCAGACAGTTGTTTCTATAAAGGTGTAGGCTTTTTTTGTGTTTGTGGGGAAGAGGTGAGCCCAGGATCATATTTGTTATCTTGTTCCATTTTCTTCTGAATAAAACTGAGTGAAAAAAATCAGGGGAATTTGGGTGATGGGATACAAAAATTCTTTGTCCTATACTTGCAATACTTTATACATCTATAAATACTTCAAATTCAAATTATAAAATGAAGAAAATTTATTCAATGGTTATAGATAAATAAATGAGATTATTAACCAAGCCTAAAAAATGAAAATGTATTTTCCCAAAGCTCTAAGCAGGTTTTTGGAATGCAGGGTGAGCAGTATGGAATGTGGTACACAGTGCAGGCAAGGCCTATAGGTCAGACAGTTCCAGGCTGTTTGTCTCAGAGACCAAAGAGATGACCCTTGTGGGCTGACAGAGGGAAGTATGGAGAGCTGGGATATGAGAAAAGAGTCAGAACTGAAAAATGAGGCACAATCTTAAATCATTCACAATAGCTACAACATTTAAATGTTTGCATCCTGAGGCCAATTGCCAGTTGCCACTCCCAAAGTGAACACCTTTCCAGCATTATTCCCATTGTCAGAAAGATTAGGAAATTATAATAGCTTTAGAATATATGGGAACAGAATGGTGGGAGTTGTGCAATCTTATGAGATAGTTTTTATGAACTGTTGAAAAGATTGATGAAATAGCCCTCCTATGAGGTCAATAGATAGATTAGCTAGCTAGCTAGACAGAGAGAGGTGAAAATCGTCTCTAAGTTTAGTGCTAAGTTGCTGCCTAGTGTTTAAAAGACAAGAGGACTATAATATGACTTTACAGGGAAGCTTAGTTCAAACAAGAATTATTGGGCTGTTGGTAGAGAAGTCAAAGTTAATACATCAAAAAAGGATAGACACACTTACATATGTGACTTTGTTTAAAGTCACCTCAGTATATATGTACATATACATGTATATGTACACATACGCATGGATATGTAAATAAGATTATTTATTGATCGATTGACACAAGTGCTGTGACCAGAGAGTCACAAGAACATGAACTTTTATTTCTCAGAGAAATGATTCATTATGCAATAATCCAGTGTTAATAAGGACTTTGTAGAGCATAATTATCACAAATAATAGGAATCAAAAGTATTAGAATTTACTTTCTTCAATCAGAAGTGCTTATGCTGTTATCGAAACTTGTTGCATTATCAACAAGTTTTATTTATATCTGTCCATTTGCTACCAGTTAGCATGAAAATTGTGAAAGCTTTCAAGTATTAATGTATTGTTAAACAATTCTGACCATAGTGAAAGTTTACTAAGGTTTACTGAATCACTATCAATTTATAAAACTGAACATTTACATAGTAATTACATGTCTGTGGCCTCCTCAAATATAATAAAACACTTTTAGCAGACACAGCAGGAAGATTATATAAATTTAAATCTACAGTGACACTCAATGAAAAGCATAAAATTAAAACACTAAATTATTTTATCTTATAAAGTGTCAATTTTATATAATGTCAATGTCAATTTACTCTGAAGTCATAATTTGAATTCTAATATCTTTTTAAGAAATGTATAATTTCAATTCATTATTTGTTACCATGTATGTTTTACTTGGTTTTGCATCATTTTCCATGTTTATAAACATACCATATAACATTTTACATGAAACAAATTTTTATCATTTTATTTGTTGGAGACATATATGGACTGTATTAGAGTTCTACAGAGAAATAGAACTAATATTATAAAGATACAACTATAGTTGCAGATGTAGATACAGACACACAGATATATAAATATGTGAATAGAAAGACAAAAAGAGATATGAATTGGAGCAGAGAGGAAAAATATTGGCTTGTATTTATATGGAGAGTTTGAGAGAGATTGACTGCCACTGCAACAGAGACTGACAAGTCCCAAAGTCTGCATGAGGCAAGCTAGAGACTCAGGAAGTTAACGATGTTTTTTCCGGTTTGAAAGATGTTGGGCTTGAAAGCCCTGTCAGTGTTTCATTTCCACTCTAAAGACAAGAATGAACATATATTCCAGCTCAAAGGCAGTCAAGCAATGGGTTTCCTCTGATTTTGATAAAAGTAATCCAAGCACTCTATTCAGGCATTCAATTGATTTTATGAGAGCTGTCCACATTCAGGAGAGCATCTGTTTCATTCCCTACAGATTTAATGGTAAAACTTTCAAAAACACCTTCAAAGAGACACAATGCTTCAACATCTGGGTACTATATGGCTCAATGAAGTTGACACTTAAAAGCAACTATGATAATGCCCAAGATACACAGGTAGAATTTTCAAATAATTTATGCACTTCTATTGAGAAGGAATTATTCCAATAAATTTTTAAATATTTGCTAAATAAACTTGTATAAACATTCCAAGTACTATTTTGTAGATAAGTAAACTGAGGCACTTTTAAATTAATAGATTTCATAAAGTAACAACTGGTAGGTTTTAGAATGTAAGGTTTTAGATGTAAACCTATACTACAATCCAAAGTACATAGTAATGTTGCCCTTGCGTCTTACTGAACAAAATTTCTCAAACAACTAAACAGACTTTTTCCTAACATAAACAGGCTGAGATAATTATCATTACTTCCATTACACAAAAGGGAAAACTGAATTTGAGGAAAAAAAAGATTCAGGTATAGAAAATTAGAATTATATTCAAGCCAGAACTAAACTCTGCTTTGTTTTCTCCAACTGTGGAATTATTTTTAAGATTAAAGTGGAAAAAATGGATAAAAACACTTTTTGTTAAGTCATTGTAGTACAAGCTACTCAAAAGATATAAGCAATATACTTAAAATATAATCACATGGATCAGAATTTATAGAATACATTCTTCTGCCTGGTAGCGGGTTATTGATACAACATTCTGTCAGTTCATGTCTTCTGTCATTAAGCAGCAGTGAAATTCATCAACACAAAAACATTATCATACAGGTAATTATTATTCGATAAAGTCACAATGGCTAACAGCAGCATCCTCAGAAACAGGCAACATGTGAGTTTATGTGCTTTACTACTTAATTTACTTAACTCAGGAAGAGAGGATAATATATTTGTGAAACCTCAGGTGAAGTTTAACTTTTGCTAAATTAACTTTTCTACTATTATTCTGTAATGGAAAGTGTGAAAGTAGAATGACATTTATTTACAAACCTTGTATTTGCTTGTCAACTTGATAAATCATGAGGATGTCTATGCACCATGACCTATTTAAGTATCGCTTGTATAAAGTTCCATTTCCATCTAATAAATAGAAACTGACAAAAAGAGAACTTTAAATGGTCTTGCACTACCTACTATTTTTATAATGTGCAAATAAATACGTCTCAACTTGTAGCTAAGTTCGAATCCTATAGAAATCAGGTCTCATATAACTTTGGTGATATTGTGAGTAGTTCCATTGTTATGACTTCCAAACCTATGCTAGACATAATGAAATGATTCATTTGCATAACAATAGGTACATATTTAGTTTCATTAGTTTAATTTTAAAATTTGAGATAAGAAGTTCTAAAATCCTAGAAAGATATTTCATATGCACACCTGCACTCTTTTGCTTCCCCAACAAATGTGTTTAAATGGACTTCTTCCTACAGTCTTCAACAGAATTCCTAAGTAGCAAGTTTACAAATTGATCTCACTGAAGAACATTATTATACCAACAATTTAATTGTGTATGTTTTTTGTGATCTTATTCTCTCAGTCACACAGCTTTGAAAACTCTGTCTTTGACACTTCCTTCTACGTTGTCCCATTTTAACTCAATTGACCTTACAATTTTTGCTCAAAGGATACCATTAAGAGCTGATCTTTGTCATATTTGTGCATTTCTTGAATACTGAAACCACTAAATAAGAGTGGGTCACCTGAAATACAATAGGCTTGAAATTTAGGCAAATCATTTTTGCCTTTGGTCTTCCCCTTATCCGTTGAGATGCTCACTCAGTCTTGGTTCCCTTATTTTTTAACTCATCTTTTGGATCAGATTTGATTGCTGCATGACATCCTCTCTCAATTGAGTTCATGTTACATGGAATTAAAATACCAAAGAAAAACAACATGAATGCTTTTCAAAATTACAACATATTATAAAACCATAAACTTTGGAAATTATTTCTGATATATTGGAAATAGGAGTGACTTTGTCTCAAACAGAAAATGATTGAATATTGAGTTTAAAATGAACACTTAAAATACCTTTCTGTTCTCTCTGAAAAATAGAAGCCATCAGTAGGCACTGTTCCCTTGCCTTAAATAATCCCCAGGTAGCTAAGTTTTCCCTGCTTGAATACACCCAAAACACGTGAGTGTAGGGCTGCCATAGAAAATTAGGCTTGCTAGCTACAGATAACAAAACTAGCCAAGGGTCCCAGCAGCTGATGTCTGAACTTCATAAAAGCCAGGCTTCACAAAGGAGATTTCTCAATGGCTGGCCATGGCTAAAATAGTTAAGACTGTTCCTAGAAACCACAGAATGTGTCTGAATTTGTCACTAATCCTGTTGGAGGATTGAGCTAAACATTCTTTTGATTTTAAAGTAGACTATATCCTTCCTGTGGGATCAGATTTGCACGCTGTATTATGACTCTCCTAGCTTTCCTCTAGATTATCTTCCCATTTTCTTTCCCACATGGTTCCTTTCATAAAATAAGTGTACATTTTATGCTGTCTTGACATCTTCTCAGAGGACCCAAATGAACATGAGATATAAAGAATACCTCAAAAACTACTTACTGCTTATGCTCTATGAAATTATTAGCTGCTGCTGCAATATCATAGCCATTTTTATCTAAATGATTAGAGTATCATCATAATAAAATGAAGCAGCATAGTTTCCTGTGTCTAATAAATCCTCAAATATACTGTTTATACATTGAAACTATATATACCACATAAAGTGACACAATTCCATCATTTTGTATAAAAAAGTGTTCAAAGATATTAAGTAAATGGTCATATATAACACAAATAATAAATGGGAAGTTAGGGATTCAACTCTAACCCGCCTGATTCAAAAGGGGAATAACTGAGATCTGTGAGATACTCCCTTCAAGATATAACCTGACATTGCATCGTATAATGCTACTTAAAGCTTATTTCCAGCTTTATGCAATGCCTCCATGGCTCCATTACTCCTCTATCTTATACTGTTTAAGATACAACATTGCCACAGACTTCACAAATGGCAAGATTTCAGTAAGTTCAATCAATATGTAGCTAATGGACAATTTGACTTTCTAAAACTTACAGATATTCAAATATTACTCAGCTCAAAAGGATTCTGGCTGTATATATACATATGTAATTTTTTAAATCAGCCTTTCAGCATGCTGTAAATCGCAAGCTTGATAGTAACTGCCCAGAATCCTTGAAAACTGTAGACATCAAGGAGGTAAATAATTTGACGGAAGTTCGTAAGAATGTCTACTGTTCTTCAGTTAGGGAACTTAAAATAACTTCATTTCTAATCACAAAATTATATGTTCATATGTAGCATTTTTTCCATTTTGAACATGCTGTATTTTAAATGTATTTATTCTATATGTGAGTATATTTTATATAAAATTAAAATACTACTAATTATTTGTAAAAATTTTGTTTGCAGCTTAAATAGGTCGAATTAGAATACTGACAAAATGTTGATGTACCAACAGCATTCTTATTTCTAGTCACAATTAAACAGGTATTTTTCTTTTTTTAAGTAGCTGGCAAAATATTTCTCGATTTTAATGATATCATGAGGAAGACTATAAGAGCAAAAACAAATTTCTAGAGTATATATTCTAACACAGGGAACTGATTTGCATGAATTAAAAAAAAGATCGACACTTTATCAATGTGTGCTTTTTAGAATTATGAATTTTCATTTTGTTTATTGCTATGAAAACTATTTGCATCATCATGATATGAGTGAATCAGAGAAACACAAGAGTATTCAAAGTTGTCATATTTATAGCACAAGAAAACTTGGAGCTCATTCAAATGACAATCTAATCACATTGTTTACAAAGCCAGAAATATGTTATTAAGTACCAGGTTTATGGAATCAGAAGAGAGGTTAATGCATTTTCTCAGTTTAAAGAAGTTTAATCATGGTTCATTAAGTTTATTGTAAGTTTAAACTGAAATCCTAAACTTACAAATAGTCATTAATGCAATAAACTGAAATTATTGTATCACATTCATTTCATTCCTTTCACCAATTTTTGTTGAGCACCTATTTGAGCAGGACATTTTCTGGTTCCTTGAAACTTGGCTTGTGAGATGAAGGATCTAGTGAGTGAAGTAAGACATGTATACAAATAAATATATATAACAAATTTATGACTATATCATAAGGAGGATTCTGGCAAAAATGACTGCTTGATTGGCTCTAAATTTTGTTTCCCAAAATTCATAAAATCCCATTTTTTGTTTTTAAAACAATTCAAAATGAAACATGAACAAAATTTAGTAACTGAAAGGAATACAGACATCTCCCTTGATATAGTACAATTAAGAGTGGCTCTTACTATATTTAATTCCTAGATCAAATCCTTATTCTGTGGCACATAATTTGTCTCTGTTTTCTTAAATGTCCTTAGGATTCCAGAAAGAAATTTGTAGAATTGTTGTTGCTAAGAACTACTTGAATGTTTATGTGATCACCATTGAACCTATCCAGTTTAAAAATAATAAAATTATTTCAAGTGCTATTTGCTATATAAATTATTCTTAACGAGAAAATTTTTCTACATTTAAGCTGAGGTATTACTTATTTAAAAATATAAAGTACCATAGTAAGAAAATTTTACTTTCAGATTAAAGTCCTCATCAATAAATTAAATAGAATATAAAAAGACAATTTTTGAGGTAACTAACAGCATTTTTACCTACATGCCATAGATAATTCAAAGGTATTATTATTAATAAACACTATTTCACTAAATAGAGTGACTTGCTTCTCTTAGATCTATGCTAATTAGCCTGACAATATATTGAAAAATTATTATGCATGAATGCAATGGAAGGATTTCCTTTTAATGAAAAAATGTTTAACGATGAGATCTGTAAAGTATGAATCAAATTCTTATAACTATGGAGGGAAAGACCAAAAAAAAAAAACACTTTCACAAATATAAGTACTACTTTTGTCACAAAGGGAAATTCTACTAGGAAAATTATTCTTAAGCATTTGATTGCATTCAAAACTAATATTTGACAATAATTTTTATAATCACAGAATATACGAAGGTGAGTAAGCAGGAAGAAAGAGGCAGAAGAAGGACGTTGTTTAATTTAGTTGTTCATGTTGGCTGTTCCCCCAGCTCTGGGTCTTAAACCTGGGACTTTGGGACTGCTCCTAGGTGTACTAGACCATTAGGCCACCAGAGTATGACCCTTTTTATCTTTTTTTTTCAAAGAAAGGTGCAGGCAGAAATGAAGGTGAGTAGGCAGGTAGAGAGGAAGAGAGAAGAAAAAACATTTTTTTTCTTTTCTTTTCTTTTAATTGTTCACACTGGTATTTTCCCCCTAGACCAGAAACTTGAACCCAGGGATGTGTGGCCTGCAGTACTTCAGAGGTGATTTACCTAACCACTACTACAGGAGGGTACACCACAATTGCTTTTCATTGGAAATAAATTCTAGAGTATTGGAAAAATCTCATTTAAGATGAAAGACACACTCATATTTTAATTCTACTGAATTTTAATATGTTAGTATCAGTTTTAGTTTTTGAACAGAAAAATGTCTTCATCACCATCAATATAGTATACTGGGAGGAACTTCACTGGATAAATTATTTTTAAAACATTTCGTATTTAATTAAACTCATATTTCTTCCAGAAGCAAATTCTTCAGTAAATTTGCTGCATCTGTATATTTGGTTTACCAGACATTCATGAAAAGATAGATTTCTGACAAATCTCTCTAAGACATCTCTCAGCGATATTTACTCTGTTGTAACCCTATTCCCTTGAAGATGGGTTGGTTTAATGGCTTGCTTCGAATAAAGAAAATACAGTAAAGATAATGGGATATTGTTTCCATGTTTAGACTATAAGAATGTGACTTTCATCTTGCCAGCATAGTCTCTCCCTCACTGGATTTGATGAAACAAGGAGATGGCCAGAATCAAGAAAATGAGTATGGCATTCAACCAACACTTCTCAGTCCAACAGTTTTCAAGGGACTGAATTTTTTCCAAATTAGTGAACTTGCAAGCAGATTCTTTTTCAGTTGACCATTCAAACTTCAGCCATGGCTCATACCTTGATTTAATCCTTGAGAGATACGCTGAAGAAATAAATCTGGTTAAGCTGTGCCCAGATGCCTGTGCCATAGAAACTTAAAACAATGTATTTTATGTTAAATCTCTACACCTGTGATAATATTTTGCACAGAAATTGATACCTATCAATTCTTTTAGCAAGACTTCTATGTAGTGTAGTTTGGCATCTATGGAAATCTAAATAATGATTTCTTTTTTCACTCACGAACCTTCAAAAAATTTTTAATGGAATGACAATTTCCATATCATACACACATATTTGTATCACATATATATATTTATACACACACTATTAAAGTGATGTTGTTTAAGTGCACTCTGGTGTCCTAGTGGTTTCTTTGGCCACTGTAGTCTACAAATATCCCAAGATCTCTGGTTCAAGACCCAGGGCTCTGAGGAAATTACCAAGATGAACAACTAAATAAACTAAAGTGCATCTTCTTTCTCTCTCTTCCTGCCTGACTGCCTACTAATTTTCATATCTATTTTTACTTTTTCTTAAAATATATATATATATATGTATATATAATAGCAATACTAATTTTGTGTTTTTCCTTGCTATTTAACCTATATTACACTGATGATATTTGCTAAAGATTATATAATTTTAAACCATTTTTATGATTATTTTGCTGGCGCTTTTAGTAGAGAATTAATCTCAGAGAGACTGACAGTAAGGAAAGGAAGAAGGAATTTTAAAGCAATGCCATCACTTGTATATGGTTGCATTAAACTTTCATATCAAATGATGCTATATACTTGAGATAATTTTATCAAACTTTACTAATAAATTCCAAAAAGTTACTCTCTCACAATATATTTAAATTCAAATTATCTTCAATGACTTAGAAATTTATGAGTTTTATGAATAAATGCTCCTTTAATAAAGAATCAAGTTCAAAAATACTAATTCATGGGGTGGTTCATAATGAATTTTATGAATGTTCAGTATACATGCTTACTAGGTTATCAGTTATCACTGTTATATTATGAAATTTGTCATAACAATACATAGAAAATCTAGCTTTCTAATGTTTTCTTTATGATTTTACTCCTTGATTTGTTATATTAAGATATTTTTAAATGATATGGTGTTTTGATTTCTCATACATATTTAAATATTATATTCAAGTGTGAAGAAATACAAAAAGTTCAGGAAGAGGGGTTTGGGAAAGAGAGGTAATCACTATTAATATACATTTAAAACAAAACAAAACAAAAACAGTGTTGTTTCAGCCAAGGTTTTTCCATATCTTGTTAGTTGCAACGAAGAAATTAATGTGTTGATTTACAGTTTAGAACAAACTCCTTTATCTGGCAAACTACTCCAGAATATTTTGCAGTCATTACATGACCATCAGGATATACTCCTGAACACACTGACAGGTATGTTTTCAGTTTAATCCTTTATAGTTTTATAAATATTGGGGTTACTTTCCTCTGTTGGTAATAAAGCTAAAAAATAATTATCATATCACCATCACACTTAAACCTCTTATACTATAGGCTTTACTATGTCAGTAATAGCTGTACTTTTATCCAGTAAGTTAATCTTCCTATTACTAACCAGAACCTAAATATAGCACTCATCAAATATTTCCATAACAGAAAAAGTGATAAAGTTTTTACTAATATCTTAGAAATTTTATATGTGTGCATTAGCTTATTAAACCCTGATGTACCATTTATCAGAATCCAGGAAATATTCATGTTTACATATGAAATACTGAGCATTTGTTCCTATGGATTTTAAATTCAACACTTTTTCAATAAATTATTTTAGTTTTTGAACTCATGTTCTCTATGTAATGTATTTGAGTTTTAATGGCTTTATTCCTTCATTAGCCAGACCATCACTAGTACATTGTGATTTTAACACTTGACTATCAACTATGTGTAAAAATGCTGTTCAATGGTAAGCAACAATGTTCATATCTCTCAATAAAATTTGTAAACTATTTGGTTTATTTTGAGGGAAGTAGTTACATAATTAATATTTGATCTAATCATCTTATATTTTTCAAAGATATAATGTATCTTGACCAAAAATTTAATAATAATATAAATGAAAGATATTTAATAATATGTAAATTACAGTTAAAAAGAGATTTTTTTATTGCTTCTTTAGGTGGTGCTTTCATAAAAATATAAATTTAGAATTTTACTTAACTAAATTTCAAGAGATTTTTGTTGCATAATTTATTTAAAATATAATTTACTTAAAATTTAAAATCATAAGAAGAGCTAATAAAAATGAAATACATATTTTCAGATTTTGATAGTTTTGAGTTATATAGTTAACAAATTACTATATTGCACACTGAAAGTTTTTCCTGTTGCTTATGTCTAATATGTATCTTGAATCCTATCCAACACAGTACATTATAACACAAGTGCACCATCCCGGCTGGTCTATAATTTGTTCGTTGAGATGCATCCTCTCATCCAAGCATGACTATCACAACAACGTCAGATTGCCATAAAAGTTTGCAGTAATTCCTCTCAAAGCCTAAATCTATGTTTCTACAGAGTGATAACTGTATTTAGAACACACTTGAGTGCCAATAATTGGAAAAATAACAGCTATATTAATGTTTATACATATCAATAGCTAAAATTTTATAAAATAACTAAGAATACATTAGAAAAATTATGTAATTGTTTTTCGATAAGATTTATGACCAAATTTCCAACAGGGTAATTTCATTTGCTGGATAATTAAAAAAATATTTAATATGAGAATACTCAAAGCCTTAAGATATCTGAACAAAAATACAAGCTTTAGTCAGAATATTTTTTCTCCAATATTCTTTAGGTAGGTAATAATAGGAAAATTAAGGCAAAGACAAAAAAATGAAGCAAAGCCTAATGATTAAGTGCAATGATAAATTTCCAACCTATTATTTTATTTGCTTGTAGGCAGTATGCCCAAACATGCATATCTGAATTCTGTTTATTGTTAAAATGTAGTGCCTAAGCTGATTTTTTTTTTCATTTCAGTTGTCTATTTCTAATCATGTCTATCTATCTTTCTATTTAATCATCTCTCTCTCTCTCTCTCTCTACGGCTATATATACTTTAAAAAAATGTCTATATCTGTCTGTAACCGTAAGTTATAATTTAGCTTTACAGATAAGATCACAGAAACCTAAGAGGGAATCATAAAATTAAAATGTTCATGCAACCACCAGCATGACTAGTGCTATATGGGCTAATATCTTTAGGAGATGGATAACATATAAGAAGTATGTGAGATACTTTAGATATCATCACTATTAAGTAGTTATATAATACAGTATCCACTGAACAGGTTACTAGTCATACCAACATATATAATAGTATCTTTGAATACTAGAGACTGCACTTCATCCATAAGGGAGCTGAATCCAGGGTTCTATTTTCTACATCTGTGTTTTTGTCAGATCCCTAAGTCATTTATTCTATTTAAACTTTATTTACATTTAAAAAGAGAATATTTACATCAATAAATATTAACAGTGATAAAATGATATAATTTATTTTAAAAGTGTTTTTGAAATGTCTTTAAGATAGCAAATTGTAAAAAAACAAAACAAAAAAATCCCATATTCTTAGCCTGAGGAAACTTAAAGAATAATTAGTGGTGAATGTCAAATTTAGAAGATACAAGTAAATAAAATATAATAGTAATCTCTGCCCTGTTTGCTTCGACTCTGTATCAGCTCTCCAGAATCTATCATTGTTTTTGTTTTAGTTTAATCTTGCCTTGAGAAGTAATGTTTACCAAAAAAATAAAACAAACAAAAACATCCCCTCCCCAACCATTCTAGAAAGAACTTAGCTCAAGAAGTTTAGATTCAAGGACCAGTGTCCCAAAGTGCTTGTCTAAATTCTCCTTGACTCCATATCTTGGTTAGACTCTGAATCCCTATCTTATTCCGACACTTCTTGTGCTTACTCAAGAATTAAGTCCAGAAGCATGTCCTGTAATAAAATTTTTAAGAGCTTCTTCAAAACTAAGACTCTGAATTCAAGTTTTTCTGGTTAGAGTAGAATTATTCTGTGTAATTTCTGATAGTTTGTTTCCTAGCAATCAGGAATGTCCCACACATGCCTACTAAAAATATTGAGATTTTTTTCAATTAAAGACATATATCCCTAACCAAGATACAAAGTCTTCGTATCTATCCAATCACAATATTCCTGATATCCCTGTCTTCTCTAACTGACTGGATGTAGATTTTAACACTTCCATTACACTTTCTTAAATAGGCACTTTGTGTTTCACTGAACTTTCTCATTTATCTACTGTTGAGACATATGCCCCCACCAAAACTTGACTTCAAATAACAATCATTTGTTTCTCATGTTTCATGTTGGCTGTGCTCAATCTGAGATCACTCACGTCTTAACTAGGGACTGGGGCACGGTAGGTACAGCTAGGATTGTTGAGCCTCTTATTTTTATTATTATTTTTTTTAATGTTCAGCTTCGTCACAGCATGTTAGTTGAATGCTTTAGAGTTATAAAAATTTTTCAGCAGTCTAATGCATAAAACAAGTCCCCAAATCTCCCAATGCATTTCCTGTTGGGAAGAGCAACAAATTACAGGGAAATGAGGACATTTTTATGGTCAATTTTGAAAACAGTCTACCACACACTCTCAATACAATTGCTATACTCAAATCATGTTTTTGCCAGTTGATTTGCTACCTCACATTTTACCCAAATCTATGAAAATCTAAATAAAGCAAACGTGTGATTCATCTTAGCCCTAAGATGAGAATCTAATTCAAGTGGGATATTACTTCTTATACAAGTAGGAAAAAATAATGAGAGAGACTCAGTTTAAATCAATGAGAGAATTTATAAACATCAAATTCAGAAGGACACGAATAGACTCTTTCAACTTAAGGCACAGCCTGATACTTGATATCAATAACAAATGAAATGGAGGCCATTATTATAAGTAGAATTTTAGAGTCTTAGAATCTTACGTTAGCAGTTGCATTCATCAGTTCAAAAATTTGTGTACATATTCGGATAATTGAAAAATATGGAGCCAAGGTAGTGAAATTTCCACCCAAATTTCCTGTCCAAATTATCTGGTTTTCTCAAAGTTATTGCACAAATCTGTTTATCTTTATATCCACTAGAGTTTCAGATGTAATTGCTCAATAAATGTAGTATCATATTGGATTATCAGACAAAAATACAAATTTAATACCACAGTAATTTGTTCCAAAAAACATTTATGATAGTGTTAATCTATCAAATGATTATTTTTAATACACTAAAGTGTCTGTATAGCTGACTTAAAAATCATTTTACTTCAATATTTTATATTGACTTAGTTACTTTTAAAATAGTATATTTTATATATTAATTTAATTTAATTTAATTTTTTAATCAAAATGTGCAGGCAGGAATAAAGCTTAGTAGGCAGGTGGGCAGGAAGAGAAAGGAAAGGAAGTACCTTTATTTTATTTTTATTTAATTTTTCACACAGATTCTTTCCCCCTGGACCTAGGACTCAAACCAGGGTTATGTGGCTTGGGCTTCATTGCAGGTTATTTATCTAACTGCTACTCTACCAGGGTGCACCAAAATGTAATATTCTTTTAAACAATTAATTTGGAAGTAGATTACATCGCTGCAGTTATAATCATAGCAACTAAAATACTTATTTATGCAAAATATATCATATTTTGAACCTTAAGTATGTTGTATTGATAGATTAGATTTCCATATTCACACACTGGTAAAGTCAATATTTTTACTCAGGATGATAGTTTTCTAAATGGTTTAATCTTTCTATACAATTCAAGTTGGTAAAATAGAATTCTTCATATTATCCTGCAAAAACTCATCTTTTTGGAACATCCGGTGGGTCTTGATTTGAGCTGTAATGCATACAAATTTAAAATTCTGGAGGAAAAATGTCTTAAGCTTCAACAAGAACATAAGTCCTCTCCAGTCTCTCTGTATTTGTAGAATCCCAAGAAATACCACTTACCAGAATGAAGCTATTTTTCTTTCAATCATGTTTTAACCCTCTCACATCTTTTTCTCAAGGACCTATAATTGACTTTTTTTTTTTTTTTAGAGGAACCTCCCTTTTTATGATCCTGACACAGTACTTTGGATAACAGGATCATGATGAATAGCCTGATCAACAATGCTATTTGGAGTATCTCTCTGGAACAGAAACTGGTTCCTGATGTTTCTAGTTGGTGTCTAATAAGTTTGTATAGAAGGAAGTCTGGGTCAAGCTTGTACAAAGACAATTTAAACCAAAGAATAAAGCAGATAAATTTAGAGAAGCAGAGAAAGAAATCTTACAACTTGAGATAAGGTGGAATAATGAGAGGAATAAGAACACTGTGAGGGAGTTCTAGAACAAGATTAAGGGTGAGAAAAGAGAAAAATATCAACAATCCCTCATGACTTGCTGTTTCTGAAGTCTGCCTTTTGAAAAAACTCACTGTGAATGACAAAAACAAGTCTCATATCATATTACTCCAGTGAATCCCTCTAACTTTTACTTAGCTTGCTTTGTACTTTTTTTTGAAACTGAAGGAGAAAAAATTATAGTATAAGTTAGATTCACTTCTCCCAAAGTCAAAAAGCACATGAGTTATATAATTTCGGAAATACAAATTTTATTTACACTTAGAAAAATGCACACTATATTTTGGAACAGATTATATTAACTTTTTTTACCTAAAATGTTTATTTTATATTTTCCAATTGACATGAGAAAACATTTATGCAGATCTGGCTTCCTCACATGTAATCTGGTAATTATAACACCTTAACACAAAATCTGCAATAAATTACAAAAAGCAATTTTCACAATAATTGGAAAATGCTCATGCATATTTATTACTTTAAATTCTTCAAAGCTGAATCTTTTCACATTTCCCCACTTCTTGAAAACTATGAAAATTTGAAGGATAAAAAGAAAAAACAGTGAGCATACCAAAAGTTTACTGGTGATATAAACACTCTTATTTTTCTCCTAGCACTTCATTTTCAGTCTTTTTCCACAGAAGCAATCAACTGACATATATAATATTCCAATACATTCTACACCCTGAAAAGCTAGCATGTTTTATATTAAACTGTGCCAAATTTTCACAAGCATCATATTTTTAAAAACATCATTGAAAATAATTTCTAGGAAGTAGTCCACTCATAAAAATTGTGTTAGATTAAAACTACAAAATAAGTAGGGGAAACAGATTTGTGTTTTGAGAATATTTTCAAGTTCATTTAAAAAAATCACCAGTTATTTAATTCCTTATTTGCTAACATTTGTAGTGAAAAGCGCTGAAGATTACATAAAAAATGAATGTATAAGATCAGGTAATTATATTAGAAATAAACTACTTTTTCAATCATTATAATAAAATCAGTTATACTTTTAGCTGAAATTTTGAATCAGTTCTATATGACAATATGACTCGAATAAAGCATTTCTTCAAATTAGGCAAAGAAAATCCTCACTGATCAAATCCACATGCTTCTCCAGTATCATTGACTGCTGTTCTCTGTCTTAAATTTCACATCCTGGCTGTATAGAACTGCTTAGAGTTCTCTATACACATCACCTGCTGTTTCAGATCTGCACCTGTTCTCATAATGTCCTCTTTCTCAAGACATTCACCCCAAAGTCGTTAAAACATTTCCAAACACTTCCATAGCATGCTAAATAATGTACTTTTCCTCTGTTCTTCTACAATGTTCCTTACTTAGATTTTTCACATTAGAAATATATAATAATCTCAATATTATTTAATAATTATTAGTATTATTTAATTTATTATTTAACTTGATTTAGCCTGAATATCTGAAATAATTGTGAAGATATGATTATTTCTACTGAGTGGTAAAAGTCTATGTAAGTCTCTGAGCTTTTATTTACCCCTGTTATGATTCCACAGAAAAATTGCCACTTCTCTGCTGTATTCCTGGCATAGGTAATGGTTTTCGTTACCCCAAGTCTGCTTCCAGTTGAAGGAGGTATAGAAATGGCTTTACTCTTGCTACTTCCCCTGAGAGTAATCACAGTAGACAGCATTTCCCTTCCTGAGCTTTCTCTCACCATCTAAGTTTTCTAGGAATGGTTAACTTAGATGTATTGTGATTCTTCACTCTAAACTTGCTCCAAAACACTTCCTAATAGGCCTGCTTTCAGTGAGTACCAAGGCAATAATCACAGACGTTGCCTCTGATGTTAATTTTATGGTGACCCCATGTATGTGGTTTTTACTCATAAATATTAATATTCAGTTTAATGCTAAATTGTTGCATTGTCATCAAAAACCTTACATTTTTATAATGAAAAGTAAAAAAGGTAAGGGTTTTCTTTACATGCTAAATCCTAGTGGAGGATAATCAAAGTCAATTTGAATTATAGAACAAAATACATCTCTTAGGTTTTTCTTTAAAAAAGAATGCCAGCACTGCCACTATTCACTACCAGACTATGCTGACATCCATACACTATTTGGAGTAATAACTAATCACTTAAAAGTTTCAACTTTATTTGCCTATTCAAAAGGCCTCAGAGTAACAACTCCCTAATGTTTTCCCAATTGACAAATGCTACAACTTAAGGAAGATGCATTTCTTTGAAGCCATTGTGAAGCAGTGCAATAGGGATAAGAAAGAAAGGAGCAAGCTAACATGCCCATTTCGTAATTTCCCTGAAAAAATGTGCTCTTGTAACTACTCTGTTGACCACATTAAAGGACTGGTCAGTCAGGTCATGTCCTGGAGAATAAAAAAGCATAATCAGAAAAGAAACTAGATGATCCAGTGTAGATATTTTGTGATGCTTGCTTTCAGAAATAGTGTCACATAGATTCTGAATAGGTATTTTAATATCCCAATTGGGGTGGTCAACGAAATCTCCAGCAATTTTGTGAAAACGTATCTTATGGACTCACACATTTATTTTCCTAAGTGTATGGTGAAATTTCAAAACACTTTAGAGTTACTTGGGACAAGAACGCACAGAGTATCACATTGTCCTATGTAATAGTCATCAAAGTACTGTCCCTCACTTTGGATTTATTGAATACTTCCTTATTATTTGATTGGGAGCATAAAATTTTGAGAAGAATTACTTTCTTATATATCATGGGTTCATGATGGTAATATGACATAACTGGTGATATAATTTTGATTTTTTGTACACTAATAGACATCCTCTGTGAAAAATTTTAAAAATATATAATTTTCCATGCCTTATACTGCTCATTATAATCAAATCAAAGCAAGTTTATTGTCAAGAGAAAATTAAGTTCAGCCCCCTCTAAGGAGTATCAAACAATTTGTAGAGCTATGCTAAATACATTAATAATTAATATATATTTGAAAGGAGATCATTTTCAGCTCTGAAAACATATTCTTGTTCCTTAATTTTTTTTATGTTAATTTTAGCTTTAATCAATGGAATTGCCTTGAAGCAATTGTTACTATCTTTTTATAATGGATGTTTTAATATACTTCATTCATTCTCATTTATTAATCAGAATTATTCTGTAAGAAAGATTTGTCCTGTCACATTTTTGTTTTTTTGTTTATATCACAGGAATTAAATGGCATTAATTTTATTCTTCAAATTAAAACCCAGTACTATACTATGATTCATTCAAATCATTGCTACTTAAGAAGTGGCAGCTTTTTAAAGTTGACTTTTATATCCTTTTCACTTGACACCATTTGTGTTTGCTTGTTTGTTTTGCCCTTACATAATTCTGGTGGAACTAAATGTTCTGACCTCAGGTTATATTTCCTATTCCTCAATCCTAGAATCAGGATTATTTTAATTTCTGAAAGATAACATTAGAACAAATATTGGGGTACCATATGTGATGATAGCTATTGAGTTGTCATAATTTTATGTATCTTTGAAGATATAAATTTAGAAAAATATTTATATAATATATATATTTCCTAGCCTTGCCTATTCTAAATAGGGTCTCACACTACACATATATATATATATCCATACATATATATGCATATATAAATATAATGTGTATACATATATCTATATTAGTTTCTATCAACTATCATCTGTCTTATCTGACTCTTCTCCATCAATACAATGTTCATCAAAGCTTCTTATCTTGATCACTGTAACTTTTTTCTCTGACAATGAGAGATTTAACTTTCATTACCTATATATTCATTTTTATTTAATCTCATTTAAATATGAAATAATATTCAATTATAAACCTGTTCCACAAGAAACAAACTTTCCACTATAAGTATCTATGCACAGTTTTTTATTTTTACTGAAGCTAGTCAGGGCACTCTTTTCCTAAGTTAATCACCATACATAACAGTTTCATACAACTACATTTCTTTATTGCAACCCCTTTATTGTCAAAGCAAATCCTCATTACCAAGCTTAGTACAATGACTAATATGTTTTTAGCCCAAGTTTTCTCTTTTTTAGAAAGTAATATAAATGGGATGACACAACATATAGTGTTGTGTGTCTGTTTTCGTGTGCTTAGCAAAATGCATTCAGGATCACAGATAATGTTGTATGAATTAATAATTAGTTACTGTCTCTTGTTAAGTTTCTTTTCATTATCTGGGTTATATTAATGGAGTTTTATATTTCTCTTTTATGGAGCATATTTGTCATCACTGGATATTATAAATATGGTGAATCATATTGGTTCATTTTGAGTGTTAACCAACTCTGAATTCTTATGGCTTATCCCACTTGCTCATGATGTCCATGCTGTCTTGTTTATACATATGTGTGTGTGTGTGTATGCACTTATATACGCTGCATATATGTTGCATATATATAGTATATCTATCTACCTATCCTTCCATAGATCCACAGATACATCCATTTGTCATCTATACATCCAATATGTAAACAATAATCACTAAAACATTTAGGAAGAATAAAACAGCAGTTACAAGAAGGGAAGAAAGAATGACGGAGTGTAAATTGGGTAAAAGAGGTCCATTTCATGGTATGGATTGAAACTAGACCTTTGGTGACAAGTATAATGTAGTATATATAGAGACTGATATGTAAGTCTGCATATCTGAAAAAAAATATGTTATGAACCAATGTTACTTTAATACAAACTATATAAAAACAAAAGATGCCACATATGTGGCATGTAACAAATATGAAAGTAGGTAAAGTATAAGACAGCAAAAATACTCACAGAATAAGATGAAATTTAATCTTTAAAATGAAGGAAAGTGTAGAAGTTCCTACTGATATCACTCAATTAAATATAACCGAACCTTTTTTTTTAATTTTTTAATTTCTTATTAGGTGATATACTGTATGACTTAGGGCTCTAGCATTATACTAGTGAGTCACTGAAGAATTATTTCATGTTACCCTTCCATATCATTTTCCTATTCCATATTTGGCTACTAGTTTTTCCAAGCGATAAAACCAATAAGCAGTAATTGGTTTCCTTTGGAGTTCATAACTTTATTCCCAGTGCATGTTGTAACATAAATTTTGGCTTGCTCACTCTGGAGTTAGCATTATTTTCTCAAGATTTCTAGACTATTATTAACTTTGTTAAATTAAGAAACATTTTGCCTCTGGGATAGCATTTGGTACATTGGAGCAGTCATTCTCTATTAAACTAATGATGCACACTAAATGGCAAGCTGATGACCTGAAAGAGTAAATGCATCTCCTTAAGAACAGGACTTGTAACTAGGGAGAAACTTGGACATTAGAAAAAAATAGTGGTTCATTAATGCTTAAGTATCAACCACATAGTCAATATTCTAGAACTCAGAAATTCTCTTTAGTCATTTGTTACTATATTATTAATATTCATTTAAACATTGATAAGACACATGTTGTCAGCTAATTAAAAGTGTTTTTGCTAAGTAGATATATCAGAAACAGTAAATATCCAGTTTATTCCTGTCACTTGTTTAGCTTATGGGCTGATACATCAGCATTACATTTAATGAAAGCCATATTTAGTATTAATGGGAAGAAGTTCTGTCTATAAACATTAATTGGTTTTACAGTCTCCCTTTTCCCTTCAAAATTTCTCTGTATAAGTGAAGGTCATTTTTGATGACTTTGAAAGTTATACTAATGCTCGTTTTATTTGAAATTTGCAGTTAAATTTTATGAAACTGTGAATAATATGTATTTCTTACTGAAGTTAGAAGTTTTTGTCTTAACTTCTCAGTTACTAAGTTAAACTAAAAGGTTTGTAATAACACAAATTTTTTGATTTTCCCTTTGTGCCAAAGCTATTTATTCATTATAAACCTTTTCACAGTGAAATAATTACAAAATTATTTCATAATTTAAAAAATTACAAAATCCCTTGTTTCCTTCTCCCAGAGTCCTCCAAATATAATTTACACTAACAGCAAAATACCAAAATCAGATAATTGTCTTTGGTATATTGGTAAACTGTTAAGTCAATTATAGATATTTTTCATTTTGACCATTTTAAAAATTAATTCGTATGTGTGTATGCATGTGTCTATGTGAGTAAATAATTCAAATAATTCTATCAATCTCCTGCCCATGTGAAGTGTGTGCAAACATGTCTTTAATCAATATTTTTGAGAAGAGAAAGGTACAGAGATTTAATTGAATATTATAAACTAAGAATCATTCTGCTAACATTGCAACTAAAAGAAATTTAGTTAGGAAAAATAAAGCAATGAGAACTGTGAAAATTTAGTAAAATGAGATCGTGTAGCATAGCATTAAGAAAAATTAGGTTATCTGGTCACTCTAATAAATCAGAAGAAGACTGCTTGACGAGTGTTCCCAACCTTTTCAAATACAATAAAAAGCTCAATAGCAGAATCATATTTGTTGTATATACAGGAAAATATATTGTTAATAATGTTATGATTATTTAAAATACAAAGTCTTTAGTGAAAATAATTTTATAATTTAATAGATATTATTTTCAAGAAGTTCTGAGTGAATAGCAAATTTCAGTAGAAATTAAGATTATTTCCTAACACTTCCTATGATACCTACACATTGCCTGTCTCAATATCAACATCTTACAACATTTTTTCAACTGTTAATCTTTCTCTTACAATTGTTGTACCTACATTGTCACATTAAAACCTAGAATGTATAGTTTATATTATATTGTACTCATATATTCTATGAGTATATATTCTGTGAGTATGTATTCTATATTCTATACTCATTCTATGAGTATAGACAAATGTATAATGACTGACATGTAGCCATCACTATACATTTATACAGAATAGTTTCATTGCCCTAAAATTCCTTCACTTTCTGACTATTAATCCCACCCTCCCACCTAGCCCCTGGAAAACACTGATTTTTGTATTGCCTCTATGGTTTTGCCTTTTCCATAAAATACCGACAGCATCTCATGATCAATGAGAACAAATAGATAACTTGAACTTAATTAAATATAAAAAGCTCTGGCTTATGAAAGACACTATCAAGACAACACAAACACAAGATTCAGACTTAGAGAAAATATTTGCAAAAAGAAAATTCTGACAAAGGATTGTTTTCCAAAACATTCAAAGAACACTTAAAAACTCAACAATAATAAAATAGCACAATTGCAAAACAGACCAAACACCTTAATAGCCATGTCACCAAAGATGGTGTGCATATATGTATATATATATATGTATACACATGGATATTTTAATATACAGATTTTCAGCCATAGAGAGATAGATAATAAATATACAAAATATACGATGTTTCATCAGGGAAATACAAATTAAACAACAAAGAGGTATCTTTCCGTACCCATGAGAATGGCAAAAACCTGGAAGGCGCACAACACCGAACAGTGATGAAGAAGTGGAGCAACAAGAATTATCACTGACTGCAGGTCAAAATACAAAATGTTACAACCACTTTGGATGACAGTTTTACAGTTTCTTAGAAAACTAAAGTTACTCTTTTGTCACAGAATTAAGTAGTTTTGCTCCTTTGTATTTACACAGTGGAAATGAAAGCATAATTACACAAAATCTTGGATGTAGTTATTCATAGAATCTTTATTCATAACTTTCAAAATGAGAAAAAATACATTATCCTTGGTGAACAGATAAACTGTTAATGAATAAATGAACTGTGCCAAACCCAAACAGTAGAGCATTTCTTAGCACCAAAAATAAACCCTCAGCTATGGAAAGATATAAGATATTTTAAAATACATATTTCAAAGTGAAATAATCCTGTCTAAACAGTCTATTATTCCAACAACACAGAATTCTGAAAAGGCAAAATAATTTTATAATGTAATAATTAGTGTTTCAATTCCATTCAACAAAAATCAATGTGTTTACTTTGATATAAATGACCAATGGGAGCATTCAGATTATCTCACAACTATTTTTTCACACAAAATAAAGTTCCCACAAAAATATGATTATTAAAACTGGAAGCCAAAGCAAAAATAAAACATTTCTTATTAAAGAAACTAGGAAAAACCTGTAGATCAATACTATTTTCAATGCAAGTCACCTGAAGAATAGTAAATATGTAAACATGGGAAACATTTATTACTTAAGTCCATAGACTGTAACTACTATTGATATTCTTGGGTAGAGGGATAAGCAGGCTTTCTAATAAACAAACGACATAGGAGAATAGAATGTGAATTAAGATTTTCAGAATTTGTTAGAAATGATTAATTAATAAAATTGGGACTAAATTAAAATAATAGAAATTCTGTCTCTCATATTGTTCAGACTTAATGCCAACAAGATGATTTTTGCTTGAATTAATTAAGTGTATCTGCCAAAAGACGGAAAATAAAGTTTAAAGTGATACCATTATAGAAGAACATCTTTTAGAAATGCCATTAAAATGAGATTATCTTACAAAGAATACCACATAGTCAGGTCACAAAAGTCAGGCAAAGGGCTAGAAAAATCAGTGGAATAGGAAGAAACCAGGATTTCTAGAAAAACTTCACTATCATGACCTTTTACCTTTGTTAACTTTTTTAGCTTTTCCAATAAGTAATTTGATTATTTCTGCAATAGCTAAATATCCTTCTACTTTTACTAGCAATCAAAATATTTTTGATATTTAGCTGAGTATTGAGGTTTAGGAGAAAAAATATTAAATTGTAAAAGTGAAATATTTTCTGTAACTTTAGTAGGAGAAGGCTCAATGCTTTTAGAAGAAAAATATTTATATTAAAATAAAATAGTGAAATCTATATGTGACCACACAATATATGGCAAATTAAGTCGGAACTGTTACATTTTAATTACAGCAAAATATTTCTCCCAAAAGAAATTTGTAACCTATCTAAACCCCGATTAAACATATTCACTGACAGAAATTTAAAAGAAAATGCATTTATTTTGTGTTTGCATAGCAAATTACCACAATCTTGACTTTAAACAAGAAAACATGATTATCTGACA
Organism: Solenodon paradoxus; assembly: GCA_004363575.1. Taxonomy (NCBI): domain Eukaryota; kingdom Metazoa; phylum Chordata; class Mammalia; order Eulipotyphla; family Solenodontidae; genus Solenodon; species Solenodon paradoxus. The sequence goes on along the minus strand of RJWH01000116.1, from coordinate 839,017 downwards.
TATTCCATGAGTCAGAATCAAGTGTTTTGAGCTGAGTTTTCTGTTCGTGTCTTACAACTTGAAGTCACTGTTTATGTAAATGAAGGTAGTGGCTATCTGAGAGTTTTGTTGTTGTTGTTGTTGTTTTTTTCTTTTCGAGCTCATTTGTTGACAGAATTTATTTCCTTGTATTGACAGAAATGGAGTTACCTTTTTTTTCTTCAAATTGCCTTCTGGGAACTACTCCTTACCTCCTAGAAGCGATCCTGAGTTACTCAGCATTTAGTCACTCCTCTCAAAATATGAGAAATTTCTCATCTTCAATCTTCAGAAAAACACAAAAAACGTTCTGTTGTCTTATAAAGGGTTTATGCCAATTTCTTAATGATATTTCATCATATTCATTGGCCTTACCCACACTCAAAGGGAAGTGATTTTGTACAATACATGGTGTGATTCTTAGGGGACAACCAATAATTCTATTTCCTGTAATCATTGAGGGAAAGAGCTTTTGGCAGAATAGAATAACGAAGAAGTGGACAAAGAGTATCAGAAAAATGAATATCGCTATTGTCTCAAATTATGTAAAGTTATGTTAGAATTTTTAAAAGAGACAAAATAATTTAATGTCATATCATACAGCTATTGGAGACATGCTTTCAGGCACCAATGACATGGAAAATGGAAAAAGTAAAATAACTAGTAAAAACATGAAAATTCACATAATAGAAATGATGGCAAAATTTAGCAGTAGTTACAGCTGAGAATTTAAAAATGTGGAAGTATATCTTCGTGTTTCTCTGTGTGTGTTCCGAATTTTCCAAGGTAGTAGGATATTTTCATAGCCGGAAAAGAAGAACATTTCTAAGAGTAAAGCGCATGTTCTTTAATAGCGATAGTCAGATTTTAGTAGATACATAACACATAACATTATAAATCTAGGTGGTAAGCTTTTCCGGTAAATTTTACAAAATAAAATCCCAAATATGAATATTAAATAGTCAAATAATGGAGTTATTAGAATTCAAGAGTTTATAATCTTTTTCTTGGAAAATTGCTACAACATAGAAAATTAAATAACTATAAGCTTAGAAATGATTTCAAATTCATTAAATTCATTAAAAACACCATTTTGATACAAAGATTTGGATGAATCAATAGTTAATAGGAAACTAATTTTAAAATTGTTTCTTATAATTGAAGATATACTGATAAATAATATTAGTGGTATATAAACAATGTTTTAAATCATGTACAAATCTAAAGACAAATTTGTTTTCTCATATGACCTCTACTTGCTAAAGGAAATGTCAGAAGAAATATCAAAATGCAATCATACAAATTTACATTTTAAATTAAATTCGGACTTGCACGAACTGATCTTCATGAAGAGTTCAATATTTGAAGAAAAATATTCCTAATAATCATAAACTTTAAATATGTTGAAAGTTATATTTTTAAACAATTTATCAGAAAGTTTTCCAATTGTCATACTCTATAAAATACTCTACATAAATCTCATGAGTGGTCTAGATTCAAGTCCCAGGTCTAGAAAGAAACAACCAGCATGAACAACTAAATAAAAATAAAATAAAATGATTCTTCCTTCTTCCTCTTCCTGCCTGCCTACTTATTCACCTTCATTTTTGCCTGCACCTTTCCTGAAGAAACAAAAAAAAGAAAGTTGCTAAAATGTAAATTTTGATAAACTAAAAACTGAATTATCAGAAACAGCAAAATCTTACCTTCATTTAAGAAATCATCTCAGTACAATACCATTATTAATTGCACTGAATACAGTTATGATACATGATATATACTTTTGCAATTTCTGTTTACATTGTTACAATAGTAACAATTAGAAATATAACTTATTAAGTTTATAAGTAATACAATATTTTTGAGGGAGACATCTTTATATTTTAGTAACTCTAATGGTATTTTGTGCTGCTTTGGGAACAAAGGAGCATGCATTTTTATTTTGTAGTCAGCACTGCATTATACATAAACAACCCTGATAATTGTTTGTAATCTATTACTATCATTACTTATTGCAATGCTCAAATTGTCCAAAATATATCAGGGAGAGTCCTTCCAAGCAGGCATCTCTATTCTTTGATATGTGCATAACTGACAGTTTCAGAGAAGCACAAAAAAGACCAGTGATAGCCTAGGACTGGCATTTAGGAGGGAGTAGGAATGGGAGTGACTACTATTAGATATGGGATTTCTTTAAGAGGTGCTGAGATTATTCGAGAGTTAGATGTAATGGCTGTACATACTTGTACATACTAGAAATCTACTGAATTACACAATTTAAAATGTTCAAGTGTATCATTATGAAGTATGTCTTAAAAAAGCTGTTAAAATGAACTTTGCATTTAGTAAGATTGTTCAATATAATAATAAAAAGTCTTTTTATTTTCAGTATTCCACTAGGCCTTTTCATGCCCTGTGTTCATGCTCTCCTCAACTCACAGTGGCTCTGACATCCTGCTGTGGATCACCATTAAAACTGTTTATGCATGCTCTACTCCTGTATAGCAATATATAGAATTTGTAAGTAACTTCTAAGTAAGTTTTCCAGGATCTACTTCTATATAATTGTTTATTTCCCTTCTATTGTTGGCTCCTCTGAATCATGTCATGAAAAACTAAGTGTAAGTTTATTTATACTTGGACTCTAAGATTTAACTGTAAAACTGACTTGAAGCCTATAAAATAAATAAACCTCAGTAGTCATTCAGTTTTCTCCATTTTTTCAGTATTCTGTATATTTACTTATTTCCTCTGCTCACTACAGGATATTGATTTTATACTAAAATATTAATAAAATATGTATATATCTTGAGAAAATGTAAACCAGGCTTTTTATTGCTAAAGAATAGAGTTACAAAAAAATGAAGAAAATTAGAATGAACATTGAGGTAATATATTGCTTGGTTCCAGTATTTACTGCGGGCCTCTGCCACAACCTGTATGCAAGCTGTTCTCATCACACTGAAACTCTTTGAGTCCTACTGGGATTAACATAAATGCTCTCAAGACTCATGCATACCTTCCTCATGATAATTAGCTTCAACATCTAGTAATTTAGTTGTCTCCTCAAATAAACGCCCTTTTTGACCTACTAGGTCTCAGATAGTCTTTACTAGGTTGCTGCACCTCATACTTGTATAGAGAGAGAGAGAATTTTGCTTATGAATTTGGAAGATATGCAATTGCTGCTGGCAATGATGGCATCAGAATATGAACACAAGTGTCGTCACGATAATGGAGAACATATTTTATTGCTGATAAAATTTTTAGAATAATCGGTATATAAAATATTAAAGGAAATGCCAGAGAAATATATAAGATATTGTCAAGAATATCAATTGTCTGTAAAGATTTAAATTGTCTTTGATGTCTCAGATGAAGTTATTAAAGTAAGAGATAGAAATTAAGCAATATTTTGAGGTAAAATGTTTGATTTTGCAACAATATCTGAAATACCTATGCTAAAAGAATTACAAAATATACCTTTTAGGTTAATTATATATCTCAAAGCACAATTAGACCATGCATAAGACTTAAAATAGACTTTAATAAACACACAATTTACACTGCTGCTGATTATACTTTTGAATATAATTCAAATACAATAAATATGAGAAACAAAAACTAATTTTATTAAAATGTGAATATAGTATTGTGGCATTTTTATGCTTGAGTTCACAATGATAATAAATAACAGCATGCTGTTTAATTACTTGGAGAAACTAGCGATTTAAAATAGATATTTCATAACACTAATAATTACAGCTAAGTGACAGTATTTTAAGATTGCTTAAGTTATTTATCAAATGAAAATGGATTATATTTATATTCATATCAGAGATAGTGACTTAAATAAAAATAAAGATAAATTTGGATTTAGATTTAAATACAGGTATGGTGGACATTAGCAGTAAATCTATTCTAGGACCATCTAGTAAACATCTAAATTATTACTTGACAGAACTCATTTTTGAAATGAACTCAAAATATTTTGAAATGTGGTCATAAACATGGTCAGATCAAGTAAAGAAAAATGTGCATAAAGACTAACATACCTGCTTTTAAAAACTCAAAATCCAATAATTCAGTATAGAGGTTTTTCAAATATTTTCTTATTTTTAATCCTAAACATTTAGCATTTTAATCTATTTTAATCTATTTAAACTATTGTAAATTATTCAGTAAAAAATATTGTTCCATTTGTTCATGGGTAGTACTAGAAATATACTGCAATTTTGTACATTGATTTCTAACTGATATTGCAAAATTCACCTCATGATTTCTGTCACTTTTCTATAAATTACTCAAGAAATTTTTAATACACAGCAATATTTTCTATGAATAAAAGTACTTTTAATTTTTTTCCTCTCCAATCATTATGTCTCATTTTTTTTTCTTATTGTACTAACTGGGAAGTTAAAAACATGCTGAAAAGAATAATAACAGCAGAAATCCTTGCCTTATTCCAAATTGTAAAAAAACAGCTTTTCCATGTGTGAGGTTAGCGCAATATTTTTTCATAGAGGTTTTCACTAACAGAATTTTCCCTATTTTTGTTATAAAAGTTTTATCATAATTCAAGGCTGAAGTTTTTAAAATTCAGTTTTATAGCTTGATATAATTATGTGATTACTCTTTATTTTATTGTGGGATGAATCATGCTGTTAACTTTTACATAGTAAATACATGCTGTATATTTTAGTATTTACCTACCCATTCAACATGTTGTTTTTATTATTTCTAGATTTTTGTTTTAAAGATTCTTCCTGAACACATATCTTAGCTTGTCTGATCTGCTATAATAAAATGCCATGGACTGTTCAGTTAGCAACAGAAATGTATTTCTTACAGTTCATGAGGATAGGGGTCTAAGATTAGATTGGAAAAGTCAAGTCAAACTTATAAATGCATCCTTATATGTTTAAAGGATGAGGGAGTTTTGTCAGGTCATTTGAAAGGTAGGAACCCCACTCATGTTCTAATCACTCTCAAAGTCCCCACATCCTAATACCATCAGTGGTGGGGCAGTGGTTAAGTTTCACTATATGAATTTTGGGCAACAAACTTCTTTCAACAATAGCAATACACTTAGATAGTTACAAGGTATGTAGCAGCTTAAAAATATTTTAAAAATAAAATGAGTGAAGGATCAGAAAGATAACAATGTACGTTTTGCACAAAAAGTGCCTTAAATTAAAAAGAGGACCATTAATTTACCTTAGGACTCTGATAAAATAAAACAATAAGTATTTAAAAAGTTCTGCTAGCAATTTTGTCAGTGTATTTGAAACTCATTAATAGAAGAATATTAACAGATGTGTAGCTAAAGAGAAAGCAATGAGACTACACAGAATTACCGGAAGCAGAAAATTTGGGCGGTGAAATAATGGAGTTGGTGAAAAGTTAAATGATGGTTAAGTTATAAGCTTGTTAAGTTATTTAGTATGAAAGCTTGAGCTCATCCTCTATTTATTTGGTAAATGATTTTAAGCATTAAAGTTGAATGATTAAATAAAAAATACTATAACATTAATTGACAATAGTAATAGGAAACATTAGGGGAGAATAAGATTCCAGAAGGAAGGTAATCTTGAAGACTGTCACAATCCCCAGAAAACCACAAAAAAGAAATTTATCATGTGCTGTAGCAGATTAGATAAGATGGCATAACTATATGTGGAAGATGAGAGAGTAGTGACAATATCTTTCAAAGTTTTGAAACTTGTCGATAAGGAAATGGTGAGATATTTCTTTAAAAAAAGGAATGATTGAACTTAAGATCATTATGAGACATTAGATGCAATTATCCACCAATCAATATTGCATTGGATGGAAATTTCCAAAGTTTTTTGAGAAATTGTCCATGCTTATAGATTAAAGATCCTCAATGGAGAATGAACAGATTTAAAATACATTGGGTGTTGCAGTGGTGCTAAAATGGCAAATATTCTAATCAAGAAAGAGAGATTATAACATAATAATGTGTAATGGCATTGGAAATTGCATATAAAATAGGGGGAAAATCTTAGTTTGCGTTCTATACACTGAAACACTTAAAAAGCATTAAAAACAAATACATAAAATTATTAGTCAATCACGTGAATCACTGTGACATTGTTTTAATAGAATATTTTTATTAGAGGAGATTGTGCTAATTTAAATAATTCAAAAGACAAAAGATAAACACTAGATGATCTTACTCATAGATGCAATCGAATAGACAAAGCAAAGGAACAGATGAAACAAAATCAACCATTGAACACTTGCAACAAAACTGAGATTACCAATAGGGAATGGAACAGGGAGGGAGCGGCATGGGGGAAATGTCTTCAGGGCCCAATGGACAATCGTGAAGAACACTTAGCAATTTTGTGGAGGGAATGGTATATATATATGAGGAATGGGGAACCTATACATATGAGTTTTCTAATGTGTAAAAATAAAAAAAGGTTCAAAAAATTTTAAATAGAACACAAAGCAAAATCGTACTGAAAAAAATACGAAGTGTTTTCCACTGAAATACAAAATCTTCCCATGAAATTTTGTTGAATAACTTTAAAAACATTATAAACTGGGAAGGTGCATTTTATTTGATAAATAAACATTGATATCTATAATAATTTAAAACATGGTTGTTTATATACCTTAAACAACAGCCAACAAGGCCAAATCAAACAACTTAAAATCTAAAAATAGGAAAGTAATTTAACATGAAATTCACATTAAAAATAAAATCAATGGATACATAAATTTATGAAGATGCTTGGTTATTACTCTTAGTTAGAGAAATAAAAAACACTATTTTGTCATTTCTAAACTATTACTGACAAATATTGGCATCTGTGAAGACATGGATTTTCAAGTGTGTGGGGCCAAGAAGATAGGTTATATATTCCAAGTTGAAGTATAAACTATCATCATCACATTCAGAATCAATGTCCAGTTTAATTTCTATCCTTGAGATACTCTGGCGTATACTAAAAAGTCTTACCTAATCAGAATGTTGTTGTTTAACATTATAATGGCGAAAAATAGCACTTTAAAACTCAAACTCATTAAAATAATTATATTTGATCCAAATAATGAATTTTTTCATAGTAATTAAATTATCATATATTACATGAATAAAGTTAAAATACAAAATACAGGAGGAAAACTCAATTTACAAAAGTTTGTATAAGGTATGAGACTACTCAAATAAAATTTGAAACTATAATATATTTTACATGAATGCATAATTATTGGCTAAATATTTTTAAATACATGGCAAAAATACACAAACATATCAAATTTAAGGAGAATATTCATTTATAGCAAGTAGGAAAAAGTGATAGGAATGCGACGCTGGTGTTAGCTACAATTGTTTCTGCTAAAGAAACACATAACAAACAAGGTATCTATTACATATTTTTAAACCGAAATATTTCAAAATTAAAATTAAACATTTCAAAAAAAGGGTAAAGGTGAATAGTGACTTCTTCCTAGCATTAGATGACCTGTATTTAAACTCACATTTCCTAAAAGGGTTGATCTCTCCATTGGGAAACTTCAGAAAGTACAAATTCTCAGTGGATACAAAGCAATACTAGAGTTTTCAGTATACATTATATGGAAATCTTCTCTGAGTAAAAGTAGTAAAGTCTCTGAAGAGCAACTACATAAAAAAAAATTTGTTTTGATTCGTCTTTGGCGCAATGAAAATGAACTGTATTAAAATTTAAGTATGGTTTCTAAGCCATACACATACCATTAAATTTGCAGGAATAATGAAGCCTACCAATTTAAGTCCTCTTTCATAATGCATTCCTATATTTGCTCTTAAGGTAAAGTTAGCATTTATTTATTGATCACAATGCATTATCTACATGGTGGAAGCTACTAAGCAGTTTTCATCTCCTGTGATATTTCTAAATAATTCAGAAACTGATTTTTGTTTTATTTTTCTCATTAAAGTTTGTCTCATTTAAATGTAGAAAATTTAAGTTACCTATGACTGTGTTTCTATATTGCGCAGATGATAATAGTGCATAAAGTAGTCAGAATTTGTAGATATACACATTCTTATATAGCCTCATCTTTGTCTACATTGGCACCATCCCTCTTCAAGTATTTAGGTACAAAATAACACAAAGTAATAAATTAATATAGTCTTTAACCCTTCCTTTCTATCTAAATGCTACAGTCTCACTTATGTTATCCATGAACAGGTATTTTTAATTGTCTCATTTCCGATCAGCTCCTGCATTAGAAATCTGGTTTCAGTCTCCATTATGAATCCATTAAAACTTATTTTGCTAATATCTGCTGTCCCCTTAAGGTATTTGTCTTATTTGACCTCTGTGTGAAAGGTGACTGTATGCACCAGTCTCCTTTCTCCTTGAAAAACATATTTGAGGATGAATTGTGGCTTCAAATGATGGAGATAAAGTACACCTTGAGATAGAAAAGAATAATATGGATTCATGAACAGTTGAAAGAACATTGAATTTTTTGCCCTGGTTAATTTTATACTTTATAGTCCATAGTGTGCACATTGCTTTTGCTATTAATTTTTTGTTTCCTTGAAATCATTTCTCAAATATACTCTGAGTCTGACGTTTAGTACAAAACTATCTCAAAAAATGACTAGGTTAGAAAAAACATATGGGGACAAAATTTTATCATAAATACAAAATAATTGCAGATATGTTGGTTTAAATCTAAAAGGTAAAGCTGTAAGGCTTTTAAAATAATTCGTAAGGAGGCATCTTTATTATTTGGAGATAGACAAGGATTTCTTAAACACACATACATGAAGTGAAACCAGCAAACAAAAAGAAAGAATAATGATGCACATTAAGATTCAGAAATTAGTCACAAGTCAGTAAGAGATTTAAAAGCCACAGAGTGGAAAAACAGAATACATAAATCCAACAAAATATTATACAAGTATGTACAATAGTTTCATGCAAATCCATAAAACAGATAAGCCAGTAGAAAAAAAAGTGGCAAAAAAGCTTGAACATGCATTTTACAAAGATGATAACCAAACAAAATCAGGTGAAGCAATTTTACCCTTTGGACAGTAGTGGTTTATGTTGTTCAAGGTGGAATTGGAAACATGCTGTTTATGCCCTAATCACTTGCATACTTAAGTACTTTTAATTTGTAATGATCAAGTTCTACATATATATATATACATATATATATATATATATATTCATGCATGTGTCTATGTAGTTTTTAGAAGTTAAGCTTTCCTTCCAATTCTTGCTCAGGTTAAAACTCTACTGTTCCTTATGGTGCAGAATTTTTATAGACCTCATGTTGATTTTTTTTCCTGTTTGCTCATTCTTGAACAAAGGAACATCTGCCATGCTGGGCTCTTGCCAACAGCAGGGTATACCTCTTGTAGTTGACCCCCTCTTACGGTCCACATGAACACTTATAGACTCTCCCACATAGATGTAAAACAGAGAGTAAGTTGACACAGCTCCTGGTTTAATTTTTTGGAGTCTAGCAGAGATTCATATAGTGCTTTTCTATCAAATTGAAGGGCATATTTTCCTGTTATGCTATCCTGTTCTCTGAAGCACAAAAAAAAGTAAATATCCCATAGAAAAATCTTTCTAAAATATGTTCCTCTGAGGTAAGCTAAAGTATTAGCTCAAAAGACCTTTAACTCTGGTGCTTGGCGTGGTCTGATGTATACATTAACTAAGGTGTGAATCTATTCTCCTGAAACATATATGATGTTGTAGACTAAAGAAATATTAATAAAAGAAAAAGGAAAAAAAGAGTCCTGAAACACTTAATTGTAGATGGGAATTTTGAATACAATTTAATCTGAAAAAGCAATCAAAGAATATAATTCCTTAACAATTGTTTTGAAAATAAAAGTTTATGGATAATATAACTCCCTTCAAACTGCCCCAGTTCATGATAATCTGTCACACCTCTCCACTTCACTTCCAAATGCATCCATGCATGCACTGCTCAAAGGACTAGTCCAATCACTTCGAAACTACCATTTTGACAACTGAGTATGTTTCCAACTTTATGTCTTTTTATCTCCATTATCAACTAAGCTGTGACCTTGAAAATGTTATAGAAAGAGAAATAATGATGCAGTTGAAGAGGAAACAATTGCCTGGGCATCACAGGTAACATCTGAATGGGATCCAATGGCATTAAGCTGGTAACTGCTCTGTTTTCTGGTTGCCATACACTCTAAGATTCTGAAGTATGGAGAAGAAACAGTAAGTGAACTATAAAGGCAAAATAGGTGTAGAAGAGAAAAAGGGGATGAGGGAAGAGGAGCTGTAAGTTTACTAGTAATTTAAATATTCAGCAAGGCTACTATATAGTAATTAATCATTATGTGCATGGCAGATGTGTGTCTATATACATTACCGCAATTATTTTTACAACACTCCAATGAGATTAATGTATTAATATTCATTTTTATAGAAAAGGGAACAGAGAATTAGAACTGATAAATAATTTGTCCAAAATCAGATAACAAGAAAGGAAAAGAGCTACTATTAAAATCTAGTCTTTGACAAATGTTTATCTATTGCTGACCTCATGTTATGACACCTGATATCACCAAATAAATACATGTTGAATGAATGTGTCACTTTTATAACTTAAGAGTTCAGAGAAAGTTATCTATCAGATGATCCTCACACAGAACCTGTGAGACTGTTGAGGGTATTTCCCCAACTGTGATTTCTTTTTGCTTAGAATTCTTCTAATAGACAAAATATTGCTCTCAATCAGTTGACTACTCCTATCAATAAAATGGAAGTTATACTTATATTCATTAAAAATAAAAGCATATTGTCATACATTTTAATCTGTTTTGGACAATTTCACCGATATAGGATTCAACCAAATCTGAATATAGTATGTGAACATAATATGGTCATATACTGTGGTTTTTCCTTCCATTTCAAATCTGTCCACCTTCTGTGGTGTCTAATTGTGCAGTCTGAGTTGCACTCTATGTGATACTGCAACAAAGAAGGCCCTGCTTTAGTCAAATCCAGGCATTTATCCTGAAACTATCTTTGTATTCTCTCTTTTCCCCCAAGAATCATTTGCCTAATCATGTTAATTTTATATCTGCAATAGCTCTGTTCTCTGTCACCATCACTCCATTATCAGAATCATTCATTTAGAACTGACTTTGGTTAGCACATGCCAAGATTATAGGCTTACCTTAGAAAATTTCTCCATCTTTTCAACTCTAAACCATGGGACAAAAGAGTTATTTTATAACTCAAAATCTTCAATGTCATAATCGTCAAAAATAAAATCTATTTTCTTTCATTGTCTCAAAGGTCACCCTACCCAAACTAATCTAGCATGTTTTGCATATTATTTATACTTACCATGTACTTTTTCCTCTGATCAAATCTAACTAATTCATTCGCCACATGCTACGCCGTTTTCCAAATGCAAGATTTTAAATAAATCTCATCTCTCTACTTGGAGGACTTGTGTTCCAGATATTCACATTTCCTTAAGATCATTATATTTAGCGTGTAGTTCGATTGCCATTATAGCAGCAAAGGGGGAAAATTCCCTCACCCCTCTGTGTGCTTCTCGGGTTGGTTGAGCAAACAAATTAACATCAGACAGATTAGTTGGAGAAAATGAACGAATTTAATTACATACTTATGGAGACTTTAGACGGCTGTAAATTCTAGATAAAATGAGACAGACTAGGGGGTTTTATTCTTGAGCTAATGAGTGGAATAGAAATCTGGGACATCAAGAAAAGAGGAAAGGGACTCATTTTGAAGAAAGACTGAGTCAAAAGACAAAATCAGATGTTTTAGATATTTACCCACCCTCAGATAGCCTCCTCTATTAAAAAGGTTATTTCTAGAGATTACCCTAAATCTGGGTCACCTTTAACTTTTAAAATAATTACAACAGTTTCTCCATGGGACCTCAGTAAACCTCAGCCTCATATGCTTAGGTGACCTGAAGTAAAAAACCATTCTCTAGAAATTTTGGGAAGGCCAATGTCACATTTCCCTCTTCTGAATTGCCAGAAATTTCTAGACATTTCTTAGTTTTTTCATTAGAGACAGTAAAAGCTGATTTGTTTAGATACATTTTTTGCATCAAAAGTAGGATCAAAGTCTTCTTAAACTACTATAGATAAGGAGTGTCTCATATTTTGTGCACAAATAGTCACTATTGAGCACCTCATCCAAAAATACACCGAATTATTTGATTGACTTGATGTTAAACCCAAGTCTTTATTGTTGCTGAAAATGCTTTATATAGATATAATATTGTATAGAATAATGTCCCTTCTTTTCTTTTCACATATTGTCTAATAACCCTCAACTATTTATAAATTGCTTTTTAAAAAATTTGTCTCATACTCAAGTAATTGCCTCTATCAGTTTTAAAAATACATATTTCAATTTCTGAAGTGCTTATCTTTGACTAATTTAAGTAAAAAAAGATAATTCCAGAAAAAACAAGTCTGTACTGTTATTCAGTTTTTTTCCTTGGATAAAAAGTAGAACAGGCAGCTTTTCAAAAGAAAAAAAAATACACACAAATTTCCATGCAGTAGCATGAATTAGGATGCCAAGGTAGTATCTATATTGGTGAACTTTTTGCATTTAACTTTAGAAAGATTATGGCAAACGTTTCCCTAATAAGGAAAATATAATCCAAACAGATTGTACTCCTGAAATATCTGTAGATTTCTTGAAAACAGCTTTACAAAACTTTGGAGAAGTTTGTTCAACAATTAGAATTATAAATCAGTAGCAAGAGGCAATCATTTTGTTATGTGAAGTCTATAAATTTACAATTCTGCAAGCTAACCATTGTTTCTTAAGCTAAATCTCTTATAAAGTCCTTCTTTTCTTCTCCCCAGCCGATGCAATCTCTGACAAGCTCCATGTCTCAAGAATGAACCTTGCCATGGCTAGAGCTAGATTCATCTCAACCTCGGTTTGGCAGCCATCAGAGCTTCACCATCTACTGTAGTTACAGGGTCAGCGCACTGGACAATCTATGGAATGTGGAAGACTGCTTGTTCTTTCATATTTTAGTGGTCGTTGTGATCATAGTTTACCTAAGGAAGTATTCTAAACCAAGCATGATATCAAAGTTATGCCCAGTGTTACTGAAGCCTTCAAAAGACCGCATTATCAATCCTTCACCGGCCTCTAGAGCCAGAAAATAAGCTCTCTTTAAGTTTTAAAACAGGTTAGAAAAATAACCCCAAACCATCTATGTGGAAAATAGAAATTTGACAGAAAGCTAGTGTGGTTTAAAACCTTAATAGTTGTTCAACCAGATTTTCCCCAAATTGAAATCACATTTCCTCCTAATGTACACTTTTACAATATGAAATTTTTAGTTTCTAGTTTTTTAAGTTCTAATGTTAATCAATTTTAATGTATTTCTAGAATATTAACCTCTATTATGCTGTGTTCAGTTACCTAGCAAGTGTGGTTTAGACCCTTTTCATTTATGTACTTTACTATAGCTACCTTTTTATATATTGCCCTGTCTCTAGTCTTACATACCCTAACCTCATTTTATATTAATAGAGCAAAAGGCAAACTTCAGAAAAAATATTTAGTGACTATTTGCATCTTCAGGATCAAATCTAAGACTTTTACCAGGTTGTATAAGATTTTTAACACCTATTCATTTTTTATTTCAATTTCGACGTCCTCCCTAAATGTATACTTATTCTCTCATACAAAGCAATGCTAAGTTATAGGAAGTTACATTTTCTCTCTTGCCCTCTGATTTTGTGATACATTTCACATTGGTTATTACACTCATGCTACATGCACATTTATACCTGACTACTATTGTACTTAATCATGATGATTTTTCTCACATGCTACCTCTAAGAAGTATTCCTTCCCTCTCAAGCACTTAGTATATAAATGTTATGAACATAAGTAAGTCCCCATGCCTTCATTTACTGAATATAGTTTCTGCTTCAGGATTCCCAGATATTTTTAATAATTTCAATACAATTCATTGCTTTTGTATCAAAATCCATTAAAATCACAAGAAAAAGTTTACTTTTGTTCTCTTAGGATTTGTCTGTATATAAATTTTAAAAATTCGTGGAATAATCTATTGGTTCTAGCCAAACAAGAGTCAGATAGTATCATCATCATCATCATGCTCAAATGCCAGCAAGTAGTCATAAAGATCTGATAACTTCAGGTTGGTCCTCTGTCATTCAATAAATTAAATGGAGAATAAATTAAATTGGGTTAGGAGAAATTTAATATACTTTGGGCACTCTACTCATCAGTATACATGAAAAATCTCACATTAATGCTATTAAGTAGGTAGTATTTTCTCCACTTTACAGAAGTATAAAGAAGCTGAGTTAAATTGCCAAGTGTACAAAATATGAGTAAATGTGGAACCAAGCTTATGACGCTTTTAAAATGTCATCTTTCTATAATGAAAATATATTGAGAATGTATCCTAGAATTGTAAAACACATGTACAACAATATTTAGAAACATCTTACTGAATGTGCACTGTAATGCAGTTGTCAAATTATTTTATTTTTCTTTCTTATTTCAAAACAGAGCATTGGTCATCTCAGAGTTTCACGGAGTTATCCTAATAGAGCTGTCACTATTAATATTCACTATCTTTGAGAGGGATTCATGTATTGAGTACAGAATTTCACTAAATGATTTCTACAATTTCTTCTGAATATAATATACTATGATTCTGCCATGCTTCACTTCTTGCTTAAAAAATCTTACTAAAAGAACATGCTCTAGTCTTAAATGAGTGCATGCTTTCAACAAATTGCCTGTGAACGGACCAAAAACGTCAAATTGTGAGCTCCAACCCCCACCTCTGCATAAACATAGGCACAGTTCTTGAAGAAAGTCTCACTGTCCAGTCTCAGAGCCCGCTAAGTAGATACTTGCTCTGATGAAAAATTTATTCCCTGAAAAGCCTTTTGACAACGGTGGTTCTCATCAGTAAATTAGCCGATGTTATACAAGGTAAAGCTTGCCAGGAAAAGACAGGACATAAAATTAATGAGACTACATCAATGTATGGAGTGCAATTTTTTCCCCAGCACTAATTATAAACCCTAAAAGAAAAGGGAGAGGAAGATTAAAGTTCTGATTAACTTTAAAACCTTAGTTTAGCAAACTGACCAACCTGGAAATTTTGCATTCTCTTTGCAATTCAGTCACTTTAAAAGTGCTGATATTCAGACTTCTTTCAACTCTTTTAGACATATCTGTCTGACTCTAAAATTTAGCCAGTATTTGGGACCCATTTATCATGTATAATAAAACTTCCTTTTATGTTTTAATTTCTTGAAGGTTTTCATATTCAGTGTCAAATCAGCACAGTTGTTTCTCAGGTGCCAAGGCAAGCTAGTTACTCTGAAAATGTGGTTGTAAGAATTGGACACACCTAGACATAGCCTTGATAGGTTCAGTTCTCCTGATTATCATGTGCATGAGAATGTCATTGAAAACTCCTCGTGGTTATCAATAATGCTCAGTGCGCATGAGCGTTTCAATGCCTCACAGTTGCCCGGAGAAGTAGAACATCAGTAGCTGAAGGACATCTTCTCTGGTTTTATTAAAATTCTTAAATTGTGATGCTTGCTGCTAAGATTCAAAGCCTGAGCCTCTAGGCTTTTGTTCATTTGCATAACTACCTCACAACTTCAGAAAGCTTTCCAATATTTATAATGAATAATGTTATTTTGTTTCTAATGGATGTTTGCATTACCTGAATACACATGCTATTTGCACAGGAATAATTTTAGCCTCAGGAAGCAAACAGAGCATAGGGAAGGTATTCAATCAGTACTTGAATTGTGACTGTTACTGTAGACAAGTGCCCTTATTAATTTACAAGAAAACTGACTTATGATTTCACAGTAATCAATGGCAATATCCATTAAATCAATCATCTGCCATTTATCTCTTTTGACAATGCCTCTATGTCAAGAAAATATTTTTCAGATAAATATTATATTAAGCTAGACTGACAAGGTGAGGAAAGGAAATAAAATTTTTCAGGTGATTAAAAAGTAATGCTTGCATACTGAATATTCATTCTATTCTTGTATTTTTAGACTCTGGAGTTAAACAGCTAAACATAAAATAGAATGCCCATAAGTTTCCATGTTTTAACATGCCTCATTTATACTACTTGTGTCTTATATGTTTATTTACCTAAAATATGCATATTTTAAATAAAACCAGAAAAAGGCACTGTGATACTTAATGGCATTATTATTGGCTAATGACAAATAAAGGGTTAAACCAGTTATCCTATTTATCTCATCATGTAAAATAGTCATTTAAAGTTGCCAACTAAAATCTGGTCTGTATCAATTATTTATTTTCCAGTATTTACTGAAACTAAAATGTCCAAGTACCTTAGAACTGATCATCAAAGATGTGATTAAAGGTACATTCCAAATATATACTTACCGTGAACTTTCTTGAAACAATCATTTCAGTCTGTAATTTCTGTTGCTCCTGGACATCAGTGATGTTGGAGTTCTGTTTTCTGAAATTCCCACTGAATCTCCATAATTAGAAACATATCCGTCTTAGACATGCTCTAGAATACTATCGACCTCACCCCAGTGAGTTTCCCCTTCTCCTAATCTCAGTGCCTGCTATGGGGCCACATGGATCCAAACTTCAAGTTTTCTCAGTCCAGTAGCTAAAACCACTGAACACCGGGATTGTCCATCTGTAAGGGGCCCAAATTCTATATTTGGGTAGGACCTAAATTAATCAACATTATTTCTGGAAAGGTGGAAGTGAGTAACGAAGGAATTATTGTCATGAAAGCTGAAACATCATCTAGAGTCAGTGGTTGAGAAACCACTCTGAACTTTCTGAAGAAGAGGCTACTCTAGAGAAAAGAAAATGGAACAAATGTTATATATGTTAGCATTTACTAAGTATATATAAATTAATGTTAATTCATGATAGGAAATAAGAACTCAAATTCCATCAAATCACTATTATTATTTTAGTCAAAAAGAGAGATGGACATAGAGATATAAGTCTTCAAGTTACCCCAACACCACCAGCTGGAATATGCTCCACTTTCTGTATATCATCCTTAGGACAGATGGTTTTGAAAAAAAGCAAATGATGGACATTTAAGACAATGAAAGATGAGACAATATTCTTGCCTCACTAGTTCTACAGTAAAAAGGACTGTGTGACTCAATGACTATGATAGTCATCCAGCTTTAGAAATGAAGTAAAGTGAAGTAACAGAAAAAAGTCTATATATTCTATATTTTATGCCCTGATTACTGCATCCTTAAATAGGACTATCTTTTAAGAGCATGAATGTCAATCTTTTTTTTTAATTCACCCTGTGCAAGTTAGGAAGAAATTTAAAAGTTTTAATAGATATGGACATTCTAACTTGGTTCATTAATGTCATAGGGGGAAAATCACAAAAGAATAACTCCATATAATAGCTCACCAGTTATATTCCTCTCCTATGAGGATATACACTGGGCATAAAAAATCAATGCTATGTGATCATAATGGATTCTGCTGAGACAGGGCCAAAATAATGCACAATCTGGAAAAAGAAATACAGATTCCCATTCCAGTTTGTCACTGAGCAAGCATTTATTTAGTAATGTTGAATATCCTCAGAGTCTCAGTTTTCTCTTAAAAGAAATGAACCAGATGCTTGACTGAATTGCTGCAAGAATTAAGATAGATACTGTTTTAACCTGCAGCATTTGAAAAGGGTACTTACTATTATCATCATTACTTGAGGTATGTATTCCTCTGTACCACTCCAAAGTTCCTAAGGATAGGGCACATTCCATATTCTTCTTCACATTCACACATACACACAAGGCTGAAAACCAACTAGATGTTTTTTGCTGCTTTAAAGGAACTTCCCCACACAAAACTAAGACAATGGCAGTGATGTTAGAGTAAAAGTGGAAGAATTCTATGAGACCAGGTATGTTTGGGAAATACCAGTCACCACACAAGCAGCAGGCAAGCAAAGAAAAGTCATGCAGACACATAGAGCATGATATGTAAAGGGAACCATTCACAGAAAATGAGAAGTAATAAACTTATAAATATGTATGAGGGCCAGAAAAGTGATACTAGTTTATAGCATTTCAACAAGCTATAAAAGCCTAAGCTCTGATAGCCACTAGCAAGGGATATAAAAGCTAGCATCAGAGAACTCTCGTAGAGAATAGCATATAGTTCCCAGATAAAATGCAGGATGCCCAGTTAACTTTGAATGTAGATAATTGGTGAAATGTTTATTTTAGCATGAAATTTCCCATTATCTCTTTTTTATTTTGCACAATCCTATGAAATAATTGCTTTTTTTTTAAGAACAGGAAATTGAGATTCAGAGGCTATCCTTATGTAATATTTAGGACATACCTATGCTAAAAAATGTTAGTTTTCTGAAATTTAGATTTAACTAACATTCTGTACTTCATTTGGTTATATGGTGACCTTAGTAAGTGTTTGGAAGTTAGGATCCCAGGCTAAAATAAGCCTAGACATTGTAAAGTTTGAGTTGCTAGACACTGAAAGTAAGACAAGCAGAAGACCAAGACAGAAGATCAAATTGTTGGAAATCAAGCTCTGTCTAAAAACTGCCTGACTCTTATGCTGAGTCTCTTCTCAGTGTCTCCAGTAATTTAATAATGCTACAGCTAATGGCTGAATATATCTTACCTTCCAGGATTTCCTTATTTCCTTCTCAGTAGGAATTAAATTGGCACTGAGCCTGGGTCAGGGATAAATCTGAAAATGTAGAAAAAGAATAGGAATCCAAGCAGGTATTAATTTTTATATTTCTGTGTTTTGTATTGTATTTAATTCTATAAGCTCTCCTAAATCCTTTAGGACATAAACTCAGGTAAATCCTTAATAATGAATGAATAAATAAATAAGAAAAATCCTGCACAACCAAAGGCAATTATAGGAAAACCCAAGATAAGGAAATAAGGAACCTAGTTACAGTCTAAGGAGTAGCTTGTTTTTTTTTGGTTTTTTTTTTTTGTTTTTTTTTTCATTTGCCTCTTTTAGTAGCCCGCTCTTTGATTCTTTAAATTAACCCCATGATATATTTAGCGATTTAAATTTGCAGTTTCTTTTTGGAAGTTTTACTCTGGGGATAGGCATTCTAAAGACTGACTTGAGGACTGTAAATAAATAATATTTTGGCAAATGTATTCATTAAAGTCATTTTTAGGAAATCTATTTTCAACTCTTGAAATTTTTGCTATTTGAGTTACATTCTCCCTAGCTTTTTTGTTTGTTTTTTGTCTTAAATGCTTATTCATAGAGATAATATGACTGAATTCCACAATATTTCCTGATGTGGGGGATTACTTTAATAGAATAATTTAAAACGATACTATTATTGTGCAAGATCCATATGCTTTTGTAAGATGGCAGGGAAATACTATTATTCACTGCCTTGGTTCAGTTCTATAGAGACTTGTAACAAATGCTGTTCTACTTACTTAGGTGACATATAGTAAGAAGCTTGACTGAGTTCAACACATTACTCCCACTAGCTAAACTATGGATCTGACACCCCTAAAGCTAAATATTTTACTTATAGCACTTTTTGGTGATATCCATTAGACAATGAAACATTTCTGCATTTTTCATTCTGATAGGTTATATCGGTCCACTGTCCTTGAATTTAATATAGAGATTGGCCTTGGGAAACTGGAGAAACCTCTCCCCACTGACAGCGGGTGGGAGTCTGAATAGTACGAATTTGCTAGCACAGCATTTTCCTTGAATTTTTAGAGGCATTACAGCAACGCCACAGATAAAAATATGACTATGGAAACTCAGAATCTTTTAGCTACTCAATATAATTATTAAGTTGATTCAAACTGTAAAATAATATAACAAATGGCTGATATTCTCTCTACTCTGTGATCTGTCTCTGTTCTTTTTTAGTTGATTTGGATGTCCTTGTGTACATATAACACATCTTCTTTATGCATTCCTCTGTCTACAGACGTTTAGGTTGTTTCTAATTTTTACTCATTGTAGTTAATATCTATTCAAATTACTGCTTTTGCAGTTTTCAAGTAAGTACTCAGAAATGGAATAGCTCATTTATATAGAATTTGTATGAAATGATTCATTTGTTCATTTTGATTTTCTAATTGAAATGAACTAGAATTTTAGAAAAAAATAAGATACTGTGATCATTTTCAAAAAAGACAAGATCACAAATTGTTTACAGTCCCTGAAAAACTATAAACTGCATAACCCTAATTATCCCTTTATAGTTAGAAGAGATTAATTTGCAATGTGGCAAAAATATAAAAGAGAAGATGAAATATATGTTCCTTCCACTACAGCTTACCATATTAGTATTAATCAATTTTCAGTAAATTGTTATCTTATAACCTAGGATGGGATACAATGGAGATACACACAATTGTTAATAAACCAAGACGACAAACTGCTAATAACCAAATAACGGCCCCTCCCAACCCCAAATAAACACACAACCACTCTTCCTTTTGGCATCTCCTAGTCATGTAGACTATCACGTCAGAGCAAGGATAATCAAGATTTGGAAGTTTCCCTGTTACAAAAATTGAAAAATAAAATAAGCTCACTGATAAAAATTCTGTTCTTCAATAGTTGACTAAACTTTTCCTTTCCCTCCCTCAGCTTTTCTCATAACCACTAATTTAATCTTTCAAACTACAGTTTTGTTTTTGTTTTGTTTATTTGTTTGGTTGGTTTCTCTCTATACCACATATACACATCTCATTGTGTCTGTCTTTTTTCATCTGACTCATTTCTCTTAACATAAGATAAATTGCAGAATATCATCTTTTTATAGTTGATTTGGGTGTCCTTGTGTACATATAACACATCTTCTTTATGAATTCCTCTGTCTACAGACATTTAGGTTGTTTCTAATTTTTGCTTATTGTAGTTAATGTTATACATCTATTCAAATTATTGTTTTTGCAGTTGTCAAGAAAGTACTCAGAAATGGGATAGCTCATTTATATGGAATTTGTATTTTCAATTTCCAAACTGCTTTTCATAATGAAAAGCAATTTCATTACATTCAAATGCTTAACAGTACCACTAACAGTGCATGAAGGTTCCACTGTATTGATCAGTGTTCACTTGCGAAATGTGAAATTCACTCTGAATCGTTCAAACACAATGGATCTGTTTATTACAGATATTAAATGGCTTACAGAATATTTTTTGGAAGTTGAAGAGTACAAAATAATCTTTAGTGATGACTTTGAAAGCTGCATTATAAAACTTGGCTAGCAAGGGAACCATGAATTTTTTCTACAATCATGAAACTGTCAGATCAGCAAATAACCCAAGTCAAGAAGTCTGCCCCCCAGAAATGAACACTTCTGATATTGAACTTACACACAGAAGCTTCAGAAGTTTCAGAAAAACATCACATGTATTACCTCTCACGATCACATCTAGTTAATGGAAATAAAGTAGTACTTTGATCTAGGTACAAGAATATTAGTTTTTATGCTTTTTAGTACTTGTAGGTCGCTAAAAGGAATAGATAGTAAGATAAAAAACCCTGCCTATTTGGCCCTAGATGAACACACACACACACACACACATTTTCACTCATACCTTATAATTGTTTTCACATTTACAAACAAGATTAACAACATGAATACACTCTCTTTCAACATATTGTCCTTATGGCCATAAATATGAAATGCTTACCATCTACCCTATAAAGTAGCTCCAACTTTACAGTAGCAACTGCACTCATTTCTGGGTGTTACTCATCTCTTTTATAATAAAATTAATATATTCACCTTTATAGCCTATAACTTATGAAAATATACACACCCAGACTTGTATATTAAAAATACTAAAGAGAAAAGGAATATGTATAAGAATTATAGATAGATAATAAGTAGATTAGCTGATAGGTGATTGATAGATGATAGATGTAAAAAGATCAGTGACAGATTGAAGGATGTAACATGAATAGCTAGTAAAATCCTTGCTTCTGCAAAAAGTCATAAGGTTGTCATTAGTATTTATGATTTCTTTGTTTCACTGCACATTTCATGTATCCGTTGCCTTCAGTAAAAGTCTTTAGTTGGTTGAGATTTCTCAAATATGATAAACTGGCAATTTATTCCTGAGTAATTCAACCACCTGATGTCCTAGTACTGAATCATTGAAGCTTAACATTTTTGTGGAGAAATATTCTCATTGGGGCCTCTTTGGAGTATTCCCGGAATTCCAGACATACTCCTCTGTGCTAACATTGTACAAGGGCCTATTGAAGGTCTGCATCTACCCCAGCATATTAATAGTAAAGCCCATTGTTGAGTCATGCAAAACCTCGAAATGATCATGTATAGTCTCAGTTTTCAACTTCATGCAGTCACCAGTGTGTTTTATAGTAAACTCAGCCTGCCTTGTACACCAAGACCTCAAAACTAATAGAGGTTGAAAAACAATACAGAAAGCAAACATTCCCTAGTGAGCCACTTAGTATAAGTGTGAGAGTTGCCTTTCCTAACTCCATTCCTTACTTCCAGATTAAATGTATGTTGGCTATAGCAGAAATTACAAAATAGATTTTGCAATGTGTAAAATAGAAAATTGAAATGGATGCCTGCATCTGTGCAGGAATACCATAGACTTAATCTCATTTTATGAGTTTAGTTTCTATTGTAATTGCTGTTTGCTACAACAAAATTTTAAAAAGCTATCTGAGCTTGAATATTTCTCAGAAACAAATGTCTGATTTTCATGCCATCAGAATCCATAGAAAAATAGCCCATCTCATAAGTCTTAATTTACAAAAGATAGATCTCTTCTGAGTCTCTTAATGTTTATATGATGTAGAAATTACAAGAGTGAAATCTATCACCCCATGCACTCAACATATTCAAAATATGACTGTATCACCACAAGATCTATTTCTCTTATGTCAGTACCCGAATAAGATATGTATCCTTGAACATAAACCTGAGAGGCATTTTGATGACTTCCTTTATTTTTACTCCTCTCTCTTCATTGTATCAAGAACCCATGTTTTATACACATATGTATATATATACATATGGGTGTGTGTGTATATTTAATAAACATCAATAAACATCTAAGTATCCACATGGTTAACACCTCTGTACATATTTAAAGACTTATATCTTCTTAAACATCCCACATAGAATCTAAATTATGTTTATTTCCCATCAATTTTATATAAATTTTTTCCAAGTAGTTGATGCAATTACTATTTCTAAAAATCAGCTCTACCTTTTCCATTTCAACTGCCTCCTCTACTCTCTTCTCCAGGGAAACTTTCCCTTCCCACATATCTGATTCATATCATTTTTCCAGTCTTAACCATGAGTCTAGTTTCCTCTAGGCAATCCTCAGTTGCCTCATATGCCTGGGAGAGATCATGTCCATTGGAACCCATGGCATCCTGTGCCTCCACATCATTTCTCCTCATTGTAACAATCTCTTCACTGAAATTTCTTTGCCATAAGATTGGCAGAATAGGCATTAGTCATGATTTAAATTTGAATTGAATGCAACTATATAGTACAAGTATTTTTAAATTAAATGCATTTAAAATTAAATTAATTGTTCATGATTATGACAGTTCATGTATTCACATTGAATACACAATCATGATATTTGACAGTATTTGTCTTCAAGTAAAAAATCTCAAAGGTAGTGTTTCATTAAAAATAACAGTTTAAATATGTTGTGGAATGCTTCAGGTAAAATTTGATTGACAGTTCAAATAATCAATGACTGTGATGGTTGCTTGTTGAACTAATAGTGCTAAGCAAGAATAGAAATATCCGATGTCACAGCAGAATACCTAGTATGAAAATATATGTTTCCTCACTTTTCTTACAATACAGCTTTCAGAAAATATCAGAATAAAACTAAACTCAAGAATCCACAGTGATATCAAGATTCAGATTAAAACTATGACCAGTTGAGGAGATTTTTAAACATTGTTTTCTTTACATCAGTAGGGAAAAGTTGGGAACTGAGCAGTGAAAATAATGTAAAAAACTTAAGTTGTTTATGTTACATTGGAATTAAAAAATGCATGAAAATAATTATCGTTAAGTCTAGCTCTGATAACTTTTATAAGATTTAGACAACTTGAATATTATTTGAGAGAAAGAAACATATCAAAAATACTAGAGGAAATTAATATAAATTTCTCTCCAATTTATAAACTCAAAACAGATCTTAAATTCTTTGTCTTTGATCTATCAAAGAAAACAAGTAAATTTTGTCTATGTAGTGCCTGTATTAAAAATTCAAAGTATCCTAGAGATTTATTAAAATTGAAATCAATATATGCAAAATGTGGTATCAGTCAATGAAATCAAATAATTTTTCTACATGATTCGTGTTGTAGTTACATGTACTGTTATTTTATAAGCATAATTTAATTTTAACTACATATTTAAATTTCATAATAAGAACTTACTCATGGTGGTGATCAAGAATACTATTTATCATTTTCCCTTTTATTCTGAGTGTATTTATATTATGCTTTAAAGCTATTTTCTAAAGAGAGGTACATATTTGATAACATGGAAATACATTAAATTAACACCAAGATTAACAATCCCAGAGCAAGCATTTAAATATATTCTCAAAGCTGCATTAATATTTGCTCTTCCATGGCTTGAGATACAGATTCAAGTCTTGTGAGCCAGACTATCATTAATTCTTAATATACCTATTTTTATTAAATACATATTGTTAATAAGTTCTCATGTTAATAATTAATTAAAATGTTATACTTGTATGAATCAAAACATGAAGAAATAAAAAATAAGGCATCATTTGTAGTATATACTCATATGTATGGCTAAATTATATGCTGAGTTTGTTTTGGAGGTGTTAAAAGTACCAGAGCAACAGTCCTCGATATATTCTCTGTGCAATCCAGGGATCAGTTGAAATTTAATTATATTCAGTTGAAAATTGTCACTATTATGTTAAATAAATATCTAAGATAAAATAATGAAAAAATAATTCTACACGAAAGTAATTAAACTAGAAACTAAAACCACTTGGTGAGTCACTCAGTTTAGCCATTTCACCCCATGCATGCAGGAGGTGCACATACTGGCATTAAACATTCTTTTTCTCTTTTATTTTCTCTTACTGAAAATCAAATTGAATTGAAATAGAAAGATTGTCCATACTCATATATTTTCTTACAATTCATCAACAAAGATCACAATGTTTTAAAAGAAATTCTCTTATGAAGTATGTTAGTTATCTCACACATTCCTTTTTTCTGACAAATATTAAAGATAATATCCTTGGTGAACTGCTCATATGAGTAAAAGTAGACAATGTAACAGTAAATTTAAGGAAAGTATCCTTAATGTGTTGTGTAGCTGAAGCAACTGGCAGCCACCTTCAAATTGTGCCTGCCAAAGAGCAACAAAATACCACTTTTGGAAGTGTCCCCAAAATAATAAAATCCATCTTTGCTTATTTCAATTCCTGGGTTAGTCTATTTTCCCTTTTTCTCATATATAAATCCTCAAGCTGGGCTCTCTTATCTCTAAGAAAAGAGGATAATTAAAATCTCCAATAAATGAATATCATTTGAACTGACTATGTGTATGTTAAGTACACAATATGGTTTTAAAAATATTTTAAATGTATTTGCAAGAAATAATGACAAACGTTTTATGAACTTACTCAGAAATAAAGAAAGAAGAATATTTTATTCAGGGAACAGAAAAATGTTTGATAAATTCTGATTTTGTCTCAGTCAATATTTCTGAAATTTACTTCCTCAAATTTTTAAATTATATACTATTTTCCTTAGAGATTTCACTTGATTGTTTGATAAGTAGTGAAGAATAATAAAATATTTAAATTGTTTTGCATCTAATACTTGATTCTCATAAATGAAAGATATTATCATTCAAGATTAAAAATAGTTTAAGTGAATTTCAACAAGTATAATTTTATCTCTTCAAGATTTACACACTCTGAGTTCCAAATCATAATTAAACTTTCTATGATCCATAATAGATTAGTATTCACTACTAGATTTAATTTTCTAACTAAAGTATGCATTCATTGAGGGTAAAGAAATCCTATTTTTTTTTAATATTTTACCATCAAGTGTCCTCCATTTGTGACATTATGTGTTGAATGGCAGATTCAATTATCTTCATGTGTGAAAATCAAATATGAGTAAAATAATTCTCAGTACGTTTCATATGAAACCTTAGCATTGAGTTAACAGAGCAAATCAAAAAACAAAGAAAAAATAATATAAGTAACTCCAATATGGAGAATATAACGAGATACTCATAGAGAGAACAAAATAGGTATTATAATACCAAAATTTAGAAAGATTGACAATTCTAATCAAGATAATTGGAAATTCTAATTAAAATAGAAGAAAGTGCCTAAGACCAGGTAAATATGAAAGCATTTTGACAATGCTTTATTGAATGCTTGGAAGTTTCCTGGGGAAGGGTAAAAAGTTAAGTGTATAAAGCAAGTTTAAGTGAAATACCAGTTGTGTTGTCCAGAATTTTAGATGTCTTTGCTTTCCAACAAGCCTCTTAACTTACTAAACACATTGCTGGACCACATCCTTCTATCTTTTTAATTTTTTCTTCTTCCAGCTGTGTAGGAGTTGTGATGGTGGTCTGGCCAATAGAACAAGGACAGAACTTTTATATTTCATGTTACTTGTGCTACAAAAACTTCATGTATAGCTTTGTCTTTTCTTCTCTGCTAAGTGGATGATAATGCCTAAGTGGCCTTGGGAACCAAATTAGGAAGACTGAGAATTTCTATCATACTTAATCTATTTTATTAAGCAACTGGACAAGAATTCTGTTTTGACAAGTCTCTATTATATCAAGGTTTATTTGTTATGTAAGCAAGGTACTCTATTATATTGGTTGCACTAAGTCATCAGATATTAGTAATCAGGTAAGAAAAAATTATGAATTTAAAAACATTATTGGTAAATAGGAAATGTTTAAGGAAGAGAAATCGCTTTATTTTTAACCTTGTAAATTAGATTACACAATTAAGTTGGGAAACAATGGAAAACAAAATGAGATTAAAAATAGAATTTCAATCACAATTTTTAAAAATTTCTGACATCTGAGAGAGTACTATATATAATAATTTTTATATATATGTGTCTACATAGAATTAAAAAAATTTATTTTATTATCAGAAGATTTAGTATTCCAGTTAATGAAACACAATGGTTAATGAGACTATAAAAACTAAATAATTTGGAAAATTAAGTTAAACCATAATTGCTAAAAATTATGTATCTGTGTGTATTTTATATATATATACACATATGTATATTATATTTAGCAGTCATGGTTACTAAATATTTTACAAATAGATACAATTTTATCTATGCCTTTTTATACAATTTAAAATACAAATTATATATTTAATAGACATATTATCTATACATATATTTGCATGCATATATACATATATACAAATATGTACACATATTGATGACATGATAAGATATATGTGTAAATGAATATATTTATATATGCATATATAAATATATACATGTATATATACATATATGCATTTCTTAAGGAGTCAATGCATAAAGAAATAATTCATATTTAAAACATTTGGATATATTAACTAGTATAAATTATGCTTGATTTACTCCTATCTTAAACATTATTTCAAAAATAAATATTTTCTAATGGTGATGATTTTCTAAAATCTATATCTATTATAAGAACCTTAAACAGTTTTATATGTGTTTTCATCAATGCTTTCACAGTTACATATATTTCAACATCACATATATTAAGCAAATATGCAAAGAATATATAGCATACACTCTGTGATGTATTATGCTACATTTTTAAAATGTAATCTCCAGTACTATCTCATAGAATTATTTCCCTTTACATTGCTTCATAATCCAGTAAACTCTAAATCACATATTTTATTTATTTTGGTATTTTGGAAAATTATTAGAGTTCTCATATAAAATTCAATGGAATGTCTAATATTATTTTTATCTTTTAATAACTGAAAGGTCATATTAGGATATTTAGCATTTATTAAGCTATTTTATTAATTAGTGACTTGTGTATTTGATTTTTACCGAATTTTCCAACTTGTTTATTAAATTCTCACAATTATGTGTTGTGTTCAAATAATAGCTATGACAATGCAAAGCAGTCCACAGACAGGATATTGCTAACAAAAGAGTATACAAATTGCAATTTAGAAATTCAGATGAAGAGAGAAATATTTTTTGTTTGTAATGAAGCATGTATTCAGATATTTTTGCAGGTCTAAAGAAGCAATTACACAGTTTTGAAGAGGTAGAAAAAATATATATACCTCTAAGGTCCATATTCTTCAAATCTTTTCTTCACTTTATTACTCAGCCTCAGGTTGGAATTTGCCTCAATAGCTGATGGTGACTATTAGAGGCAAGAACATTACCAGATCATGCTACAATTTTAGCCCATTAGTTGTTAAAGAAGAAAAAATGTTTAATTCTTAAGCCTTAGGCAAAAGTAACACATCTCACAGCTTTTAACTGTGGAAATGGAAAATGGTGAAAAAATCCAAAAACTTGACACATTCTTTTTTATTTTTATTGAACTCATAGAATAATCTTGTAATCCTGATTCTGACAAAACAACTACAATTGGAATTAATCTCTGAAAGCGTACCTATGAAATTTTCTCTAAAAGAAATAGAATGAAAGAAGTAAATGATAGAATGTCTTTACAAACCTCTTAACAATTCTTTCTATGAGAAAGCTAAATTTGTGCAGTGACAGGTTTCTACTTTAACATTGTGTTCTTAAGGGAATAAACTTGTCAGCCAGTTTGCACTTAAGGACTGAAAATACTTCCATGAAAGTTTCTATTCTGCCTTATAAAAAAACAAGTGGACAACAGTTTTTAGCTCCAGAGTCACATGACCCCAACTTGATCATTTCTTTTCCAATTATCATGTCACTCAAAAATATATGAATAATTTAATTTTAAGGACAATATTTGTCCCATTAAAATAATACAAACTTTGCTTTTCCTCCTTTGATTTTTGCCAAGCAACGCTATTGAACTTTTGAAAAATTAGAAGTAAGTAAATTTTTTAAGCAAGAGAATAACAATAGTCACAATACTTCAAACAAATACATGTACCTTATATCACAGAAATTGTCTAATAAAAAATGTTTATTTCACTCAGAAACAATACATCAGGTAGTGCTTTCTTTTATGTTTATATAACAGCTTTATTAAGATATAATACACATATAACACAATTTGAAATTCTAAAAGGTTTTAGTATATTTACAGAGCTGTGCTAACATCATCATAACTGAATTTCATATTATTCTCATCAACACAAGATGATGCCTCATGTCCATTAGCTATCTTGGACAACAAATGATTTACTTTCTATCTATAGATTAACTTATAAAGGATATTTCATGTAAATTAAATAATATATAATGTGGTCTGGTGACTTGCTTTAGGTATCTAACACAGCAGGGTGTTTTTAACAATAGTTTCTTGAGATTTAAATTTATTACACAAAACTATTTATTTTAAAGTGTTCAAGTCAGCTATTTTTAGTATATAAATTGATTTCTGCAACCATTAATATTAACTTCTGAAAATAAACTCCACATCTATTAACCACAATTTTTTATTTCTCCATTTCTCAGATTCAGGCAACCACTTATTTATTTCCTGTCTCTTTATATTTTGCTGTTCTGGACATTACATATCAGTAGAAATAATATGTGTTCTTTGTGATGAGTTTCTTTCTCTTAGTATAATATCCTCAAATTTAATCCACATTGTAGTATATATTAGTATTAAATTTTATTTCATGGTACTATCAAGTATATGAATATGACATCACTTATCAGCTCATCAGTTAATAGATATTGTGAAATTTGTAATTGTGGTTTTTTATGAATATTGCTGCTATGAAGTTTTATGTATAAGTTTCTTTGTGGCTAGAATGTCCATGCCTTGGAATTTCTGAGATCTATGCTTATTTTATGAGTAACTTTTTGAGGGTCACATAATAGGAATTCCAAAATATCTGCAATTTTAAAACCCCACTAGCAATGTATGAAGTTCAAATATTTCAAAATCCTTGACAACACTAGCTATTATCTTTTCTTTTTTTAAAAAATTATATTTATCTTAGCAAATGTGAAATGATTTCTTGCATGATTTGACATGCATTTCCCTAGTGGTTAATAATTTTGATCATTTCATGAGTTTAGTGGCCATTTGTAGATTCTATTTTAAGAAATGATTTTCATATTCTTTGCCTTCTTTGTAATTGGGTTATTTTCCTTTTATTTTCGAATTTTAAGAGAAACATGAATCCAGGATAAAAAAAGTCCCTAATCAGATATATTAGTCCAAGCCTTTTTTTCCCCTGATTCTATGTTGTCTTTGAACTATCAGATATTTTCTTTTTATAGAAAGGACAATGTGTATTAAATTTGATGAAATGAAATTAATTTATGTGTACCTAAATTTACTTGTATTTTTTTTTTTTTAATCTTTGTATTTTCTTGTATTCTTATATTTAGGTCTTTTCATTACCTTGAAAACTAATTTTGTACATGTTGTGAGGTAGGGACATACGTATTATTAAAATTATTGCTACATTTTTATTACTAGATTGTCAGCATTTAATTTCTTCTCATCATTTGTTGAAAAGACTACTCTTTCCATATTGAATATTCTTGACACTCAGCAAAAATTTATTAACAGATTTTTTTGGAGTCAAGATGGCAATATGGTAGGAGCTGTCTTGCCTCCTCCCCACAAAAAAATTTAGGAAGCACCTATTTTGCACACACACACACACACACACACACACACACAGTGTCAAAAAGCAGGATCAGATGATACATTTGCCACTATAAAGTGTAGACGAAAATATCAGAGTTCAGAGCTACATGGTGGATTCCTGATTCCAGCCTCAGGGGGAAATCTTGGCTAAAGCAGAGGGGGTGAAACCTCAAGAAGAACAAGGACTACCAGAGAATTTCTCCAGCAGCAGAGAGCTCACCAGCAGCACTGGGGATTCTGATCCAGGGTGGCACTGTCTTGGTATAGGGCTAAAGGAAGACCAGCATTGAGGTGGTCAGAGTGGGAGCGTCTGATGGGAATCTTCAGAGGACAAAACAATA
This sequence comes from Solenodon paradoxus, assembly GCA_004363575.1. Lineage (NCBI taxonomy): Eukaryota > Metazoa > Chordata > Mammalia > Eulipotyphla > Solenodontidae > Solenodon > Solenodon paradoxus. The sequence goes on along the minus strand of RJWH01000116.1, from coordinate 807,733 downwards.
ATTAGAAGGCAGCTAGGTGAAATATCCATCTCCACTGGCTCCCTCTATTTTGTGCTAGAGTTACAGGGCCCATCCACCAGAAATAACACACTCAGGCTTAGAGTTGCCTGAAAATGTCTCTTAAAGAAAAGAGTCCTCCAAAAAGTAGGAACTTTCAACAGCTACCCACTAGCACCACAATGAAGGTGGTAGCAGGACTGAGTCAGATTGCTAATTATAGACCAATGACAAGGTGGTCCGTAGTGTTAAAATCTATGATTAGGTGGGAAGACTTTGAATCACCCGTAAAATCTCCAACCTCATAGACTGAAGTCGCAGACCCCAATGCAGGATTCACCTAAGAACTTCAACAAATACTACCAATGGCTATGCTATACAACTAAGAACTCCCAGAATTCAAGCCAAGGACCAGGCTTCTGTGGTGCAAGTCAATGCCCTACACAAGGGCATCACTACAGAAAATTTAACCCACATAAATAAAAACAGAATACCAGAGTGAAGACAGAGAAATACACACAAAACCATGAATCCAATTAAAACCCTGGGGAAATCTGAATACAACAGACATAGCCAAACTACCTGAGAATGAATTGAGGGCAACAATGATAAGCATATTCATGGAAATCAAGAAAACAGTACATGAAGAAAAAGAGAACAACAAAAAAGAGAGAGAGAAAAAACAAAACGATATATGAAGAAATGAAGAACATGAGAATTGACCTAAAGACCTCGGTAGAGGGAATCCAGAGGAGGATAAATGAAGCCTCCAATAGAGACTGTGTTAAAAGATATGGCAGAAGAATACACTGAAGTAAATCAACAAAGAGAAAAAAGAATGAAAGAAATGAGCAAAGCATTCACAATAGATGGGAAGACATCTAAAGGTCCAACATTTATATCATAGGGGTTCTGGAAGGATAAGAAAAAGAGAAGGGTGCAGAAGTTCATTTGGAGAAATAATAGCTGAGAATTTTCCTCACCTGAGGAATGCATGAAGCCTCCAGATTCAGGAGACTCAAAGATTTCCAAACAAAAGAAATCCCAAAAAGACCTACAACAAGACACATTGAAATCAAAATGTGAAAAATACATATAAAGAAAGAATAATTGTCGAGCTTGAATCCTAGGAATAAGGCTGGAGGAAGGGGACTGCAAAAGATTGAGAAAGACAAGAAACTAAGAGTGAAAGCAGAGTTAGGGGGTGATCAGCTTTCTGAGAACTGTCAATCCAGCATCTGACTTCTTGTGAATTTATTGTCATTACACAAGGAAGTTGTGTAGGATCATTGTTAACATAACAGAGGTCACACCCAAAAGGTCTTAGCTATCTGTTTGACCTTTAACTTCCTAGATCTCAGCAGGTCACCAGATACCCCTCCAGCCAAGGTTTTCCTCTCTGGCTGGCACTTAGCATTTCAGGTGCCAAGGTTTCTGTTTCACTGCCAATGGCATTGATTATCTAAACTAAGCTTTTCCCTTATTGTTCCCCACAAATAATAAAAGCAACTATGGAAAAACAAGTCACATACTAAGGAGTCTATATGAGATTGTCAGAGCCTCAAATGAAACTACAGACCAGAAGAGAATGGCATGATATACTGAATGCTGACAGAAATGGCATTCGCCTTAGGATATTATACCCCTTCCTCATGAGATTATCATTTAGATCTGAAATAATAACAACAGAAACATTCAGAGATGCAAGAGTTAAAGGAATTCATCACCACAAAAATATCTCTATAAAAAAAGAATGCTAAATGAAGCTCTAATATGTAAAGAAACCACACATAAAGACAGTGAGAAGGTAAATTTCAAAAGTGGGACTGGGGAGAGGAGAATAAAAATGATATAGTTTGAATAACTATAAGGCTATTTGCTTTTGAAAAAATTAGGAAATAAATATAAAATTCTTATGGTAACCTCAGTGTAACCTCAAAACTCATTCCATGGAAAAAGCAAAAAGAGAACAAAAAGGGAAATCAGCCTCAAACTGAAAACCTTCACAGTGAATAAAAACATTAAAGCATAAAGACAACATACTAATTGACAGAACATATTTGTGATTCATATTTCAGACAACGGTTTGCTATCCAAAATATACAAAGAACTCATAAAACTCATTATTAGAGAAACATGCGTTCCAATCAAAAATGGGAAGAGAAATTGGAGATGTTTTTTTACTGAAGAGAATATACAGATGGTCAATAGGCACATGAAAACACTTATCAGAGAAATTCAAATCAAAATAACAATGAGATATCACCTGATACCAGAGTGATTGGTATTATCAAAAGTCTGGAAACAAAAAATGTTGGATAAACCGTAGAGAAGGGAACACTTTTTTACTGTGTTGGTGGAAGTGCAAATTTTTGCAATCCTTATGGAAAACAGTATGCAGATTCCTCAAAAAGTTCAATATGATTCCATCATCACATTTCTGGTTATGTACCCCCAAAATAGAAAAACTCTATTAGCAATAGCTAATACCACTACCTAATTCCCCAAGGTCAGATGAATGGATAAAGACAATTCAGTATCTATACACAATGGAATAATAATAATAATAATTCCTTAGAAGAGATGAAATCCTGTCATTTGTATCAACATGGAGGACTGTCAAGGGGATTATGCTAAGTGAAATAAGTCAAAAGAAGAAAGATCCTAGGAGATTTTACTCAAAGATGGAATGTGAATAGACAAAACAAATGAACAGATGAAACAAAACCAATCCTTGGACACTTGCAGTAGAGCTGAGTTGCCAATAAGGATGGAACAATTGGTGGTGGAATATGTGATTGAGGAGCCTACTTAAAACTGTAACGAACTCCCCGGTGATTTGGTGGAGGGTCCTGTGCTTTAATTTGTTAAACAAAGTTATCTCAACAAATAGCAAAGGTGTATGGATTTATTTCATAATTTTCCCTTCTATTCTATTACTCTACCTTCCTATCCTTATGTCAGTAGCACATTGTTTTGATTATTATAGCTTTGTGGTAAAAAAAAAAAACCAGTATATTAGTCCTACAAATCTGTTCTTTTTCAAAATTGCTTTTGCTCTTCATTTTTCTTTGCAGTATCACATGAATCAGGATCAACTTGTTCATCTCTGCACGCCACAAATTTTTTTGAAGCTTTGACAGAGAATTAAATCTGTAGCTCATTGTACTTATTTATTTATTTATTTATATTTTGCTGTTAATTTTACTGAAAGAATATTTTATCATAATATGATATATGCTTAAGGTGTACATCATAGTATTCCATATCTGTATTTGATACATTAAGGTCACTACTATTTCAGTTTTTCCCTTACTACAAAATTTACTATTGGCCTCTTGATAGTATTACATTTTCCATCACAGAAACAGGATATTTCTTTTTATTTAATTATACTTACTTTTAAACAATTTTGTAGTTGTTAACATCTTTGTAGTTTTCAGTATGCCAGTTTTGCATTTCTTTTGCTCTATTTAATCCTAAGTACTTCATTATTTTAAAGCCATTTTAGAGAAATCGTGTTTTGAATTTTATTTTCAGAATATGTATTATTAATGGAAATTGCCTTCTGTCTGGGAGAACAGGGGAGAAAGAAGGGGGCCACAAAAATTGAGAAAGATGAGAATTTAAGACAGAGTGAAAGCGGGGTCAGGGAATGAGCAACCTCTAAGAACTGCCACACCCAGTATCTGACTCCTTGTATATTTATTGTCATTGAACAAGGAAGTTTTTCTTTGAAGAAGCACAAGATGTAAATCAACTATTTTAACCATTATTGTTTACATAACTGAGGTTACACTCTAAAGGTCATAGTCTTAGCTATCTGTCTGACCTTTAACTTTTTGCTAGATCTCCAGGAGTTATCAGAGACCCCTCCAGGCAAGGTTTTCCTTGTTGGCAGGCACCTGGCATTCCATGCAGGTGCCAAGGTTTCTGTTTCACTGCCAAAGCATTGATAATCTAAACTAAGCTTTTCCCTTGTTGTTCCACACAGGAAATATAAATGATTCCTGCATATTAGTTGGACGTCACATCAATCACCTTGAATCTCTTTTTTCTAATTGTTTTGATGGCTTCATTTTTATTTATTATGTGCAAGGTAATGTTATCCTGAAATGGAGATGCTACCACTTTTTCCTTTCCAATGTACATGCCCTTTATACATTTTTCTCACTTTAGCACCCTGAGTTGGTCTTCCAGTTCAATGCTGAGCAGAAATAATAATAGTAGATATCTGTATCTTACCTGAAGAGGAAAACATCAGTTCTTTCACCACTATAGATAATTTCTACTGCTTATTTGTAGATTCCCTTCAACATGTTGAGGAAGATCATTGTTTTCCCAGACTATCAAGCATTTTTATTTACATTTAAAATATTTAGCTATCAATACTTAGAATTTTATACCTTCGTTTCTTGGTCTTATCTTTCTGTTACTTTCATTATGTATTTATTAATGTTCTTAATGATGAATTCACATTTCCCTGAGACTTAGTTAACTTCCTTTTATCCATTGTTATTTGTGTTCTTCAAATTGTACATTATTTATAATAATCTACTATAATAATTTATAATAATTTATAATAATTTGTTTGTGGATTCCATCTTCTTACAACTCCAAACTATTATTCAACTACTCTAATGAATTTTTTTGCTTTAATTATTTTATATTTTGTCTCTATCTTCCTTTGTAAATTAATATTTAATTCTTTAATATTATTTATTTGATGAGTTAACACTATGCTGTTCTTCTATTCTTTAAATATGATCTTCTTTATTAATTTGAGCATATTTATAGTAGCTAATTTTAGGCCTTTTTGTACAAAATCTAATATCCATGATCCCTCCCAGTTATGTGTCTATTTTTACCACTGTGTATGAATAACATTCCCAGTGTTCTTTGTATATTTCATACATTTTTAGTTAAAAGTGGGAAATTTTGATAAGATATTGTAGCAAATATTGATCAGATTCATCACCCAATAATTTAGTTTTTATCATTGTTCATTTGTTTCATGACTTGGTTAAACTGATTCTATAGGACTCAACCCTCTAGAAGGCAGTTTCTGCTGTTCCTGACACGGTTGCTTTATTTTCTTGTTTTAATATCTAATCCTGAATTGTTTAGAAAACTTTCCTGAGGCAGTGGGTGTTTTGTTGTCACCTGTTGCTTGGTCAGAGTTGTTTACATCCCCTGAATCCATAATATTTTCACCTTTTACTTTTCAAACCATGTGCTATGTCTACAGTTTAGGGGTTTGCAAATTAGGTCTACATTTAATCAGGCATTGTTAGCTGGTAAATTCTCTCTCTGGGTACCTTTGAGAGAGAGTACATGTCTGGGGTATAAGCACAGTTTTGCAGACTACCAGGGGTGAATATGATTTTAACAGGATCCTCTTTGACGGCCTATTTACTTGATCTAATGTTTTAATTTCTCTAAGTTGCCACTAATAGTATCATACCAAGATGCGACACTCAGTGATTGATACTTATTTGTCCAGAGTTTTCAATAGTATGCCTTGAGGCACAATTTTTTTCCAAATAGAATTCATCACCTCAGATAGAGCATGTTGTTAATAATCTTTTTGGCACTCCCCTAACATTTTTCCCTCGTCTTCCATTGTGGGACAAAATGCCTACTGTAAGAAACAAGGTTTGAAGGTAGCTTTTACCTTTTCACTGTGTCTTCTACACACAGAATGAATATGTGAAGCAGGAACCAGTGCTGCCTCCCAGCTATACCTCTGCTACTAGTAGATATTGAAGCAAAGAGGTGAAATCAACTGAACCAATCTGGAAGATTCCTCACACCAAACAGGAGCAGTTACTTGGTTGCTGAGCCATCCAAAACTGTTTTACCCCAACACAGAGTTGTGGGGACTGTTCTATTCACTAACTACCTTGACAGACTTCATAGAGATTGGTGATAGGAATGATTTCCAGACTACCATTATTTATCCAAAATAAAACTTTTAAAGGGAAAAGCTATGGAGGGTGAAATTTTCCACTCTTTCTGAATTTGCTTCACTAGGTTTTCTATACTAGGGATCTTAGTGTAAGTGGATGTAGTCCCCAATAAAAATGCTATTTCCTTCCACAATTATTTATAAATTTTCACAGATCTGTTGAATAAGAGTTTCTCAATTTGTTATGAGTCAATCTCTCCATCAGTCTCCAGAGACTTGAGTGATTGGTCTCTGCTAACTTTGACCAGTTTATAGATAGCTCTCTAGGTGATACCCTTTTTCAAAGTTCTCATACCCCCATTCTGTAAGTGCCTCTTGCAAATTCTTTCACCTTCCAAATGTCATTATAACAAATTATGTTTGAAAAATCTACAATCTGTCATAAATGAGAATAATAAAAAATAGCCTTAAGATAATTGTAAGAGATGAGTAGGCAAGAGGTTGTACAAAAAGCATATTTTTATGACCACTAATTTTCTTTCAAGACTAGAAAAAAAACAAGAAATCATATTTATTCATGAGTTTTTTTTAAGGAACAATGTGTTAATTACAAGAATTTCTTGGAGGTAAAATAAGTTATTTTATGTATTTTAATCTATTTACTCCCGTTTATTGATTCCATAATTTAAAATTAATGAATTTTTATTTTACGTCGCTATAATTTATATTCATTACACTTCATAAAATAAAATTGTTAAAATCATCTAAAGACTTCATTAAAAATTCAATTGCATTTTTAAAATAGTAGAATAATTTTTATTTAGTGAAATATAGTAAGAATTAAAATAGATTATTTCATGTCTGTTAATATCTGAATTTTAAAATAAGAATATATTATTTTTTGATCTCATTATATTATTGTTATGGTTATTCTAAGCCTTTTTCATTGTTCTAATTCAAAAAAAAATTCCTTTACTCCTTTATCATTAAATTTCTCTGTTATGTGGTATATCTATGTATTCTAACTATAGCAACATAATTTTTCAATTCTCTGTAAATATCTACTATGTGTGAACTTCTAAGATAATTTCAAGAAATAAATCCTCTGACCTAGTGTTTTTCACTTCTTATAGAAAAGTACACAAATTGGTTTAAAAGGGAATCAATATGATAATGTCAATGGAGATTAAAAACAAAATAATATATACTATGGCAATTCACAATTGGGAATAATCACATCAGATTGGGAAAGACCAGACACCCCACAAAAATCAGAAACATGCAAGGAAGCAATCAGTTTATATCTGTTTATATCAGTTATCTCATTATTTATAATTGCTGGGTTTCTATTGGACAGGGGGATAGATAGATAATGACAGAGACAGAGATAAATAATAGAGATGAAGAGAGAGTTCCAGTGTGATAGTATTTTATATTTCAGAATTAGAACATTTGGGTATTTTTTTGTTAGCTCAAGTTGGAATTGAGATGCTTTGCAGAGAGGAAAATCTTACAGCATATAAGTAAAGGGAGTGAGTCCAAAAAAGAGTGTCATAGACCACTGTGCCTTCAGGATACAATGGTTAATGTAATTAAATAGAGTAGGCAGCAATAAGTCAACAGAGGGGGCAGAACACATATGCCCTGTAAAGGACTTAGACTATTCTTCTCCAGACAACTGTTTTTATTCATCAAATATATATCATCTTAAAACTGCTCATCCCCATATCCTAATTAGTTGCCTCCCATTGATCACCTTCAAAAGACAAGAGTTTTCACAATGACACTGTTTAGTAGTTTCTGCCCATCGACCCAATGAAGTTCTTTATAAAAAAAATCTGTGGTTCTAATGACAGTGAGTGTTTTATTATAAATACTTGACAAACTTCTGTTTTCTCTTTATTTTGATAAATTATTACTCCTAATAAAACTCAGCAAACGTTTGAGAATTTTAGAAAGAAAATTTTGATCTCCCAACTTACAATGTGTAGAGCAAACAAGTGCTGTGCAAAGTACTAATAAGAATGTGAACTTTTTATAGTAGTTGACAAAATTCAAGGTCATCTTGAATCGTGCATCTCATAATATATTTGTTGTTGATTATGAATATTTAAAAAAAATTTCTAACAGAATTTCAAACTTCCACTATCAATGACACTAAAATAATTCACATTTTAAAAAAAGAAAAACTTCTAATCATATGAGTTTAAATTCTAAAGTAAATGATTATATTTGATATATTTTCATTGAATAAAATATGCAATCACTAATAAGTAAGTTTCATATTTTTATATTAAAATTACAGTGATGTGAAATATGTGAATATTTGTTGTGTTAAATATCTGAAGGAATAGATTTGTGAAAAAATTCTTATTTTCATAATTTGATACAATAATGCATATTATGGCAAACATTCAATTAAAATTACATTATCAATTGTTAAATAAGTATATATTTATATTTTATTACTTAGAGAATTTTTATATAAGCATGTAGCACATAGATTTTTTATTTGGATAGGACAAATAACTCCTACTCTATTTTAATCAGGAAGTATCAACTTTAAAGCTAAACAGTAATTGCTTTCAATGTCAAATTATAGCATAAAGACAAATTATGAATATCTCAGTAAAAGCATATTAATTTTCAAGTTAATAATTTATTTGAAAGTTTTGGAAAGCAAGCAAGAGTGCACCTAATTACTTCCACCACATCCCTGTACTCACGGATTAGAAGAATTAGCATAATCAATATGGCATCCTATTGAAAACAATGTACAGATTCTATACAATTCCCATCCAGGAATGTGTATCAAGGAAATTGAGCAAATAATATTGAACTTTGTATGGTAGTGAAAAAAGACGCAAACAGGCAAAACTAGAGGAAACAAAAATGGAGAAGTCAGATTTCTGACTTAAAACTAAACTACAGAGTGATTACCATCAAAACAGTGTGATATTAGAAAAAAAAACTAAACAAAAGAAACACAGCAGTAGAATAAAACTGAAAGTCCATAATAGGACCATACTCATGTGGGTGGCTAATTTGCAAAAAATAACTCAAGAACATTAAATGGAAGAAGTCTATTTAACAAATGATGCTAGAAAATAAAATAGATATCTGCAAAATATGAAAATTGGTTACTATTAGTATTGTACATAAATTAACTCAAATTGGATCAAAGATATGAACATAAGACCTGACACCATAAAGTACACACAAGAACATTTAAGAAAAGCAGTCTATGATATCAAACTCAAAGTTGGCTTCAGTGAAGTGATACCTACTGCAAAATAAATAAAAATAAAACAACTAAACAAATGAGACTACATCAAACTAACATGTTTCTGTACAGCTAAGAAAACTGAATGCAAGATATGTGTACTTCATACTCTAAAATATATAAAGAGCTCACATAATGCAATAACAAAAAAGACAAATGACCCATTCATAAAATAAACACAAGAGTTGAATACTTGTATAGAGAAGAATGCAGAGGTCTACAGATACATGACAAAATGTTGTCCATTACTCATCATCAGAGAAATACAAGTGAAAACAATATATTCACCTCATACCAGTGAGAACAGCATACATCAAAGACTTGAAACAAGTGTTGGAGAGGGTGTGGAGCAAAAGGAACTCTCCTTCACTGTTGGGGGGGGCATGTAAATTAGTAAAAACTTTTAAAAAAAGGACAGAGTTTCCTCAAAAAAATGAAGATTGAGCTACCATTTAATCCAGCAATCCCACTTCTAGGAATACCCCCAGAAAATATAAAACTACTAATCAGAAAAAAAAAAAATCTCATCCCTGCATTTGCACTAGTAAAATTCATAGTAGTTGAGACATGGAAACAACCTAAATGGCTAACAACAGATTACTAAATAAAGAAATTTTGATATTGATGTATTTTTAGTGAAATTCTATGTGTTTGTTAAAAAAATAAAAGATGAATTTGTGCCTTTTGCAAAAACATAGATTGAATTGTCAATACCAAGAGAGTAGAATGGAAAGGGTTGGGGGAAATAAGGAATGAACCAGATGGTTTTAAAGGGCACTAGAACTCAGTGATGGGTATGGAGTGATATACACATATGCTGAGTTATAGCTCAATATCCTAAAATACATATATTAATGAATTATAAGAAATAATAAAGAAAAATTATAGTGACATGTATATATATGTATATATTCACAAATTTATTACAAATGAAAGTAGGTATATGCTCAAAATTTGTCACATTAAGTGTGGAAATATAAGCAAGTTTGAGCGCTGATTTTTCAAATCTCAGCATGAAAATGCACAAAGAAATATATATATTTTTTTCTTAAAGTATGTTAGCACCTTGAAACCTTTACCTAAATCTTCCTCTTTCTCAGAGTGATTTGAAACTGAGAATAACTACAAGAATGCAACATTAGCTAATACATTAAGAGGGGTACTACTGATGAAAGGTGACATTCTTGCTTCATGTTTCTTCTAGTGGGAACAATGGATTGCTAAGTTTCCTAACTAATGTCCTCATGATCATAAAAGTGTTCTGTCACACTGATTGAAAAACTGTTGCTTTTTGGTTAATGTTTAGTATTGCTGAAAATGCATTGCTGTATAACAATTCTGGAAAATATATTCAGTTGCTTTACTTTTAAAAATGCATATACTTCTTTTAGTTGGGAAATATAATTAAAAATAGAATTTCCTCTCAAGACAATAAATCCTTTATATAAAGGTAATAGAAAAAAAATCAGTTCCATTATTAAATAAGGATTAAACCAGAGTTTGTTTTGCACCACAGGCAATCCATTAAAATATTGCAAAGGGAAAGAAATCTTATCCTTCATACAGTTAAGCATCTACTATTCATTTCATACATGTTCTCGGGAACCAATAACTTATTAGACTTCGAGTAAGAGAATTTCACAGCATCATTTAGCAAACAACTCTTCCCCAATTTCTTTCTTCTTTTTTTTTTTTTTTGCCCTAAGGAAACAGGCAGGCATGAATGAAGGTAAACAAGCAGGTAGGAAGAGAGGGTAGGAAGAAACACTTGTATTATACATATTGATTTTTCCCACAGATCCCCGGACATGAATCTGGGACCTTGGGAAGTATGTGGCATGTGCCCAACTGTTAATCCACAAGGACTCATCAGTTCTTCCTACATCAATCTGGTAATTGAGGCGACATCTGTTAGCTAATTGGTTTTATCCTTCTGAAGGAAAAACAATATTTTATGGCAGAAGCAGTCTTACAACTTGGAGCAAAATACATACTCCTAACCTCCCACAGAAACTGGGAGATAGAGGTGCTGGTCCCCTTGATGTTTTCAGGTGTTTGAGAAAGTCTCTGCTCATAAAGCTGACAACAATTCTGTCTAAATTTCAGTAGGTTTAACATAGTTCAGAGTAGAGAAAAGATTTACAATTTTAAGTTTCCTAAAGTTAGTGCTCTGATCAAAATGAAGAAAAGTTTTTCTCTTATTTTCAAGGGTGAGAATAAAACAATTTATTTTAAAAGTTTATTCATACTTATATAATAAAAAAATTTCATAAAAATGTCCTATAGGCTTAAAAGATGCATCTAAAGAAAAATTATGTGTTTTATAACTATTATACTATGAAGTTGTAATTTTTTCTTAAGATCACAATAATAAACATTTAAGGACTATCCTATTTCTCAAAAAAGTGATTGGTAATCATTGATTCACCAAAATTCTTTAGTCTTTGTGAAATGTTAGCTAATTTTGGACTACTTTGTTTTAAAGGAAAAATTCAGACAGGAATGAAGAGAGAGGAAGAAGGAGCACTTTATTTTTATTTAGTTGTTCAGGTAATCCCAGGTCTGTATCTTGAGCCAAAGAATTTGGAATGTATGTAGGACAGCTACCAGGTGTACTAGACTGTGAGCCCACCAGGGTACACCCTAAGCTATATCTTAAGGAAATAACTAAATATTTTGATACCTAAGAATTGGAAGGCCCTGGAGATCTAAGTGTACATTTATATATGTGTATGTATGTATATGTACATATATATAAATCAAATAATCTGCCATTAAGATTGAAATTATAAAGCTTTTTTAAAAAATAAATCATACTGGCACAATCAACAGTGAAAATAAGACATACAGAGGAGCTAACTTAAGTGTTAAACAGGTTTCCACTCAAAAAGTCATTATAATACGTTTTCAATTAGATGTCATTTTTAGTAAACAGCAACCATGTTACAAACATGCAAAGAAATTGATGTGCCGTTGTTTTAAGATGTCAGTTCTTCAGTTACCGATATATTTGCATGTGAGAATGGAATGGAGTAGTATTATGAATAATCATTTTCCTTTTCTATGAAGTTTTCTTGGCTATGTAAAAGTTTGTAAAATCTGTAGGTATTCTAGAAAAACACACACCAGTTATCTTTGATGAAAATACAATCTATTGTTTTTCAGAGGATTTTATTATTAAAATCAGGGCTTTACAATTTAAATAACCTTCTATCACTCATTTTAGAAAAAACGGACATCAAAAACTCTTTTATCTTAGAAGCCAATCATTTTTGACATTTTAGCAGAGAACTACATTGTGACACATCTACTTGCTTGTTCTGTTTTGTGCTATTCCTAGTCTACCATAGTAACATTGTATGAGATATTATTTTTATATGTTAATATGAGCTCGACTAAAAAAAATCAGAGTATTTGGAATATCCTAATTTATTTTGTCTAATCATTCATTTTCATTGTGTGAAAAGTAATTACCAATATTTAAAAGTATCTTTCAACTTAATAGATCTTTAACTTTTAACATCTTTCTGTAACTAAATTTGTCAAGTAAAATACAAATTAACAAATCTAACTGATTATTAAACTCGATAGATTATCTATGGAGAAAAATATTTTAATCATACAAATAGCCAATAATCTCATGTCTAGTTGGAACAAATTAACTCAGATATCCAAAAGACTACTATGTTTTTTATAAGCTTTATGCTATGATTTTGATTCTATTAGAAAATAGAAAATATGGTCATGTATGATGACTCAGACATTTTCTTGACTGTACACTCTAACATTTGTGAATGTATTTCAAAAATATCCACAGTAGTTCACTGGTGAACAGAATGTGTTATATGCAGATGCTAATTAACAATGATATACCACTTAAACCTTTATAATGCTATATTACAATATTACTTTGATAAAAATCAATAACATCATATTTGTCCATGAAGTGCAATAAATATATATCAGGATTGGTAAAGGTTTACAAGAACTTTAAATAGCATAGAATATTAAGTCCAGTTAAAAGTAAATGTGCTAAACCAATGTATAATAATTACAAAAGAACATTATGACTGTTTCATTATGAGTTTTAAACATCGCATTGTAAATATAGATTTGATAACAAGTGTTGATTCCATAAAATATATAAATCTAGCATATACTGTGTCATCGTTGTCATGTGTTCTTTGCAGGAATGGAAATTGGAATGGATTAAGGTCAATTCCTTATCAAGCAGAGTTTGAAGAGTCTAATTAAAGTTCAGTGAGAGCAGCCAAAGTTTCGTATACGCTATCTACAGTAAAGAAGTATTAATTGCAATAGGACTCGCTACTGAAAATAAAGCCAGCTCATATAGAGGGATAATACTATAAAATATTTCATAAACATTAATATTCCATGAATGCTAGCATTTTCTTACTTCTCTTTTCCAACAGAGAACTAAGCTCTGATTAATCTATATCAATAGTAGAAACAGGTAAATTTGAGAACTAATAGTGTATATGCTTAATTTACATATAATGAATTTTAAGTCTATGTGTAAAAACATTAATATGTTATGAATACTGGATTCATAAGATGGTATAATTTAAGTACTGTGATAAATCAGCATCAATGCATTACTCATATATTTTATATGCTTACACAATTGAAGTTAAAAGTCTATCATTTTAAGAAATGATAAAACTTTAAAATGCAGTAGGCAATCATTTTTACATAATTTGTAAAATATGAAATTATTTGTCAAATTATACTTGAAACCTCTGTCATAGTTAATGGACAAATCATAATTTCAGCAACTTATATGCTTTAGTAGTTTCAAAAATATCACCTATCTATATGTTTATGGAGGGAGACTGAATTAATTATAAAACATGTAAATTAGAAATCTATGATTCTAGAAGTAGCAAACAGAAGTTAATCATAGTATTAAAATAAAGAAGGAGAGATAAAATGTCAAGTATTTGAGTCTGTCCTTTTTCTTTACTGTCTAAATATTTCTATAGCATTTCCTCCTCTGACTTCTAGCTATGTTGAATCCTTTTTATATGGATTATTAAGACCCTATTATATTTCCTACAATCACAATTTCAGTGATTGTCTAGTCATAGTTTTAACTACAGCAGTCACTGTGGTTAATCTCCAAGTAATACAACAGCTCTAGATTACCACTCGTATTATTTACAAGAATTCTGAAAACTTAAAAAATCATCACCCCTTAAAATAGAAAATAAATGAATGAAATACCTGGGTATATACCTTACAAAGGAAGTAAAAGCTCTATACAACGAAAACTACAAGTACTTCTTAAAAGAAATAGAGGAGGATGCAAAGAAATTGAAAGACATTGCCTGCTTGTGGCTGGGAAGAAACATTATCAGTAAAATGGCCATCTTACCCAAAGCAATATATAGGTTTAGTGCAATCCCCATTAAAATCTGAAGGACATACTTCTAGGAAATACAAAAAAAAAAATCTTAAAATTTGTATGGAACAACAAAAACCCCCAAATAGTCAAAGCAAGCACTATTAAAAAAAAATGAATCTGGAGGGATTACATTTCAGAATTTGAACCACATTACAAAGAAATATTGATCAAAAAGGTATGGTACTGGAATAATAACAGAGGCATAGGTCAGTGGAATAGAAATGAATCACCAGAAACTGATCCATTCACTTACGGTCAGTTAATCTATGACAAAGGAGCCAAAAGCATTCAATTGAAAAAGGAAAGTCTCTTCAACAAATGGGAAAACTGGACAGCCTCATGCTAAAAGAAGGAAGCTAGACCACTACAAACACTAACTCAAAATGGATTAGAGACTTGGACATAAGATCAGAAACCATAAAACTCTTAGAAGACTACATAGGAAAGACGTTCCATGACATCAGTCATAGAGATACCTTTGGGGACTCGACTCTGCCATCAAGGGAAACAAAAAGAAGAATAAGCAACAGGGACTGCATCAAACTAAGGAACTTCTTCACAACAAAAGAAAGCATCACCAAAACCAAAAGGAAACCTGCTAACTGGGAGAAAATATTTGCATTTGACATTTCCCACAAAGGCTAAGTTCTAAAATATACAAAGAACTCATAAAACTCAACAACAGAAGAACAGGCAATCCAATCAAAAATGGGAGGAGGAATTGGAGAGATACGTTTCTGAAGAGGATATACAGATGGCCAACTGGCACATGAAATTATGTTCCTACTCAATGGCTATCAGGGAAATGAAAATTAAAACAATGATATAATACAACCTGACACCTGAAAGGCTGGCTATTATCCAAAAGTCTGAAAACAAAAGTTGGTGAACATGAAGAGAAAAGTGAACACTTTTACACTGTTGGAGGGAGTGCAAGTTGGTATAAGCCCTGTGAAGAACAGTTTGGAGATTCCTCAAAAAACTGAAGATGGAAATCCCATGTAATCCCATCATTCCACTTGCATCTACCCAAGAGATACAAAAGCACCCATCTGCAGAGATGTATCTATTCCCATGTTTATTTCAACCCTATTTACAACAGCTAAGAACAAGAAATTACCTGTGTCCAATATCAGATGAATGAATAAAGAAGATGTGGTACACATATACAATGGAATACCATACAACCCTTAGATGAAACCCAGTCATTTGAATTAGCATGGATGGAACTACAGGGAATTATACTAAGTGAAACAAGTCAAAAGAAGAAAGATAAAGACCAGATGATCTCACTCTTAAGTGGAATGTGAAGAAACAAAGCAAAAGAACAGATGAAACATAACCAACCCTGAAACATTTGAAACAAATCTGAGGTTACCAAAAGTGAATGAGGGGTGGTGGGTGGGCAGGGGCAAATGGAGATGGAGACCACAAGACAATGGGCAAGAAGAACATTCGGTGATTCGGTGGAGGGCATGGTATGTTGAAAATATATCTAAGAAATGGAGACATAATACATAGGAAATTATTTTAATGTGTAGAATAATTAATGCAACAAAAAATAAAAGACAACAGGAGCAAAATTCAGAAATGCTTCTCAGAAAACAAATTTCCATTCCACATTCTATAGTGCTGTATGTGTCATCACAGTACTTTATATTGTCTCTTCCTTTTATAGTCTTTACTTTAATATTTCATTAGATCTTCTTGCTTTTAATGAATTTTCCTTCCTTTACACTTTTTAATATTAAGTGTAAAGTTCCTCTACATTATATACTTTTCAAACTGATTTTCAAAACATTTCTTTTCACCTCTCTTAATTGTTTCATATGCATCATAAATAAAGCTTTATATACTACTTTGTATTCACTTGTTCTATCTATAGATAAAAGAAAATAACATCAAAGGTAACCATAAAAATATCATTTACAGAATCACTGCATTTCAGACACTGCAGTATATATTTAAAGTAAATTTTCACTTTTTAAGTGTGACCTTTCAAAACTGAATTTAATTATTGCAACTAACAGAAACATTTTTTAGTTCATCAGAGAAGTTAAGCAACCTAGAACGAAAGCTTGGGTAGGATTTAACAGGGTACACTTAGTAATGTGGGTCTTTGTTAATTACTCTCATTTTATCTGTAGTTAAATTATCTTTTTTGACAAATTTAGTATGTTCAGCTTCTTATTTCCAAGAAAATGAATTTTAAATACAAATTTATAATTTGAAGCATTTTGTTTAACTTATTCCTTAATGAGGGAATCAGTGTGATATCTTAGTCAGCTCAAAGTATAGCTGAGTATGCAATTTAACAAATAGATGTTTGAATCAGATTTCTGAATTAGACATAAAACAGTTTAATTTCTACAGGTCATATTTCTTTAGGATTTATGTTCCATTGGACTGAAATTGTTGTATCATTAGACAAGTATAGAGAGGTAAGCAAATAGATTTGAAAACTCTAGGAAATGTAATGAGTAGTAATTACTGATATAAACTAAATGCTTTTACCTACACCAGCACAGTACAGTAGAAATATAATGCAAGTTATAAGTATAATTTCAGTTTTTAGTAGACATACTAAAAAAAATACATATATACAATTAAGTTAGCAGCATATTTTATTTAAAATGAAAAATGCAAAATAATGTAACTGCAACACCTAATCAATGTAAAAAATAAGACTTTTTAATTTTTGTAATAAGTCATAAATCTGTTTTATATTTTAATTTAATTCAGACAAGCCATAGTTCAAGTGCAAATAGACATATCTTGTTATATCTTATTGTGCAGTGTGGGTGGACCTAGATAATCTTTGGGTATTTTCTGCTCCTTTTTGATGTGCTCCACATATTTACAAGCTTATTTGTAAGTTTCAGGCAGTTTTTAATCACAGAGTAAACTTTTCATTATCTTCTAGGAGGTGAAAAAATAACTTTTGTCTATGACAATTCATGACCCTTCAATCACCGGTCTACTCAACTCTGACATATCACACAAGCCTGGCTGTTTCTCATTGAACTTCATCACTCAGATGGTTATTCCATTATACAATACAAATTTTTGTTAATTACTAATTGCTCTACATGCAGCATCTCATTTAAACCTTTCCATCATCTTATTAACAAGGCATAATATTCCCATTTTATAGTTAAGAAACCCAAGGCAAAGGAGGTTACTTTGTCAAATGCCTAAATGTTATACATGGCAGAGCTGGGACTTCAGTCCAGACATTGTGTCTGCAAGTTTTTTCTCTGAATTATTGTTCTTGGTATGTTTTTGTATAAGAACCTAGTTGATCCTAATAGTTTCCTGAGATTCCATGTATATTTATAAAGAGTGCTACTTATCACCTAATATTACATAATTGACATAGGAAACTATTTGTCTCCTATGTTTTTTGATAAATTACCAGAACAAGGGTCATGATTTATTTTCACCAATAGGATGCACCATTTACAGAATCTGCTGAACATGTAAGTGAAGCATGAAACTAACTCCTTATTGCCCCACTAGAATTGAACTTTATTTTGCCTACAAGATAATACCAGATAGTAACCACACCAGGTTGAACTGAAATAAAGAAAATATACTTTCCAAGCAAAATCTGATATAATACATCTATCAGTGACCATAAAGTTCCCAGTTATTTAGTGAAAGGAAACAAAGGCTACTGAGAAAATTAAAATAGGAGGGAATATTTTTTTCTGTCATCTTTGGGACCTATATTTGAATTCTGATTGCTAATAAGATGATGGAAAGATTTAAATAAGATGCTGTGTGAAAATGATTATTAAGGGTCATACACTGAACAAAGGGTGGTAAAGGGAATCAATGACTATATAAATAGATAAATTAGAGTTAGCACATTTTATCACTGAATCATTAACTTTAAGCAACCATACCACTTCTATCTGGTTCCGCAATTGACGTAGTACGTAGGGAACACTGACTTCATTATTTTAGTATCGATGTGTTTACCAACAAAATAGAGCTTTAATTTCCACATCATCTATTTACTTAAAGTAAATTAATAACAATAGGAAAACTGCAAAATGAAAGATTTTGGAAAATATATGACAATATGTGAATACGAAATATTTTATTTAGTTATACATCAAATAATTGAGTAATATCACAAATTACTTTGTCATTATTAATACATATTCATGAAATCATCCCCCAAGGAAAATATTTTTGAAAATCTTTATTCTTTTAGAAACTGGGTAAGTTTATTCTTAGAAGTTTCAAAGTTAATAATATTTTTGTTCAATTTTTATTTAGGGATATTTATCGAGATTAGTCAATCTTTTACTAAATCAGAGACATGTTAAAAATAAATATATTTTCTTGAGTGCTTGTACAAAAAAAGTAAATTTTTTCAGGGTTCTAGAAAGCAACTTCTTGTTAAAAAAACACTTTAAATTATTTTCAAGTATTATTTCCAATGGCAATTGGAACTTTCATTTTGCAGGGACATGAGTAGTTTACTTTCAAATTACTCTTGTATTGAGTTTGTAATACTTATCTGGCTTCCAAACCCAATATATCAAATTTACATTTCTAAATTTCAATTTTTATAGTGTTATCAATTTTAGTTAATGAAATAATCATGAAAATGTCATTAAATACATTTGACATTATTAGCTATTGTTTTTAAATGGTATTTTTATGCAGAATCAGCCTTTATTTTCCTCAGCTAAACACTTTTCTTCTAGATACTATATCTGAGATGATGATGCCAACTATGCTAATAGTTGACCTTCCAATTATCTTACAAATCTTGGATCACAATTATTTTACGTTTTCTGTGTTAATTACCCAGTTTATCATGACTTAAACAATATCAATTGGAAAGTTTAAGACCTAGAAAAAAAACAGAAGTATATAGAAGAACAAAAATGAATTATACATAGAAACTTGAATTATTCACTTGAGACTTTTGTGAAGGTCTGCAATGTGACCTTCCCTGTAAATGTAAAAGTAATTCTCACACATATGAAACAGTTTTTACCTCGAGGGGAACATGTCAAAGAATACAGTGTGCAAAATTTAGTACAATTCTGAAAATCTTTTAAGGTTTCAAAGTGATGTATTTATTTTAAGGACTATTCCATTTTCACCTCCTTTGCTTCAATATGACATATTCTGCTTTTCAATACTTATACATTATATGAGTCACACACTAGATTTTCACTTCTAAGGGAAAATTTTTGATTATTTTAAATGCAAAGAATATTTTATTGTGAAAGTTCCACAAAAGTAATTAGCTCGTAATACTTGCTTCTTTTAAAAAATGAAATTGTTATGTATTTCTATAATTTTTAATACCCATCTATTCTATTCCCATAACCTATTCTATAAAGTTGAGAATATAATAAATTCTAAATTCAGAAAAACTGAAGTATTACAATAAATTCTGAACTATAATTCTACATAAAAAGCTTATATAACAATTCCATTGTATTTTATTGTGAAGTATAAACTTTAAAACTATACATTTAAAAGCATAGAAATAGTCATAAAGCCATGTGTTTAATTTTAAAGTATAATTATCTTGCCTGACAAGAACTGACATCTTAATTTCTTTAATATTATAAACATATTCTTGGGAGTTATGAATTAAAAAGCAAAGAATGATTTGAACAGATAGCAGGTACAACCTCTACTCCTTATTTATAGTAACTTCTCTTACTATAATGTCACTCTGCATCCATGAATAGTGCAATCAGTCAAATCCTTGAATATAAGAAAGTGCTGGGCACTGAAGTGAGATACACAGAGATTTCAAAATGCACAATAATTTTATATTATACAAATACATGTATTTAAGATGATGTGTGACTTTTTCATAGACTAAGCTTATGTGATAGAGGTTTGTGTGTAATATTCCTGTAAAATATCTGAAGCATTAAAAATGATACATCAATATGTAAAGTAAGTTTATAATCATTTTTGTGCAATACATGTATATTCCTAAGTAAAACAGCTAGTAATTTCTATTTTATTTCAATTATTCAAATTTTTTTAAAAATTTAAAAAATAACAAATAACAGATAATAGCATTTGGCTTTCATCTCAGAGGTTAGATTTCGAAATCTAAGTTTCAACATTTAAAATATTTAGAGAAACTATATAAATGAATTCTAACTTGAAAAAAATGAAACATTTCTAATACCATCACCCCAATACAGTGAGTGGATTATACTCTAAATAAGAAATATTAAACTATTTCAAAATTTATAAAAATGAAAAAATCTTTTTAAATCTCTATATAAGTGTATATATATATAAAGAGAGAGAGAGAGATCTATACACAGATATAAGTCAACTGTGGCTGAAATATACCATTGCTTTGTGACCTTAGTCCCGTCATTTTTCTCTTAAGGAAAATGATAATATTAATTTCACTTATTTATAATTCACATAAAATGTCTATCAAATCTATACCTTCTAGACAGGTCTAAAAGCCCTATGCTTGTCCTTTGATTCCAATAATTATTACAGGCTTTATTATGTCAGGTCTTTGTGTATACTTTGCATTGAATATATAATAATTCTAGTCTTATAAATTAGATTTTATCAGCATTATAGTATTATACTAAATATACTACATAAAACAAGGTTTCTCAGTAGTGGCATTGCTATTTTGGAAGGGTTCAGTCTTTGCAATGCCGGGTTATTCTGTGAACCACAGGATGCTAAGTAACATTTCTGGTCTGTCTATTAGATCATAATATAACATACGGCCCCTCTCCCACTCCTCTAGTTATAACATCTTCTTGATACTGTTAAATACTTTCTCACAGACAAAATTCCGTCTAATTGAGACCACTGGAACAAGTTGCAATTCTAAAGTATATTGGATATCTGTGAATTTCGATGACCTAATATATTAATATTCAAACATGTAAGTTTTGTTATTTCAATTGGACACAATAAATGCAAAGTTAATAATAACTTTCCTTAGCCAAGATCAAATTTAGATAAATATTTTTAAAAGTTTATTAGAAGGGAAAATAGAAGCAGATTTATAAAAGCAAACTTAGGCTAAATTTACTTTTTCAAATATGAATTAATTCACCACAGCCAACATTTACTTCAAAGATGCTGTTTCTTTATGAGGAAGCATTTGAGGAAACAGCTGAAGCTAGGGACAATAATAAAGAAACAATTTTCTGAGCCAGAGTAATTTTCTAGAACTGAGGTTAAAATAATTTTCTGAAACTGAAAATTGCTTACCAACTATTTTATAAAGTACATACCTTCTCAGGTGTCACCCCAGAGATTTGTATTCAATGGAGCTGAGGTGGGACTCAACAATTTGCATTTTTTATTTACTTTCCTATCATTCTTTGAAAACCTTTGAAATTTTACATATGAAAGTTCTGAACTTGGAATTTCTTGGAAACATTTCATGGAAACCCCAAAGTTAATGTTGAATCTCTATTCCTCAATGCAAAATAGAAGACAGGGTTTGGGTCGTAACATACTATTAGGGGAAAAAGGGCATGTGAAATTATGTGTATACCAATACTTTTGCATGTGTTCTGATTCCATATATATGATTACTCTTGTAGAAAAAAATGTGCTTTTCGATGTTGATTATCTGATTCTGAATCTTCATTATTTTCAAAGTTGTACAATGTGACAGTAATTTAACTGAGTCCACCTCCTTCCCTCTGTCTCACCCCTGTGGAAAGTAATATCATTCAATTTGTAACTCATATAAACTTCCTTTAATATGCAAAATCATATGCACTTTCAAATATTTTGGAAGACTGTAACATTTTCCTGTTCCTTCTTCATATGACTAAAACAAATTCATCAATATATGTTCTTTTGTGTAATACTATAAATGTCACAAATTTACTTTTTTCTTAAAACTACCTTTCAACAGTTAAAAAAATTGACTCATCATTTACTGATACCATGAAATGATTTAAAGATTAGAGACTTCTTCAGCAATAAAAGGTAATTCACCAAGAAACACAGAGGTAGATAGAAAAATCATACATTGCTTTTTCAGTTTGTTTCATAAATTATTCAACATTTATACTGAATTTCAGTAGTAAATTTATTTTCCGCTTCTTTGAACCATTTCATGTCACAACTTAAGTATTCAACAAAATCAAATAATTAGAATTTATGAAAAAGCAAAAATTATAAAAGTATATTTTATCATCATCTCGTTACTGCTATTGCTGTTATGTCAGTTAGCATTCATCAGTTCTAAGCGTTATTATTAAAAAAGAGGATATTGACTACTTTTAATTTCTCATTAAAAGACAATTATTTTTTGCAAATTGAACTCAAGTAATCAATTAAATTATATGATGAACAATTTTTATTTAATGTAATTCTGCAGCACAAAAAAGGCAAAGTAATTTGGAATCTGATAGCCCAGTTTTGCAATGAGTTTAGATTATACACTTGTGCCATTATAGATGCCTATCTGATAGTTTTCACAGAAAACAATACTGTGGATAACAATAAATTTGCTTTTTGCTTACCTGATGCGTGAAGACTTAGTATTCTGTATTCAAAAACAAAAATAATTACAATTATACTATACGAGCAAATTTTATTTTATTTCATTTTCTAGTTAGCTCTTGAGTTCTGCTAACAGAAAAAAAACTGGTGAAACACATAATACTACTAAAGACCTTTTTGATGGATCAGCTAAACCCAAAGCTGCAAGTTCTTTTGTTTATATAAAATGTTATGAAGCATCATTATCTTTAGTGACTTAACCATAAGGCCTTTATTAACTGTTTCATATTCTTATCATTATCCCTATGCAAGATAATGTTGAGCATGATGTAATATTTTAGTGTAAGTCTGTTACATGATTCCCTTTTAATACTGCCAAAAATAATGTGCTTCTGTGAGAAATTATTTAAGAGAAACTGAACTTTTGGTGGGTGGTAGGTATCGATAACATGGTGATAAAAAAAGGATCAGAAAATTGTGTTTTGAATGTTTTGCAGGGAAACCTCCATGACTAAGGTGCAGTCTACTTAGAGTGCAGAGACACTTGTTCAAGGGCAGGATGAGGGTGGACAACTAAAATGAACAATTAAGTTAAAAAAAAAAAAGAAAATGCTCCTTCTTTCTCCCACTTCCTGCCTGCCTGTCTTCATTTCTTCTTGTCTTCCTTCCTCTAAAAAATAAATACATAAAAATTTTTAAAAATATAAGCAGAGATTTTAAAGTATAAGGCATTGGAGGATTTGATATATAAAGTTACAGCTAAGGAATAACTATTAAGACAGAATTTAGCAATACTTATACAAAGTTATTTCATTAAAAGATTATTAAATTTTACCTATACGTATATTTAAAATTATAAATGTTCTAAAAGACAATATATAAAACAATATGCATACATTTTTAAAGCAAAATTTAAATTTCATAATTAAGAATTTTTCTTAAAGCCAGTGTTTCCTATATTTTGAGAGATCAACATCATATATTTCATTAAGGAAAATTCTCAGGAGAAATCACAAATCATATGTGTGTGTAGATACATTTTTTTTCAATTTTTTTTATTGATGTCCTCTAAAACCTTCCTTAGCTTAGGTACAGATTATTTAGAAACTAGAGAAAATGAAATGTTAAAATCAGATTGCAGATTTTACTTAGAACTAAAAGCTCAGTATTAATTCTATGTTCCCTGAAAAATTAATATTAAAGTACAGACATAATTTGCCATGAATAGTTGAAAACTACTCACTTTTTATTGATGGTAAAACTTAATGATAATATTTCATTTAGATGATTATAGAGCAATAATGTAACTAAAGAAGCTGCAATAATTAAATGCTTATGTACTCTACATTCACATTTACATATCTATCACTCTTTATTACCTTATTTATGAATCAATCTCTATGTGGCAGATTTTACCAGATTAGGAAGCAAATACTATGTAAACTAAGGTGTTTGCAGGGTTACATGGTATATAAAAGCATTATTAGAATTCTAAATCTGTTTGCTTTGGAAATCCTTGATTTATTCAATGCATCTGTATTGCCTGTCTTCAATACCCCAAGTGCTTTTTGTTCTAGAGATAGCTGGAGAAGAGAAGGCAAGTTCCCTACATACCCTTATGCCTTATTTTCTCCCTAGTATCCTGCAGACTTTGGTTAAAGTATGTATGTTGACCCATATGACTCCTGACTTGTTCCAGTGAGGGTACTCTTAAATATTGTGATAAAGCTACCCAATCACAGCAGCTTATTACAGAGGACCATTGTTTCTGAATCCAAGTTTAGAAGTTGTTTTAACCACAAACTAATATATCAAGGCTTTGTGTGTTTTTAACATTCTGGTAATGCACTGAGTATATAATTTAGTCTTCCAAACAGGTACATTTACTTTTTCAAGTCTCTAGGACACCTCTGTGCTGCCTCTATAATGTAGGGAGAAATAAAGTTTATTTCTTGGTACAGTTGTCTTCACTAAGATACCAATCACCGCTGTCAAATTGTCCTTGTGGCAGCAGTCATCGATTTTTAAGACAGTGGAAATAAAGAGGATCACCCATGCTGTGCTTAGTTAATTTTGCATGTATAGACAAGATGCCTTATAGAGCCTGGTGATTATTTTACAGCTGGTTTAATTAAAGGACAACACATGTAGGAGCAGATTTCCTTCCTGACTCATATAAAGAAAAATTCATCACCTAGTTAAAACGTTACAATACTGTCTAAAAATCTCAGTATTACCTCTTGCAAATAAAACACACAGTGAAGAAAAGCAACAAACAAAACATTATGTATAATGGATTTTCTGATTTAGTAAAAGCTAGACATAGTAAACATTTTACAATTATTCTTACTTGACTCTAATAATAAGCTGGAAATTATTTGATATAATAAGAGCAAATGTTATTACAATTATTTAAGAAAAGACAATTTTGAAAACACAAACCTGAAAAGTAATTCCCTTTGGTTTTATTTCTCTGTTGAATTCCTTCTTTTACCCTGATAGTTTTCCAGTTCTGAATTTCATGCGTAAAAAAACTGATCATGAAGTTAACATGAGACAGTACGTATGAAAGACCAAAGGCTCCTCTGTGACAGGTGTAAATTTCGTGGTAGAACTTTAAAATCTCCTTTTAGTATTAAATGTTGGGTTTTTTTTACTTAGTTCTTAAGAATACATTTGATTCACAATGTTTTAAAATTTCAGAGATA
The DNA here is from genome assembly GCA_004363575.1 of Solenodon paradoxus. Classification (NCBI taxonomy): domain Eukaryota; kingdom Metazoa; phylum Chordata; class Mammalia; order Eulipotyphla; family Solenodontidae; genus Solenodon; species Solenodon paradoxus. The sequence goes on along the minus strand of RJWH01000116.1, from coordinate 781,916 downwards.
GAGTTGAGTCATTTTAGGAAAGATAAATCAATGATTTTCAAGATTTTAGTAAAATTTTAACAAAAAGTCACATATTTGTCTGAGTTATAGTATATGAAGAAAACATAACTAAATATCAATAAAAATCAAGTATACAGAATATAAATTAAATGCTTTTGTATCAAGTTTTTAAAAATTGAAGAAAATGTGTTTCGATGCAAGTTATTCAAAGTGCACATACAAATAAAATAAAATATGAAAATATTATGAAAAAAACTCAATGACCTCTATAAATAATATTTAAATTTTGTGTCATTTTAGTATGCTTCAATTAAACAACAGATAAAAGATCCAGGAAACTTTTATAAATACGCCAATATTGTTTCTCAGAATGAATCCTGAGCCATCAATTGTTAGAAACATATTCATTTTAGCATGTTTGTATAGCATTAATATTATTTCTAATATTTCAATTATGTTCTATGGATTTACTTTAATTATATTTCTTAAAGACATGAGCAATATATTTTATTTATTCTCTTAGACTTTTGTGGTTTTTAGTGAGTACATTTGTTTTCTGTGGTTGCCATAACTCAAAAGCAGACTAATGGCTTAAACAAGAGAAGCTAATTATATGTGTAAATTTTGGAGGTTAAAAAATCAAGGTCAAAATGATGACACACATAATTTCTCCTAATGCCTGTCTATTGGTCTTGCAGATGGCCCATGATCTTCTAGCTGTGTCCTTCTGCATTTTATTGTGTTTATTTTTCCTGTGTCTCTACCTCTTCTTCTAAGGGTACCAGTCATATGAGATCAGAGCCCCTGACTTTTGAACTGACTTAACATTAATTACCTCCTTAAGGAGCCTATTTTTAAATAGATTCACATTTGCAATTAGGGCTTCAGCATATTAACCGGCCAAGAGAGAGAGGAGAGAACAATCCATTCCATAACCCTAGAAAAGGAAAAGCAAACATATTTTAAAATGCTAGTAGGTGGATGTGCAGTTAAAAAAAAAAAAAAGTGTGACCCTTGACTGAGGTTCTGTCAAATATCTTTTAAACTCTTTCAATGAACTGTCTTACCAAGAATGTTCTGTTTACTAGGGGACCTTGGGATGCGCCAGCTAGTCTGTGTAATGATATGATTTATAGTGGGGTCTTTGAGCCATATGGTACATGATCTTGATCCCTGGAAGGACTGGAGTAGTAAGATTCTAAGGAATTAAATGAAGCATGAAATAAAACACACAGTCCTTCACACTGTTAAGTCTGAATAAATGTAAGTTAGAGGTTTTCCAAAAGCTGCCTTCGTTAGACTCATAGAAGTTGCTGAAAGCTATTAAACTCATTGTCATATTTATTATAAGGAAGAGATGCAAATTAGAACCAATGAAAGAATACATGCAAACAGAAAGGTCAGGGAGGGTCATAAATGCAACGTTTTCACCTTCTTCATGGAAGCATTACCTTCTCAGTATCAAGATGTAACAACACACATGAAGTATTGTCAAGCCGGCACACCCGGGTGGCTCAGATGCTAAATCAGTGACTGGGATGTGAATTATGCAAGGCCCAAGGACCTGAGTTCACTGCTAGGTGCTGGGTGTGCAGACATACTTTAACAAAATAAACAATTTAATGAAAGTGCTTCATCTCCTGCCTTCCTCCTTCCCTTTCTTTGTTCTTTCTAATATTTAGTCCTCTTCTTCTTACATGTTAAAAAAAATAAAAGCATTGCTTTGTTAATCAGTGTTTTATTGAGATTTCATCACTTGAAAGTTTATTTTATATAAGTATGGCTAGCTCTACTTTATTTTGGTTGCCATTGCTGTAGGATTGCCTTTTAACCATTTACTTTGAGCTTATGTTTATATTTTGAATGTAGCTGAATCTCTTGAGCGTAGTAAAAGGCAGGGTCATGTTTTTAATTCATTTGCAAACCTTTGACTTTTGATTGTTGAGTTCATTAACATTTAGGTTGATTTTTATATTTAATTGTTTATTACCATTTTGTTAATTGTTTCCTGGTTGTCGCAAATAATACATTTGTTCCTCTCTTTCTCTTCTTAAGTTACTTGAAAGCAGTTGTGTTTGGCTTCCCTTTTTGTTTTTTTCCCTGGAGTTGTTTTCAGTTTATCTTAGGTTTTACATAAACATTTCTATACTTATACCCTGTTTTTTCTTGAAAGCAAGTTATTCTGAACACATCCTAACAATTCATGTCTTTACGCTCATTCTCCGCACATTTTATATTTGATGCCTTGTTGCTTCTGATGGTATTTCTCTCATTTTATGGAACTTATTTTAGTATTCTTTATAAAATTATTTCATGGTGATGAATCCTTTAATTTTTGCTTTGAAAAGCTCTTAGTCAGTCCTTCAATTCTAAATGATAATCTAGTGATATAGAGTATCCTGGATTAAGTCATTTTCCTTCAGTACTTTGAATTTATCATTCTATTCCCTTGTGGTCTAGAAAGGTGCAGTTTAGTAATCTGTTAACAATCTTATGGGTAGTGCTTTGTATGTAATTCATTTTTCTCTAGTTGATTTTAAGAGTCTCTTTTTTCTTATATTTTTGACATTCGAATCACACTATATCTTAGTGTAGGTCCGTTTGAGTTCCATTTGTTAGGAACTCTTTGAGCTTATTGGGTCGGGAGGCCTGTTTCCGTCCTCAGGTTATGGAAATTCTCAGCTATTATTTTTTAAATATGATTTCTGACCCCTCCTTTATCACTTCTTCTTCTGGGACCCTTATGAGGTAAATGTTCTTCCTGTTGATATTATCCCAAAGATCTCATATGCTGTCTTTGTTTCTGTAATCTTTTTTTTTTCTATTTAATCATCTGTTTAGTGTATTCTAATGCCCTGTATTCTAGATAATAAATTACATTGGTGGCTACTTTCAGTCTCCTCTTGCGGGCCTCCATTCTGTTTTTTAGCTCAGCTATCGTGTTCTTTAACAGCATGAATTTTGTTTGGAACTGCTTTGTATTTTCTTTTACTTTGCTGTACTTCTATTTTTGTTACTCCATTGTTTTCTTGATTTCAGTGAGTATCATTAAGACTATTGCTTTAAAGTCATCATCTGGTAGTTTATTAAAATCTGTTACATTCAAATTTTCCCCTGGGGTTTTATTTCAGTCCCTCATTTTGCATATATCTCTCTATCTCTTCGATCTGTTTGGCATTCTATTTTTATTTCTAGTGGTTAAACTTACTTGACATAAAGGCCCTATGTTATGTTATAAAGTTGCCCAGAATAGACTGTGTGCTACTGTGGAAAACTGAACTAACACATCAAATTTGTTCAGTTTTTAGGGTCAGTCTTGTATTGAGGTCTCAATGTCCAACCTACGTTGTTGGGAGTTGGAATAGAGTATTCAGAGATTTCCCCCAGTCACAAGCATGAACAACAAAGCCCACTGAGAGAGAAACAAACACTGTGGCCCAATCATTAAGTAAGTCACAGTCCTAACACAGTCCACAGAAGAGAGATTCAGGAGCTGTTCTTAAGGAGATATCCTTACTTTTGAAAATCCTTCAATACCGTAGATTAGTGGTCGACCCATCAGAGTGTACTAAACAAGATCTGAGTCCTGGGAGTAGAATTTCTTGAGGATCAAGCAGATAGGAAGCTATTTTGCTGTAGCTGTAAACTAGCAGGAGTTGATGTTTTGATAAATTCCTTCCAATTGTTTTCCACAAGAAGGGGGTAGAATGGAATGTCCTAGTTAACTATCTGCATGGGCGATTCTTGACTTAGCTGTCTGTCTCTGACTGCCCATGGAATGGCAATGATTTCTACAACAGTGATTTTCCCTGGAGCTTTCTCAAAGTGGTGGCCTACACTGAAAGCACAGTATTGAAACATTGCCTCCCTTGACAGAATGCTAGCACTCTTTCCACTCTGCACTGAGGCTCCTGCTCAGACTCAGTGACTAAAAGCCAGGTCCCAGGTATAAATGATTACCACAGGTAAATGTCCTTTAGTATGGGAGAATGTTGGTTTCACAGTCTCTCTGTATGTCTCTATAGTTCTCAAAAATGGTGGTGTGGCACTGAAACCATTAGGCTTCTACCTTTTGCCCTCTTTCTTTGTGGAGAAGTTGGTCCTATTGTTTTCAAAGATAATAGTTGTCAAATGTTTTCATGGTTAGGTTTTAGGGAGAAGGCTAGATTTTAGTATTTACAGTCTCCCATCTGAACCAGAATTTTTTTCTTTTTTTTTTTTAGTTTGGATGATAGTTTCTTTTGCTGTGCAAAAGTTTCGTAGCTTTATGTAATCTCATTTGCTTACTTTTGCTTTTGTTTCCCTTGCTGTTGGAGCTTAGTCCCTAAATATATCTCTAAAGTCAATGTCAAGGAGTTTATTACATATATTTTCTTCTGTTTATTTTATGATTTCAGGTTTAAAATCCTAATATTTAATCTAATTTTAATTAATTTTTGTATGAGGTACTGTAGAGTTGCATAGTTTCTTTTTCTTTCTTTCTCTTTTTTTTTAATTTAATGTGGCTTACCTGTTTTCTTTATTACACATAAGATTGGTAATATGGTTATTCAACCACATCTAAGTGAACAAGTTCTAATAAAAGAACTGAATTTCAAGACTCAGAGGTGTTCCCTGATTGGCTATATGTATTGCCAAAAAAAAAAAAAAAAAAAGCACTCCTTCACACTGCATTGGGAGAGAATAATTACATGACTGATAGTTTTTTTTTGTACACTTTGGTGATTTTAATCTGTATAATCTATATGAAAAAATGTAACTTAAAATAATTATTTCTGAGTTTCTTGAATTATTTTTTTCATAATAAAGTGTACACCATTTTACATCTACATCTGTGTATAATACATTAAGTTCATCACAACCATTCCAGTTTTATTTTTAATTTAAAGTATGCATCATTTTGAGAATTATTTTGAGGAATCACAGTCATCAAAAACTATTACTATGCAATTATGCAATGCGTCTGCTTATTTGATGAGGAGTCACAGAAAGTATCATTCAGTTTATTATGTCATTGCTTTATGATGACACAGAAAGCAATTCAAATGATCCTGAATCAGAATTTTGACTCTCATGTTAGTCTTTTAGAAGGGGTTTATGAGAATCAAATCAACTTAATAAATCTCCAAAGCTGAGATATTTAGTTTTAAAAAACCACAAATGCTATTTGATTTGCTCACTGCCAGTGGCATTTAAAGATAATACATGCTTCCTACCTTTCCATAATTTAAACATTTTTCTTATAGCTCTTTGCTATTTTGTGTTATATATATATATATATATATATATATATATATATATATATATAATTTTTCCTAAGTCAGAAACAAGGGAGAGAGAGCAAACTTAAACCTAACTAAAAAATGTGATAAATACAAAGACACCAATGTTAATTTAACTTCAACATGCTTGCAGCTACATATCTGTGCAATATATAAATGTATTCATAGATGCATTTTAAAATGTTTTTATATAGCTATATACATACACATAACTACCCTCGCTTTTACCTATATGCATGCTTTATAAGTAATGTATATGTACTTTTAATCCCCACTATAATTTTACAAGTTAAGCTCTGCTAACATACTTGATTTAGGATAAGGAAGTTTAAACTCAGAGTTTAAAAATGATCTCATTGCCTCATAATAAACAATCATGATTACTAATGTTATAACAAAACTCAAATTTTTCTAGTTCGGCATCAAATATAGTAAATGTACACACACACACACACACACACACACACATATTACTTTTCCTGAAGAATAAAAAAGTTATTTCATGTTTTAAGAGAAGTAGCATGAGAATTAAATACATTGACTGCCACATTTATTTCTGTTTTTTTGGACATGATATCCTCACAGCAGCTCTATTTCTTTGTTAATAAATTGGTGTAGTCATAGTAATTACCCTAGGGCATAATATGATAATTAAATGAGCAAATGCCATCAAGTGCTTCGGACTTTTTCCTGGTTTTGTAGTAAACACCCAATTGATATTATTTTTGCAGTTTCATAGCACAGATTCACAATCAGATCTTGGCTTGAAATATAACAGGATTCAGATTGCTTCTTACAAATATATTCAATTTTATACCGTAGGAAGAATAAAATTAAAATGTTTCTAAGAATCTCTCTGATAATATTTAATTCAACTTCAACTGAAATATAGGTGGACCTATTAGGAAAGTGTCCAATATTTTCATTATTTGTGTATTTTACAGATAAGAATTCTGCAAAAATTTCAGACTCACCTGGCTTCAACTATAAATAAGTGCTTTGCTGAATTCAGATATGTTGCTTTCAGATAAGCTTTCTACAATAAATATTGCAATCTATATAAAATGTGATACTACTGCATAAACCAGAATTTTAGATATTTTTGACTAGTCATAAAGATGAAATAATTTCTAAATTTATTTTTTATGCAATACTCATTTCTTAAAAAATTCTGAAGTGATTCCAGCTTGGTAGAATGTTAGTCATTTACATACTTTAAAATATGTAGTTTGAATAGTAAAATAATAATTTAGGATAAATTAGGACCTGATAGTTTGTGACTCTAATGAGGTAGTGGTGGTTTGTACTTTAGAGAAAGAAAGTGTAGCAATAGATGGCTTGAGTGCCAATATTTTTCTGAGACAGGTGACAGAAATCATTATAGACAAGTAAAAGTGTCAAATGTAGAACATGAGTTTGAGAGTGAAGGTGTGAATTGAAATTATTTCTATTCAACATAAAAAATGATTATCATAGAGGATAGCATTCCAAAGGGAGCCAGCATATGGCCCAAGAAATATACAGAAAAAGCAAATGAGTTTAAGATAGAAAATATGTCTTGTGACCATTCATGATTGTGGATATGTTAAAAAGTCCGTGAGTGTAATGCTGAAAGTTATAAGTAGTTCTAAATAAAATAATAATTTCTGTCAATTATGTATTAATTCATCATTATTCTATATATGATTATGTGTAATGTTTGTAATGATAATATTTTAATTTCCTTGGTCATATTGAGTCTATGAAGTATGATAATGAACATGGAAATTTCAACAGCAACTATTATACTTTACAAAAATGGTTGAATATCCTTTAATTAAATAATAAAACATTCAATAAAATTCTTATATTTCACACATAAGTGAATGACAATTTCGGTCAAAAATGTTCGACTTCTATGACAGTACCAGAATTCAAGGATTTCCCTTCTTGCTGTTATTTTTTCATGTGGAAAGTCCTTGTTCCATCACTCCTATTTGTCCCAAAACATGTCTTGCTTCTGTCTTCCCTGTTTTTGCACACCAAAAAAGACATTGTCTAAGACTGATGCTGTCAATTTTCATTAAGTTGAATTTTACCCCAACTAGACAATTTCTAGAATTGCTATTTCAATTGAAGAACCTGGCTGTAATCTCAGAGGTGATATAATGTACTGGATGGAGTGAAAAGCTTGAAGTAAGGTATCTACCTCAATTAAGATTAATATTCTTAGCTGAGCCAGGTAATTCATAGTTTTTAACTTCTGTGAGCCTTCCTTCTTGAAATTTCAGGCACACTAAAAATATATCTAATTGTACATGGAATCTGCAGTGAAAAACAAATATTTTGGTTCCATTAAAAAAAATTATTTAAAAAGTTATCTGTTATTATATTCTCTATTTTATTTGAAGCAGGTTTATTTATATGCTATGATTTATATTTAAATTATGTAAGCTACATTAAAAGCAACTGATTGATAACCTTATATAAAGATGTATAACAAGCAATTTCATATGTTAATAATGATACTATAATAATTCTGTCCGGTAAGAGCATAAATGATGAACTGCTATTGACTTTGATGATATGGCTGGCAGAAATTGTCAGCATTTTTATTCAGAGTTATGAAGAAGTAATATGGGCATACCTAGTTGCTAACCATTTATGAGGTGACAGACTGTATTAAATCAGTTTCTATCACAACTACAATTGATTAAATAAATAAGCATATGAAAGCTCCAAAAAGCTCTAATTTTTTACTGCTACTTCTTACACTGTTGGATTTTGCATGCATGCGAAAGTGAAATCAGCATTATTCATCTGGGAGTTTTTACTCTTTAGGCAGCATAAAAAGATCGAGTGGGTATTTGGTACTTTCACAAGTCAAAAGGGTGAATTGCAAAATTATGTCAACATGGAAACCTGGATGAAATACATCACGTTGCAATCACGAGTAAGGATTGAGAAGGCAATTTTTTTCCTGATAGGAAGGTCATAGTCAACTTTTAGTTGATCTGTCATTTTCATGGAATTTACTTACATGGCAAATCTCTATAACTTGATTTTCTTCTCTGAGTACTTTATAAAGTAATTGTGTGTTAATGTAATACACTGAGTTGCTTTTTTCATTGCTGGTAATTCTGTTTCTACGGGGGGGAATTGGGTCATTTTATCAAGAAACATCACTATTCCATGATTACCTCCAATTGGAATGATATAATAATATACATATAGAGACACATTAATCCTAAAAATGCTGGTAGTTCAACCTGTCTTGAATAAAAAATAAGTATACAGAAAAGAGAAAAGAAATCTCAGGAAATGATGGTGGAGCCCATATATTGATGGAATAAATATATGTTCAATTTAAAAATGTTGCAGAGGCAAAAAGAAAATTCACATGAAGGTGTTTTCCCATCTAAAGAGAAAGCATTAATGAAATATTTCTATTCATTTCAGTAAATGTAATGTTTGAATAACTCTTCTTAGAGGATAAAATAGCAGTTTTTATAAAATTACATTCCTTGTCAAAATATCAGAACTTGAAAAATGTTTTTAGCTCTACATCTATTTGCAAAACAATGTTTAAATGTATATTTTGTTACTTTTACTTTGTTTTCACTGCATACATCTTCTATTATATATTTTTAAATATTATTTAATGGTGTTTCTTCACAACTATCAGCAATAAATAGAATAATTGCTGAAAACAGCATTTGAAGAATTTCTAAATGAGCAACATATAGAATTCCCTATGAATAGAAATTGGAAGATACATGAGAAATGAGAGAATTTATGAGTAAACTAAAGTTTGTTTTTCATATTCATGCCTTTCTTTTCTAGGATAACAAAGGCATCAAGTCTGGCTGCCCTGGAGAGCTTGTGGTCTGAAACAAACATATGTAGATTTATTTTTATATTCAGTTATCTCTTTTATTCAACTACACAAGGTGATGCATATTGTTTGCAAACAAACACAAACAAAAGAACTAATATAAGTTCATTCTCCTACATAAAGAATTTTTTACCCAGGAAAAAAATGAACTGTATTTAGGTTAAAAGGAAATCAGTGGTATATTGTAATAGTAGATTGGAAGGAACAAAAATCAAAATACATACAATGAAAATAAGATAAGGCGCTACCCTTAATCTCACTCTTTATATAGGTTTTCACTCCAAATAAGAATCTACTATGACTGTACTCAATTTGAGTATAACAAGTGTTTGTATTTCCTCTAGTAAATGATAAAATAACATCTTCATGTCAAACAAGCAAACAAGACAAAGTTAGTTTTTCCATCTTTCTATTACTGGTAAGCTGTAAATCCTTGGGGAACCATTTAAAAAGTTTGTATATCATATCAATTAAGCCTAAAATAAGGTATTTGTTTTAAATTTGAATAGCTTAGAACATAGTGTCAATAACTACTAATATACAATATTCCAATATGAATTATTAGTGTGATTATTTTAGAAAATAATTTCTAAACACTTAAAACATAATTTTTAGCCACTAATTTATTTTTAATTCGAGATTTTTGTAGAGTCAATTTAGTAGTTACCAGAAAGGAAGGTGGGAGAGTAGTAACTAAATTGAATAAAATATAAATTATATGGTGAAGGATAGAATTGGACTATTGGTTGCAAACTTAATATATTATACAACAATGTTGACTTTTGCTGATACACAACTTAAACCTACATATTGATATAATGCAATGTTCCTTAAAGTTTTTGACAAGTAACTTTTTAAGACTATTTGTTCTGCAAAAAGATAGTTGAGCAGAAAGTACACAGTTTCCATATATTTCTCTCTCTTCTTATTATTGACATTCTGTATTTGCATGTTACACTTGTAATAATTGTGAAAAAATAATGACATATTATAATTAACTAAAAGTCAAAGTTTATACTTAGACTCATATTTGCATTGTTCAGTTCTACATATAGGTTTTGAATTTTTTAGTGGTAATTTCTGACTAGGTTAAATTGTTAATTCTCCAGTCTTATTAAAAAAATCCACTGAACAAAATAATTTCTCATCTTTTTACTGTAGTTCTAAAATACATTGGGAAATCTCTTAAGATGTCTGTGTGTGAGTGTGTGTGTGTGTGTGTGTGTGTGTGTGTATGTGTGTGTGTGTAGGTGTAATTCATTCTGGAGCAAAAAATTTTTATAACCACAATTAGCTTTGTTTTATATAATTTGAGTGGATTATTTTATTGTTTGTCCTTGAACCAATATATATTTTGAAAAGTGGTGTTTTTAAATTCTAATGAGTAAGAAAACAATATGCTGAGCTCCTAAAAATGAAAAATAGCAATGGGTAACAAAATCTCATTGGATTCAGCCCAGGTAACATAACTATTCAAAACAAAAACAGAACTTAGTCAGAAAATCTTTGTTATTTTTGAATTCAGTTATCTTCTGTCATTCTGTGTCTTTCTAATGACCCTTGACATTATAGTTTAAAATTATAAATATTGCTAGTGAATCTTTTGTAAACTATTTAATCTGTTTGAAAGCTGAGACATATGAGGCAATCAGTACTTAAGTGATTTCTATTTCACATGGTCGTTTTAAAGTGAATTCTAACTTATATTTGATGAGCTGAATAAAGAAACATTTGCCATCACAGGATTAGCATATCAACAGGGGAGAATGTACAGTTACATTTGTGACATATTTGTAAGTATTTGAAATGAAGACCATAAGACAGAGACTCTGGTAAAGAAAAGGGAACAACAGCTTTTGAAGAGTACTAATTGTTTTAGGCAATTTTAATACAGAATCAGAAAGTAACTTGGAGAATCAATTTGTGCTAATGACAGGATAGTACTTTCAGATATGGTTTAATTTTCAGTGCTACCTTATATCTAAAAAAAGTGTACCTTGGAAATCTTTGTGCTCCTCCCATTATCTGACTTGATACTATTTTCATTTCTTCAATTATAAATTAATAACACACTTACTTTCAAGTTTTTCTTAAGAAACTGCTTTTAGATTACAATATTATAATTCACATATAACTTTTTCTACTCTATCTTTGTTTACTATATTATTGGTTTTATAAAATATTTTATTCTATCAACTACATTATAAATTTTATTATTGCCACGTTATTGTCTATCACCAAACATTCTACACTTTTCCCCTAGATGGAGTCTAAATATCAATAGAGAACTAAATGGCATTTATATTATTGGGTTATGCAAATATTTTCCATTACTGGCTAACTAAAGTTCTGAGATTTTTATTTTCCCACTTGGAATAACATGTTTAGATTTCTGAATCACTTGGAAAATTTTTCTAGCATCAAGACAAAACTGTTTTTTATTCTCTTTTTAATATATGTATATATTCATACTAGACCACATTAAAATTAGACAGTATTTGATCTTTCATTTGAAAAACGTTCTTCTAATTTTTGTGTTTTTATATGAATATTATGTGTTTATTCTTTTTGTAAGCTTTTATTATGTACTAATTATTTTAAGGCAGCAATCGGGTATTATATTAATTTTTGTTATTTTCCAATCATACACAAACTCAAGTGTTGCATTAAACATAGAATTAAATAACGAATAGGTATAATAGCAAATATTTATTGATAACTTTAAATCTATTTTTATACGATTTGATAACGAATATTTCATGTTTTCCTCTAAGTGTAGAGGAAGAAAAATAATATTCCCTCTACCCTTGAAAGTGCTTTGCTGAAAGCCCTGTTCTATGATAAAAGAAAAATTAACAGGAAAAAGGGGTAACATAGGCATAGACATAGAGGAGCCCCAAAATGATATGAGGCTCAAAAAGAAAGCTGATTATTGAGATTTCTATGTCACTATGATCTAAGGAAATGAATAGGATATGGGGCTGCAAGAGGGGAAGGCAATTCACAGGAAGGTCAGAAGAGTGTTTCCTGAACCAGGGTTGTCCTGCTAACCAGATAAATTTCTCAGTAAAAAAGTGATCTCTGATTATAGCTCTAGTCCTCCTAGACATCTCCTTCCTAATGTAAATTTTCATCATGAAAAGATAAACTTTACTTTTTTCCAGCTTCTCCAGTGTCTCCATTTTCTTAAAATAATGAACGCTAAATAATTCTATCTATTAATCTGTGCATCATCATCAATCTCTGATAATTCTACATAGATGTATTTATATTTACTCTTATTTGTACTTTACTTTTTTATCTGTCATTTCTATTTCTGATTCTTTCATATGAAAGGGAGGATGTGTAGTTATTTTTATGTTGACCTAGAATAAAGGGCTCTTACATCATCAACAATTACATCATCAACAATTATATCTTACAATTGCTTTAAATTCTTCTGCTCACTTTCTATCTAAAACATATGGATAAGAGAAAAGATTTTATTTCAAAGTTATACTGATAGCAATAGTAGTTAGTCATGTTTCTACAAAAAAGAAATAAAATCACTTTGAGCCTGATATAAATATAATTGAATACCATGTTGGTGAGTTCTGGACACTCCGAAACATTTAAAATAAGAGTTTCCTCTTTAGGTTCACTTTCAAAACACACTAGTGCATATGTGCCTGTGTGTGTGTGTGTGTGTGTGTGCGTGTATGTGTTAAACTTGCCAATCAACTAGGTTTAGAATAATAATTTACTTTATTAGTCATTAATAATTATTTACTTATTAATAATTCATTTTATTAATAATTTACCGTGCAAATGTACTTAAGACATTTGCCTGTAAAATAAATCTATTAAGTTAAATGATCACTTAAATTTAAATTATGAAAATGTAAAAAAGTATACGATGGAATTTAACCTTAAAAAATAGTATTTTATTACCTAATTACATTAACTACTTATAAGATAAAGGTATAAGGGTGAAATAATTATACAAATTATGAGGATTTTAATATTTATATTTATTTCCTAAAGATGGCAAAATTATTTGACAATACTTTAATTTTGTTCTTTTCACAAAATCGTGCAGGTTGATAAATGCCCATTATCTATTATAATTCATATAATAATTTTGGAAATTTAAATGAATTTAAAAATGAAATATTCAGATTGATTTATTATTATTTTAAAAAGTGTGGTAAGATGTTGAATTATATTTCTTAGATTATTATTTACATCATGTATTTATATCTTTTAAAGACCTATCATCTGAAGTACTAAAAAGAAGGATGATTTTGAAGCCATTAAGAACATGAATTCAAAGTCAAATGAAATGTGGATACTTAGGAATAAACCAAAGCTGGAGACACAGGCTTTTAAGAGTCATTAATTATTTAACAGTTATTAGCCAAAAAAAGCTCTGACAATTTTGTTTACTACAAAGACTTTTCTTCAGTGTCTCCATATAAAAACATCTTAGTTTTGATTCATCGATTTAGAGTGACTCCTTTATTTTGAAAAAACTGCAACATAATATCAGTGCTAGGTTATTGTTGGAATTTATTGGATGATACAATGAAACTAGGCAATAGAGAAAGTGCAAATAAACTCAGCTGAAGGATATTATGTAATACATAAATTACAGTTTTATCGTTAAATCATAAATTTTATTTTAAAATGTATTAAAATTCCACATTCAAAATCTTTCTAGGAGGACTAGAGCTATTATCAGAGATTTCTTTTTTACTGAGAGACTTATCTGAAGTAAAATTGCCTGTGAGACACAAAACCAAAAAAGAACAAGAATCAGGGTAATAATAATTTGATATAATTACCTACAATACTAGTATGATTATCTACTACCATGCTAAAGTGGGACTAATAAAATGAATTCTGGCTCAATAAAGGACCCTGTCTACTTGGAAATTTTTGCCACAATAGGAAATGCTATGAGAAATGATGCATTTTATACTTTTTTGATTGACTATATTCCAGGGAAGATTTACTGTTACTTAGGAAGACATTAGATACTTAGCAAAATTTTAGATTAATCATTGAATTATCTTTATAGATGATTCATAAGTATAGACATAGATAAAATTCATGTACCAGGTGTGTTTAAGATTATACACTTGAATCACTGTACATATTATAATATCTATCAATTTACTTCATATTAATGTTTCATTTATACAAAATCACTTAGTTTTCATATTAATTTCTCTGAATTAAATTTTGCAAATGTCCTCTATATATTATATGAATATGTGTAATATCAATACATAATAAACATGAGACAATATGTAAAAGGTTTATTCATGATAAAATATTTTATATATTATATATTTATATATAATTATATATTTTACTAAGAAATGTCTTAATTTTATTCTTATTAAGATAAAGAGAGAATTACTTCATAACCATTTGGAAACAATTACTATCAATTGTTCTTTTTCTTTCTTTTCCCTGAACTATATTGAAAAAAATTTAGTTCCTTTACTGGTCATTGTTTTTCGTGTACCAAATATAAGTGAAATCATATTGCACTGTAACTGAATAAAATTCTATACTCTAAGATTAAAGTAGCAATTAGAAAGGGAAGGGAAAGAAGTTGTGGCTAAATTGGAGAGAATCATCAATTGAATAATGAAATATTGAATTGACATTTTGGTGATGAACATAATGTATTTTCTAAATATGTTGACTAATGCTGCACATCTGAAACCTAAAAATGTTATAATACAATGTTGCTTCAGTATAAAAAAATAAGTCCCTGGTGCACCCTTATGCAGTAGCAGCTGAACACAGGCCACACACATCCGGAGTTTTGAGTCCCAAGGCCAGTGGAAACAACAAAGATAAACAATTAAATAAAATAAAATATTTCTTCCTCCTCCCTCTTCCTGTCAGCTCGCCTCTGATGCTTGCCTTTATTCTTGCTTAAAAATTTCCTTTAAAAAAGATTGTCCTGAAAAAAGTATAAATATTTACCGATGAATATTTAAATTTTGTTTTGTTATTTTAATAAAGTAATACAAGTATACCCTACTTTTCACCAAAATTTTTAGCATAAAACTATGAAATTAAGTAAGTCACAGTCATGTCCATATGTTTGCAAATATATTGAGTTATAAAATTAATAATCCAGGTGAATCAAAATATTATTCATGATGAAATTACTTTCATGCCTTAGAAAAATATGATTGTTACCACAAACTCAGTGTGAAATTTCTTTTTTCTTTCTTTTTTTTTTTTTTGATCTCATAATACTTAACATTTCCTTTGGGATATGAGTCTAAACAGTAAGTAAAGTTTGAATTGTATCAAAGTAGTACTTTATTGATGAAAGTTCATTATGTGCCATATATCAAATCCATGTTACAGGAAGACAGATAATTAGCCATTATCCAAAGTGTATGCTATTTTTTTTCTGCTCGCTGACACTACACTCGGAATTCAACGTGACTGTACCCCATGATCTTTGGTATCTTTCTTTTTAACATTGAAAATAATTGCATAGGACATTACTTTACTCACTGGGCCCGAGAAAGACTGGTCCATTTCTTTAGTTCAGAAGATAACTTCCTAAATATTTGACATATGTAAACATTTTAAATATTGGTCTAAGAAGTTAAGAATAAACAGATCGATTTAGGTATCTGAGATATAGGATGACTCAAACTGCACGAATCCATTATGTATCGCCAAATCCTGACGTGTTTGAGACAGAGCAAATGGCCTGTTATATCCACTTGCTAGACTATATTGATTGATTCCAACAGATATAAGCTCTGTGAAACCGTCAGAAAAAAACAGAACTGAGCAATAAAGTGGTAAAAACCAGAAACTGTTGCAACAAGGGAAAAAGACCTTAGTATAGAAAAATGAGTTCAATTATGGAGACACAATAGAAAAGTAGGGATTTATAGCCAAGGAAGATGTTGGGTGATCAGTGGATAGTAATTTACTAAAAAAATTAATATGTAGTTTAAAGGCTGATTTTCTGGTTAAACTGACAAATCCTTTTAAAAGAATTCTTGGTTAAGGCAAGTCAGTATGACCAAATATCATCAGGGGCTGGTGATAAATGAGCAATTTCATTAAATATCAAGAGGGATCAGATATGGAAGTGGTTGATTCTGAATAAACTGAGCAAGATTATTGCTAAAAATGGTCAATGGAAAAATAAAAAATCAAGTCCAAAAATAGAGATTTGAGAAGAGGATTCAGCGTACTCTAACCAGAGTTCATTCAAGGAGCAAATCATCTGAAATGAAATAATTAATATTAGTCCTGTAGTGTTGGACAAATTGTTTTATTTCATGCCTTTCGTGTTATGGTAGAGGTTAATGTCTATCAGTGGATTTCAATAGGGAATATTTTACCCCGACCAGTGACCATTTGTCATTATCGGGATTATTTAAATTTTACAACTGGAGGAGATCTACTGTCAATAGTGGGTAGAGAGGCAACGAGGCTGGTATAAATCATGCCATACACAGAACCACCTCTCATACCAGATAATTTTGTTTCAAAATGCCATTAGCATTGAAGTTGAAAATTTGCAGTGGATCTATAATTGTATCCCATTCTTATGTACTTGAAACACTTCTGCTTGTTTCATATGAAAATTTTTCCAGTTTTATACATTGTTTGAGGAAGCTATAAACTCTGTAAACCCTAGTATACTGTACGTATGTTAATAGTTTTTTTGCAGTAATATTAGTTACTTACACATTGGCAATTTTCTTTACAAAATTTTCCTTTTTAAAACACTTATACATGTATTTGTTCTAACACATGCTCTATGCTATAAAAGAGATACTTAAAACATAGTGACTTTAATAAAATAGATGTTTATGTTTTTTGGTTAACAATAAAGCGGTAAGGAAAGTATTCCCATCAGGAGGAAGCTTCATATCATCACTAAAATGTTTTCTAAATCTAAAGTAACTATTCTTAGAGCTCACTTCACTTCTAACCATGTGGGAAGGACAAGTTTAATTAAAAACATATTTTTTCAGCTTATTGAACAGAATTTGAGGCCAAATAATTACATTAAAGCTAGAAAATGTTGTCTCTTGATGGAAGGCTATGTGCAAGCTAAAATCCAGCAGTTGTACCAGTAGAATGGATATATAGATGGCAACAAGAAATCTCTGGCAAGAAAACAGAAATAAAGTTTGAAAAATTCAGAAAGATATAGAAAATGACCACACTTTGTTTTCATAATCTTGGCTTTTCTCTCCTTTAATAAAATGTATATTGCTATGTCAAGATATTGTTTAGTGTCTTGACATGGGTAACTTTTTTATATAATTTAATGTTCTTCATAAAAATTAAAGTCTCTGATGACTCTGAAATGTTTCATTATAAAGTTTGATATTATTTTCTCAGTCATTTACTCTTTAAAGAAATTAATTTTTTTTTATGATTTGTTGTTTCATAAATCCATAATGAAAATGAGCTTACACAGATATGAGTCTGCATCTATGATTATTTCTTTAATATCAATTCTTAGAAGTGAAATTTATAATCAAATATTGAGTTTTTTTTTTTAAATAAGGAACATTGTTAAATAACCTTTCAGAATAGTTATACCGATTTACACTCCAGCATTGTGGGAGGCTGCGTATTGGACAAAATCTTTGCCAACAATTATTCTACTGCTAAGTTAAAATCACTGAAAATTTGAGAAGAGACAATACATATTTTTTTTCTTTTTAAGTTACCCTCCCAAGTATTATAGTTAACATTTTACACATATATGCTAGTATTTACAGTTGTGTTTTCAAATAATTATTATTTTTCCTGGTAAATTTTTCTGACTCTATGAATGAAAATATTTTACTTGTCAAAAAGGATTACAGTTTTCATTTAAGTCAATCAGTAGGTCTTAAGACCAAGAGAATATGTCTAAACCAGTTGCCACTGCCATCCAGTATTTTTTCCTTGACTCCCAAACATTTCCAGAAAATGAAAGAATATAATTTGCTGTGATTTTACTGCTCTCATTAGAGTTCTTCTCAGTTTCCTGACTTCACCTTCCACAAAAAGGATTACTCAAACTGAATTAAATTTGAGAAAGTCTGGAGAAGACCAGGATTAAAAGAAAGAGAAATATATTAATTAATCGCAAGAATATATAATGATAGAGTGAGTGGACTAAGCTAGTTAACCAAATCTTAAAAAGATCAAGAAGCTTCAGTTTGGGAACAAATCACTGGGCGCTGTCAAACATATGTTTGTTCCTATTCATGATCTCTGAGGTGGATGGACTATGGATGCAAAAACTGAGTTTCAAATGGAAAAAGAAACTGATGTCCTCAAGTTGTAACTAGCAGAAAAATCTATGTTTCGTGGTTTTAACTAGAATAATTTATTCTTACTATTTGGGTCAAATTATTTCTTATTGCTAATACATAAAATAAACGTATTCACATAAATAAAATCAATGATTCTACCTGGAAAATATGTTCAAATAGTGTTTTTCTAGTTACGTGACTTGCTATTACTTAAATGTAATCTCAAGGATCACAAACTGATTTCTTTTTAATTTAAAATGTACCTTAAAAAGTCTAAATAATAAATTGATTTACTTATTCCTTTGGCAACTCTATATATGTAGATGTTTTAAGCACAGAGAATACTTTCATCATGTACATTTAATCATAACACACACCATGCCAATTTGTTTACATAGAAATATGCATTTTTAATTTTTTTCTTAAAAATGAGGTGATGTGATGCAAGCTTTATTATATTTTACATTTTTTCTCTCAACGAAGCAACATGATCATTTTTCAGTAAATGTTTGTATAAAAGATTGAAATGCTAAATGACTGCATGATGTTGTATGGTTACCTACACCTTATCTGATTAAGCCATAAACCAAATAATGAGAATTTACCTTGCTTTGAGTCACCACTTCAAAAAGCAGTGCTAAAAATCTGTATATATTTTATAGAAATCCTTTATTCAAAACTGCGTGTTTCAATATTATCAGAATTGAACATTTCTCCATGAATTTTCTAGGACAAAGAGCAAGTAAAATATTAACTTTTAATTAAATGTCACTACATAGTTGTTTGTACAGTTTATACAAGTAACATATAAGAATATAAACTTTGGGTGCATCCTGGTGGAGTACAGGCCATGACTCCTGGGTTCAAGTCTCAGGTCCAGGGGTAAACAACCAGTGTGAACAATTAAATAAAAATAAAAATAAAATGTTTCTTTCTCTTCTCTCTTCCTGGCTGCCTGCTTACTCACCTTCATTTCTGCCTGCACCTTACCTTTAAAAAAAAATGTATATAAAATTTGTTAATTCATTCTTGTGACTGTGATTACTGCATATGTAGGTATGAGGTAAATAAAATATTAACTTATTATCTAATAGTGAGTTCCCTTATTGACTGATTGCTAGCAGATATGAAATTCTCTTCAGATTTTTGGACATTCAGATTTCATTTTATGGTATTTCTTATTTTAGTTATTTGGCTATTTCTATTTTTTATTGATAATAGATTTTGTATTTTTACCTTTAATCTGCAACAACATTGCTTCCAACTTGATTATTTTATATCAGTCAGAATTGTCTATTACTGTGTAGTTGCATTATATTATTTTACAAAAAAACTTTCTGTTATAGTTTAAATTATATTATTTCTTTCCTATGTTGAAAAGTTTGGAGAGCTGTCTTCTATTCTTGTTACTATTGCTTGTGTTGTTTAGCTTTATTCTTTCATATTATGATAGATTCTGTTAATGAATTTTCATCTGGTCACTGTTACAATCAGATTTCATTCAATTTTACACAAGTATCTTCTTATTTTACAGTTTTAAGTACTTTATAATTTCATTGTTGGTTGATTCTTTCATAAAATACTTGTGCCACATTTAAAAAATTGTCATAAATGTCTTAAATTTTTATGGTAGATTTTTTAAATGTTCTTAACCTCAATTTTAATTGCATTACTTCCAGATAATAAACATATAATCTCTAGCAATTTTGAAGTTAGAGATTTTTAGCATTAACATATTTTAAAAGAATAAGGATTATTTTGAGTACAAAATTCAATATCTACTATGTTTTATTATCTAAATATATATATTATATAGTCTTGCTGCTTTATCTGTTTAATGTAACAATCCTCAGTTGGTAACTAATGTTCTGTAAAATTCCTTATGAATGATAATTACTTGTTTTATATATTCTAATACCACATTTTGGCTATACAAACATATGATAGCTCATTATACTTCATGCAAGTTTCCTGCATTGATTTATTTAGTATTTATATCTACGCCCCTCTTCACTCCCTTATTTACTTTATTTATATGTTAGTCCCTGTAAATAAAAGTTACTTTGCTTTAGTTAGATCTCTAATAGTTGTTAATAGGGTTTTTATTTTCACTGAACCATTAGTATTTTTGTTCAAATATAAATCTTTTATTAATTATTATGACATATTTATAATTACATGTTAGTCATCACTTGTCTATCATTTTTTATTTAGTATATGGTTTCCAAAGTTTAATGTTTTTAAATTTATCTCATTTAAAGAGTCACATTTTACTTTCATTCCTTTAATAATCAGGATTACAAAATTTAATAATAACTATAATTTATTTTTCATCATGTCTTTATGTAGTAGTTCATAAATATGGAGCCATTAATACACTTTTACTTAATCACACCTATTGCATTGCCTTTAAGATACGATAATTTTAAATATTCAAGCTTATAAGTTCTGAACTATGAATATCATTCTTAGAGATTATTATATCAAATTATTTATAAAATATTTAAAACATTTCCTTTAATGACAATTTTATGTGTACTATTAAATTAAATATATTTTTGAAATCTTATTTATATTTGAAGTACAGTATTCTTAAATTAAACATTCTTAGTCTTCTATTTTTTCCTCATTCAACATTGTTGTTTAATGTCATATGAAATCTAAATTTTGGTTTTGTCAACTAATACATACTTTGTTTTTTGCTTCTTGAATAGCCATGATATTTTTGTTTATTCTTATATTTTAATTTAGAATTTATAGATTAAATATATCTTAAATATATTTTCTCTGTCATCTGAAGTTCATTATTCCTATCTATGATATTGATGAGAAGACAGCATACTGTAAAATCTATAAAGCAAATATGCAGATGTTAAGTGAGAAATTAATTAAGTGACAAAAAATTAGACTGCTGAAATAATTTACCACAATGCAGATATCATGAAATAGACTTAGCAACCTTGGTGTGAAGATACACACTCTAGCTGCTCCCACCAGTTACTCCAGGCAACCCTATCAGGCCTCAAGAAAACTGCAGCAAACCTTAGTAGTTTTCACAGCTCTCCCTCTAGCCCCTAGCTACTCCCACAAAGGAACTCCATCCCTCAGGTGCACAGGGGACACCATATTGCTTCCACACATGTGGAGTGATACACATGGTGTGGTACACATATGTGTACTCCTCTCTTAATATAGCATCCCCAACCCATAGGGGGCTTAAACTCGCTGCTACTACTTCTAATAAACTTGCCCAGTAATTCTGATCATATGCCTCTCTGTGAATTCTTTCCTGAAGGACTCTGCATCTATCGGGGTGCCCAATTCACCCCTGCCATTATGACTTACAAGGAAATATATATATATGGTTTTCAGACCACTAAAATATATTTTCATATTTATATGATCTTTAGGGCCTGACTCAGAACTCTCCCAAATCTTGGAATTTCTTAAATATAGACAATTATAAAGGTGACATATTATGTTAATGAGGTGAATTCTTGAGAGACAACTGAAAATAGGAGCCAGTTGCCTGTGAAATCAAATTCAGATGTGGAATGTCTAGTCTTATCTAGACTTCCAGGAGGGGAGAAGACCTGGAGGTTGAGTTAAATTGACAATAGTCACTGATTTAATCAGTCATGTTTTGAGTAAAGATGCCTCCATGCAAATACCAGGGGGTTATTCTTCAAAGAACTTTAAGGCTGGTGAACTTGTGGATATTTGTAGAAAACTGAACACCTTGAAGGTGCATAGAAATTATGCCTTTTCTCCCTACCTCATAGCTTGCTCTTTACTTACCTTACATCTGGCTGTTCTTGATTTATTCCCTTTAAAATAAATTGGTTGTCTTGTGAGTAAAACCATTTCCCAAGCTCTATGAGCCACTATAGTAAATTAATCTAACCTAAGGAGGGTGGGAGGGTGTCCTGGGAACCTCCAGTTTATATATAATCAATCAGATGCACAGTTAATAACTTGGGTTTCCAACTATCACCAGCAATATGAGAGGATGTCCTACGTATGTCCAACCTGTAGCCATTTGGTTAGCAAAACAGGTAATAACTTGGGCATAGGAATGGTATATGAAGTGGAGGGTGTTTGTGAAAGACTGCCATTTTCTGAGGAATCCAGTGCTATTCCCTGGGTAGTAGTTTAATATTTCAGTTGAATTCTTGAACATCTAGCTGGTGTCTGAGAATTGCTTGTTGATGTGGTGACAAATTCAACAAACTCATATTGGATATTAGGACCAGGAACACTGCATACTCTTTAAAATTGGAAATAAGAACAAAAACTTTTAAAAAATCTATTATTGTCAAAGGTCTTGGTTTATATCAAATGCAAAGATAATTATCTGTGGTTTTGAAAGGTCATACTGTATACCAATTAATAAAAAATAAATTGCCTGTAAAAGCAAACAGCTTGCAGCTGTTTAAGGACGTAGTGCTTAAAAATAAATGTAAATTGTATTTCTGGAGGTACTAGAACTTGACAAAATTTGTTTCAGTACTCAAAAATTCTCTTGGTCTTCACTTTATGTTTCTTACATTATAGTTTGATGATGATGACTGAAGCTTTAGGCATAGCACTGGAATTCAGAAACAGAGAGGGAAGTAAAGAACGAGCACATCTGGTCCTTTCATCAAGACAGAAACAGAAAAAGAAAAGTGTAGCTTACATTTATATTTTTTTTCCTTTCAGAGCTGTATCAAATGTTACCCTCACACATAAAAAGCAGAGATCGAGAGAGGGTCATGTTTTCCACAGTTTAGACTCTATTGTATAGAAAAAGGAAAAGAATGGTAGAAATACATGTTTGCTTAGTCAAGTAAGATTAGGTTCTTCATCATCACCTTATTTTGAAAAAATTGAAAACACTTGCTGTTTAGCATTCATCTTTCAACTGTCTGAATTTCTTATTACTCATGATGATCATGAAGAAAATGATGATGAAAATGCTCTTTATTTTTTTACCACTCTATGCTAAGGTCAGTTTATTTATCACTTAAGTCATACAATGCTTTTATTAATTGTTAATCAAATACTGGGGATGAGCTATAAACCCAGCCATGTTACATTCCTTACCGAATGCACAAGATTAATAAATGAGAATAACTAATTCTATTACCAGTTGGCACTTAAATTTTCAAAGACCAGAGTACTGATTTATGTCTGTAATCCAATAAATAATTATAAAGACATAGTATTTGAGGATTAGGTTAAAAATCTTGCCCCCAAAACAGAAATAATAACTGAGACTCAACTGTAACAAAATAACCAGCTGATCTGGCTCCAAAGTCTATGTTTCTGGATTGCATATTATTGAAAGTTTTATGGTCATCATTGACTTATTATATAATCTTTATTAGAATAATGTAATATAATGATGCATAATAGTTGAAATAACCTTATTTTATTTTTATCACAATTTTGTATTGAACTGAAATTTCATTACAATAGCATAAATGTTTCCTGGTAAGTCACTATAAATTAATATCTGTATATATTTCCTAAGTTCATCACTAAAATTCCAATTTTATTCTTTACCATATAGCTGACACATTTAAACTATTTATCCACCTTCCTTTCCTTTGGCAATCACTAATTTGAACTTAGATTCTAAAAGTTCATTTTCATTTTATCTTGTTCATTCATTCATATTTGATTTGGTCATAATAATTTTTTCTGAAAGTATCAATGTAGATGAAAAAGATATTTAATCCATTACTCAATTGTTTGATCCATTACTCAATTTGATCCTTACTCTTCATTGTTAAAGAAAAATGATGTCTAATATTGAATTTTGATCTGTTAAAATATCAGTTTTATTTAGTGATAGAAATGATCACTTGTAGTAACAATTTACATCACAGATATGACATTGAAAACAACATGTTAATTAGAATTTGCTTGCGATTTCAAACTCTTTTAATCACTACCATATGTAATATTAATAACAGTAATATAATATTAGTGATGACATTGAATTTCTTTGCTTATATTGATAACAATTTATGTTTACTATCAAAAGCATAACTTTTGACACTTTTAATAGTTTTCTATTCTCCACTATCAGAACACTTCTGAATTTGAGACCATTTGCGTTTGCATTGATTATCCTTTCTAGAGCCTCTCTAATATACAGCATAAGTGAATTTATTTTACACAATGCATTTGTTGTTCAATGCCGTCCCATCATCAATGGAAATTGCTTAAGGAAAATATTTGCACTATCTCAGGTCCTCCTTCGGGATAGTTTCAAGGTCAGCAGAATACTTTTGTGGGGATTACCACATTCTGTTAAGATATGTTTTGTTTGCTGCAGTATAACAAGAAGTGGGAAAAGATTAATAAAATTTCTTTAAAAAATATTGCTTTCAAAGGTAATTTTTTCAGGATTAAAAATATTTCAAGAAGGTAAGTATGTGTTTCCACACTGACAATGATATGAACTTTATTGGGTAGAGAATAAGAAAAAATAAGAAGAGAAAAATCTAAGAGTTTTGCCTTTTCCAAGTACTCATCTATAACAGAATTGGTCGATATTTTCTTTATGTATCCAGACAGTAAATATTTTCCTCTATGCCTGCCTTAAGTTCTCTGTAGTTATTGCTCAAAACTTTTGTGGTGCATAAGCAGCCATTGACAGTGGGCGTAAATAAAGTAAAACTTTATTTACAAGAACAGGCTGTAGACTGAATTTGACCCAATGACCATAGTTTGCTGATGCAAACTCCAATGTAGATGATTTATTTTCAGTCACCTTTTATAAGAAGATGCTAGTGTTGTTGATTACACAACAACTTAGACTATAACACTGGGTCACTCTGTACCCTGGAATAAAGCATGGTTGGTGCCATTAAGCAATTGAGTCACTTAAAGCACCTTGGTTCCCTCAACTGCCTGAACTCATCTGTGTGTCTATTCCTCTTTACTAATGTTTTTCAAGTTGTCTTTTCGGAAGGAATTACTCACTGGAAAAAAAAGAAAAAGGAGGTGCAAAGGAAACTGAAATTTACTACATATACTGTTACGTGAGCCTATAAACAAACATATCCCTTTCTCCTTTTACACTATTCTGAATAAATCTAACAAAGTTTTGGTGAGCCCTGGTTGCCATGCCACAGATGACTAAGACAGCTGGGAGTGTGAACTGTGTAAAACTCAAGGACCTGGGCTTGTAAGGACCCGGGCCAAGGGGAGGAGACCAAACAAAACAAAACAGAAACAATAACAAAACAAAACAAAAAAACCTAAATAAATACAAATACTTCTTCTTTCCTTTTCTTTTAATTTTTCTCTCCTTTTCTTAACTTTCCTTATCTTCCCCCATTCTTCCATGCTTCCTTCTTTTCTCACTCTCCCCTACCTTCTCTTCTTTCTTCTCTTTAAATAAATAAATAAATAAATGAATAAATAAATAATCGATTTGTATATATTCAATTTTAAGTTTCCCTTGAGTGAAATGGTAAAAGCGATACGTACTTTGATGCTCTTTAATGAAGATTAAACAATACAACATCTAAAATCTCCAAGCACTGTTTGGCATGAAATCTTAAATTTCCATTTTCTGTGTCTTTCTTACTTTTCCTATCTAAAGCATCTTTGTCTCCCTACAACTTTAGATTAATATAAAGGTGATCTTGAACGTGTTTATATGTATTTATTTAACAAATACATTGAGTGCATATCTTGCTCAAATATATAACAATATTTTAAATTTCTTCGACTACTTATTCCATTTGATTTTCTATAATAGAATGTTTATTCATAAATTTACTTACAATGGATATCACTTTTTTACTGTGATATAATTTTGGAAAAAATATTCATTAGATTTTCAGTTATCAGTTAAATTAAATAATGTATATGAATACATATAATTTAAAATCAAGAAATGTAATTGGTAAAGAAATCTAAAACTTAATTTTCCATATAAGTAATTTTTAAAGAAAGTTACAAAGTTCAAAAACTTATTTCCATCATGTCAAAGGAAGTTAAAATTTTAACTTTAAGACAGTGATATTTCCATATTTGCCAATAGAGTGACTACTTCTGCCATTTTGAAAATATAATTACTCTCATAAATATCTGAAATAATAAACATTGAGGAAGAAAAACTATATTAAGATACAGTTTAGTTTCTATTTATATTATCAATGGATATTTTCTCTCTTATCAAATATTCATGCAATTTGTAAAATTTTATCTGATTGTTACAAGACTAATATGGTTTGTGAGTTGTTTGTGATAAAAGAGGTTAACTGCATATGACCAATTTCTTGTAAGCTTTAATTTCTCATTTCAAAATCACTTCTGATATTTTAATTTAAAGAAATGAAGACATTTATTATTACAGAACAGATATTTTCAATATTCTTAATCCTCAATATGACAAATAACTTTGTTGATCTTACAGGATTTTTTCTGAGAAATTACTTTTTTTAATGAGGATTCAGATGTAGTTAAAATTTCGATGTGTGGAAGTTCTCCTCAAGTCTTGAAGGATGCATGCAATTATGCTAATGCCCCATCAAGTCCCTGTTGTTAAGATAAAGCTTGGGAAATATTTTAAACCTGAATAAGTTGACCTCTCCAGGAGAAAAAAATGAGGCTTTTTTAGCTTGTATTTCTGAAAGTAATTAGCAAGTTTGGCAAATCTCATAAATTTGATTTAAACTAAATGAT
The DNA here is from genome assembly GCA_004363575.1 of Solenodon paradoxus. Classification (NCBI taxonomy): domain Eukaryota; kingdom Metazoa; phylum Chordata; class Mammalia; order Eulipotyphla; family Solenodontidae; genus Solenodon; species Solenodon paradoxus. The sequence goes on along the minus strand of RJWH01000116.1, from coordinate 754,776 downwards.
ACAGTAAACTATATTCTATTAAATCTCCATATATTCTTTAAGAGACTGGAATATATTGCATGTATGCTCCAGTGTGTAATATAAAGTTGAGCAGCATATGGTGCCTTGCTAGAAATATACCCTAGTGTGCTTCAATAATAGTCAATAGAATGGGCAGAGGTTATTTATTGCAATAGCAAACATTTAAGCAGTTTCACTTCTAGCTGTAGGGTAGCATATAGAGTATTTGATTCTGTCTGTTATTTCATTTTGTTATTTTATTTTATAAGACATTATTAGTTATTATGTTAATAATGATCGGAATTTTTTTTCTTTTTAAAAAGGATAGGTGCAGGTAGGAATATAGGTGAGCAGGTGGGCAGACAGGAAGTGAGAGGAAGAAGAAACATTTTATTTAGTTACTCATTCTACACCCCCCCTTGAATTCCACCGCCCCCCCCCCCCCAACAACTCCCTACTCTCCTCTGCCCTGGGTCTTGAACCTGGGTCCTTGGGATGTATGTGCACTATGCTCAGTGGGTTTATCTACTAGTCCACTAAGACACATCAATTGTGGTCAGAATTTTTGGTATGTTTTGTTTTTGCTTTGTTTCCACACAAGAAAAAGTTAGTCAGTCACTCTGTAAATTACTAATGATTATTGAAAATGGGCAAAAAAGAAAATTTTTTTTTTTTCTTTACTCCATCTGAGGATACACTCCTTACTCCATTTATAAGGATACAAATGTTTAATCAAAGAAAAGAACTAGAGTGGGTTGCAAGAGCAGTGTTGGGATTACTTATGATTTAATTTCAAGTGTATTTTATTAATAGATATTCTATTATTGCCTGAAATAAAATCATCTATGTGAAGCAAAGTCAAATACAATATAGATAAATTTATTATAGGATTATTAGAATCATTTAAGAATTTTATTCAGGAAGTTTACACCAGGGAAAGAAGTCTACATGATTCCATCCTGAACACATTTTATTTTCAGTTTCATACAGTTTTTGTGGTGATAATCATGTAGTAAAAGTACATTAACCTACTAAGTCAAAGAGAATATGTCAAGGGATTCATTTGGTTAATTTCTAATATTTTTGAGTAAAGAAAATGACACTGTCTTTGTATGATCAATTACAGAGACCAAGGTTATTACATTTTTTTCTAAAGAACAATCCCTACAAACTTTAGGGTTAAAAAGTGAAAAGACATAGGTCTAATGGGCAGTTACTAACTTGTTTTCTGTACATTAACAATTTGTAGATATGACATGGATCGCTTCCTAGCATTTTTACTGTTTGTGTTATTAATTTTAAGCTTCCCTTGTGTCTCCCAAATGTTCGTTATTTTCATTTATTCAATTTGAATAATCATTTCTACCAATCGCATTGTCTAAATTCTATATCAAGTAAAGTGAAACTTTACCAAAGCTGGCAACTAGTGTGATGGAGAATAGCCCCTTCCTTAGAACTTAATATCTAGTAGTGGGAAAATAAATTCATGAATAGCATAGGTGCCCCTAAATTAGTATGGAAGGTCAGAGATGTAGAAGAGTATGTCTGTTTTAAAAATAGGATTAAGAGTTCTTTGATCTTGACTTGCATGTATGTATGTATGTTATGTATTTATGTGTGCATGTTGGTTTGTATGTATTTTAGTACCATGAATTGTTTTGTATTTGGGATTTATTTCAGGATGGATCCACTATCAACATTAAGTGGTCCTGAAGTAAAAAGTAGAGAAACACAATAATTTTCCAAGAAGTCAAACCCACTAATTTTGGAAATCTGCTATGTATATAAGCTCTTTCTTGATGCCTCCTGACAATCATGAACAGCAGCAGCACCAAAACCAAAGTATATACTGAAGTCAGGTTCATTTTGTCCCCATTGTTAGATTGCAAACCAGACCTAAATGGATTGCAGAGATGGTCAAATGAAAAACATGCCTTCAATTTCAAAAATGTTTTCAATTTTGAAAGCAAAAACAATTACAGGAAAAGAAGACAGTTAATTCAGAGGAATCATGTGTGCTTACAAGTGTCTTCATGTGGCTTTTCTCCAGTTTTAATCATTAAAGACTTTGAGAGTCAGCAAGTTTTGAATAATCCTGCTGACTCTTTTCACCTTAGGAAAACCTGAACTAAAAGAAAAACATCAGCTGATGGTGACAACAGAAGGTGACAATGTTGAAGACTCAATTTTATCTCCTAGACTGGTAGAGAGTAAATAAATGTGGTTCCAAAACGGAGTAAGGGCAGTCAGAGACTATTTACATGTTGACTTCTGGACAAAATAAATAAATGTCATGGAATATTTGGGTGGTGATGATGCAGAACAGTACCTAAGGAAGAGAAGGAAGGAAAAATGCAGCAACTCTCAAGAAAGGTACTGGGGGAAGAGATGTGGAAAGACCTCTGAATTCCTCATGAAAGTTTAATTTTAGAGGGTATTGGAGGGAGTGACAATTAATACTTTTGCCAAAGGTGACAGTAAGAGAGAGGGAAGGACAATATTTCAGAGGCGGAATCATTTGGAAAAGAAAGAAAGGAAAAAAAAAAAAAGCACCCTCACATGTGTAGCAGTAATCCTACAGGCTGCAACCTGAAACCTTCACACCTGCTCTCACAAGCTACACCAAGTTTGAGAGCTTTAGCAGGGAAGAAGGGAAGCAGGGGGAGGAAAGAGGGAAAAGGCAGAACCCTAGGCCATGTAATCAATCACCAGCAAGGTGATTGTGTGATGTGCCTTTATATAATTGAGTTTGATGTGCCCCACCAATTATACTGGGAACCAATTTAAATTTATTTTCTTGATCCCAGAAGTTCAATTAGGTGGAGAGTGTTTATGACACTTGACAGGATGATTTGTTTTAATACGACTTACATTGTAAATGAAAAAAAATATCATTGAGAGTATCTTAACATAAATTGCCACTGAATGGGAGCTTTCTCTTTAGTGCTTTAAGGTCTACAAGTCATATCTAGAAAATGTACTACGATAGAAAATGAAGATTGCTTAAATTTAATGGGAGTGGGGTAGACTCCCCACAATAGGGGAGACCCTATGTTTTTTTCTTTTTGATAATTGCTGTAACACTGTTATTCAGTTGATTGTGGGAGTTTCACATTTAATTTAGACATCATAGGTGCTAAGTTTCCTCAAGAAAAATTTTGATGTTATATGAATTCTGTCATTTTGCAAGCACTGGCATGGCTCTTAGGCTCAGCACTTCATTAAAAATAGTAATTTTTGTCACAAATCTTACAAAGCAGGGTATTTCTGGTAATTTAGTTTCACCTATTTTAAGGCTATATTTTTGATATTCATAAATCAGTCACAATTATAATCACTGCTCATCTTGTGTCATGCCTTTGTCTTCATCTAGATCCCAGCTAACTGTGCCATCTCCTTTTCCTTTCTGACCTTCGTCACTTTTTTCCGAACTGGAGACTTTTACTTCGAAACCTGTGGTGGTTGTCATCTTTCATTGCTGTTGCTCCTGAGCTTGGTTTTTAAATAATTTTCAAAGACAAACACATACCAAGACCAAGTTCACCATCAAATATGGAAGCATAGGGACCTGTTGTGATGAGACAATATTGGTCAAAATATTGTCTTACTTTTAAATCACTTTCAACATATGTGGTAGTTCTGAAAAGTAGGAAAAAAAAAGAGCAAGATATGCAACATATTAGATATAGGATCATTCAATTTACATTAATGAGAATTTAGATCCACCTTCTATTTACCTAGAGGTTGGTATATTAACCCCATGCCTGGGGAACAGTCTATGTATAGACCAAGGACCTGAGTTCATAGCCTAGGACCGGAGGGAACAACTAAAATGAACAGCCAAATTAAAGTGCTTCTTCCTCCCTTTTTCCCTTCTTGCATGCCACATTAGTGCCTTAATTTCTACCTCCCTTATTTCCTCTTAAAAAAAAAAATCAAGAGTTTATATTTAAAGTAAATTCATTTCACAATTTGCAAGTTTTTAATATCAATAGCTGTATCGCTCATTTCCTTCTTAAAGATCAGTTTAGATGTGGAAGATGGTCTAGCTAATATTTCTCAATAATCAAGACGATAAAGAAGATACTTAAATACACTGAAACACACAATACCATTGACACTTTAAGTATAGTAAAGCAAGCCATGCAACCTATTGATTACATCATTGATATTGACAGTGCACTCTCAATCCCCCCAAAGCCCACTGGTATTATTCAGGATATAAAATAAGGAATATTGCTGGTCATGTCTATTTTATAAAAGCTTCAAAAGTTTATAGTATATTTATAGATTATTTTGAAAGAGAATATGAAATAAATCCAAATGTTTTGCAAAAAACACTTGCTAATTTAGGAAAAAGACTCACTTTTAAAAGCAAATGTATTTATTTTCTTCTATATTTAGATCAAAATTAAAACATAACTAATCATTTGACTCTTTAGCTCTTTTGACCATGGGATGTAGACAATGATTATTATACTTAAGCATCTAATTGAGATTTGCTATTCAGATATATATACATATATATATATGTATATATATTCAAGAAACTGGTAAACATCAAACTCCATATTCTTTTTGAATATTGAGTAATTGATATTTTGAAATAGTAATACTAATTATTTTGTCCTTTGATTTATTTAATATTATGCCATTATGCTTACCTTGGAATTATTTTTTTAAATCCTGATTGTTTTTCTTTTTTTTAAAGGAAAGGTGCAGGTAAGAATGCAGGTGAGTGGACAGGCAGGAAGGCAGAGAGATAAAACAGAAACATTTATTTTATTAGTTATTCACATTTATTTATTTTATTAGTTGTTCATGCAGGATGTTTACCCATGAGAGTGGGACACCAATTCAGTGGTATGTGACTTGCATACTTCAGAGACAATTGAAATCACCATGGTGCACCGAGAATATTCAAATTTTTTCACATGATCAATTGAATGTTTAATACAGGAATATATTTTAATTAAAATAATGTAATCAGAAAGTCGCATGCAAACTAAAAACAGGGAAAACAAAAAAAATTATAGATATCACTATCACAAGTAATTTTTTATATTTCTAGAAATTTTTGTTATGTGTATATTAATGCCAGCACTTAATATTTTAATATACCTATATTTTGAATCTTTCTTGAGACAAAAATTATATAATGCAAATTTCAACCCCTTATGCAGTATAATTTAATTATGTCTTTTTAAAAAGAGATTAAAAGCCTATGTCATGTTACTCTTATCAGTCTATAATTTTATGTATAATTTTAATTGTATTAAGTAATGACAATAGTAGCTAATATTAATTACACCTTACTATGTGCTAAACAATCTCTTCCCATAGAAAGTATTCATTAAATTTAATCTCACATCTTGGCAGCAGATTTTATAGGAATCAATTATGATAATAACAATTTTATAAATAGGAAAATTGAGGCAAAATAGAATTAAGGAACTCAGATACAGGCAGGATCAAATCCAGAAACATTTTCTCCTAATTTAAGACTCAAAACCAACATGATACTCTATGTTGTGAATTCTCTGTTATACTACACCTGCAGTTTCTGGGCCCAATGGACAATGGTGAACAACACTTAGTGAATCTGAAAGTTTGCTTTTCTCTTCCCAAAAGTAATTATGATTACTTTTGCACAATTTCTCACAAATTGTTTTCATGCTTTTTGCAGTTGCAGCATTAAGGATTTAAATTATGGAAAGTTGTTATTAAAAAATTTTATAATGTCATAAATTAATGGCAATAGATATTTCATAATCAATTTCTACATGTTCCCATCCACTTAAAATACTTTGTTTATTACTTACCTCTTTGATTTATATTAAAACAAAAAAGTAAGCATATTTACAAACAATTATTGCTGGTGATTATTATAATATATATATGACAAAATAATTTTTCTTTATTTCTGATTATACCTTCAGTCTTTTTCAATTTATATCCAGATATTTTTAATCTTTTTTTCCCTTGACCTACCCAGAATAGAGAAATATAAGAGCTTAAACAATTCTTAGGGCTTGCAGTGGTGAAAGAGTAATCTTTATTTAGTCTATTTAGTAATTTTTAAATCTTCCCCAATTAAAAAAAATATGACAATATGATTACTCTTAATAACTTCAGGATAAAATATATGACATCAGCTTATTTTGCATTAAATAAAGGAGTTAAGTTCTAAAGTCTGTAATAACTTTTTTGTCTCATGTATTTTTCAAGTCTTTAAAACAAAAGAAAAAAAACTTATGTATAATTGTGATCCAATTTATTTATTTTAATTTCTGAATTTCATTTTTTGTACTTAAACTCAGAGGAATGTAATATAATTTATGATATTAGTACCAAATATCAGATTTTATATATACCTATCACAGGTTTTGTGTATGTGTGTGCATGTGAATTAGAATTATCATGTAATTTTATGCAAAATGGAAAAAAATTAGGGTAATAAGCGATATAAATATTTTTACCTGAAGCAGAAATTCCATTTAAGGCATTACAACAAATAATTTGACTAAAATCATGGTCCTAATTTTAAACTAGTTGTTGAATCTCCTTGGAAGTTTTGTGTGTCTGCTGAGTTAGGATGAATTAAATTCATGTGAAATAGTTTCTTTTTTAAATTCACTTTTTAAAAAGAAATATTAGTGGGAAATAAAAATCAATAATTTCATAATTCTCCAGTAATTTTTGGTTTACATAATCAAAAACAAATCAGATTTATGCATTAACATTTTCATCAACATTAAAAATAATTATATGCAATGAAAGAATAAATATTTACATAACTTTTTCTATTTTCCAAGTAGATTACATAAAATGTCCACTTTTTAAATTTGAAGAATTATATACAATCATGTAAATACACCACATCCTATGTATTTAAAAAATGTTTAATATTTTGCTGCATTTGCTCTAGTTTATTCAACTGTTTCTAGTCATGTCTTTAGCCATTACTGGTAGTTTTCCAATAAATAGAATTACACAATTTGGTTTTGATAAGAGTAATATGAGTGTGATGTATAATGAAATATGTGAATGCCAGTTTTTAAAAATTTATATTCTATTAAAATAATATTTACCAAAAATATGTAATGAAAAGACAGTCTAATTATCGGTATAGTAGGTTTCTTCAGTTATATTAATTTGAGGCCTAATGTTTTTAACAATTAATGCAATTTAATAAATATGCTAAATATTTTGCATATTTGAAATTGATGATATGATGACTAAATATAATTGACTATAGACACTGACTGTGAAAGAAAAGTGCACTTCAAATTAAATTAATTAAAATTCTCACAGAGATTCATCTTCTTTGGAGTAAACATCGTGACTAGCAACCTATGATTTTCAAATTAATTCCAGATTGATGCAGCTAAACAAGTACCAGAGAAACTAATAGCAGATAAATTCCAAAAATAGTGTTAAATAAAACCTCTAACATTCTGTAACCAAATATTTTCATATTTTTAGGATACTTGAAAAACCCATATTTAATTTGATTAATAAGGAAAAGATTACAATATGGTGTTTTTACCTAATTATAATTTATGATATATTGTGCAATTTATTTTGTCACTTTAAAGACTTAAACACAGGTAATTGTGCAAGACGAAGTGATACTAGAAGTTATATGTTTAAATTGTATTGTTTACTAGAATAAATATGGCACTTCATACATTTCTTCTGCATATACTTGTCAAACTCTGACTTTCATTTTGTTTATTAAAGATGTTCATATCAAAAAGTAGCATATATGCATTCAATCATATATTTGAGAGAGAAAAGATGATAATTAAGAGTACTTCTAGATAATACGTGTAATATGTATTTAGTTAATGTATCATAAGTGACATATAATTTCTGTTTTTTTGTAATTCTTTGGGATGTTTTTCATGTTAATTATATGCTTTTTTCATAGGGATGTATTTATTGAACAGGTTTGCATGAGCTATGGAATCTGAGCAGTATCTAGTTTGTGATATTTTACTTTCTATATTTTTACATAAAATTTGTGAGCAATTGTTGTTTTCCAAGAAACTAACTCAGAGAGAACTTTATAATGCAATCAATTTACGAATGAATGAGAGCTTCATGTACTCAATAAGGTATTTTTTTGTTTCAAATAAAGCAAAGCATTTACTTTAAGAGTTATATAATACCACATAGACCATTAGCAAAGTAGTATATAAGAATAGCCTCACATATTAACTTAAAATGCTTCCAGCTCACTTTTATTTACTACTCAGGGAGTGATTTCTTTTTTTGGGGCGGGGGCAGTAATAATACTGTTTTAGCTGTTCAAAAGCTCATTCAAGTAAATACAAAGTTATCTTTGTGATAAATCCTAGGAATAAACCATTAACAAACTGATAAAATTTATATTTTACAAATTTCAGAGTCCTTAGAGTCATTTATTTTTTCCCAAGAAAATTGATAATTATTGGTGGTGGAAATTTCGATAGTTAAATAACTCATCCACTTAACTATGCAGTTATCTTTGTAACTAAATAAAATATTTTTATTTTGATAGTTGATAGTATCTTGCATTATGTATATATGCATATATATGCATAGTAATATTTCTATGATTTTATATATTTTTGATACCCAAAACATTTTCCTGAAAGTAATAGTGAAAATTACTTACGGAACTGTTATCATACTTCCATAATAAAGAACCAACTTCATGCAGATAGCAAAGCAGTATGAATTCAAAACAATCATTCAAGAAATGGAAATACTCATCACTGTGGAAGCAAAGAGTGAAGTACTAGTGCCAGGATTGCAATTTAATTTTTATATTTTCCTCTCTGGAGAATGTGTATTTGAAAATGCTCTCAATGGGGATAAAACTTAAAGCTCCTAAAAAGTTTAAGTAAAATAAAGAAAGATTATCTACTCAGGTCATATGTGCAATTTATATAAATAAGTTCTTTATGTATGTAGGGTAGCCTTATTTGTCTTGATTTCTATCTGCAATTTTTGACTTTCACATAATTTTGTTAAAATGTCATCTGTATTTCAGAACCACCACAAGATATATTATGTTGAAGAAAATCACCATTATATAATTTATTGTAAGTCTCATAGTGGAGAGTGTGTATTTGATTAATAGGACAGAAACTTGTATGTAATGATTACTTATATCTGATCATATATTTGAAAATTAATGTAAATGGAAAGAAAGTATATCAATTACTACACAAATATACTTGTCAGAGTTGCATTTATATGATATGAAATAAAGCCAAAAATATGATTTGTAGATATTTTAGCAGATTCAATTGTTAATTATCTCCTAATAATTCACCATGCTCTTGAACACTATTTGAAAAAGGAACCACTAAATTTATAAAAGAAAAAAAAAACTAGTTGGCCGAAAGAGATTGGGGTATAATGCTTCCAAAGAGAATTCTTGTAAAAAGGAGGTTTGAAGATATAATAATAGTAATTGAGTTTTCATATATTCAGGCATCTTATGGTGAGCTTTACATTTGTTTTTCAGTTTTACAATTTACAGAATGTTTTATTCAATTCCTTGAGATGGGTACTGTTATCTCTGTTTTTCAGATGAATATAACTAAAACTCAGCATCATGCTAAGATCACATAGCAGTGACTGTGAAAGGCAGAACTTGCCCAAGTCTATCTAAGAGAAAAATCTATACTTTGATTCAACATTTGTGCACCAGTAAATGTTTTACTACTTACTAGTCAGGGTTTCACAAGAAAAAGAACCAATAGGATACACACACACACACACACACACACACACACACGAATGAGGAATGTGGAGAGAGGTAGAAGGGAGCAAGGATAGAGAGACAGAGACACAGATGGAGATTTAAGGAATCGGCCCTCTTTGATTGTGAAGGCCAAGAATTCCATCATCTAATATCTACCAGCTAGAGCCCTAAGAAAGTTGTGGTATTCCAGCATAGTTCAAAAACCTGAAAAATAGGAGAAATGTTGATGTTAGTTCAAACAAAGCCAGAAGATTGCCGTCTCAGCCCTTCAGTCAAGCTGAGGGAATTGATTCTGCCTTTTGGTTCTATTCAGTATGTCAGCAGTTTGATTCATATCTACCCATGTTAGAGAGGACAATCTACCCATTCTACTGACTCAAGTGCTAATTTCAGGCAGAAATAATGTTTAAACTAATACCTGGCCACTCTTGACCCAATCAATTAGAAACATAAAATTAAACATCACAAGAATCAGGAGTTAAACCATGCAAAAGCAGTTTTTGTTTCTCATTTCTGAAAGAGTTAAAAAAAGAAGTGTTAGGGCAAAAAAATTAAAGAAAAGCAATATTGACCAGGGAAATAGTACATTTTTATTCTCTCAAATAGATGCCATTGTACTCATGAGCTAACTTAACTATGAACTAACTTAATCATTAGATAATAATCTAGGAAATTAATCTCTCCATGATTTTATATTCTCATTGTAAAATAAGAAAAACAACAATATATTTCTGAATATTGGCTATTATATTTCTATGAAATTTAAAAATACAGCCTCAGTCATATGAATAAATTTAAGGGTGTGTCTACTTTTTCAAGTATCAAGATTTTTCAAGCAAACAGTGCCATTATACAAACTCAGGATTTTCTGATTACAAAAAAGGATGAAGTATAAGCTCATAAAAGTCATGATGCTTTTTAAAAAAAATTTATATTTGATAGATTCCTATATATAAATCTCAGATATCCAGATGGCAGTTCTGCAGTCTAATCACAATATGTTGATACTAACATATAATTTCATAGCTTATTGGATATTTCACCCCCATGATGCCAACAATATTGTTATCAAAGATAGCTTAAGATATATATAATACGTATTTTATTTTTTCTCCTTTTACACTAAAATATATTTTATCATCTATAGTCTTTTAACATTGCATTTCTTTATTATAATTATGAAATGAAAATATTGTATATTGAAAGTACTTTTAAAAATATGTCATCAACATTTATAGAAGCTTTTATAAAAATGAAAAATACCTCATGTTTTATATTTGGAGTATCATTTATTTCACCATTGTAGTAGAAACCTTCATTGAATTATCTCAAAATAAGACCAAATCTTTGAATTTACTACCTTCAGAGTAACATTCCTTTCCTGCTCTAGGAAACTTATTTTCTTGTGTATTTTTAAAGAGTGTTCATTTGTTTATGAGAGCTGATCATTTACCCATTCAGTGATTACAAGCTAGTGTTATGGTCTTTATCTTAGAAGTTGATGATGCCATTTTGTTATTATCCTTTGCTGAGGTGAATAGAATTATAAGTAAAACTAAAAAAAAAAAGAGCTCACACGTGTTTTAATGCTGAGGTTAAAGTGCTTAATCTGTGTAATGACATATATTTAAAATGTAGGTAACACTTAACATACCAAAATTTGTAGGCTAAAAGTAGTACTGAACTGCAAGCTGAAGACCTAGGAGCCAGAAGTGTTAATTATGTTTGAGTCTAAATACCTGCAAACCACAGGAGTAAATGATGTAAATTTTTCTCAAAAAGCAGGAGTAGGCCAATGTTCCAGTTCAAGTGGTCAAAAAACAATGAATCTTCTCTTCCTCTACTTCGCCTTCTATCAATGTTGAATTAATGTTGAATGATGCTTAATAACATTGTGGAGGGCAATCTGCTTACTATGATTACAGATTCAAATGACAGTTATATCTGGAACTACTATAAATAACTTTAATAAATACAATATATAGTAATGAGATGGCTAAGTTACTATTTTGTTTTCCAGGTGGAGTATTGAAAAAAAAAAAAAAAAAACGAGAAAATCAACTATTTTCATTAAATGATCTTGGAACGCTTTACAGATGTCATGATAACAGCAATAAAATGCAATAGTTAAGTTCAATGTGACCCACACATAAACTATCATAGTGATTATAATTTTGGAATGAAATATTTTTCCTATTTTTCTTTTAAGTTTAAGATCATCTTATTATTAGGATAAACCCTATGTCAAAAGAAACAGAAAATATTAATGATGTTAACTGTTCCAGAAACATCCTTATTTTTAATATTAAAATGCTTATAGCATAAACGCATTCAATATTGTGCTTTGAAGATCCTAATTTACAGAAAACTTACTTGTGATATCATACTCTTATCAGATGTTTATCTCAGAAAAGAATGATAGTTCAAAGCAGTTTAACATAATGACAAAAACAGTAGTAAAGTCATTTTGTTAATGGAACTTCAATATCCAGTATGCAAATATCTCTGTATACTTCTATAAAAATGAAAGTTTTAAATGGTCACCTTCAGGTTTCAGATACTGTTGACTTTTGGATTTTCTGATGCAAAATGCAAAAACGCAACTTGCATTTTTCAAGGTAAGGCAATCATTCCATTGAGGGAATTCAAGCACTACACATTAAGAGAGTTATACTCTGCAAGTGCAAAACCATTATTCTTTTCCAAACAACACATAAAATTAGATCCATAGCCAGCAGTGGAGAAAGATAAAGGAAAGAACTAGGGCAAATTGATTAGTAATAATTATGTCATGTCATCATATGTATGACATATACCTTAATCATGACTTTGCTAAAAATAATTTGTTTAGTGTTTAATTATTAACAGATAGGTAATTTTCTAACTACAGTAATGCTACATCCTACAGATGCTAGGAAGAAAACCCAGTGTAATGGAATTGAAAGTAATAATAGATGATAGGGATATCAGATAGTCTCAGGAAACTTCTTGGATAATCTAATTTTTGAGTAGAGAATGGAATGACATGTGGAAAGCTTATGGAAATCTGAAGAAAATTTCTGGCAGAGGAAACAACAAGAGCAAAAGGCTTGAAACAGTGGAATTCTTTATGTGTTTAAAGAATATCAAGAGGACTGAGTGGTGCAAGGAAGTAAGCCAAACAGAATAAGAGATGATTCAGTTGAGGTAACTGAAAAACACATTAATGGAACCTTCATATTTTTCTCCTTAGGATAAGGAAAACTGCTAACCTCCTCTTTAGAGTCATAAGATTTCTTTATTCTTTTCTAAAGTGTCCTAAGAAGCATGACCCATACAGAACTCCGTTAAGGACTTATCTGGGAAGGTGGATCATGCCTCTACCCCTATCATATTTCATCAACCACTAAAAGGTACTGGAGGAAAGGAGTGATATCATGGGGAAAATTTGATGCAAGAAGAGGAACATTAAAAAAAAAATAAAAAGTTGAATATTTAAGTGACAAGTCAATGTCAAGACCCTAATAGAAAATCCAAAGAGAAATGGCATGTTGAGTGTATGAGACATATGTTTTTGTTTGTTTTGTTTTTTAAAGGAAAGATATAGACAAGAATGAAGGTCATTAGGTAGGCCAGCAGGAAGAGAGAGAAAGAAGAAGCACTTTATTTTATATTAGTTGTTCATCTCAGCTGTGGCTCCCCCTACCTTCTCCCCTCCCCCATCTCTCCCTGCCCTTCCAACCCCACCCCCCACCCCACTCCAGACTATCATTAACAAATCGCATCTTTGGGATTTATATGGAATGTGACTCAACTGAGGCAAGCAGACTTGTCTGTTAGGCTGCTAAGGTACACATTGTTATTTTCTTATTATCAAAAGCTCTATCCTAACACAGAGACAGAAGAGGATTCTTGATCTTAATCATGTAGTAAATAATAAGGGTAATATGTGTAAGGGTGATTTTAATGGCTTTTTTGGGGAAAGATACTAGTGAGATTAACAGCAGAAAGAGAGATTTTCTGTGGGACAAGAGACATTGATGACCTGAATACAGTAGAAATAATAAAAAATTTCAAATTTTACACGTTTGTGAATTTAATCTCCTTATACGTGTTTAGTCTACAACATAGTTTGACACATTGGATTTGAAAGAAGAGCTCAATATTATGATTGAGACTGAAAAACAAATCAAAGATCTGGTAAACAAATGATGATTAATTGGTAATAATTTGTTGATTTTCAACAGAATTATATCGGATACTGCTTGCTCCTGAAAACAGGTTGTATGAGTATTGATGAGGCTATGGTAAGGAGGCTAAGGGATGAAAATTAACACAGAGTGATAATCTTCTCATTTTTTCTGTGTAAATAGTCCAGAATTGGATTCATATTTGTTTTTAGGGACAATTCTTAAGATGTTTTTAACATTATTTTGTATAAAACACTAAAGATGTTATATCTCTCCAACATTAAAATGTTATATATTCATAGAAGCTTTACGGCTTGTCACAAAAATGCATAAATTTATTTCAAATTATTAACTGATTTAAGTGGAGTTGACTGAATGGAAAAATATAATTTTTTTCAACTTTTGATACACAGAAATTGCAAAAAAAGTTAGTAATGCATGGATTCTTACTTTTAGCACACTCTTTAGTATGTATTTTATAATCCACATAGGAATGCTAAATCTCCTCAGATAGGTTTTCTCTCAGTGACTGAAGTTAAAGTATCTATTATTCAGTTTTATGGTCTCTTGCAACCAACAAAATATGATTTGTAAGATTGCACCAGGCTATTTTATGTATACATGTAATTCTGTTTAATCCATTAATTTCTAAAGTATAGTCCAAGGGAAATATTTTATTTGAAATTTGACTGTGGGAATTTTCCCTTATTATTCATCTATAAAAAAATGCAAGAGAAATGTAGCTCCTAAGTATTGTATTTTGAAAAATACTCCAAATATGGTAAATTTTTAATTTTATTATTCATATTAAAATATATGTTCTGTGCAGATTTCACACCATCCATATATAAAATAAAAATAAAAGTTGTGACTTTTATTTATGTATTTATGTTTTGAGAGGACAGGGAGAGGAAGGAGTATTTGGAAGGAAAGAAAAAAGGAAGGAAGGGAGACAGGGAGAAAGGAAGGGAGGTGAGAAGGACAAACTTACTTATTTATTTATTTTTTTTAAAATTTTGGTTGTTTCTCCCAGCATTAGATCTGAAATCTTTGTCCCTGGGCTTTATTTGGTCTATGCCCCAACGACAGACTTATCTTCTGAGCCACCAGAGCATCCACTGTTGTGACTTTTTTATACATATAATTTCCTATATCCTTAAAATGCGTATATTCAGGCCAATGCATGCACTAGAAAATCTTGGATTGTTAAAATTAACAAGTTCTACAACTTGTTAGATTAAACTAGTTAGATTAAAGCTTAACTTGTGTCTAATTAAATATGACTCTTGAAAATAAATATTATAAATATTTTCCTATTAAAATGCCTAAATTCTTGACAAGATGAGAAGTGTTTGATATGTCATATCCTTCAGTCATTTTAATACCTTTTTTTTGAAAATAAGTAGCATTAGAATCCTCACTGAAAATGTCTTCTAAGACCAATTAGTATGAAGGATAGTTCATTATGAATATTTTTTCATGTTGATATAAACTGTCACTTGGAAGTTAACTCTCCTTATACTTGTTTAGATATAATTTAGGATTTTTTTATGTTACCTGCTTTCAGTGTCTCAGAAGATAAAATAATAGTGTAGTAAGTCAATTTTTATATCAAATACCTGTGGGTAGTTTTTATTTAGATTGTTTTCAAACAGGTTTCTACTCTGACTTACTATTTGAAGTATCAGCAGAACTACCTTGATCTTCAGAATAAAGGAGAGAGACATAATGTGAGTGAAGTTTTTAAGAACGTCTTCTAAATCAAACTTAATCTTAGGCTCCATATGACCTGATGATATGTTTAATTACATTTCAGGTTTATATGGTTCTTAATTTCATGAACTCATGAAAGAACAGCTGGTTTGCAATACTAAAATCATATTTTCATTTCTGATTTCTTCTGTTATGGAGTTGATTTAGTGTTAGCAGTTTTTATTTTTATGTTGATAGGATCTTTTACCTTGTATTTGATATACCATATGGTGCCTATGTGACAAAGATGCAAAAATTAATTGTGACAGCCATATTAATTTAGTATAAGATATCTTAAATTAGGCTAGTCAGCCCTGAAGACACCTTTAAAGATATTTTTGTAGCCTTTATTTCTTATAGATACTCTTACTCCTTTTCTCCATTTATCTAATTATCTCTTCATCCATCAAAGTGATAGATGATATATACACACATAGAATATATGTAGCATAGACATTGCATTTTAGTAATGATGCTATACTAATTTTCAGTCACACCAAAGTGTAGAAAGATACCTCTTTCTTCTACATACAACACTTGTTATTTAGTTTTTTGGTAACAACCATTTTAACAGGTATGAGACAATAACTCTTTGTGGTTTTGATTTGCATTTCTTGATGATTAGTGGGGTTGATCATCTTTTCATATACCTGTAACCATGTGTAGGTCTGTTGAGAAAAGTCTACTCAGGTTCTTCTTTGCTTATTTTAAAATCAGATTATTTGGTACACCACTAAGGAAAACAGTATATCAGTTCCAAAAAAAACTTAAAGAATGAACACTTTATGATCCAGTAATTCCTTTTCTTAGTATATAGCTAAAGGAAATGAATCAGTATCCTGAGAAGATATCTGCACTTCCATATTCCTTTCAGCATATTCACAAAAAAGAAATGTATGAAAACAACTACATACACATTGATCAAATCTGTCAAAAGATTGTGAATATATATGAATATATATATATATACATATATTTATGCAATGGAATCTGTCTCACCCTTGAAAAAGGAGGAAACACTGTCATTCACTGCAACATGGATAAAATGAGAGGTCATTATGTTAAGTGAAATAAGTCAGCATTTTTTAAAAAAAGCAAATACTGCATATGTGCAATCTAAATAGTTTGTTATTTCTAATGTTTTTATACTGGAATATTTGGGATTTTGTATACATATAAATGCATAATCTGAAAAACTGATAATTTTGCTTCTTTTCTGATTTGTCTACATTTTATATTATTTCCCCTATCTAATTGTGCAGATTAATAGTTTAACACTGTATTAAATGATATTGGTGTGTGCTGACATCCTGTCCTTTCTCTCATCAGAGAGAACAGCAGATTTCTTTCAATAATGTGGTTATGCCTCCTCATAAAAAAGAGGTGGGATAATAGCGATGGAAAATATAAAGGGAGAGATGGAGGAAGAGAGATGAAGGAAGAAAGCAAGAAGGAAGAAGGAAGAAAACTGACTTCTCTAGAGGAATAGGGTATTCTGCTCTCATTTAATTCCCTTGATACTCAAGTATTAATATAATCTATTCCCTGGGGACAAACTGTTATAATAACATTTCTCTTTCAATGTCTCTCTGTCTCCGTCTCCATTTATCACTCCCTTCATACTCTATCTTTTAATACTTCTCTTTAAGGATATGTTTTCCCTCCTAATCACTCTTTAAACACATGTCATAGACGAAAGTATGTTGTGTTTTTATTATCCTTTCATTTCTTTTGTAATTTTAAATTGTATTTCCCCACCTACCCAAAAATAATTTTATTAGAAATATTGTTTTAACTTTTTATGTGGGAGGAATCTACAAGACTATTTGTAAACTACATAATCATATTTTTAATGTTCAGCTTATAAACTACATCGATCCTTATATTTAATGCCTAACTGGAAAGCAGAGAATACTGTACTATGACCAGGAGCATCACTGTTGTTTCAAAAAGCTGGAAAAAGATTATATGATGTCTTATGCAAAACAATGATGACATAAAGTAAATCAGTGGTTAGTAAGTATACTGATGAAGGAATTGAATTGACTACAAAATAGAATTATGGACTTTTTAAACTAATAAAGACTGTCCTCAATCGTGATTATGGGGTAGCTAGCTATACAACATTTGTTAAAATTCATTGATATATACACTTAAAATTTTTTAATCTCATTCAGTTGTTTATTCCATTTTGATTTAATTTAAAAAGCTTTCCACAGAAAAAAATAGAATCGCTTGAAGAATATTTTAGCATTATAGCAGTGCTCTATTAATTTCATTTATTCAAGAAGTTAATTGTGTGTAAAGTCTATCAATAATTGTGCTATGCTTAAGTGTAAATGACTGAATAAAGTTCATCTTAACAAAAACTTAAATATATTCTTCTTTAACAGTGAAATACAGTAAATGAGAATAGAGTTAAGATTTCTAGAGACCAATTTCTTCCTATAGCAAAGTAAATTATATGACAAGCTGATGATCAAAGAACAAAGTTATGGGGAAAAATGATTTGTGAAAAAAAACACAAAATAATACCTATAAAATACTTAGAAATAAAGACAAAAGAAAAATAAAGGAAAGAATATTTGTGATCCTCTGTGACAGAGAAAGAGAGAGAAAGAAGAGAAGAAATAAATTTGAGATGAATTATTGAACAAAAAAAGGTAGACCTGATTTGTTACTGAAGTGCTAAGGTTCATAGAATTATAGTGAGGTGAAACATTAGAGTGATGCTTGTCTCTAGTAAATTAAAAACAATTTATATGACTGAATTTTTAACATGGAGGAGTATACATAAAATATCTTCAACGAAATTTCACACTAAAAAGTGTATATGCAGCATACAGTGGGTGGTTCCGATTGGAATTATGGGTTAAAACTAAACTGCCCATATTTCCTTGAGATAATAAAGGTCATTGTGATGGCAAAAATAGGACAGGGTTATGCACTGGCAACACAGGAGAGGGAGAGGCAAAGCAGAGCAGCCAGGCCAGCACCAAATTTGTACTATGCAATGCCCATTGACTATCATCACATGGTAGGAAAATGTGATCTGGCAAGACTGCATACAAACAGCCAGGGTCAACACAAAGAATTTGAGCACATTAGGCAAAAACCAAATTTGGCACCCATAAGCCCTGTTCTAAATGTTCTCAATAGAACATATGCTGCTTTAATCCCCACAATGCCAGAAATAAGCCCCATAGTACTTACATGACTTTCAACCACACTGAGATGTCCTGCTCTCTTTAAAGAAAAGGTACAATGAGTGGGGGATGGGTAAATCCTCTACTGACAGCTCCTGTTTCCTCACCAGGGATGGGAACAGCAGTAGTTGACCCACTGCAGTCAACACCAGGAAGACCCATCTTTAACATGGGACAAAAGGAGCAGCTGATTTTGGGTTCTCTAAACAGATTGAACTGGGGGCAACTCAATTTCCCCTTCTGCCCATGTTAAAGACAGTTTGGGTTTATTGAAAAATGGACAAAATTGACTTTATGTTAAGATGACAGGATGGCCCAGAAGTATGAATAAAAGGGAACTGTCACATTTAAAATAATATATATGGTCACCCCAGCTAAAACAAGAATTCAACAAGAGTAAAACTATTATTTCATTTAGTAAAAGCTAAATGCTATTCATATGCGGAAAGACTGTTCAGGTGCCTTTGAGAAGATTTCTTATAGGAAATTTATCTAAGAATGCACTTAATATGATTTTGAAAATGTATATTAATATATATATGACACAACATTTTTGAAAATAAACTTAATGTGTAAGTAATGCTTTCCATGGAAAATAATTGTGGATATTTATCAAGTGTGATGTACAACTAAACCTCAAGTAGACTATTTCGAAAAGGTACTAGATTTTAGTATGAAAAGATAAAGATGCTTCCAGACTTTTCAAGTGTCCATTTTCTCTTCTTGCAATATCATTGAATTTTTTTGTTTTCTTTCCTTTTTTTCGGACCAGTAACTTTCTTTAACATCACGGCCCAGTGTGATGCACTGTGATATTTTCCTTACCAAAATCCAGTAGCATTGTCTTTACAGTCAAATATGATTACTTTATAGGCAATTCCTTCCTGAAAGTCATTAATGTAAATATACATTTTCTCTCTTTTTGTATAGAAGTAATGATTTTTTTGAATACTGTGTTGCCTAATTTTAGCTATATATTGTTGAAAACCAAAATAATATCTCATAAAACAGAAAGTCCAATAACTTATGTCTGATAAAGTTCCGGATTTATTTGATAATTCTCTAAGAAGAAAAATACTCCTAAAATTCGACAAAGGTACTAAAATTAGCATATTAAAGTTAACATAGGTATTCATAGTGAGCATGGGAAATATTCAGCCCATGACTATTGAGCACATGATGGAATTGAAAGTGTCTGTTTCTTTCCTGACCTCTTAATGCCTTTTTACTCTATGAAGCTGGTACGCTTTCTCCAAGAACAAGGTACAGATAAATATTAGATGATTTCCCTCTGTGGCTTCAGTTAATGCTACATAATAAATAATTTTAGAATCACCTTAAATACCCTAAGTCTTGAAAGCCTTTGCTTGTGAGACTGGGGTATCTGTGTTTATTAAAATAAAAATAAAAATTTAAAAAAGGATCCCTGGAAACATATGCCCTTGATAATGTTTCCCTCCTACTACTTGAAACATACTTGTTTACTGTCACTTTACTGCTGGACCCTGCTATTTGCCAAAATCCAGTAGCAATAAAGATAAATCTGCAACAATGTGTTTCCTCTCATGCATTAAAGGTCCATTTTGTTGGAAACACCTTTAAGGAATGATAATATTTGACAGAAATTTAGATTCTGTGGAAATATAATGAGGCAGATAATTCAGGGTAGGTGATTCTTGTAAGGTTCTTGAAATTATAGTACATTATAGTACATAGACAACATCATTTCCTTATGTAGGCTCTAAATATCATCTATGCAGAACGAATTAAATCATTTATCTCTGTCAGTGGCATTCAAAAGAAGCTGTTGTGTTAAAAACTAGCTCTAATGCAATATATGTATCTTCCAATGTTGCCTTTCAATTACAAATGTCAGTAAAGGTAGATGTATGTACATTTTTTAAAGCAAAGTCATGTTGCAAAGTAATTTTCTTTCATGATACTCACAAAAGCATTGCTGAGATCAAAATATACATGTACAAAGTATCTGAGAGGAAAAATACAGTTTTCATAGCTTAACACAGTACAGATGAATATTTATTATACAAAATAAGATAATCTGATGTTTTTGTGGTTTTTTTGTTTTTGTTTTTGTTTTTTAAGGAAAGATACAAGCAGGAATGAAAGTGAGTAGGCTGGCAAGCAGAAAGAGAATGAGGAAGAAGTATCTTCATTTTATTTTCATTTAGTTGCTCACACTGGTTGTTTCCCTTCAGGATCAGAATGTGAACCCATGAGAATGTGGCTTGTTCCTTAACAGGGAATGATGTGACTGCTCTCCACAAGGGTATGCCAATCTGACAGAACTTTAAAATAAGAAAATCTGAGTGTGATTAACACCTAAAATCATATTGAAACTTAAAATATATATCACATTTTTGCAGCTAGTTCATATTTATTGCCCAAATTAATTGCTCTAGAGTACCTATCTAGATTGTTAACAGTAAAGGTTTTATATAATTTGCATGGTTATGTTCATAGCTAAACTAAGAGTTAATGTCAGGATCAATTTTATAGTGAAAGATGAACTGAACTTCTGGTTGTGAACTTAATATATTATATATATATATTAATTTACAATGACCATACCTTAAATCTATATAATGTTATAATGCAATGTTCTTTCAGTAACATTAATTTATAGAGTAAATATCTTCTTTCGATCATAAGACTTTACATTCTGGACAGAAAAACTAAAAAAATAGATATGATAATATTTGCATACTGTTAATCGTGTTGTAAACTTTCAGTAATATTTAAGAGTAGCTACATTAGCTAGAGGAGATAAAGTGGACTAAAAATATAAGAAAATGATGAATACTGAAATTATTACCATAACATAATACAAATTAAATGCTTTAAAATTACCAAGATGAATATATAAGGACATCTTGGGGGAGAAAATTTTTATGTGAGCAATAAATTAGGAATGGTGTCTACAGCAGTAGAAATTTTGCTTTCAGAAATGGAGAAAAAACATCGCAGAGATATATAAGTTCTTGAGATGTCATGTCACTTCAGGCATTTTCAATGATATCCAAATTGCCTTATTTATTGGGCAAATGAAAGTGAAAGGAAACACACAGATGAGAAAGAGATTTATTTAGCTGTTAGTAGAATTGGAGCATTTAACATTCTATTCTGTTTGAATCATGTAGTTAAATCACACATTTAGAAAATAACTTGCATCCATGTAGTTGAGTCATATATCTGCCACTTACTATAAGTGATGGTGACCATATATCTTGACTGGTCTGGAAAAATTCTGATTTCTGCTGATAGAGTCAGACAGATAAATATTAATCACTTATCTTTGTGTCTCAAACATGTGATGACTCGAGTGATATGCTCACCATAGGGTTTATTTAACTATTTTTAAGTTTCAACTTCCTTACCCTTAAATATAAATATATGTGCATATATGTGTATATTACGTTGATAATACATGCATACACATATGTACATATAAGCACATATTCATGTATGTAAATATGCATATATGCACACACACACATATATATATATATATATATATATATATACATATATTTTCCAGAGTTACCACATGGCATTGTTGTAATCAACATACGATATAGTATCTATAGAGTATTCAGTGCAGTATATTGCACAGTTAAATTTGTTTATAACTGCTACTTATTATAAGATAATCATGACTAAAACAATGATGCAAATATTCAGCTAACTCAAGTCGATTGCAGTACCAATCATTTGGATAATTTTTAAACTTCTAATTGACTATAATCTGTAACCTAATTATTATATACATTAACCAGTGGTTGTAAAAAATATTTTTCGTTCATTCATACACAAACAGATGGACACATAATTTATAAGAAACTGTCTAGTTACTAGGTATTAAATATTTTTCTGATAATTCAAAAAGGATACTCTTACTTTTCAGTTGATTACTTATAAATTGTTCCATTAAATAATGTATTTAAAGAAATATATTAATCAATATGATAATGATACGTGATATCTAAACTGTTTTCACAGATACAAAATAAGTGTGTAGACTGGAGTGACTTTTAAGGACATTTAATTAATTGTTTCAGCCTTTTGTAAATAATACCCTGCAAAGATTTACTGAACCCACATTCATAAAAATTTTGGCTTCGGGCTAATACTTTACATGTTTGATTACAAATGTCTTTTAGATTTCTGAAGATGTGAACATAATCTAGGTAAGGAATAGAGTTCTCAATCAGCTTATAAAAAACATTAAACTATAGTAGCACAATATTTTGAAATATCTTTATATAATGCTGTTTTAACAAAATAATAAAATAATAATTTTAATGCTCATTTATTTTTATTTTCAGCTGTTGTTCTAATTAAACTTAGTATCTTATCATGAATAATCAACAATATTCAGGACCATTCTTGATGTCTTGTAGAAACTAAAATCCCTTACACAGAATTCTTCTTCTTTATAGATTCAATTGAATTTTATTGTTCTTGAAGAAGATTCAGATGATTTCCTTCGCTCTTCTTCTTTCTCTTTTTAAATTCCAGACCCCAGATGTCTACCCTGAATCCATGAACTTTATATGTTTTTCATCTTAGAGCTTTCTGAGTCACAGCGTGTGCCAGAATATTTGATTAAAAGATACATATGACATTTTTTTTATTTTTAAATTCATGCAATTGATATAACTTTTATGATACTTCCAAAAAAATACAGACGATAAATGAATGTTCATTCTTTAAGAGATAGCAAAGGTCTTGACCACAACATAAAAGAAGTGCTTCATAATTTGGAGGAAGAGCACTAGTACTTCACATGTACCAGTCAACTCATAAATCTTTTCAGGTTGAATTTGATAAGAACCTCACTGGATGCTGTTGTTTTAGGCATGCCATCCATCAAAAACTTAAATGGAAATGTATAGCTTGAGTATAAAATGCTTTGCAGAAGATTTTAGTTTCATTTTCCCTCTAATCTTCCAAGTAGAAAATAAAACAACCAGGTTGCATAAAATGAGAAAAAGGGCAAATGTTTCACAGTAACATAGAAGGACCTGGAGGGAATTGTTTAGTGAGATAAGTCAAATGGAGAAAGATGGACATCATATAATATCACTCATATGAGGTGAATAAAGATGGAAAATAAATTAATGAACTAAATTAAATAAAATAGACTTTTAAAGTGAACTAAATAACAGTCTCTTAATCAAAGGTTGTGGGAGAAAAGGGGGAAGTTGGGAGGTGGAGGGAATTAATTGAAAGGAGAAGTAAAAACTGAAACTGATGAATTTACTATATTTTATACAGATGTTGATCTGCTATCACTTATGATATACATGGTGAACCTAAAAAAAAGAGCAATATATATATATAAATATGTATACACATATATACACATATGTGTGTGTGCTTGTATAATTTAATTATGAAAATAAATTTTTTTGATTTAGTAAAAATAACGCAAATACATATTTCCTTTATTTAAGATGATTTGTGGTAGAAAATGAAGTAAAATAGTGGGCCCAATAGAATGAGACATGAATATTGACTTACTACTAATAAATCTAGTTATGTACAGATTTGAGTCTGTTTAAGACTATATTCTTTTTTTACAGATACATGAACATACTGGCCTTTTAACCATGGACTTATGAAGACATTTGGTGACCTTTAAATATAGAAATCCTATAACAGAAATTTTATAATATTTGAGGATAAAAAAGAACTTTCAAAATTTGCTTACTCATAATTACTAAGTAGCCTCTTATTTCAGCCTTTCTTATTTTTATTCTCTGTTAACTAATCCTTCAAATTTAAAAAACATCTTTAGTTGTTTTAACATGGGAGTAGTTTACTCTTATTGCCTCTCCTTACTTAATGTCTTCCATTTGTTTATCAATTTAAGTCCACTTTATTATTTATTAAATAGGTAAATATTTCTATTCTACTTAGTTTTTCTGTGATGATACAATTATATATATATAACATTTTATTTTTATTTAGATACAATTGAAAAAGTGTTTTATTTGTTCTTGCAAACAGATATACAGCATAATGGTCTGTATATATATAAATTATAAAACGATGACCAAAATATGTTTAACATCCATCATCATACATGGCTGCACATTTAATTTCTGTGTGGTCAGAACTTTTTCATATTTCTCTCAATAAATTAAATATTAAACTGTATTAAAGTATTTTCAATAATTTATATCCTTCTGCTGATCTGTATAGTATCCTCGCCTTTTCATACTTCTGGTCCCAAGATAGATAGATAGGTAGGTAGATAGATAGAATTAAATTAATTCATTTTATTAATGTAACAAAAATAGTCAAAATGCCAATCATTCGTGCCTATGAATAAGCCAACCTCTGTTTTTTAGGAACTTATAATCTACATGAAATTTTAAAGCATGTAGATACAAAATAATTATGTTAAAAGAAAATAACATGATAAAATACAAATTTATTTTAAAATGTAAAAGGTTTTGGACGTTTTACCACTGTGTCACTTGGCAGTTAGTAGATCATCATCTTTTAATACACTTCTATTACTTATTTTTAAGGTGAGATAAGCTAGTAACAACAGCTAGTAAATAGTAGAGAGAACATCTTACTGTCATCTAACTACAAAGTGTCTACTCAACTAAATTGTAAAGGAAAAATAGTATTAGAGGCTTAGAAAAAGTAAGATGATTTTTTTTTACTGATGTAGCAGAGAAAACTTCAACAAAGATATATATCTTGACTTAGACCTAAAAAGTGAATACATTCTAGATTGAGTATTAGAACAATAGCATTTTAGATACAGAACCCTATAAGTATAAGCAAAGTCATAGTGATAAACGTTAGCACAGTGTGTTACTAAAACAGTAAATAGCAAGTGCAAATATCTTATCGAATTATTCTACCCTACACTGTTCATCTCAAATGTAATGCTAAACCTTTATTCTATTGGCCTATCAGGTCCACAATCACTTTCCGTGCAGACGAATTACTTTTACTGGAAATGTAGTTTCAGGACCTAATGTCAGCATGGCTTATTTTACTTCATTTGTAAAGAATGCTGTGTCCTGAGGAAGGAATATTGGATCCACACTTTATATAGGAATATATTAGATTTTTAAATTACATGGTGTTGTATAGTTCGCACTTCAGCAGGTTCATTCCTGAAAGGATAAAGTTAGTCATGGAGAGAGCATTCGCACTAAAAACACAAATGGCTGATCAATGTACAGTAGCAAATAAGTGAAATTTGTGTTGCTGAAATAAAGACTGAGCTGAGATAAAACAGACTACCAAGGAGACACAAAGACTTCCCAAAATGCATTATTTAACATAGAACTATGCAAATGGTCATCTTTATAGAGTCTACCTTTTCATTTCATTTGCCACAGGGTGGCCAACAGGTAAAAATGTTTATTTTGACATACTGTTCAAGTGCGAAAGTAATCTTTTGCTTTAGTGCTTTATTCAAGAATGAGCCTGGTGTCTTGTTTTGTTTTGGGGTTTTTGTTTGAAAAAGAAACATTTTATTTTTATTCAGTCATTTACACTGGTAGTCTGCCGCTCACCCTAACACAGGCAAATGTGTCTTGGACTCCTTTGCAGGTGATGGACCTAACTGACACTCCACCAGGGATGTCTTAACTTAGGTTTTAAATAGAGGAGTGATCATTAGGAAAAGCAGAAATACCTGGTGGATATTTCTGAGTTATAGACAGCACTGGGGCTCAACAATCTACCACTGTGTTCTCAACAGGAAATACCCAATTGGCTTGAAGGGAAAAAGCTCTAGTCATCCACAGCACATGGAACTAGAGATTAGCAAAGTCAGGACCTGGGCGAACAATCCTGATAGTACAGGACTTTCTCAGCTAAAGTACAGAGGAACTATGGACACCCTAAACTTGAAAAAATAATTTGTGTATAATATATGTCTTCCTAGAGAAAGGATCTTCTTCTAAATTCAAGGATAGGTTAAAATCTTGACATAGGGAAAAGGACTAAGCCAGTCAAAGGCTTCCATAAAGTAAACCCCTAGATACACTTAGAGCCAGTGAAGTCTGAGAGTTCTCAAAGCAGTCTCACTAAAAAGTTAGAACATGGACTTACAACAGAGCAACTGAGCACTGTTTTTGTGCTCTTCTATTTCAAGTTCTTTCCAAAACAGGGGCCTAGGAACCCCCAGACTTAAGTATGCTGCAGGACTTGGTACAACACTTTATTGTACACGAACATGGGTATTCGTTCACCATCATTAAACCCCAGGACAGACGATGTGACAAAGCAGGACTTTCTTCTCCATGGCCTGAGACTCCCTTAATTTCAGAGAATGTGGTGGCCACCAGCGTGGAAAAGACATAGGAACTTTTTTCTTGGAACTTGGCTGTGAGAAGTGCCTGCATGAAACTCACCATCTTTCCCCCGACTCTTCTTCAATTTCTGAAGATATAAGAAAATAATCCCTAAAGATAATGGACAATTCTGGATTTAGTTCAGTTGTCAGATGAGCTGATTGATACATTCACCTCCATAGCCAGCTAGCCCAGCTCCTTGAGAAAGCCCACGCTATTCTTGGGAGCATGACGTGCCACTGAGAGATGGAAAGGGGGCAAGAACCCTGAGATTGCTTGGAAATGCTTCCTGGGGAAGGCCGTTTTATGAATGAAGTCTTCCCAGCAAATGACACCGAACTTCCCAAGGTGCTTCTCAATCACTGTGTTGTCTGTCAGAGGGATAATCCTATTCTTGACCTTGGCTTGTCTACATTTCAAGATGAGTTCCCGGACAGACTTCAGGTTTGGAAAGCCCCCAGGTTATAAAAGGTTCCACTGTACAGAGCACTTTTATGGTGTGAGGAGTCACTTTGTCAAAAACACCACTGAAAATCATTTTCAGGAGAAGTTTTGCAAAGGTTTTCTGTAACAGAAAACTTACTCCATCAATCCTTCCCATGCATACAACGAAAGCCAAAGAGTGGCCACAGGTCACCTCCAAGCCATGAGGTTTCACTTTTAGTCGTTTGAGGCGTACTTTGTCACGCTGTTGTCACTAGGCATCATATAGAAACAACTCTAGTCGTTTAAACCTGACTCTTCCTTTTCTTTGCCTCTTATCTTTAAGTGCCTGCTTTGCCTGGGTGTAGATGGAAGGGCCTGATAAGCCTTCCTCTTTTTCAGATTTTCTGGAACCCAAGGTATCTTTTTTGCTTTGCTCTTGCCCTGCCATGTTTCAAACACTGCCCTGGTGTTAAGTGGCCATTGCTGCCCTACAATCTGCAATCACCCAAAGAATATAATACTTCATAACATAGCCGTTTGATTTTTTTTCCATTTAATGTAGCTTAATATAAAAGCTGTTTTGTATCTCAGCTGTAATTAGTGAGTATAATCAGTGTAAAAATTTGAATGGTTGTAGAGCTACAGTATGTTGTCTGTGAACATTTCCAATATTATAAAAATATTATTCCAAAATCAAAAAGAAAATGTGAGAGCCAAATATGGTTAATATCGAGGAGCTGGCTTTTGAAAAACATTTCTGATTGCTGTAGCTATTCTAAATATTGCTATAACTAATTTTAATTTTCCTCCGTAATATAATTTCTCTGTTCCATTTGTAACACAATAGTCATGTACCGGCAACATTTATTTTCCTGTTTACACTTCAAATAAAAATTCATGATACTGATAAAAAACAAAAATAATTTAAATATTTAGACAATGTATGTGCTAACTATATATTTTAAAATAAGTAATAAGGGTATAAATGATTAATATTACAAATTCAATTTAAAGATGCATTTTTGCTGAACATTGAGAAAGAGAATACTAACAAAAGCTGTTCTCTGTAAGTTCTGTGCACTTCTTCAATTTTAGCTAGATTATATTAGTTATACCCAGCTAGTATGTTATATTAGAAAACTATGTATTTTAATTTACGTTGAAATATTAATGGCATCTTATACTTCACTGTCACTTTCTACATGAGAGTTATAAAAGCATTTAGAATAATAACAAGCTATTGGAGAGATAAATGTTTATTTTATATGAAATTACAGACATTGCATATATAATGAGACATTTAATAATTTGGACTTTAAGTTTTATAAATAATTCACAATCTTCCAAGTCCCTCAGCCATCTAAGCCTTTCAACTCACCTTTTTGGAAATGTGTATCAGCCCTCTCCTATGGATCTATAAATTCTAAGATTATTTTATCATTTGCTTTCCTTTAATATTTTAAATACAACTTTTATATCTTGTTACAGATTGCTAACAATGAAAATATGGCCTAAGACTGTCATCTCACTGCTTCTTCCATTTTTTAACTGGTATTTTCTCCCTACAAAAGACTTTCAGTACAAAAGAATATCACGACTACATGAGTCAGCAAATCATTCCCATTAAAAATTCCTCTTAGATATTAGACACTTCTGTTTGATCTTTAGTGCTGCAGTCACACACATAGGACCAGATTCCAAATAAAGACTGTGCTATATAACATGATATATCTATAACAAATATATTTTGTCATTGTTAAATATATTGTGATTTTGGCTGACAATGGAGAATGTGTTAATTCTGCCACCTTCCTTTATAAATTATTAGGGAACAAATAATGATATTTCAAAATTTGTCACCTCTCTACATCAAGTATTAGTCTAAAATAGTTATTCACTTTGAATTGGTAGAATGTTTACTTTTATTACAATGCATTATATATTACTAAGGCAGATTTTTCATTTTAAATGTATAATGATTGAATAGTTTTATTATCAGAACATATTTTAAGAATAATAATTATAAGACCACTTGAAATATTTAATATCCATTCTTGTTTATTGGCTGCTTATTGCATTGATTGCTACTTTGCATATTCCTATGAACAGAATTATTTTGTCCTTTAAAATTCGTATTTATAATTCTAATGCACAACTTGATGTATCAGGAGGTAAAGTCTTAGAAAGATAATTGGACCCTGAGGGTAGAGCCCTCACAAATGGGATTAGTACCCTTATTAAAAGAACCACAGACATGTCCCTTCGATCTCCCACATGTGAGTATATGAGGAGAAGATGGCAATCTGCAAACCAGGAAAAGGACTTTATCACCAAATGTGCTGGCATTTTGATCTTGAGCTTTCCAGCCTTCAGAATTGTGAAAAATATGTTCATAGCTATGTCATCTGTGGAAATTTGGTCTTTTGCCTCAATTAGGACACATGTCATCTTTGGAAAATTTTATGAAGTTTAATATACACTATTAAGAATTTTTATTCAGGATAAAAATAGAAACCATCAAGAAAATAGGAATTCATGAAAACCACATCAGGTTTTAAATTTTCATTTTTTTAGCTTTATTTTGGCCATTGTACAAGTTACATTAAAGTGCAATATTTTTTTTATTTTTTTATTACACCAAGAATATTTTAAAAGTGATAAATGTTTTATGAAAATATAGTTTCTGTGGCAAAATACTATTAACGAAAGTAAGGCAACTAAATAACCATAAAAATTTAATATATATGGACAAGATAAAGATGCAAATGAATTACTAGAAATCGCATTATTAGATACAATAATTGTTAAATATAGTAATTACATGCAAAGAATATAACAATAAGATCTGTATTGCATTCTTTTGTAATTTACCTTTTGTTTGTTCAATTATGTCATGAGCATATTATCCTGATGTCAAATTAACTTTTAACATCATATTGAATAAACATAGTATTTCTTTATTAGGATATAAAATCATGTATTTAAATAGCTACATTACTGAAATTTAGTATTTTCTTATTATTATCATGAATAACACTGAGATTAATATTTACTCAAATAAAATTTTACCTACAATTTTAATTAGTTCATTGCAATAGATTCAATAATGGGAAATAATTGGACAAATGTAGTATATACATATTAAGGCACTGCATATCTGGTACCGTTATTGTTTCAAAAAACAGTCTACTAGCAATGTTACTAAAAACAAAATAATATATTTTAAATTCATTTTTCCAGTATCTTCTTAGGTTTCTTATTTTGTCGTAGGTTTTCTTGTTTTGATTTTTTTAGTAATTGTTTTTATTGAAAAAATATTTCATTTTAACATTAACCAAGTTTTAGGCATATATGAGAGCAATTTTGTATTCATATATAATACAGTAAGTTTACCGTTATTTCCTTTTTCCTTCACTATGCAATTAATCTTCTGTATCCCATTAGCCCTGCACACCTACCCTATCTTTGCCTGAACCCACTGATTTTCTTTTCCCCTTATTGTTCTATTGTTGCTTGATTTCATTCATATTTTGAAGTCTATTATTATTTAACTTTGCTTAATTTTTCCCTTGCCATTTCTGTACACCACATATGAATAATACCATATGTCTTTGTCTCCCCTTGATTCAAGAATTTTTCAGTAGCATTTTACCTAGTTTACTTCTATATTTAGATATTCACAGTAACATCCTTGTTGTAGCATTTACAGTATTTCCATATATCTTCAT
This sequence comes from Solenodon paradoxus, assembly GCA_004363575.1. Lineage (NCBI taxonomy): Eukaryota > Metazoa > Chordata > Mammalia > Eulipotyphla > Solenodontidae > Solenodon > Solenodon paradoxus. The sequence continues at coordinate 723,387 of RJWH01000116.1, read as the reverse complement.
TCTTACTTTTTATGTAAAGTGAGCATCAAAACATTTGCTATAACATTCTCTGCACTTTCTCTCCATATTTATTAGAATTGTCAGTGTTATCTGAAAAGACGTGAAAAGGTGGAATCCACACACAGATTAATGACTTTCATTCATAAAAATGAATGTCTCTTTTTAATAAATAAGGAAAAAGAGACTAAAGACATGTTTATTCAGAGTTATGTGTAAGTTATATGTAATGATAACTTCATGGATTTTAACTGATTATCTTTGTTTTAGCAGATGGCTTCTAATTTTTAACTGAAGCAGAAAAAATAGTATTATGGCATACAGCAGTTTGAATGAATTACCAAAATAAATTGAACAATAATCAATTCAGGAGCAGTGTAATATGAATCCAGATTTTGTTAGAAATGACAAATTTCACTTATACAATCTCATCAAATATTTTTCCCAGTTGCATTTTTCATAGAATGATATAGGGACAGAGAAAGTGGAAGTGTAGATAAATGCCAAGAAAGGATTTTGTGTGGTACGCTCAGTATCTTACCCTACTTAGAAGGAGATTCAGGAGATGCCAGTTTGATTTACATGACAAACACTGAGTAGAATAGCAATAAATTCTTCATAGGTTCCAGAATGGTAACAAGTACCCTAATAAAATGAAATTTAAATTTCCATTTGAAAAATATAGATGTACCAAAGATTATGTGTAGAGAAGAACCATTTAAAATACAAATATGCAAAACATGGAGAAAAAGGTTTATAATATTAGCTTTAAAAAAATTAAGAGCTTCTCTAATCAAAAGATACAGAAAGTAAAAAGTTACTATTTTTAAAAACACATTTAGTCAACAATGGAATATTTGTGATACTAAACTTACATAATACTGTTCAGGAATTTGAGTATTAGAGTATGTCTTAAGCAGACTATGTAAACCTCTTGAGATTACTTAAGTCTGAATTAGTAATTCTTCTGTTTTGGATAACATAGCAGATAAGAAAATAGAGCCTTTCTAACTGCAAGTATGCATATCAGTTAGGGAACTTGTTTAAAATGCCAATTCTCAACTTCTGGATTGTGCTTGAGGAATCTATATTTTAATAATCAAATTAATATTAGGTATCAAAATAGAACACAGTTATAATATCCAAATATATTTTTGCTATTTGACAGATAAGAATTTTTATTACTTAGTTACGTTTTAAAAGGCATTACGACATCTTTCGGATCAGAAAATTATGCATTTATATCATGATACAAGTCAATAAATCAGAATATTTACTTATATATTAGATATGTATAGCTGTAAGAATATGTTCATATATGACCCAGAATAGTTTTATATATTCATATGTGTTTCTGTATGTTTGCGTATGTGTTCTATATACTCACAACATCACAACATCTATCAACTTTGTGGAGAGTGATGAAGTCAATATGCAGGTGCAAAAAACATTCCACTTTCTGATAATTTTAAAAAAATATTAACTAACATTTCATCATTACATCATCTATGTTTAAGGTCTAAAGCATCATAAATTGACATCTTTATCTAGGACATTAAATTTACCAGCAATAGTCTAAATCTAAGTCATGTAATACTACAAGGGTTTGATTACTACTTTTAAAAATCTTTATCCATATTGTATATCCTTTTCCATATAATTATAATAAATAAAAAGTTAACAGAAAAACAAGTTGAATATATACACTGATGTTTATCTCCTCAAAATATATAATCACGATATGTAGATGTTAAGATATTCATTTAGTAGCTAATAAAGTTTTTCCTTATTGAGAATTTTTCTCAAAATTAATGAAATCCCATTCTGGCTGAATGAAATGTAACAAAATTTATTATAGGACCCTGGAGAACTCTTATAATTGCTATATCAGCCACACAATCAGGCCCTGTATGTTCAGGAACAAACACCCAAATCACATTGTGAGGGAGGTTTGATGATAAAGATCTTGCAGTTTCCAAGCCTCAAATAGCAGTTAGAAAGATAATACACAACCAGTCCTTCACTATGCTGCTCTATTGATTCCAGAAGTTAGACTTACTGTAAAGACTGAGAGCAAAATTTCAGCCATATTCCCACCTGCTCGTATTACCAAGTCTCATTTAAAGGTTTAGGTGGGTGATTTTGAGCCCATGCCAGAGGACTCTGTATTACTTGCTAGGGAGACAGAATAGTTGATATTTTTAAACTCTCATAATTGACAGCTTTTTCAACTTTTCACTAAGAATCATCATGTAGGGATTTCCCCAGATACAGAAATGGTGTTCAGACGGAGTAACAAAAACACAAAAAAAATCCATGGTGTGTACATCATCTGCATTTTCAAGAAGCTAATTACCATATATGTATATTTATATTTTTTGAATTCGTTTTAAAAAGCCGAGTTGTGCAATCATGGCACTTTTTAATCTGTACCACATGATTCTTTATCATAGTCTCTGTTCTGTACATTGCAGTATGTAGAGCAGTATCTCTGGTCTACTCATTAGATGTCAGCAGCTTCCCCCTTATTCTCCCATTTGTGACAATCAAAAATGTCTCCATTGATTGACAAAAGTCTTGTATGAGTACAAAATTTCCCAGCTGAGAACCACTACTCTCAAAAGATGCTGATGCAGATTTTTTTATAAGGGATAATGTAGAGAGCATAATATGAAATCCAGTCTATAACACATATGGGAAGCACATTTTAACCCTTATGCCAAATGTGTAATTTTTAAATAAATTCTATTATCTTCAAAGACAATTTGAATTTTACACATTAGTGGCATTCACCTTGTGGTATGGTCATGAAATAAATGCAAAGAAAACAGCAATAGGTATAATGTGAAGATTTTTGAGTTAGAGTGTATAAAATCTCAGTAATCTGTGTGATAGGGGAAAAATTACAGTGCCTTGGCTTAAATGCAAGTTTATACAGTAAATATATTAAAAGCTTAAACTGAGAATTAAATGAGTTAGCAGATGCATGGGCAATGTTAAGCAATTAAATTGAGCTATGAATGAATAAAAGAATAAATGTGAAGCAATTTCATGATTCCACAATACTCACATATATCTGACCATAACCTGTTATTTCCCCTTAATCTTGCCCACTTTTTTCAGCAAACCAGTCTTTGTTTTTTAATCAGCTCTGCTGCAGTACACAAATCCAGGGGCCAAGAGCCATCCTACTTAGAATATGCCTTTAGGCCTTTTTTTTTTTTTTTTTTTTTTGCTACTCTTCCAACTTCCTGAAAGACACTTTTGTTAAAGCTTCCCCACCTGTCAATCAAATCATAGCTTAAATGTTACCATCTCACAGAGATTGTTCATGATTATCCAAATATAAGTACATATCCAGTGACTAGCACATAATTATATTTTAATTTTATGCATGCTATACACTGTATGTTTTTATAGATGAATTGTGTATGTATTAGTTGATTTTTTGTTATTGTCTGTGTCCTTGAGGCAAAATTTAAGTAAGCTCCATTGGAAAAGAAATCTTGCTTGGAGTTTTCACATATAGCCTGGGTATCTAGGGTAGTGACGGGTATATGGTAAAGACTAAAACATTGATTGAGGAGTTGGATGAATGAACTCATATTTTAAAATTTACTAAGAAATTGATATATTTTTCACATTGCTAAAGTCTATGATAGCCCCTTATGTAAAAAATAATTTTATTTAGAAGATAATTGCAGCAGCAGAGTCCTTTTTTTTTACAGACCAGAGGTAAAGTTCAGTAACTAATACTTGATTTATGATATTTAACTTTCAGAATGAAGACATGAAAAAACAAAAAACAAATAACTTCAAATTATTATCAAAATGTAAGAAGAACGTAATTTCTAAACATATGACCTCTTTTAACTTGAATGCATGCTATCATATGAAAAGCTAATCAAATTATTTTATCCATTGTTTTTCTTGCAAAACATTGAAAGCTTATTTACAGACAATGAACAAAGTTTGTGAAGCACTGAATGGAAGAGAAATTAATTTTTCAGTGTAAAATAAGAAACAGTTTTATGCACCCTTCACAGATTTAACCAGATTATAAATTGTATGTGATCACTCATTGAGAGGACTAGACACTTTGTATAAGAATTATTACATTTTCTGCCTTTGAACTGTCTTTCTTATTTTGAATATCTCTGTTTTATAAAATCATCCAGGTGAACTGACTCAAATTATATCCTGTACAATCTGCTGCTTGCCTTTGCCAACCTTTCTTTGTCTTAACTGAACCAACAGCTAATTAGTTGCTGGTATCTGTTTGACTGTAGTCTGGATACTAGAACTTTTTTTAAAACAGAGAGGCTTTTTTTCATTTTTTGGAAAAAGGTGACTGTGAACCTAGCTTTTGATGGAAATTGGAAAATAATCAGATTTAAGGAAATAAGTAGATAGACATTCAGTGGGTAACCAGGAGGTATTAACATGTGCATGACAAATATGAAATGTGATGAATCATGTATAGGAAATGACATAGAGATTTACTTGCCAGGGAAAACAAGTCTTCAGAACTTCACATAAAATTTATCTTTTATTTTTCATGTTTATAATCTCTGCTCAGAATATACTGTATGCATACACATATACATATGCATGTATATATTCATACATATATTATACATATGCATGTGGTAAGAAAATATATTAATACACAGTTAGTCCTGATTTGTTCTGTGACACATTAATCAAAAATAATTTCTTATGTCCAAAAGTGTCCTTTATGTCTTCACAATCACTTTACACAATCTGTATTTTATACATCACTTGAATAAGAAACAACCACTATTTTTTGAGCTAGCTGCAGCAGATTTCTCCATTCTCATTACAGTAAAGAGTTTTTGACTAATGATTGACCTCTCATCCTTTAGATGGCATTCAGACACATAAATGACAGCTAGGCTGCTGCTATCCATACTGAAGATGAAATGGATGTATCGGATTTTTGATGGTTATTGCTCATGTATATATTAACTAATTATCTTTGCTGTAGAGGTCACTATTTCCTTTGTCTCTTATCCAATCAGGGTTTTGTTTTGCTTTAAGACAGGAAGTAAGGCAGGCAGGAAGGAAGAGAAAGTAGAAAGATATGTTTATATTTATTTATTTCTTTACTTTGGCTGAACCCCTTGGACTTGGGTCTCAAACCTGTGTCCTTAGGTTTTATGTGATATGTACCCCATGCATCAGTTTAATGTCTGAGTCACCAGGACATGCCAGAGATTTTTTTTTTTCTTTTAGTTGTTTATCTGAAGATTTTCTTCAAAAGACGAGTTAAGTGAAAAATAATAAATTTCATTTATGTGATGTTTAAATTTTATTTTTTTCAGTTTTCTAAAATCACTGCACAAAAGTAATTTACTACTTTCATAGAAGTTAAATTTTGCTCTTTAGTTTGATATCATATTGCTACTACAGCTTTATCCAAATGAATTATTCGCCTCTGATTTTATGATCTACCCTTAAGTCTAGCACATTTTCTTTCTTTATATTAGTATCAAAATGAAAAGCTTACCATATACATGTAAAATAGAAATAAAACATAAATAAATATAAATGGAATCAACCTGGTAAATTATGTCTGATGTCCTCTTCTAACTAAAGGATCATGCATGCATATTCCCATCTTTAATACTCCCCTCTGATAATACACTCCCTAAACTTTCTCAATGCCATTATATGTAGTACATCTCATCAATTCCTATTCTCTTGTGTGACTTCACCATCCACCTAGGTTATCTTTTACATCCTAATCTCTTAGTGGTTTTGTCTTTTAAGGCTAGCAATCTTGATTCCAGTATGTCAACAATCTCTCTGAGTAAGTTATGTTATTATATTTTTTATTTTATCTTTCCTTACTATTGTTTAGTTTGTATTGTTATCAAAGTTTTGATAATTGTGAGACTCCCACTTGGAACAATATGTGTATCACATAACACATGCAACCAGAATTCCAGCACCAGTCCCATTATCATTTTTGCTCTTTCCTTCTCATATTCTCTCTGCATCTCCATTTCTACCTGCTAGTAATCACAGCCTTATAATCAGATTCATGAAAGCTTGGCTGTGTTTTTGTGGATTTGGTGTTTTTGTTTCTTTTTATTCCATATATAAGTGAAATCATGTGGTACTTTTTATTTCTGAAATTTTTTATATAAGCTTTATTATAAACTTTACTCTCATTAAAATGTGATTTCATCAATATCAAATCTAAATTTATTCCCCTCAGATAATAAGCTCATTGCTTCCATCTTATTTCCTATATTCTCTTCTTTCTCTTAAAAGCTACATGAAATCAAATGAAAAACTAGAATTTATCAGATTTTTATAATTCCTCAAAAGAGCCTCTATTTACAATACTTGAAATTGTGATTGCTTGCCTCTGTTTGTAGAATAGTCACCTCTTCTTTCTTGTAGGTCTTTCTTCTCAAATTCTTTCACCACATTGATTTCAAAATGCTAAACTGATTTTTTCAGAGCCCTAATGAAATTCTTGAATTGCTACTATTTTTGCTAATTATTTACAAACATCTTAAAAGACAATCATGTTTGTTTAGTTTTATTTTATAAATTCCTCTCTCTGAAATGCATGCTTTCTCTACCTTTTCATAATTGATATTAACTTATCTTTCCTGTGTGGACTCAGATCGAAGATCCTATGGGAATATACTCTGATTCATCAAAGACATTAAATGAACCTCAAGGTGTTCTCATACTATATGTCATATTTTATCAAAGAATTATGAACATCATTTCACTAAATTACTCTAATTTGGAAAATATATCTTTATTTTTTAATCATCATTCATTTACATGTTAAAACTCAGCTTTATTTTACTTAAAACTTGTTGAATGTGACTTAAAGGATGCTTCTTTATAGAAATGTTAGAGCAGCTCCATATTATACATCTTTTCGGAATTTTTGTCACACTGTTTTGTATTTTTACAATCTTTATAAAAATCTATAGAAAATATGTCTTCCTGATTAAAATCTTATGTTCATCAGGGTAGACACTGAGTCTGTTGTGCCATTTTGTATATTCAACCTATAATGCTATGTCCGAGATTAAATAAAGTCGACGTGTTAACTAATTTGTTATACATAAATAATTCTAATGCATTTAATAGTTTTTCAGATTGCCTAATGCACTAAACACATATATTTCGTAGACATTTATATCAAAATTCTGCCTGACTAAAACATGATAGTTCAAGTTAGCTAAGATTTTTGTCATAGATTTTTGACCTAAAAACATTAGAATTTTCATGTTTTGACCATAAAAATTATAGCATTTCAATGATACCAGATAGTTTTGATATCATAAAGATAAGATAGGGAATTATTTCTGACAGATAAGAACTTTTCCAAGAAAAGGTGATTCTCACTCTGGGCATTCATTTAATTAAATTTCGTAACGGGTTCAAGATTAAAATTCTACAGGCAAAAAGAAAACCTTTTGGAAGGAAAATAGCAAAGTTTAGTTGTCATGTAGAGCATTTAAGAACAATTGGAAGCTATAAAAAAAGAAGTTCATAGTCAGATTATTCACTGGGTATCTGCTGAATTCTGGTTGAGTACACCTTCTATATCGTACCGAGTTTGGGGTGGGGAAGCCTATTAGGAGAGATATTTGCACCGGGCACAGAATTTTTTCACTTAAAATATTGCTAAATTTTAATATATTTGAATAGATAGAAAAAATTTCATTCAGAATCACTGAAAGAGTGATCTTGATCTCCCACTTGTGAGTGATAGTGGAAAGATCATACCTTAAAAATAAGTTGAAATTAAGATGTATTGAGTTTTACAAAACCTGCACTCTAGTTTGACCCAGTTCAATTTAATGACTACATTGCCTCATAAGGTAAAGAAACCCATATCTGGTAAAAAATAAAATGATTTGAATTTTTTTTCCAGAATCTTTAACATAATATTAGGAAAATGATGAGGCATGAGAAGAGACTGAAATAATGACTGATAATCAAGAAAACAACAAATGTAGGCTACATAGACGTATAGCCTTTAGAATTACCAGACATGATACTTCAATAATTAATGGAAAATATATTAAAGAAAAATAGAAAAACAAGAATTTCTTAAAAGATACTTGAAATCTATGTAAATTAAATGGGCATTCTAAAACTGGGAAAAAAGAAATTAGGAACTCAGTGTGTGTTTAATAGCTAATATAGAATTTGTGAAATAAATGTTAATAAAAAGCATTATAAATAAAACACAGAAATATTTTAATAATTTAAAAGAGACAAGTTATAAAAAATCTTTAACTTGTTAGAGGAATCCCAGAAGAATAAATAAAAATATATCAGAAATGATAATGATAACGATTGACATAATGACTGAAAAAATTCAGAACCGACAACCCTAGATTCAAGAGGCTAGCAAATCACAAAACCAAAGAAAGTTACACCTAGACACCAAAAGCAAATCCATTAGTAATCTTAGAAAAAGGTTTAAAAATAATTGGAACAAAAACACATCAGTTTCAAAGAGTCAGCAATACAATAGTTAGCTGACTACTCAATAGAAACATTAGAAGCCAGAGGAAAATGAATAACATCTTTAAATAAAGCAAGCCAGATAAATACATACATATATAAATAAAAAGAGGAACATACAGAATAATGAATATTATAGATATATAAGATAAGATAAACAACAATAGAAGGTATATTTTTAAAACACAAAGTATAGATTTATAAAACCCTACTCTGTTGTTCAAGCAGCTCAGGGGTAGACCTTTAAAGCAATGGATCTTGTTTTGAGGTCAGGGTGACAAAACATTTACACCAGTAAAGTTATCATATTGTACATGTCTTAATAAAGTTTGAATAATAACATTAAAAAGTAAGATATAACAAAGCAGTTTTTTATTTCATTAAAATGCAAACTAGATATGTTATAAAAATGAATAATATTATAAAAATAAAACTTTCATTTTGCCTCACTTGTTATTCTTAGATTGGGAACCCATAAGGAATAAATAAATTCATAATAATTACTGCCCAAACAAAAATACTCATGTGTTTCCTAAATAAAATATACAAGTTTATCTTCAAAATCATATGTGCTATAAATATTGGCAAGTTCAATTTAAGTACTTCATTATTAATAATGTCTAATGATAGTTATATTCACAGTATGAAATAACTCATCGAAAATACTAAGGGTATCAATTGATATTTTAGTTATACTGTGGTTAATTGGATTGCAAAACAAAGACTATAGGATGCAGTCACTTAACAAATGTAATATTTAATTATATAATCTCATAGAAAATAGATAGATGTTAAATATGCTATTATAAGATTAAGCTACTATGCCTATTACATTTTCAAGGATTTCATAAGCTGATTGCAAAATGAAACCATTATTTAAAACCTCAGCTATTAATAAAAATGAAATGTTGACATTTGCATCAACATGGATGTATCTAGAGGATATTATGCTAAGTGATATGAACAAAAAGGAGCAAAACCAACATCATATTATCTCACTCATATGTGGTACATAAAGAAACTAACTGACAAACAAACCAAAATAAATTTTTAGTCCATAGAATAAAATTAATGCTTAACAGAAGGGATATGAAGAAGAGGATTGGGTAAAAGATATCAATTTTGTGGTGAAGGATAGAATTGGGCTGTTGGTAAATTTTTGTATTTTACATATATTGATTTATTATGATGCACATATTAAACTTGTATAAGGTTGTGATACTGAAATGTATAGTTAAATTACATCACTGATGGAGTAGCAGCTTTGTCAGACCCTTAAGCTAGGAGCACAGTCTGCAAACAAGCTGAGTAACAACAAAGATGAGCAACTAAATATAATGGGCTGTTTTTCCTCCTCTCTTTTCCTGCTTGCCTTCATTCCTGCCTACAAGTTTTCTTTAAAAAAAATGTAATGCATGCTCCAAAGACAAATTTGTTTTTTAGACTATTAAATTAAATTTTACTTTTATCTCAGCTCTTAAGTTTATTTATGCCTGTTGTGTCTGTGTGGTATCACTGCTATATGATCGTTTCTGTCTACATCTTTTAAAATCTGTGCTCAATGACATCACTATGGTTTGTAACTTCAAAACAGCAATGATAGGACTACTGTATCATAGAAATCAGCAAATATTGTAAGACCAAGATTATTTTTCTCCAAAGTTACTTATTTAGCATTCATCAATCATGCCACTTATTAAACAAGAATACAAATCTATTATAATTTCCATTTCCATTGGTTGATTATTCAGGAGATCTTATTCAGTTTCTTCTGAGATTGTTATCAAAATATAAATAAGAAATAGCATCACCTGAAAGCTTAAATGGAACTAGAAGATTTTCTACCAAGGTTGTTTTCTCACATACTGACAAGTGGGAGACTTCATTTCTTTTCAACATAGACTCTCCATAGACTTAGTGTCTTCATGATATGACAGCCATCCATCAGGCATATAAGCCAAATTAAAGCTATACATATTACCAACCAACTTTAAAAGTCACATATTTTTACTTCTGCCATAGTCTAATCATTAGATCCTAGTCACTAAATAATAAAGCCATGACATTTTGTAAAAATTCTTTCATATAATGTTTGTCTGCATCTCAGGTTTTAGTACTTTAGAGTATTAGAACTTAAGGAAAATTTAAAATTAGTCATAGTTTGCATTTCACATTTTGAATATTCCAATTTTGTGTTATCCATCTTTTTATTTATGTATTAAATTGTCTGGATCAAACCTTTTTCTTTAGTTTAAAGTCTTTTAAATTATACATTAATGAGATATATTAGCCTGTATAATTTATTTCATTAAAAATTACAAGAAGACATGCCTCTATGGTATTATGTACAGATCCTGGTTTTACTTTAATAAAATAATCAGTTATTTACCAACAATATCTGTTATAAACATTCAATAAGAGCAGATCTCTTTCTAGAAAATATGACATCTATTTTCCCATAAGACCATTTTTACAAGAGTCACCTTTTCTGTTCTTGGGAGTTTGTGTAATATTGTCATGTGAGAAAGAGATCACTGTTAATATTTTTAGTTATTTTTTCCTTCCTCCCAAATGTTAAGGTTGAAATTTTAGTAAGGTAATACTGAATAGGGGTTGTACAGGAAGGAATACAGGAGAAAAGAAAAAAAAAAAAAAAAGAAATCAAGAGCAAATTTAGTATAAACAATTTTCCTCAAAATTTACTACAAAGATAGATCTTTTAAAACTGCATGGCCATTTTCTTAAAAAAACTAAAGTATTTTCATCCAGAGCTCAAGAATTCTCATGAGTTATTCAAAACTTTTTTCTATTGTATCTTAAAATACAATTGCAATGGACATTTAATTTTTATTAGAATAAGACAACTAGTGGATTTTATAGAACGTTTTCAGTTTAGCTAATGTTAGCTCAATTTCAAATTTAAAATTCTATAAAGAACAATATTTTCAGTATATTAGCATTAAATGAATCAGATATACTTTTGTAACTGATTTCAAAATTCATGAAGAAATGAAAAGGTAAGTCACTTAAGTTTTTTTTTCCTTTTTTTTTGCTGTATCCGTATGTAGAATAGAGTTATTATACGATTTTACAACTGGACAGAAAGCTCTATGCTTATCTCCGGGGACTTCTAAATGTCTGGTTGTCAAGATCAATGTCAAGATCATGGAGGAAGACAACAAAATTTATTTAACTTACGAAATTGTCCTGTTAGTAACCAGGGTTGGTTGGTTCGCTGATTTTCACTTGACATTTTTTTTTAATTTTCAGGGTTATTAATAACTGTGACATGCATAACCATGCAGCTGTTAAAGTTCTGGAAGAATAAGACGGTGACTAGTATAGAGACCAAGGAAATTACGAGAAGACACATGCAGCAAGGGCCTGGTCTTTATTGAATTCAAGAGAGAGCATTCTGATGACGGTAGGTCGAACATATTTCCACGTCTCCAAGGTGGCGGGTCAAGCACGTTTCTAGAAAGCTCTTGGACCACCAGCAAGGAGGAGGGCACTTTTGTAAGGCATATCAGTGGAGGGAGGGTAGTGAGTGGGAGGGACAGTCATGTAGGCAAGAACAGCCAAGTAAATGACAGCAAAATTCCAGGGCAGAAGATTTGGGTAAGACAAGTGTGGGCAAAGGCAGTTACCATCCAGAAAATCTGTCTTCTTACATTTAGGTCCATGCTCAGCATTGACTGCCCACCTGGTCTGCTTTCAAGGTGAGGACACGGGTTATGTTCTCATGTTGCCACACACGTCATACAGAGTAATTATTTTTATATGAAAATATTTCCAAAATTAATAGAAAAATTAAACCCTCTCCGTTTTCAAGAAGTTTTAAATACGGATATATCCATATAATGAAATAGTATATGGATACTTAAAAAAAATCATCCTTCTGTAAAATGACATCAAAGAATTTTCATATTGAGGAAAGAAAATTAGACAACATGACTGCTTGGCTATATGATTAGATGGTGATTAGAAAACTCTAGTGAAAACTTTAGCCTGAATTCTTCAGGAATAATCCAGAGACTAAGTGTGTCCTCATATGAATGAAAAGGACCATCAGAGTTGTTACTTGGTTTTCTTTCAGACCTATAGGATCTGCCTGCACCCTTTTTCTCTTACACTATGGTGCCATTTATCTTGTTTAATATAAGCCTTATGTGAGCATGCTCAGTGGAGTCCTGTATATACTTTCAATTATTTGAAACTTCACTATTTGTTTTCAGCTATTGAAGAAACCTTTTTCTTATTTATTCAACAACTTGTCCATACTGAATTTCTTGCAGTCACACCAAATATTAGGCATTCGATAATATAATATAGATTTGGTAGATTCTTAAGGATTTTATTCCAAGTGACCATTTTCTTTTTTCACACAATACAGTGGAATATGAACAGAATGTAAGATAGCTATCCTTTATCTTACCACAGATATAATACATATTTCAGCGTTGTATATGATGTACTGTTATAACATGTTCTTATTGTATGCAAATAATTATTTTGTGTAAGTTACTACATGTATTTTTGTGTGCAAGTACTCAGAAGAAATGCTTGAAAATTATATACTAAAAAGAAAAATTATTATTTTCATTTAAACCCCAAGAATTGAAATTTATAGTATTTTTTCAAATGATGGACATTAATAAAATGCTTTAAAGATTAAGGAACACAGGAATTTTTGAAAAAAAAATGAGGACACTAAAATTTAAACATTTAGTGCTGCTATTTTCACCTGGATTTTTTTTTTTTTAGTTTTAAAATTTTAATTTACTTTTCTTAAGATAAGCATTCTAATTCATCCAAGATACACATACAAATTGATTCCATTTTCTATTTTATCTTGCTAATGAAAGTCTTCGTTTTATTGTGGCAGCACGGTTTATGTTTCTAGTTCCCCATCCTAGGTAAATTGTACTCGTATACATTCTTACAAGTGATGACTCCTGGAAACTTGAAATGATTTTCAGATTATCTTTTTCCCTTTCTAATACCACAACTATTAGTATTGCCCATGTAGAAGAATAAAACTTTACTTCTTCAGTTTTAAGATTTCATTTGAGTCTCCTTAACAAAGATAAAGCAACAAGGGAAAGACATTTTATCACAGTACACAAAGCTTATGAGTAGGGAGAAATGTAAATAAAAAAACTAACTCAAAGCAACAGTTTAAGACTGTATTTATGCAACATCTTCACTAATGAACAACAAATGTATAGAGAAATATTAAGGGAAAGAAAAGCAGTTTTAGGCTTTGAAAATTAGCAGCGATGAAAACATATAGGAGAAAAGAAATAAAGTAGATTTTGATTGCAAATTTTTCTGGTGCCATTTATTTGTTTGTCTATTTATTTATTATTAAAGTAACTTTAGTTTACAAAATAATATAAAGTTAAATGGGTAGGTTCACCCTATGTCAAATACATTTCAACACACCCTGCCCATCACCAAAATTCCAAAAGGCCTTCACCACTATCCATTGGACGCTATCATCCCTTACTTCCACACCTCATCATCTTCCACACTGGTACATCAGTTCTATTGTCAATGTTTAGGGGTTTTTGTTTTGTCTGCTACTTTGCTTTATTTCTTATATTCTACATATGAGCGAGATCATCAGTATTTGTCTTTCTCATTATGATTTATTTTCCTTAGTATGATCACCTCTTGTTTCATCCATGTTGCAAATAAAAGAATTTCATAGGCACTTGGAAGTTTCCAATTCTTGGCTATTGCAAATATGCTACAAAAAAACACGGGGTGCATATATCTCTGCAAATTAGTGTTTTGTATAAATACACAGAGGTGGGATGACAGTATTATTTGGGATTTCCAATCTCAATTTTTTGAGAAATGTACATATTGTTTTACATAAATATTGCTCTGGTGACATTTTGAGCTAAGGTTCTGATTGATATAAGAGAACTTATATCCTGGTCTTAAGCAGTAAGGAGAAACTTTTTCTAGATTTTATGTTCTTTAACTGTCTTTTACTCAAGGTAATGATTATGTCTAAGAGGACTATTTTAGGGTGACATTTTGGTTCTCTTCATCTAGAACATAGACATTATAAAACATTTTAACAGATCTCTCTAGATTTACTCTTTTCCAACTCAATAAAACTGCGTGTTTGACAGAAAAAAAACAAACATAACAAAACTGTTCAAATTCACATTAATTATGGTTTTTTACTATTTACTGAAAGTAATATTGCATCAACAACATAAGACCTCTCTTTGGTTTTCATATATATTACTATTTGGTGTTAGTCTATTCTCTTTCTAATATTTTTTTCTCCTGATGTGTGTTATAACTTTCAGATTCTATTTTAAATCTACTCATTATTGCATTTGCCAGCAAGAGTCATTCCTGCCTTGTGATTTGAATTGTAACTACTACTCTACTTGAGTTGTTTCTTCACTTATACTTTTTCTGACATTTTTTAGGATTAACAGGCATTTTACAGCAAATCACACTAAAATAAAATGTTAAAGAAAAGTAGTTAATTAACATTTTAGAATAACATAAAGTATACCAACAGAAACACACAAAAATGACAAGTAATTTCAAAAGTATTTGAGTTTTTTTTTTTTTACAAAAAGAGGTGATTTTCATTATAACCATAAGTGTTAGAAAACTGAATTTGGCATTCCTCTCCCCATTTGGTATTTCTTTGGCCAATTATTCATAAAAGGAAATAAACATATATCATTGAATGAAAACTTTAAGGGGTTGTACCTTAATACATTTTATAATAACAATCATTTTGCCCATCAGGAATTCAATAGCAATAATCTGGCAAATTCTTCAGCTTCATGCAGACATAACTGAGATAAATTATTAATTTTCCATTAGCAGTAGGTCCTATCAGAATATCTGCATTGAAATGTCTGTTTCCCTCGTAGAGATTGCTAGAAGTCCCAAATACCTGGGGTTGTTGACTAAGGCCCCGGTTTATATCCTCAACATCATAAGCATATCTATATGACCTTTGATGACTGAGCTTGGGAAACAAAATAGATGTTTTATAAGGATATATCTCTTGAATCAGGGAGTGTCTAGGAGATATTAAATAAGTCACTTGATAGGAGTGGAAGTTGATAACTATGAAAAAAGAAAAAAGCCGATTGAGGACAAATTTTATTTAATTTGAAAATGGATTAAAGTTAAGTTCTAAGCTATAAAAAATCATTAATCTCTTTATTATAAAGAAGTAACATCATGCTAGGAACCCACAGAGAATCTAGAAAAATAATAGCAACATATATTACAGAAAACTTTATTTTTATCAGTATCTTTTAGCCAGAATAACTTTCCTGGAAAACTGTAAACAAATTGTATTATTTTTTAAGAAAGAAAATTCATTATACATTAAAGCTAATATTAGACTAAGGAAAATATAAAGAAATATATTTTTTAAAGGTAAATACATCATTTTGGTTTGCTGCAAGTAACTGTTTCAGACTATGAAAACACATACAAAGACAACTTAAGAACTGAGGTAATTTTGTGGTTTGAGGCTTGAATTATCTTGATAATTGCTTCAATTTTCCACTTCACTACACATGGAAACACATACAGAACATATACATTCTTACACATTGGGAAAAATAAGTTTTTCTCTTTAATTCATGTAAGAAATATAACCTAAAAGATTAATTTTAGCAATAATATTAGGATTATGAATAAACTTACCCTGACTGCCTGCTCTACTGATTAGATTTAGGTTGACAGTTTAAAACGTTCATTCAAATTCAGAATTTTTATTTCAAGGTAATATTTGCCTTGAAAAGCAAATGGGTTCAAACCATGCAATCTTCATTCCTGAATTGAAATGGAAATAGAGCACTGAAATCTTCAGGGAGGTGAAGGAAAGCTCATAGTTCATTAAATAATGTGAGTGGTAATGAGGTTTACACAAATCAAACAGTGTGTTAGGTAATTGTAATGTTGCTTTGTGGAGAACCACCTGTCACGAAGCACTTTCAGCCGAAGGCTCAATCTGCTCTCATGCCTCCAGATGATTTCTAATTAGTATAAACTTCATCTGTGGCAGGTTACCAGAAAATTAAAAAAATAAATAAATAAAGTTGTTTGTAGACCTCTTTCTTTTCTCTGTGATGAAGGAAAATAATTGCTTCACTTTTAAGTACTTGCTTAATTTTTCAAGAAGGCATTTGATATGCAGTCTCTAAAAAGAAAACATATGCATATGCTCACACATCAGTGACAAACACTTAGAAAAAGAATATTTCAGAATAGTTCAGTACTATTTAATTCTTCCTTTCACTTGATCAAAAAAAAAAAATGGAGAGGGAGGAGGGAAGTACTGAGAGAGGGAGACATGGAGAGTTATGGAGATAGAACAGAAGGAGGAGAGGAAGGAAGAACAAAGAAAGAAAGCAAAGAAGGAAGAGAGGGAGAGAGAATTGTAGAATAAAATGAATCAACATAGAGGTCAACATACTCTAATATACCTAATATTTTAAAAGTCATTGACATCATGTAGATAATCATAGTTTTACCTGTCAAATAGAAAATAAAATATCAAGTTCTGTAGAATGAATACACATTTTTGATGAAAGGAGTATGAAGGTTGGGAGTATATTCAATATGAATAAAAGAATAAACAAATGCCACAGGTAGATTTTGCAAAATTCACATCATTGTAAAATAATCACTAAATTTTAGATTGTATTTTCAAACCAGATAGTCTAAGGTTCATTCAAACAAAAACTTTAGGAAGATAATATTAAAAACATAGACAGATAATTCTACATTTACAGCAATCACAAAGATCCCATGACTTAAACCTTAAAAGAAAATATAGCAATGATTTAAAACTTGGCCAATTCTAAAATTCACAAGAAATCACAAAAGACTATAAATAACCAAAACTATTTGAGAAAGATTAGAACTAGTGGCATTCGTTCTGATTTCAAAACATGTTTAATGTAGTCCCATTAGTTTATTTTTGCTTTTGTCTACTTTGCCTTTGATGCTGCTTTCCCAAAGACCCCTCTGAAATTGATATTATGGAGTATTTTTCCTGTTTTCTTTTATGTATTTTGTAGTTTCAATTCCATGTCTTTTATCCATTTTGAATTATTTTTGTATAAGGCATTTATGAGTTATTTAATTTCTGCATGAAACTATAGCTTCTGTATAGAGGAAAAAAATACAAAAAAAGAACTCATACACTTCAGCATCAACAACTAAAACAAAATAACGGCCATAGCAATTTAAGCATAATCAAAAGATCTGAATAAACAATTTTCCAAAGAATATATAGAGATGGCCAACATAACAGGCATATTAAAAGAAAACTCTACATCATTTATCATTATGGAAATGGAAATAAGAAGCCTAAAGTGATATCACTTTACACCTCCTAGAACGACCAATATCAAAAAGACTAGAAACAATTATTGGAAAGGATGTGGAGAAAAATGAACTCTCTTTGAGCTGTTGATGGAAATTTAAGTAAATTCAACCAAAGGAAAATAATACGGAACTTCCTCAAAAAAAAAAGAAACGAACATTTTACCCAGAAATTCCACTTCTAGTTATACATTCAAGGAATTTAAGAATGCTAATTATAAAATATATTTATACCACTTTGTCCATAGCAGCACAACTCATAATAGTCAAGACGTGGAATCAACTTAATGTCTGTGTCGCTGATGATTAAATGAAGAAAAGTTGGTCTATTTACTATTAGAATTCTATTCAACTATCAATAAAGACAAAATTTTATTTTCTGAAACAACTTGGAAGGAACTTGAATTATGCTAAACAAAATAAAAAAGCAAAAAAATTATATGCTTTAACTTATACAGAATATAAAGAAAGAAAAGGAACAAATTAACAAAACAACAAACTTCTCTTAGATTCTGAAATCAGGACTATGGTTGTAGTTGTGGTCAAAGTGGGAGAAGAGAAGAAGCCTGAGACTGAGGAAATAAAAGCGATAGCTGTAACTGGCACTAGAATTCTGGTGGTGGGTTTGGTATAAGTTGTGAATTTATTCTTCAGAAACCTACATAGCACTGTAAATTAATGAAACCTTGTAAATGAAACTGCAAAACCAATGGAACAGAATAAATATTCCAAGAGTCAATCCATGTATAAACAATCAATTGATATTCCACAAGAATACACAATGTCTATTCAGGAAAATTAAAATAAGAATATTATCTTATACCATAAAAAAATCTCAACTCAATATAAAGACAGAAATATAAGATTTCAAACTTTAAAAGCACTGACAACAAAGTCAAAAATAACAAGTGGTATTCTATCAAACTTAAGAGAAAAAAAGGGATATTATTACTTCCATGCTCATTTCAGCATTGCATATAGACAAATAAATGGATAAAGAAAATGCAATACTTACATGAAATCAAGTAATATCTAGCCTTAAAAAAGAAGGCAAACTTTTAACATATGACAGCACAGAGAAACCCTAAGTATATCATACTACCTGAAATAAACCAGTTAAAAGAAAAATATTGCATGATTCCAACTTTGCAATGTATTTAAGATAGTCAAATTCATAGAAACCAGTGCACAACAGCGAGAATAGAAGAATGGGAGTTGCTAATAAAGTTCCAGTAATGAAGGTTGTGTTGAATACATACTAGAAATTTGCAGTATAACACTTTGTCTATAGTTAATAATAGCATATTTTACATTTAAAAAATATGCAGATTGCATATCCCATTAAGTGCTCTCACAACATAAAGTAAAAATCAAACATAACTAATAAATAAAGCAAATAAATAAAAATGGTGTTTTTTTGCTGTTAAAATAACTTATTTTAAATTTAATTCTTACATTTATAAGTGATAGTCCTTAGGCAAGTTTATAGAACTTTGCAAGAATCTGTGTTCTATTTTAAAGAATGAGAATGGTCATTTCTAATTCATAGATTATTTGTGTGAGTAAATGATATGCATATGCAGCAATATCTTATTTTTCAGACTCCCAAATGACCTGCTAATTATTTTACTCAAATTTTCTATACCTGGTCTACAGGTTTATATGTTTTATTCCATTCACAAATACTTAACACTAACTAAAATTTCAGGACTCACTTTTCTAATCAGTTCAACTTAACTCCTTTAACTATTTACACATGTACCTTAATCTTTGACTCTGAATACGCTTTCTAGCCATATCACCTAACAGAAAGTAGCAGTCACTCCCCACCCCTGTACTTCCTCCTTTATCTTTAATTTCTCCTTTTTTCCTTTGTTAACATCTACTACCCTAACTTATAAAACTTGACCCCTCCTTAGTTCTCTCTTCAACATAACTTATTCAAATTTGTACTTGAATTCATTGGTGTGGCTTAGTGCTGTTCCACAGGAAAAGAGACTATGCCATGTAGACCTTAGTAAAAAAAAGAAAAACTTAAGGATATCTAGTCCAATGATGAATCATCCAAATAATAATGATCATTTTGCATTGATATTAACCACCTAAAAAAATTCTTTGTTAATGTAGGCTATTAAAGTGCTGCACTCAATGAGTTACCTTAGAAAACATTAGTTTTATTTCCTTAATATGTGTAGGTATTAGAATCTAAAAGAAGTGAATGGTGTTGAGAAAAATCTTTTCTTGCTATATATGCAAATCAAATAGTTATTTGTATAGCTCATATACATTTCAAATATGAAGGAGCAGAAGGTAGGGAAAGGGGAGATCAAGACAGGGAGAAGAAAAAAATAGGAGGGATGAAGAAGAAAGTAAAGAAGTAAAGGAAAGTGACTTGGATTCTCTGTAAGACATGAAAGATCTTAATTCATCTAGATAAAAAGAGAGGTAATTAAGTTAAGGAGGAGATGGTTTTGAAGATACATTCTTTTCCTACGTTCTGATGACTGTCAACTCCGCTTGCATCATAAATGAGGAAGACGTGTAGAAGATTAACATTTCTTCAAACTTCACTGTCAAATATTTTCAGATGTTGCTGTGTGTTTGATTCAATAATCATGGTAAGTTGTTACTAATACCACCCTTATGGAAAAAGTAATTAAATCACAATAAATAACATAACATTTCTAATAACTGATGCAGCTGCAAAAATTAAAATTTGGTTTCAATACTTTTTAATATTGGTTCATCACATAAACTCCCATCACTCTACTATCTGTACATTTAAGTTTTCCCACACTCTGATAAGGAAGAAAGATATATCTTCTCTTAGATAAAAGTTCTAGGAAAGAAGTTGAAGCAAGAGTATAAACATTTATGAGGCTGTAAAGGCACCATTATAACTTTGAACTTATAAACAAAACTTGATTATTAAAAACAATTAAAAATACAGGATATTATATGATAAATGAAGACAAATGGACATTATCTTTGATGAAGTAAGTGTAATTTTAACTTGAGTTCCTTTCAAAATAATAGGTGTTATTTAGAGATAATTTTATATAAAATAATTAAATTATTTTTGAGAAAAGAAAACACAGAGGCAGCCATTAGCTTTTACTTACAGATCCCAATTATTTTCTGTTGTACTCCTTAAACTTCATATATTCACAACATATTATGCTCCTTAAACTTCATATATTCACAACATATTATGACATAAGACATTGATATTTTTTTCACCATGGCACTCAGTGAAAGACTATGAGGACCATAAAACTATGATAAAAATATTATTAATTGTAGAAATAAGAATATATGTAGTCTTTTTAAGAGATACTAAGATAGCAATAAAATGTTGAATTTATATTATAATTAGTGTTAACAAGGACAATTTTTCTTCCTTATATGTATCTTAACTGCTTTTCTGACTATCCTGATTGAACAAATTATCTATTTCTCAGTTCTTTAAGTATATAGACATGTTAGACATGTACTCTAGTTCAAATGATTTAATAGTCTCACCTTAACCATTACAATAACCCAATACCATGACTTTTATCTCTTGTATTTTTTAATTCTAATCAACCTTCAGCAATATTAGCAAACAAATATTCCTGAACAGATATGGTTATATAAATCCTTGATCAACGGTCAATTAGAAATAACTCCACATTATGAAACTAAACAACTCCTAAAATAAAGCATCAACTTTTGAGCCTCACATTTATAGATACTATGTTCCATACAATATAAAATACATGATATTTTCTAGATAGGCTACACATTTATTGATCATCTTTTCTTGTAAAAATACACTATTTTCCCCATCTCCAATTTTAAAATTATTTGATTATTTAATATTATCTTTCATAAAATATTTCCTAGATTTCTCCTTTCTTTAAACACACATAATGCAAAGTCCTAAAATGTTTATATAGTTATTGATTTTTGCAGTTTGTTATTATATCCAGATTCATCTGTATTATACAAAATGATACAGCACTCTATATTTTCAATTGACATTAACTAGATTTAATAAATTATATATAATATATATGTATATATAGTATTAGATAAACTGTTAAAACAAATTTTAATGTTTTTATTTCTGTATTTCCCAAAAATATTTTAAACTGATATTATCTGTTCTCACAATATTCTTGATTTTCAAAATAAATTCCAACACCTCATAAAAATTATTTCTTCTATATGAAGTTTCACTATATAAACACTTTCTGACTTTTATTTTTAACTTACTATTTTATGATCAACTGAAATATGAAAGAACACCTTTAAAATGTTTAATATTAGATAAAACTCTTTCATTACTTCATGAAATTGTAATCTTTGCAAACGTTGATAGCTTTACTTACATGCGTAAGCAACTTCTTTTTATGCTTTTTTTAGATTTTGCTTATAAATAATTTGAAACATGTATTCTAAATATTAGTACATTTTTTCTAATTTGCAGTCTGAAAACTACATATATTCTAGATACTTGTTTACATAATTTCCTGTTGAAGAAGATTGATACAATTTATATAGTTATGAACAATAAAAATTTTGTGTATGTCTCTCTATACTCATTCTAAAGTATTCAATAGTATAAATCATAAGGACACAGTACAGCTTTGTTCGATATTGTTATACATTCCAGGAATACTTAAGTTGTTAGAATAGACACTGTTTGAAACTGTGATGGATCCTGAGCTGAGAAAGAAATTGATAGACTATAAATAAGCTCTTGAAACTTCACTCAAGAGTGATACACATAACCTCGCCTATAATTTCATTGACAAGAATAAATCACTTGGTCATGCTTACAGCTAAGAGGGATGGTGAAATGCCATGTTGATACATGACTTTAAGGAGGAGAGGTATAACATTATGAACAGTTAAAATCAAATTCTTATAAATTGAAGTGGAGATTTTTTAGTAGAATATGTGGGTAATAGAAAATTAAATACCCTCAAACAATTCTATACTGTTTTATTTTTATACCATTAATTGAGATTAACAAATATACTGAGTATGTATTAACACTGAATATCATAATTTTATATTTTCTGTTTATTTGGTGAAATTCATTTCCATGTTGATTTTCATTTCAACAAACTATATTTAGATATTTACTAATATATATCGCAAAAACAGACTCGTCTGACTAGCAACCCGCTGACTACTAATTGTTCTTTTCACCATTTTGAGTGGAAAAAATATATTTAGAACAATATAATTGGATACACCTTTATTAATTACATTTACTTTCTTGTAGGTATATCTGTGAACAAATATAAACATTAAAATATATTTTAGGAAAGAATATTAAGCCACACTTAATCATATAAAATTGTTGGCATGAAAAAGGTTATTCTCTGAAGTTTTTAAAGACTAAAGAACACGAAAATTGAAAAATAAATTAAAATGAAGATATCATTTTAATTAAAGTGAAGAATAAATGTAATGCAGGAATAACAGAAGAGAGAAATTCATAGTATTATATGCTCAATACATGAAAAAAAATATATAAAAATGATCTAATCTTACATTTGAAGGATCAAGAAAAAGATAATTAAAACCAAAAGTCAGCAAGAGATAATTAAATTAAGGCACAAATAAAATGGAATACAATAGCTTTTAAAAGATTAATAAAACCATAATGTTGATCTCTGAAAAAAATAACATTTATCAGTGTCTAGGTAGAGTCACTAAGAAATAGGGAGAGAAACCCTAAAAATAGAATCAGAAATTAAAGAGGTGAAATTATAAACCACAGAAATACCTAGGATCATAAATATGTATATGAATATTACATGCCAGCAAATCTGTCAATATAGAGGAAATAAACAGATTTTCAAAATCTTGCTGCCTTTAAGACTATATCAGTAAGAAATAGCATGAATAGTCAAATTACAAGTACAGAGAAAAAACATTAATCCCGCAAAATAAAATCGCAAGACCAGAGATTGCTTCATTAGTGAAGTCTACCAAATATTCAAACATCTAAAACCTATCCTTATTAAATTCTTCCACAAATTAAAGAGCAGGAAGTAAACTCAAATATATTTTGGGAGGCCAAAAAGTCCTGTTTCTAAAACCAGACAAAGAGTGCACCAAAAAGGAAATTTATAGACCGATATCACGGACAAACACAGGTACAAGTATCCTTAAACAAGTTTAATAAATAGGATTCAACAATATATTAAATGAATCACGCATCTTAATTAAATGGAATTTAATCCAGGGATGCAAGAATGGTTCAACATATGCAAATAAATCAATGTAATACACCATATCAATAAAGGGAATTACAAAAAGTGATCATATTAATGGACTCAGAAAAAGCATTTAACATCGCTCATCACATATTTATGATAAAAACTTCCATTAAAGTGGGAATAGAATAAACAAATCTCAAAAGAACAAATATGAGATATGACAGACAAATCCACAGTTAACACATTTGTGAAAAACTGAAAGCTTATCCCATAAAAAAATGAAATAAGACAAGGATAGAGTTTTCTTTAAAACATGGGTTCTGAAGAATAGAATTGAACTATTAATGGTAAACTTGATTTATTATTGGAAGATGTTGATTTATGATGCATAGCTTAAACTAATATAATGTTAAATTGTTTTTCAGTAAAATAAAATATGAAGCATAAAAATAATCTTTCATTCACATCACTGATCTGCTCTTGACCAGAAGTTCTTAAAGTATATTTTCACTTACAGGTTTTAATTTGTGTTTAGAATCTCTTATGTTTAGAATCTCTTATGAATTTTCAACATTCTACTTGAAAATTCCCTTAGCCAACTGTACAAATTTACTAGGAATATTCCTTATCTCCCATATTGATTCAAACCCAAGCGTTGTCAAACTTTATTCCACCACAGATTATCTCATTATCATTAGAGAACAGCTCTTCGAAGATCTCATAAAGGAAATCTTGGACTCCACTACTGATCAATTAAAGTCAATGCTTGAAGCATTTGTCGTAACAGAACAATCTTCATACAAATTCATGCTATTGTTATTTGCTAACTATTTAGCAAAGACTCAAAATTTAATAATTTAAAATAGGTATATTTCATATTACTCACAATTTTGTGTGATGACTTGTCTCTGTTCCACATGGTATCCCCCGGTTTCGGAATATCCAAAATAGCTTTTCATTCACACCAGAAATTTAAACGAGGGTAGTTCTAGTGCATGGAACTAGATGGAATGTTCAGCAAGAGTTTCTGGATTCTTCAGCTTCTGTCATGTAGTCTCTGAACCGATAGTTTCTCATATTGTTTCAGTGTCATCTTTCAAGCAGGACAAATAGTTTGCTATAACAAAATACCACAGGATGGTTATCTATAAGCTAGCAAAAATTTTTCTTTTGATTTTGGATACTAGGAAGTCCAAGATGAAGCCATCAGGATAATTGAGTCCCTGTGAGGGTTCTCTCCCTGTTAATAGTTGACACCTGGCTGTGTGTTTTCATGGCAGAAGAGGTTAGGGAGCTGTGTTCTGTCTCTTTCATAAAAGCATTAATTCCAGTAATGAAAACTCTCACAATCTAAGCATCTCATAAGACCCTTAATGTTATCAGCTAATAAAATACAGCTAATGCTAATTCTTTTGGTGGTTAGAATCTCAACACATGAGTGTTCTTGGGGATACAAATTAATTTGACACCAATTGATTTCTTTATATTTTAAGCAATATTTGTTTTCACAATAATATCAAGGAAGAAAAATCATACACATTAAACTACTGTCTCCATTATGCATTTTATCATTTGATTATTTCTTAGCTACATTATCACTTTTTATTTTAGTGATTTATCTGACATAATCAATATTTTTTAACTTTATTTGCCATGTTTAGAAATGTTATCCTTTATTGTCTACCATGACATATTAGAAAATTAACACACATAAAATATCATCTTCTCCAAAATAATCATTGTGTATATTACAGGAATAAATTAAAGATTTCCCCAATTGTGATAGAATAACATTACTAATACGGTACTTTCTTTTTATGAAAAAATAGATGACTTATAAAATACTTAGTATAAAATTAATTTCATCTATTTTTACTGTTATTATTATTATATGTTAAATGTTTTATTTAACAAGCTCCTTGAAAAGACATTATTTATTATTGACATATGCACACATGAAAAAAACTGAAATGCACAGTTTGTAGAATGAAAAAAGAACTGGAATGGAGGTAGCAAATGCAATGTAGTGTACATAAACGTTAATTTTCAGTGATGCACACCTTAAATCTATATAATGTTATAATGAAATGTTTCTTCAATAAAACTAATTAAAATTTAAATTAAGACTGATATTACTATTTTAAATTTATGAAACTGTATATTATCTCATACTATCTTATAATACAATATACTTTAAGCTTATGTATCTAAATTCAAGTAAAAATCCTGGTAAGAGCATTTATCATTTATTTATATATAAATATTTGTACAGCTTTTAAAATTTTATGCACCAAGTAGATATTGCAAACCTGGTTATATATTTTAATAAACTGTTTAATGAACTGTTCTAAATGTTAAGAATTAAACTTAACCAAAGTTTATACTATGGAATATATCAATCTAAATTTCTGCCAGAAATAATTATTTTTAATCTATTAATAAATACAGAAAGCTTCTATCACAAAAACAGATGTCAGAAAGATACAATATTCCAGACTGATTTCATCTTCCAGTAATTATAACAGAGTCCTTAATATCTGAATGTCTAACCTGCTGGACACCTACTTAGAGTCACTCAACTGAGTTATAAGCACAAATGTAAGAAGTCGATTTTAACGGTACTCCTTTTTATGGGCTTCCTTTTAAAGATCATGAACACACTACTTGCATGTAAGAAAACTGTTTCACCTATTTCTCCCTCACCTATTTCTCCTCTGTCTCATAGGGAAAGCTTATTATAGTCCAACTTAATAAAATAAAATAAACATAGTGGAAATATTTGTTTTTAAATAACAATTTCAGAATTAGATAAAGCTGATATTCAAACACAGAATAAGTTTTCCCACTGCTGTAACCTGAAGTATTAGCATTTCTTGTATCACTGTTCATCCGCAGACTTAGAATGATTGCTCTACCATTCTTCATGTCCCTTGTATGAGAGAGATAAAATGTATGAAGACTTCATTTACATACTCAAATGTAAGCCTTTTATTCAAGTACTGGCTTTGTATATATCATTAAAATAAAATAATTTCATTATATAAGTAATTATATGGAAGCATAGTCTAAAAATTATAGGTAAGCATTTCAAAATATAACATTTATGTTTAAAATATAAAAATTTTTTAAAGGACATTACTATAAGCTTGTAATGCAAAAAAGCTGTTATTTTCTGATTCTATGCATATTATTGCAGACCAAAATGAGAATTTAAAAATTGAGGGCAATCAACTTATATTTAGCTTTCTTAGTTAAATTCAAATGCACACTGATTTTAGGAATAACAAAAACAACTGCTACCACTGAATGGGTTGCCTAACTTGGTAAGTATCATATACAGCTTGCTGAATTCATGTTCTAGAACAGAGAAGATTCTCTATGTAAGAACCGTTAAAAAATGTGCATTTGCAATCAACATCTCTTCTAAATGATGAGGACAAAAATAAATAATGTAACTTTTTCTGAACTTAAATGTTTTTTGGCCATTAATATGCCTTGTGGGCTTAATATATGTTTTGAAAATACAAAGGAGTACCCATTTTAAAAGCAGTTTATTTTGATTAATATTGTCATTAGCAGAGTTATAATGAATCAAACAAATAAGCATCGTAAATTATTAGTTACATATACATGGAGATTGACAGCACAAAGTAGACATCTGGGGACTACCATGTTGTCCAACACAGTCATAAATGGGAATTTCTGAAGATTCACCACCAATTGTTTTCTCGAGGATATTACTCATCTTTCTTTTATTCCATCTTGTCTCCACAGTTGCATGAACATTTGCAAGTATTCCTGAATGATGATACAGATCATGTTTTCTTTGATCATTCAACACCCATATTTTCAGAACAGTCAGGAAAAAGACAAAACACCAAAGTAGTTATCACAAAATAAATTAAAAAAAAAATCCTAACTGAAATTCCTCTTTGTTTTCTGGTATCTCTCTAGGTTTGGAAATGTATTATTAAATTGCTAGTTTCTTTGGCCACCTTTATCCCTTTCATAACTTGAAGTCTCTTTATGACTGTTCACTGAGTCAATTTACATTTCTTTTAATATTTCTTCATTTTCTCCACTAGAAAGAGAACAGCTTCTTGAGGGAGAATATAATAAAACAGAAGACCTATCTTGTCTTTCATTTGGAACAACTTTGCTATTGTACCAAGAATCAGTTTTCTAATGGAGAGTCAGTTATTGAAAAAGGATATATCGCTGATGTGCAAAGTCACAAAAATCCTTGTCTTACACAACTTTTAAACATTGCTTTTTTCAATTTCAGTTAATTACCTAAGTCATTTCCAATCATAGTAGTACAGAAGAAAAATGATTATGTTCATAATTTTCTGAACATTCATTCAGAAAAAATGTATGCCCATGTATATGTATGACCATAAATAAATAGGAATATTCTCAATAGAGATGCTTCTGGGAGTAATCTTTATTACCCAGAAAAATAATGCCAAGGTTGATGAATAGTTGATAGAAATAAGCCATATGATTTGTAGACAGAGTTTAAATAAGGGATAAAGAAAAAAAAGCAAGAATAAAGGAGGGAGGGATAAATGAAGAGGCATGATTCTAAAAGGTATTCTTTTCTTGGAATTCTTTATTGGAATCATTTTTGTCATCATTTTTCTCCTCCAGATATGCTTATTATTGTAACGTGATAAATTTCATTCTCTACTGAGTTTCTGTTATTGATTCTGTTGTTCACAAATTTATTCTCTGAGTCATTAAATGGAACATATCACAATTACCTGAAGTCTCAGGATCCCCACTTCATCTTATCTCATTTGCAAATATCATTATTCAAGCCAATACCACATCCCACATTTTTTTAACCTTTCAAATATTGTCTATGCTTAAAGAAGACACATAAATAATGATGCACATTATAAGGTACATAGACTGTAGGGAGCTAGTGAAGATGCTGTTTTTTCATACTACTTTAATATTTTGAAATAATTTCTACCTTACCTTTATTTTTACATTTGTTAAATCAAATTTAAATGTTGGAGCAATGGAACAAATAGAGAAATATAATAAGTGACAAAATAATGTACACTTCAAAATACATAATATGATAAATGAGAACTTTTTATTTAGCAAAAATATGTATTGCATAAATTGCTTTACTTCCCATTTAGCTTTTAATGCTGCAAAATTTATTAGTAGAGGAGTTTTTATTGGAGCTCAGGCAAGTCTCACTCTAAATTAAATGTTCTTTCCACATTAAAATTCTGCCTCCTTCAGTAGAAAATACAAATGATATTTTATTTTGTTCTAACAAAATATTTGGAAAATGTGTTAAATTTAAGATATTATAACCCTATATAACATGTATTAACTAACATGTGGTGGTATTTATTCCATTCCTTGTATTTATATATCTAGGTACATTTTTAATTAACATTGTACTTTATAGGTATATTGTTATTTCATATATTTAAGTCAGCATTCTATTTTGAATGCTTTTTTACTGATATTGACAATTTTTGAGTTCTTATATAATTTCTCTTCCATACTTGACATATTTTTTTACTCTCAGTATTCATTACTGTAAAAACAATCATTTCTTGTTTTTTCCTCTACCATCTGAATGTCTGTTCACTTTTACTTTTTCATTTTCTTCCTTTCTACTAATTCATTAGTGAATGCTCAGATTGCTTATAGAGTAGCTCTATGTGGATCTACTATAAATATGTCCAAAGCTGAATTCAGGTTTTCTGAAAGACAATCATCATGTTCTTCCTTAAATGACCACATTGCTTTCTGGATGACATTTAAATTGTCTAGTATATCACATGAAAATATTTCAAGATGTTGTTTCTTCTTTCTGCCCCAGTTTTCATTCTTGCCATCTCCATTTTTCTTGTTTTCTATTCTTATTATACTTCAAGTTCTATGTATTTTTGCGTTTGTCGTCTAACATTCCTTGTTCCTCTAATATGCTCATTTCTTAACTTTTTGTATACTAGCCTCATTAGCACTTACAATGATTACTTGTTACTTATAAAAAAATACCCTAATCAGATTTCTCTGATCAGTAGCCTCTGAACAAAATATGAGAATATCTCAAGACTGAATTAAATATTAATCATTTCTGTATACATAGTGAGCCCTTAAATTTATTTTAGGGATTACAATAGTTGACTAAAATCATGTATTTATTATCTTTTATTTTATTTGGTGTACTAAAATTATCTTGGTGGAGACACAATTATTTTGCGGTTGAATAAACAGATCAATGAATACTGTTTCATTTTCACTAATAAAAAATGTTATCAAAATTAGTATATATTTTAAACTACATAGCTTAGATAAATGTTGAATTTTGGTCCATTTAATTTTAAACTTACTGTTTCAGGAAATGCCCTCCAAATGTGGTTGGATTGTAGTTTTTAATTTATTACAGCAAATTGCTTTTAGATAGATTAATGTTTGTGTACTCTATATCAAAATTATTTTATATACTATTAGTGGGAACTTAAGTTAAAATCAGATATTTCTTGAACTAATAATTCATATTTTTCAGTTGATTTGATAAATGCTGCTATTTGGCCATGCTTTAGAAAATATAAAATGTGTGACTTAATCAAACATATGATTTTGGCTGCTAAGACAGTATGTTTCCCTAGAAAAATCTTGACTCTGTGTACAATATTATTCATTTAGTTTGCTGTAAATTTCAAATATCTGATTGTTTATAGAGTGGATATCCTACTATGGATTTTATAAATTAATACTTAACCAACAAAACATTCTTCTACTTTCCGTTGGTAGTGGAAAGCTTTATTGGGACAGATTCCAACAAAAGAAATCAAAGTCACATAAAGAAATCAATATCAGGAAGAAGATGGTATGTAAGCAGTTGTAATCCACTTTCTTCTGAGTGCTAGAAAAGATTAATTTATAGCACAAAAAATTTGAAATCATAAAAAGGCAAGTATTTACCAATATATACATTAGTCAATAATGATTATAATATAGACTTACATATTAGTATTTTTAATAGTTATCTTAAGATTTTCAATTCAGTTTCAAAAACTAATTACTTAAAAAATTACCTAAATTTTATATAAATCGTTCAGCATTCATATAATTCATATAATTATACTTAAATAATCCATATAGTGTGACATAAAACATATAAGTCAAACTGACCACTTTTCTTACAATGATGAATTACTTTTATTTCTATTAAATTAGTAATTCAATTGTATATCAAATTATTCAGAATAGGCATTCTCTTATTGTTGACTTGGAATAGCATTGCATTAGGCACCATCTGTTCATCTTGAGCATATGTAAATAAACATGAATCTAGTAACATTTTTGTCGCTGCACATTTAAGAGTTTATGACTTTTGTATCGAAACCTATAAGATGAAAATGAATTTTCTAATTACTAATTCATTTCTTTGTCATTACTTCTAATCACAAAATAACTTTCTCACATGATGATATATATCTAAATAAAACTTTAAATATTTATATTTCAACGTATTTTAGAGTAAAAAGTATATCTAATTTAACCCTGGTGATAAATCAATAGGACAGACAGTATTATCTTATTAGATGTGTAAATTAAATGTTCAATATAGTTTTAAAACTTCTAAATCTATTAAAAAGTGAAAGAAGGAATTGAAATCAAGAAATTTGAACACACCATTGCATTTGAACTTTATAAAATAAAACTAAATATTTTCATCCTTTTCAAAATTCTGTGATTTCGGTTTATTCTAAATCTTACTTTCATTAGTTTTATTCTATTCATTATATGAGCATTTCTTATATGCATTACCATTATGTATTAATTTACTAAATCAATAATTTAATGTGGTTTAATTATGTATTTTTCAAATACCATATAAAGATGTTGGAAGCTGCAAGATTTCTCGTCATTTTAAAAATTGTTCTTCATGGTTGGTATTAATCTCTGGTCTATTATTTATATGGAAATATCTTATGAGATCCAAGTAACCACTGATATTTCTACTGGCTTTTTTTTTTAACTCCCAATGTTGTGTCACATGTCCATAAAATGTTCTTGAATTTACAGAAGATCCTACCAGCATTTTCAGTACATACAATACTCTAAGACTTTTCATACATGTAAATGGGAAAATAATAATTAAATACTGTTTTTTTTTAAGTCAGTGGTATGACCTTTTAATTTTTTCATCAATCAAGTGAATTTTTTCCCATAAGATATTAGAAATTTTCACCCATGGCAGTTAAGACATGTATTATGTAAAATCTTGTTCTAAGTATCCTGTCACAAAAGCATCAATACAATATTACTGCTGAATATGTTCTATCGAAAGCTGGTCTGTATTCTTGTCCCACACTGATGATTGCTAAAAAAATGCTGGCTAAGCACTGTTAAAATTTGTTTGTTTTTTAATAGAAATTCTACTTGTATTTATGAAATTAAAAAGAACTAATTTAATTTACGATGCTTGTATTTTAATAGTATTGTGTGGAAAATGCAAGGTCACAAGTAATTGTTTCATTTATAAGAATAATACAATACCACTATCTGTTCTCTGGTTACCAAAGGAAGGAGGTTAGGAGTGGATGAAATAGATAAAGGAGGTCATTTATGATGATGGATGGGAATAGACTTTTGGTGATGATCATACATATTTACATACATGTTGAAATATAATGCTTTGTACCTGAAACTTTAAAAAATAAGAAAAAAACATGAAGAAACAAAAGCAAACTCTTAGAATATGAGAAAACATGTGTTCACTGAAGAGTAAGGGTGTTGGGGTGGGAATAGGTTAAAGTTGGTCAATTGCACGGTATTTCATAGAAATTATACTGCTAGTAAAAGTATTTTCAAACTTTATTCATTTCGATAAAATTATTAACCATGTCTAAGAAAAATTTGTACTTTGTTGGTAAAATACAATCCACAGAATCAGAATGAATTTATTAAATAAGTAGTAAATAATATTTTCTATTTTTAATATTCTATAAAACCCCCAAATCAAACTTCTGTTTTATTTTAGAAGGATGAGACTAAGGTAGAACGATATTTTTGAATTCAAATAACTAATTAAAATAATTCATTAGGCATATAAACAAAGTATTAATGAATAAATCATATCTTATTAACTAGCTGATTTATAATAATGTATTAATAACCAAGTTTCATAGTATATGTTAATAGCATTATTGTCATTCTAGAAAACTGAAAAACATGTTTTATAAAATGACTGTATTCTTAAATTTTGAAAAACATATTTTGACAAGCATTTAACTTATTAAACCCAATATTTAAAAAAAAATCATGATTCAATAGCAAACAATTAAATAGAAATAGGATTCCTTGAAATACTTTTATCTTATTAGACATAATTAACATTGATGCTTAATATTTCAATAATCTAATATTTATCATGTGTATGTAAAAATCATTTTAATTACTGGTAAAACATTAGAATTGGGTCATAAGCTACTGTCATTATAAGAAAATATGCCTAGACTATCACGCATATTAAAACCAAATGAGTATATATGATATACACATTTGGCGCAGTACTTTGTTGATCCTCCAAATCAATATTTTTAATCTAATTTAATAGTATTCTAAGCATCCTACCTCAAATCTTGAATAATAAATATATTTGTGGTTTTCCCATGTACCACATTTTCCTTCTTTGAACATCAGCAATACTACTTAGGAGCTTAAAATCATATATGGGATTCAAAATCACAAAATATACAATGTATAATTAAATGTACAAAGCCACCACTGATATTTCAGAAAATATGAGAGTATGAATTTCAAACTAGGTTATAGGCCAAAATGTTCATGTCTCATTGTGGATTTTTATTATTATTATTTTTACTTTATTAAAGTGATAGTGCATTATAACTATATCTTGGAATGTGTTTCATATGTGCATCATCATAAATCTGTCTATACAACTGCACTCTGAAAAGTCTAATTCTTCACCATATAATGAACTCCCTTTACCCAATTTGCCCACCCCTAATCCCCTTTCTGATACCAATGAATTGTCATTTTTAAAATATTAAACATAAAGAACATATTATTGTAGAATGCATGCTGAACACATAAATGACCACTGTATAATTGATTATTATGAAAAGCTATTTTTAAAATTTAGAATTGTTTGGGTAGCAAATTACTTTGAAGAGATATTTTCTAAAAGTTTTAGCTTTTATTAATAATAATATGGTTTTCTATTAAAACATTAAAATCTTATTAAGTATGATTTTAAATATCTTTTAGTTTAAGTACACTAAAATACTCTTTCAGAAGAAGTGGTGTATAAAAATTAGTTAAATGCTACAACTCAAAATGGGGAAATAAAGTATGCATTTTAATAAACACAAATAATTTTGCTTATAAGTGTGTGTAGTAGGCAGTTGTGTAGGTTTTCATTACAGAAAAAGCTGAATTCCCTTATTTTCAACATTGTTTCCCTCATTCAGCAGCTCCACGTTCTATGTGAGCTTTTATATTGTTGATCTTAATAAGCATTGTTCACCTGTGCCAACAGAATCTCTTAGAGGCTCATAAAATATACATTTTTTTTTAAAAAAAGGAGAATGGATTGCATTATCTTCTTGTGGTTTCCTTTTTCAAATTGTAGATAGCCAGAGGCTCAGGAAATAAAAGGATGACATTGGTCTGCTAAATTTTAGACAGCATGAGATAATTTTTAAAATGAGAAAATGTCAATGTATCAAAAAGGTCAAAAGAAAAGAGAAACCAATAATAGAGACCAAATGCATTATAATTCATTATATATATATATATATATATATATATATACATAATGAGTCAAAGATTTCTGTTCCAAAGAATATCGTACAATAAAAATTTCTCTGCCTACAAGATTTTTGAAGGGAAAACTGAACTCTTTTCTTCTATAGCAAAACGTCATGTTAAGGATATTTAGTTACTTTTATTTACCCATATCATCTATTATAATACAATTATAGAAAGCATCGACAGTGATATCGCATGAAATATTCATTTTAAATATTAATTTATCAAAAATCTTGTTCTTGTCACTCAGAAAACAAGATAATTTTATTTTTGAATATAAAATTAAGTCTTTCAGAATCTCTAGACTCCTTGTTTTTAGATTCTAGTTGATTACACGTATATTAGGAGGGATTATAGCTTTTGAAGTAGTAAATCTAATCTTTTTTCCAATTGGGTTAATAAAACCACTGGTATTTTGAAAACTAGTAGCTATAACTATGCAATTTAAATACACAAGCATGCATTTGAAAACTCATTGATCTAATTACTAACCAATGTCAGTTAGAGTCAGCAAGAAAACACCAGGAAATGACAAATATACTCTGCCAATTAGGAAGGGAGTATTATTCTAGGTTACCTAAGATGATTTGACCATTTGCAGAAAAGCAGATGTAAACATGACACAATAGGTGTGATATGGTACTGGAAATTAGGACTTGTAATTTGAGGCTATACATTAACACTTATGAACCACTGAGGTAACAATTTCTGTTCTGAAAGAGGTCCCTTACTAAAATAGTGGGAAACGAAAGAACAAATAAACATCCCAAATGTAAGCTTATAATCCCTTCTCACGCTTTGAACCAAGCACAGTTCAAACACATCTCAGCTTCTTAAAATTTACTTTTGAAGTTTTATATTTCATAAAAAGATTCATTTTACCACATTAATGTAATGTAATAATTTTATTTTAGTAACTTAGGTAAAAAATAATCAAATTTTGAGATAAATTGAGAAATGTCCATGTTTTCATATAGTGTAGATTTACAGTAAGTTTATAACAGCAATTAATAGAATATAAAATGTCAAAATTAGAAAATTTTTATGGAAATCTAATTTACAAATTTCAGGATAATTCATCTTTGAATGATGACAAAATATATTCAAATATATTTTCATCTTTCATCTTCACTATATGAAAGAGAAAAATAACTCTCAATACTCTCAATCTTGCGACATAATATTTTATTGTTATCTACTAAAGAGGGAGATAGCTCCTGACTTTATATGAATTTTTCACATACTAAAATAAAAAAAGGTATACTTCTATGCCATTATATTAATCAACTTTTAATCAGATGCTGGTAATCAGAGAAGTGAGAAATAATCTTTAGTGCATTCATTGGCAATTATCCAAAAATATGGAAAAACTTTTTTGTGCAGTATTTTCATCTATTACTTTGAATTGCTGCTACACTAATATTTCATTTCAATATGAACAAATTTTAGCACATCAAAATGCTAATAAATTGTCAGAATAATGCAGTATACCATGCAGAATTCTCTTCTGTGTGAGCAAATAGCCAAATCACCTTACATAACCTAGAATAATATTTTATACCTAATTGTCAGAGTATAGCCTTCATTTCCTGGTGTTTTCTTGGTGACCTTTTGCATTTTCGAAATGCATGTTTGTGTATTTAAATTATGTAGCTAGGGTTATTATTTTTCAAAATATTGGTGGTCTTATTAACTCAATTGGAAAAATAATATGAGATTGATTATTTCAAAAGTCTTATAATCCCTTCTAATATGTGTATAATCAACTAGAGTCTAAAAACGAGTCTAGAAATTCTGAAACACTATTTTATATTCAAAAATGAAATTATCATCTGTTCTCAGATGATAACAAAAGTTTTTTTATAAATTAAGATTTAAAATGTGAGTATTTTTCATTTTCCATGTGATATTGTTGATGCTTTCTATAACTGTATTATGATTTAGTCAATGAGATATTATGCCAGTCATTTTTCTGATTATAAAATATTCTTAATGGACAAAAAGCAAGAAAACAAAGTAAAAAATAAAGTAATTTTGGATACAAATTTTAATATTTTGTTTTTTTGCTTGTGTTTTAAATTATATTATATATTCAAATTTCAAATATTAGGATTTGTGAAGTCATTAAATTTTTCAATTATCACAAATTTTAAATTTACATTCTAGTTATGCTATTTTAGTATTTTATCAAGTATATGAATATTAGCAACCTGCTATTGTTTTTATTGTTGCATTATTTTTGCTACTGTTTGATTATTGTAATGATTATATAAGTATTTTCAAATTTGCTTATTATAAATAACCCATGATGATTACCATTTTCCATGTATCTTCATATGCATGTGTGCCTCATTATGAACGTTTCATTATTAAGATAAAACTGTTACCTCAAGATCGTGGAATTTCAATGACCTGGATGGTATCTGCACTATTTGCATCTAGTTCATTTCCATTCACAGTCCCTCTAATAATTTTTGGGAATCTCTGTGTGTCATTGTGCTTCATTCTAGCAAATAAAATTTGTTTTAATAGTTTCTAAATTGATTGAAGTTGCATATTTTGATTCCTTATGGTATTGAATATCTACATTTCAACTACCTAATAGTAAAAAAAAGTTTTTATGGAATTATCTATTCTCCTTATCTTAGAATGTCAACTTAATGTCATTTTGCTAATAGAATATTTAATTTTACATCTGTGAGAGCAGTTTTTATTTTCTATTTTTTTCTAACTTTTAATATTTAGTATATTATTCCAATGTGTGTTTGTCTACTTGCAAATTTTTCAATTTATTTTATAATTTCCATCCTAATTTTATAAATTCATATAAATTTTCTTTTACTTCAGCTCTTATCTATTTATACAATTATTCAACAATACTATATGATCGTTCATTATATCTGGCAATATACTAAACAAAGGAGATTTAAAAACTCCTAAAAAAAAGTACATTACCTCAAGGATTTTATGATCTATATAAAGAAAAAAAAGAAAACAAAGAAGACATTATGAAGCAGTGTGAAAAAGTTAATGACATATATATGAACAGAATGAAAAAGGGAAAATATAGGACATCTATTTGGAAATGGAGGAAGAGGAAGAACATTTCTTAGAGAAAATGATCTTTGCAAGTCCTGAATTCTGAATAGAAATTACCCTGAGGTAAGAGAAAATACCAACTTTTAAGACAAATGTTAACCATATTAAAGTGAAGACAATGACAACATGACCCCAGACTTCAGTGTGAAAATGTCATCAAGGAGCAATAAATAATGGAAGGATGACCTGTTAGAAGACTGCAAAAACCCAGGTGTTATCATTATAAATATGCTATCACATAAATTGACCCTTTGGAGTCTCAATATTCTCATGTATAATAGGCATAATAACACCCACAAGTACCACAGAGTTTGTTATAGTGGTTATACAATCTGATGTCTTTAAATAACTTAAATTAGTCAATCATAGAGTAGGCACTGACTAAATTAAAGTAATTAGTATGAATTAAATATATATTGAAATTTCACTTCCAGAGAAAAATACATTTTACATATTATACATGTTTGCAGGATATTTTCAAAATTCTGAGTACTATTCAAAATCTGACATCTGGAAATTCCAGACTACAAGATTCTCAAAATAAATATGGAACGCTTTAAATTACTTTACATATTTCTACCCACCAGTTTGCTCCTCATCTCTGTGAATGGAACTGGTTCATCACAGAACAAGAGAGCCATCCTGCAGTCATTCCTTTTAGAATTTACTTATCCTCAATTTTCATATGCAAATCAGCATTAAGATTTATCCATTATAATTCTAATCTTATTTTTGTATGTATTTATTTTTTGCTCATTGTTCAACTGTGTTTTATCCCCATCTGAATATTTTTTGTGTAACAGTCTTTTTGGATTTTATTTAATACACAAAAACATGCACACAAAATTATTTTTAAAACTTGATGAATTTTGAATATATATAAATACTCACACATCATTAGTACATTCAAGATAACATACACATTCTTAACCTACAAGAAGTTTCATTAGCTTTTTGCAATTGTTCTTACCCTGTCCTCTGAACTCCCCTATATCCAGCTTTAAGGGGCCGCTAGCTAATCCACTTTTCTGTTATATGTTAGTTAGCATTTTATGGAGTTTTAAAAATATGGCATCGTATAACATATACTCTTTTTCTTTTTTTTTTTTGGTATGGCCTCTTTCACTCAGGATAGTTATCCATATTGTTTCATGTATCAAAATTTCACTCTTTCTATGTATATAAATACCACAATTTGTTTACTTGTTCACCTATAGATTATTGCTTTGGTTGTTTAAATTTTAGACTTGAAAATACTATAATGAATAGTAACTCAA
This sequence comes from Solenodon paradoxus, assembly GCA_004363575.1. Classification (NCBI taxonomy): domain Eukaryota; kingdom Metazoa; phylum Chordata; class Mammalia; order Eulipotyphla; family Solenodontidae; genus Solenodon; species Solenodon paradoxus. The sequence continues at coordinate 684,056 of RJWH01000116.1, read as the reverse complement.
GTGCAAGTATCTATATTGATATATGCTTTAATTTATTTAGAGAAATTTATATGTGCAATGTCATATACACCACATAATAGGCATGTATTTAATTTTTTTTTTTTAGGAAACTGCAAATTTAAAACTGGTTAAAATTTTTACATATCTACTCCAATATATGAGAAACACTATTGTTCCAGTGCCTTGTGAACATTTGTGATAGTCTTTTAAGACAACATGGTAGGTATTTAGTGATAACCTATTATGATTTTAATATATATTCCTGGTGAATAATGATGCTGAATATATGTTTATGATCTAACTTGTCATCTGTGTATATATGTATATATATATATTTATAAGAAATGCTCAAATCTTTACCCAATTTACTTTATTTCTTATTTTTGACCTTTAGAGTTTTCTTGTTTATTTTAGATGCAATTTCTTATACATGACATACAAATATTTTCCTAATCTTCCTTTAGAAGATTGGTATCTATAGTTTCAACTTCTAGGTTTTTTCAAATAACCTCATATCTTTAGATACTACATTTAGATATAACATCCATTTAAAATTAATATTTGTTTATAGTGCGAGATATGCTTCAAAGTTTATATATAAATTAATATCGAATTATTTCAGTATTATTTGGTAAAATGACTAAACTTTCATCACTGTGTTTCCTTCATACCTGGTCAAAATCATTTGTATTTATATATGTGAATATCGGTGTACTCTGTTTTGTTCTATTGATATATGTGTCTACCTGTATGCCAATACTGCAGTCTCTATTTCTAAAAATGATTCTTAATATAAGACAATATTGATATCCAACTATCTTCTTAATTTCAAATTTACTTTGCCTAGTCTAGAATATGCTTGTCATTTCTGCAATTAAAGTAAGCAAAAATATAAAATGAGTTTGCCTCGGATTTTTAAGTCATTTAGATAAAAAAAAAAAGAGCATCTTAGCAATATTGAGTATTCTGATACATGGATGTTTTCTATCTTTTCATTTACTTAAAGCTTATTTTATTTAGTCTGATAACTCCTTTTTAAGTATTGATTTACCGTAATACCACAAATATACTGTGGTTTATTTTCATTTCAGTTCTAACTTCTTTTTAATGTCTCATTTGATTTTTTTTGTTGTTTCACAGTGTATCACTGTGTGTTACTCATTTTTCAAATATTTGAGATTTTGTAGAGAATTATTTTCATTATTGATTTCTAATTTAAATCAACTTTGGTCAGTTAATACAGTTTATATAGGAAGAATTCTTTGAAATGTATTGCTGTTTGATTTGAGCTCAGATCCAGGATATGGTCCATTTTAGTATGTGTTTCGTGCACACTTAAAAATAATTTTTTGCTTGCTGTCAATAGGTAGAGCAATCGGATAATATTGTTCTATGTATGTGTATATGTATATATGTGTGTGTGTATATATATATATATATATATATATACTACATTGATATTCTCTCTGTTACTGAGGAAAGTTGAAATCTTTGACTGGAATTATGAATTTGACTATTTCTTCTTACAGCAATATCAAGTTTTGCTCCAAGAACTTAAATTTAAATTTCTCTTATGAGGTGAATAACCAAGTATGTTGTTAGCTCCTTTCAATGAATTTGCTCCTTCACATTATTGAATTATCTTTATATTCCTAGTAATAATCAGTGCTCTAAAATTACTTTGCCATATTAATATTTTCTGCTTTTTTTTTTGATAGTTATAGCATGGTATATATTATTCAGTGCTTTTATTGATCTGTCTATAAATTGCATTTCTTGTAAGCAACATATAGTTGGGTGCTTGGGTTGATTATTTTGCGTCTTACTACTTGGTTTTATTTCTTTCTCAGTCTTGCAGTTTGCTTTTTAACTGGGGGCATTAAGTGTTTGTTGTTGTTGTTTTTAACACATTATTTATATGGTTAGATTCTAATCTAACATTTTAGTATTCTTTTTCTATTTGTCCCATTTTTTAAAATATATTTATGCCCTTTTTGCTGAGCATTTTATAATTCTTTCCCTAAGTTTATCATTTTTTTGTTTCTCTGTGTTTTATAGTATACATTTAACTTATTGCAATCTATCTGACAATGATGTCTTTCACTTCCAAGTATTCATTTTTTTCAAACAAAATCATTCCTATATGTTCTGTCCTTAGACTCATTTTGCCATCCATTTATCATTTACATATATTATAACCACATATTATGCTGCTATTAATTTTGTTTAAACAGACAGTTATCTAAACAATAGATTTTGGTAATAACAAAAAATGCAGATCATTCCATATAAGCTATGACTTTTGGTAATCTCAATTTTTTATATACATATTTCCCTCTGGTATTACTTTTTTCCTTTTTCTCGAAGGACTTTAATTTATTTCGTAGTGTGGGTTGTCTGCTGATTAATTATTTCAGTTTTCATATGTCTAAGAATGCTCTAATTTCCCCTTTCTTTTTGAAAACTGTAATTACTTTTTCTGGAACTAAAGGTTGACAGATGCTTTCCTTCATTAATTTGAAAATATGACTGTCATCTTCTCTCTGCATTTTATTCTAATGAGAAACATTTACTTTTATATCTCTAAATGCCTTTAAAATTTATATTGCTAATTTAGATCATTTCTTTTTTTATGAATCTTTGTTATTTAAAAACCATGTTTCCTGCATTTTGGATTTGTGAACCATTTGGATCTGTTTGGTTTATACCTTAACACAACTTGGAAATATTCTGTTCTTTATTGTCTAAATATTATTTTTCTTCCTCTTAGTTTTCCTGTAGAGATCAAAATCACATACATTTTATACTGCAGCTACTTCTCTTCTTTGATTGAAAGCATCTCTCTGCAGAGAAGTCCAGGTAGAAAATGTTGTCATTTGACAAACCCCCATTGTGAAAACAGAACAAGCAGAAAGAAGGACTGGAAGTTTTTGTAAGACTTTGATTATTAGTGAGTTGAATAATAAATAAATATATATATATATATATCATTTGGAATTCTTAATTTCTATATAATTTTGAATATGTTCCATTTGAAATCATGGTGCTCTTTGAAATATTAGTCTTTATTTTTATTAAGCAAAGTAAATTTATTCTCTATGTTAAAGATCTATATTCTTAAAGATCTTAATGATACTTTCATCTTTCAATTTGAATTATTGCCTTTTAAATTTTTTTCCAAGTTGTAATTAAAATGTATTTTATTGTTCCCTCACTATTCTATTTGAGAGAAACTATTTCTCGTGTATATGCTGTATATTCTCATTTGAAAAAAATGTGTTGATTAAAACTACTTTTTAACATTGAGAATTATTTGAGATATATTGGCACTTCACACCCAAAGATAAATCTTCTTATACATTGTTTCCTTGTAGGTTTGATCCTGTTTTGTCATAAATTATAATGAATCACTCAAATATATGTTACATTTTTTCAATTGACATTAATATTTATTATCTAGCAAGTTCAATTTATCTATTTTTATATTCTACTACATTAAAACACTTACATTTATTCCAACTGAACACACTTTTTGCTCCAATAATCACTGAACACGCACTTTTACATCTGTATTTCTGCTTATTTTCTTTTATGTATGAGTAATTTCCTTCTTTCTCCCTTCTAAACATCCAATTCTACATTATTATTAATCATTTTTTCAAGTTCATATAAACTCCCTCCCTCAGATATTTTCCTCAAACTTTATCATATGACATATGCCTCAACGTTTCATGTGAATTTACTTATTTTACATTTATTAAATATAATATTTTGAACTTATGCTGGAATTTAATGGAAGATACATATATATGTATATAAATATATTTTCACTGTATGTCTAAAGACATTGTGATATAATCACAATGTTTTCCATTGTTTCTTTCCTAGTCTAACAATTATCAAACTTATGTTTAACTATTGTAGCAGTTAACTAACCCTTTCCTATTGAACATCCAATTTCTTCAACTAATAGATATTGAATAGTTATTAGATGCAGATATTCTTAGATACTAGAAATGAAAAGACAAATAGAACAAAATCCTTGTCTCAGTAGTTGCATTTTAATAGGGTTTTAATCAAACCTCCTTACTAAAGCCTTTTCATTCTTCCATGTCCTTTGAAAATCTCATTTTCTTGGGACATTTGTTTATATTATTGACTCAAATACATTTTCTCTAAGAATTTTATATAAATGTATATTCATTATTTAAATAAAATAATGTATTTTCATCATTATATAAATTGAGAACATTTACACTGTGCAATATTACACAGTGCCTCTTTTCTTGAGTATGTTAAGTCAATAATAAATATCTATTGAATATTTATTGAAAAATGTCACAACCCACTAGGTTCTCAGAGATATTATTAGCATTATTTAGATACTAATATTTAATACAGTTTAATCTAATACTTTCAGAGCATATAGTAATTATTTATTAATGTATGATGAAGGCAATTTTTTCTTTCAGATATCTTAACGTCGTTAGAATTCTACATTGAATGTCATCTAGAAAACTGATTATATTTTAAATATTTAAATTGTCATCATATAGTTTCTACCACCTTATCAATAAGTGTGTCCATTACTATTATCATAGCATAATATTAAACTCTTAAAACTGAAATAAAATAATAGTGTTTTCAGTAATTCTTAGTAACATAATTAAAGCATTGAAAATGCTATATTTAAAAAAAATCTATTCCAATATTTTTTCTCCCCATGATTTTCCGTGTAATTTCTAGTTTAGCTCATACAAAATTCAGAAGCTCTCATTCTTCCTGGCAGTTTTATCTGTGTTTTACTGAACATGGACTCTAAAAGATTTTGCATTGATTTTTAAATGATTTAACTCTCATAGAAGATACTTAATGGTTATGGCCTCATGCTTTCATGGGAGACCTTTCCTCACCTTATGTACCTTGTTGTTCACTTAGATCTGAATCTGTTGGTTTTTAATGTGCTCTAATCATAACCTTCAGACAGTGTGAGCAAAAATGTTTGGTAATTAGACCCCTCAATAGGAAGCAAGCTCCATGCTGAACTTTAAAATGACTACCTCACTATAATTTTGTAAGGCTTGCTTGAAATAATAACTTAGCAAGCATTACTTTGAAATACTTTTTTTGTATTTTCAAAGATTTTAAATTTAATTTACATATACTCAATATATTTTTAAATCACCATGTCGACAATTTTATATCATATTTTACACATGTAGTTAACTGCATGGCATTAAACAAACAACAATACATTTCCAAGATAGATAACAAGAAATCATTACTTTTGACTTATTCCATGTCAGTAACACATATTACTCATAGTGTAAAAGACATTTAAATATATATATATATATATATATATTGCTTGATCACTGACTTTTAACCTCCCTATTTTTCCTTTCCACATTTATACTTTGAATTAAGAATGTGAAAGTATGTATGTATATCCTTTTGATGTTGGTAAACAAAAATCTTGCATATTTTTTCATATTTTATTTAATACCTGGAAATAGTTCTAATTATAATTCAGAAATAATTTGAAAATTAAATATTATTTACACTGGAAACAATTTCTACTTTTATCAAACAAATACAGCTCTATAATATACTAAAATCAAAACAAAGTATTATCAAATATGAAGTGCTGATTTTAAAAAGCACTAAAAAATCAGAGAGCCAACTACAAGTTTATAAGTTAAGGTATATCACATATACATGTTTTTATTATATTGAATTATTCATATATAAGGATCAAATGTGTGGATTTTAGGATTGCTAAATGATCAATTGCAATTTTTTGTACCTGTTTTTCCATTGCTCTTAAAATGTTGAGAACATACAGTTTTACTCATATATGACAATTTCTAGGGTTCAAAGTAGAAATAAAGTCTAATGATTTTATGATCAAGATGCAAATGTAAATAAAGCTGAGCAAAATGATAAAATATTCTGGGCTGATACCTATTTTCAACATATAAGTGTGTCTTTGTAAAACATGTAAAATAACTGTAATACCAATTTTAATAAAATATCTGAAGGTTGAATATATAATTATTTGGTACATGAAAGTTAGAATGAATTGATTTTAATGCTTTTGAAGTATTCTGCTTCCTTAGAATTGTAATTCTAGCGGCTTCAGACTATACAATGCGTATTTAAAAATGTAAGTAAATTCACACAAATCAGAACTTGATCATAGGTCATGGCAATAGGTCTAATATGTTAGCATACAAAATTAAAAAGATTAACTTCAAAGTCTAATGAAAATCGTCATTTCTCTGAATTTTCTTACATTATTTTGAATGCACACTATATTGCAGTGAAAGTAAATAAGTTTGTTGGAAGTAGACTTAGGAAAGATTGATAGATATAAATATATTCAGCTTTTTGCATAAATATAATAATTCCAATATTTATCATGGAATTTTATTTTGTTGAAGAGGCTTATTTTTTATTTGCTTATTTTGCTTGGTAATTAAGTAATAAATTCAAATTGATTTTGATGAAAAGCAGCTGAAATTCTTCGTAAAAAAGTTATAATAATGATTAAAGTATGCCATATTAACAGATTCTTTAGCTGAATAGAAATACATGCCAAATGAGATCTCTTTCAATTTAGATGAATAAAACCTTAATACAAATGCAGGAAGATATGAATCATTGTTTTCATAAATCAAATGTATTTCCAAAACTTATAGCTCTTTAGTTTTTATTTTGCAAGTAATTCTGAAAGAATAAAAAAGCATAAACACTGAAAAATGTATATTTCTTCATCAAAGTATTCTATTACTGCAAGATTACAATTTAAGCTTATTCTAAATGCTTTATTTTATACTTATCAATATACTTATTTTAAAACATGACAAAATGCTAGCATATGGTTTTATTTAATTTTGTCTTAATAGATATTATCAAAACAATTTTATTTGTTACAGTATAGTCAGAATTATCTGGGGAGTGCTTACTTCAAAGTGTACAAATTAATAACAATTTTGCCACATTGATTTAAATGCATGTTTAATTTTGAAATTAAAAAAAATACTCCCTTGTCCAGAATCAAATCACCTTATTTACTCTGTGTATGAATCTGCTTACTATATTAGTAGATCATTTGTGTTTCTCTTTGGTATTAGTAGTCTTCTTTCATTCTAATTTCAAGGAAGTAAGCTGAGAATTGGTTTATTACTTTAGAATGTACAATAGTTTTTATTGGTTATGTCCATAAAATTTTGCTTATGTACTCCTCGGTTCTGTTCATTTGCAAAGTTTTTATTTGCAGTCCCTGTCCAAAATGTTTATTTAATTTTTAAATAATACTGCGTTTAAAATAGCATTTACAGTGATGTAATAAATTGGGAGAAATGTTAAAATACATCAAATATAGCAAAAATTATTATATGTAATTTCTACCCAATAGTATATTTTTTATGATATCTAAATTATGTAAAAAAATTAAAATCGCCAAAATAGAGTTCTGTAGAAAGCCATATAATAAAAAGGTAGAGGAAAAATACTATAGAATAATGAGAATGTACTACTATAGTAATAGATACGATAACTAAATATACACATATATACTAATTATATATATATGCTTGAAAAAAGGGATACATTTGTAAACTGATAAACAATAAAAGTACACTCATAATGGGGTTTAGCTAATTATATGTCCCTGCCATAAGGTGAATACGGAAAAATGTTAATGAAAATAAATATAACTCAATAACTTATTGAATTATTCAAAATTAGTTGAGAAGATGAAAATTGTTCAGTGCTTTCTAGGGTGAGAACAATGCATCATGATCAATAAATAAATAATATGTTTAACTTAAAACCAAATTTAATATTTGCATTTTAAAAAAGCCATAAAAATGCTTGGCTCTACCATTATGCAAAATTTCATGCCTGAAAGGATTTACAGAATATGCAACTTATATTTCTAGATTTTAGGCAATAAAAGGCTTGAAACACTGTATGTCAAATATCCTCAACATAAGAAAAAAAAGAAATAATTTCTGAAATATATGATCAAAGAAACACAGAACTAGAAATTCATTATTTGATGTGGTTTCTTATTTTTCAAATACATTTATGAAAGAAGCAAATACACAGTATTGTATGCTAAATATATATATATATATAGTATGCATAATAAATGTACATAATTGAAATTTTGCCACTTGCACTAATTTATACCGATTTCTAATACTAAATATGATTTAATCAAACCTGTACATTAAATTCTTATTTAGTTTCCATAATTATTGGATGAATATTTTAGAAGAACACTTATGCTTAGCACCTATTTTAAAAGCCTGGAAAAAAGTTGAACTAATAAATTAAATATATTGTACAATTTATTTCACTTTGGATATTAAAACAATCTCGATTATATTTTTCTATGTTCTAGAAAATATCATTGGAATTTGTATAAAAATTAGATTGAATTTCCATATTGCTTTAGGTAAGGTAGCCATTTGGAATGCTAATTGTTCCAATCTATGATAATGGAAAATCTGTCCATCAATTTATATCGTCTGTTTTTTTTCTTTTAGACTATCTTATAATTATCATTGCAAGGTCATCAGGCTTCTTTGTTGAATTTGTTCCTAGATGTTAAATTATTTTTGAGCTGATTGTACATGGGACTGTTTCCATAATTTATTTTTCTTCAGGTTTATTATTTAAATGTAAAAATGCGACATATTTGTGTTCTTTGATTTTGCAGTATGTTGTTTTACTCTCTTATTGTTTCTAAAAGACTTTTCGTGTCATTTTTAGTGTTTACTATGTGTATTATCATGTCATTTGAAACTGGTGATAATTTTCTTTTTTTGAAATTTTTTTTCTTCACCAGTTACTCTGGCTCAGATTTTCAATACTATTTGGCTAATATTGGGGAGAGTAGACATCCTTGTTTTGATTCGAAGGTCATGACATTAGGAGAAAGCTTTCAGTTTTTCACCATTGATTATGATATTAGCTATGAGTTTGTTTTGCAGTGCTTTAATGAAAATTAAAATAAAAATATTGAAGATACTGAATGTCAGAAAGTAAGCTGAATTTAAAAGTCTTAATTTTTCTTTATGATTTTATAGTTTTAAGCAATCGACATAGTTTGATAAGATTAATAATCACTAATTTACTAAGAGATTCAATTACAGTACAAAACATGAAGGTGCCAACTAAAAATCAAATTACTAATATATCACTAAATCATAGAAATATCTTAGCTTTCCAAAATAGAAATGTAAGAAATACAAAATTAAAAAAGAATAGTGTGGATAATAAAAAGTTGCTCTTTGGACTTATTTACAGGTTGTTTGTCACTCCATTCATTTCAAGATTATTTTGACTACTGACTTAATATTCTATCTAGCCCTGATTCTACTATAATTACTGTAATTTCAGCTTTCACTTACATGTTCTTTTCAATAACATTTAGTTTCTCTCCTCCAAAAAATGTGTCCCCTGTATTCACTGATCTCTAAACCCAAGAGACATTATACTGATCTTGTCTTTTCTACCTGTAACTATTTCATAATTCAACTTTAATTTCCACTTTGTTCATCATCCTCTATTTTTGAATCTCACAGTCAGTATTAGCCCATATCTTATGCTTGTTCAACTCTATAAATATTTCAATCCAGCTTCTTCCACATACCTACATGAAACAACCATGCACCTCTTTCCTATCAACCACCCTTAACTTGGAATCTAGTCCAGGTACAATTAGTATAATCATTTCTTACAGGTATAATCAATATCTTTCACCTCTTTCACAATTTGCCCAAAATAAACTAGGCCCATTTATGTTGAACTATTTTTTGTGTTTGAAATTTTAATGTACGTTTTATGAATGTGGTTGGAGAGAAACAAGCCATGCTGACTACTGTCCTTTCAAATTTAAAGGAATTAATATGCTCTCTCAATAATTTCCATTGATTGCACTATATTTCCATTATTCATTTTCTATTCCATTCCTCTTATTAATCCCAAGTGTTTTCTCTAGAAGGAAAATTCAAAAGGCTGTTAAAACTAATAAAAGATTTTATACTTGATTTTAACAAGCTGACCTGACCTAGATTCACCTGGCAGCAAAATCTGACCGAAATTGTCATATGGCTAGTTATAGACTTTTTATTCTAATTAGTGGGAATATCAGCATATTTCCCAACAAATATATTGTTTTGATTACAGAATGTTATTTAAATTTTGACTGGGGTTTATACTAATACATGGAATTTGTATCACTGTATTTCCTGCCTATAATCAAAAAATGATCAAATTTTATAACATCTTTAATTTCACATTACATTCTATCTCTATGAAGAAAATCATTCTCTTATATAAGATCTGTATACCCTCTTGTGCACTGTAAAGACAAAATACGAATTGTAAATACAAATTAAAAATAAGTATTAAACTCTCATTTTTAGAATATTTGTAAATAATTGCAATTTAACCTTATTTCTTAAAAAAAAATGAAAGTTTTTTTTATAATCTAAACAAATCTATCCCAGCTTTAAGATCAATCAATGTCTTTCTTAATGATCTGGCAATAATATCTCTGAAATATAACCACCTAGGAAAATAAGAACCTAACTTCACTGTACACCTTACTCTTATTGCCAAATTACTATCATTTTTAATGGTGTCATATGTTTAATGCTATGTCCCTGATGTTAATTTCATCTAACTTGCTTCTTCAAAGGCATTTTTGAAGAAATATTTGCCTTCTGATTATTTGAAAATGTTCCAGAATGACCTTATACCTCCTCTAATAATTATCCTATCTTTTTACTACCTTTTGAATAATTTTCTCCTTTCAAAATTAGGCATATTTTACCTGTGTGTCATTTCTGCCAGGTCCAATAATTAGCCTTTCGATCTCCCACTCAAAAATTGTTTTTATTAATATTAACACTAACCTTTATTGACAAAACTTTAGTCTTCACACTACAATTAGAAATATTTAACAGGTGATCACTTCCTCTGTCTTGAAATCCTGACTCCTTGCTGTAGGACGTCATTCAATTCTACTTCTGGCTTTCTGGTGCTTTTCACTCTCCTTTATAAATTGTTTTGTTTTCTCTCAAATTCTAAACAATGGAGAGATCTTAATATAAGCAATGCATTGACCTTCTTAGCATCTTGGTCTATTTCATAATTCCAGATGGTTGCTTTCAAACGCATTATGTAACTTCACATTGATACATTCCCAACATACTTCTTTAGTTTGTTATGTTCTCTTAAAATCCAGACACATTTCTAATTGCCAATTTGACATTTCTAATGAACAAATCATGCGAGGGATTTGCCTAAATTTATGTATTTAGTGTATACAACTAAAACCTAAAAATAAAATTTCTGAAATCCAAAATGTAAATATAACTAAACTTGGTGAAATTTTTGGAGTGTGTGTGTGTGTTTGGCTACAATGCCAAGGTTAGCAAAAGCAAAAATAAACAAATGGGACTACATGAAACTAAATAGCCTCATTAACAAAAGCAATGCCATTAAGATGAAAATGCAACTTACTGAATCAGAGATGTTTGCAAGCCATATATCAGACAAGGAGTTAGTATACAAAATATATAAATCCATACAACTCAGATTAAAAAACATAAAATTTAACAGAACATCCACAAAGGCAATTTACCAAAGAAGACTCAGATGATCAAAATATACAGGAAAATACATGTTCTTCATTTCTTATCAGTAGGAAAATTTAACCAAAATTGAAATGAGATATTACTTTGTACCAGTTAGAATGACTATCATACAAAAGTAAGAAATTATCAATGGATGTGGAGCAAAAGATGTATTCAAAACAGCTATAGGGAATACAAATTGGTGAGGCAATATTAAAAGCAGCATGGGGACTCCTTAAAAAATTGACAGCAGAAAATTATATAATTCAATAATTCGACTTCTGGGTATGGTGTTTACTAAAGGATGTTAATAAATTAATTCAAATTTATATATTAACATCTACGTTCATAGCATCACTATTTACAATAATGAAAACATGGAAACATCTTACATGCTCAGTGACGAATGAAAAGATAAAGGTGTGATATAGATAGAGAACAGAACAGTATTCATCTATTTTTAAAAAATGATGACATATAGCCAAACGAGATGACATAAATGGATCTTGAGATTATGCTGTTTTAAATAAGTCACAAAGAGAAAGATTAATGCCTTGTGAATTGATTCATATATATAATATAAATAAAGCATATAAACAGAGCTTCTATGGATAGTTATAGACACATTTCGTAGATATGTATTTTCATTTTTCTTGCATAAATACCTGAGTGGACTTCCTGTCATAGAATGGCTGCATGTATAGGATATACTGCCAAAACATTTTCAATAATACTTCTATCATTTTACGTATCCACCTCATATACGTAAGAGTTCTAATTACTCTCCCTAGTTGTCAACATGTGGTTTTGTTAGACTTTAAATTTTAATCAAACTACAGTTTTCTAATGGCATTTTATTGATATGAACTTGAATTTTTGTGATGATAATGATGCACTTTCTTAGTCGTTTTAGACATTTTTTGGTTATTTTCATAACTCCCTTTGTGAAATGTTTGTTCAAGTCTTTCATATATTTTTATTCATTAGCTTGTAATTTGGGGTAGATATAGATACATATACTTTGCTTTCGTTAGATATACAATTTGCAAATAATTTCTTGCAAGTTGTGCTTTGCTTGTTGATTTTTTTAAACAATAATATTTGACAACAGGATTTTCAAGTTTAATAATGTCTAATTTTTAATTTACTCTACCTATGTTGGTTATTGTGTCTTGCTTCATATAACTTTGTCACCAAGTCCTGAAGCTACTCATGTGGACTTTGATAGATATACAGTTCTTCCTATTATGATTAGCTATATGACATATTTCAAATGTATTTAGAGGGAGCTAATGGTTGGTATTAATGCTATAAACTTGTTTTTCATTTTGTATGGATTTATTTCCAGTATCCTGATTTTATTTCATTCATCTTTGTGACGTTTTTTATTCCAATATCAAACTACTTTAATTACAATCATTTTGTAGTATAATTTAGTCTTGGACAATGATATCTCATTTTCTTTTCTGTTTCTCAGGATCATTTTTGCTATTCATGTTCTTTTGCCGTTCCAAATAAATTTCACAATATTTGTTCTATTTGGATGAAAAATACATTGAGATTTTGATAGTGGTTTCATGGAATATGTATTAGTTTAAGAAGCACATCCATTTTAAGCGGGTTAATTCTTTCAATGAGCACAGAATATCTTTCTGATCCTTTGTGTCTTCTGTTTCTTTTAGCAATATCTAATAATTTTAAGTGTACTACTCTTAATTCTTTGTTTAAATTCATTCCAAAGTATTTGGTTTCATTTGATGTCATTGCAAATAGGATTGTTTACCTGTTTTTACTTTCTGTTACTTTGCTATTTGCGTATTAAAATGCTGTAGATTTTGTAGATTGGTTTTGCAGCCTATAATTGTAAAACATTTATTATTTGAAATATTTTATTAGCGTCTTTACTATTTCTATGTATATTTTCATCTAGAAATTGTTACAGTTTTACTTCTGTCTTTCCAATATGATAAATTTGATGTACTATACTTATCTAATTGTGCTGGTTAGGACTTCCATCACTATAGTACAGTGTTAAGAGTAGACATTTTTTCTTGTGACTTAATTAAGGTTAAAGACTCAGTTTTTCAGCATTCAATATGATATTAGATCTAGGTTTGTTATATATAGTCTTCATTATGTTAAGGTTAATTTTTCTACTTTTGTTTTGTTGAGGGTTTTGTAACATTAAGCAGTGTTGAATCTTGTCAAATAATTTTTGAATCTATTGAGATCACAAATTTTCCACCCATTTGTTAATGTGAAATATTATTTTATTGATTTTCATATTTGCATCCTTGGAATAAATACCACTTGCTATTGGTATATAATTATTTTAATATTTATTAGAATTTGCGTTACTAGCATTTTTTAGAGGATTTTTTGAAACTATATGTATCAGATATTGCTCTCTTATGTTTTTATGTGATGCCCTTGTCAGGTTTTAGAATCATGGTAATGTTGCTTCATACAATTTTTAAAAAGTGTCTCTGTCTTTTTTGTTTTTTGGATGAGTTTAAGAAGGATAAGTCATAATTGTTCTTTGAAAGATATAAAATTTGGTAAGATTTACTAGCAAAGCTAGCTCATCCCAGTCATTTGTTTTTGGAGACTTTGAATTACTTTTCAGTTTTTTTACTTGTGATCAATCTGTTTAGATTTTCTCTTTCTTCCTTATTCAAACTTGGAAAGTTGTACATTTCCAAGATTTTATTCTTTGTTATTCAACTTGTGTCCTTACATATGCTAATAATATTCTCCTGTGAACCTTCTGTAGTTTGTTGTAACGTCTTTCTGTTTCTGACAAGATTCTAATTTTTTCTACCTTCATCTTTATGAAAAAACATCTCAACCTTATCGAGTATTTGGAATCTTTCATAAAATATTTATTCTAATTATCTCTGATCTAATTTTTCTTTCCTTTTTTCTACTGAGTTTTGGTTAATTTTATTTTTTTATTTTCCTAGTTCCTTTAGTTGTAGACCTATGTTTTTAATATGTGATTATTTTATGAGATAGTCCTGCATTGTCAAACATTTTCAGTTTAGTACTGTTTTGCTACATTTCATAAATCATGCTTTTGTTTTCACTTGTCTCCAGGATATTTTTTATTTCACCTTTGGTTTCCTGTTGACCATGTAGTTGTCCAATATCATGTTATTTAGTCTCCACAATTTGTATTATTTCCTCTCTTTCTTCTTTTGGTTGACTGCTAGTTTTATGCCACTAAGATCTGAAAACGTTTTTGTCATGTTTTCAATCTGCATAAATTTGTTAAGACTTGTTTTGTTGTTGTTGTTTGCGTGTGTGCGTGTTTGTGTATGTGTGTGTGTGTGTGTGTGTGTGTGTGTGTATGTGTGTGTGTGTCCCAATATATAATATATATAGTCTATCCTTGAGATTGTTATTTGAGCACTTGAAGTGAATATGTGATTTGATATTTTGGGGGTGGGATAATCAATAAATATCTACTAAGTCCATCTAATCAAATTTGCCATTTAAGGACATTTGTTGTCTCATTGATTCACTTTCTGCATTATCTGTCAACTTTTGTAAATGGGGTATAATTGTCTCCTACTATAATTCTATTGCTGTCAATAGTGCACTACATCTCTGTCAATATTTGCTTTATATATTTCAGTGCTCCTAAATTGGGTGCATATAAATTAGTAAGTTCTATATATTCCTGTTGCATTATATTGATTCCTTTATCATTTATAATGTCCATTTGCTTTCTCTTACAATATATTTAGATGAAAGTCTATTTTTTTCTCATACTAGTGTACTGGTTCATGCTGTTCTGTTGATGTTGCTATTTAATTTTCACTGCCATGGAATACTGTTTTCTACCCTTTCACTTCAATTCTTTGCTTTCCTTTATAGCTCATTAATCTCTTCTACAAAGCTAATAGTGATGGTTTATTTTTCTAATCCACTCATTTATTCTATGATTTTTATCTGATGCCTTCAATTCATTTTCCTTTTATTTCTTGTTGTATTAAATATTATTTATTGATATATTAAAACATGTTAGTGACATTTTTTGTTTCCTGACTTCATGTATTAGTTGCCTTATTTTTGTGAACCTTAAAATTTTTCTTTAGATAAAAATGTTCCTTTCAACATTTCCAATAATAGTAGTCTAGATTTTTTTAGTAAATTCCAGGTTTTTGTTGTCTAGGAAAGCTTTTATTCTACTTTTCTTAAAGAGATTTTTGTGAAATAAAGTATTCTTAACTGTCAGCTTTTATTTTTCTTTCAGTAAATGAATACGTATTTCCGTTCTCTTCTGATCTGTAGAGTTCAGACTGAAAAATAGGAAAATAGCCTGAAGAGAGAACATTTGTAAGATGTCTTATTTTTCTTAGCTATTCGTAATATTCCTTCTTTTTATTGGACGTGAAATTTTTACTACTCCTGGTGTAGTTAATGATGTATGTGTATGTCTTGTGGTAAGATTTTTTGCATGGACTTGCATATTCAGTTTTGTCCTAGATATGGGAGCTTTTTGACTATTATTTCACTGAATAAGTTCTGTGTTGCCTTCTCTTTAAATTCATATTCTAGTATATTCATTATTCTTATGTCAATTTTTCAAAGGAAGTCAGAGTTCTCATATTTCTTTGTCTACCTGCATCATTTCCATGTTTACATTTCAAACTCAAATTTTGTCCCACAATTAGGTTTATTATAGTTCTAAAACTTTTTATTGCACTCAACTTCATTTACTGGTCTCTTCATATTTTATATCTGTGTTAGTTTGGAGTTCTATTTTTCTCCCTTCTTCTAGTTAATTTTATTTGTAAACTTGGTGTCTTGTTTATCTGAGTTTTCTTATATCTTTTTGACTTACTTTTCTAAATTTTCTTATATCTTTGTAATTTATTTTTGAGATTTCTTATACCTTTTTTAATTTATTTTTACCCATTAAAAAGATATTATGCTCCATGCTTTTAAGTTTGATTCTTGAAAAAGTATTGTTCTTTCCTTGAAATGCCATATACCTTAGGTCTCACATGGTCTTGTATTCACTTTCTCTGTCTTCCCATTTGTAATTCTGATTAGTAACTTAGCATTAGCTTATATACATAAATATACATATATACATATATATGTATAATTTCCAACAGGTGGCCCTATGACAATTTTTCTTTAGATTTTTTTTTTCTTCTGACTTTTACTGTAGTTGCTTGCATCAGTAAATAGCAATTGTTATGTGGATATATTTAGGGAGGGAAATAGGGTACAGATTGACTGTTCTCACCCTATCATGGAAGGTTTGATTTGTGTGCATGGTATGATTATTAATTTTTTTAATGTCATCTTAAATCTAATGACCAAGTAGTTTATCAGCTGTTGGTACAAGTCACACATAAGTATGTAGCCCAAGGAATGGTTGTCTGGATAAAATGTAGGGTGCTTCCTCTGTTTTTCTTGATATGGTACACTCCTCCATGTGAAGCACCATGATTGTACAACTGGGCCTCACCTAAGCCAAAGATGCATGTTGTATATTTTGTCTCTGTCCTCCTTTCCCAAAAACCCCTGGTTGGACTGGCAGCCCTACTTTTACGGAACCTCTGGTCCTTCACTTCATAAGTCTCTTTCCAACCATTTACTATCATACTGATGTTACTCTAGGGTAGGATGTCCTAATTCATTCTGTATCAATCTCACCACTACGTTTTTGGATTCTCTCAGTGGTGCCACATCACTGGCTAATTGTTACTAGTTTTTCTTGGGAATGAGGCAGGGGCCATTGTCACTCCGTGAAGTCCTCATGAAATCAACAGGTCCATTTTTTACAAAAAATCCAGCTGTAAATATGGCTGTGACTATACTGAACATGCAAATTAAATTTTAGATATTCTTGTAAAGTTATTTATGTACCTATATTTACTCAAAATATTTTATAGTTTTATATATATAGTCTATTTAGTTTTTTTTAATATATTCTTCATTATTTTGGTCATTGAACTCTATTAAATTAATTTTAAAATCTGATTTTTAAATAATTATGCATGCAGTAAATTACAGTTAATGTCATATTTTCAAAGGTAATATATTTTATAATTGCAGTACAATTTCAAAACCAATAAAATGATATTATTATATAACTACTATCTATATAATAGACCTTGTTCAATTTTCACCTGTTGTAATATGCAAATGGATGTTTATGTGATAGTTTTAAGCAAGTTTATACCATGTAATAACTTATAAAACCACCAGATATTTAATTTTAATAATAAAAATATTTATCAATTATTTTATTCAAAATAATAGATTCATTTTAGGATATTCGAACTGCATCTCAGTCTATATTTCATACCCCACCCACCCCCAGAGTTCTAGTGTCCTTTACACCACCTTTTCCAATGTTTCATTTCCTTTCCCCATCCCAGGAACCCCACCACAGTCCTGAAACCACCACAGATATTAAGACACTAAGATGTTCTATGATCACAAAAGAACTCCATACCATTTCTGTCCATGCAACTAATCTATTTTCTATGTCTAAAGTTTTATCCTTTCTAGAAAGTTATACAATTAATGTAATTAAATTAATAGTTATTCCATGTCTTTGAATTACTTCCGAAAAATCTTAAGAATTGGTAGAGCGGGCGATTAGAAATTGTAATCACATGTTGGTAATTGCCAATGCGTTGGTAAAAACTGGATAAAATTTATAAGTATCATCGTATAGTCTTTTTTTGAATTATGTTTGATACTACACTTGGCAAAAAATTAAAAGATCTAAAATAAGAAATAAAAACATTTGAAGTGAGGCTATTCAGATTAGAAGCAGGTGAAAATATGGTGTCCATAGTCAGAAAACACATAAGAGAGAAAAGTAATTTACACTGAAAATATTAAAATAAAAAATAATTAAGACAATTAAAGAATCATGGTTAAAACAACCGTAGAAAATATTATAAAATATTTTATTTAGTTATTTTAAACAAGATGAAATAAGTGATTTAAAATATAGAGCATACTACATATGAAAATAGGTATCACATATTAAATAAATTAGTGATTCTGAATCAAAATTTCAAAAGTAAAATTAATTTATCAATGCATAATGGAGATCCCAAGTTATTCTATAGGTAGGTAAGATGAAAGATAATTCTTAAAACAACATTTATGTATATTAGCGGACAGTCGAAACAAATAATTTTAGCTGATAATGTAAGGACTACATAAGGAATGTTTAGTCAATATTCTTGTATATTGAAAATGAACTAAGATGATTAAAAAATAATGTTCTCTTTAGAGATAGTGTCAGGCCAAGTGAGCAAAATTTTCCCTTAATTATTGCAATTACTATTTGGATTTGTAAACTAGTTTGCACAAATTTTAAGGAAAAATATTCATCTGTGTCATACTCTAGAACATCTCATTCCAAGAGAATATCTGCATGATGGGATTTTTTTTTTTTTACCTGGACTGCTCAATATCTTAACCACTAAGCACATGTGGATATTGCACACTTGAAATATAGGTAGTATGACTGAGGGGCTAAATTTTTAATTTGCTTACTTTAATTGATTTAAATTTTAATAGTTATATGTAGTATCAGCTACAGTGTTGGACAAAACAGATCTAGAGGCACACATTTCCTCATTTTAATCAACCCATTTAAAGTACCCAGATGTAGGAATTAGTAGTAGATCTAACTTTATTTTTGGCTCCAAAACTCCTTAAGATTCTATATTGCTAATTCAAAACAATTATTCTAATGCTTCTGAATTTCCTCTTCTGTAAGCCGTAAATATAATACGTTGATATTTCTCACATTTATAATATGCAGTCATTGATGAAGGATTATACCTATGTCATCATCCATGTAGCTTTCTTTGCCCATCTGTGTTACAAGCAGGCATGAGCTTGGAAAAAATAAAATAAAAGATAACAATGTCGTGTTTTCACCTGTCTTTTCTTTAAGTGGAAAAAATGTCTATACTTACTCTAAAAGGATTAAGTTTAAAAAAATCTTATATTGGATTTAAACAACTCTTCCATTCTACTGAGGATAACTCCTGGCATCTAACCATATGAATTGGCATTCATCCTTTACTGATATATTAGGGCAGTATTAAACCAACCTGATCTAATTTGGCTGAAGGAAGACACTCAACCCATGGGGATCTGAAATAGCTTAAGCAAGCAAAACTTACATTCTGCTATTTCTGCATTTTTAAATGTGTTCATTACTTAGCCTCTGGGCAGATGTAAGAGGCTAATTACAATACTTAAAGAAATGTGTGGTTGAGTTTCAACTTTCCTGTCTACCTGCAACATCAGGCAGAAAACTGATTAAACAGATGGGCCTCACCCCATGACCCTCAAAATCAGTACTGAGAATTTTGAGAAACAAGAAAAGAAAAGCCAAAGGTGTTCATTTTTCTTAGAAAAAGACCTAAGGCACCTAAATATTTTAATGCTGAATCGGCATTACACTTCGAACTTGGCAAAGTTAAAAAGAACACTATAAAGAAGTTTTATTATGTTTGCTCAAAATCATAAGATATAAAAATTTTAATATTTATTTTGACACACTAATTAATCACAGATTAAAAATAAAGAGACCCATATTTCCCTGAAAGTCTATTTCATTCTTGAGTTATATTACAAACAAAGATGAGTCATGAACTGTGATGAAAGCAAAAAATTAAATAGCTGAGACTCCTTGTAATAGAAAGCAAGTAACAAAAATATCACAAATGAAATCCCAGGTTTCAGCTTATAACATGGAGTACAGTTAGCATAAATAATAATCAAGATTTATGTAAGTAATATTTAAAAAATAGAAGTGATTAGGCTTTCTGAATAATACTGTCTTCATGACCAAACTTTAAATTATGCTACCTCAAAGTTCACTGAATTAAAAAAAAATCTTAACCCTGGTGTATAAGCCATTCAGAATGACCAGTTTATAAAAATCTCAGCATGACCTAATGGAGAAGAGTTTAGGTCTGCTGCCTCTGACAGAGCACAGTATACAAATACATCAAGGACCATGTTAGCACCCAGGAGTCCAGGGAGGTGGAAGAAGGAGAACAAAGATGAAGAGCTAAATATATCTAGATATAGATCTAGAAATATATACTAGATGGAGATTAGAGGACACAGAATAGTGGGATATTTTTCATCTTTGGATATTTGGATATCTTTTATTTTTAAGATATCACTTTGACCTACAAAGATTGTTTCATATTATAATAGATCTTCCCTCATTTGGTTACTCAATTATTCATTTTCCTTTATTTGCTCATGAAGTTATTGTATACATGAGTATAAACTTGTTCTTGTGTCAGATAATAGAATAAACTCTAGATATAAGAAAACTGAATTTTTCATTCTTTGTATTAAAGAAGTAGCGACCTTACTCACTATAACAGAATGTGTCTGATACCCTAGAGGATAATAAGATCAATGTAAAATGTTCTTTCTTCTTAAAAGAAAATTATGTGCCAATTAAAATGCTATATGAACTTCTCATTGTTATTTTAAATGTGACTTTCATGAGTTTTTAAAATAACATTTGAATCTTAGATGTCATTGCAATAAAAAGATATCTTAAACCAATACTATATAGACATAGTATAAAGAACAGAAATATGTAGAAATTAATTTAATTATCTTAATTTCTTGAGAAAAAAGTTTGTGCAATGTGTGCCTCTGCTTATAATATCTATGTATAAAATATTCACAAATCTATTTATATAGACCTTGAAAGCTATCCAGACCTTGAAGCAATCCAGATAATTCATCTTAAATACAGTATATTCCTCAAGTAATTTTCTTCTTTTCCTATTCCTACAATTTTTCTCAGTAAATTTAGAAATGTGTTGTGCATCTACTATGTATTTATAAAGCAACTATCAGATGCAGCAATAGATAAATCATTCTTCATTCTATACTGGTTAGTACACTGAGTTGTCAAATGTCAAATATTCAATATTGTGAACAAAAATACTGATTCCATATTTAAAGAAAGCAAATATAAAGTAATCTAACATTTCTGAACTTATGCATGCTGCTTACTCACTTAGCATTTAATCTGTGATATAGACTCAGTGAATTAGAGGAAAAGTCAATACACTGTTAGTCATAATTTTTGTTCTTAATCAATGTTTTCTCTTAGTTATCTGAGCTGGAGAAAATTTGAGATAAAAGGTATAGGGGAGAAACAATTTTTATTTCCTTAGGGTTCTTTGACTGGTTCTGAGAATTAATGAGACATGACAAACAGGAAAGAAAATTATTATAGAATATTCATTTGATAAGATTTCACAAGGAAATGAAAGTCCAAAGAAATGGTCATTGTTACTTGAAAGAAAGAAAATTGTGGAAAAGTAAGCTATGTGAAGAGGCTAAAGGAAGATAAGAATTAATTGAATAATATCTGCACAGAATTCTCTCAGCTTTAACACCCTGACAAAATGTTCTCTTCTCCTGCAAAAAAACGTCTTTCACAAGGGAGTTTTTATCTCCCATTTCCAGGAAGAGAGAGCTTAGGATGTCCCTCTTGAATCTGCTCTTTATTAAGTTACTTTACTCAAAACAATTATTTTTACCTAGCTGGCATGTTTGGAATTTCATATTCTGTCATGATTCAATGACTGCTTAGGTTTATTTTAAACTAAGTCAGAAATATGGTCTTGTCTACAGTAAACACAGAAGCCCAGTTTCATTTCATTCACTGGTATTAAAAAGTATTTTCAATATATTTGTTCATCATGAATTTAACTAATATTTTAAATATCTGCAGTTTATTCCTCAAAGCTTACAGGACACCAGTCAAACAATGCTTCTCCCCAAAGCATTTGGCTCCAGACTTGCATTCAAATAACAAAAGAGAATATTAAAAGAACTTAGAAAATTTACTGTAGCTGCAGGAGACCTACTTTACAAGGACGATAAAGTTTCAGGATCACTGATTTCACCACCTTTGTAATGGGAACAGGAATCATCGCAAAAAAACAAAGTCAAAGGGATTAGTTTTTATTTTTTCATTTTTTTTATTCTCATAATACTATCAAATTTGAAATTGCTTTACATACTGCTGAAACAGTAAGACAATTAACCTCCAACAGTTTAACTCACAGATCAGTTCTTTCCAGAAATGAACTAAAGGGAGGGAGGGAGACATAAAGATGAGGCCTGGCACGTGTTCTTCATCTTCAAAGATAAAAATGAGTTATTTTCAAAGATCAATCGTCAGTAAATACAGATTGTGTTTGTCCAAAATTTAAATATATAAATTATTTCAAATAAAACTAATTTACAGTGGTTAGGTCAGCTGACATCAACTGAGCACAGTTGACATAGACCCCAAGGAACAGAGTTCCTGCCCCAGGACCAGAGGAAACAACCAAGATCAACATCTAAATTAAAAAAAAAAAAGAAAAACTAATTTATATCTGTCTTCCTCCTATGTCTTACTGCCTGTCTTCCTACTTGTACTTTCATTCCTACCTGTACTTTTCCTTTGAAAGTAAACTAAATTGAATTTATTTACAAATTTACTAATAATTGTTGATACTCTAAACCCAACCTGACAGACAAATAATTATAATTTTGCCAAAGATAAATACTAAAATTTGCAAGAAAATTAATTTAGTCCCTTATTGCATTTCTCTATTCCTTACAGGGACAACGTGGAAAGATTTTTTTTGCTGGTATAATCTATTATATCGGATATTTATATAAAGTGTTTTCTATCATAAATTCTGAAAA
The DNA here is from genome assembly GCA_004363575.1 of Solenodon paradoxus. NCBI lineage: Eukaryota > Metazoa > Chordata > Mammalia > Eulipotyphla > Solenodontidae > Solenodon > Solenodon paradoxus. The sequence continues at coordinate 660,657 of RJWH01000116.1, read as the reverse complement.
AATAGATGTAAATCTGATCTTCTTTCTTATTATTAATGCGTAATCACTCCTTTAAAAAGCATCATCATATGGTTAACTCAAGGGTGATTAATATTAGATATCTGTATCCTTTAATTGTTATGTGTTTCACAAAACTATTTTTCCATCTGTTTTTTTACCTAGGTATTCTTTTTATAGCCCAATTATTTGTAACATAGTTCTGATCCTGTTCCACACAGATTAAGAACGTTATTTTATTCTCATTTGTTTTTTGTTTTTTCCTTACCAGCAATAAGTTTCCATCATTTAAATAGAAATATTTCATATCACTTTAAAGTGGTGCAATGAAGTTTGAAGAAACGGGACAAGCATTTGCAACAGAATGGCTTGAATCTCAGTTTTTACCATTGCTCTGCTACTAGCCCTGCTTATGGAAACACCCTAGATTTAATTATTTGTTTTGTTTAAATATTCTCTTTGAATTTACTATGTTAAATACTACTGAACTGTGTCTTGGTAATAACTCTTACTCACTTCTTATCTATAAATCACCTTATGTGCCTTCCTCACAAAATTTTTATTTTCCCAATAATTATGTCTTTCTATTTTTTTTTTTTCCTTTAAATTGTGGAATATGATGTTAGTTGCCCAGAATTTTATTTTACCTGAGTAGATACTGTGTTTTTTACTTCTCTTCCTTATTTAGGGTTTTTCATTTCCTCTAAATCTCTCCTGAAATTTTGAGTAAGTAAAGGTTAATTAATCAATGGAAGGTAAATAAAATAGATTGATATAGACTTAAGGTAGTTTATTCTAAAAATGATTTTCCATGTTAGTATTCACCACATACATTTCAGTTGTTTTTAAAATATGTTACTAAGCAAAAAAGGAATCATTAGTCTAATATGATAGGCTCCAATGGTACAAAAACTTTTTAATAGAATAAAAATTTTATGAAATAACTATCAAATTAGCAAAAAAAAAAGCTCAAGTATGTTTGAAATTTAAATTGTATAATATAATTTACTTCTGCAAATAAAGCTGCCTCATGTTATAATCACTTCAGGATTGAAAGTGGCAGATGTCATTGATAACATTAAGAATCAAAAAATTTCAGGGATTTCTTAGAAGAGAACAATAAACCAGAAGATAAATTTCCACTGGAGAAACTAGTTTCCTGTTCAACATAGCTCCTTATTCAAAATTTCTTTTCCTGTACATTTGTCATATTTTTTTACAGTTGAAACTGAAACCAGTTGGATTGTACTCAGGCTAGTGCATAGATAGGGGAGTGTGAGACTGGCAAGGCTAGCAGAGGTGCTATATGAGGTCAGGGAGGGTTTCAATGTGCTAAACTGGGACAATTCTGGTCAAATCTGGACACACGGCAATCCTCAATATGTGTCCTTTGAATGATATACAACATGAATATCTGTAGCACTGATTGAGATCGCACATAATTTCCATTAAATTGATACAAAATATCAATCAGTTCTCATGCATGCTAAGCAAGAATTCAAGAAGGAACTGTCTTTTATTTTGAGTAAAATTCCAATTTGAAATTCTCTTCCACTATAGACACATTAAGAGAAAGGCACTTTGAATATGACTTGATTAAAATAATCGATGTAGTTTTTGTCTAATTTCTTGAGATCAAGGGACTAAACTGATAGGGAAGTAAAGCAGCAAATTGCTATTAATTCAGCAGTCTGCCAAAATGTAAAAGCGAGTAGATAAATGAGTACAGAAATATAACAGGAGCTATAATTTGAACTTACTCAATTATTAATGCCATTTATTTGTTAGTTCTTAATTAATGCAGGTTATCTCCAATAACCTTTTTCATAACCACACCAAAAACTTCATAGTTCTGACTCTTAGTTTTGCGCAGACTGAAACATCTGGAAATGTTGAATAAGAAGAGGAAAGCAACACAATACGATAACAGGAAGAGGAAAATAAGGTAGGCATGGGCTACAAAAAATGTTTAGACCCTATAAATGGTCAAGAAAGAGAAACAGCAGGAAGACAGACTTAATTAATGGCAGCAGACTCAAAAGAGCCAGGGTTATAGCCTTATATTACAGGTACGTACCCACACAATCTAAGCCTCATTAGAAAAACTCACTTGTTTTAAAACGCGGTGTATAGAATCAACTCTATCAGACACTAAACTATCGCTTCATAGGCCTAAAGTCACCTTTCCATATTATGCCTTATAGTCTTGAGGTTGTAAAACTGCAAATAACTTTTCTTCTTTGTCAATAGGGAAAAATGAAAAGAATTTAAGACATGGAGGGCCACTTGGGAGGGGGTGAAGGAGAGCAGGCATACCAGGAGCTGATCTGGAGCTGCGTGGTAAAATTGTGCTGGACTCAGTCATGACCGCAAATCAGTCAAAGAAATTCTCAGTTTGAACAAAACCCTCCTACAACCATTTGACACTGGAGACTTGGGTCCATAGAGCAGATAACCCGCCCACTGAAAATTCTGTCCACTGAATATTCAGCTCACCGGAAATCCACCTATTGGATAACCAACCTCAAGATTACAGAGGGAAGGCACCTCACACAGGACCAAACCTGAACACTACCCACTACCGCCACCTTGTGAGTAGAGGCGAAACTGCAGCCTGATTGCTGGGGGCAAGTCAAACAATGCAACGCCAAGGAAACTGAACCCTCAGAAATATAAAAGAATGCAAATAGAGCAAAGGCACAGATAATTATAAGTGAAATGATGGAGACAATACAATGCCCATTGGAAAAATCTCAATACAGCAGATATATGTAAATTATCTGGAGGAATTTAGGGTAGCAGTGATTAACGTACTCATGGGAATCCAGAAATCAGTAGAGGTAGTAAATTAGAATGTCAGGAAGCAAAGAGAAGAATTAAAACAAGACATCAAACAGGTAAGAAACACAAAGTCTGAATAAAAGAACTCAATAGGAATTTTAAAATAGAGTCAGCGATGCGGAAAGACAGAGAAACTCATTCAAGCAAAACATCAAAGGCATTAAAAAAAAATCAAAGAATTGAACACAGCATTTGAGGCCTCTGGAATAAAATCAACAGGAACAATATTTGCATCATAGGGGTCCCAGAGGAAGAGAGAGAAAAAGGGGAAGAAATCATATTTGAAGAAATAATATATGAGAACTTCCCTGATCTGAAGAATAAAGCAAATCTCCAGATCTAGGAAGCTCAAAGACTTCCTAATAAAAGAAACCCAAGCAGAAATACACCTAGACACATCGTCATAAAAATGTCAAAAATACAAGATTAAGAAACACTATTTAAAACAACCAGAGAAAAATGTGTCACATTCAGAGGAGCACCCATAAGATTGTCAGCAGACTTCTCAGATGAAACTTTACAAGCCAGAAGGGAAAGTCATAAAATATTCAAAGAGCTGAAAGAGAAGGAGTTTCAACGTAGGATACTATATGTGACAAGTTTATCATTCAGAACTGAAGGAATGATAAAAACCTTTTTTAACAAGTGAAAGTTAAAGGAGTTCATCATCACAAAACCAGCTTTGCAAAAATATTTGAGGATGTTCTATAGAGTATAAGAAACCACATAGACAAATAGCAAGACAACATATATTAAAAGTGGGGAGGAAGAGAAAAGAACAAAAATGTAGATAGAATGAGTGGAAGACTAATATGCTTTAAAATGAAATTAAGTAGTAAACATAGAACTGTGAATGCTAACTTCAGGGTAACTTTGAAATACATCCCCAGGGAGAAAACAAAGAATAATACAAAAGGCAAAATCAATCAAAACATAACTGTACCCATCTGACCTAACAAGTGAAAGAGAACAAAGTCAATATCTGGAGGAACATACAAAAGACAAACTATAAAATGATACAAAGCAGCTATATAGCAATAATCACCCTAAACCTGAACTCACCATTGGTTGAATGGATTATAAAGTATAACCCAACCTTCTGCTACATTTAGAAACCCACCTTCTTCCAAAAGATAAACAAAAGGTCAAAGTCAATGGCTGGAAGACAATCCTACAGTAAAATGGAAACCACAAAAGAGCAGGAACAGCTATACTCATGTCAGATAAAATAGACTTCCATCTAAAAATCATAACAAAACACAGAGATGGACACTATATAATGATTAAAGGATCAATCCAGCAGGAATATATAATGCTTATTAAAATATATACACCAAATGAAGGAGCATCAAATTACATAAAGCAAGTATTATTAGACTGCAGAGATATTGAGAGCAGCACAATAATAGTGGGGGACTTCAATGCCCCACTTAAAACAATGGACATATGAATCAGGCAGAAAATTAACAAGGAAGCAACCACTTTAAATGACCATAGGAACAGATAGATCTAATAAACATACACTAATCACTTCATCCAATGACTACAGATTTCACTTTCTTGTCAAGTGCTCATGAAATATTCTCAAGGATAGATCATATGCTGGGACACAAAACATCTCTCAAGAAATTTACAAACCGAAATCAAGCCAAGCATCTTCTCTGACCAGTGGCTTAAAACTGGAAATAAACCACAAAAAGAAAGCTGTAAGACCCCAAACCAATTGGAAACTCAACAATATGCTCCTGAAGGATTCTTGGGTAAAAGAGGAAATCAAAGAGGAATTTAAAAATTACTTATAGACAAATGAGAAAAAGGAAAAAAGCTACCAGAATCTATGGGATGGAGCAAAAGCAGTACCGAGAGAAAAGTTCATCGCAGTCCAGGCCTGTCTCCAGAGACAAGAAAAATCACAAATAAACAAGTCTACATTTAAAGCAGCAGAGAAAGAAGAACAATTTAAACCAAAAATCAGCAGAAGAAAGGAAACACTCTAAATTCAAGCAGAAATAAATGAAATAGAAAACAAAAAGTCAATGCAGATGATTAATGAAACCAAAAGTTGATTCTTTGAAAAAAATTAAAAAAAAATTGACAGGCCATTGACTAGACTCACAAATAAAAACAAAGAAGACTCTGATAGCTAGAATCATAAATGAAAGGGGAGAGATTATAGCAGATACCACAGAAATTCAGAACATCATAAGGGATTACTATGAATAGTTCTATGCCACCAAAATGTACTATGAACAGCTCTATGCCACCAAAATGGATAATCTTGAGGACATGAAAAGATTTCTAGAAAAGTATAGTCTACCAAAACTGAACCTGGAAGAATTGGGAAACCTGAACAGAGCAATCACAAGCAAAGAGATTGAAGAAGTAATCAAGGGCCTCCCCAAAAATAAAAGCAAGGGACCAGATGGCTTTTCCAATTATTTCTACCAAACTTTCAGAGAAGAATTAACAAGTCTTCTTCTCAAGCTCTTCCAAAATATTGAAGAACAGGGAATTCTATCAAATATTTTTTATGATGTTAACATTACACTGATTCCAAAAGCTGACAGAGATCTCACCAAGAAAGAAAATTACAGACCAATATCTCTAATGAACACAGAGGCAAAAATTATCAACAAAATATTAGCAAACCAAATTCAACAGCGCATCAAAAATACCATCATCATGAACAAGTGGGATTCATCCCAGGGATGCAAGTATGGCTCAACATATGTAAATCTATTAATGTCATGCGCCATATCAAGCAGACCAAAGATAAAAACCATATGATCTTATCAATAGATGCAGAGAAAACTTTTGACTTGAACCAACACCCATTTATGATAAAAACTCTCCATAAAATGGGAATAAAAGGTTCATAACGCAACATAATAAAGACCATATATGAAAAACCCACAGCCAACATCATAGTCGATAGCAAAAAATAATTGAAAGCATTTTCTCTTAAGTCAGGAACAAGGCAAGGTTATGCACTCTAACCACTGCTATTTAATATTGTATTAGAGTTCTTAACCAGAGCAATTAGGCAAGAAAAAGAAAAGGAATCTAAATTGGAAAGGGTGAAGTAAAACTCACATTATTTTTAGATGACATGATTATATATATTGAAAAACCCAAAACTCTATCAAAAAACTTCTATAACTCATCAATGAATACAGTAAAGTAGAAGGCTGCAAAATTAATGCACAAAAATCCGTTGTATTTTTATACTCAAACAACATATTAGGAGAAAACAAAAATCATAAAAGCCACGCCATTTTAAATAGAAGTTAAACAAATGAAATACCTGAGAATATACCTAAGAAAGGAAGTAAAAGATATAAATGAAAAACTACAAGTCCTTCTTAAAAGAAATAGAGGAGGACACAAAGAAATGGAAAGACATCCCCTTCCTGTATATGGGAAGAATCAATATCATTAAAATGGACATTTTTCCCAAAACAATATACAGGTTTAATGCAATCCCTATTAAAATCCCACAGTCTTATTTCCAGGAAATAGAACAGAAAAATCTTAAAATTTTCATGCAACAATAAAAGACACTGAATAGTCAAAGAAATCATTAGAAAAAAGAATGAATCTAGAAGGATTACACCTCCAGACTTTAAACTATATTACAAAGCAATAGTGATCAAAACGGTATGGTACTGGAATAATAGAGGCACGGATCAGTGGAAGAGACTGAATCACTAGAAACTGACTCTCTCACATAGAATCAGTTAATTTATGAGAAAGGATCCATAAGCATATGATGGAAAAAGGAAAGTTTCTTCAACAAAAGGTGTTTTAGAAACTGGACAGCAACATGCAAAAGAATGAAACTAGACTACATTCTAACACCATTCAAAAAATTAACTCAAAATTGATTAAAGACTTTGACATAACAGCATAAGCCATAAAGCTCTTAGAAGACAACATAGGAAAGACTTTCCATGATATCAGTTGTAGAGAAGCCTTTGAGGACTCAACTCCACGATCAAATGAAACAAAAAGAAAAATAAACAACTGGGACTACATCAAACTAAGGAGCTTCTTGACAACAAAAGGAAACATCACCAAAACCGAAGGGAAACCTACTAACTGGGAGAAGATATTTGAATTTGATGTTTCCGACAGAGGCTTAATATCTAAAATATACGAAGAACTCATAAAACTCGACAACAGAAGAATAGACAATCCTATTAAAAAATGGGAGGAAGAATTGGAGTAACACTTTTCTGAAGAGAACATTCAGATGGCCAAAAGGCACATGAAATTATGTTCCTGTTCACTTGCTATCAGGGAAATTTAAATTATAACAACAATGAGACATCACCTGACACTTGAAAGACTGGCTATTATCCAAAAGTCTGGAAAAAATAAATACTGTAGAGGATGTGGGGAAAAGGAACAATTTTGCACTGTTGGTGGGAGTGTAAATTGGTGCAACCTTTATGGAGAACAGTTTGGAGATTCCTCAAACAACTGAAGATGGAAATTCCATATGATCCCATCATTCCACTTTTGGGCATCTGCCCAGAAGATGCAAAAGCACCCATCTGCAGTGATGTATGTATCCCCACATTTATTGTAGCTCTTTTCACAATAACTAAGAACTAGAAATTACCTAGGTGCCCAACATCAGATGAATGGATTAAGAAGATGTTCATATATGCGATTGAATACTACACAGCCCATAGAAGAGATGAAACCATCATTTGAATCAACATGGATGGAACTAGAGGGGAATATGCTAAGTGAAACAAGTCAAAAGAAGAAAGATAGATACCAGATATCCTCACTTATAGGTGGAATGTTAATAGACGAAACAAAGGAAGAGAGGAAACACAACAAACCCTGAAACATTTGCAACAGACCTGAAGTTACCAAAAGGGAATGGAGCAGGCAGGGGCAAATCGTGGCAGAGCCCACTGGACAATGGGGAAGAACACATGGTGATTTGGTGGAATTCATGGTGTGTTCAAATATATCTAAGAAATGGGGAACTTATACATAGGAAATTATTTTAAAGTGTAGAATAATTACTGCAATAGAAAAACAAACAAACACAATTTAGTCTTCCAAACTTCAAAACCCCCAAAGTGACTGATAGGCAATTTGAGTGGAGTTAATTTTCTCCTTGGCAAACAATTGTAGAATTTGAATATCACAGGGGAAATCTGAAAAAAAAAATATTGACTCATAGACTACTAAATGACAGGAAACATGAGATATGGCCCAAAACCAGTAGTTCGCCACTTCTTGCACTAGAGGAATATGGAAAGTCTGAAGAACTCACTTGCTTCTTCTATGGGCTTGCCTTCCCAATCTACCTGACTCCAGCAGTCATGTGTCATTCTTACAGTAGCTGTTAGTTTGCATGGTCCCTGGTTTTTGACTTGTTCTCTGAGGACCAACTATATTACGTTTCCCAGGATGTAACTAAAACAGTCCAGTAATGCTCTAACTTTAGATACAAAATGGCAATCCTCTTTGTTCTTGAAGACAAGCACCATCCACACGCTGGTTGGTCTCTGTGTTTTCATTAGAAGTTCTATGGGCCCCTCCTCACATTCTTAGGGAACTGACAGCATGCCTTTCTATAAGGTCTTACACTTCGTTCCAGCTCTGCTGTTTCTTTACAAGGAGTCTAGATTTTAATAGCCTTAATCTCTTCCTTCTGCCCCTCTGCATCATCCCTTGAGGTTGTAATTACTTTTAGAGTTACTATATTTGTGTTGTTTATGTGTCCTCTTACTGTGTTTTCAGTTCTCTATCACCTAATTTACAAATAAATAAAAAATATTTTTATAAATTTTATCTTTTGAAGTAATAAATACGGTTTCCATTTTCCTCACTTGACAATTATATGCCACTTATCACAGTTAAATAGCTTATGTCACTCACATTACCTAATCAGTCATAAGAACATTCCAGTCAAAGTCCATAGAAGTAGTTATTATTAGATATGGACTGGTCATTGCCTTCTAGCACTGAATACTTGGTTTCCTTCCAGAGGTTTCTGTCCCAGGAAAATCCCAGCAGACTCAAATATGAACTTTGAGGCCTATTCTCAATTTCTGAGATGTCATATATTAAGTATGTCTATTACACTGAAGCAAGTTAACTGCAAATTATGTGTCATTTAGATCTGTCTTTTGATTATAGGACTTATTCTACTAGATAACAAGAGAGATACCAGTTTATAGTCCCTCAAGAAATTCTTCTGTCCTTAAAATAACTGCTTCACCCAAGTTCCTACTCCCGTCCCAGAGGCAACTTGCATCCGCTATTCTGCTTGAGTCTGTTTTGGTACTGAGACTCAATTTACCTCTCTATCAATTCTGTTCCTTTTCCTTCTTTCTATACATATCGATCTGAACAGTTCCCTAATAAAGGTACTGCATGATGTGTCTTAAAATCTGATTGAATCAACTTTTGGAGATTAGGAATTGCAAAATCAAGGTAATTTATTTATTTTAATTTTATAATACTTTTTTAATGAGGTGACAGTATTTGACAACACTATATAAGTTTTAGATGTGCAACTTCACTTCATTAACTATATATCACACAACGCAAACCACCAAATTTCTAATAATCCACCATCACTCTCCATTAGAACCTTCACTATGTATTGCTCCCATCTAAAAACCCTTAACCTCTGGTAACCTTAGTTTTGTTCTCTAATTCTAAGGGTTAGTTTTCTTTTGCTGTGTCTGTTCATTTGCTTTGCTCTTTTGTAGTCCACATATGAAGGAAATTATATGATACTTATCTTTCTCTTTGTGACTTATTTCACTTAGCATAGGCCGTCTCTGGTTCCAGTTACATTGACAAAAATGATAATATTTATTTCATTTTATGTATAGCAGAGTATTATTGCATTGTGCGTGTGTGTGTGTGTGTGTGTGTGTGTGTGTGTGTGTATATATATGCTACATCTTCTTTACCTAGTCATCTACGTAAAGTCATTGATGGTCAGTTTCCATTTTGTGATTACTATAAATAGTACTTCAATGGACATAAGGGTGTAAATACTTTTCTTGAAATAGTGATTTCATATTCTTTGGGTAGTTACCTAGAAGTAGAATGGATAGATAATAAATTCTATTTTCATGCCATTTGAGGAAACTACTGCTTTCTAAAATGACTACTAATTTGCATTCCCACCATCAGTGTAGCAAGGTTCCCACTATTGACACTCTCCCCCAAACTTGCTATTTCTAGTTATTTTGATGTTTCTAGTCCATTATCACAGGTATGTGGTCACATTTCATTGCAACTTTCATTTGCATTTCAGTAAGAGTCAGTATTGAACGTTTTTTCATATCCCTGTTGGTCATCTGCAGAAGTCCTCTTTGGAAAATCTATTCAGACCTTCTGACTACATTTTGTTTAGTTTGTTTTTGGTTTTGTTGAGTTGTGTGAGTTTTTATAGTGTTACAAAGCAAGCAATGAGATCAAAGAGACATGCCAGAAGTTATGAATTTTAGGAGATTTATTGAGCCAGCGACCGTAAGGGGTAAAAAGAGACCCAAATCTCATGGTAATCTGTGTGTATAGCTGAGGGTTTATATAGGCATAAAGAGAGGTGCAGAGAAAAAAGGCAGTTAATAATTTTCAACAGGCACAATCATGGCTTCAATGATAGAGTCACATCTTTAACATTTTTCTGTTATCTAAAGTTTCCATATTTTTCACAATCAAATTAACTAGTCAGGTGCCAGGTATAGTCTGCAATTTTCCTAGAGCCCCCTGGTATGTGGGGAAACATGCCCAAACTGGAATGTGCAGTTACCTTAAGATTGATAGCCTAAAGTGGTCTGTGACCAGTGAAGCATTCTGCGGTCATAACACATTGTTCTGAACTTTCCTATTTGGAGTCTCAAGGCTGTCCTGTTAGCTAAGAGTAACCCAGTAAATAAAAAGTTTTTCCAATTCCCTGTTTCAATATATGTACTGGATATTAAGACTTTGTTGTATTTTGTCTCATTTTTAAAAAATTTTTATTGAAGGAATATTGAATCATAAGGTATACATTATTGTGAATCAATATGTATATAACTTGTTAAGTTTAAATAAAACAAATTTGTTCAGCTTAATTCATAGAGATTCATGAACTAAGTAATGAATATCTTGTCATTAATACCTAAATTAATCATATTTAAGTGCTGATTTCAATTATTTATTTAAGCACTAACCACTTGTATTTTCTAATTTGGTCACAGAATAGAACGTCTTCAAATTTAAGATGAGGGTAATTAACTTGCTGAAGATTGTGTACAGTTAATTATTAAGCTAGATTTGGAACAAAATCTTTCAGCATCAAAATCTATTACATTTCCTATCGTATACTATGCATCTTAGAAAGAAAAATAAGGTGACTATGTTTATGAAAAGTGTTAATAATTTAAAAATTAGGCTCAAGGTTACTTGAACACATTAAGCTTCATTTGGTAACAGTGTAAACATTTATATGACCACTATTAAAATATTTGAGAAAAATGCAACAGTATTAAGATGCTTTATTTTGTCAATTATTTTCATAAAGAGAACAAATGAATTGAAAAATAAAATACTTATAATTTGAAAATTGATCCCATGATGGGTAAATTGTTATTAAAATTGTTATGAGTGATTTATCTGACATTCAAATGTAACAATGTAGTTGTAAACTGTTTTTTTAACTTAAGTTCTTACGTTTCTTTTCAATTTTATTGACCACTCTTAAATTTAGTCTCTATTAGCCTTCATTGTTAAGTAGATTCTAGCCTGGAATTCTGAATGCAAGTATCCCAAAGACCAAATGTGCTACCAATGAATCTACAGTCAATGTCAAATGACACACCCTATAGCTCCAGATGCTTGAGGGAATTTCCAGTGGGGAAGTTAAAGTCCTTAGAATAAGTAACATATTGACATGACCTGCTATGTAACCCTCTCCACTATAGCCTGTTCAATTGTGATTCATTACCTGAGGATCTCTGGATTTGTTATAGTCAACTCTTAATATCTGTGTTTCCTTCTTTCTTTTTATCACTTAGGTTGTGAATTTATCATATAATTAGAAATGTCCTCAGCCTTACCCCATAAAATTATATTAAGACATCATTCATTTTTCCAGACTAAGGAAAAACAAGTCTCTATTAGGTCAATGGGTAGATACAATATTTTTAAGGGTTTTTAAGTTTGTATCAAAGCTGATAACTTGAAAATTCTATTTTTTGTGTAAAAATGCAGATTAATTATGGATTTAGTCACCTTGTTTCAAAGAAATTATTCACATGAAAAATAGTACTAAAACGATCCATATGGGAAGATATATCTAAAAAGCTTCATGCAAGAATATAAAACTTAGCTGAATTTCTCAGTCTATGATAGACCAATAATGTTTCTCAGGTCAACTCATCACTAGCATCACTTGTTACAAAATTAAAATGGATGTTAGATCCGTAGTTATTTATCTATATCTACAATCCTATTTAGAATTCTGGCAGACTATTTAACAGCAGAAATAACCATTTACTTTTTCCACAGAGCAATTGCATAAGATACCCAAACGAAAGCTATAGCAAACAGGAAGATAAAACAGATACAGTTACTTTCCTAATTAAAATTAGGAGAAATAATAAATTGCACAATGCTTATACAATGATGTGCTTCAAATAGAGTGCTTCAGGATTAATGTCCAACTCATGTCACACAAGTTCCTAGAAATTTGATGAACTTACCTGCATGAATTTAATCTTCTTCTTTCACAGATTAGGAAAAATATCAAAAGTGATATATGAATTTTCTCAAAGTGTCTGGTTAACTGAACAAGACTAAATCTAGCCTCATATGAATGAAGATTAGACTTCAGCTTCAGAGAAAGTATGTCTAAATAAACACACATAAACTTTAGCAAAATTTCTATACTATTATATTTGAAATTTATTTTTTTCATAGAGGCAAAAATCTTAGCAGAATATATGTCTCTTCACTGCTCTTTCTCCTTGAATAAATATATTATTTTAAGACAATTTAAAAATAAAAATCTAACCACAATTTTCTGTAAAATACTTTGTAATTATAATATGCCACAGCCATGTAAGTAGAAAAAACAGTTTTCAACTTAGCAAAGCACAAGCTATATTTGATGCCTGATGAGTTTAACATTTTTCATTAGTTATTAAAATTAAGATTCAGTTATTCAGTAACAACTTATAGCTTTATTGCTAAGCTTTAATAGACTAATCTGATAAAAAGATCGAAATTCTCTGAAAACCTGAAATACAGTTCTCAATTATTTTATTTTTTTCAAATCAATTAAGCTATCACTGGCAAGATGTGGCAAGGCTTTCTTATTCCAGCAAAATATAGAATGTCACAAAAACTTGGGAATAAAGGTTTTGGGCAGCTTATAAAACTCAAAAGCAAAAATATGGAATTAAAAATGAGAAGAGTCCTAATAGTCACTAGCACAAGGAAAACAAACAGATGAAACACAGATACATAAAAAGATATTCATCTTTTTAAATTTTATTGAGATAAATTTGATTTAAAAATATGAGTTTAGATGTTTATCAAATATATGATAACATACTAAGCCCACCATCAAATCACCTATAGTCTTCAGCATTGTCCATTGGACACCAACCACTACTTTTTTCAGCTCCCCTGACACCTTCCTAATTGATAACTTATTTCTGTTGTCAATATTCAAGTGTTGTTTTTTGTTTCATATGTTTGTTTATATTATTTATTTATAGTCCACATATGAGCCATATTATCTGACGTGTCTTTCTACCTTGTAATTATTCATTTAGCATGATTCCTTCTAGTTTCATCCAGGTTGTTGTAAATGACAGGATTTCATCTTTATATGATTGTGTAATATTCCATATTTTATATATATATGTGTATATATATATACCACTATATATGCATATATATGTATGTATATACCACAACTTTATGCATTTATCTAATAGTGGGCACGTAGGTTGTTTATAACTATTAACTATTCTAAATAATACTGCAGTAAATAAAAGAGTGCATATATCCCTTAAAATTTGTGTTGTGTTTCTTGGTAAATAAATACCCAAAGGTAGAATAATGGGACCATATGGTAATTCTATTCTCAATTTTTGAAGATTCTTCATATATATTTTCATAAAGTTTGCACCAGCTTACACTCCCACTAACACTGTATAATTTATTTTTCTCTGTAACCTCACCAACATTTGTTGTTTCCAGTCTTTTGAATAATAGTCATTTGCACAGTTGTGAGATAATATCTCATTATTTTTATTTGTTCTTTCCTGATAAGAAGAAAGGGAGAATATCTTTCCACATTTCTGCTGACCATGTATATGTCTTCCTTGGAGAAATTTCCATTCAATAATTTTGTCCATTTTTTGAATGATTTTTGTATTTTTGTGTTATTGAGTTTTATGTTTTCTTTATATATTTTGGATATTAAGCTCTTGTTAGATGTATGCTGTGAAAATATATCCTCCCATTAACCGAACTTTCTTTTTGTTTTGGACATAGTTTATTTTTCTGTGAAGAATCATTTTTAGTATGATGTGGTCCCAAGTGTCTATTCTTGCTTTTCTTTCCTTGACACTGGAGTTGAGTCAAAGACGTCTCTCTAAGGTCAGTGTCAGGGAATATATTGCTTTATATTTTCATGTGAGTATTTTACAATTTCTGTTCTTACATCCAAGTCTCCATTTTGAATTTCTTAAAGTTTGTGATGTTAGAGTGTAATTGAAATTTGATCACTGCGTGTGGCTATCCTAGTTTTTTCAACACCATTTATTGAAAATACTTCATTTTCTCCACCATATGCTTTTGGTTCCTTTATAGTAAACAAACTTGCAATATATCTGTGAGTCTATTTCTGGTAAATTCATTCTGTTTCACTGACTGGCTTTTCTTTTATTCTAGTAAAAATTTTTAAATTATTACCACTTTGCAATATAGTTCAAAATCTGGCAATGTGGTACCACCACTCATGCTCTTTTTTCTCATGATTTCTATGACATTCATAGTCTTTCGTGGTTAAATACAAATTTAAAAAAATATTCTCACTTGGAAAAAATGCCAAAACAATTTTAATGCATATTCCATTAAACCTTTATGCTACACTAGGTAAGTTGGCCATTTAGCAAGCTAATAATTCTTCCCAACCATGAACGTGGGATATCTTTCTATCTCTTTATAACATTTCCTTTATTTTTAACTATATCTTTTAGTTTTTAGTATTCAGGGCTTTCACATTCTTTGTTAGGTATGTTTCAAAGTACTTATTCTTTTTCTATTGTAAATGAAAGTCTTTTTTAAAATTTTATTCTCTGCTATGCCATTGTTTGCATGTAAAAATACGGCAGATATATAGATGTTAATTGTGTAATCTCCCATTTTACTGTACTCATTTATTAATCCAATAGCTATTTTGAGGAGTCTTTAGGATTTCCTAACATAATATCATGTCATCTGTAAGTAGTGGCAATTTTACTTCTTTTTCAACTTTATTTTATTTTATACTTCTTGTTTAATTGCTCTGGCTATGACCTTTGGTATAACATTGCTAGAGCTGATCATCCCCTTTCTAATCTTAGAAGAAACACTTTGAATTTCCCACAAGAGAGAATGATTTTGGCTGTGTGTTCATTATATATGGCCTTTACTGTGTTAACATAAGTTCCTTCTGTCTTTGTTTTATTTAGATTTCTTTCATAAATGGGTGCTTAAAACCTGTTAAATGTTTTCTCTGCATCTAGTGATGTGATAATGTGAATTTTTTCTTCCTTTGTGAATTTGAAGAATCCTTACATTCAGTACAGTTTCCACCTGGTCATGATGGATGATTCTTTGAACATATTGTTGAATTTAATAATATCTTGTTAAGGATTTTTGCATTTATGTTCATCAAAAATATTGCTCTGTAATTTTCTGTTTTTGTGATATCTTTTTTTTTTTGTTTTTTTTAAATCATTATAACAGCATCATAGAACATGTTTAAAAGTGCTACTTACTTGCTAATTTTTGGAAGAGTTTTAGAAGAATAGATATTAATTCTTCTAAGGTTTGGTAATATTCATATAAGCATCTGATCCCTGGATTTATATTTTGGGAGAGGCTTCTGATTACTTCTTTAATTTCCTTGTATGTGATAGATACGTTCAGGTTTTCCATTTCTGCTCTATTCAGTCTTGACAAGTTATGTAATTCCAAAAAAAAGGTGTCTTCTAAGTTATCCTGTTTTTTGGCATATAACTATATTCATAAATCCCTTATGATATTTTGATTTTCTGAGGTATCTATTTTGATTATTTCTCTTTCATTTATGATTAGATTTCTCTCTCTGCTTTTCTTGGTGAGCCTAAAGGTTTGTGAATTTTGTTAATTTTTCAAAGCAGTTTTTGCTTTCCTTGATACTGTGAATCCCCTTTCTGATTTCTGTATATTTTATATCTGCTCAAATTTTTTATTATTTCCCTTTTCATACTGACTTTTAACTTCAATTGTTTTTCTGGTTAATTTAAGTGTAGTGTTAGAGTGTCTATTTGTTTATTTTTTTGTTTCTTGAGATAGGCCTTAATTGCTTTTAAATTCACTTTTAGTACTGCATTTGCTGCATCTCATAACTTCTGCTATCACTTGTCTTCATTCTCATGTGTCTTCAAGTAATTTTTTTCATTTTTTCCTTTAATTACCTCTTTTACTTAAAAATCATTAGAAATATATTAACTTCTACATATTTTGAAATTTACCAGTTATCTTTTTGTTGTTGCCTTCTAATTTTATGCCATTGTGATAGAGAAAATTTTTGCTCTGATGTCAATCTTCATGTGTTTATGAAAACTTGTTTTGGTTCCCAACATATAGTTTACCCTTAAGATTATCTCATGAGCTCTTGAGAAAAATGTGAATTCTGCAATTGTTGTTGATGTATTGCTGTAAATGACACTTTCTATTTCTGTTAATAATTTGCTTTATGCTTGTTGGTCCTTCATTTCTTCCAGATTTATTAATAAAAGTTACAGCTGTTTGCTAAACTGAACCCCTTTAATCATTATATAAAGTCTATTTTTGTCTTCTTTTTAACTTTCTTTAATTGGAAGTCTGTGTTCTTTGATATAAACATAGCTGTCCCTTTTTTACAGGCTGCAGCAAAATTTGGATTGTGTTTTTAATCCATTTGGAAACTCTATGCCTTCTGATTGGTGAGTTTGAACCACTAATATTTAGGGAATTATTTCTTTCCAACTCTTTATAGCAATTTTATTATTTGTGTGTGTGTATTTGTGTTTTTGCAGACATTATATTTGTTCTTCTCTTTCTCATTCTACCATGCTTTAAACACGTTTTTGTTGTGCTTGGTT
Source organism: Solenodon paradoxus (assembly GCA_004363575.1). NCBI lineage: Eukaryota > Metazoa > Chordata > Mammalia > Eulipotyphla > Solenodontidae > Solenodon > Solenodon paradoxus. The sequence continues at coordinate 643,444 of RJWH01000116.1, read as the reverse complement.
TTTCTTTTCATTTTTTTTTGTTTTTCTATGGAGTTTTGAATTGAAGCTACTAGGGTTTACATAAGATATCTATGTTTATGGCATTTTTATTTGAAAGCAAATTAGTGTCAAGCACAGTAATCCATATTTTCATTCTTTTACTCCTCACATTTTATATTTTGATGCTCTGATTCTTCTAATGGAATTTAATTTTATAGAACTTCCTTTAGAATTTCTTGTTATGCTGTTTAGTGGTGATGAATTATTTTATTTTGTTTTAACTTTTTTGCAAATATTAATTACTCCTTCAATTCTAAGTGGCAATATAGTAGGGCAAAATATTCTTGTTTAGAAACTCCTTTCTAATAGCACTTTGAATGTATCATATATCTTATGACCTGTTAGGTTTCTGTTAAGAAATTCATGGACAGTGTTATGGAGACACACTTGTATGCAACTAGGCTTCCCTTGCAAGTATTAAAGCTTCTCACTTTATCTTTTTTTGTGATTTTAATAATTTATCTTGGTGCAGGTCTGTTTACATTTCTTTTGTTTGAAACACTTTGAGATGCCTGGATCTATAGGTCTCCTTTCCTTTCTTGGGTTAAGGAAATTCTGAGCTATTATTTCTTCATATAAGATTTTTCTTTTTCTCTGTATCTTTCTCTCTCTCTCTCTCACCTCAGAAACTCTTATGTTGAATATTTTGTTGTTCTCAATATTATTTCATATGTCTTTTTCTTGTATAGTTTCTGATTTATATTTTCTGAGCAACTAGTGTAACTAGTGTGCATTACACTGCTCTGTCTCCTAGGTCACACTCTTTGATTAGATCTTCCATTCTACTATTGAGCTGTCTTATTGTGCTCTTTAGCTTAGCTACTGAGTTGTTTAGATCTATGACTTCTGTTGGAAAATGTATCATGTTTTCTCTATCATTATTAGCATTTTTTATTTTTCATTCTGTCCTTATTTCTCTGATTCCTGAATAATTAAAATTGTTGCTTTAAAATCTTCATCAGATAGTTTACTTAATTCTGCTGTAATCAGATGCTTCTCTGAGTTTTTGTTTTGGTCTATCATTTCTGTCTTTTCATTTTGTTTGTCACCCTTCTATGGATTCATTTTCCCTGATGCAAAGACCTTGTGCTGGGCAGAGTACAGCCCTGAAGTGTTATTCCAGAATGTCAGGCTGTCGTTTATTGTGGTATCTCTTCACTACTGAGAATTGTTGAAGCTCTAGAATCAACATTATGTTGAGACTCAAGAGTTCAGCCTATATGGTTGGAATTGGTGTAGGGATTAGAAGCGTTTCCCACAAAGTCACAGACATAAAAAATAATACGAACAGAAATAAACCTAAGAGATGTGGCCCCAAAACACCAGTAGGCCTCAATCCCCATTAATTTCACTTGTGAATACACCAGGAACAAACTGCTCACATAAAAGCATACTCTCCTTTAACAATCCTTAGTCCTCTAAACAAGCAACAGCTCCAGCAGGAGAAGTAAACAAACCCTTGTGCGAGTAGCAAACATATATGAAAAGTTTTTTAGCTGCAGCCCTAGGTGGGCAGGAAACTGCTGTTTAAATGGCTGTCCTTCAGTGATCTTCTCTAAGAGTGCTGGAGAATAGTACACTCTGTGCGGGAAATTACTCATCTATCTGTATCGGGCTACAGACTTGCATGTCTATCTCAAGCAGCTCAAAAATTCACCTTTGAGCACAAACCATTCTGCAGTGGTGACCCCCAGTTTCTGCACCATGATGTAAAGAAATCTAGGTAGAAGATGTTTTTCAGTATATCTGTTCACAAAGAGACTATCCTTCTTTCCACATAATGATGTTTTATTTCCACCCAAACAAATTTAAGACCTGCAGTCAGGTCTGTAGTCTCTTCATCTTTGGCATCCCCAAACTCTGTCCTGTGTTCTTTGTACCCCAGAGGCTATTGGTCTCCAAAGAAAAATTTTCTTCAATTTCCACACTAGTTTGTAAACATGTGTGTGTCAGTTCCTGACTATAAGGACAACTCATTCAGCTACAGAAAGAATGTTCTTATCATTAGTCTCTCCTCACAGACCCAAGAGTCTGAACCAGGTAGCATGAATGACAAAGCAGATTGACTTCTCTTACCATTTATGATATGAAGATATGTGTTTCTAATCTTGTGAAGAGCCTGGTCCCCACATTTTTTCAAAAATCATAGTTGCTAAATGATTCTAACTAGGCTAGAAAACTTAAGTAACTTTTCCAGATTACATAAACTGTTAAAACGAATTGTTTCTGTCCAATTTAATTTAAAAAATCATGTTATTAACCATTAAACAATACAGGTACTGATTTTGTAGTGATCAGATGCAGCTTGATCTGCTGTAATTTCTTACTATCCTTTACATTTATACGTGTGCCTATGTGTCTGTGAAATATTGTAGAGTAAAAAGACCTATTGGCAAACATGGGATCAATTTTGGATTCTGACCAAGGGTTGAATTAATAAAACAGTATGTTATCAGTGAATTTAATTTAAATTCTTGATTTTCTTAACTCTGAGTTTAAAAAAAAAATGTACATGCATACATGCATATGTGTGTATGTATAATGATATATATATAAGTATGTATTAAATATATTCACAGATTAATAAACTCTATAGAATGCATCAACATGGGTGAGGTAACATAATCACTGGTTATTGCAACTGACTGTTTTAATTTGTACCTCCCATATTAAAATATTTTTGTCAGGTCAGAGTGAAGTTTTGAAATGTCCATGGGACACAGAATATAAGGTCTCTTACAATGGAAAGCTGAACAGTTCTTTAAATAACATCTTTTCAGGTGTTTTTCAGCATTATGATAAAATGAATTAGCTAAACATAAACTACGAATGCCAGTAAAAGTTTCACTTAGAATATGAAGAAAAGAATAACTCAGGCATAAGTACATTCTTGATAATAGAACCTTGTGAATTGAATTATATGTGTGTGGGTCTGATAACTATTTCACAATAGTTTTATAAATGCAGAAATTGGAATTTAACTTAATTATATATGTGTTATTTTCTAGAATGTTATAGTTCTAGATAAACCTATCCTAGTAAATGAAGATCACAGTTTCAGCTTGTCTGTAAAATATATTTCAATTTTGCCCACTAAAAGATTTTTAATCCCTTTCTTCCTTCCTGAGATATAATTTTAAATATGTTTACATAAAAGTCCTTATAATTCTTTTCCCAAATAAAAGTATTTAAATATGATACCTTTTTTATTCTATCTTTATTCTATATTTTATTTAAAAATATGACACACAATTTCTAAACTTGGACTCTTAGACCATAATTAATATGGATGTCATCTTAAGATGGTTGAGTAATAAGGACACAAATCATCTCTAAAGTACTTAGGAAAAAAGTGTCTACTATTTAATGACATAGATAAGGTTTAGGAGTCTTTCTTTCTTTTATAAATGACACATATTAAAGAATGACCATACCTTAAGAAATAAAAACAAGGTTGGTGATGAAACTTTCTTAATTGCAATCATTGCTCTTTCCTATAAAGTTTCATTTATAGCTAACTCCCTGTATTGCTTTCTCCTAATTCAGATATGTCAAAACACAAGAAATATTTATTATTTTCTGTTTGGCCAAAAAAATTAAAAAAGCAAATTCTATATCTTTTCCTTCATTTTATACAGTATCAGTACCATCAGGAAAGAAAGGTTATCAACATTTATTAATTGTCTACTTCATGTAAAATGCTGTGCTGGAAAACTTAGCAATCCTTTCAATAATTCCATAAAGTAGGCTTTGAAATAAACATTTTTTACAATAGGTAAATCTAGAATGAGAATGGGAATTGTTTCCAAATCAAACAGATAACATCAGAACATGCTTCCCTGATTTCAATCATTTTCCCCAATATTTTGTGGTTCTACATATTACTCTATTTTAATGGATATTTGTTTAAACTATTGCATCAAACATTCAATTTTCTAAAGATGGAGAATTGAATTCTGAATATCAATGATAGGGATAGTGATAGTGATGTTCAATTGCTTCTTGATAAATGAAACATTATAATTATTAAAAGAAGAATAAGAATTAAATATCATTTTAATTAAGTTGAATTAATAAAAATCTGCATTCTCAACACTCATAACTAGCACTTACTTTCATTGTTAGAAGACAAGTTTTTTGGCCATTTCATCAATGATAGAAGCTTGCTTCAGTTGTTACAGGACTGTAAATAATAGCAAAAACAACAGAGTAAAGATCAACAAAACTTTCAATTGTTCATTTTTATATTATTTCCACTTTTCTGCTGTTCACACTGTTTTCATCCTGGACTCAGGACTTGAACCCAAGGGTTCATATTTTGCATATTTTGGAGCTTTTTGCTCCACCATGGTATGACAACAAAACTTCCTAAAAGCCATTGACATATTTAGCAGATAAAGAAATCAAGATGAAGAAAAGTTAAGAGACTCTGACCAATGAAACAAGGCTGTTGTCATGTGAAGTTTTTAGTTGAATTATATAAGCCTTTATACTTTTACAAATATTAATTTTATTAGTATTCAAATACTGAGGATTTAGTATAGGATGGATAGTAATAGCTAAAAGCATAACTATGTCTTATACTGGAAGGGAGAGTATGCCTAGAATAAACTAGAGCACTAAGACCCAATGAATTAGCCTCACTAGTTGTACTTCTGTGATAATTCATAGTTGTAAAGGCAATTTTTATTTTATAATAGTCTATAAAACTATTTTATCTATATATAACACCAAATGATAGCTTGAATAATTTGCTACAGGAATCAGATGGACACAATGCTTCTTCAATTACCAACAATGCCAAGTTTCTTAGGCATTGTTAACTCCCTCAGCAGAGGTCATTGGAGAGAATTGTGCAGCTTAACCATAATTCACCAGTCCTCCAACAAGAGCCAAAATCAAACTCTGTGTACTACAGCTACATAGTTCTTCTACTCAGCATTGCTGATATTGGGTTAAGTCAAAGCGGACTCAAGCACCCAGAGCAACACGCACCTTTCCCAAATTAAATCTCTTTGCTTCAATTGCCATGGATCAAGAAGTAATTTCAGATACTTTTAATTTTCAATTTTTGAAATAGCATCAGCAGCATCTTCTTTGAGTTTCCTAAAATGAATCACATTTTGCCCTTTATCTCTATTTATCTGTTCACCACATAAAAGTTTAGCATTTCCAATCATGGACTCATGTATTAAATATAATAATAATAAATAATAAATAAGTTTTCCATTTTCCTTAGTTACATTCTTTTTGTCTCTTACATCTTTTCACTTTAAAGTATTCTATAATCCTCTTTGGAATTACCAAATCATCATTAGCAAAATGTTCTACATGTCGAATTTCATATACGAATGTTTACTTCTGAAAGTTCCTGCTTTTATTAAAATGCACTCTCCTCTCAAAACACCAATTCCAGTTTAGTGTTTTCAAGTGCTGGTTGATTTTATCGCACAGAAACACCCTTTTTCTTTTTTAAATTAGTAATTTTCCAGAGAGACAAGAGATTTGACTCTGTATCTCCATATTAATTTTCTACGACCAAGCAGCAAATTGCCACAGTTTAAGGAGCTCAGAGCAAGGAATATTAACCCCCTCTTGTGCAGGTCAGAAGTCTGGGTGTGGTTGAGAAGATTCTCTGCTCATGGTCTCACAAGGGTATAATCAAGATCTCATAAGGTGTCTATAAGCATCTGGACACTTGAGTAGTAAAGAATTCCCTTTTAAACTAATTAAGGTGGAGACAGAATGTGTTTTCTTGCAGCTACATGATTGAGGACCAGTTTCTTATTAGCTGTTGACTGAAGATTGCCCTCAAGTCCTATAGTGTACCTGATTTTCCTTACTGGAGATCCTCTCCATGGCAAGTTCATCACTGCTGACTCTTGGCCTGCCAAGGGTCATCTCACTGCCATGAACTACAAGCAGATACCACTTGGAGTAAGGGGGAGCGAATGTTCTCATTATTGGGGCACTTCCCTGTTTATTTAGACATAGCACTTCCTTCAATAAGAGATTTAGTATAGAAGTGTTACAGCATTCTAGAAATAGTGAATTTAGAAATCGGAAGTACCCTGATGTTTAGTCTGCAGTTAAACATCTCTGTTTCACACACAAGCCTGGCCATTTTCTGCCTTATCTTGCTCAGTCTCACTAATCAAGGTGGTTTTCCAGCCTCTGATCACTCACACAATCTTTTCTTATCTGCTTAGAATTTTTGGCCAAGGGCTGTGTGTCCCCAAGAAACAGTTAGATTACATACCCGGAGCCACCAAGTCTTCATCCCCACACATCATATGGTTGCTTTCTTCTTGAAGGTTGGCAGGAGAACCTCTCAGTCCAATCTGTTATTCTGGAGTGATGTACAATGTAATATAATCACGGAAGTGATAGACTATCAACAGGAAGGAATAAAGAAAATCAAACAAAACATGACCTAGCTCACAACCTACGTTCACTATAAATCCCCAACATGCCATAGAAGCAGGTAGTATTGAATTATGTCATAGAATCAATGTGTTTTCTGTGGTACTGCATCAATAACTATTCAATATGTGTTAATGGGAAATCAGGTTTCCATATATAACCCTTTACTTCTAAACAAAATTTTGAGTACAGAAAAACAATAAACATTTTTATTATTGAAAGACTTTTTCTAGTTTGAACTGGAATAATGGACATATAAGATTATACTATTTATTCTATTGTTATTGAAGACAAACAAGCATTCATAAACATCTTTATTTAAATACAGTGCTGTAATAAGTCAAAAAATATATTCCATGGTGAGTATACTGCCAAAGTAACTTAGGGTTTGTTTTACTTATTTAAAATTAGATTTTTATGCTTTTTGATATAAAATTCAGAAAATTTTCAGCAAGCAGTGAGGATAAAGACTTTGACACTGATATTGTCAGTCAAAATGTTGTAGTGTAACACCTCCACTGTTCTTGTTTTCTCTCAGAAGCATTTGGTTTATATTAACTAGTGTATATCAGGAGAAGTTCAGGCCATGTTGGAAATCAATATCCAAGAAATAGCCCTATTTTGTAGTACAGTAGAAATACCAGATTTCATAATGGAAAATAAACAATATGCAATTTCAAATATACAAATTTAGGTTTTCCTATATCAAAAAGTCTTTTGACTTGTTGAAATTTAGAGTTATCTCTAAGTTATACTAGAATAAAAATGATATTTGTAATGGCACTAGAATTTTGGGTCATGAATGCTCTGTGATGTTCACATGATTGAGATAATGTATTCATTAGAAACTAATAAAACATTGACACAGCTGTTTTTTGCTTTTTTTAAAAAAAGAAAGAAGAAAATTATTATCTAGGTTACTGGTCATCTAGACCAATTCTTGGTTCACCTAAAGTTTTGGTAAGAATTTTATCAAATAGAGAAAATGCATAAAATTTGAGCTTTTATTCTGATGGCTAAAAAATAATGAAATTTATGTTGAAATTATCCATTCAGAAAATGACACCTTGTTATCTTTAATTTTTACCTTCCAGATATGAACACTTGTTTGAGCACCAGTGCTGGATCTTAACTGCTTATTTTTGAAGTATAAAACATCATTTTTAACTTTTTTGTTAAATATTTTCAACTTCGGTGTGATGGAGAAAAGAAAAAATATGAATAAATATTTATAAAATGGTACATTTTCAGCAAGTCTACATAGTCTGATGCCTTTGTTAAGAATATGTCTTTGAAAATCATCTAAGAGTTGTATTTAATATCTTAATTACCTATCTTTACTGCATGTTATTCTCCATAATTTAATCTGTCATGTTCTCTCCCTTGAATCAAATTCTAAACGAAGTGTTAAAATCCATGCAAAAGACTCAAACAATTCTAATAATAAAAAGAAAGGGGAAATTAGATTGAAAAGTGGTAGAGATATCAAAAATAATAACTTTATACTCTGTTTTAGGATTTAATGGCAAACTAGCACGAGTAGAGAGTTTCTATGAATCCTTTTACTAGGTTTGATTTTAGTATGTGAACACCCTATTCTCCTTTAGTGCTAATTATTTGTTCCTGAGAACTTTCATAAACACAATTAGCTAGAGTGATTGGCAGGGACATATTCACTGACAGATGTTGATATTTTAAGGCATTATGTGATGCAAATAAGAAAAGAAAACTATGATTTTGTTATAATTCCAAGTATGAAAATTTTGGATTGAGGCTTTGGTTTTTTAATTGTAACATCAGTGAATTTAACATTAAGAACTATATGTAAAATGTGGCTCCATTAGTAGTAGGTAAAAATAAAATTGTTACATACCATTTTCTATTACTAGAATAAAATAATTATATTAAAAAATTCAAAAGCCTCACGTATTAGGTAATTTTTGAATTTTAGGAATGCCTTTGAATCATAAAACTTGTCTTCAACAAACTAATGTAAACCACACACATTCTAGGAAGCAAACTAAAAATAAAAAAAAAATAAAACAAAGCTATTTACTGCATTCCATTCCACAGCAAATTCATTTCCAGCTCATGATTTAACCAACTTTAAACTACCTAGCAAATTTTATCTTATGACTGTGTTTTCTTCATGTTTATATGCATATACATTTGCACAAACATATATAACCTGGAATTTCTTCTAAATTTAAATTTTAACAGAGATCATGCACTGTTATTGTTTCTTATTCCTAAATAATCTGTTTATATGTGTAATAAGTTCCACATTTTAGAGAATGAAAATATACAATAAAATATAAATAAAAATGACAAATATTACTGATGTAACATGACTAGATATTTTTTAAATAGTTAGCAACCCCTTAGTGTCCTTCTGGGCCAAGACACAGAGTGACATATCAAATTTGATTAGTGAGAAATTTCTCTGTCATTCTTCCTCTGAGTGATTTGTTTCTAAGAAATAAAGGTAAATTAAATTAAGAAACATTACTCCAAATTAAGCAACACTTAATTGGAACTTGGAAAAAATTCACTGAATGGAAAATGTATTTCATTTTATAAAATTATCAGCATTTTATGGCCTAAGAGATGTCTTTGGGAACTTGATTCCAAGGGCAATAAAAGTCAAAGTAAATAAATAGGGCTATATCAGATTAAAAAGCATTTACACAATGAGAGAAAAAAATTCTCACCAAAACAAAAGACATCCTACTAAATGAAAGTAGTTGCATATAACACAACTGACCAGGAGTATATACATATATAAATAACACATATAACTCAACAATAGAAAAACAAAGAATCCAAATACATGGACAGAGATCTGAATAGTCACTTCTCTGAGAAGACTTGCAGATGCCAATACGCTCATAAAAATGTGTTCTTTTTACTAGGAAAATGCAAATCAAAACAGTGCGATACCATTTCACAGTTGTAAGAATAATTGTTATCCAAGAACAACAAATATTGGCAGTGATTCAGAGAAAAGAAAACTCTTATATACTGTTGTTGAAAGTGTAAAATGGTGCAACCATATGGAAAGCAGTTCAGAGATTCCTCAAAAAATTGAGAATGGAAATCCCATGTGATTCAATTATTCATCTGCTCATTATCCTAAAAACACAACATTAATTTTCAGAGATATATGTAGTCCCATATTTACTGCATTATGATAGCAAGAGCTGGATATAATCTAAGTGCCCTGGGAAGATGATTAGATAAAGAATATTATATGTAAACACAATGAAATACTATACAGCTATTAAAGAATGAATTTCTGCTATTTATAGCAACATGGATAGACCTAGATGAAAGTATGCTTAATGATAAAGTTAGGAGAAAGACAAAATTCATATGATTTCACTCATCCATGTATACAAAACAAGCAAATGAAACAAATTAAACAAAAACAGATATTAGTCTATAGACTCAAAAATTACTATGAAGGATTGTAAAGAGGGGTAGGAAAAATTGGTTAAAAGGGATCAGTTATGGATAGAATATGATGAATAAATAAATATGATGGATAGAATTGGACTGATGGTGGTAAACATAAAATAATTATGCAGATGTTGATTTATGATTATGCATACCTTAAACCTGTATAATGATATTATGCAATATTTCTTCAACAACATTAAATAAATAAACTGATCGCCTTTAAAAATATTATTACTAATTTAAAAAGTTCAGGTGACTTTTAGTCAGAATGCTTTTGTTGTGAATTGTGATAAAAGACATAAAATATGAAAACATTTTATGAAGCATATTTTAGACATAAAGACTGAAATATATAAATGGAACTAAATCTATCAGTGACCAAAGCTGGCACTTTGGTTTTATTTTTTAAGGCAAATTTTTGGAATAGCAATAAATTAGTTTAAGGAATAAATACATAAGCAGAGAATTGGGATTTTGCCACCTCAGAAGGGTAAAATCTCGGTTGGTTGTTGAAATTTATTTCACAGATTGTTAGAACATACTTCTTGATAGCACCATCAAAGACTCATTAATGTGAAAGCATAAAGACCTAAAATAATGGAGATAATTAGTGGCAATAAGGAAAGTGAAATTTAAAATGCCTACATTCACATCAAGTAACAAACATAGACACACTATGGCTAAACTTCAAACAGAAATAACTATTTTCATCATTCTTCCTATAGATTTACCTGGCATAAGTTAAGTTCTTGTCTACTAAGTTTTCTAATTACAGGGGAGACATAACAAAGTTTTTGAACTTCAGTAAAAACCCATCTGTCTTAAATAAGACAACCCCTCTTTTTGACAGTGTTTGCTATTTAGCTTTCTCCACATAAGTTCTCTAAAAAAAGTATTTCCTAAAAATCTCAACAAACTTATCTCTTTTATAGTGAATAGAAGTGAGTTCATCAATCTCTCTATTTGAAAGGTCTGCAGATTAAAGCATCATACGTTTCACTTTGTACCTTGATACTTCTAAAAGCATTTCCAATTACCATTAGGTATTAGTGAGTGAACTGATGCACTTGTCTTACTTCCTGTTTAATCCTGGCTGTTCACCTGTTTCCATTTGTCCAAACTCAGTGGACCAGAAACAACGGTTAGCAAGCTGGTATAGAAAGAAGCTGATGACAACCCTACCTCCTACAGGTAACCCAATAAACATTAAAGGAAATACTGTGAACTTGAAATAATGTTAGAAGTGGTTGTTATTATGTTGAACCTGTCAAATTTATAACAAAGTAGAGACTATATATTTTGGAACTCAAATAACCATACAGTTTTTAATTGGATTAAAGTTGTAATTAAGATTCTCCTTGTCACTGTCTTGAATAAAACATATAGTAAGCAAATAAATAAAAAATATATATTAGCCTGAAAGAAAATTGTGACTCTTTAGAAATGTTTTACTAACCCTTCACAAAATACAATAATTCGATTTTATGTTCTTTAGATATATTCTGCTTTTTAATTAAATATGTAATATAGTTTCATTTTAGGGAAAAACAAAAGTTAAAATGATCAACAGAATGAAACCACAAAATTTCATGTAATCCCAACTTAACATTACAACGTAATATTTGATGTGACACCTCTTATCAAGCCATTTTCAAGAAAATTAATATATATGGAAAGTGTTGTATTGATTCACCGCCTTAACAACATCTTCTTAATTTACATTATGATTTACTTCTTTTCAAGACAGCAATTTTTTTGATTATTCATGTGAGTCTTTTAATATAAAACTATCAGTACTACATATAAATAATTTAATCTCTTGATGAATACTGATTTTTCAGTTTTCTGATAGAATATATTTTCGTTTAGTCCATTATCTATATAATTAAAAGATAACTTGTTATATTTTAATTTCAAGTTGGAAAAAGATAATTACTAAAAATACCATTAGTATGAATAAGTTTATGAACATAAGAATGAAAGTGTTCTTACTTTTCAGTCATAAATTACACAAATTATGTCCTTTACATTCTCAAAAGATTTTCTGAAGCTTTTTGTTTTTCTTCTATCAGGAATCCCTCTGAAGTGGTATCAAGAAGGACTATATATTCTGCTATCATGGAGTGCTTATTATTATATTGTATTGAGTGTATGCATATATATTACATGCATATATATGTATTTATACACATATGTGTATAGACAAATACATAGATAAATACAAGGTAGATAGATGTATACAATAAGCTGTTTTTCAATGATTATAGCATCATTTTAAGGTTTAACACCCAACATTCTATTTCTAATAGATTCTTGAGACTATTTGCCAATTCCAATAACCAGTTTGACCATAGTAAATATGTGTCTTTAAAAACTTTTAAGATTTATATTGATTTTATTTGGAAATATTAATTAAAATTATTTTTTTTCCATGAAAGCACTATGAGCTATATTGATTTTTTCGAAGTACCTTTTAAAAGTTAGTGATTTCTTCATTATTTAAGAAAAGCAAAGCTCTCACAATATATATTTATTTAGAAAAGCTGATATCTAGTCATATTTTATTGGCAGCTCTCAGGGTATATGTATGGTTTTATATAGTGAGCAGACTCATCTCAACTTCAGAGAGGAAAAATAGAGTGTAAAACTGAATTTACATTGTAAGAAGATAAATTTGCAACTTGCTGCTGCTCTTACTGTAAGACAGAGAAAATAGCAAATGAACAAGAGGAATTTTGCCTGAAAAAGAGTATTTAAATTTAACTTATGCATAACTTGTACCAAGATAGGGATGAGTGAACTAAAGAGATAAAAATAATATTTGTAACTCAGAAGATTGAAATTTTATGTTTCAAATTCACTTGATTTTATGTACTTATGTAATGAATATAATGAATTTATTAAAAATTGACACTGGTAAGCTTTTAATGTATCACTATAAAGTTATTACTGTTAATTTTAAAGCAATTTGAGTTATAGTTTGGGTTAATTATAATCATATTTAAGTTCATCTTAGTAAGACAATTATTGTCTTTGGTAGATTAAAATCTTATTTCAGCCTAGATTCTGAAAATGTAGGTAGTATAAGGAAATAAAGAGTAGATAAATTTCTCCATCATAAAGTGATGCTTACTCAATATTTTGAATATGACCAACTGTACAAATAGCATATGTAGCTTTCTCAAAATAAACTGTTTCTAGGGTTATTTCTGATCTTATAAAACTGATTCTGATTAAGTAATAGTTGCATAGGATGTGTACCAAGTTAATACTGAGAGTTAAAAAAGTTATGTGAAAAGATAATAGCCTATTGCTATATATTAAATTTTTTCAGTTAATATTTCAAAATAATTGTTACAGATTTTACCCAATGTATAAATTATCATAAATTATAAAATTATCATAAATTATAAATTATAAATTTATCATAAATTATATAGAGCATGATATTTAAAGGTAACAAAAGGACCTAATATACATAACTGATAAGCAAAATGTAGTTTTCCATTTGATATGATAATAGTTCACAGTTTAGAAATTTATGAGAAAACTCTACCCTCACACTTTTTTGTATATCCCTAAATCATACGCTTATTGAATCTATTTTCTGCGCATAACTTGTTTAATAAATTATTTTTTAAGCTGTTGATGGTCAATCCATTTCATTCTAATGGCCTCCCATTGCTGCCTCATTAAAATATAACATTACAAATCCATTATATTCCAATGGCCAGGCATTGATTTCCTTCTTTTATTAAAACCACTCAGCCTCAACAGGAAGCCTAATCAGAATGAATCATCTCTTCCTCTGGAAATGTTATGGAATATTCCTGAATCTATTTTTGCACTTTGAAAACACATCGTACCTCTTAATGAACCTAAAATAATATTTTTACCTTGCAAAAATATATACCACTTGGTATGAATATAATTTTCTATAAGGATGATTTTCATATTTCTATTGTGAATTGGTATTCCTGTGGCCAGTGACCTCTTGAAGCTTTTGCTTCTCTATGTTGAATATATTCTAATTTCCTCTTGTTGCAGGATACTTATTTCATGGTTTATATAGTCGAAAGCAAAAGCAATATTTTATTTTATTAATTCAGAATCTACTCTTCTACTTAACATTATGTGTAAAGATCAGACGTGAGTTTAAGGTCTAATTTTGCTAAGTATCGCTAGAGATATTTCATAAAATCTTTACTAATCCTTCACTAATTTTTAGTGTAAGAAGCATAAGCATAAGAAGTTAAATTAAATTTGTTTGTGATATCTTTAAAGATAAATAGATTAATAGATCATTTAGTTGAAAATGTAGTTAGTTTTACATGATATTCATTACTCTAAATTCAGATTATGCATAATAAATTATAAATTAAAAGATGCTAAACTATCTCAAATAAACTATCTCAAAAAGCAATAAAATTCTGAGTACTAATAGGCTTTCTCCTCATTCTCTCTCCTTTAGCTATTATGTTAATTCTAATTTTACCTTTGAATTCTTATTCTTATTCTTTTTTTAGATAACTCTGAATTTTATTCTCACAGACTTGTTACCATGTTTCTGCCACTTATGCCATTCTGGGACCAGATGTCTTTACGAACTTTTTAATATCCTCAATTTTTCAGTTCAATATCTTAATTTTAGTCATTGCCAAGAATGAAATTTTATCTATCTGTAATCACCAAATTCCTTGAAAAATAAATAAAAGGTGGCCTAAACCTGATGCCAATTTTGATTCTGATACAAAATTAATGTGTATGTTTTTCCAACACCACCAAGCAATTACCTCAATTCTGATTGTATATACCTGGAGATAGTATTATATTTCACAGGTTACGATATAATCCTATAGAACTAAACTTACATGAAATACACTTCTCCCTGAAGAGGACATTTGTTTATTTGGGGTGGAAAATAAAGACTGAATATACACTTTTATTTGACAATAACCATGTATCACATAGTAATATATTTCAGAAAAGAAGACCTGAGAGTAAGAAACTGTTGGGTTTCTAGATTCATCTGAGTGTCTTCAAGTCTTTCCTATGCACTCATATTTCAAAACTGTTCCATATCCACAGTACATACGGAAGTGACAAATTTCATCATGTGGATTAAAATGTTTGTGGACAGCTCCATAATAGTATCAAATTTCCCCCAACTCCCATATATTTATCCTGTGCTTTATGCATGCCAAATTGATTTTTAATTCCACAGAGGCAGCTGGCTTCAAAATACACCTCAGCCGCCACTCTTTGACCAACTTCCTGATGCCCCTATCAGTGCCACCTGTAGTTGCTGTACAACCTACTTGCATTTTTCTGCTGTTCCACTACACTCTCCCCTTCAACTTCATGTATTCCTCAAAGATTCCAACTAACCCAGGCTAAGTGATTATTTTCCTCTTCTATCCTTCAGTCTCATGCAAACCATAAATATTTCTTGGCTTTCCATAATCCTTCCCTAATTACTTAATTTTTTTTCCTTTGAGAATTTTCCTTAGTCATTATACTTTAATTTTCTTCATAGATATTTAAATTGCAATGTCTTAAAGTTGATTCTCTTAGCCTGTCATTGACAATAAAAAAAGGTTTTACATAGTTTAGCTCTGACTCTTTCCATTTCAAATAATGCTGTAATGGAGATTTCTGGAGTCCCTTGTATATATGGAAAAGCAATGCAAGACAGAGGTGGCAGTTAAATAGCCCATACATTATTAACAAATGTAGCTCAATATGAAATAAAATAAAACTGGATGAAAAGAATACAGCAACCCTTGACATTCAGAGTTAAGTCTTGATGTTAGGAGCTGAGACTTTCTCTGAGAGACAGGTTTTGATGTTCTGTTGAAAATAACAATTAAACAGAATACCAGCATAAGGCAAGGTTACTCTGCTACCATAAGACAAGTTAAAAGAAAATATAATAATCATGTCTGCACACAGACAAACCTGCTGACATTGTCCAAGTCACAGAAATTTCCAATCTTCTTTCTTTCTTGTTAAAATGAATGACAACTTTATTTTATGTTGCTAGGTTTGGCAATTTAAGTTTTGTTTTCACTTATTCTTCATATCTTAGAGATAAAATTTGGTACAATATCCAATTACAGTATTTTCCTTATTTCCTGACCCACAAAATCCAGAAAAAAGATTCAGTTGTTTACACATTCTTCAAGAGTATTTAATATATGCCCAAATATTATAAAAAGATCATTCTAACACTTTCAGTGAGATGTTCAACTATTCTCCACAGTGAGCTTTCTCACCCATTTCAACAAACTAATGCTAAATAAAAATGGTAAAATCATTTCTGTTGCAGTGACTTTTAATTCTGGCATTTCTTCCTATTGCTTTCTTGGAATACACACAGCTCGTGCACAAAGTTCATCTGGTTTTGTAGGTTGTCTACTTTCTTCCACTAGTTTTGAACATATTTACCATAGTTATTTGAAATTCTCTTTCTGGTAATTTCAACATCTGCATCATGTTTTAATGTGGTTCTTATTCTTGCTTTGCATCTTTAGGCTGTATAATTATGATTGTTGCCATTTTTTATTAAAAACCTTACGTGATGCATCAGGTAATAGCAACGGAAATGAATAGGTCTATTGTGTGAATTTTTATGTTAATATCTCTAGTAGTCAGGCAGTGCTCAGATGCTTGCTCTAGTTATAGGTGCCAGAGTCTTCAAATTCCTCTGGGTGTGTGTGTGTTTGTGTGTGTGTGTACATTAGTGTTATTTTGGCTTTATTTTTCTTCCCCTTCTGCTGACTTTGGTCTCTAACTATTCTATGTAAGAAAGAGTCTGTGTTGTACAGCAATTTTAGTAGGAAGTCCCTCGTGGTAGTGCTAAGGAGGACACATTTAATTTTCTTATGATTAAATGTTCCTGGAATTTGACATTTAAAAGGGTTACTTAGCTGCCCCTCACTCCATGCCCTTTAGATGAGACAGGAAGACTAGAGGGGTTCTAATGTGAAAAAAAAACCCACAAAAAACAAAAAAACACATTTTCCCACATAGAATAAAGGTCAGATAATGTCTTTTTCTCTGAAGACTATGTGTTATGGAGACCTCTGTGACTTTATTTAACAAGGTTCACTTCCCCTTCACTCTGCTCAGTCACTTAGAGAGCTTTCTTTGTCTCTTCTCACTGAGAAAATGTGTGGTTATTGGAGGTGAAACCAAGTATATTATGAGTCCTCTGAAAACGTGGAATACAATATATTCTCACTCTCATGTTAGTCCACATTTCAATTGCAAATTGAAGTCATTAACATCAACATTTATGTCTTTCTACCATTTACATTCCATTGATTTCTTCTCCAGGTTGGCAGATCTTGGCTGTGACTCTCTTGTGCCTGTTTTCAGGTGGCTCTTCACCCTGTGCCCTCAAGTTTTTGAAGAGAACAGAACATGTCATTGCTTCCATTTGTTCAGCTTTTTTTAATTATAAGGACAAGTGTGACAACTTCAAAGCTTTTGACATGTCAGAGCTAATACTGGAAGACATTTTCTAATACATTTTAAGCACTTAATTCTCTGTCAAATCCTCTTTTTGAGAGTCATTTCTTTTTCCTTCAATTAATCCTAAATAATTGCAACAGGCAACTGAAATGAACTTTGCAAATACCCAAATGAGAATAACAAAATTATTTTCTTTTTTATTTTATTTCTTCAGAAAATGAATAGAATCATCCAAATTAGAAATAAAACATGATTAGGATTTCTTCCTGAATTAAAACATATAAAAAGAGATACAAGTAAATATTGTTTTACTTTTCATATTTCAAATTTAAAAATATACAAATTTAATGTCAATAAAAGATAGTGGCATTTGCCGAAACAGCGAGTAAGCACAGAATAAACAGGAAAGAGGAGATTATTTGCAAAGAAATGTTTTCTTGCTAATCAGACTACTCCCAGGAACTTTTAAGTGGGAATATCTGGGATGCCTCATAGAAAAGAGAAGGAAAGAATTATACTTTTAGATAAATGTAAGAGGAAAAAACTTTCTGTGAAATTCAAATTAATGTTTAAAGAAGTACAGAAACATTTCTGAAGTTTTTAAGACTGAATTTAAGACAGAAATAGTGACAATATCATTACACATACATACCTAAACAAAAGGATATGTATCTGTTTTTATTTTTTTTTTATAATCTGGTACATTTTTATTTGTATTTTTTAAACTTTTGATAGCAATGATTCATTGTTTTGCAATACTATGTAATTTGCAGAATAGTTTCACACCTCAGATATAATAACAAACCAAACAAAAAGTTCTACTGCAAATATCACGTATTAAACCTTCAGTTCACTTTCCCTTAACTCCAAACCACAGAGACCAAGATAATTTTGTTTTGCTATTACTTTGATCATTTTGTGTCTTACAGTCCACTTGAGCAA
Organism: Solenodon paradoxus; assembly: GCA_004363575.1. NCBI lineage: Eukaryota > Metazoa > Chordata > Mammalia > Eulipotyphla > Solenodontidae > Solenodon > Solenodon paradoxus. The sequence goes on along the minus strand of RJWH01000116.1, from coordinate 625,105 downwards.
AACTATTCAATATTTTTTTCTGATTTAATTTCAATAGTGCAATCACCTTAAGTTTCATCCAAATTTCTGCAAAAATCAAAATGTCATCATTTTTAATGACTCCAATAAAATTTAATGGAATTTAATGTAATTCCATTGTGTGTATATACCACATCTTTATCCAGTCACCCATCTATGTACATATAGATTGACTATGTATGAATTATGCTGCTATGAATATAAGGCTGCAACCATGTTCCCTGATGAGTGATTTTCTCTCTCTCTCTCTTTTTTTTAGATATCACAGTACTGTTTTCCATAGATGACACACTAGTTTGCACTCCCACCAAACAGTATCAAAGAGTTCCTTCTCTCCACATTCTCACCAATGTAAGTTGTTTCTAGACTTTTTGATTATAGGCCATTATATCTCACTGTGGTTTTGGTTTGAATTTCCCTAATGATAAGTGATGTGTAGTTTTGCTTTTTGTTGGTGTTGTTTTTTTTTTGTTTTTGTTTTTGCGGTGGGGGGAGGGTGTTTTTTATGTGTTTGTTGGTCATATATATGCATTCTTTGGAAAAGGGTTTTCCGTTTCTTCTACCCATTTTTATGAATTTTTTTGAGGCATGATAAATTTATTATTTTGAAGTTTACTTTTTGATTGATTTATGATATAAAAATATCTTGTACCAGTCATTAGCGTGTCTTTTTGTTTTCGTGGTAGTTTCTTTCATTACACAGAAACTTTTAGTTTGATGTAGGCCACTGGTTTATTCATTTATTTCTTTGCTTTTGCTTTCCTTGTTATTGATGTTACTTCCCCAAAACATCTCGAAGCTCATACCATGTAGATTATTGCCCATCTTTTTACCTATTATTATGATTTCATTTCTTATATCGAATCTCTATTTCATGTAGGTTATTTTTTGTGTAAGGCATTAAAAATAATATTTTTCTTTTCTTTTTCAGATTGCTGTTCTATATTTCCATTTATTCACAAGTCTTTCCTTGATTATACATTCTTCGGCCCTTACTCATAGATTAAATGCCCATATGTGTTGTTTTATTTCTGAACTCTAAATTTTATTCCATTTGTCTGTGTACCTGTTATTATTCATGCACCAACTGTTTTGGTGACAATCACTCTGCAGTATCATTTGAAGTTGGGGATAGTCATTCCTTGATTTTTTTCTAATAGAGGCTTTGGTTATTCAAGGCATTTTTTGTATGTTTATATCAATAAAACTGAGAGAAATAAATGTTACTAATTAATCATCTATATTTTGATAAAATCAGATCCAGACATTCAATTATTTCTGTTATGTGATATCCTAAAACATCAAAGAACTAACAATTCATAGTGACATTAATTCAGTACTACTGTGAAACTGCAATATAAAAATAAATAAATAAATAAAATGCAAACAGAATTTAGGAACATGTCCTTACTAGCAATTGATGTTTTTATGCAAAATAAATTAAGTATCTGTGGATGACAATAATTCAATAAAAGGGAATATGTAAAATAGTTGAATATGATTGTCTAACTGTAATGAATTTTCCCATCCATAGATTTGTGAATGTGTTTATACAGAGGACTGTTTCAAGTTGTAAGAAAAGCAAATATTAGACAACTTCATCTGAACATTGCTAGTATAACCTGAAAATAAAAATAACTTATCTTGGAATTCAGACTATTGAATAATTGACTGACTTCAGTATCAATACATAGAAAACATTGCTATAAATGAATCTTTACTTTTATATCATGCTTGTTATCCTTTTCGACAGTCACTATATCTTTGTAATGTCCTACTTTATGGCTTATAAATCTGTTATTTACTGGCATATTTTGAGAATGCCTTCTCTTAATGTATTTTCTAGTTTCTGATTCACTATTATTCCTCTGATTTTCATGCAAATCTGTGCCAGTAACAGTCACAATTCAACATAAAGTAGCCAACATGGTCAGATTTCTTACTTGCTTTTACTACAAGTGAGAATATAAGCAACTCATTTTGGTTTTTATCATGGATTACTATTATAACTAGCTGTATTTTATTCAGCAGGTCTATGTTAAACACACAAAACTAAAAATTATTCTGACCATTGATGAGGATTGAAATGACAGGTGAGTTTAAACAGACCATTTGTCTTGCTATTAAGATTCTATATTATCCAAGGACAAATGTGCTTAACTTGTTAATTTACTTTCACAAATTCAGCAAGATTTGCAGTTTTATTTTTTTACAAATTCAACATCATACCAAGTGTTCTAATAAGAATGACTTTTAACAGTAAACAGTAGTTGTATAGATAATACTTTTTTAACCACCAGGTTATTGCTCAGATCTCAGGTGATTTAAGCATATTTGCTATCAAAAATTGGGTAGTAAAACCAAGTCAATTGTTAGTCCATCTTACTATGCCTGCTACACTTTTCTAATTGTTTTTTTTTTTTTTTTTTTGCAATGATAAGACAGTCAGTCCTGGTTTTGTTGATTTTCAGAGAACTAATATGACTCTCATCATTGAATTTGAAAATCATCTGCTGAAGATAAGCAACATAGAACTTTCTGAAGATGTAAGACATATTTTATTCAGTAGTATGCTACTGCAAGTGGAAAAGGAGTCTAGTGTAAACTGAGCTCAATTTTGACTTGTACAGAAGTGATTGGAGATTTTAAAGGGAAATTGAAGGAAGAAAGGAAGAATGATGGGCCAACAAAAGTCAAGGAAGTGAAATAATATTAAAAAGGGGGATGGGACTTGGGGGATTTGATCCATGTGAAACCAAGAGTCTACGGACACTGTGGTTAAGTCATCACACTGGAAGAAAGGGTGCTTACCTTCAATAGTTGGCTAGAATAAACAGAAATTTCTTTGGTAGTAATCAATATGATTTTAAGCATTATAAACCTTTTAAAGTTCTTATTATGAATAATATTAAACATGATAAGAAGCAGGCACAAAAATATAATAACTCCTCAAATATACATCAACTAGGATCAGTTATTATGAACACAAGTTCATTCTGCCCAATCCATACCCCTGACAACTTAACCCTTACATATTACTTTGAGGTTAATTTAATCCATATATTATGTGGATTAATCTATATATTATATATGCATATAAATGCATATATATGTATGTATATATGTATATGCATATGTGTATATGTGTATTTATATATGTGTGTATATATACGTGTATATACAAAATCTCTAAAAGAGAGAAATTTCCAGCAAACCCTAATGGCTCATGTGTTAAGTCCATGCCTGTGGAATAGCTCATGCATAGCCCAAGACCCAGGTTTGAGGCCTGAGGTTGGGGGAAGCAACTAAAATGATGAACTAAAATGATGAACTAAATAACTTTAATGCTTCTTTGTCGTCTCCTTTCCTGCTTGCAGCATGCCTGTCTTTATTCTTGTATGCCTTCTTTTGTCTTTAAAAATAATAATAGTGAAAATGTTTTAAATGTAACTACAGTGTCATTAACACACCTAAAACGTTAGCAGTAAGTGTTCTGTCTTTCAACATTTCAAAAATGCTACTTTTATATGCTATTTTCTTTAATCAGATCTCAAGTTCTATGTATTTTGAATAGTCTTTTTCATCTATAGCTTTTCTCTCTCTGTAAATTTATTTCTTTTAAATACATACATCCTTACACACACACACACACGCACACATACATATACAATAACAGCAATTGTTCACCATCAGGTTGTTTTTTCTATAACTTGTTGCTCAAAGTATTTTCAAAGGACCTGTAGTATAGAAAACTTTAAAATAAACTAGGAGCTTTTCAGAAACGCAAGATTTCAGACTCCATGTAAGAACCACTGAATCAGAAACTGTATTTTCAAAAATTCCCAGGAACTTCTTATGTATATTAAAGCTAGAAAAACTCTGTATTAGCTATATCAGTCTGTATTTCGTTGATGGAAATAGGAATGATTGTTTGATCTAGATGTATCTTCATCTCTCTCTCTCTCTCTCTCTCTCTCTCTCTCTCTCTAGATAGATAGATACATACATACATACATATGTACATATATGTATGTGAATACCTATATTCATTGTTCTGTGAATAAATTATTTTCCCCACAGGAGGCACATCTCTCTTTAGTAATTATAGCAGTCATTGATAATTCCTACTTAGATCAATTAGTTCATTAGTCGTTGTAAAATAGAAAAACAATTCATTATTCATTTTCTTCATTGACTAGTTGGGATACTTCTACAGAGAAAAACTTAGTCTCATATACCATTATTTATCTTGTCATGTATTTTGTTGAAAGAAAGCAAGATATAGGCATGATTCTTCTATTTACCAATTTTGAAAATAATGCCATAACCAGTGCATTTGCTAATAATGATCCAATTTTTATTTAGTGATTTATTTTATGGGGGCACAGGGATATTAACTCTTTAATATAAAAAATATTTCTGTGTATAAATTGTCACATTGATGCTATTTACTTTTAATTGATCTAAGCGGAAATTGACTGTTTAATCTATATTTATATCTCTTATAAATAAAATTAGAATTAGAATCTATATATAAATATAAACATGGACTACAAAGAAAAAAAAACAAGGAATAAGACAAATAACAAAATTCACAGGATACAAGATAGTGATGGGTAGGGAACAAGAAAAGGAAGGAAGAAGTTAACAAGGTGCTGGGGAAAGACCTTAGAAATCTGGTGGTGGATGTCTTGTGAAGATCATACAAATGGAGGCATGAATTCCATCTCCTAAACAGTAAATAGCAATGTAAAACAAGTAAAAGATGGAAGGAAGGAAGGAAGGAAAGAAGGAAGGAAGGAAGGAAAAAAGAAAGGAAGGAAGGAGGAAGGAAATCTTGTTGCCTGATTATATTTCCTCCAGAGAGAGAATCTTATTATCTTATAAGAGGCCTAAAGGATATAAACTGTGACATCACTTTAATCCAATCAGGGACATCCTAACTTGAGGTTTAGTTTGGAAAGCTCAATTTACTCATATCATTTAATGATATTCTTGGGTATCTATGCCAGCTTTTGCTCTAAATTATCTTTTTAAGTTTGTTTGAATAGATATTTATTACTTGGAAGATAAAGGTGCTTTTTTATTTCAGGTTAAAAAGCAGAAAATGTTTCAGTGTGGTACTGACAGTCTTCTCTCAAGGGCACAATTAAGACAAATTTGCTTAGAAGGTCCCTTATAAAACTGATGGGATTCTAAGCTCAAAAGTTTGTCTCTGGTCACACAAATTCACTTTGTACAGCATCTACCTGATTTTACCTCTTCCCTGTGGGGTTGAGTAACAAAGACAACCAATGCAAATGTGCTTCCTACTGTGCTATAAGAAAGACCTTTGTCTACCACTAAGTCTTTGTCCTGCCAGAGTCTGTGAAACTGGAGCAGACTAATCTATGAGGTAAAAGTTCAGACTCACATTTCCTGACATTTCTTAAAAAGCAAATCTTCATAGGTCCCAAGTGGGAATTTGGCCTATCTTATAGAAGCTCTCCTCTTTGGTAAGTCTGGAACTCCAGTTTCTGTTTTCTTAACAATGTGAGACTGCTTTTCATTGACTTGCTGTTTAGCTTCTTACCCTGTGATCCTAAACTTCTTAAAAAATCAGATATTGGTTTGAGAGAGAAAAAAGACTGCTGAGTGAGTAAAGGGTTCTCTCTCTCTCACTGATTGTGTTCTAAAATAAAAGTACTTTTGCTATCAATTGATAATCTCACTGTATAAGTTTATTAAAAATAATATTAAAATTATGTAACTATTTTCTTTTAGACTGTATCTCCCCTCTCTCAAGCAATAAATGCTACACTGACTTGATAGTGAGTCCTGATGCACCAAAATTTATGTTCTAGAGGAGGGATAAGAAAATATATCACTCACAACATCCACCAGAAGTCTGCTGTTGAGAAGGACAAAAGAAATGAGACAGTAGCTGGAGTCTCTCAGGTTATAGCTTATGGTAGGTAAGGCCATGAGTAGTTATAGTTTTGGTAGCACTCTATTAGTAGAAGTCAACTGGTTATGCTTAACCACAAAAATTCAGATCACTAGTTGCATAACCAAAGAGTCAAGGGGGTCTTGAGTCATAGTAGATTGTGTATCTGAAACAGAGCACAGCATTTTAGAGGCAAAAGAATAGAAAAGGCAAGAGGATTTAGGGAAGATTGTTGGTATGAAACATTGTTCTCTCTCTGCCTAGACAGCAATTACACTGGCAGAATTTTTGTAATGTAACTGTTTTGGAGTTCTATATTTTATTTAATGTTTGGAATTTCCAGGGTAAAACTTGGAGAGTAAATCATAGTAAATTTCGGTCACTTCATTTCTTAGTTCCACAGCAGCTACCAATCCCCTGCATCTGGATCCCTCATAAGTAGCCTTAAATTTCTGGAGCAGCTTGCATGCTATTTCAAGAAAAAAAAAGGAGGTATCCAAGCTTTGACTGATGATTACTGCTTCCAATCACAGAGATACAGACTTAGTGGTAAACAATCAGATTCCTAAATTCAGTAACCCAATGTGATCGGTCAAGAATTTAATGCAATGATCATTCTCTAATTCATGATGTATTTTGGGAATTGATAAACTTGAAAGTTAGAGTAACATTTCACATTAGTCCCTTGATTAAATGTGAAGGAATAATATCATATTGGTGAATAAATATTATTATTTGTATTTAATTAAATTTGCCAGAATGACCCCTGAAGAAATAGGATGCATTTTGTAGAATGAGTTTAGATTAGAGCAGGACATCCAATAAGTGAGTTCAATATCAGCTGATATTAATGAAAGTACATATTAATAAAGCATAATACATATTTTATAGTCTTTGGTTTAGCAAATACATTTTCCTATTCCAATTAGAAAAAACAATCAAAAACAGGACATTCACATGGGATGGACAACAATATTTATTTACAGCTTTTCTTGAAGTCTATGTTAATTATTTTTTCATCCATCAAAATTTAGTTTAAGAAGTTTCAGATTATCTGGACTTTTGAGATAACACTGATATCATACTGACTGAATTTTGAAACATCTAAAAATGTAGCTGAAGAAACAGGTAGGTCTCTCTTTGTTGTGAGGTATCACAATCAACATCTGTTCAATCTGGACCATAAACCAGGTAACATAGAAGGCTGCCAACTTTAAATAGGGATAGAAAAGAAGGAGTAATGTAGCAAAATCTGGCCATTGTCTAACACCTGTCCCTTCAGTGGTCCTCTTTCCATACCCATAAATATTTATTTCTTGCTACTCTAATTTTCTGTCCTATACATATGAAGACCTTGTACTCACACATTATGTACTCATGCTCTCCTACTCTTAGATTTCTCAATTTGACAAGCTGTTTACAAATGTTATTTCTTTTATTTGAAACTCATTTAAACTAATGTATTCAAATCTCACTCTTTTAGAAAATTCCCTAGCTTGTATACCCAGATCACACTGAGGATACTTTCTTCTTGGTAAGTTTCATAAAACTCCTTCTAACATTTCCAATCTTCTTTACCTCAAAATTCAATTCAGTTAGCATATGTTCTCCTAAAATTCTCATTTGATATGCCTGAAGCATTTAGCATGCAGTACATTAATTTGTTCTTGATATCTTTGTCTCCTCGATATTTTAAGATCCCTTGGGGTAGAGATAATCATCTAGTCACCTTGTATTTCCAGAAATTCTCATAGTGCTTGCTCTCTGAAAGAAACAATATTACTCATTGAGTAAATGAATTTTTAATAAATGATAATTGATACTCAACATTTTATAATATTTTCTGTTGAAAGTCTCCCTTATAGCAGCAAAATTCTTTATTTCCACTCTTTTCAGAATCTTCTTTCTTCTCAGCATAGCTGATAGTGCACTCTTCATCAAGGACACCACTCCATTAATAGCTTTCTCTACAAAGGATGCATTTTTAACCACAAACCCTTCATATGCCACAACATATTGGCATATTCTAAACTTTGTTATTATTCTTTCTACTTTTTAGATAATAATTATACTACCTGTTGTCATATACCTTCACCCTTGAACCTCATAGTATACTGCTAAGTAGAGTCGACTGCTCTTTGTCCTTGATTCTTACTTATCTTTGTCTTATTCTCACATTCAACCATGATGACATATTCTATAATTGCAAATAAATGGCAATTCAAATGTCTATATTAATGATATGTAAGAGATTGACCTCATATTTCATCAAACCAATTCAGGTGTGCTTTATTTGAATTTCATTTTAGTATCTCTTTTGATGTCCATTTCTCATAATCTCTATGCGTTCCATATCAGGTATTAATATAAATACCAGAATATTAATATAAATATCCAGGTTCTGATTCAAATTCCCTGTCTTACAAGTATTTTATAGTTCTGTTTCCAGTAACAGCGTTCCTTATCCTCATTAAGTAATTGACTTTTCTTTCCTTTCTACTTGAATCCGGTTGATCAAAGTTCCTCTTAGAATCATTTTTTAGGGGAACTTGCACATATGAAGAAACTACACACAAAGGTTTACATTAATTTTTAAAGCAAAACTGCTACGATAAACAGACTTTAAAAATGAAAATTGTTACTAAATAAACAAAAGGGAAGATGATTCACAGGAAGATGTTGAATGATGAAGAGCAAATATCTGGCAAAATAATTTTACCATTGCAAGATCTGCACATCCCCAGTTTTAAAAATAATCAGATTGGCCATTTCCATGAGTTCAAAGTAGGATTTTTCCAGTTCATATCTTCTCAGTATGTAGAGCTAAAGACTAATATAAACAAGTTTCCATTCATTTTTTCACAAATACATAAATATAGCAGTCATTTCCAGAAACAATCTTTTTCTTTTTTTAAATCAGAGAAGTCTCTCAAGGTGGAACAGAAGTCTAGAGGCAAGCTTTATTCATATAAAGAAATTATTTCTTGTGAAAACTCCCTTCTCTCCTGATGCCCCAGTCCCACTTTGTCATTCCTCAGCACAGAGTGTTAGTCCATGCCTATGGCTCAGGCAGCTGATAGGATGGAAATGTGGATCATGTAAAATCCAAGGGAGTAGGTTATTGATCTGTGGTCAGGGACGTGAAGTGATGGTGGTGGGAGAAGCAAAATACACAAATAAATTAAAATGTTTCATCCTCTTGTCCCTTTCTTCTATACCTATGACTTTAAATTTGGTATTTTTCTTTAAAAAGCACTTTTATACAATGTCTTATACAATTTCATATTGAACTAATGTATTAGTCAGGGATTATTATTTGAAATATTAGATATTGTCAATAGATCATTTAAACAAAAAATGAATTTATTGAATTATCCGTAAGTAGCTTATGAAATTGGCTTTAGATGGAGAAATAGAGTCCAGAGGTTTTGCAAACATGATCATTGTCAACCTTATCCTATAAACATGTTTCAAAGAATATTCTTTTGGTCACTCTAATCACTTCCGGATGTAATGAACTGTATCATAAATGGAGCTTGTACTGTATATTAGGTATAACTAATGACATCTCTGTCATTATGCACAATCATCAGATTTTTTTAAGTGTTTTTACTACCATAGAATTTTTATAGTATTTTCTAGCAACTTTAGTTACTAAAATAAGAATAAAATTCAGAATAGGTATATTTTGTTGGATGAGAGTAGGTTACTTGTTCATATCATATAAAAACGAGAATGTGGACTACTGACTAATAATAGTTTTAGTTTAGGTAGTACAAATTTGTTTTCATCATTCATCAAAACTTGTAAATTGCTCCCCCAGTAGAATATGTCTGAAAAGCCCAAGTTTCAGTTTCAAATTTCCATTCGTGGAAATCTCTTTTGTATTCCCTGGTAAAATCATTTTGCCCTTCGGCTTAAAATTTCAAAGGCAGCATAGACCACAAATATGGAGACAGAAGGCAATATATTTTACAAGTTGAAATTGTCAATGAAGCAGGTGTCTTTTCCTCTTCTTCATTTTAATTTTTTATCAGTGAATTTAGCCAAAAGTTTTTAGCCCAAGTCCAAATATCTTTGTAACTAATCCCTTAATCTTATTCCTTCCAAGTGTTTGAATATCCTTTTAAGTTATTTGATACCACTTGACTTGTAATTAGCTATCAATATTAGGTTAAGCTAGAAATGCTGAGGACAAAATAATCTGTCATATCAATTATTTAGCAGAGCAAATATTTTATTTTTATTCTTACTGTAATAGAGATACAAGTCTTCATAAGATAGAGTGATCTGAAAGATCTCTATTCTGAAGATTATTTAGAAACTTACACGGTGCAAACTTCTCTGTCTCGCAGGCAAATCATTTGGAACATGACTCTTACCTCAGTAAGTGGGGAAGAAAAGTTGAAAGGCAATACTGGCATTCATTACTTTTATCAATAACCCTTTGGACAGGTGTAATCATATCATATCCTCTTAACTACCTAACTAGGGTCAGAAAATGTGAGACAACAGAGAGAATGTTTACAAAGCACCAATCTTGTACAAAATTATTCTCCTAAAAAAAAGCCTGTCAAATTTCAGCCAATGACAAGGTTTCTAAAGCCTTCATGGGAAGTCCACTAGATGATGAATGCCATATAAATTTAATTTTTATTGTTGCCAGCTTATCTTGTAAAGCCATTCACATTTAAGGGTTAACTTTTTCTCCTGAATCAAATGGTCACAGAAAACTTCCTAAAGGGGAGTGACAATACAGACAAAACAGACACACAGTGAAAGTGGAGCACCTGTTGAATTCACTTGTGCTACCTTGACCTTGGAGGGGAATTCCTAAATTATCTGTGTTGTCAATTATCTATTCCTAATACCTCTGAACCCGTGGCATTCTTCCATATACATGGAAGTCAGGATTTTTAAAGTATAGTTCATCTTCTCAACATTTTCATTCTATATAGTAGAGTCAAATGCACATTTTTAAGATACTCTGATCTATTAATCAAAATAGTTTTTTCATGTCTCAGTGGACAGATTATTTCCTCTATATCCTTAGATATAGATATACTAGATATACTAGATATACAAGAAACTTAAAATAGTTAAGAATAGTCAGTCAGCTCTCACATGATATGCTCACACTCACATCTATCTTCTTCACTTGTTTCCAGTGTAACTACTTGAATTCCTTTAATTACTAATTGAGCTAATATTATTTAAAGAAAATTCTGGCATCACAAAGAGCAACATGGATTCATGGATGAGTCAATATAGTCTTGCAGACTTAGTGTAAGTCCCAGTTCTGTCACTTACTATGCCCATTTCCCTGCCTTCCTGCCCCCCCATATGTGAATAATTATCTTTCTTATTGTAGTTTTTATGACGAGTAAATTAATTAATTCTTGTGCAGTATTTAAGACAGAAACTGGGATATATAAATAAATAATTATTAACAAAATACTAAATAATTATCATAAGCTACCTTTGAATATATGATTTATGCAAACGATTGAAAAAAATACTTAGACTTCAAATGCTAGGCTTAGTAGTAATCCCTCAAGCATAAAATAGACTCCAATTCCCACTCCATTTAGAATCTATTTTGAATATCAACACTGAGAAGTCGATGAATATCAAGACCAGGAGATTAGTTATAAAATTAGTTTTCTTCAGAGTGCAGAACAGGGTCCCAAGCAGATCCAAAAATGGCTTGAGACAGCAGAAAGTGATAATTGTTTGGGGATTTTATCATGATTAGGCAATTGCTTTACAGCGGACTTCAATCACATTGAATAGGGATTCCACGGTTTGAATTTCCTGCCAGTGCCAAGGTGCTATCCTGTAGACTTTTTTTTAATCAGCCTTTCCACTTGTAGGAAAAAAGTGAAATTGGGAAGGGTAGGGCTTGAAATTTGACAGTAGTCAAATGCAGAAAACAAAATCAGTCTTTTCATATCCTTAGTACAATGAAGTCAGGATTTTCTATAAGTAAATTGATATGAATAAATATAAATGATATATAACTGTGGATATGTATACATATTCCACAATTATTGCTATATGATAGTAACACATTATATATAATGTTCATTATTTTAAGTATGTATTTTGTCTCAGGCACTGTACTTTGAAAGAAATTTTAAAAAGTGACAGATCTAAAATTTAGAGAAATGAAGTCATTTTCATGATACTAATATCTAAAATTAGTTACAGAAGAATGTGAAAAAAAGTTTGATTGTTCAGATTTCAGACCTTCTGATATTTTCATTGTGACATACTCTTATTTTTATAAGTGTATTTCATTGCAAAAAATTATGATGTATGTTGATAGTTAAATTACATTAAATTAGAATAGTTCAAATTATTTATAGTATTTAAATAATAAATACGTAACACTTATTTGTATTTGAGTTTGAATAAATATAATTAAAATGCATAGGTAGTTCAAACTTTAAATAGCTTATAAATTCTCTTATAGATGGTCACTTCTCAGATATTTAATAGAGGTATCATATACTCATTTAAAAGTGTTACTTTTTCTTTAGCAAAAGACTTCTTTTGTCAAGATTCAGTTTTCTGTATTCTGTGTAGCAAATTTAATCTAAAGTAAAATATGTCAAATAAAAAACCATCCAAATATATCTTATTTAAATGCTCTTTTATTATAGGAAAACCATAACTTTAAATTGACAAAATTCTTCTAAAATTGTTTAAAGTATAGTGACAATAGAAGGCAATTAATAATAATGAAGCTGCATGAGAAGGATCTCTAAATTCATGAATTGCCCGGAAGAATCTATGGTTTTGATAGGATTCTTGGAACAGTTTCTAAAGTAATTTCACACTATGATGCACAGTTTCTTACCAAGTTTGTAAATTGCCCTATAAGACAATGTAATGAAGAAAGAAATGTAAACAGCTAAATCATTTATAAAGACTGAAAATGTATTTTAGTCATTGCTTAACAACATATGATTATTGCTTAACTGTGACAAAGATGGAAATATTCTAAATAACATTACTCATTTCTTTATATCACAGCTTCAGAGTGTATTATTTCATATTAACTATTTAAAATACAAGTCTGTAAGAACTCACTTCTTTTTTAATGTAGGTCATGATCTAAGTTTTCACGCCTAAAATTACATATATCTAAAATAGTGTTGATTAGACCTTATCAACATAGGACTTTATCGTTTTTCAGTAAGCCTCAAATTGTATTTAGCATTTCAAGCAAAGAAGAATTTTCTTGTTTACAGGTGCAATGCTATTTATTTGCATTAGACTAATGAACTATATTGGTATGTCCAATTTAATTAACTTCATAAAATCTCCAGAAATATTATTTTACACAAAATTTGAAAATACATACTATAATATTATTGCATAGGTAAAATATGTAAATGATATTTATGTAAATAAAAGGGTAGCTATTTTTATTTTGCCAGAACTGGATTCCTGATATTATTTTGAGAACTTATAAAACAAAGATCTATATAACTCGTCATCCTTTGCATATTATGAAGCTTTATTATATGTGATAAATTTATAGCTTATTATAATTAGGGCAAATATTTTGTAAATAAGAATTTTTTGCTTAGTGAGATAAGCCAGAAGGAGAAATAGAGACATAGTATGGTTACAAACCAAGCAAGTTAAATCAATTAAATCAAACAAAAATAGTTTATAAAATCAAATTAGTGGTTGCAAAAGAGTAATTTGGAGGCAGTTGGGTAAATTTGGTGAAAGCAATTAACTATATGCTGAAGGAAGAACGGGACAACCTATGGTAAAGTTGGTTATTATATACAAATGTTCATTTACCATGACTCACTCCTTAATTCTGTATAATGACATGGTGTTTATGTTCCTTCAATAAATGAATCAAAAAATAAGAGAAGTTCAAAATAATAAAATAAAAGTTTTCACATATACCTGAATTAATTTATCTGTTGGTATAATAACATAAATGATTCTGAAAATAATGCAAAAAATTTACTACAAAAGAAGAGAAGTTTTCATTAAAAGTCATTGGACTTCAAATTTTGCATAAAATAATATTTCTGGAGATTTTATAACATTAATTAAATTGAACATATCAATATACTTCATTAGTCTAATGCAAATAAATAACATTGTACCTATAAACGAGAAAATTCTTAAAATTCTACTTACTAGACATTAAAATATTCACTCAGATCAAAACAGTTATCTATAAGAGTAAATTATAAGCTTCATTAGTATTTGTTGATATAAAATTTAGATTTTCAAGCTTTAGTCAAGATATTTGGCTCACAGCAGATTTGATAAATTAATCTTTATATTTAGAAAATAATTTATGACATTTAAGATAGTTAAGATATAATCATCTTCAGTTATAACTTAAATAAACCTAATGAGATAGTATTATAAGCTACAAAAATATTTAACTAAACTTAGGTTACACAACAGCCCAATTCAATAACTTGGGAATGTGATATGGCACAGGGCTAGATTGAATTAAAGTTGCTTATCAGATAACACTAAACTACTGAGACTATCCTGGACTATCTGCCCGGGCCCAATATAACCATAAAATCCCTTAAAATTGGCATCAGCATCCAGAATGATAATCAAAATCAGAGTAATGTAACATGAGAAAGACCTAGCCAATCATTACTGGCCCTAAAAATGAAAGGGGTAGGAATGGGGCCAAGGGATGCAGATGACCTCTAAAACTGTAAAAGGCAAGCTATGTTTTCTTCCTCAGGAACTCAGTGAGAAGAAAGTTCTGTTGGTTCTCTTATTTTTTCCTGGTAATATTTTATTTCAGATTTCTAACCTCTAGAACTCGATAAGCAATCAACTTTTTTTCCAATTAGTTTTTGATAATTTGTTAAAACAGTCATAAAAAATGATATTTATTACCAGTCCTGAGATGATACTGCAAGAGATACATAAAAATGCGCAAATTGTTTTCAAATGGGGCAGTAGGCAGGTACTGAACAAATCTTAAGGAACATGAAAACAAAAACTTACTTTTGTGCCTACATGGACAGTAGAAATATGGATGTCTGTATTTTCCTTGAGGACAGAGAAGTAAATACTGTCCTAGACAAGCATGTATTACCTAAGAAAAAATTTAAATCATCATAAGTATACTGATGGTAGAAATATGAACATTAAAAGTGCTCTTGGGCACATCCTGGTGGCTTAGTGGTTAAGTCTCTGTCCTCTGGCCATTGTGTTCTACAAACATCCCAAGGAAGGAACAACTCTCTTCCTTCTTGCCTGTCAGCCTAGTTGCCTTCATCCCTGCTTGCATCTTTCCTTTGAAAAAATGTACTATTGGTGAGTAATCAAAAGAAATGGAGAAATATTTCACTGGAATTGGAGGAAAGATTTTTGTAAATAGTTGTAGAATACTTAGCAGAGCTGTGTCTGTAATTCTGCAAAAAGAAAAACTTATGAATGATAAATTAACTAAGGAGACTTCCAAAGATTTTCTCAGAGTTGAGCCTGATTTCTTCTTTCTGCTCAGTGATATCCTAGTGGTAATAGATAAAGTGAGAAAATAGCTATCAAAAAAAGAGAAAATAGATTTTGATCATTTGAGGATTTTTCAACTTATCCATATTTTTAAAGATACTAAAGTTTAGATATTTACTGAATACCATACACTGTGGAAAAATAAATTGATGCTGGAGACTGAAAAATCTTTTGCTAATACATTGGAAAGATAAAAGAGATAAAAATATTTAACCAAAGAAAAGACTCTTTAAAAAATTAATATATGATTCAGAGATTCTTTCTTCATTCTTCATTCTTTAGCTTTCTAGCATCTAAGCTGAAATTAACATGTAAATGGAATCCTCTGGGAGCATCACTTCTAATGAAGTTTATTTCTGTTATACTCTAGGAGAAATAAAGTTCTCCCAAATGTTACATTAGCATAACACTGCCCATTTTCACTGTAAAAAACAGACATTGGACACACTAATTAGAAAACTACTGAAAACTCAAAATTCTGTATTCAGGTATACACTAATACAACTACTCAGTTGCAAACAGATGCTATCTTTCATGGAAAAAATGTGGGATGGTTTATATGATGGAGCCTTGAGCCCAGAAGGTGGAGTCACAAAACACCAAGGATCATTCTTTGGCCTTGAAACTAAATGGAGTTTCCTGAGCTGAATTTCAAAATTGCTTGAGACAACCGACCCCTTTTCGTGTTCCATTTTCTTACCTTTTCAATAGGAATCATTATCATTGATTCCATGCTTCTTCCACCATTGTATTTTAGAAGTAGCTTGTTTATTAAATTTCACAATTGGTAGACAAAGAAAATTTTTACCCAAGTTGGAATATACCCATAGTCTAGATTTGAGAATTCTGAGCTTATGAAATTTTGATGAGATTTGGAATTTGAGTTGCCACTGTAAACGGACGAGATCTCTGGGCATTTGGAATGGGGTTAATGCATTTTCTAAGTGGAGGTAGTGTGAATCCTGAATCCAGAGGGCAGACTTAGTAGACAGACTAATTGCCTTACAAAAATATTCACATCCTACTCCTCAGAATCTGTGATATACATTATTTTACATGGTATAGGGAAATTCAGTTTGCATATGAAAAAAAGGATGCTGATCATCTAACCTTAAAATAGGAAACATGCTGAGTAAAGAAAAACTGCTAGCCTCTAAAAGATAGAAAAAGCAAGAGCATACATTCTCCTTAGAGCCTTCAGTAAAGAATGCTGCCCATTTGACATCTTTATTTAAGTCCAATCAGAAATATTTTTATTTCTGATCTCCAGTTTGTTTTATTTTAGGTCAGTAATTGTGTAGTAATTTGTTACAGCAGTCATAGAATACACAAAATTCCTTTAGGAAGTCAAAATTACAGTTCTTTTATTCTTAAATGTAACTTATTTTATTACATTTTTTAAAGTTGAATATCATATTTGATTACTTAAGGAGTCAAAATCATTCAACAATATATATATATATATATATATATTTTTTTTTTTTTTTTTTTCCCTTAAAGGAAAAGTTTGGGCAAGAATGAAGGCAGTAGGCAGGCAGGCAGGAAGAGACAGGAGGAAGAAGCATTTCATCTTATTTTTATTTAGTTGTTTACACTGCTTGTTCCCCCACCAGGATCTGGAATGAAGCCTAAGGGTGCAGTCTGCACTCCTTCGGGGGCGATTGACATAACTGCTACTCCACCAGGACCCACCAGTTTATTATTTTCTAATATACTTCTCTCTACTTCCTTAAATTTCAGTTGTCAACTTTGAATAATTAACACATATTTTGGAGTTGCTTCAGGCACGAACTATAGAAACTATTCACCATATAATAATCCTTTGAAATTTGAGTTATTATGATCCAGACTGGTAGATTGTTATATCTGTGATATAAATTTCCACAGAGAAAAAAAGATTGGTAATAGAATTGAACTAAGTTTACAGCTTATTTTATGTTAAAGAAGTAATCAAATAAGTAAGATTAATAAATAATAGAACAAAAAAATCAGGGTTTCTCATTAGTCTGATTTTTATAAGTAAAACTCATTTAGTATAAAACATGCTGCTTACCAAAAGAACTTGCAATTATGGAAAGCAATGAATAAATAACCAATTACAGGTAATGCAGAAGGACTATAGTAACTGATATTAATGAAAATGTCAACAAAAGCATTAGATACACACAAAACTGAGTGAAAGGTATGCAAAATATATTGATTTATAATTTATGATAAATTTGGATAGTTCATTTCTCTGCTGCAATATCATACAGAGATACAGGGAAGAATTTTATTTTAAAAGAAATATATTTTACAGAACTAGATGAAAACAGCATTTCTAAATATCTATGCACTTTGAATGAATAAAATTAAAATGTTTTAGATAGAACACCGCTACTGCAACGTAATTCATTAATTATTCTTCATTATTAGCTGCTAAATATATTTTGAGTCTTCAATAAAGGTTTTATTTCTGCCAGGAAGTTTTCTTACAACCCTTTGTGAGTAACCATAGGAATATCCAAACACCATCCAATTGACCAATGAAATGCCCTTCGTAGCATAAGAATTTCATCCTGAAATATCTGACAAATTGTAGCCATTATTTTATGTACCTCAAGAGCAAAGTATGCTAGAACAGTTCATTTATGAACAAATTACAGTAGTTAAACACTTTGCTGTTCATTTTTGGAAGCTCTGGAATACTTCATTAATGCTGTAAGTGTGATTAATACCCTCACCTAGTTTAATGTATTTTGATTTTAACTGTAGGTAGCCATATTAGGAGGTGGGAGAGATTTCAAGAGTTGTATAACTACATTTCAGAGACCAAGATCTATATTTATCTTTCTCTCTTTCCTTTTCCTCTAACATACTCAGGTAGTTGGAAAGCCTAGATTGCATCTCTTACCAGGAAGTAGATGGAATCTGACCTCGGCACCAGTCACATAAATGATTGTCAGTAATTTGTCACACAGCATACAAGTCCATTACCCTTGCCCTCTCATATTAAATTTCATTCAAACAAATTTTCCATCTGTGAAATACATATATCTTTAGAATAATCTGGATAGATTTGTCAACATACATATCCTTTCATCAAACATCCTAATCAAATAAGAGAGAACTTTCTGTTTTCTTTTATAATTATTATTTGTTATTTTATTTTTGAGTTTTATTGACAGAAAATTGCATCATAACATTTTATAGATTTAAGGTACATGTCATGAAACATCTGTATATAATACCTTAAGTTTACCACCAACAGTCTAATTTTGTCCTTTACAATTTAATTGACCTCTTTTTACCTGATCCTCTTCTCCCCCAGTCTACTACTCCTCATTCCTGTCTTTACTTCTGGTAACATCTAATATGACTTTATTTGAAATTTATGTTTTTATGTTCAGGATTTTAGCCATCTTGAGTTAACTTTGGCATATGATATGAAGAATAAAATTTCTTTTTTTCATATACTTAACTAATTTTACATTTTTTTCTTTCTACATTAGATTATCTTTAGTGTGTATTGAAAATGGACTAAATAAATGATTTTTTTCTCTACACTGTAAACACTTCAATCATTGTGTTTAGGTCAAAATGATACAGCATTTATTAATAATATTATATAAAGGCAAAAACTTGCTAACATTGTCTTACTCCACCTTTTTGTCTTTCTTTTAAGATTGCTTATGAGTTTGTATAGATCTTTGGGATTTCATGAAAGTGTTTAATAAATTTTGACATTTATCTCAAAAAGCTCTGTTGATAATTTGGCTGGAGTTGTTATGAATATAAAAATAGATCTAGGAAAAACTGACATCTAAACAATATTGAGTCTTTGAATTTATAATTATATCTATGGTTGTTATTTTATCTATGCCAAATATTTTCATTTATTTAGTTTGTCAGTTTTTCTCACTGTTTTCTCACTGTTGTAGAGAGGTTTTATATGTTTTTCACAATTTATTCCTGAAGACTAGATTCTTAAAATCTATAATGAGTAGCATTTTTCTAAACTTTACCTTTAAATTATTTGGTGATTGCATACAAAACAACAGTTTATTTTGTTATTTCCCCCCAACTTTATTTAGATATAATTGACACAAAACATTAAACAAAGTTAAGGTGAACAATATGGTTTGATATATGTGTAA
The DNA here is from genome assembly GCA_004363575.1 of Solenodon paradoxus. Classification (NCBI taxonomy): domain Eukaryota; kingdom Metazoa; phylum Chordata; class Mammalia; order Eulipotyphla; family Solenodontidae; genus Solenodon; species Solenodon paradoxus. Next base: position 605,500 of record RJWH01000116.1, on the reverse strand, counting down.
ATTGTGAAATGAATATCACAAATTTATACCTTTTTATCAACTTTACCAAATTCTTCCACCCTCTCCCCCACCTCTGTTAACCACAAATCTTTATTTCCAAGAGTTTAGTGCTTTTAGACTCCACATATGAGAGAGATCTTGCAGTGTTTTTCTTTCTTTGATGTTATTTGTTTAGTATAATGGCTTCAATGTCTATCCATGTTCTTGTAAATGACAGTATTTCCCTTTCTATGACTGGATGATATTTCTTTCTCTCTCTCTCTCTCTCTCTCTCTCTCTCTCTCTCTCTCTCTCTCTCTCTCCCCTCCTCTATTTGTGTGTGTGTGCATGTGTGTGCACGACAATATCACAATTCCTTTATTTGTCAATGGGCACATTGGTTACTAGCATGTCTTGACTATGTTAATAATGATGCAGTCAACATGAGGATACTGTTATTTCTTTGGGATAAAAGTTGTTTACTAATATTCTGAGAAGTGAAATTGCTACATTAAATGGGACTTTCATTTTCACTTTTTTTAAGGAACTACCATACTGTTTTCCATAGAGGCTGTAACTTGACAATAATGCATAAAGTTTCTCTGTTTTCAATTTCCTCATCAGAAATAGTTATTTCTTATATTTTTATGAATGGTTATTTTAAGGTGTTTGAAGTAATATCTCACTGTGATTCTGATCTTCATTCTCTTGATGATTAGTGATGAATGAGTTCTAATGAACTTATTTTACATTCTTATGCCTTTTAAAAAAAAAAAGTCTATGCAACGCCTCTATTTTAAAATCAGCTTGTATGTTTTTTGTTTGCTCATTTTTTATTAACGAGTGAGTTCCTTGAATATTTTGGATATTTATGCTTTAATAAATGTCTGGTTTCAAAATAATTTCTCTCATTATTCAGGCTGTCTTTTCGTGTTGCTATTTTTATCTTTTATAGTTCGAAAGATCATTTAGTTTGACATTATTGCTTGTGCTTTAGGTGTCATATCAAAGACATTCTAATATATTAATGTGAAGTTTTTTCTCTATTTTCTTCTATGAGTATTATGGTTTATGGTTGTATCTTTAAGTTATTGCTCCATTTTGAGTTATTTTTTGTGAATTGTGTGACAGGAATATACATTAACTCTTTTGCAAGTGAATATGCAATTTTCTCAACACCATTAATTGAAGAGACTATCTCTTGTCCATTAAATAGTCTTAATTTCCTTTTCAAGTATGCATTGACTACATAATAATAGGTTTATAGCTGAGTTCTCAGTTTTGTTCTATTAGTCTATGTCTGTTTATGCCAGTTTTGATTTGACAGCTTTATAATATAGTTGGAATCAAGAAGGATTATACCTACAGATCTGTTCTTCCTTCTCAGTATTACTTTGGCTATTTGGCTGTTTTCATATGCAATTTAGATAATTTTTCCAATTTCTATAAAATTATTTTAAGATCTTGATAGGGATTACATTTGAGGATTGATCTATAGATGGTGTTGTATACTATCAACATTTTTAACACTATTAATTGTTAAAATTCGTGGACAAAAAGATCTTCCATTTATTGTCTTCTTCAATATCTCTCATTGTCTTCCATTCTTCAGTGTATATACTTTCGCTTCCTTGGTTAAATTTATTCCAAATATTTTTATACCTTTTTGATGTTATTGTAAGTAGGACTTTTATATTTATCCCACTTTTAAATAATTGATTGTTAATATACAGAAGCACTTTTGGAAGCTGATTTTTCTTCCTGCCACTTTACTGAATTTGATGATAAGATCTAATGCTTAGTGGGGTCTTTAGGATATTCTGTACATAAAATTATATCATCTGCAAATAGACATGTCATTTCTTTCACCTTTCATTTGTTGCCAAACTGTCCAGGCCTTCCAATACTGTATTGAGCAGTACTGGTGACAGTGGATGTCCTTGCTTTTGTTATAACTTCAGAGAAAAACTTAATTTTTCATCATTGTATCTGATATTAGCTGTGGTTTGTCATACACAGTCTTTATTATGTTGAGATAAATTTCTTTTATTATCATTATATTGAATTTTTTATCATAAATTTTTGTTGAATCTTATCAAATGCTTTTATTTCTGTGTCTGTTGAGATGATCATATGATTGTTGTTTTTGCCATTGATCACATGGTGTGTTACATTCATTGATATGCACATGGTGAACTGTTCCTCATACTAGGAATATATCCTATATGATCATGATATATGTTTCTTTTAATGTATTTTCCAATTTGATTTGCTAAGATTGTATGTTTATCATAGATATTTGTCTCTATTTCTCTTATTTCTTTTTTTTTTTCGTGTATGTGTGTGTGTGTGTGTGATGTCCTTGTCTGGTTTCAGAATTAGGGTAACATTGGCCTTGTAAAATGAGTTTGGAAGCATCCTTTTACCAGTGATTTGTTTTTTGTAAGATTTTAAGCTGTATAGGAATTATATCATTTTTGTGAGTTTGATACAATTCACTTGTGTAGCTACTGGTCCTTGATTTTTAGGCAGAAGATTTTTTTGATACTGTTTTAATTGTTCTATTTGTTATTGGCCCATTGACGCTATTTATTTCTTCCTGATTTATTCTTGTATGTTTGCACAATTCTAAGAAGTTGTGCTTTTCTTTTATAGATTATAATATTCAAAGCATTGGAATATTTATCGTTTGTGCTTTATGATCTTCTTTATTCTGAGAAATCTGCTGTGACATAAACTCTTTAATTTCTGATTATTTTAATATGGACTTCTTGCCTTTTATAATTAGTGAGTTTTCTAAAGGTCTATCAAGTTTTTCTTCCAAAAAAACAAATTCTCCGTTTCATTCATCTGTTGTATGGATTTCTTGTTTTCAGTTTCATTTATTTTTGCTCTAATTGTTATTTTCTTCCATTTACTAGCTTTTGAATTCAATTACTCTACTTTTGTTAATTTATTTTATTGATGTCGGCCTGTGTTGCTATGGATTTTCCTCTTACTACTACTTTTATTGATTCCCATATACACTGATAGTTCATTTCTCTCCAGTTAATCTTTTGTTTGTCTCTTTAATTGATCTGTAGTTATTCAGAAGTATGCTTATCAAGCCTCCATATGTTTGATATTTATCCAGTGTTTTTTTTATTAATTTCTAGCTTCATACCGTGTGATCAGAAAAGATGGTTAATATTATCTGATTCTTACTAAATTTATTACAAGATTTTTGTGTTTGTCTTAAATCTGATAATAACTTCTGTACACCTAATATAGATTAATCCTGGTTTTTGATTCAACCAGCCACTCTGTGACCCTTAATTGGGCATTTTAATCCATTCACATTTAGGAAGATTATTGATACACAGGTCTTTATTATTGACATTTTGTTTTGTGTTTGTTTGACATTTACATTGTATCATTTTCTCAGTGTTTCTACTTGCCTTTTTATAGGATGGTTGTCTACAGTGGTTTTGACAGTTTCGTCATCTTGCTTTCCATGTGTCTTCTCCATTTTTATGTTTAGTAGCTAAAATAAAGCTTGCAACAAATCTACATATGAAGAAATGATCGTTAATACATTGATATCAACTCATCATTATTTTCCTGTGCAAATTTTCCTTTTCTTTAAAGTGTTCTTGTTTTATCATGTGATGCATTCTTCTTCTGACTCTTTCTTTAATTATCCTCTTTTAAATGTTTTGTGGACCTTTACTTTTTTTTCTTTTTTATTGAAAAATTACTGTAATGCAGATCTAATGTTGGTAAACTCTATTATCCCTTTTTTATGGGAAACATTTATTTCCTTATCATATTTAAATGACAAATTTGCCAAATAGAATATGCTTATCAGTTTGCTTTATCTTTAATATTTTGAATACATCATTCCCCTCTTTCCTGGCCTTAAAGTTTCTTATGATAAATTTAATGGGGTTGACTTTTTAAGTTACATTTACAATTTACCTTGAAGTCTTTAATATATTTTCTTTATCATCCGCTTTTGATAAATTTTAAATGATTCATCGTGGGAATACTTTTACATTTAGTATTTTGTATGTTTTGTCAGCTTCTTTAATTTCTGTAGTTGATTGCTGCCTTAATTTTGAAACGTTTGCAGATTATATTTCTTTCAATAAGATGATGATCCCTTCTCTCTCTTTTCACTTTCTGGGATAACCTTTTACCTCATTTCTATTCTTATAGAATGTTTTTTTTCTTGTAGATTTTATTCATTTTTTTCTAAATTTAACTTCTCCATTTATGAAAACCGTTTCGGTGGTTTTATATTCTATTTGATAATTTCCTTTGTGAGACTGAGCATGGTTACTTTACTACCAATAATATTTTTAAGTAATTTATTGTATTTTTCATACCCAATATTTCTGTTTGAGGTTTTTATTGCTTCAATCTCCTTGATTAAAAAAAATAGTATAATTGACTCCTTTTTAAGATACTTTGACTTTTCTGAATGAGATTCTCTTAATACGTTATGATTTTTCATGCTAGCTATTCTAAAGTAATTGTCCAATTAGTTTCTCTCATTCTGTGTCTTTAGAATTGATCTCTGGAGACATACTAATATTTTTCTTTTCGTCTTCTAGAGTGATTTGGATTTTGGCATGGCTTAACCTCTTTTTTTTTTTTCCAGTAGGTGATGGTGTGGTTAGAATTTTGATCTCTGTTTTGCCTGTTTTGAAGAAGGGAAGTAAAAGACAAAATCCTGCATTCGCTTTCAGAAACACATTTGTGTGCATCAAACAGATGTCCTTTTGATGAAACGATGATATAGTTGCCTGTGTAAGTATTTGATTTCTGACTGTAGTTTGAGGGAGAGCTTGTCAAAGTTGCTTATTTGGTCATGTTTTCCATCTGACATACCATTTTTAAACAATGGTAGAATTGATTTGCTCATATTTTATGAAAGATATTGATCTATAATTTTATTTTCATATGATCATCTTATTATTAATGTGTTTTGTTAATAAAACAATTGGTAAGTACTTCCAACACTATCATTTGAAATAAGAATGCTAGTCTATCCTCAAATATTTGTTAATTATTTTTGATGTTAATGTCTGACTTAATTATGATGTGGTTGGTAAACATACCATACAATATTTCGGTAATTTATACACTGAAACATACTTTAACTCTTACTTCATAAATTTTAAGTTATATTCCTTTTAAGTGCATGTACTTTTCAAGTGATTAGGTCTTCTTGATTAAACTTTTTCATTATGAAGTGTTCGTTATTTCTAATAATCTTTATCTTAAAGTTTCCTTTAATATTTGTTAGGATAGACCAGCTAATATATAGGATACCTCTTTCCATCGTTCTATATTCAGCCTATGTGTCTTTATACTTATGATACATGTGTTGTTGACTATCATTTATTCTTGATTTTTAATCTAGAAGGGAAATATCTGCTTTTTAATCTGAGAATTGATTTCATTTATATGTAATGTAATTGCTGATTATATTTATATCTATCATCAGTCTGTTTTTATAAGTCACTTTATTATTTTCCCTTTTACCCTACTTTTCTGCCTTTTTTTGAATTATATACACTTATATTTCATATTTACTTTTTACTACTGACATTTGACTATGTATTTTTGTAATTATTTTAATTGCTATTTAATGATTACAACATATATGCTTAGCTGACACAGCTTTCAGTGACATCACATGCTTCATGTGCAATTTCGAACTTTCTGACGGTGTAATTGAAGTCACTACTTCCCCAATGACTGTAGTTGCTGTGTGTACATATATATATACATATATGCATATATATACATATATACATACATATATATGTATGAACATATACATATATATGTATTAACATGGCAAAAAATGATTATTTTCTATGCTGATATTTGTTTTCCTACATAAGAGAAAAAGAAAGATATTTACCTATATCTACACATATATTTATTTCTCTAGTTGTCTGTATTTTTTCACTGAAATCTAAGTTTTGGTTTGTCATTTTTTTCCATTAGCCCAAACAACTTCCTTTAGTACCTCTGAGATATAATTTCACTGGCGACAACTTTCTTCACATTTTGTTGACCTGAAAATAACCTTAATTCGTCGTCAGTTAAAAAAAAGAGCACTCTCTGGTAGCTTAGTGTTTAAGACCATCCCTTTAGTCATCATAGTTCCTATATATCACAAAGACTGGTTTGTAGCACAAGGTTGTGTGGGTGGTGACAACAAGATGAGAGACTAAATAGAATAAATAAATGCTTCTTCCTCTCTCTTCCTGCCTCCATGCCTGCCTGCTACCTTCATTCTTGTTGCCCCTTTCCTTTAAAAAAAAATTGATTAAATATAGAATTCTGGATTGCCTTTTTCTGTTATTATGAATTGTTTATAATTTTGCAATTATTTTGTTATGATTATGTTCCTAATATAGTTTACTTTTTATATATACTGTATACATACTGCTAGAAGTTTGCTAAGTTTGAACCTCTTGGAATCATAGGTAGATTTTATATATAACATACTCATACATTCTAAGAAATAACTCAAAATATATTTACTCCATTTTTACTCTTAATATAACACTTAATATAGGCCCACAAAACATTCATAAATACTAGAATTTCACTATCTAATAGACTCCAATCTACAACCTGAGATCTATTAATTTAGTTAAGGATAGGGTTCTTCTGCCCATAGTTTAATGGTTTCTGTCTCCCAGAGTCTCCACAGTACTGGCATTTCCTACAATCACAACTTTGGGTTGAGAGAGATTTTGTAAGAAGTAAAGTTTGGCACACCATGGTTAATATGCTAAACCAGCTGTTGTGGAGTTGACCAACGACTTGTTTGTGACCCAGGGCCAGAAGGAACAACGTGAACAAATAAATGTGTTTTTTTTCTCTACTTCCTTCCAAAAAAGTAAGCTTCTCTTTCTCCTTTCCACCTTTAAAAAGAATACAAATAAATAAATAATAAATATATCTTTACTTGTCTAAAAAGATTTGGTTCTCTCTAGAGATTGTGCAGAGCTTAACTCTGGTAGAGTGTTACGATAAAACTATCACCTCTTCCATCACATATGATGCAAAGACAGGCTTCAATTTAAGTGTTTTAATCATAGCATGGGAGGAACTGATATTTCCTAGGCATGCATTCTGAATTAAAAGACTATACAATAATATTCACAGGCATCTACTTTGTACATTAAGTGAATCCCTGAAGGAGTCATGACCATTGTTTAAGTAAAAGTATTTTAAATATAATTGCTTTTTCTATGAAAAAATCATTTGTGATACCTGGCAGACTATGATAACCACTGAGTTTTATATTGGTGAGTATGATTATATCACATTTTGAAAGAATATTTGTTCTTACATAGAATCAATTTTTTCCTTTGAATAGCCACTTTTGTGTGGAAAGTTAGTGTTCACATTTCTTTAAGGAGAATTATTGTTCTATATTCCTTCTCCACATGATAATGCTTGATAGAAACTGAAATATCAAGAATATTGCAAAACTACCTCGTATTTTCTTCAGCTCTGTTGTTGACCATTCATATAATTATGATTACATAACTATAAGATCATCTATGTTTCCTAGAAAAACTTTTAAAGTTTAGTGAAGAAGGAGACTTTTACTTTCTACCACAATGTTCATGTGCCTGTGTATAAACCTAGAGCTGCTCTATACTTCAAAATTTTTATTTGAAAAGTTTGATAGGATAGATAGAGAACTTTTACTGTCAAATGTACATCTTGTCACTAGAAGATATCAAAATTAGTAGAAACATACCATAGAAAACAAAATACGATCATGTAGGACAACTCTGAATAACTGATGCAGGACAAGGAAATGTTCTATTAAAAATCTCGACAGTTTAATAATCTATGAAAATATTATCATGTATAATTTGGAAGGTAAATGTAATGTTTAAGTAAACATTCTTTTAAGTTTTTGCTATATTTATGAAAAAATAAAGTGACAGAACAAATTCATATTTATGAATTTGAAAATTAATTTTAAATATACCCTTATATAATTTTGTACAATGAAGCACCTAATTTATTCATACAAAATGCTATAATAGAAAGAGCACTAAAAAGAGAACTTTTATCTATTTATACTGAAATTATATCTCAATAAATGACTATACCTTTAGAAGCTCTATTTTCATGTATTTTTAAAGATGTTAGTATATTCCTTTTGTGTTTCAAAACCAATTCATCAAGATAAGAAACCATTGTTTACTTTTTCAGAATTCCAGTTAGAATTGTATGTCTTACAATTTTAATGCTTTCCTGATAAGCCATATTAGAAATATATTTGTGAATAAATGATTGATATCTAACATCTGCTAGAACAAATGTGACAGTCGCTGGAGGGGAAAAGGAGTAATAACAAGAGCTGCCCTGTAGATATTCATAAACATGTGGCCCATCTAAGTTTTCATCTGTCTAAGACAATAAAATTACTTAATTCAAGAGTAATTAATGGTCTTTGTTATAGATTTAATCAATGAACAAAGTGAATTTCAACTGTGAGTCCATTTATATACAAATTTTCTTATAAACAGATAAGGTAAACTTTTGGAATCAATAAGTAAGTACCATAAATGTATTTTCTATTCTTTATGGTTTTCTGAGTAACATTTATTTTTCTTTAGTTTATTTTATTATAAGAATACAGCATATAATAGATGTAACAGAAAATATGTGTTAATTAACTTTTAATGTTATTGATAAAACTTGCAATCAACAGCAGAATATTTATACTTAAATTTTAGGGAAGTCAGAGTTATGTGATTTTTTTATTGCACACAGGGGTCAGCATTCTTAATTACTGGATTGGTCGAGGCACAAATTTATAAATAAATTCCACCAGTTTCTCTTTTTTCCTTAACCTTATCTCCAGTGGCTTAGAGGAACACTTAAAGAACATAAGCAAACAAATGAGATCAGGCTTATTCTTTGTTGTATATATTAACCTTCATGAATTCATTGTTCTAGTACAAAAATGTTCTAGCATTTTATATGAGCAAGCTCTGAGCATCCTGATTTTCTATATCCCCACTACAAATTAGTCCATCTGCTTGAATTGATTTCTACTTTTGTAGAATTTGTATTTATAACTTACCTTTCCTACCTGACCCTCTACTCTGCTGCATCTATGCTCATTTTGCAGTCCCTAGCAATCCTCACTTCTGCATTTTAGACTGCAGTCCCTCTTGATTCTAAAGAGAACTAACATTGAGGCAGTAGACCAGGTTACTTTTCCACAGCCTTTACAAAACTAGTTTGAGGAGCACGCTGGTGGAGTAGCAGTTATATCAATGGCCTTTGAAGAAGCACAATCCACATACCCCTGTATTTGAATCCTGGGTCTAGGAGGAAACAAGTGAGAACAACTAAATAAAAATAACAAAAAATACATCTTTTCATCTTTCTTCCTGTTTACCTGCCTTCTCTCTTTCATTCTTGCCTGCACTTTCCTAAAAATCAAGAACAAGAACAAAACAAAACAAAATACTCAATTGCTTGAAATCACATTTCTTCAAAGTAGGAGTAAGAACTGACCTAAAAAGTGTTCAATTCAGAATATAATATATAAAATAATTGAAGATAGCACTGCTTCCACATCTCATTCTTGGGCATATGTGTGAACTCTTACCAATTTACAGTCTAATTTTCTCTAAGGAATGTTCAGTTGGCTTATTAGTATAGAAAGTATGCTTACACAGATGTATGCATTTCCCATAGTTTATAGATATCAAAACCACCTAAAGTCAAAGTTCAGCATTTGATACTCTCCAAAAAAGAAAATTCATTGACCTATCCACCTGTTAATACCTTTTCCCCAAAGGTCTTCATTTTAATTTGATGAATAATTGCAATTTACTATTCAGCTTCTATATTTGCCACACTCTAAAGTATATGACCAAAGGCTTTTGATCAAGACCCCTCTGGAAGCAAAGATGGCAATTAATAGTAGAGTGGGTCACAAAACATATAGGCTAATTTGTATAATTTCTCATATACTGGTTTATAGATGATCTGATTTACAGGGAAATTTTTCCAAAATATGATTTAGATTTATTTTGTTTTATATTCTTTTATTAATTTAATTGTTAGAATTCTATGAAAATATTGAAGAGCTATATTGATGAAGTTATAATTAAAATGAATAATGTAACATGTATTTTAAGTAGTTCATATTCTGTTTTCTTTTAATTGAAAAATAGTTGTTAAATATTTTAAAATAAATGTCACACTACTGTTTTGTTTTATAAAAATTGTAGAAAAAGTATACTACTTCTGGAGCTCTGTATAAATGTAAAATTGTGCATAATGAGACTCTCAATCTAAAACTCCTTTCCATTTCTGCCATGTTTATTTATCATTTTAACCCTTTAGATATTTTTATTACTTTTAGTTCAGTTTTGGTATAACAAAGATATCTTAGAATGACTTACAATGACTTTATATACTGACTTTATTTAGTGCTCATACATTATTTTCCATCCAATTTTTGCAAATAATTACTACCTTATTTTCTTTTTCACAAGTCTCCTAGTATTTTCCAAACCAATAAAGTTTCTTATTCCTCCACTTTAATTTTTGTGCTACCTTTCTCTTTTCCAGTAGTCAACATACTAAAGAGACAGCTGAAAAGTAATTTTTGTTGGAAGCTGTCTACTAATCACTAAAATTATTTATTCTCTAATCTCTTTGATAGATAGCATCTAATACTTTATAATTGTTATACCTCTATTTGTCTATCCACTCACTGAATGGATAAAATGGATAGAATATCTATCCTGTGCACTGAAACATTTTTGAGGAAAATTCTCACCAGCATTTGAATCTCTTGATTATATTAATAATTTCCCTATTCTAGCAACTGAATTTCAATGAAAGACTCCAGGTGATTCTTATGTGCATTCAAAACCGAGAATCTCTGCGTTGAATGGTGAGCTTCTAAAGGACAGAATATTTGTTATAATGCTTATTTACCATTAGCAATTTACTCTAGAGATAATAGGCTAAAGGATATAGTTTTTCAGAGATGTAGGCAAAAACATACTCTTCCTGCTGTGTTTCCCTTTATAATCTTATATTACCAGTACACTTGCATGTCTAACACCATATGTGTGAGAATTTTTCCCACACTGAAAAATTCTTCAGTAGATTGGGATATCCTGCAATTTAACTCAATTCTGAAACTATATACCTGGAAACAGCATCAAATTCCACAATTAAGGCACAATTAAGGACTTGTCTTCTTCAGGCACCACTTAGAGCTAGTGCCTTTAAGGTAAGGTACAGCACCACCAGCAAGTGGGGAGTATCTTTTAAATAGGGTATCAGCAAAGGGATGGCAGTGAACAGGCAAGAACAGCCAGATTTCAGAAAATCTTGGATACAATCAATGCAGGTGAAGGCAGTTATTATTCCAGAAAGTTCATCTGATACTTTCAGGTCAGTGGCCAGAGCTGGCTAGGGGATGAGCTCACTTTTCAAGTTTAGGCATGGGTTATACAATCACGCTCCTCCACAATATTACAGAGTCCTCACTAAATATAGATTAAGCAATGAGTACTTTTAAAAGAAAAATCTATGTCAGAATATATGCAATGTATCACTTAACAGTGTTTCTCAAATAGTGGTCCTTATACTACCTGAATTCAATCATCTACAGTATTAGAGTAAATGATTAAATGCATGTATCTGTATCCCACTGCAAGTTTACTTCTTGTGATTCTCAAGGGGAAGGGAACAAAACACACTTAAAAAAATGTAAGTATCACTGATGTGGCTTAGGCTTGCAATGCTTGAGGTAAGAAAAATTATTGGCAATGGTTGAAAAACTGATACATTAGAAATGCTATGTAGCTATCATATTATAGGTAACTATTAGCTAATAAAAACTAGAATACCCCAAATCCCTCATCTATTATCCCACAAAAGAATGAAGATAAAGGAAGTTACCAAGGCTCCTTTAGAGAATGTTGTCATGCAATAAATGGGAGTACTGTGGTAGAAAAGAGGCTATAAAATATGGACTACTGACCAAAGGTGGCAGAAGAAGCTAAAGGGAAATTACCTTAAAGCACAGAGAGGTTGCTTGTCTCTATATTGGAAAAAGTTTCAGTATTAACATTAATGAGTAATCATCAGGTGAAATGCCTTTCCATTTTATTCTATGAGAATTATATTCATCTCAGTTTAAGAGAGACAAGAAAGTTTTTTTTCCTTGTATAATTATATTTTCTAGCAAGCATTTAAAGTGCATTTCAGCAAGGTGATTCTAAATATAGATCCTGTGGTCATTAAAGGCTGTGGTACCTTGTCTACCATTGTGAGAATGTGAAACCGTTGAACTCTTTGGGAGTACAATTGTTTTGGCTCTGAATTCTAAGTCATTAAAAAAGTTTTGCTTGCCAAGATATTATTCATTAAAGAAAACAATGTTGTTAAAAGTCAAAAATGTTCATTCTAGGATACCATAATTGGTAGCTGAATCTTGTCAAAGAAAAATACACCATAATAAAAATTGATAGCATGACAAATTATGGTTCCCAACTTAGTGTAGAATTCTAGAGTACCCAGCAATCTATTTCACTGACGCAACCTAATAAGGAAAAGATAAACAAAATGCATTGAATGATAAATAAGAGTTGTATGCTCATGCCCACAGTACTTATTCTCTTTATTAAAGCTTTTTTATCCACATTAACCATAATAATGACTTTTTCTTTTAAAATCAATCTCAAAAATCATTTGTACAATAAAACACATCTTGACACTATGACTTCTCTATGAATCAGTTAAATAGGGTTCTGTTGTTGGTGACTTGGTATGTGCTCATAACATACTTTACATCTATTTATTTGAAAATTAATTAACTTGACATATTTGAGAGAATACAAATAATTTTCCCTAGTCTTTCATATCTAAAGAACAGAAATTTGTATGTCTTGCTTCTTTCTCCATGGTCATATGTTGAAAGTCTCATGAGTGTGTAGCTCAATATTATGATGGCACAAAGGGCTATGTAAATATTCATTAAAATACATGAAATATTAAACATAATTGCATCAATGCTATTTTAAGTAATGTTACAATTTTAAAGAATAAATATAAAAATGGAGTAGAACACCAATGTGAAGTTATACTGAAAGAATTTTAGACATATTGATACAGATGTAAAAGTCAAACTAATCCAAGAAATTGTAGGCTGTGTTTGTTTGCAGCGTTTACAACAGAGAAAACAACACATTACTGCTCTAAAAGACTTTTCCCAATTTCCTACTCCCTGTGTAACTTTTGTCGTTTTTTTCCATATTTATTCCCTTTATGGATGTATTGTATTTACCAATATTATCCAATCATATAAAACTGCTTGTAAATGGTATTTTCCTTATAAATACAGCTGACTTCATGAATGTTTCCACAATAACATTTATATCACTATTATATCTACCAGACTATAAAATGCAGCTTGAGTATTATCATCATAGAAAATCCTTGTTGACACTTGAATCCATCATAAAAGTTATTCTATAAAATACACAAGATAGAAAACTAAGATCTCAAGCTCTCCTCCCCACAGTCACAACCAGAATTCAACAAATTAGCCAAAACAACTTTAGAAAAGGACCGGGGACCAGCACCTGAACAGAGACAAGACACAGACCTAATTGAATGATAGAGGAGCCAAACTGTCTCAGATTCACACTGCTATATGAGGAGAGGTGACTGGGAGATACTGGGTGATACTGATACTCTCCCAGAGTTGAAGAGAATCCCCCATTAGTGGGTGCCGCTATATAAAGGGACTTGCTTTCAGCTGTTGCACCAAAAAACTCAATGTGTGGTGGAAAGAGGAAAGCTTCCTTGTGAACACAGACACTGCTTCTCCATAGTACCAGCACTGGAGTCTGCCATTTTAGTAAGGTCTCAGGAAGAAATGTCCCTGCCATCCACCATTAGCACACTTGTGCCAAAGAGTTGGAGTGTTGAGCTGCCTTTCCATAGGCTCTCAGGGATAGGCATCCAAGTCAGCAGCAACTGTGCAGACAGTTGACAGTTTTTTGGCAAGAAACTTTCCATTCTAGCATTCTCACAGGAAAAATAATTGGAAAGGCTCCATTAAAACTATAATGCAAGAAGATAGTGACCTGGTAAGGGCGAGATTCAGATCCTCCCCACAGAGCAACTAGTAATTTATCTATTCTCCAGAAACAAATAATGAGGAAAGGCAGGTGCAGTGGCTGCAGTGATGGAGTGGTTTTTGTAATGAAGAAGGGTAGGTAAAAAGGTCCTGGTACAGTTAAACTGCAGGTTTGAGACTCAGGATAGGAACTGCGGCAGACAGGATGGAACTGCAGGAGGATGTGAGCAGCCTAGAGAGTCACTGCAGAAGCCACAAACAGCCTGCCCTGCAGTGATGGAGTGTGGCAGTGTGGGAGACCATCTTGGTGCAGTGGGGAAGGACAGCCAACACCCAGCTGTTCACTGAGCTGGAGCCCACACACACACTGGGTGCTACAGCCCACACACACACTGGGTGCTACAGTAACTGGAAGGCACCTAGGGAAATTTTTGTACAGGGATCTCAGGATCCACCCACTGGATATCCCACCAATAAAATGAAAGGAAGAAGGTGGTTTCCCTGAAGTGACTAAACCTGTGTTGCCCGTTAGTGCTACCCTGTGGAAAAAGGCATAACTGCAACCTAATACCCATTTATGATTTATGATTAATAAAAGAAAACCTCCATAAATTGGGAATAAAAGGGCATACATCAGCATAATAATGGGCATATATGAAAAATCCACAGCCAACATCATAGTCCATGGCAAAAAATTGAAGGCATTTCCTCTAAGGTCAGGAACAAGGCAAGACTGTCCACTCTCACCAGTGCTGTTTGACATTACACAGTAGGTCTTAGAGTTGTTTGGCACAAAAAAGAAATAAAAAGGAATCCCCAAATTGGAAAGATGTAAAACCTATCATTATTTGCTGATGAGATTTTTTCATATACATACATATACATATATTTTAGGGTTTTATATAACCATATGTATATATATATATATAAATATACCCTAAAAACTATCAGAATAATTCTGAAACTCATCAACAAATACAATAAATTGGCAGGCTACAAAATCTGTGCTCAAGATCCATTGAATTTTATATACAAACAACCTGCTAGAAGGAAATGAAATCACAAATATAGCACCATTTAAAGTCAGAATTTAAAGAATAAAATGCCTGAGAATATACTTTGAAAAGAAAGTGAAAACCCGCACAATGAAAAGTACAAGTCCTTCACAATAAAAAAAAAAAAAAAAAAATAGAGGAGGACACAATGAAATGGAAAGATACCCCTTGCTCATGACTGGAAAGAATCAATATCATTAAAATGATCATTTTACCCAAAGCAATATACAGATTTAATGCGATTCCCATTAAAATCCCATGGGCTTATATGCAGGAAATAGAACAAAAAAATCTTAAATTTTTTTATGAAACAGCAAAAGACTCTGAATAACCAAAGCAATTAATACAAAAAAAGAAGAAATGTGGAACTATCTTACAAAACATTAGTGATCAAAACGATATGGTTCTAGAAAAATAACAGGCACAGATCAGTGAAATAGAACTGAAATACCAGAAACTGACTAATTCACATACAGTCAGTTAATCTATGACAAAGGAGCTGAAAGCATACAATGGAGAAAGGAAAGGCTCTTCAATAAATGGTGTGGGGAAAACTGAACAGTCATGTGCAAAAAAGAATGAAGCTAGATCACTCTTAACACCATCCACCAAAAAAAAAAGAAAATGGACTAGTGATTTGGATGTAAGATGGAAACCATTAAATTATTGGGAGACAACGTAAGAAAGTCTTTCCATGACATCAATGCTGAGAGATCTTTGGGAACTCAACTCCATCATCAAGGGAAACAAGAAGAAATGTAAACAACAAGGACTATATCAAACTAAACAGCTTATTAACAGTGAAAGAAAACATCACCAAAACCAAAACACAGCCTATTAACTGGAATATATTTTCATTTCATATTTTTGTCAAGCGCTTAGTATCTAAAATATGCAAAGAATTCATGAAACTCAAAGTCTAGAAAAAAAAGCATTAGTAATGATGTGGAGAAAAGCGAACATTTTGCACTGTTGGAGTGCAAATTGGTGCAACCCCTGTGGAAAACAGTTGAAGATGGAAATCCCATATGATTCCACACTTCCAATTATGAGCATTAACCTAAAAGATAGAAAAACACTCATCTTCAGAGATTTTTGCAACCCCAGGTTTATTGCAGCTCTTTTCACAATAGTTAAGCCCTGGAAATTACCTCAGTGCCCATTGTCAGATGAATGGATGTGGAAGGTATGGTGCATACGTACAATACTATACAGTCCTTAGAAGAGATGAAATCCTGTCATTTGAATCAATATGGATGGATCTAGATGGGATTAGGCTAAGCGAAATTAGTCAAAAGAAGAAAGACACTCATAGGTGGAACATGCATAGACAAAACAAAGAACAGATGAAACAAAACCAATCTTGGACACTCAATAGAACCGAGGTTACCAATGGGGAATTGGATGGAGGTAAGGAGCAAATAATGGCAGAGCTCATTGGATAATGGTGAAGAACACTTGACAATTTGGTGGAAGGCAGGGTGTGTTACCATATGTCTGAGGAACAGGGAACCTCTTCATATGATGCTATTTTGATGCAGAATAAATTAATACAATAAAAAAAGGGAAAAAAAGGTCTATAGAGCACACCAGCCTGGGGCTACAGCTAGACGGATTTACCACCAGCTCAGTAATTCCTAAAATTTCACTTCCAAGACAAAGGGCTTGTTTATTGATCATGCTGGGACTGTCATTCCTTTGGAGGACAAAGGGACATTCACAAGGGAGTGTGTTCCACTATGACTTGTTTCTGTTTCTCTTTTTTGGACTCTGTTGGGATTGTGGCTTGCTTACAAACTGTTCACACAATATTTAGGTCTCTCTGTGCTTTGTTCATGCATGTGACTTGGGGAAACCTCTGATTTCACTATACCAACTCAAATCCTGTAGATCCACACTCAGGCCTCGACACAGGCTGGCCCTATATCTTCAGCAAATCTGACCAGTGTTGAGATCACACAATTTTAAGAAGTCCAACATTCCAGATCAATACTTAGGTCTATACTGTACAACTTGATACCCTAACACAAAGCCTTTACATCAGGGAAGCCTAACCTGTAGAAAAAATAGTGTCAAACAGGTCAAAGATACAGAGAAATGTAAACAAAATTGTGGATCATAATGAAACATCAAGGGAAAATCAGAATGCAACAAACTTAAGTAAACTATCTAATGAACCTTTAAAGCAACAGTCTTAATATTATTCACTAAGTCAGTAAAGCAGTGGAGGAATAAATAAGAACCTAAAAAGCGTAGAGATAATATGAAACATTTTCAAACAGAATTCATAAAGCTAAAGCACAATAGCTAAGCTAAAAAACACAACAGAGAGATTCAAAATTAGACAACACAGCCTCCAATATAATCAGCAAGCTAGAAGATAGAGCAATGGAATGCTCTCAGGCAGACCAGTCAAAAGAAAAAAAAAAAAAATTGAAAAAGCAGCATGAAACCTATGGGATAATATCAAGGGGAACAACTTTTGCATCATATAGGGGTCTCAGAGGAAAAAGAGAGAGAGAAGGGGATAGAAACGTCATTTGAAGAAATAATAGCTGAGCAATTTCCTAATCTGAGGAAGGAAGCAGATATTCAGATCCAAGAAGCTGGGAGAGTGCCAAACAAAAGAAACCCAAACAGACATACACCAAGAAATACCATCATTAACATGTCAAAAGATACAACAGTTAAATACAAAGAAACTCCATAATATTGTTTGCATAGTTCTCAAAAATAAAATATTTATGGGCTAGAAAGGCAGTATATCTTTGAAATGCTGAAATGAAAGGATTTTAGAAAAATCAGAATATTTATGACTAATTTGTTTGCAGTAATGTATTCATTTTGTTTCATCAGTCTACATTTCACACCACACACACTGCCAGAGTTCCAGGGCTCTTTACCACCACATTTTCTCCTCTTTCCTTCCCTCCTTTCTTTCCCTCCTCTCTCCACCCTCATTGCAGTCAGTATATTGTGTCTTGTGAGAATTTGCTGGGTTTTTGTTGTTGTTGTTGTTTCATTTCATTTTATTCCACATATTAGTGAAATGGTCACAAATTTTTTTCTCTTTTTCTTTCTGACTAATTTCACTAAACATGACCCCTTGTAGTTTCAGACAGATTGTGCAAATGATGCAATTTAAGTTTGTTTATAGCTTCATGGAAAGCCAATGAGTATACATACCACAGCCACTTTATCCAGTCATCCCTTGATGGGTATTTAGGATTTTTCCATGTTTTGGCTATTGTGAATTGTGCTACTATGAACATAGGAATGTAGTATTTTTTTTTTCTGATTAGAGGTTTTGTGCCCTCTGGGTATATGCCCAAGGGTGTGATTGCTGAATCAAATGGAAGATCAATTTTTATTTGTTAGAGAAAACTTCATACTGTTTTCCAAATGTTTTGATCAATTTACTTTCCCATTAGCAGTATAGGAAGACTTGGTTTTCTCTGCAACACCTCCACCATCTACTATTCTCAGTAATTTTGGAATAGGACATTCTCATTCATGTAAGGTGATATCTGATTGTAGTTTTTATTTGCATTTATTTGATGATGAGCTATTTAGAACACTTTTTCAGGTGTCTATAGGTCATCTGTGTGCCTTCTTTAGGCAGATGTCTATTTAGTTCATTTGCCCGGTTTTGAATGAGTCATTTGCCTTTGTATTGTTGAGGTGTCTCAGTTCGATACATTGTAGAGATTAAGTTTTTATATGACAGATGTTGAGTGAATATCTTCTCCAGTTCTATCAGTTGTTTTTTTGTTTTAGTGATTAATTTTTTGATGTGCAGAAGATTTTCAGTTTGATGCAGTCCCAACTGTATATTTTTACTTTGGCCTCTTTTGTCATAGCTGTTACTTCCCCAAAGATGTCTCTGAGGTTGAGATCATGGAAAAGTTTCCCCAAGTTTTCTTTTATTTTGTGATTTCAGGCCTTATATGCATGTCTTTGATCCATCTTGAGTTAAAGTTTTGTGTATTTTTCATAAAAGTAATTGATATCTTTCTTTCTTTTTTCCAGATCCTAATTTCCCCTACACCATTTGTTAAATATACCTTCCTTACTCCATTGTATGCTATTGGCACCTTTGTCATAGATTAACATTCCATATATGTAGGGCATTATTTCTGGACTTTCAATATGATTCCACTAATTGGTGGACTCACCTCTTTTTGTTCCAGTGCTGTGCTATTCTGATGATGATCACTCTGCAGTATAGTTTGATATCAGAGATTCCTCCACTGTTCTTTTCTTCTCTTCAGATAGTTTTGGGTATTCAAGGCCTTTTTGTTACTCCATATGAACTTCAGTATTGTGTGCTCCATTTCCTTGAGAAAACGTCCATTGGATTTTGATGGGAATTACATTAAACCTATATATTGCTCTGGATAAAATGGCCATTTTTACTATGCTAATTCTTCTAACTCATGAACATGGAATGTTTTTCAATCTTTTTGTGCCTTCTATTTCTTTTGTTAAGGTTTTATAGTTTTTACTGTAGAGTTCTTTCACCTCCTTTGTTAAGTTTATTTCCAGGTAGTTGATCTTGGTGCTATTGTGAATCGGATTTCTTACTTAATTTCCTTTCCTTCTACTTCATTGTTTACATATTAGAATGCTGCTGATTTTTTGTATTTATTTTATATACTGTCATTTTTCTATATTCATTTATTTTTATAGCATTTTTTTGGTGGAGTCTTTAGAATTGTCTAGGTATAATATCATATCATCTACAAATAATGATGGTTTTATTTCTTCTTTTCCAATTATTATTCATTTCTTACTTTATTTCTCAGGCCAAGTCTTCCAGAACTATGTTGAATAGTATTGGTGATAGTGGACATACTTGTCTTTTTTCAGATCTTAGAAGAATTGTTCTCACTTTTCATCGCTGATTTCATGCTGGTTTTTTGTTTTCTTATATTACACTGATTATTTTGAGATATGTGCCTTCTAATCCTATTTTAACAAGGAATTTAATCACGAATAGGTGTTGAATCTACCAAATGCTCTCCATGAATCTCTTTAAATTATCATGTATTTTTTATTTTCTTTATTGATTCACTATATTAATTGCTATGCATATGTTGAACCATCCTTACATCCCTAGAAAAAAACACAGTTGATTGCCATGTATATTTTTTGATGTGTTATTGAATTCTATTTGCCAGGATTTTGTTGAGTATTTTTGCATCTATATTCATCAGTGATATTGATCTATAGTATTCTTTTTTGCTATCTTTTTGTAATTTTGGAATCATGATAGTATTAGCCTCATAGAACACATTTGGAAGTTTTTTCTCCTCTTCAACTTTGAGGAAGAGTTAAGGAAGATGGGGATTAGCTCTTTGGATATTTGGGAGAATTCACTGGTGAAGATATCTGGAACTCTGCTCTTGGTTTTTGAGAATTTTTTTTTTTTTATTGCAGGTCCATTTTCTGTACTTGTGATTGATCTATTTAAGATATCCTTGACTTGTTGGTTCAGCTTTTGGGAGGTAATAAATTTTTAGGTATTGATCAACTTGTTCATGACTGACAAATATTTGGTATATAGTTGATGATAATAGTCTCCATGATTCTTTGTATTTTTCTGCTGTCAGTTATAATCTCATCTTTTTCATTCTTATCTTTGTTATTAGGGTTTTGTCTCTATTCTTTGTGAATCTAGCTAGGAATCTTTTGATTTTGTTCATTTTTCTGAAAGAAAAAGTTCTTCATTTAATTGATCTTTTGGATGGTTATTTTGTTTTCAGCTTCATTTATTTCTATTCTAATTTTTGTTATTTTCTTCCACTGATTTTTGGGGTTTGATTACTCTTCCCTTTCTATTTACCTTGGGTATTAGGTTAGGGATCTAATTGGGCTCTCTCTTGCCTTTCGACGTGTGCTTATATGGCTATAAACTCTCCTTGCATAACTGCTTTTGTTACATCCCACATTTTATGACTACTTAGCTCTTAGTTTGTTTTTGTTGTTGTTGTTTCCAGATAAGTCTTAATGCATCTTTATTTTCATTGATGATTCATTATTTGTTCAGAAGCATGCTATTGATCTTGACATATTTGTGGTTCTTGCAACTTGTTTTTGTGCTTCATTTCTTGTTTCATCCTTTTGTGCTCATAAAAAATGCTGTCTGCAATTTCAATCTTGCAATATTTACCAAGATTTGTTTTGTGTTCCAAGAGGTGATCTATCCTTCGGAATGTTCCATGTACAATTGAGAAAAATGTTTATTTTTTTGTTGGGATAGAACACCCTGTATATGTATGTTAGGTTTATGTGCTCTTTTGTTTCATTTAAAGTTCGATGTCTTTGTTGGTTTTTTGTCTGGATGATCTGTTTATTGGTGCAAGTGAAGTACTGATGTCCCCTACTATTGTTGTGTTTCTGTCAATGACTAACTGTAGATCCTTGAGTATTTGTATTATATATTTAGATGGTCCAATTTTGGGTGCAGTACATTAATGATAGTTGTTTCTTCCTGATGAATTACCCCTTGAGTATAATGGTGCACTTCCTTGCTTTGAGATTTTTTTTTTTTCAGGTAGAAGTTTATCTTGTCTGAAATTGGTATTGCAGTTTCTGATTATCTTCCAATTACCATTGCCTTATAGCCTTTGACTTTCAACCTGTGCTTGTCATTGAATCTGTTTCTTGTATGCATAATATTGGTGGATCATATTTTTTAATTCATTCAGCCACTCTGTCTTTTGACTGGTATGACTAGTCCATTCACATTAAGGGTGATAACTAATAAGCATCTATTGCTGTTATTTGAGTCTTTGATTCTGTTCATTTCGGTGTTTGCTATTTTATGTCCCATTTTTATTTTGCTTTTTCCTCACTATGGTTTTCAGAGTTTTTTTTAATTTTAATTTTTTAATTTTTGTCTATTTCCAAACTATGTACCTTTTTAGAGCTAGGTTTTATAGCTGTCATCTGAATTATTGCTCCCTTTATAACTCTATGATAGTCTTTATTAACTGTTTCTATCCTATTAATATATTCATATGCATTCCATAATTTTATTTATCCCATTAGTGATTCCTGCTCTCTCCTGTTAGTCCTATCATTGTTTCTGCATTTGCTTTACTGTTTATCACAATTCTTCCAATTTGGTGGATCTTTATTTCTTTTATTCCTGTGTAGGACCCCTTTCAAGTCTATTAAATGACAGCTTTGGTGGTAGAGAAGTCCATTAACTTTTTTTGGTCATTGAAGACTTTTATTTCACTATCATTTTTGAATTATTATTTTGCAAGGCAGAATATTCTTGACTGATAGTTTTTGTCTTTTAATATTTTGAATATATCATTTCATTCTCTCTTGACCTGCAGTGTTTCTGCTAAGAAGTCTGATGATAGCCTCTTGTGTTTACCTTTGTAGGCTCTGCTTTTCTTTTTTTAAGCAGCCTTGTGCAATTTTTCTTTGCCATTGATGTTTGCTGGTTTTACTATAATATGTCTCGGATAAGGTCTTTTTATATTTAGAAATTTTAGTGTTCTTTCTGCTTCTTTGAGCTCCATAGTTGCTTTTTGTAAAAAATATTGGACATTCTCTGCTTTTACTTCTTTTACTACTTAGAGTAGGTTTTCTCTACCTTTATTTCCTCTCCTTTCTTTCTGGGAAAACTATAATCTGTATATTTGTTCATCTCATGGTTTCTGATATTTTGCATATGATTTCTTCATTTTTCCTCAACTTTTGCCCTCTCCTCTTATACTGTTTGCCTCTGTGATCTTGTCTTCAGTTTCTGAGATTTATTCCTCTTCATTATTAGCTGTTTATGAAATTTTCCTTGTTTATCTCTAATTCCTCAACCATCTTTTACCTCTAGCTATTCTGCTAGAACTTGCTTCATGCCCTCAATCTAGTTGGTGAAGTTTTTGACCTTTCACTTAGTTTTTGAGGTTTTCCAGTTGCTTTTGAGTTGTTGTGTGTGATGTGTGCATCTCATTCAGCTTTTTTATAACTATTGTTTGAACTCTTTCTCTGTTATATTGTGCCTTTCAATGTCAATAGAGCTCTTCTCTGGGAAGGTCTTGGCACCTCCCTCTCTTTGGGCTCTTTTTGCTTTTTTGGATTACTTTGCTTTTGGTATGACTTTCTTCTTGTTTTTTTGACTCTTTTCTTCTCTTTTTAATGACAGATTGGTTCCTGAATGGTGATTTTGGATCCTGTTGCAGTCGGTACCATTCACTTGACTTCCATGGGTTATGGGAAATGTTTTCCTAACAGGACTGCTCACTTTTGGTGGGCCACAAATGCTGTTTCCGTGGTGTATATCGCCATCAACAGGAGGCAAGGTAGCTCTCAGGTTGGTCCATTTACACTCTTGTGCAGTTAATGTAGCTGCTTTGGCTGATTGGTTACATTCTTGCTCTCCCTAGGTCCTCAACCAGAGAGTAGGATTTCTTTTCAGCCTTTGTATGCAACTTTAAAGACTCAGGTGGGGGGATGTATCTCCCTCCCTGCTTTTCTCTGGAGTCTGGCCTGAAAATTTCCAGGTGGGCCCCTGAACTCTAGTAAGCACAGGTTTTGAAATCTGCTCTAGTGATACTTGAAGCTCTCTAGTCAGGAAGTAAGTTCATGTCTGCTTCTATAAACTATTCGATACCTTGGAGAGTTGCAGTCACTCACCACAGTTCTCAAGTTCAGGGGGTTGGGCAGAGAGCCATCAGTCCTTGTCTTGCCTCCAGTTCAATTTCTGTAGTTCCTTTAGATGATTGGTGATGTTCATTCTCTCCAAGTCTCCTTGGCCAAGGAGCAAGATTCTCAGCAATATTTTCTAATGATTTGTGGGATTCTTTTAGGAGAGAACATTATTGAAGAATATTTTGTCTTCTAGTTCTCAAAGATACTCTTTTATATTTTCTGATATAAACTGTAGGGATTTGGTTAATTGTAGAGTATATAGAGATAGTATTGTAGAGATATCTCTAGAGAATTTGAGACTAGATCATCATTTAATATATATCCAACCTTATAGATATTGAAATGTGTCAAGGACCAACGTGATTTTGATGGAAGAACTCAATATTCTGTTTCACAAAATGTAGGAAAAGTGACTGTTACACTCAAAGTAAGAAGTAGAGATGGTGAAGATGCATAATTTTTTTCAGTTTTATATCCTGGACATAACAGTCAGCTATTCTGACCTAAAAAGTATTAGAATTTCTAGAACTTGTCAACAAGGGTAAGACTTTCTTTATATTCAATGTTTGTATTATCTCACAATATTTGTGAAAGAAATGTACTGAAGAAAATATAGTTATAATCATTTTAATGTTCATTAAGCAATCTTTTCAATGAGTTTAGACAGATATTTGTATGTTAATCATTTAAGTAAGACTTTTACTTTATTCTCCAAAAAATACTGACTTTTCCTTGAAAATATATGCAATTCATCAATACTCATTTAGTTGGAAAAAGTCAGCTAAATTATATCTTAATCAATGAAGCAAATGAATCAGTGAAAAACAAATCAATCACCCCTCAAATTTATAAATAATTATATACACATATTCATAATGTATATTCATTGTTTCACTAGGGATAAGGCACATTGTACTTCTTTCAAAGTTTCATCAAATGTCTGTGTCTCCCGCGTAGTTTTCTCTTTCAGGGGACTGAGAGAGAACAAATGTCCACTATTCAAAGAAATGACAAGATTGAATAGACACCTTTCTTTGCATAGACTTTTAAGAAATTCTTAAACATCACCAGATACATGATCAAACAAAATGAAATAAATAAAATAGAATTAATGACAGAGAAATGTGAAATCATTCTGGAAAAAAAAAAAGACCATAATAAAACATAATTCATTATGTGTGAAAATGTTAACTTCTGAAGTACATATCAAAATAAGCAATAGAATTACTGAACTCTGCCTTTAGCATGATGTTCTTTGATTCTTATAATGACTCTCTGATTTCCTGAGCCTGTTTAATCATCTTGGCATCTTTTCTTTATTGATTTCTTTATTTTTTATAATTTGTTCTAACTTACATATTTTTATCGACTTTATCCTGCAGCTATTAATAGATTGCTCTATTGTATATTTAAGTAATTAATTTAATTTCTAAGGACTCCTTCCCTGGAGGTTGTGCTCTGTGTGTGTGTGTGTATATATACATGTATATATACACACACACACACACACACACACAAATATACAGAGAGAGAGAGAGATGGATAGAGATAGATATAGGTATAAATATAGATACAGCTTTGTTCTTAGTTTGTGCACAAAATTCTGTTTTTACTCTGGAAATTTCCTGAACATTTAACATATTTTCAATGTGATTGTATTTTTTTTTTTACTTTATTTTTAAAAATAACTTTTTTAGCTTGCACATGTGTTGTTCTCATATATTTGATCATTTTTGATGGCCTGTTAATATACAAAAAGGCAGTATGGATTTTCATTGTTGGCTCGTAGATGTTTGCTTATTTAACTGATGCTAGCATTTTTGTCAATTACCCTCTCCTCCGAATAGGAAATTTGCAAAATTTGTTTGCATGGGCATGTGCATTGACTGGCAGGTATTGGGTTAGTATTTCTAAAGGGGTAAGTGTTTTATAGGCAAATGTGACTCCAGTTGTGAAACTCAGAATACATATATATGTATGTGTGTGTGTTTTTTTCTAGTGCAAGAAATTCCTTTCAACACCGTCCCCAGCAACACCTCTGCCCAGAGCTCAAATTTTCTTTCTCTGATATTTAACATATTTTCTTCAATCAACTTTGATTGATGCAACAACTGCATAGCAAAACTATAATAAGCTGTCTAATTCTGAGGCACCAAAACAGACACTGATCTTCGATTTTCTATGAGGTTCCACAGGTCAATTCAGCCATCTGTTTACCTGTAGACTTTTCCATATCTCTTCGAAAGTTTAACTAACCCCACATGATTAATTTCACAATGTGCTTCCATTGCTTTTCCATCTTCCAGAATGAAGTAAATGCTCATCTGTTACAAAATTTACTCTTTTTTTTTTACATAGTTTTGTGTTACTTTGTTTAATATGCATGTGGTGACTTCAATAGATCAATAAAGGAAAGAAAATACAAGCATGGTCTTGGTTCAGAATTATTATTTGGAGGACTCAGCTTAATGAGAAAACATTTTTTGTAACTATAACAGAAACTACTAAATAATTTTACATTAGCATATGAATACTCCACCAAATGTGTAACTATTAAAAATGTTTAGATACAATGAAAAATAAATGTCAGGGAAGATATAAAGTACACTATAAAATTATGAAGTAGAATTACAAAAACTAAAGCATAAAAGATATAAAACAAATATGGTTTATAAAAGGCTGTGAATTTTTCCTCATCAAAAAGAATATTTAAAAGTATATACAAGATGTTCATTGGATATCAGACTGCTTCTTATGTTTTCAACAATGTTTAAGAGTAGATATTATTTTTTTTCTTGTCTCATTATTGATCATTAATATATTTTGTTTCAAAGTTAAATCTTTTGATATTTGTGTCACATCTTTAGTCGAAAAATTCCTTACAGATTAGATTTAAATATATCATAATAACCTGATATTCTGTTATAGAAATTTAAAGAACTAAAAATTTTAATTGTGTTTATTTTTTTTGCTCACTTGTGAAATTATATGACTTAGAACTAACATGTTGTTTTACATAATCATTTAGGAAAAAAAACTCAAAGGGGTTACTGTAACTTAATTCTCTATTTTTGGTTGCTTTTTGCTTTGTTTTGGATTTTGTTTTAAGGTTTTTGTCAACCATTACATAGTCATAAAAATGTATTTATTTTTTATTAAGGCAAAATTTATTTAGAGCAGAACTAAGTAATCTGTATTGATTGTCCCTCTTTTTCAATTATATGATAGCATACCGTAGGCAACAACAAATTTCTAATAGTCCTCTACGTCTGTCCATTAGCTCTAGACTACACATGGCTCCTAAGCTTCACTCCCTGACACTCTGATAACCTCAGTCCTGTTTTTAGAGTACACGGGTTTGTTTTTTTTAGTTTTGCTTATTTCCTTTACTCTATATTTCTCATATCATCATCCAGTAGTTGGTGCTCTACTTTCAATATTTTTTTTGTATGTTACCCTCTAGGTTAACTCTTGTTGCCACAATTGGCAGAATTTCATATTTTTTATGCTGTGAAACATTCCATCATCTATATATATCACATAATCTTTATTCAGGCATTTTGGAGCAGGGGAGGTTTGGGGCAGTAGTTTGTCTCCATTTCTTAGCTGTCATGAATAGTGGTATAGGTTGCATAGATATTTTAAGATTAGTGTTTTCGTATTCTCTTGTAACTGCAAATTAAATGGAAGTTTAATTTTTAACATTTTTGTAACCTCCATATGGTTTTCCAAACTAGCTTCACCAATTTTTGTTCCTGCTAATAGTACATAAAATCTCACTATTTTACACATCATTGCCAACACTTGTGTTTAGTTTTATTGATATAGGCCAGTCTTACAGATGTAAAGTGATATTTCATTTTGTTTTTAATTTGTATTTCCTTATGTTATGATAAGCAGTTTTTCATATCTGTGGCCATCTTTATGTTGTCTTTGGAGAACTATCAATTCAAATAGTTTTAAAAAAGTATATTTTATTGTGATTTTAATCTGTTTTCAGATATATGTTGGCAAATATCTCCCAGTATTCTTTCTGACTATTTTATTTCTGAGATAGTTGTGTTATATTGCTATGTAGAAGCTTTTAATTTAAAATAGTCACATTTGCATATTTTTTAATACTGCAATTCCCTTGCAACTGGTTTGGAGTTCCCTTCAAAATCTTTAAAGATAATGTCATAGAAAGCACCGCCTGTGTTTTTCTTTTATGTATTTCATGTTATTCTCTATTCCATCCAAGTCTCTACTTCATGTTGAATTATTTTTTGTGTATGATGTGAAGGCATAGTTTCCTTCCTTTAATTGTAGCTGTTCAGTTTTCACACTAACGTGTGTTAAAAAGATTTTCATTTCTCCACTGCATGCTTTTGATTCCTTTGTAATAAATTAACTGACCATATGTGTCTATTTTTGTGATCTCATTTCTATCCTATTGACATGCATATCTGTCATTGTTCCAAAACCACATTGATATATTCATGCTTTGTAGTATACTTTGAAATCCTACCATGTGATATCTCTACTCCTGTTCATTTTTATTATTGATTTAAGATCTTTTATTACAAATTTTAGAATATTTTCTCTCTTTGAAAATGTCATTATAATTTTGATAGGGATTTCATTAACTTTGTATATGACTTTTAATAAGATGACCTTTTAACAATGTTAATTATTTCCATCTGTGAACATGGAATATCTTCCCATTTCTTAGTCTTCTATCTATTTTAGCAATGCCTTAAACATTTTATAGTACATGTCTTTCACACCATCTTGTTAACTTTATCCCTGTGTATATAATTCTTTTTGATGTGTTTATAAATGGAATTATTTTTTGCATTCCTTTTTGTTCTGACTTTTTCACTTACAAAAGCAAGAAAATAAATAGACAAAAAAATCCCCTTGATTATCTTAAAAGATGTCTTTGGCACCTCAATTCCAATGTCAAGGAATATAAAATACAAAATAAAAAATGGGATTTACATAAGCTAAAATTATTCTACACAGCTAAAAAAAACTCTGATCATAACAAAAAGTTACCCTACTGAAGAGTAGATGAGATTTTTACATCATGCATCTGATGAGAAGTTAACATGCACAATATATTCTAAAAACCATAAAACTCAACAGAAAAACAATTAAGATCAGAAGAGACACTTTCCAAAGAAGGCATAGAGATGGCATGAAAAGATGTTCCACTTCTCCTGTTACTATAAAATGCAAATTGAAACAAAAATGTGATATCACCTCACACTTGTGAGAATGCCTATTGTCCAAACGACTAGAAACAACAAGTGTTGGCAAGATTGTGGAAACAAGTGAACACTTTCATATTGTTGGTTCAAGTGTATATTGGTAAAAACATTATGGAAATCAGTATGGAGACTCCTCAGAAATTAAGAATTGAAATCCCACATGATCATCTTATCACTTCTGGGTATTTCTCTGAAAAATGAAACAACACTGATTCAAATAGATTTAAGTACATTTCTTTATATATTGCAACATTAATAACAACCAAGAGCTGGAAGCAACCTAATTACCCATAAATAGATGAGTGGATAAAGAAAGTGGCATATATTCACAATGGAATACTACTTAGCTATTTAAAAAATTAATTCCTGACATTTGCAGCAACATGATATACAGAGAGAAAATTATGTTTAGTGAAATAAGTCATAGAAGACAAACTGGATGGTGTAATTCATGTGTGCTATGTAAGTAAATCAAAGGAATGAAATCAAACAAAAACACACATTTAGTCTATAGAATCAAATTAAAGGTTGCCTGAGGGAAATACAGAGTGACCAATCAAACAAAAAGGTTTAACTATATCATGAAAAATAGGACAGTTGGTGGCAACCTTAATGTATTATATAGATGTTGACTTATTATAATGTACACTGTAAACATATATAAAGTTATGAGGCAATGCCCTTGAGTAAAATTTTTGAAATAAACACAATAGATTTATGTATATTAATTTTATAGCTTTCTGTTTTACTGTAATAATTAATGAATTCTTAGTTTTTTGAAGACAGGGTTTTTATATATATTATCATGTCATCGAAAATAACAATAATAATGTCATCTGAAAATAACAATAGTTTTACTTCATTTACAATTTGAATTCACTTTACTTCTTTCTTAATTGCTCTCACTAGAACTTCCAACACTCTTGAATACTAATGTTGAGAGAGGACATCTTTGATTGTTATTGATATGAGAGGAAATGATTTCAGTTTTTAATCACTGTGGGACTATCATATATGAATTTTTGTATGCTTATATATGTTTCTTCTATCCTTATTTTCTGGAGGGTTTTTTCATAATTTATCAAATGAATATTGCATTATACCATTAAATAGTTTAATGTTTAGGTTTAATAAAATAGGTCTGTATCATAAAAGATCAGTATCTATATATAGTATAGTATGTTCATTATCATTTCAATTTTTCCTTCACTATAAAATGATCCCCTTTAGTTCATCTCTTCCCCACCCTCCCTCTTCTCTTCCTGCAACTTCTGATTTGCTTTTAGTCACTAAAAGTCTATTGTGTAACTTAGTTCATTTTTTTATGTTTTTTTGTGTTGTTTAATTTAGTTAATTTGTTTGCTTGATATGTCAATGCACCACAGACATGAGTGATACATATCATGTCTCTCTCTCCTGGTTAATCTCATTAAGTATTATTCCTAATACGATGTTATGTGGTGATCTGGCTTCAACATTTTCATCTGACTGTCTGGTTTTCCAAACTGGGAAAGAGACTATCTTCGCCCCATTGTAAGCCTTTACTTCCTTTGTGAAAACTTAATTGTCCATATATGTATGGGTTTATCTTCAGGTTCTCAATTCGGTGTGTATGTTTCTATTCCAGTACTATTCTGATTTGATTCTGATTGCTTTGTATAGAATTTGAAGCCAGGGTGTATGGCACCCCTACTTTTTGTTCTTTTTGCCACAGAATTGTGTTAGCTATCCTGGGTTTTATTAGTTTTAAATAAATATTAAGAGTTTTTGTTTTATCTTTGTGAAGAATATCTTTGGGATTTTAATAGTATTAGAATTAAATATGTATATTGCTTTAGGCAATATGACCATTTAAACTATGCTAATTCTCCCAATCTATGACATGAAATATCTTAACATTTCCTTATACTATCTTGATTTCTTTCATAACATCAAAAGTTTTCAGCATATAGGTCTTTCACTTTTTTGGTTAGTTTTATTTCAAGGCATTTCTTTATGATACAATTGTAAATGGGACTATTTTCCTTAGTTCCCTTTCTGAAATTTTGTAACTTGCATACAGAAATGTAATGGATTTTTTAACATTATTTTCTTAGACTCTTTACTATATTTATTTCTAGCAGCATTTTAGTTGAGTCCTTGTTTCTCACTCTATATTATAATGTCATCTGCCAAAACTAATGATTTCATTCCTTCTTTTCCAATGTGGAGAGATTTTATAAATTTTTGTAGTCTGATTGCACTAACCAGGACACCCAAAATTATTATTAAATAGTAGGAGTGAGAGTGTATATCCCTGTCTTGCTCCTGATTTTAGGAAAAGGAAAAGCTTTCATTGTTTCTTCATTTAGTATAATGTTGGCTTTGGGTTATTCATATATAAAGTTTACTATACTGAAGTACCTTCCATTTAAAACCACTGTTTGGAATTTTTATCAAAAAACCGTGATGAATCTTATCAAGTGATTTTTCTGTGATTATCAAGATGATCATGTGTTTTTTTGTCCTTTTTGTTGATATCCTTTTGTTTCTACATTTATTAACTTACATATGTTAAACCATCATGCCTGAAATAATACCTGTGTGATCACAGTATATGATTTACTTAATGAGTTGTTGAATTTGGTTTGCCAGTATTTTGTTGAGAATTTTTGCATCAATACTCATCCAGGGTATTAACAGATTAGATGGTTTTGTTGGTGGATTCTACAAAATGTTCAAAGGAAAATTATTACCAATCCAAATTCATTCTGATAATTAAAGAAGATAATTTTCCAAATATATTATGATGTCGACATTATCCAGATTCTAAAACTGAACATAGATATCACCCAAAAATTATAGACCTATATCATAATGTTTTGATTTATAGTTTCCTCATAACAAGCAAAGAAGTGCAACTTTTCATAAGTCTTTTGGCTATCTCTATGTCTTCTTTGAGGAAATGTCTATTCACTTGTGCAAATTTTTTATTGGATTACTTTTATGTATTTGAATTTCATTAGTTTTTTGTGCAGTTTGGATATTAAGCTCTTGTCAGGTATATGATTTGCAAATATATTTTCCCATTCAAAAGGACACATTTTTGTTTGGGGAGTAATTTCATTTGCATTGTAGAAGATTTTTGGTTTAATGTTGTCGTGTTTATTTATTTTTGTTCTTGTTTCTGTTCCCATTGGAGTTGATTCCCCAAAGACTTCTAAGTTTGATGTCAGAAATGTATTGTCTCTGTTTTCTATGTAGCTTATATTTTTTCTGGACTTGCTTCTAATTCTCTAATTGATTTTAAACTAATTTCATGTATGGTTTCAGAGAATAGTCTATATTTGTTGCCTTGCATCTGAATATCTGGTTTCCTTTATCGACCTTATGCTTTTGGTTCCAGTGAAGTAAAGTAACTAATAGTTTATTTGTGAGTCTGTTTCTGGTGATTCTATTCTATTCTACTCATCTGAATACCTGTTTTTATTCAGTACCCTACATTATTGATCATTTAACTTTGTATTGCAGTTCAATGTACTGGAGAGTAATACCTATAGTCTGTACTTTTTTGTCATAATTGCTTTGGCTATTTTAGGTCTTTTGTGATTCTGTAATTTTAAATTGTTTTGTTCCATTTTCTTGAAAATTGTCCATTGAATTTTGGTGGGTTGCATTAAAGTTGTATATTGCTTTAGGTAAGGAAGCCATTTTAACAATGTGAATTCTTTCCAACCATGAGTATAGAATATCTTTCCATATCTTTGTATCCTTTTGCATTTCTTCTAACAAATTCTTGCAGTTTTCATCGTGTAGGGTTTCACCTGTTAATGTATATTCTAAAGTGTTATTACTTTAGGTTTCCATTGTAAATGGTGTAACTTTTTTGTTTTCATTCTCTTCTGTCTTACTGTTTATATATGTGTATAGTAACTTGAAATCAGTCACTTTATTGTACTCATTATTTAATTCTAGTAGTTCTATGGTGGAGTCTTGAGAGTTTTCTACATATATTATGATGTTGTCTGCAAATAGTGGCAGATCAACTTCTTTTCTAATTTGGATCTTCTTTTCTAATGTTGTTAAATTGCTCTTGCTAGGCCCACCAGTATGACATTGAGTAGAGGTAGTGAGAGAGAACAACCTGTCTCTTTCCTTATCTTGAATAAAAAAAATGTTTTTTACTATTAAGATTCTGCCTGTAACTTTATAATTTTATTTTAATTTTCAGTTATGCATGTTCTATCCCAATTTCATATTGTTATTTTATCAGAAATGCATACTGAATCATGCATCCACTGATACCATTTTTTAATTCTTTTGTTGATTTGGTATGTTACATTAATAGACATGTGTATGTTGAATCATCCTTGCATTCCTGATACAACTTCTACTTGGTCATGATTGAGTATTCTTGATTTGTTGTTGGATTCAATTTGCTAATTTTTTGGATTTAACATCTATGTTCATTAGAAATATTGATGTTATTTTCTTTCTTGGTCATGTCCATTTCTGCTTTTGCTATTAGTGTAATGCTGGGTTCATGGAAAATGTTTGGCAGTGTTCCCATTCTTTATTTTTTTGGAAGAATTAGATAACTTTAGTTATATTTTTCTGAATGTTTGATAAAATTCATTAGTAAAACCATCTGGTTCTGGGCTTTTATTTTTTCAGAAGACGTTTGAATACTTCAATGCTCTTGCTTGTGATAGGCCTCTTTAGGTTATTGATTTTTCCCTGTTTCAGTTATGATAGACTGTGTATAAAAAATCTGTCCATGTACTGTAGGTTGTCTAATTTATTGCATGTCACTGTTAATAGAAGTCTCCTGAAACTTTGCATTTCTGATGCATCTGTTGTAAGCTCTTGCCTTTCATTTTTGATGCTAGTTATGAGAGTGTCTGGTTTATCTTGATCAATCTAGGCAAAATTTTCAGTTTGTTTATTTTTCCAAGGTACTGGCTTTTGGTTCCTTTGATCTTCCGGATTATCTTTTTGATTTATATTTCATTTATTTTATTCTATTTTTTTAATTACTTCCTTCTACTGACTATTGGTTTAAATTGTTCTTTTTCTAGTTGCTTTAGATGTAGGGCTTGTTTCTTTATGTGTGATATTTCTTGTTTCATGATCTAAATCTAGATTTCAATAGCTTCCCTCTTAGCAATATGTTTGCTAATTGCTTTATGGTGTTGTTGCACACAGTGCCTTTGTTCTCTTTCTTTTCTTAGGTGCTTTGAAAGTATTTGTTTTGATTAGCAATTTGGTTGCATTTGTTTTTCTTTCTAGTTCCTTTTGTTGGCAGGTTAGATTAAGGTTTATTTGTTTCTTGATGGAGACTTGCATTATTGTAAATTTTTTTGTGAAAGTTCATTAAATATTTAAGTACATTAATTATATTTTTAAATGTCTTTTAAAAGATAATGTAGAAATATAATTAGCAAATTTTGGAGAGAAACTACACTTAAATGAATGTGATCAATTAGTGTTTACCTTAAATCTGGTAAGATAGTATGCTGGACAGAACACAGATTATGTCAGTGAATAAAAGAGAATGAAAGAAACAAATTATACAGATTTGAGAAATGAAAAAAAATCAGTAGGCACTTGTGATTGACTTGATGCAGGGTTCAGGTATTTGGTAGTGGGTACTAATTTGAATAATGAAAAGTTGGAAATATTTATACTGGAAAGCCATTCACAAAAGCAAAAATGGAGGAAATAAAGTAGTTTGAACCGGTTGAATTGAGCCAGTCTCTTAAACATTAAGTTGTCCTAAACAGTCAATTATTTATTTCTGGAACTGGAAAGTCATAAACGTTGTAAATATAGATCTGAAATATAGAAAAATATTAATGTTTTGGACATACGGGAATTGGTGAGCTTGCCTCGGTAGAATGAGTAAAGTGAGAACTAAAATATATTTGTGAAATAAACATCAAGAACACCAATCTTTGTAAGAAAACAGATGAGTTGGAAAGGAGGCTGAACAGAGGCAGCCAGTGAATTAAGAGAAATCTTCAAAGGGTACGTATCACAGAAGTCTGAAATGAGAGTTATAAACATGATCAAAGTTAGCAGAGGTCGCCTACACAATAACTGAACATTGTACATAGTATTCAAAATACTCAAAGGTACTTAAACTTTGGGATTTGATGCTTATAGTAGTCTGGTAAGAGAAATTACCTGTATGGCCAAGAAAATGGAGAAGAACTAGAGAGGGCCAGCTTAATCTTCTCAAGTTATCATAACTTTCTTGTCTCACGGTATCTAGTGAATGTCTCTTAATTTACTCAATAGCTATCCTGAAAAATCAGTTAAATCCCCTATTAACTTTTCCTTGACTCCTGTGCTAATATCACTATTTACTTTTTAACTGGTATAAAATTTATCTCTTAGTTTTTACAATGTGAAAATTGTTGGTTTGGATTTGTCATTTGAAGTAACAGATTGCAATTCTGTCTTGAGATAAAAAGATAATTTAATAGAATAATGTAATTAAATGTGAGTATATCAGAGTGAGATAAAGGACTAATACAGAGATATAAAGAAAGAGGAAATAATTACTGTCAAAACCCATCCTGAAGATACCTCTCAGTATTAACATAATGGTAAAAGTCTCTATTAACTGCATCTCTGTGCCAGGACACATTTGCTGATGACAGTAATACAGTTGTTCCTGGAACAGATATGGGAAAAAAAGGATATGTAAAATGCAAAAACTTACAAACTTAGATAACTATTGGAATATTGTTAACACCCAGAAACATCTGCTCACTATCTCCTTGTAATTGATGCAATTTCTAACTTTCATACACTCAAAGGACAGAGAGAAAAGTGAATCTGATGATGCCAGGACAATATAATAGAAGCTGAGAAATAGTCATAAGATTGTGCCGATGTGCAATTGAGATAAAGTTTAACTTATGGTCACCACCTGGATGAAAACTGGACTTAAATAACACAGCAGAAAAGTCTGTGCTGCCCTTATAAAAGTAACTGACTCCTTCCCTTAAGAAGGTCCCCAGTCTTGAAGGCATGCGTCTCTATGGCCATCTTTGCCTGATAAAACAATAAAATTTCTTTTCTTATTCACCCAAACTCTGTCTCCTCATTTCTGATTTGACCCCAAGGTGCAGAGACCATTTTCAGTTAACAGATTCACCACTTTTCTACTAAGAAAAATTATCTATCCCTGCTTTTGTTAAATCATAGCTCCAAATTTAAGTTTATGGCATCTTTTCTCATAATTATTCCCCACAATGCATCCAAGATCGTATGACAAGGTCCTAATTTCTAGGGAGAAGAGAAAGAAAATATGCAGTTAATCACTTTATTAACCTCCCTTCTTTACTCCTAATTTCATATTCTTTGTCAGGTATTTTTAGTTCCTCTCATTAAGAGACAGAGACTATTTATCTGACCATTGACTTTAGATGTCATTAGACTGAGGCAATTTCCCATCTATTTCAAGCTTGGAGTTTAAGCAGGCTTATTTATTTTAATGTGTTTCTAGTGCTTCTGCCTTTGCTCTGGAATCAATGTGCTGTTTCAAACAAATTCCACCCATTTTGCCCATCAGATCCAAATTAATATGAGCAATATAAATACTTATTGTTACCTGCTGCTGAGTTTTGGTTGAGTGTATTATGCAGACATAACTAATTTATGCATGGATTTGGTAGATACATTTTATTGTTTGTTTATTTTCTAATATTAAAACAAAGGTCACATAAATATGGCAAAGTTCCAGTTTTAGATTTCTTACTGACTGGAAAAAGAATATAGCAATTTGTATATATCACCATTTGAAAAGTTTTAAATGACATTGTATATATCATTATTGAATATCTCAGTCTAGATTCCTTTATATATAGAAAATGAAAAAGCTTTCCTCTAAGTATTATCTTAATCCTACCATGTTCAATATTCCTGCCACATTCCTGTTGTGAGGGTTGATGTTCAAGGATATCATTGAATGAAACTTTTTAAAAGTAGCATATTTGATCTAACATCCATCCAACTGTATAAATGAATAAATCACAAGGCTTTCTTACTCAAAGTCACTTGAATAAGTCTATAGGTCTTATCATGTCTCTTGGGAAAACATAAGTTGAAAACTATTATGCAGTGGTAGACTGATTTTTACAATAAAAATTAAATAAAACAGAAGTATAAAATTAAATGATTTTCCCCCCAGAGAATCTAATCTGAGGTATACTGATAAGGATTTGAACACACAGAAATTGTCAACAAATAATACAGCATATTTGGTAATTTAATAAAATGTCAGAAGCAACACAAAGTAAAATACACCAAAGTATTGCAGTAAATAAAAATAAAAATAATAAAAATGTCAAGATAAATGTGTTATGATACTGTTATATGTTCAGTTTATTAAAAGGAGATAATGCATTTTAAACCCTGCATGATATATAATTGGAAATGGAATAGTTATGTAATTAAGATTGCTTGCTGCTTTCCATTATAATCCCCACCCACCAGAGAGATGACAGATGGGTAATTTTAAGCTTTTAGCTGAAGAGAGGCAATGAGGTTATTGCTTCATCTGTCAGGTAAGCCACTTTGCAGTCATCTTCAACTTCATTAAAGCTTTCCCATCTTAGAAAAAATACATTTCAATATGGAAAATAGGTTGTTTGGGGATATTTATGCTTCACCTCTCTCATTGCTTCATCTGTCCTATGTCAGATTTTTACTCAGAAATACTCTATAAAGTCAATGATAAATTTGGCAGTATTCTTCCAACCCTCACAAACAAGATCAGGTCTGTAACTTTAAGCAGTTTTCCATATCTAAACTTTTGTTTTCTTTCAGGCTGACCCTAAATGAAGCATAAATTAATGTTTTCACTCTTTTCTCCTTTCATTAAATGACAATGAGTCTTTTCTTATCTAATATTATTAAATTACATATCATCTGTCTTTACCAATAAGTTTAAAACTACCACACTAGGTATTGAATATGTTTACAAAGCTGTGGTTCTATTTATTTAAAGTATAATGAACTGTAAGTCAGTTAGTCTTATATTTTATATCCATTACATTGGAAAGCAGTGAAACTATAACAACTGATTTTAAGTATTTCTTAAAGATAGAGTCATACCATATGGAGATGGCAATAAAATGTAGAACAATATTTAGATAGAATTAAGGAAAGACTATTACTACTACTATCAGATGCCAACAATTCCAATAATTTCATTAACAAGTTGAATATATTCTATGAAGTGCCCAAGATAGTTTTTCTTTCTTTAAAATGAATTAGTTATAGACTATGTTTATAGTGACTAGTTGTAATTAAAGCAATTTAGTCAGATGAAAGAATCTTGGAAAAAATAAATTTACATACATACATATATGAATATGGTAAAGCATTATGCAAAAATTGTCAGCAAATAGTCTTTATGAGAAATTTTCAGGTATAAGTTTTCTACTTAATATACCATACATTTTAAATATTATTAAAATGGTGTAGAATTTATTCTCAAATTGTAAACATTCATTTATTTCAAGAAATATTTAATATTTTAAGATCTAAGTTACAATGTGATGAAGATTACCAGGAAGAATCCCACTAAATTAAGATATGTCATGAAGATCTTTCAAGAACTGACCACAAAAATATTAAAAGCAATATGTGCCCTTGCTGATCGAGTAACATATATTTTCTTACATATTGCTATTCATTTGTTTAAGCTCAATTTATTCACATGAGTGTATGTGTATGCATACACATGTAAATACATGCATGTGTGCTTGTCTAGAATTTCACTTTATTATGTTTCCAGCATTTATATAGCCCAGTATATGCACTAGCCAATTGCTTCTTTCCCTTAACTAAACCAACACATTTTCATTTAAAGACTTAAATGCTGTTTGATTTCATATTAGAATTGTGATCTTTACAAAATGGATAACAGTATTTGTTAATACCTAATTATAACTATTGGAAACTGAATTCCTTTTTGGCAAAAAATCCTGGAATTGTAAAACCTTCATGAATTTATTTAAATGTAAATGTGCTATTTTAAATAATGAAAGGAAATACACAGTCTTATTTTATGCTTTTATTTCATTTAAGTAATATATAACATGAGACTTCTAGTCTCAACAACCGTATAATACCTTCAGTATGTAAGCAATATAAACCTACATAAAATCATAGCTGAATTTTTTTCATTTTATAAAAACCAATTCAAGCCAAATTTTCAGATTTCAAAGATTTTAATCTGTATTTAGCATTATAGCTTATATATCAATAAGTAGATATCAGAAATGGAATCATCTCACTAAAAGTGATATGATTTAAAAGATTCACTGCTATTCAACTCACATTTGTAGCTAATTTCAAATTTATTATTATATTATAAATATATATATTTGTTATTTTAATCTTATGTTATAATACCTGGCATGAAATAATTATTTATGGGATAAATGATATTATGAATTCCGGTTAATATTTTGAAATTATTTTGTAATCTTGAAACTAACAGAATTATTAATTTCGTTTTAGCCTAGCTAACTGAGTTGTTTTTAGCTAACTGAAAGGCTACTTATAGATAAGGAACCAGAGCAAATCTGTTGTGCTCCCTTGATTTGGCTTGTTTGGCAAAAAGACTACTAGGGAATGTGAAATTTCTTTTTTCAGATACAGTGAATTTGAAAGATACCTGTCTAGACAAAGTGCACAAGTAACCCTCAGAAAATCCAAAAGCAAGTTATTGAACTCCTTTCAGTGGAAACCACAATTCTAGAGGAAATAGCTGGACAGAGCATATTTTGAAGTGTGGAATTCATCAACAAGGATAATCTAATTTTATATTTGTACCTCACCATATATGTATAATGTTTATAACTGAAAAATCAGCCCTTACCAAGTAGGAATTTTTGTGTTCTTCTCCTTTGACTCCAGCCATTTAAATTATCACCTGCCTTTTAATTCAAGAAACAGATTTGAATTTTACCTCATGTTTTCTTGTCTATCAGTTTGCAAAAAATTTTTACTTTTCTCAAAGCCCAGTATGTAAGAAATACCATTAGCTAATGTTCAGTTTTCAGGATAGACCTGCCAAGACTTGAATAAAAATTACTGCCAGATAAACTTGTATACTGGTTACTAATGTGGCAGCCTCAAAGGTCAGGAACCTGGAAACATAATACAGAAGAGGAGTCAACTAACAACTAAGGTAGTCCCCCAACCCAGACAAAATAAGGAAGTTAGAAAGAAGGAAGTACAGACCCTGTGTATATTCCAGAAAGCAGGTAGTGTGGAGGAGCTTGCCACCAAAGATAAAACAAAGGGAGGTGGAACTAAACTAAATCCGGCATCCAGACCCTACCAACCCAAAATATGCATATTTCAAAGTATCCCAACCAGAAGGAAGGTTACCGTCAAAGGGAATGTTAAAACTTAGGTGACATCTGGGAAAGATTGTGCACCCCATAGTACTCAGCCAATGAGGAACCAGGGGAGAGACCTATGTTTTAGGGAAGAAAATGCTCATTGTAACCTCCTTGGATGTGCCTGCCTATGGGATACCCCATCTTATAAGATCCACATTAAAAGTCTTGCTTTCGCTGCTTTTCAGATCTCTGAGTCCATTTTTGTACCTGGACAGGTTAAGTTCATATCTCACAAGTGCCACAGAAATGACCATTATGTACATATAGCAGTGTGAACCCTTAGTGCAGCAACAATTCTTGACACACACTTACACCAAAATCATATGTCCTCCAACTAGAGACGATTCCATCAAACCCATAAACATCAGAAAAAGCAAAAAAAAAAAAAAAAAAAAGGGCATCTAATGCAGTGTAGGAAATGTAGTATGATCCATATCCAGAGAAAGTTTTATTAACCACAATGGGCCCTTTCACTTGGTGAGCATTGACCAGAAGACACAAACGAAATGTCCTTTAAGTTAGGAAAGCTTATTACTTATAAGTAAAGAAATCCTTAAATCACAACCTCCCCATTTGTTCTATTCAGGGAGGCTTTATTGGAGCTCAATTGAAGAAGCAAATGGCATCTATCAGGGGGATGTTGGGAAAGATTCTAGTTCTATAGTTCAGAACTTATCACACATGATTATAAATCATATGGTGGCAAATCTCATCCAGGTTTTTACTTTAATACTAAAACAAATTAGGTTTATTTTTTGGTCAGTCCTCTTTATTCATTTTCTGCTCAGTCATGTGTCAAAACCACTTCAGCCTGTTCAAAGATATGCTTTATCAACTTCTTTTAGGATTTTATCTGTTCTAATATCTAGAACTTTATTAGCAAGGGAATCAAGGAATATTAGATTTAGAATGGCCCAGTGATCAAGATCTAGAGTGATTCCCTAAAGTTTGAAGGTGACTTATGGAGAGTTTTTGTTTTGTTTTTAATAAAACTACAAGGTCTGCTATCACTGGCTTGCTAATAAAAGAAGTTGAGAAAACTCACATCAACCTTACCTGCTCCTAAGTATTAATCTATACTGAAGTAACCAATATACTGACTACAGAAATGTTGTTAAAATTCCATTCAACCCTGAGGCATGGAGTTGGTGTTGAACCCCAAGGTATAAAGTTAATGAATCAACCTGAATTAAAGTTTCCCCATTGTCTTTGTATGGACCAAAACCCCCAAGCCACATGTCGGAATGTTCTACCTATCTGCTTCTGTCAAACCGGCTTGCACAAATGTTGCAATGTTTTCTCCCAGGCAAGATCAGAGACACAGACCAGAGCTTAGTCTGAGCGGAGTTTATTAGTTGGTGGCTGCAAGGGAGAAAGCACCAACTTAAATGGAGCAGCCCCCTACCTAAATATTGCAGAGTATCTATAACCTGGTTTTTCCGGGTGTGCTGGGGTATGTGTATAAGTGGTTTAACAAGCAGTTATCATATGCAATTTACATAGCAGAGGTCACATCCTAAATGTCTTAAGCTATCTTATTTGACATTTAACTTCTTCCTAGATCTCAGCACATTAACAGAAATCCCTCTAGATAAGGTTTTCCTCACTGGGTGGGTCTAAGGTTTCTGTTTCACTGCCAGAGGCATGGATTGTCTGGAAAGAAACTGGGGTCCTCAGGACTTTGGTTTACAGAGTAACCCAGCAAAAATGAAGTTTTTCTAGTTCCTTGTTTTACAAGGACCCTGCTTCCCTTCTGCAGCTGCCTTGGTGCCCTTTTTCTTATCTGGATGTAAGAAGTAAAATACCAAGGATCTATAAAAACCTTTCTGCAACCCCAGCTGAAGCCTGACATTTTAGGAGTGGCCCAAGCCCTCTGGCAGTCACTGGCTTTAATAAACTCTTATTGCTTCACACAGATTTTCTCAGTCTGCAGTTGTTTCCTGATGCCGTTTTAAGTCATAACAATACAATATGTTGGTATGACTGTTTAAAAGAATTTTAGAGAAATAAATAGATGAAACATTTGAGAAGCTATTGCTAAGGGAATGGAACCACAAGCGAGTTAACAAGTCTTTACTATATAATTTTTCCTGAGGTCATTTATTAGGTCCTCCTATTTTAAAATACATCATGGCAGAATGTCCCAGTCACATTAAACTGAGAAACAAAAGCGGAAGATTGAATTAGTCAAGGTGGGTGTAGAGATTTGAAGAAGAAAAAAAATAAGTGTATAGGCTTGAACAAAAGCCCCTGGGTACTTCTGGGTACTTCTAGGCAAATCAATACATTTTAGACAGACCGATAAGAGAAAAAACATTTAAAATCACAAGTATACCTCTTGCATACGTGAAAGTAATCTAGTAAGACTGAATTGCTCACCAAGTAGCTTTAGTTGTCATGTTAAATAGCCTCACCAAAAGCCAATTATTATGGAAGAGGAGGGAGTTATACAACCTCAGATGACCAGAAAGGTGAGTAAAATATGGCATGGCAGTTTCAGGTTTCAATTTCCCAAAGAAAGAGATGAAGTATTCCTAGAAAGATGAGGAAGATACACTTACAGAGATATATTTTGCCTTTACACATGTAAAGGTCTCTTACAAAGTGGCAACTGATGGGGGGACTGGAGAGATTAAAATCTATAAAACAGGTTTGCGGATGTATAAGCAAGTGTCAGAGAAGTCCAGGAGAGAATTCAGGAAAACTCACATCCATGCCCCAGTTATATCCACAAAGGGAGAAGTTCCAGATCCTGGTATGTGTGAGATAACATTTTGTGTGCACGTGCATGTGTGTGCACACACGCACATTTTTTAATGTAAATTCCTTGCCACAGGAAGCTTCAACTAGCTATGCTTCTAATAAACTTGCCAAGTGATCAGGGCCATAAGTAGTCTCTCCATGACTTCTTTCCCACAGCTCATAGGAATGCCTAAGACTAACCCCATCATATTTTCGTGACCCTGAAAGGGGAAAAATGCCAAAGACCAGCATCACAGGTATATGCACTCTCTCTCTCCTTTTCTAGGGAATCCAGTCACTATTCACCAGTTTTGGCGAACAAAGTCATCCTGCAGAAGCAACCTCACTGCTTCTCTTTTCGGAGACTGAACTCTGCAAATACTTTTTTGGAAATATTTATGGCACTCATTTGGAGACCGAGGGGACTCTAGCCAGGACAGCTCTCTGACAGGTACCTGGAGCCTGATGGTAGCCTTTTTGTAATCCTAGGTTCTTAGCAGAACACTGTTCAATTTTCCACCACACTTTCCTCTCCTTTGTTTCTGTTCTGCTTCCTCTCATTTGGAGCCACTGTTTTGAGTTAGACTTTCTGTTTCTCATGCACTATTCCTTTTTAAACTAAAATTGGTTTCCTGCAGGGAAACATTCCCATGCCTATGCCTGCCCTGCTCCCATGGACAATCAGAAGCAACCCGTTGGTGCAAAAATAGAAGCCTCTGGCTTGGGCCCATGTGTGTGCACTCAAGAACCCACTGTCACTGGGGACTCAGAGCAGGAACCAGAGCTTCCTAGTGGCCTAGGGAGCTCATGGCTGCCACCCTAGCAAAGTGGCCCTCCCCACACCTCGTTCCCAGGTCCAGCGCCATGTGTGCCTGCATGCTTTTACTGGGGCCGATGCCTTTGCAGCTCCTGCCTGGCCAATCAGCACAGTGTTCTCTGACCCAAAGTGAGATAGTTCATCCTTGCTAGAGGACCTCTCTACTGTGCCCAGGCAGATTCTGGAGGTGTATCCTGCTGCATATTGGGGCCTGGAAGATACAGTGCAGACTCCGGGGACTATGACTGACAATCTCCAGTCCAGCTCCTGTTCCTGTAGCTTTCCTGATGAGCTGTGGTGGCTTCGGGCCAGATCAAGTGACTTGGGAGGTAGAGTCACAACCATGCTTTGAATACCACCGCTCTAGCCTCACTGCAGTCCTGACTCATGCAGACGGCAACCCTACCCTCTTTACTCCCAGTAAACCTAATGTCATCATATTAAATCTAAGATATAAGTATGCTCTGGTGGAAAAGATGTTAGGTCAATTTTCTCAGAAAGAGCACAAGACAAG
The DNA here is from genome assembly GCA_004363575.1 of Solenodon paradoxus. Lineage (NCBI taxonomy): Eukaryota > Metazoa > Chordata > Mammalia > Eulipotyphla > Solenodontidae > Solenodon > Solenodon paradoxus. The sequence continues at coordinate 560,911 of RJWH01000116.1, read as the reverse complement.
TATACCTGAGTTCAAGTTCCAGTACAGGGGATACAACCAGAATGAACAACTAAAAAAAAAAAAAGTCTTCTTCTTTCTTCCTGCCAACTTGCTTTCATTCCTGTCTGAAACTTTCCTTAAATCAATCAATCTGAAGAATAATATTACCCTGATTTTCTCTACAGCTTTTTCTTGCAATTATGCCTTACTTTGTCTTTCTTTCAGATTCAGTTGAAATTCAGTGTTACCATTTCAATCTCTCCTCTATCTTGTAAGACTCCTATTAGAGTGATTGCATACTCAGATTAACAGAACAGGCACAATTGAAGAAAAGCATTGAAAAAATCTCATCCAAATTATGCTTTCTGTGAGACTACATATTCTTTAAGAATATTAGGAAAGAAAGCAGGGAGAAATTTTGTTTCCTGTTTCATTATAACAATAAAAACTGAGGTCCTAATTTATTGTGAAAGGTCAAACCTCAGCATTCTCTCCTTACATGTCAGGTTATAGTCCACCACATAATAGAGAGTGGACCCCAATATCAATAAAGGGGTATGACCTAGTTGATATGAAAAGCCTATATCTATATAAAGCATGCCTAAATAGTAGTGGGTCATTAGCTTTATGGGTGAACACCCTCTGTGATCTACATAAGAGGAGAAACTGAGGTCAGAGGAGAAAGGACCCTCTGATTCCTGAGATGCCCAGGAGGAGAATTCCCTGGTCTGGAGACATCCAGCCATGAAAATATTTCAGTTCTTGCAAGCATGCCTCAAGAAACATGTTGGTTCATGCTGCAATGCCTCAACAATCTCATGGGGTTGTACCAATGATAATAAGGCCCACTCATTTTATAGGTCAGAGCCACGAGAAACACCCAATCTGTTCCTAAGAATTCCCTGTGAATGCCTGTGAAAAAGAACACTTTATGTCTCTCTGAAGCACTGCCTGACCACAATGTAAATAAGAGAATGAGAAAAGTTGTTCAGAGGAGATTCTTTAAATCTGTACTTTGTTGTTGTATGTAAGAAAAATGGATTGAAGCTCTCTATGTTCAGATTTTCATAGTCCTTAGAATCAGAGCTATGAAATAACTTCAAAATATCTCTAGGAACAGAGCCCCTATTAGATTCTTTTGCCTTCACTGAAAGGACGTGAATAACTTGGAGAAATAACACAGGAACCTAATGAAAAACCTATCCTCTTCCAAGGGAACTGATGGAACTATCCATAAGTAAACCACATTTATCCCTGTCACACTAGAGGGCCAAGCAGTGCTGCTCATACATTTCATTAGTCAATCTGACCCAAACATCATAAGGAAACTCCAGGAGTTGGCAATGGGACCAAAAACCCCATTCCATTAAATCTGTGATGTAACCTCTGAAGTCTTTAATAATAGAGATATCATAGAAGGGATAGAAATAAAAGGTGGGGAGTGGTCAGAAACAGAGAACAGACTCAATTTCTAAATGCTGCAATTGTCAGAACCCTGCCAAATCCAGCTTATACAGGCACAACTAAGAAGACTAGAAAGTTGGCGAATGAACCAGAATGATGATACCACTGCTATCATTATGAATAGGCCAGCTTCACAAGTAAAATGTGTCCTGGAATCAGACACCCACCTACGTCATGTTCTGGTACAAAAAGGAAGGACTTTATAAGAAATAACTGTTTCCTCCTCTCCAGAGTGAGAAGAGACCTTTCTTCTACCTTCCAGCCTGTACAAAGAAGGATAAAAACCAATAATGGGGCCCACCCAGAGAGCAATCTAGCTCCCATCTTTTCATCTCAAAAGTTGAGTCCTGGGTAATTCTAAATGCTAGAAGTAAAAATATTAATTTGATTAGTAATAAGAAAGCCATTAATTCTGTCACCTCCCATCATTCTGGACCAACTCGTTCTACTCCAAATCAGGTTATTGACATAATGAAAAGTACTCCATCTAGTTTAATTTTTGCTTTTTTCTTGTACAGTCGTCCCTTAGTATATCACGGTTCACTTATTGCAGCTTCACTATATCGTGTTTTTAAAAATAATGTATAGCGTAATTTTTGTTATATTGTGGGATTTTACGGTACACATACACTTCACTATTGAGTACCCACATAGAATTTTATATGTTGTTAAAATTACGTAGGTTTAAGACTGTAGAAAGTGTTCATAAGAGTGTGGGAAAGGTTAATAAGAGTGTGGGAAGGGTTTATAGGAGAGTAGGAAAGGTTTATAAAGCCTTAAAATATATATAAATGATAAAATAAATCATAACATTGCTACTTCACAGATTTTCGCCTATTGTGGGGGTCTCTGGAACATAACTCTCATGACAGGTGAGGTATTACTGTACTATCATCTATGATTTTCTTAGAATGAATTATATAACTTAATCCCAAAAGTTCTTTCATCTTTTCATCATTTGGACAAAGATAAGCTCATATTTTCTGTGATATTATATAATCACGTATGCATTAAATTCAAATAAAAGGTTGTCCTGTGCCTGAGACACACTATTCTGGCATCGTCACTGCTCCACTTTAATCTAAATAGCAGTATAAACCCTTAATCTAATGACTTAAATTGAAAATTTTAACCCTTATTAAAACCTCATATTTGGGAAGGAAAATCATTCTAAAATATATACCTTACTTTTTAAATTAACTTAAATGTGAACAGTAATCTTAAATGTAATCTTAAATGTCTTTAGTTTATCATCTGGACTACCCACATTATTCCACAGAAGAAAAATAAATCAAACTGGTTTCTTCCACATCCCTGTAATATTTCCAGTCTACTGTTTTACTTGCCTCAAAAGGTTTCTAATGTCAAATAGGTACACTGTGTTTGTCAAGTGTTGTTCATTGGTTTATGTCCTGATGGTCACACCTGAATACAGTTCGTTGTGAACACATGCCAATATTCACAAAGAATGCATACACTGATCAACCTCTTTTGTGGGAGTCAAAGGAAAATTTTCCTCATTTCTCTGAGGTCTTCACAGACTGGATAAATGAACATATTAACATTAGGTATGATGAGCAAGAGAAAAGCTCCAATTTAATAATAACATACATATGAGAATTTACATGGTGGTAAATTCTGAGGTGGCTTGGAACAGACCAATGAGTTACTGTGCTAAGATATGGAAAGGGGATCTGGGGTCTCTGGGGAAACAGGAGGACGATCTCCACATGGTAAGGAGGAATGACTCATTCCTACTTTTACTCTAAAAGTATAGATAGATCACTCCTTTTTCTACATTTTTTCTAAAGAATAGGAACAAGAGATCTTTCCTTCATTAGGAAAGAGTGGAGGCCCAGGGAGTGGCAGATGGCTTTTTTAACTAACAGAAAGTTTAGAGGAATCTCTTCTTTGCCTCCGGGGCTGTGCTCCACTGTCCTTATCCCTTCATGTCAGAGTGGGTGAAGTAAAGGAGAATAATTTTGAGAAACTTGTGGTATCATATTTTAATCTCATCGTTTTCAAACCAGAGTAAAAAGCAATTTTCTGCCTATTCAGAGTTGGAAGGAAACTTCTTACACCTTGTCTACTTTCTGTCTACTTCTGAGTCAACTTTAGATTTACTTTGGTGAAACTTTGTGAGTTTCTCCAAGTTGCCTCTAATCACTGGGGTTTTGTTGTAAACCATAAAATTTAATAACTAGTTTTCATTGTCCTAATGAAAGAACTGTCACAGACAACCTCCAGGAACTTCAATGTTTTATAAGAAATGTCTGAATAATTCAGACATAAAGCTACTCTCTTTTCCATTTTTAAACTGAATGATTTCTTGTGCCTAGATCCAAAGAACTAAATACAATGCAAAGTGGTACAAGAACTATGGTACCCAGATTTGCTGTGCAAGCTGTAGTGATGTCAGAAAGTTTTCTCCTTCTACTAGACTTTCTCACTCTGTTTAGATACTGAGGACAAAAGTTTTTTATTTTATTTTTAACTTTTATTAATCTGCTGTGATTTCAGTTTACTTTTAACTGAGTTTTAATGGCAAAAAAAAATAAAAAGTAGATCCTTAACATTTTTTTATTTCTTTAATCTTAAGTATCTTATTTCTAACGACTTTATATTATTTTAAAAAATGTTCTTTTTTGGATATTTTACAGGTTACCAGCTTGTTGTATGGTAGTAACTACTGCAACAGGGAACACCTGTCCTGATTCCCTGCTTGAATGAACTATAACTGAAATTAAATTTGCCGTTAGTTTGTATCAAATTTTCCAGTGCCTGAAAACCATGACCCAAGTCATTGCAGATATATAGTAACAACGACAACAATGACAAATTCTTACTGGCAGTGGTCTTATAGAACTCCTGTAGCTTCAGTTGTTCCCATCTTTAATGATGTAAAAGATTTTGCCAACTGAAGTAAAATGAAGACGTTGCAAGTTGTGTGCACTTATCCATAATAAAGTCTTGTGTTCCAGGTGAAGAACCAGATACCTGTGAATCAAAGACCATAAACTTATCCCTTCAGATAAGTAAATGTGGTGAATATAATTATTTATTATTGTGTTTTTGTTTTTTTTTTTTGCATTTCCTCTGGTTCTGAAAACTCACCTCCACCAGAAAAGTCCCTATTCTACCTCAGTTTGGTACAGATCTTACCCACTACTATGAAACTCTAAAATTTATTTTCTTTTTTTTTGTTATATCTTTATGGAAAGAAACAACCAGTTATGTGTTTTCCTTTTATCTTTACTATTTTAACAATTATCTTCCTCCTTATGGCTTAATTATACTATGAAGCTACCAGTCCAATCACCCTTTTAGAATCTTAAAGCCAAAATCACAGTTGTACCAGTTCTGGAGATTTCTAATCTGGAAACATTTTTCACCCTGTATTTTCTCTGGAAGGTGTGATAATGTCCTTGGAATCCTCACTCAAATCTTTTCTTGATCACCCTTTTTTAGGATCCCTGCTCATCTTCCTCCTCATATTTAAACTCTGTCTTTTTATTTCCTAATAAACTTTATTTCTTCTCCTCTAGAGTCAATCGACTTGTAAACTACAGCAAGCCTATGAGCTTTGGAACAAAGACAACATCCCCTGACTCTGCATATGCCGCATTCCATTGTCTTAGCCCCTCAACTCCCCCATCCCTTCTCTCATTGCTATCTTCAGGATAGTACAGACTGGGCCATAGATAGGGATATCTTTTCACCTACACCAAGCATGAAGTAGTTACCAAAGAATGACCTTTGTCCATCATCACCAAAATGATTTTTGTTTCTATTATTTCAGGAGGGGAAAGATGGTGGACAACAGAGATTAAAATCTCTGAAGCAAGTATGATACATAAGCAAGTCTTAAGAGAACTCCAGGCATGCTGGCAGTAATCGGTGGTTATACCTTTGCCTACACCCATGAAGAGAGGTGTTCCATCCCTCAGGTACATGTGGGATACCCTCTTGCTTCTACACATATAACATAGCACACTTGTGCACAACTTTTTATGTAACTTCCCCAACTGCAGAGAGCTTAAACTTGCTGAGCCACTTCTAATAAACTTGCTATGTGATCCTGACCATGAAGCTCTCCATGAATTCCTTCCAGGTGGATTCCACCTCTTACAGGAGTGATAAGTCCACCCCATTAGCAACTTTTACTTGGTCTTCTGATTCCTTTCCATAAAATAATGCTTTGGACAAAAGAACATATTTTGGAGTGGTAGATTTCTCTGTTCCCTTACACATGGAAGTAACAATAAAAAATACCTATAATTCTCTTTGAAGTAATTATATGCTATTAATTTTATCACATATAGGACAAGACTAATAAATCCAGTGTAGACCAGAAACAGCATTGCTAAAGGACTGAGTTCAGATTTTAGCAGACAAACATTAAGGAAATAAGAAATTGACAATTATATCAATATGGAGTAGTTGTGGCACATACCTATGACTTTTAGCTATGACTCTAGAAGTCATACAACAAGAGTAAAGAAAACTGAAATACTAATAATGACAAGTCTTATAAACTCTTTACAAGATTGATGTAATCTTCTTGTATCTTATTGTTAAAATATCAATATCATACCTAAAATGAGTCCTTCATACCAAAGCCCACCAGGTTTCATAAGTTAATAGCATTTTCAGACTCTCCTTAAAATGGAAATTGAATCTTACAATCTGGAGTTTCTGGTCAGTTTAGTAAGGTAATCTGCATGATAGAACTCCCTAATTTCACAGCATACATCACTTTCTCTGAAATAATCTTTCCTTTCTCTTGCTTTGTTCCACCTAATTATAAAAACTTCCTTTTCTGTAAAACTTCTTGCATTCTATCTACTTAATATACGGAAAAAAAATAGTGATCTGAGATTCTGTCACCTGTATCTGAACCCAGTGGATTAAACTAATGACATGTCCTAGATGTGCGTGCTTTCATATTAGCTAGGAGACTGGCAAGTTTTTGTTTTTCTGCAGCCAACAGAAAGGAACAAAAGAAATTGCCCTGAACCCATTACAACTAGTATGCAGAAAGAATGGAGGCAAAGTGAGACCAAAGTTGAGCAAAATCCTCATTACGATGCTAAATGTCACGACCCACCATGTGACTTAACATTTTGAGATTTGGGAAGTTACCTGGAAGCAAGATAGTGGCTTGAACCCGCGGGAATAAAGTCAGCCCTCCACATGGATAACATGCAGACACCCCTTCTTCCTCATCCCTCATATGGCCCATAAAAGTATAATCTTCCTATTATTCAGAGAGAATTTTAGAGCATGAGCTCCTTTCTTCATTCCTTGGTCAATAAATAAAAGAATTGTTTTCTTTGCTGTTTCAGTTGTGGTCTCTGCTGCTTTCTTTTATCAGATAGAGAAAAAAAGAAAAAGAATAAATTAATAATCACTCCATACCATATGGCTAGAACAATGTCAACAAAACAAAGCCAATGACTAAAAGAAAATAATATTCAATGAGTGAGTCAGTCACAAAAGATGGTACAATTTTAAATAAATTTCCCCCCAAATAGCTTATGGTAGATTTGAAATAAAAACAAATGAAGCACTTAATCAAAACAATCTGTATCTACTTAATCTTTATAATGAAATTGATTTTCTGAGAAAAAAAGGATTTTTAAATGAAAAATGTGTTAAATTTGGAAAACATTGTATTTGGGAACTATCAATCATTTCAAATTTAAGAGAAAAGCAGATCAGGAGTTAGTAAGGGTTTAGTATGCTCATCCTGCCATACCTGGGGTCTTGGTTTGGGTAAGAAGAACTTGTCCTCTTGCTTATGCTTACTTCTCAGCAGGAGGCTAGATGGGAGGAGAAACCCCACTCACTAGCTGCCTGGCCTTACCAGGAGAAACCTTAGATCCAAACTGGGATTTGGGAAGAGATCTCATACTTGCTTGAAACAGAGTACTTGGGATAGAGCTTTAGTAATAAGAAATTGGTGAAGGTAGATGGATAACATTGAGTAGATATTCCTGAATAAAAGATTTTCAATGTAGTGCATACCCTCAGGACAATTTTCAGTTTAAATGACTAAAAATAATAATTTCATCAGTTTTATTCAGGATCCACTGAACTATTTAACCAACCATTCTTCAAGCCACCTGTTAAATATATTATAAAACTCCATTAAGTTCTTGCATACTTGAATATAAATATGCAAAACTGATGAAATACATGAATAAAAGAAAAGTCAAACTGGTTTAAATGAATTTGTGTATGATAATGGAATTTTCAAATAGTGGGAAGAGTGAAAAATTATTAATCATTTGGTTTGAGAACATATTAAAATATTTAACTTTCCCCTTCCCCTACTTACTAATATAAATACCCAACTAGAATCTTGGCTCCAGTTATTTAAGCTTTGTCTCTACTGGATTAAAAAGAAAACATACAGCAGTATGATTTTAGAAATTTCTCCAATGCTTTATTTTCTTCTGCTTGTTGATCCAGTGGAAGTGCTTGAGCTTCCAGGTCAAAGAATGTTCTTTAGATAAAAGGAACTGTGTTTCAAGAGAAGAACTCTTGGTATTTTAGTGGAGGGCAGTGTGGATTGACAAATAGTTGAGGACTAAGGGACTTTCATATATTGGTTTATAATATTTTGTAAAGAAAGTTACCTCAGTAAAAATTTTTTAGGAAGAGGGAACTGAGTTTCTGAACGTCTCCCCAGAATCCTCCTTCAAACAACTCATGATCACCTATAACACGCAATAAGTGTGACAAATAAACTGCTCTTGTATCAAGTGAACAACACAGACAACATCTTATAATTTACTCCAAAGTCAACAGTGGTATCCAAGGCCTGGAATTAGCTTTGAGGCTTTGGCTATGATTCTGATTTCCTAGTATCGCTTTTTTCCATATTTGTTCTGATATTTTTGAGATATGTAACATTCTCTACATAAAATATTTTCTCTTTAATATACACAGAGATGGTTGCTATGGTTTATATGCAATAAAATTAACAGTTATATTTTAAATCTGGGATGAATTTAAAGAAATCAGCCATTCTTTTTAAAGGTACACCCAGGATTCAAACGGAGTGCAGTCCTGGCAACACTAGTGTTTGCCTACTTACCATGATAATACTTCCTCTAGACTTGTAAACATCATAAAGAGAATCAGGAAAGACCACAGAATTGTAAACGCAGGATTGAAGGATGAGGTGTAAGATAAAACTTCTCTGACAAGTGAAGTTCAGTCTTCTGCTAATCAGTCTTTTTTTCTTTTTTTTTTTTTTTTTTTTTAGGAAAAGTACTGGCAGGAATCAAGGTGAGTAGAAAGGTAGGCAGGAAGAGAGGAGGAGCAAACTTTTTTTTTTTAATTTATGCAATTTAGTATATATACTGGTTGTTCCCACTGATCCCCCTAGACAACAATGAATCCTTGGGATGCATGGGGCTTGTGCCAGCAGAAGGCAGTGAACACAACCGCTACTAGTCCTTCTTAAAATGACTCCAGTAGTCAGTGCATGAAATTCACATCCTGTTTATAAAAAGAAGTAATTTCTTGTCCCTTTTTCTACCTCTAGACAAATTTGAGTGTACATGTATGTGTGATGTGTGTGTGTGTGTGTGTGTGTGTGTGCATACATGTGAATGCTGGGGGACTGATGAACAAGAAGTCATGAGGGTGGATTGGAGTTATCAACTTCCATTCAAAATATTTCTATTTCAAAATGGAAGACAAAGAACCAGGGGAACAGGGGAAGTGGTTTATTTTCAGTGGCTTAGTTTTCCCATCTAAAGTCAAGGTTTTCTTGACTGGTTCACATGTTTTGAGACTCATGTCACTGAGATGGTGAAATTATGGAATACAAGGCCTGTATTACATGTTACAAGTGGCCTGGGTCCAGATGGTGATTGTGCCACTCATTGACTGTGTTACATCAGTTAGCCAGGAATCCTAAAACTTCTCTAGTTGCTTGACTGGCAAAAAAAAAAATGGGGGCGGGGATTTATATATTAATTAGAAGTATTTCATAGGGTTTCTGTGAGAATTAGGTGAAAAACTAAAAAGTTGCATCTTTTTAACTGAAAATATTCTTATAAATCAATGAGAAATGCTAAATGACTTGAAAAAATGTCTATTACAGAGTATAAATATCAAATCCTCTTAAAGTTGATAAGAAACAAGAATATAAAAGTTAAAAAAATGATCGTATGTCAGAAATCTCTCCAGATATGATAATTTCAAGAAGTGGTATTTAAATATAATACAGCAACAAGTTAAAATAAAGATAAGAAAATTATTCTGGATTTTGACAAGTATGCATTTGGAGGTTATAAATCCATATTGTAATATAAAATACATAGTCACGTATTTGGTTATAACTTAATAAATAGGTGTAAACTAGATGAGAGGATGACAACTAAAATACGTAATAAGCACAGATACACTATATCAGAGATTATTTAAATATAAATTAATTTAAATTTTTTATGTGTATATAAAATCTAATGGAAAATGAACAATCTCTACATATTTTTGAAATGTTGAGAATATATATGTTGGGAATAATTAGTTTTAACTTATCATTTAAAAGAAGTTTTGAGTACTAGTTCTATAAATGCTTATGACATCAAATAGTTAAGTCATCTAGAGTGCCTATAATATTTGTCCAGTTGTCCTTGGTAGAAAAACGCTCTCGTCCAGGCAAAATAGATAGGGTAAAAAGTCAAAGTTAAAATCATTTCTAGGCTGAAAGAAGAACACTACATAAAGACTGAGGATTTTGCTCTGTAAGGCGACACCTCTATTAATTCAGTAAATAGCCTCACTGCTTGGTTGGTCTTTCTGCATTCAGGGCCAATTGAACTCTAGAAGTGAAGAGACTTCAGAGAAAACTAATCTATGTTGGACAATTTAATGTTAGAGTTGTAAGCACTTCTGGAAAAGTTAATGTCACTGAAGAGAATACAAGAAAAATAGGCTGGCCTCCCCTAGAAATACCCCATTATATAAAAAAAAAAATGTTCCAGGTTTTTCATGGATGAAGAGGTCACTGATTAGGAAGAAACAGTGGCAGAATCAATAAATAGCCGTGTAGTTCAAATAATCACTGGCTGCTTATTGAAAAAAATTCTTTTATTTAAAAGTTGTATGACACTTGTTTCACCTTCGGTGACTCAAAAAAGAGGATACTGAGATGACAGAAAAAAAGTGATATATGAAATGTCCACACCATTATAGTGAGAGGATCTAGGTTAAAATCAAGAAAAACTCAGTTTATTATTATTTAGAGACAAACATATGGTAACACTACAGAATAAATATCTCAAATTCTAGCTGGCATTTATCCCTGAAAATATAAAATAATTTTATTTGGAAAAAAAAAAAATCAGGAGCTTCTAAATCATGTATTTATAGTTCATTCCCTTTTCTATCTTTGTTATATTTTATATCACAAAGTAAAAAGTAATTTGGGGGATCTATGATATCATTTAGATGCAATACATGGTTTTATGCAGGAATTGATGCAAAATTTGCCTTCTGGAAGGTTATTCTGGCTACAGAATGATGAATGAATGGAAGTGGGACTACTATTGTGATAGTAAAAATCAACTTTATTAGAATATTTGAAAAATATGTTATAAATGTCATCTCCAAGAGTAATGATTTAATTAGGTGGTTTAAGAATGGTGATGATCTACATAGCTTCATGGGGTTGCCATATTAAAATATAGGTGTATGACTGATGGAACAGTCAATAAATAAATAGACAGATAATTATGTTCTAGGCACCAAGTCATGAAGAATGTAAGTAGGAATTAAAGAAAATTCTTTTTGATCTTCCAAATTTCCTAGCTTCATTGTCTACTAATCCTTTAGATAGGATATTTTAATCTATGGGTTAACAGATTAAAGATTGCTTTTACATAAAACATGACTGAAAAATTTATGAGAAACAAAAATATCAGCATCATAGATAACAGAACATGATTTATATTCTAAGTATACAAAAAAAATAGAAATCCCAGTTGAGGTATTGTAAAACTCACAATAAATTTATAATAATAAAAAGACTGATGGATAATAGATAAGAAAATAGTTCAAAGCCAAAAAAATCCACAAAATCATACTCAGTGGCAAAAACTTCAAGCTTTCCTAATATCAGGAATAAGTCAAGCACGTCATACTTACCACTAATGTTCAACATTGTTTTGGAAGTCCTGGACAGGGCAATAAGTCAAGAAAAAAATATTAAAGAAACATAATTAGAAGAAAAAAACAAAACTATTATTGTAGATAACATGATGTTGTACTGAGAAACTCATAGCAACTCCAATAAAAACCTGTTAGAAAGAGTAAATGAATAAAGTAACAAGATATAAAATCAATACACAATTGACAGTGGCATTTTATGTGCAAATAATGAAAAAGAGAAAACAAAAAAGAAATCTCATTCATAATAGCACCCATAAGATAAAATATCTGGGAATAAGCTAAAAAAAGGGTGTGAAGGATCTATACATTAAAAACCGCAAGACATTTAAAAAGCATGTATAATACATAAAAAGATGGAAAATATTTCATGCTCATGACTCAGAATACACAGCTAAAATGACCACCTTACCCAAAGCAATATACAAATTGAACGCAATTCTTATCAAACCACCATTAAAAAAAACCAACCCACCAAACAGAAGGTATTTGCACAATATACATCAGGGAATAATATCCAAAATATATAAAGTGTTCATACACCTCAAAAAATAAAAGCAAACAACTTCCTCAGAAAATGGTCGGAATAGCTGGGTCAACACACCTCTAGGAAAGATACACGGATGACCTTCATACAATGGAAACATGTATTATATCACCTTACATTGGAAAAATGCAAAAACCGCAATGAGATACTATCTCATATATGTAAGAATGACCTATATTAAAATGACTATCAGAAAAACAAAGATCCTAGAAACAGCAAGTTTTGGAGAATATGTGAAGAACAAAATCCCTCTTACACTATTGATGAGAAGGTAATTTTCATCAACTGCTTTGGAAAACAGTATGGCAGTACCACAAAAATTAAAATGGAATTACTCAGTTAATCTAGGACTCTTTCTTCTAGGCATATACACAATGAATACAAAACATTAATTAGAAAAAGAGAAACCCCCCCACCCTCATGTTTACAGCAGCACAATTCAAAGAAGTCAAGACATGAAAACAACCTAAATACCTGTCAATAGTTGACTTGTTAAAGATATTGTGGTATATATACTCAATGGAATTAAAAAAGATGAAATTTTGCCATTTGCCTGAAACACTTATATGAATCTGAAGGTGAATGTGCTAATCAAAATAAGTCAGAGAGAAAAAGAGAAGTACAGAATCTTTCCACTCATGTGCAGATTTAAAAAAAAACAAAAACAGCACAACAAAAGTGTGTGGTTAGCAGAGGGAAAATGAGGTGTGAACACAAGGGAATGAAGAATTTAATATTGTGTTGATAAAGGTCACTATAACTCTGGTAGTGAGTGTGGTTGCAGACTGAGGTGCAAATTCAATATTGTATTTTAGATGAAAGAAATTATAATAATTGAATATTAAAATAAAATAAATACGTTGAAAATAAAGGTCTATAGCTCTGTTTTTTCACTAATTTGGCCAATATTAAAATAATTTATAATATGCCCAATGCTGAATCTGAACTGGGGTAAACATTTTCTTAGCTCATAGCAGACTGAAATGATTTAACCGTTTTGAATAACTATTTCACGGTTCAATTATTTGAAAGTTTTGACTTGTCCCATCAATTCTACTTTAAGGATCGCATTTGATTTTTTAAGAATATAACAGTGTTCATTTTGATTTGCTATTAATATCAACATTAAATAGGTATTTGTAGTGCCGTTTTACAAATTAAAAAATATATACACACAACATATAAATATAAATGCAAATATATTATATATATTCATTAGCTTGAATTATTTCATCATAAAATGAAAAAGCAATCATAATAATGTCTAATACTTTGGTCCATGTTTTTTCAATTTAAAACAACTATCTGTTATGTGATACATGTATATAAAATGTGTGTCTGTGTTTCAAAGTGCATATAGCAAATAAGAGATTAAAATGTTTTGTGTTTTTATTTATATGCTTACTGAGGAATTATTTTTTACAGGATATATACAATATTTGGTTTTGTTAAATAGTCTAAAGATTTTTAAAGGATAATTGTTATTTAGCGTACATGTATGTGACTGTTGTAGCACAGACATAAACATAGAAACACAGTAACTTTTTCCATTCTCACATTTCCAGTTTTTGATGTTTCTTATAAACAGTTCTCTAAGTGCTATAGCTATGTTAACACTCAGCTCTCAGTTACTGAGAACACAAAATGCTACCTCACATGTAAAATTTGACCCTGAATAATACTTCGATTATATGTATATATATATATATATAATATTATATAAAATATTTTTTGTGATCTACCTGGGCAAGTTGTCAGAATGAATCAATAAATATTATTATTCGTATTAATTGATATTATTCTGTTCTATTTCCAAACAACTTTTTAGCAGAGATTTCTTTCAAACTCCGGAGTGAATGATAATTAGTAATGTCAGAATACGACCGTACATTTTTTGACTCCTAATTGAATCTAAATGAAATACTTGATTTTAAGTACATTTGAATAGAATATAATTTCAGTTCAAATTAAGAAACAATAATCTCCTTAAAAAAGAATTTAAAACCTCAACAAATCATCAAAAATATAATTCAAAGATCAAAGATCAAAAGTATTGAAGGCAAACTAAGGAAGAGTCACTAAATATGCATATGTAGCAAGTGCAACTTTAAAAATTTAATAATTTGTATCGATTATACATAACATATTATATGTATATATATATATAAATATATATATATATATAAAATCTGTTCCCCTGGTAAAATAATAATAAGGTCAACATTGATAAATATACCTTCAAATCATTCTTATTTATGCATATGAAGAACTACAATACCATGTTCACATTTGGAACTATGTACAATTGATAATGTACCTTGGTTATTTTTCTATTTGTTCTCTTGCTGCACATAAAACTAGCAAGAATAAGCCCTCTATTTCCTGTTATCTGCTTTTCTTTTGAATTGCCAGAGGCAAATGCCATCAGCTTCAAGACAATGAGAGATTCCACTGAGCTATAAAGTGATTTGAAATTGATGAATGTGCAAGTTTCATGCACCTTAGGTGATTGTTCCACCCACCAAATAGGATCAGCAATTTCAAGCTACCTGTTCTTAAAAGACTTACACATTCAAAAAAGTCTGTACTTAGGCATTTAAAATTAATAATAAACCTTCCCTCATGAGTGAAGGATTATTTTTTAAATTTACTCTTAAGTTTATTTTATAAAGAATAAAAGCTTTTTTTTTTTTTTTGCTTTAGTTGATGTATAAAACAATTCTAATTTATCGCAATAAAATGAAAGATGGCAATGGGTGAACAAAATAAATGTATTTGCTACCAATTTTCACAAGTGAAAAAGTGTATGAAAGGTTGTTGGTGAATATGCACTCAAAAGAATAAAACTAATTTATTTTAATTTTCTGTTACGTCTTGATGAGAAGCCTACACAGGACTTTGAATCTAAACTCATACAAATCACTTTCCAAGATTTTGGGGAGACTACTTAATTAAATCATTGGTGATTAATTTACAATAGCATGCTAAAATGAGAATGCCACCTGAAATGAAAACCATAGTTGGTATGCAAAGAAAAATTGAGAACTGGATATAAACAGGCTAAAGAGAATATAAAAAATATCTTTAAGAGAAAATATTTAGTACTTAACGTTTTAAATAACAACAGCCAAAAACTTCCCAAGATTTTCATACTCATGTCAGTATAAATAATACCTAAAAGTGAAGGGATTGTTGAGCAGTGGTAAAAGATGAAAAATTTTTTAAACCTATGGAATGAATAAATTCAGATTCTGTAGTAAATAAAATATACCACTCCTTTTGATAACCAAGTAATGCTTCATAATTTTCATTCATGTCTTGACCAATTAATTTTTCTAATCTTTTACGAAATGCAGAAAAAGTTTATTTGAGATGACAAATTTTATCTTAAGAAATGAGAATGACATAATTTTGCTAGACTTAAGCAAAACAAACAAAAACAGGAAGCCAGAAACATCATACATTAGAGTCTATTGAAATTTTTTGTTGTTCCTCTTTTAAAGGAAAACTAGTGAAAACACACCCCCCACAAAGAAAAGGTAAATAGATTTTTTGGACATGAGTGAATCCTTTCTGCTTTGCATAATCTTAGGTCTGAAAATCACATTCTCTTGGTTCTTATTCAAACTAGACTGAGCAGTTATTGCCTTCATATTTAGTTCTTGAGTATGACTACTTTTTTTTTTTTTTTTTTTTTCCATGAGCAGAAAGGAGATGAGGAAGGAAAGGGAGGGAGGGAGCCAGGAAGGAAAGAAATAAATTTATTTATTTATTTTGGTTGTTCTTGACCGGCCTGGGTCACAAACCAAGGTCCTTGGGCTTTTAAATAGTTTCCATACCAGCCTTAGGCTTAGTTTCTAAACCATAGGGCACCATGCCTGGTAACTTTCTTGTTTGACTATTATTTGCAGTTTTTATCAACTATAGAAATGAAATGTTCTGTAATTCTAGTGTTTGATAAGTAATGTTATCTGCCTTACATATAAACAATTGTATGACTAATCTGTGTGCCTGGTACATATTGCCATTCTTCTTTTATATAATGTTAAAAAACCCTTTCCTTGAGATCTTTGCTAAAATCAGATTTCTCCCATTGAAAAAAAACATAACTCAACACAATAACATGAAAATTGTTGCCCAATTTCTTTTTCTGAACTCTCACCTCCCTTCCAATCTACACTGCAGTTCAGATCCTGTTGCCTTTGAGCCCTTTGAACACTTTGTCACAGGTGTTCTGAATGGTCAGAATTATAACTCTGACTGGCCCTCATTGGCTATTTTGACCTAGAACAATTTATTCAATCTCTGTGACTCAGTTTCCTCATTTGCAAAACAAGCATAATTACAATACTTAACTTAAATATCTGTTTAAAGGAAAATATGAATCAATCCTTACTGAATGTTCAGAACTGTGCTGACAGATAATTTTTTGACCATTTCTTGTATATTTGTACATGTCATACTGATCAACTGAGGCAAGTATTTAAAGAGATAGCATAATTATCTAAATTACCATTATATACCAAAATTGCATATGTTTTATTTAGATAGCTCGGTCAGCCTTGAATTTGTTCAAACAGAATGGGACTAAACTTTGGCTTTGTAAATTTCATAAGGGAAAAAAGGCTGTCGCTTTATGAAATTCTATAAATGACAAATTTCAAATGTTAATGTTGCCAACTTTATCAGTAGTTTCCAAGACTGACATATTTTTAAACATTTGAAATACACAATGTATAAATCAACTCAAGATAGGCGAAATGACAGTGCCTGTGGAATTCACTGCCTGTCTTCCCTTGGTAATGAGACTGATTGATAATTCTTCTGAGTTCTAAATAGCTAAACTTCACTAATCTGAACCCAAGTCTGTAAATTATATTTTATATGTTGCTGACTGGCAAGAAAATTTGATTTCATGCAAATATTTTGAAGTGAATTAGTTAATGGAGAAACCACATCTGAATGCTAATAACATGCCTCTATATATAAACAGGTTGAAATCTACTTCTATCCACAGGAAAGTGTCAGCATTAATAAAGCAATGCCATGCTATACCTCCCCCATAGCTGGCCTATATTGACATGAAAAATTATAATGGCAGAAATACAGAACTTTTCAGATATAAATAACCTCACTGTGTTATGAAATTTTTATCAGGAAGGGATAACTAAAGAGAAGGAACAAATCAACTGCAAAGAATATTGTTGCTATCTATTGACAATAGGATTTGTGATAAAATGTAAAATACTTTGATTATATAATTTGGATGTTCTGTTTATTAAAAAATGATGGATCAGTGTGCAGAAAATTATTCTAATTTAGAAAGTACATATGTGGACATGACAAATGGATATTTATACCATCTCATAAAGATTTTACAAGCTCTTTAGACTATATTTCCTTAGGGATACGTATCATAATTTGAACATTTTGAAACATTACCAATAAAGATTTTTAGAAAGAAACAGACGTATCTTGTTGGGGGTGAATGCTCACATCTCTGAACACAGTCATAATTCCCTTCTCACAGCAGTTGCTTGGTACCTTAATAGTTGTTAAATTTCCAAAGATGCCTCTGTTTGTTCTATATGCTAAATGGCTTTATTTTAATTAAATTCCATAAAGTATGTGTGTATATCTCTGTGTATAAATAAACTACTTTTACAAAAAATATTACAAAAAGCCAAAGTAAAAAGAGGTCTTTTGGTGAATTCAGACTATTGGAATACCATGTTCAATTTATTTTATCTTCATAAAAATATTTTGCTGTATCTATGAGAAATGTTTTAAATGTGTGTTAAATATTGTTTTGTCAGGGCCTTTATTTACCACTGCATCAGCTCTGGTGTCTGGTCTTCCATTCTGCTAAGATGTACCTACCTTTAAGGTCTATTTCCACCAAATTATAAAAGGGAAAAAAAAAGGAGAGGCAATGTGATGAATCAGTTTTCAACATAAAATCTGACTTGATACACCCGAGAATTTTTAAAATCCTGAGTACATAGCTTGAGGTCTGGGATCGTTGTTTCTTTCAAATGTGTACATGTATAGTCAAAAAATTAGCATTATCTACTTTTCAAGCTCATTTCAAATTTCTGTAACAAAAAGAGATAACATTCACATATATTAAATTATTTTAACAGAATGCTACCATCAACAA
The DNA here is from genome assembly GCA_004363575.1 of Solenodon paradoxus. NCBI lineage: Eukaryota > Metazoa > Chordata > Mammalia > Eulipotyphla > Solenodontidae > Solenodon > Solenodon paradoxus. Next base: position 542,573 of record RJWH01000116.1, on the reverse strand, counting down.
TATTGAACTATAACCCTTTCATAAAACAGGTGTGTATATTGCTATTCTCTTAAACATCAATTTCAAAGATAGTGCTAGTTTCTTGTTCATTGTGATGTGTTCCTTTATGCTATTCATGGAGCTGTAATTGTGAGCTTAGGTGGAGTGATATGCAATCATTAAAACAGATGATGATCCTAAGCCATTTGAAAGCTATTATAACAAAGCCATTTGAAGTAAACTCTAGCAATGAGATTAGATTTCTCTCAGACCTAGGTTAAGACCAAAGGCAAAGAAAGGCAATTGAAATTGTACCTGTTTCGTAGCTGGATGTGTTTAAACCATAAACTACAAGAAAAGTTTTCACCGTGATTTAAGAGCTTTTTCAGTTATTTTTCTGTTATATATTGCAAAATAATTCAATTACTATTTCGCTTATTGGAAATTGCATGAGACTTGAAGGTTTAATTAAGCAAAATTAAATTAAAATGGAAAATATATTTTTGGGGTAGCTGATTGGATCTAATGATAAGAAAGCAAATGTATAATACATATATACATGTATTTGGTAGTAGTTTTCATTCCTAGGAACAGATAAAACATGTTTTTAAAAAGTTCATAAAACAAACTTCATCTTATTGAATACTGTATCCACAGTAGGTACATTCCCAAAATCTATGCTTCAAGGACCCAAATGATCTCTAAACATTCTCCCTTGGGTATTCCAAAATATCTGAAAATTAAGTACAAATTCTAATTGTGGCTATATCATTAAAAATTGTAAAAAAATATTTACTTTTTAGTTCTTTATGAGACTTAAAAATTTAGCAATATGAGTAAAACTACAATAAAATTATTTATTTTCCTCATTAAAGTATGAAATTTAATATGGGCAATTCTATAAAGATATATAAATATACAATGCGTCATTTATAAGGACAGCATTCGAGTACAACAATGTCTTAGGCACTACATTATGCATAAAATATACAACAGATATCGTATAGAAAATGAAAATAAGGCTCAGAAATGTTGAATAATTTTATCAAAAACAAACAGCTGTAATAGAACAGCCCAAGTAGGATTCAGGAATTAATCAACTAGGAGGCAAGGCAGAATTCTGGAGGAAGAGACATTTAATCTCTATGTGGAGGCCAAGAAAACCTATAGACAGTGGAAAAAATGTCTTAAGCAGAAGGAACTTGATGAATGGTGATACGGATTTCATACATGGCATGATGGGTTCAAAAACTCATTGTCTGATTTTAATAAATTTGAATTAATAGATGACCGTAGTCACAGGTATAATGTGTACAAATGTATTGACCACATTGTAAAACTTTCAATAAACTGATTTAGAAGACTGGGTTTAATTCTGTGAGAAAGTATACTGAATATATTCAAATTTTAGTTAAAATTGCTTTTGGGGAAAATTGTCAGCAACATTTCTTGTGAAAAGAAAATTCAACTTAATAGCACAATCTCGGACTACATAAGTTTATGTATACTATGATTTCATATCCATTAATATCTAATTGCTTAATTTTGTGTACAGTTAAATCTACTGTGATAATTTTTCTTTTGATTATTTGTAAGTCTCAGAAATAAATATTTAGTCCTTAAAAACTATGATTAAGTATTTTAAGGAAATGTAACTGAGCAAAAAGGAAACAAATACTTGAGGTAATGTTTATAGCATTTATAAAACTATTTATATACATAGCTTGCAAAATGGCATGTTTCTGATCCATCTTAGATTTCTTAAGATCAGTATCATATTTTCCACTTTATAGTACAAAAATGATATTATTTCACAAGAGTTTTTAAGTAATTTCAAATGTAGTTAAAAAGAAATTGAATATGTATTATATTACTCAAATTATATGAATTATATTCTGTCCTTAAAATATTTGCATTTCTGGAAAATCATTAAATAAAAACAAATGATATTAAATATTATTAAACAATAATATTAAATATTTTTGTTAAATATCGTGAAAGCCAGGACAATAATATTTTGAAGGGATAACAGTCATGTAGATATAAATATATTGGACCTTATTTCAATTAAATGAATATTATTAACTGGAACTTATTTTGATGATTGAAAATTTAATTTTTTTTAATATGAGCAAGGCTTATGTGACCAAACCTGAAGCTTTTCTCCAAAACTGAGCATATTAAACATTTTATAGCAAAAAGTTAAGATATTTTGGCAACACACAGAAAATTTGGCTGTAAATCTTATTTTTTGCTTAAAATAAGATGTTCAACTCATTGCACCATTAGGTAATTCCTACAAATACACACACACACACACACACACACACACACACACACACGATTTCTATAGGAAACTCTGTAATAGATATTTGGAGAACCTTAATTTTTGAGACATACAGGAGATCTTAAACATAAAGCTTGACTCAATACACTGAATAGATTTTATAGTTCATAAGTTAAGTTTAAGAGGAAAATATGTTTTTTAGGGATCCCAGTGATAAAAACACATGAGTGGAGTCACCAAGATCAATATAAGGTAGTAACTGAAATAATACTGTAAAAGCTAAGATAGGATTGCAATTTCTGAGACAATATTATTAGCCACAGAGATAATGTATTAAAGCTGTGTGAGTACGTCTGACATTTGGAAACTGGGTGAAGATAATATACTATACATAGTGAAGGCACTTTTTTTTTTTTAAATAACATTTCCCAAATATTTGTTTTCATATATGTTTTCTAGTTCCTTAGGGAGAACAAACTCCTTGAAACTATGCAACTTGCTCAGAGTAAAAAACCTAATTTACTAGTACAAAGAGAAAATGTGTGCTAAATAAAATTATCAGTATTTTTCTGAGTTTTTTTTCTTGTTTAACAAGACGTGCCTATCCCTTCCATTAAAAAAAAATATATATATATATATATATGGCTATTTCTGATAGTTATTAAATTTGTACATGAGATTTAAGAATATATTGAAATGAATCAGTAAAGTTTTTCACTTCCTCTTAGTAATATGTAATGTCTTAAAGTAATATATTAAAGCATATGATAAAAAAATTATAATATAAAAATTCGTAAGGGATTAGGAAACAAGGATTCTTAGATTCTTTCCCTGGATGTGAGCTAATTTATTACTTGAACTTCTCCAAATAACTTAGAATTTTTGAACCAATGTGTTTTTATCTTTTAAATGGTTAACAAATCTTTTAATATATTTTTTAAAAGAGGAGATGATTTTGTAGAAAGTACATTAAAATAAAGTGGCATACTATTACTTTATTTGTGTTAGATTAAAAATATTTCTAAGTAGTTTCTGTATCAATGTATACCCTTATAAATGACATTTCTGAAAGATCTTTTCTTGTCTTTCCATAACAGTAACTCTTCCATTACCCTTTGGCAATTCTGCTTCTCAATAATTCTCTGGCAAACACATTTCTACTTCAGCCTTTTTTTACATTTATTTCCAAGTTTATCTACTTAAAATAATGCTAATATTAAGACTTCACTTAAATTGTTCCTTTTTTCACAAAATTACTTTTGAAGTGCTTATCACAGATGTAAGATCACTCAACATTTGAATATAGTTTATGCTCTAGTGATCACATCTCAATTTTTCCTGATGCCAGGATTTGAATACAAGCTATTAGTAAGCACACCCACACTGGGGTAAGCAAGGAGTTTGCTTAACTACAGGGGGTGCTAGCCAATCAAACCCTGAGACTTCCTGGAAGCATAATGCCATCACTATCTCTGGGTGCTTTAAAAACAGGAAGGATGGCTTCCCATTCCCTATAGTTCAATAGCACTAAGCATTTGAGCATTTTCAGCTGTTATCCATTAAGTTGTGCTCTCCACTAGGAATATCCTTTGAATTCTCCTGATATTCAGAATGGGGAAATGGAAGACGAAATTTCATTTCTTCATGATTTTTCCCCGAAACTCTCATTTGGATTAATCATCTTTCCTCTATATTTTCTTACCTCTTTGTGTTATGTAATTTACTGTTGTCTTACATTATGACTAACCAGTGACTGTCATGCCTGTTTCTCCTATATTAAGATAAATCTGCAACTGGGTTTATGTTTTATTAATTCTTTAATACTGCATGATGCCTAGAATTGTGCTCTGTTATTACATCAATAGTATATACTTTGTACTATAATTTAGAAGGGAGGAGAAAAAAAAAAAACTTCTTCAGAGAATTGCTGTGGAGAAATGAGAGGCCAAAATAAGTTTTACAACTTTGTAGAAAGTTTTAATTTCTGATATGCCTCTTTTGCTATTATTTTTCATTTATGTTAGGAAATTTCACAATAAGAATTTTTGCATTTTATCAGTTTTTACCAGATAATATAAAGAATTGTTAATCTGGACATCAAAGTCACAATTAGTTTATAAATATTTTCTTCTAACAAACTTTGAATTTATTTCTGCAACATATGCTTTAAATTTCTTTAAATATTGATTATTCATTATTTATCATGTCTAAAATCCATGCCCTTCATACACAAATTCTCTAATATCACTACCACTGCTTATATAGCTTTGTGTGCATGGTTAATGCTCAATTAATGAATGAGTGAATCACATATAATTAAAATATTTTGAAATGTTTTAAAAAAGGGAATAAATTAAAGAAGATGAAGGTTATCCCTAAAAATATTTAAACCTATATATGATACCCCAATTGATTCAATTTTCTCTGAAAAAGGCAGGAAACATTAATTTTAAATGATTTACCTTTCAAATTATTTATAACCATAAAATATTCATATTTCTATAATGTTACACATTAGTCAAATGAAAAGAATATTTCTAAAACTGTTCAATCTACATTACCACGTTTTGGCATTACAAAGCAGAAAAATTTATGGTTTTGTACTATTAATACATTTCACTAATAGGACACTCATTCCAATCTAAATTATTAAGGCTTTTATCATTCTTGCCATCTATTAGCAATTACAGTAGCTAACTTGAAATGAATTGACTTGTCTCTACTTTGTTACTAGAAGCTATAAAGTCATAATAGCATATATATTATCATTATTAAAACTCCTACCCTCAGTAAAAGGAGTCTGAAGAGACTGAGCACTCAAAGATAACTCACTCTAAGGGAAACAGCTCTTATATCATATAGTCATGTACAGCTACTAACTCAGAATTGTGCTAGACCACGTAGCTAAATCAGGTGTACTTCTCTAACATCCTGAGTATCCAGTGACTTTCCTGTCTCTTATCATATTAAGAACTATTTAAAGTAAGACACATGTTTCATTCATCCTTTGATCTCACTTAGTGAGATCAGTTTTGCAGTCTGATACGATAAAGCGATAATATATTCTTAAAGATAATTGAAAACAGCATAGAGTATATCCGTTACTTATTGCTGTATAGCAAACCTTCTCAAAACTCAATGGATTAAATCAAATAGAAACTTTACTTTTTCTTGTGAATATTGTTGGTGAGAAATTTCACTAAGGATTCGCCAAAGAGTTCTGCTGGTAACATCTGGCTGTTGTTACTCAACAAAGAAGCTGTCATGTACTCTATTTGTTGGGGGAATCATTGGTTTCAGAAAACTTAGCTGGATTGTTTCTCTATGCCTTATAAATCAATTCTTCCACAAGGGCGTCGTGGTTTCCACAAATAGAAACTAAGAAACTACAAAAGATTAATCGTAATGAATCATTGATACTATCCTATTGTTTAAAGCAAGTCACATATCTAAGTCAGAGTAAATGTTGAAAGGAGCTATATATTAAATGGACACAGGGAGATATGCTATATTTGTTATTACTGTAATAATCTACTTATGATAAACTAAAAATGAACTTTGAGTATAACCAATAATCTAATTAATTTAGATAGCATCTTTAAAAAAATGTACACTAACAAAATTGAATTATTTGCCAGGGGACAAACTTTAAAAAATTATATATGTATTTGTGAAATTGTATTTTGCAATTTTCTTTAGCAAAGTTTAGTAACTATTTTTAAATATAGACAGAGCTGTTGAATTACATATTACACTTTGATCACAATTTGTTGGTATTGACTGCAGATTAAAGTAAGATTAGATAGCATATTCACAAATAATCTTATCTCAAATATTAATGCTTCAATATTGGTTAACTTGTGAAACAAGAAAAAAGTTATTTGTTCAAAAAAATAATATCAACAATAAATTCAGGATTGAAATTTTCTACCAGTATAAATAACATGTTAACAAAAATATTAGAGAAAAATCAGTAAATACCTTATATTTGATTAAAAACTAATGTTTTCTGTAGTTTCATAAAGATATATCTCAGATTATCCAGATAAATTCAAGATGTACAATTACATTTAGATTTAAATAATTGTTTAATTTAGTGTTAGTCTTATTTATTATGTCTTAACATTACAATGTTAACTGGGATTTGTTTATTTTATATGCTAAATCTGGCTACCTATTGCATCAAACATTTGTTTTAAAGTGTTTCATTCATCATCTTCTAAAGAGATGATATAATGAAAAGTCACTAGTCAGTATAGTTGATAAAAGATGCCTCACTATTAGAAAATCCAATATTCCTTAGGTTACAGAGCTCCATTAATTAGGTTTTGACAGAGCATGCAAACACAAAAGCAGTCATATATGTAAATGAGATTTTTTTTGGATGATATGTTTTTCTAGGCAGGGCAGATCTGTTCATACCACAAATGTCTTTCTCCATAACGGGAGGTAAATCTTCTAAATGTTTCATATCTACTATAATATTTTACGCATCTATGGTTTTAAAAACCATTCAGAAAATTTGTAATATTGTCTCATTTTAAAGTACAAATTTATTTGTGATATTAAAGTCCTTAATAATCAACTCATATATCTGTCTAAGAAATAGAGTGCTTGAAGTTAAAATGGTATAAAATATGATCTTTTTAAGGAATATGTGAACTTCCTCTAGTAGATGAATGATCAGAGGAGATTGGAAAGGAAATGAAGGATTAGATCTGTTTCATTAATCAGATTGTAACTAGAAAGCAAAAAGTGTCTAAAATATTAATCCCCAATCTCTCTTCACTCTTTTCTCTGCCTCTTCCCCCTACCTTTTTTCTCCTCTTTTCAGTCCCTGTATACATCCACTAAAATATACATTAAAAACATAACATATATACTATCAAAATTGGGAGAGTGTAATGTAGAGGAAATAATCCTTAAAAATGAGTAGTAAAAATAAAATTATTATTTTAATAATTTTTATACTACAGGAAAGGATTGCATTTAGATCAAAAGCTTGCATTAATTTCGTCATTGACATGAAGTATACTTAGACAAAAAAGAAAAATAACTTGCAGCATGTTTTTTCTCATGCCTGTCTCACAGAAGAAAAGTATCTCTTAAAAAATTTGAAATATTTAAAGACTGACTAAAATTAAAAAAAAAGTTTTAAAATTTGGAAGCTTAGACTACCATAACAGAATATCACAGACTGGGGTAGTTTAAATAGCAGAAATTTATTTTCTCACAGTTCTGTAAACTGAAATTCTAAGATCATGATGCTAGTATAGTCAAGTGTTGTTAAGGTGTCTCTTCCCTGACTTGCAGATATTAAACCTCTTGCTTCATCACAGGTAGAGAGAGGGAGAGAGAGAACGAGAACAAGATCTCTGGTTGCCTTCACATAAGGGCACTGATTCCATTAGACCATGATCTCCTCTCCTGACTATATCTAATCCCAATTACATCCCCAAAATCTTATCTCCAAATACCATCATATTGAGGAATTGGGGCTTCAAACTATGAATTTTGGAGGAATAAAAATATCCACTTATGTCATGTATTGGTTAAGTAATGGTTAGTTAAATCATCTTCGAAGAAATAAAGAATGTGTACCTCTGGGTTGGGGTCCCAGGTTTGGAGCAGGTGGGAATAATCAGTGGGAAAAATCTAATAAAAATAAAGTGCTCCTTCCTTCTCGTTCTTTCGGCCTGCTTGTCTACATGTCTTTATTCCTGCCTGTACCTTTCTTTTAAAATATATACATATATTTATCATAACAATAGGATTTATCATAAAAATAGGATTCTTCTAGAATCCTATTTTATGAAATAAGTTATACCTCTCTAAAATAGCATCCGCAATTTTGCATGTTAGTTATTGGGGAAACTATTTATTCTTTCAGTTAGCTGTTAGGTTAAATTTTTATTTCAAAGTGTGGCAGGAAAAAGTTATTTTTTTCCTGTCGAATGTATTTTTCTCTGGCTGAATACCTCTTACGACCCTCTGATATTATGAAGTTATTTTCATTTCATGTCAATTATATTTGTCAACATTTAGTTCAAGTAGAGTTAATGTACCAGCTTCTTATATTTATCACTCTATCTATCACACTTATAATTTTACTCCCCCGTTTTGTCTCTCAGCGGAAGAGTAGTGGTATAAATTTCCCTCTTAGTACTACTGTTGCAGCATTCATAGGCTCTTATAATTCATGCATCTTCATTTTCATTTGACTGCAGGTTTGTTTGTTTTTTAAATTAACTTTTGTTTTCCTCATTAATTCAATAGCTGCTCAGTAATGTGTTCTTCACTCTCCAGTTCTGGTATTTTTTTCTTACCATTTTTCCTCCTATTTCTGAGTTCTAGTTTATTGTAATTGTGATCTAAAGAGATGCTAGATATAATTTCAGTCTTTGAAAACTTACTGATACATGAATAAAGCTTTGTAACAATATATGGTCCAACCTTGAAAATGTTCCATGAGTACTTGGAAAGTATGTGTAGTACATTGGCTTGTTAGTTTGTTCGCTTGCTTTTTGGTGATACACTGAAGAGTTTCTTGCAACATTTCTTGGAAGGGAAATCTTGTGTTAGCAAAGTTTTGCTTTTCTTTTTTCAAGGAAAGCATTTCTCCTTCGTATCTGAAAGAGAGCTTTTTAGGAGATAGTATTCTTGGTTGATATTTTATTTCTCTTGGAGTATTTTGAATATATTTTTCCATTCTCTCCTGTCCCATAAAGTTTCTGCTGAGACATCTGACGATAGCCTGATGGAAATAGCTGTTATTTGGTTTTTTACTCTGGCCACCTTTTAATATTTTTTTTAATGTCAGTATTTCAAATTATTTCAGTTTATTTGTCTTGGAATTTTGTTTTGTAATTATATGTCTTGGTGTAGGTATCTTCACATTTGTATTACCAGAAGTTTTATTAGCTTCATTGATTTGTATATTATTTTCCTAACCCAGGTTAAGAAAATGTTCAGTCATTATTTCTTTGAATAAATTCATGATTCCATCCCTCTCTTCAACTCTGTGATACCCCAAATTCTTACATTGCATTTCCTAATGTAGTCAGATAGCTCAGGGTGTTTCTTCACTTATTTTATATTTAATTTCTCTCTCTTCTACTAACTAGATTATTTCTACATTTCTATCCCCTAGGTCACTAATTTATTAATCCCTTTGATGAATTCTGCTGTTATAGATTTCTGTTGAACTCTAGATCTCATTTACAACATTCTTCATATATCGAATTCTTCAGGGAAGGAATTGTTCTTTGTAAAACATTCCTGAAGTTGTCAAGCATTTTCTACTACTCTCTTTTTTTAAGAGAACTTTGTGACAGTTGTATTTGGTTTTTTTGTTTTGTCAGCAGGTAAAAATTTGGTTTTATTTTATATTTTTGACTCCTGCAAGCTTTTATAGTAAGGATAACTTGCTGACTCAGATAAGTGGAGATTCTACTGAGTATAGGGGGGACACCCAGGATGGGGAGTTAGCTGATTTTGTGGGTTTCCAGGAGTGAAGCTACTTGATAATGTGGGTGGAAATGGAATCATTCTTGCTCTCAGGAATCCCAGACCTGGATGCTTCAGTCTATCTGCTGTGATGTTGGATCTTTTCACTGCTGGAGTACGTGGATTCCAAGGGATGGGAGAGGGAAGTGCAGTCTTGCATGCTATTTTCCAGAATATGAACCAGTTCAGGACTCAGGTTCCAATCCTTCCATCCACACTCTCCTTGGGCTTCACTGCAGCCAAACATTTGCACATCACATAATTTTAACCCTTTACTCTCTGGGACTTGAGGACCAGTCTATTATTTTTTTTATTTATTTATTTTTTAAAAATCTCCCTCCTTCCTGCTGTATTTGCCTCTGTAGCTGCAGATGTTGCCATCACTCACTGCACTGCATGAGTCTCTTTCCATTGATCTGTCAGATGCAAGTAATTCTTCGGGTGATCTATTCAGTGCAGTCTTGTTTTTAGGATTACTGGTGTACTGTGCAGTTCCTCTCATTTCAGTGGAGAAAATTCGGTTCATCTCATAGAAGCAAAGCAGAGGATGACCTCTGATGCCATCTTATACATTAAAAGGAACATCCATTTTTAATTCATGTTTCTTCTGCTACTAAATCCCTTTATACCTCAAATCCTTATTTTGGAAATACAATATTTTTTATTAGAAAAGTGAAGGTCTCTTTTCCAGGCTAACTGTATAATTTCAATTCTGTTTTCACTGAGGGGAGACGGATTAGAAATTCTTTAAAAAATTAAAACCAGCAAGAATTGAAGTAGTAAAAGATTGAGCACTTCTGCTTCGCATTCATGATGTGCCAAGTACATTCACATGTGATTGTTATTTTAGGGGTGATGGTTTAATAATTGTGTTTTTTTCTTCCTACATTTCTCCTCGACAAAGAAAGTTTAGTACTTTCAGTACTAATAGGCTTAATTAGAAACTAACCAGACTATAACAAACAGTAACATTAAAGTTATTTTATTCTCTTTACATCTATATCCTTAACAGGAGACAAAATTATGTCAACTATATTAATAATTAAATTATCCCATTAGATAGTTGATCGTCTACAAAGTTAATCTGACTATTAACAAGAATGGCAAGGCCTTTGAAAATCTACCCTGAGACTCAGTATTTTAGGCATTGCTTTGCTTATAAATCTGCTGATAAAATTATCACATGAAAACAATCATTACAACATTTATCTATGCTTCATATATGAGTTTAAGATTATAGATAGCAACCAAACTTAGATAACAGGAATTAGATTGCATTCTTATTTAATTAATGATATATAAAAATTGCTTTTATAATGTATGTGAGTCAGAAAGAATCACACAGAAATTTTTAATTGTCATTTGCATTCATTGTCAATTAAATGATGAAGGATACATTTTAAAACTGTATACTATTTTTATTTATTTTTTAGGTTATGTTTGGTGTGTAAAAATGCTATTATCATTAATTTCTGGAAAAAATTGAGTATTCCAAGACCTAAAATATAGCATAATAACTCATATCAAATAGTGATCTTCTACTCTTAGATAACAGGGAAAACCTACTTCTATAGTTAAATTTTGACCCTTCTGCTTGTTAATTACACAATGACAATTATTCTTTATGAAAATAGGTATCATTATAATAGTACTCCTTTAATAAATTTGGTGGGAGAGTTGCATGTAGTACTTTAAGTAAAACTTTCAAATCAATGCCCCCAACATAATAAAAATTTTATATATTAACATTATCATTGTTTTATGAGCAGTAGTAATGTCATCATCATCATTATCATCATGATGTTACAGTTTAACCAGGAGGAATGAAATATAATGCAATATTTTAGATCATATGTTTTTGATTCAGACTATATTACTTCAATTTCTTATATTTCTATTTAATATCCGTAGGATCTTAGTAAACTAATTGAAACTTTCTAAATCTCAGCTCTTTTCTGAGAATTTTTGATAATAAGCATATACTTCACTCTTAGAGCAGTGACATAATTTGTAATATTCATTGCAGAATGAAATGCAGAGTCCTTGAACAAAAGAAGGGGGGACAACCTAGAGGACATTGATGATTTTTTAATCAGCCTTCCAATACTTAATTAAGAAGAAATTAAACCTGAATAGACCTATCACAGGTAAAGAAATCGAGAAGTTAATCAAGTGTCACCCAAATAGAAGTTTGTAACCAAATTGTTTTACTAGTATTACAAAGCTTCACAGAAGATCGATATCTATACTTCTCCAACTTTTCCAATAAAGAACAGCCAACACTTTCAAACACATTCTATGAAGAAAATATTCATAAATTCCAAAAAAAATTTCACAAAAAGAGAATTTTAGATCAGTATCTCTGATGTACAAGGATTCAAAAGGCTCAACAAAGCATTAACCAATTGAATATATCAAATTATCAATGGATTACCTGTCACGAACAAGTGGCATTTTTCTTGAGGATGTAAGAATGGTTCAAAATATGATAACAGATTAATATAATACATCACATCAACAAAGCATGGAAAAATCATATAATCATAACAATAGAAGCTGAGAAAGCATTTGATAAGGTTGAGTACTAATTTTGATAAAAACACTCCAAATAATAAGAAAAGTAGAAACATATCTTCACATAATAAAGGTTATTTATGATAAGTTCACACCAGCTTTATATTCAAAGGTGAAAACTGATAGTGTTTATTCTGGTATCAGGAACCAGACAAGGGTATCCACTCCCCCCACTACTATTAAACTTCAATATTGGAGGTCCTATTCACAGTAATTAGGCAAGAAAAAGAAAGAAGGAAATTAAACTTGGAAAAGAGGAAGTAAAAATCTCACTATTTACAGATGGCATACTAATATACATAGAAAACGCTAAAGATGTGACCAAAATATTTTAAGATTAATACATAAGCACACGCAAGTGGCCAGCTACATACTATGCAAAAATCTGCTGTATTTCTATCTAAATAATGGATAGGAGAGAATAAAATTAAGAAACTACCCCGTATATACAATGCACACACAAATAATCAAATGACTTGAAATATACTTAACAAGGGTAGTGAATAAAAACGGTACAATAAAAACTGGAAGATGCTAAAAGAAATATGGGAACATGAAAAGATGTTTTATGCTCATGGCTGGAAAAAAATAACATTTTTTAAATGGTCATCTTATTTATAGAATTATACAGCTTTAGTGCAATTCCCGTAATAATTCCACTGGCATTTTTGAAGTATGTAGAACAAAAAACTAAATTCATATGAAATCAAAAAAGAATCGACCAAAGCAATCATGAGAATAAAGACCGAAGTTGGAGGTATTACACTCCCAGATCTAGAGGTTTACAACATAGAATGGTACTCAAGACGCATGGCACTTAAATAAAAATAGTTAACACAAATCAGTTTATCACAAAGTTATCAAGAGCACAAGAAAGAGAGAGAAAATCATTTTGAACAAACCACATTGTGAAACCTGGATAGCTACATGTAAAAGAATGAATCTTTACCACTCTCTAACACCATACAAAAACAATAATGGGATTAGAGACTTGAATGTAAGACCAGAAATCATAAAATACTTAGTAGCAGTCATAGGCAATATGTTCCATGACATAGACCTTAGAGATGCCTTTGGATACTCAGTGCTGACAGCAATGTAAACACCAACAAATAAAACTGCTTCAAACTGTAAAGCTTATGTATTGAAAAAGAAACTGTAAGTAAAACAAAAAAGCATTCTACTGACTGGGGGAAGATATCTGCATATAATCCACCTGACAATGACGACATATAGTAATAAAGAGCACTCATAAAATTCAGCAAAAACAAACAAAAATGGAAGATGATCTGAATAAACAGTTACCCAAAGAAGACATACAGATGACCAATAGACACAAGAAAATATTTTCCTCTTCTCTTATTATTAGAGAAATCCAAGTCGAAATAATAATGAGATATATCACCACACCTGTGAGAATGGCTATTATTCGAAACTTGAAACAACAAATTTTGGTGAGGATACAGAGAAAAGGGCACCCATTTACATGCCCAGTGGGTGTGTGAATTGTTGCAACCATTATGGAAAGCATTATGTAGATTTCTAAAAAAAATTGAGAAGGGAAATTACATATGACACAGACATCCCATTTCTAGTAATTTATCCAGAAAGCACAAATATACTAATTTGAAGAAATATATGCACCTCATATTTATTGTTGCATTATTTACAATAGCCAATAATTGCATAATATCTAAATGCCCATTAATAGAATAATTAATATGCTCTATCTATATATGTATATTTAATAATACATAGCTAAAAAATTGAAATCTTTACATTTGTGGTATCATGGATGGGATAGGAGACTATTAATTAAAATGATTCAAAAGGAAAAAAAAAATAAGATACAACATATTCTCACTTCTTTGTGGAATATCAAGGAATAAAATGAATGAACAGACAAAAGAAATACCAATCCTTAGACATTGACTAAATCACTGAGGTTACTAACAGGTGAGGACATGCAGGGAAGAAACAAGTGGTGGTAGAGGTCCAATGTATAGCTGTGAAAAACTATTAGTAATTTTGTGATTAGTTTGCTGTGATTATGATTTAATGTTCTTAAATGATATTTTACATTGAAAAAATTGATTTGAACTACTAACTATTCTTATACCTGTGAATAAAAATACTCATACTGACTGAGTATTTTAGCTTCTAAACAATTTTTTGAGATAGGTACTATGATTTTCTGAGTCAACAGAATCATTTAAAAAGACTGAAAAACCTTTGACTAATAGGAATAGAAGTTATTCAATTATGAAGACACATTTAATTTTAGCATAATTTTACATTTGCATGAGTTTTGAATATGCTGTAGATTATTCCTATACATCTCATGCACAATTATCCTTAGTTTTAACATATTAATTTGCCGGTATATTTATCATTAAAAATAAATAGTAATACAGCATTATTAACTAAAGTTAAAATTCTGTTCAATTTTCTTTGTTTTGTACTAAATATTCTTTTTTAGTAGTTGTTAGCTGAAGTCCCAATAAAGGACAGTCATGTCTTTAAATTTTTTCTTGATTTTATCTATGTCCCAGAATTATCTTAGTTGTAATGGATTTGACAATTTTGTAAATTATCTCTCAATTGAGATTTGTCTAAAGTTTTATCATGATTATACTGGAGCTATAGATTCTTGATAAATAACAGAATAAAGTGACATTTTCATCATACTGTTATATTTACACTTTATCAAAATAACATACTCTAGAACAATCATTTGATCACTTGGATTGGTCAGTGTCAGTTTTCTGCACTGTAAAATATTCACACTGTTTGTGCCCTTTCCAGCTGTATTCATTGGAAAGAGGGAGCCTTGTATGCCTCATATTTAAACTGTGGAGAATAGTGTTCCAACCCACACAGGGGTAACTACATAAATTATATATGCAGAGTGTTAACAAATAATCTGCAATTTTCTACATTCAGATTTGTCTGTTGTCCTCAGCTTATTTATGCATTGTATTATTTTTATATCCCACAGACACATAGGTATTAATTGTATACTTTGGATTATATACTATATTAGCATTCTTTTTGCTCAAATTATCCTTCTTTTGATCAGTGGTGACTCCTTCAGTTAGCACTTGTGTTCTTTCCACACATTTTGTTTTGTTTGTTTAAGCAGTTATTTGCTTCCTTTGTGATAGTAATTAATAAATATACATAGAGTCATATTTAATATATGTCTACATATTCATTTTTAAACTACAGGTGATCATTTCCTTTTAATTAATCACTTAAAATAGCTATCTTAATTAAATTCTAAAATTAGAAAATAATTTTCTTAAATTTGAAAGTTTCCTGCTTAAATCAACCTAAATTATATCCATTATATTGAAAAACAGTGTTATTAAATAATTCAACTGTATATTATAAAAAGGAGGTCTATTTAGTTATAGAGTTAATATAGTGAGCAGTAAGCATACTAGATGAAAACTTTAACCAAATTGCTTTTGTGTGCATTTGCCTGTGATTCTTTCGATTTTCATGAAAAAAAATTTGATGGTTTTCACACAATAATCATGTGATTAACTTCTTAAAAGCATTTGGTTTAATAATACAATTGCTTCCAATTCAATTACTATTGATTAAAAATCTATTCAGAAAACAGGATACCATCAAATTTCATATGCTCGGGTGTCATAAACAGGTAAAAGATAATCTAATAGCAATAAATACAGTAGCGTATAATCTACTTAGGAAAAGGTCACAAGATTATCTTATCATCTATGTATATTTGTATGTATGTATGTATGTATCTACCATCTATCATCTATCTATATATCACTTATTTCCCTTTTCAGTGGAATCATCCATCCATTTACATATCCAACCACAACACAAATGGAGAGAAAGAGAGAGAGAGAGACAGAGAGAGAGAGAGAGATTATGTTGTCATTTATGTTTTATCTTGACCTGTCAGACTAAAAGAAGTATAAATGCTGTTTTTTTTCTGGTGACAAGTTGCTTTAACGTGTGTGTCCTCTACTCTTACTGTGTAAAGAGTTAGGTCACACTACTAAATTATTCTGCTCGTATGGGGCCTACTTCAACAGAAGGTTACAAATAATGTACAATATTGGTTGTACACTATGTGAAATAGTTTACTATTTTGATTGCAGCCATGCCCTAAACTCATTTACCATGTACAACTTATTTTCTCTGATACAATGAATAACTATATATATATACACATACACACATATATATACACACACGCACACACACATATATACATATATATACTAGAAGAGTTTACAAAGCAGTTTACATATTATCACTAGGGTTTTAACACATCTTGGTTTGACCAGAATTGCCTGAAAAAACAACATTCTTCCAATATCTTGCTCAGTGTGAAATTCTGTCCCATTTTCGCACACCATGTAAAGTGTCATGGATTCAGAAATACTGATAGAGAGCTCTACGAAATCAAAATATGTACCATAAAAAACCCCAAAACTTCAGCTTGTCACAAAACAACACAATGAAAACACTCTATATCTAAGAACTTGTCCATGTTCACCCCATCAGATAGGGCTTTCATGATTAGCAAAAACACCACATACCTGGAAAAGTTAAATCATGACCCTCCCTAGACCTCTAAAGGATCAGACTCCATTCCTATAAATTATTTAGTTCAATCTCACTTCTACCTATTTCTATTACCTCCAAATCTATCCTTTGTAACATTTTCCAGCTATTACCCTCTTCATAATTGTTTTATTGAACTTGATTTTCTCCTTAAAGGCAACTTCACATCTTTCATTATTTTAAATGTTTCATCCTAGTACTTCTGATGCTTTCAAGAATATTCATGATGCAATCATTTTAATTAATCTTTAGGACACATAGAAATGAGTCCGGTAATATGTAACAAATCAAACCTGAACTCTGTTGGTACTCTGAATCTAGAACCATTCATTATGTTCTCCCTGTAGGCCCAAAAACATATTTGATAATTAAATATGTATTATGTGGGCATATTTATGCTTCTGTTCAAATTACTTATTTAATTGGAGTATGTATATATATATTTTTATGAAGGCATTGCATTTAAAATTTCTACATTGTTAATAATTACTCAGCACTATTAGTACCACTTTTCACACTACTATGCATTTGTTGCATTATACCTTGTATAAATGTGAGCTTACATATTTTCCTCAATAGATCTTGAGTTCAATGAATGTGTTCATCTGCATAAATTTCATAGGACCTACATATTGTCTTAGAAATAATATAATTAATAGCTTTGTTGAAATAAAAGCTCATTATAAATGGTAGTATTACCTATGCATGCTTTTTGATTGTCTTGTATTTCCTTTATAAAGAAGACCAAACAATTAAAACAATGTATATTATTAGTTTAAAGACTATTTTTGCATATCTGCTAAAAACAACTTATATTTCATAAGAAGGATTTGTGACAAGCATACAAAAAGGAAATAAAGTAATCTCTAGAGAAATAAATTCACAAAAGATTTAGAGATTTTAAACAAAAAATATCCAAAATGTAATAATAGGATAATTTCATTTGTTATATTTCTGCTAGAAGATAGAAAGGACTACATAAACTTATAATTTCCCTTGATTTTTTTATTGTAAAAGAACCAAAATTTGACATGATCAGTGATGCTAACATATATCAATTGTGTTAGTAAATGAAGTCAAGATGTTTTATCTATGTTGGAAATAAATTTGATTTTTATAATGTTTTATAATGTGGAACTTGCACAGATAATGTTTTGGTGGAATGTTCTTTGTTTCTGGCTTATAGACTCAAGGTAGAATTTCAAATGGAAATTACAAATATTCATACTAGCCAATTATTTTTCCCTAAGATAAAATAAGAATCTGCTGCAGTAAATCTCAATTTATATTTATTCATTAGTAGATATTAAATCACTGAAGAATTGGGAGAAGATATTGAAAACGTTCCTTGAAGACCTCTTAATAGCAGAGCAAATCAGAATCTGGAATACATACAAAAAGTTGAATTAAT
Organism: Solenodon paradoxus; assembly: GCA_004363575.1. NCBI lineage: Eukaryota > Metazoa > Chordata > Mammalia > Eulipotyphla > Solenodontidae > Solenodon > Solenodon paradoxus. Next base: position 524,208 of record RJWH01000116.1, on the reverse strand, counting down.
TGCCACTGAGATACATGTTAGTGAATTAGTTTAAATTAAAAATTCTACTTCTTATTTTAATAGCCTTTCAATTACAGAATTTTATCTAGTGGCATAAAGAAATCTATGTGATTTTCAAGAGAAATCTGAAAGTAATTTTAAGTTAAAGTCTGCTAAATTTTTCACCTATGAAAAAGCATATCTACATTTATTTTAATGTGGAATTAATATAAATTACTTATAAGGATAAATATTATGAAAAAATCATAAATTAATATATTGACACAAAATTATTTATACCCAAAGATTTTTATATAAATGTTTTTTTAGAAATATTGGAAAGTACTTACATAAAATTTTAGAGGCTGAATTACAATTTTAGAAAATATGCCTTTCTGAAGATGTCTGGTGCCAAGACTAGAGATTTTGTAGCAATAAGGGAAGTAAGAGGATAACATCATTACTCGTGATTTCAGGTTAAGTAAAATAGGCATGATTTTATAACATAGGTAGCAAGATTTTGAACTCTTTTCTATTTTATTGTTATCTTTATGCCCCTATTATTTTAGATTACAGATACTATTGTAGTATTTGCCTTACACATTGCAAATATGCTGATTTTTTATGAATTACAATGTATGTGATCAGCATCAGCAAATGAGGGAACATTTAAAAGCACAATGAATCAGTTGATATACACAAAGAACATTATTAAGAAAACCACTTTAAAGTTAAAATATCTTTTCAATATATAAGTAAAATTATAAGGTATACTCAAAATAAACCATCAAATATGTATTACTATATGAAATATAATTAATTATAGAGTAAATATGAGATGTTCAATATCAAATAAATGAGTGCTTGAAAGGTAATTTAGAGTAGATTACTGCTAAAATAATAAACATTTTGAAAACACCTAAGGAAAATTATTGAATAGTAAAAGAAAAACAATTAATCAAATTTCAAGAGTTTAAAGAACACCACCACTTCATATATAAACAGCTTTCTAAGAATTAAACAAATAAATGTAAAAAAGTCTCATAAAAAATGATTGTGAATTTTCCTAATACAAAGAAAAAAGAAATGCCTCTAAAATTGTTCAAGAGAAAGAAGAGTCCTATCGAAAATTTGTTATCAGGTATGTAGCAAAGTCATAATAGCCAAGAACAGCTTCTCTAATTGACAGGCAAATACTTTTGTGGCAGAAATAGAGAGTCAAATGGTGAATCACACTGGAAAGTCAGAGCACTATTTGAGTATGGAAGGAAGGGGATAATATTGAGAAATTGAATTTCTCCAAATCAAAATATGAAAAGGATGCAAAAGTAAAAATAAGTAAAACACAAATTAAGTTTCCCTGTACTTAATTGACTCGAAAGTCTGTTTTAATGATAGATATGGGGATTGGGAGGGTATTTTCCAGTGAATCCAATCATCCAAAAAATTAGCTAATAGATAATTCTTAAGCAAATTAATTCAGAAATAGAGGTAATAGAAAAGTTATTTGGAATTAAAGAGATAAACAGAATAAGAAATAATTAGAAAAGTTATTAAAGTGCTTACCTTGGGGAATGGCAAGAGTAAAGTGGAGAATAGAAAAAAATGGGTGGATTCATTTAATTTTTCTTTTATCCTTCTGGTTTTATTTTTCTATCAGGTGTTCAAATTGTTTTTATAATTTTTTCAAAATAATTAATACTTACTATTTTCAAAATCACAGTATAGATGTAGAGTATATAATATCAAAAACTAGTTTTTGATTTAATATTTTGATTTAATATTCCTCTGCTTGTATGTTCATGTATAGGTATATAAATGAGGGCTTAAAATAACATGTTAATAAATATAACACAAAGTAAAACCAAAACAAAACAAAAACCTCAGATTTTTCTTACACCCCAAATAGAATTTATTTAATTAAATAAAATCAATTGTGCCCCTGGATCGTCTTGTCTTACCCAATTTCACTGATCTCTATTCATAGATGCTATACAAATGGGGGCACTCTGAATAAAGAAAAAAGGCTTATTGATGGAACCAAAGATATGTTCATCATGTAAAAAAAGTTTTTATGAACTGTAAATTTATGTACATGGTTGACTAACGTTATTATTCTTTCTTTAGAGTGCAAAATGTTTTTATCAAGACTATGTCTTGTTCATGTGTTCCAATAGGATATAGGTTCATTCCTTTCCTTGCTAGGCACTTTTCCAGTAAGAATGCTCTTAACCATAAGAAATAAAAGTACACAAAGTAATATTCTCCACTTTATTGAGATAATAGAATATAATGGATTACTTCAATTTCTGTACAGAACATTTTTATCAACTTTGTTTTTCACTGATAGTAGAAGAATTGAACCACTCTATTGTGTACATGTTTTACTGAGGTATAATTGACTTACAACATATAGTAGTTTCAGGTGTACAACATAATAATTCATTATGTGTATATATTTTGAAATGATCATCACTGTAAGTCTAATTAACATCAATCCCCATGAATAGTTATAGAATTATTTTTCTTATGATTAGAAATTTTAAAATCTGCTATCTTAGTTACTTCAAATATGCAATATATGCATATACAATATATATAATATGTAATATAGTTAATACATAATATAGTAAATAATATATTCACATTCTGTGCATTACATATCCATGACATTTATTTTATAACTTGAATTTTGAACCTCTGTATATTTAATAGCAACCATGTATTTTATTTAATAATTTCAGAGTCCAGTAACCATGCCTTGTCAGCTACATCTCAGTCATAAGTTGAAGGGAGTCAGAGGGACATTATTTTCTGTAAGAAACTCAGTGAGTTGTGACCCTAATCATAATGTGGTAAATAAATTTTAAGTGAGTTTATACTATTTTCGTATTTCAATAAAAGTTTTCTTAATTAGTATTTGACTAATAAAATAGTGGAAACTGTTTCACTATAGTCAGTAACTCATCACAATTGTGTTTCCTCATTGTTGAAAAATAAAGATATTCATTTAGGTTTTTCTGAAATCAGCTTTAAAAATAACATTTGTACTTCATTTTAAATATTAAAAGTGCATTTTAAAAATTTAAAAATTTTGTCATTAACAGAAAAATGTGTTTCATTTAAGTGAATATGAGATTCATGGATTCTGCTAATTCTACAAGGTATTCTTAAGTCAACTGGAAATATAAGTTTCAGCTAAAATGAAACTGAATTAATGTAAATCATAGTAAATCAAAGTATGGTAAAGAGTCCACAAACAATACTGAAACAAAAGAATGATTACTTATACATTTTTCTCAAATTTTTAGTCTGACAAAAAGTAGAAAATAAAATGTATATGAATTAAACTGATATTTGCTCTCATTTTTATTTATTTTATTAGAATTTAACTAACAGGAAGATAGTAGGTATATCTTCACATTTCATTTACAAAATTTTATTTCTATTTACTTTGTCTATAAAAAAAGGATACTCTGGATAATGGCTCTGTTTGCCCCATTCTCTTAACATCTGTAAGTTTTCTTTCTGGAGTGATCATAAAAGATGTGTAATGATGATTAACATGACTCAGGCAAGGAGAATGTGCTCCTGTTAAGACTATTTTATGCAATTTTTGTAAATTGGAGTAACAAATGACATCCTTCTTTAGCCAAATCTAAGATAATCAGACAGCATCTGCCTTCTGTTCTCTAACTCCCATTTTAGAAAGGAAACACTAACTTTAAAATCATTAATCTTTTAGAGTGCTAACTGCTCCTATTCCTTCCAAATCTCTGATCTTCTCAGTATTGTCAGTTTTCAGGTATCTTAACAACTCGATAGCATCAAATCTAACACAATTATTTAACTGACATTTCTAAATGGAAACTTTTTAAAATATTTGTATTGTTTAAAATCCTGAGCCAATTTTCATTTTACTTTGTAAAAAATATTTTCAGCTGCAAAATTGATTTTCTCTTAAAAAATGGTTGTTCGTCATGTTCATTTATCTCAAAAATCACTAACACACCTGTTTTTGTTACTTGAAAATACTGTAGCTATAACTCATCCTACATTTATTTTCTTCATTTGGTGTTTTGAATCTATCTAGGAAACCTGTGACTTTCTCTCTATTTAGGTCACTCTTTGTCATCAGGGTTTAGAAAGAGGTGGTGCAGGTTGCTCTGTGGTAATTCATGAAGCTTAAATTTTCATATACACTCTGTAACTGACATCTTATAACAGCATAGTTTTAGTATTTTAGGAAATACTAATTTCTCATATATAAAAATAATGATTTGGATTAGGTCATATTTGAGGTTCCATTTGACTAATGAATCTACAATCTGAAGCCATTTTGGGAAGCCAATATAAGACCTCTATCATGCACTAACTGAAAAGGTGAACTCCTACAACATTAATATTAAAAAAAAAATTTCCATTGTTCATTAAATTTCTCAACTCTTCTGGAGTGGTTTCAATATGTTTTCCATGTTTCACAAAATGTATAGTTTCTATCACAATTGGAAATATATATACACACATATATATACTAAAAATTTTGTGCTTTTTTCCTATTGTTTAGTTTCTTTAGAATTTTTATAATATTTCAATAAATATGTATGAATAACTTCATAGAACAAGAAAATAATAATAGCTAGAAAGTTAAATTAGATATAGGTGTAAAATAGGAGCAAATGCATAAAATTAATTTTGTGCAACTATAACAAATTACCAACTTAACGACAAAAATACAACAGAAAATATTAGCTCAAAGCTTCCAGTGGTCAGGAGTCTGTGTATGGGTTAACTATGTTGTCTGCTCAAGGTCTCACCCGAATGAACAGAAATTGTCTGCTAGGGCTGCAGTCTCACTGGAGCATTAGTGTCCAATTTCATACTCACTGATTATTGTAAGTATTATGTTTCTTTTGATTTTATGACCAGGAACCCATTTGTTGATTAGCAACTTATAAGTACCTTCCTGTAAAAAGATGAACTAGCCAGTTAAGTTTACCACCATTAACTGAACTTGAATTGCAATCTCATAAATCAATGAGTAAAACTTGAGTTGAAGAAACATTGGCATAACTAGACCAGCCAGGTCATGATTGACTTTATTTACTGTAAATTACATGGTGAAGCTTTTCAGTGGCAGAGGGTGTTGCATAATAACAAAAAGACAGAAGCAAGCTATACATCTCTCATTTAGATTGCAGTTTTTATATTAGACTAATTGTCATATTAGAAATGTAAAACTAAAACAAAATGCTTCCTCTTATTGAGGTCCTTAAAATGACTTTGAAACAGTTTATGCTTACGTTATATTTTTAGTGAGTTTTAGTGTCATTTGCAAATCCTCCTTTTTGGATTTGTTGGCAAAACATAAAATATCAGACATCTAAATGTACTCTTCCCCTATAACTAAATGAGACAAACTAAATAAATAAATGCAGGCCTCAGTGCAAAACAGTAGAGAGAGTTTTAGGAAGATAAGAAGATTGAAGTGCATGTTGCATTCGTGGAAAAGGAACTTATTAACGACCTTTGAGAGAACAATTTCAGGAGAGAGGTAGGGAAAAAGGAGCAATTGTAAGAGACGAAGATTGAAAGCAAATGAGAGGAAAGAGCTTTAGAGCAATATTAAATGAAGACAGCATTTTGAAGAGAAGGAAAGAGGTTAGGTCAAAGAATAATAGGGCACAGTTGAATCAAGTATAAGGTTATTTTTACTTACATTGCTTTAGCTTGAAGTGTTGGGGACACCAGAGAACATTTTTAGGCATGAGGTTAAGGTCAGTAGAGAGGAAAGCTGAAACATAAACTCGTAGATAAATTCATTACTCTCCTTCCCATTTTTATAATACGTTCTATTAAATTTTCTCCAAAAAGGAGAAATGATAAAATAATCACCTGGCTTAATTGTTTAATAAAATCATTCAGTGCTTAGATCAATGACTGAATTGCATAAGGTTTGGAGTCTTCATAATTAAAACAAGATTTTGAATAAATATTAAATATGTCTATAATTTCTAACTATCTCAAAAACAAAGAGAGAATATGCAGTAAAAACAGAAAAAATTGTCAGTTGTTAATTTCTGAGTGTTATTCATGCTTTTCCATAGTACATCAAAGATGTGACTATGTATTCTGAAAGAGTTATAATCTATATTCTATATATTTTCACTAATTTTTATTTAAACAACTATTTGGATGAAAGCTGATATGAATTTAAATGTGGTAACTTGCAATCTAATATTTTTTGCTTTGACTTTTAAAAAAAGAACTGTAAAATATATTAGAATGAGTCCCTCACTGTGAAGCATGCATTCTGCCTAAAGGTTGAAGCAGATTAAAATAAGGAAAGATAGTGGTCACAGTGACATGGGTTAGAGAGTTTACATTGAAGATTATTTATTTGTTCAGTGATATTCAAGTTTGCAAATGGTAATCTTATATGTAGCAATACTCTAAGAAAATGATATGTTTATTTCACAAATAATTTGAAGACAAGCTGAAACAGGGAGACATAAGATTCAATATGGACCTTAATATGTGTACATGTTACAATATTCAAATCTGAGATGAAAATTTATAAATTAGGCTATTACAAAGACAAGTTGAATTTCATGTATGTGCAACATTTTGAATGTAAGAACGAGAAAATTTTAAATGAGTCTAAAGATTCAATTGAAAGATTAAGTCAAAAATAATTTTGAAGCACATATATTAATATGTATGTTTAACTTTTACTTTAAAGATAGTTCATTTCCCTTACCACTTTTATAGGTTAGATATTTTATTAAATACTTGAAAATTCAGAAATGAACATGACAGGATTCCTGTTTTCAAGATATTTCTAGATAATTAAAATGATGAAAATTGCATCCTACCAGATTATCAGACACAATATGGAAAATTAAATTTTTAAGTTCATTAAATAATTGTACTCATAGGAACAAAACACATTTATGGCACAATGTATATAAAAGCATAGTCCACGTGTAGAATAATTTAGTTTTTATTCTGAAATGTTTAAATAACATCTTGTCTACCAATACAAATTTTGACTGTAGTTTTCAGCTTTATTGAGATATAGTGGACACACAACTGTGAAACTTTAAGGTATGAAATATGTTGACTTGATATACTTTTATATTGCAATATGATTAGTACCATAGCATCTGCTAACATTTCCATCACGTCTCATTTTAAATTTTAAGTGGGTTTGCATTTATGCTGTTATCTTTCACTGCTTTTTTTATTATTATAAATATGTATTACATGATAAAAGCGATCCTGAGTGATTTTCAAAATTCAGTTTTTAAACACTGAAATCATATCTGTAATCATTGTTATCCTTTGAAGTATGGAGGACTTGCAAGTTAAATGGAGACAGGAGAATCAATATATGGATAGATAGAATATCAAATATGTAGATCTATGAGATCTACCCTAACATTTAAAAAATTAGAATAAAAAATATGACCAGTCTATGAAGTCTTGATTATTTTATTTTATGCAATTCAAATGTGTTAAAAATGAGGAGACAGAAAATGATCTATACCAATTTAATTCATCTGTACTGAATTTGCATGTCTGCTTGTGATTTATTTGTATCTGTGTGTATATGTTATACAATTAAATTGTAAAAATACTTTAAAAAATCAAACTGAATCTTATCTCAGAACAAAGCATAATAATAAAGATCAGATTGACTGATATTAACATAATATCTCTCCTTTCTCACATTCTACTAATAAATAATTTCTTCATTTGCCTACACACAGTGTATTCCTAAAACACACTCTAACATCACAGAGGAAAGCCAACTAGGATCACATTTGCAATAAGATAATAGGAGCTGTTATATTATAATAGGAATATTTCTTCTTATGTGATGAGAATATTAGTATTATTGTGTTGATTAGGCATTAAGATAATAGGAGCTGTTATATTATAATAGGAATATTTCTTCTTATGTGATGAGAATATTAGTATTATTGTGCTGATTAGGCATTTTACTTCTAGATTCAGGGATAAATTAATTAAAATCTTGGCTCCATTAGACACTAGGAGCAATTCAAATAAAACTTTACCACTTAACTTTGTTAGAGATAATAATATTCTTTTGATATAATAAGAGATTACATGAAAGTGCTTAGCACCGACTTTGGCAAAACATGTTTTATACATTTAAGTGAAGGATAGATACATCTCAAATTGAGTGAACCCATTCATTATAAAAAGTATGCAATAATTTATACAAAATATTTTGAGATATTTCTGTAGCTCAACCAATGCTAAATGCATGCCATTCAGTCATAGAAATAAAGTATTATATGGGTTAATTATATCTATAAATGCACTGTTTGTGCAAAGATTGCATTCCCATATCCTCTCTGCAAGATAGAGAAACAATGTCATGTTGATTCAGCACAGCTTTCAGGTTTACCTGAATGGTTCTTCCTTATTGTCCAACTAAGGAAATATAAGTTTGAATGCTTTTATCACTTATGGTTTGTTTTAATAATTCTAGCACATTTGAAGACAAAATGAATATAAAAGACTATTTTTGGCACTTTTCAGGGAAGACAATTCTGGTAGTCTGTGCTAAAATATGAGAGAGACAACCATCATCTCAGATGTATAAAACTTCCATGAGACTGTGGATAGAATTGTCATCATTAATACTAAGATGTAAGTTTAATATTATTGTGGATTAATTGCATTTTGAATTTCTCTGTTTAACAACTGGAAACAAGTATTACAAAATTTTGACTATGTAATTCACAGATAGTCTTGGTTAAAAATGAAAAATATACTTTGAGAAAAAGGAGTTTGATTTCATAATACTACAGATAATATATTCAGAAGCTGAATGTGATAATGGAAAATAATTATATTGGAAGCTATTAAACAAGAGAAATGAAATGATACCTATAAATAGATATATGTATAAATTTAAGAGGGATATGTTTATATAATAGCAATCATATATTTTATCAAACATATACATTAAATAAAGGGTTAAAGCATGGTTCTTCAATCTATTCTTTATATACCTGTTAACATGCTAATCCCAGATGGAACTGGAACTCCTGCTTCACAATTAAATAGTCTTTATTTATGAAATGCCTTGAGCAGGGTGAATTTAAAATATATATGATGGAGCAACCCATAAAGTTGAGACAGCTCATGACTTAAATGGAAGTAGTAGGCAGGATTAATCGTTTTCCAAGACTAATGGATCCAAAATATTGATTAGAGGGAGACATTAATAAAAAATGAAAAATGGTTATGTTGATATCTATATCTATATCTATCTATCTATATATATACCTCTATATATAGCTAAGTAGATAAAGATATATATTTGAGAACAATCTCAGAGTGCATGTACACCACTGTAAGGAAATTGGTCACTCTCATCAAATTTGAATTGTTATGGCTGCAATTATGTTAGTTGGAATAAAGAAAATAATAGTCCTGAGGGGGAAATAGAAGCATTTATATAACTGCTCTTTTCGATATTTGTAGTAAGTTATATTTATAAATTAGAGGAGAAAATAATGAAATATGTAGATTTCCTGTGTGATAGATACTTTGTGGAGATCATCTTATTTAAAATAGTGATACCTTTATAACACTGAATGCAAAAAAAAAAGAAAGACAAATACTCATGAAACTTCCTATTCTGGAACTGTAAAAACTGCATTCATATATATTCATAATATTTAAGCACCATATTCTTTCTTCATGTTAATATACTTACTTCTGTCAATTAATATTCTACTATTCTCCCCTCTTCATTTAACTAGTCATGGCTTATTCAATTCTCACGTTTACTAGGCAGTCTTCTCTGACCCCTTTTGAACTTCAGAAATTATTTTTATGCTGCTGTCTGATCTTAGTTTCAATCTTTTCCCAGGACTTATTCTAAAGAATTGCATACCAAGATTTGAGTTCATAAAGTTAGAGATATGTTTGTTTACCTTTTTCTTTGCTTTGTTTCTGGACTGTCATTGTTTTCTGTTCTTAGGTATTCACTGGACCAAGCTCAGAACTTTGAATTCAATAAGACCTCAGTAAATATTTACTGAATTGATCCTGAGCAACTGCAGACTTCTTAAACATAAAGCATATCCAAGGAAGGAGGATGATAAAAGAACTGACTTCAACTTATATTACATTGTTGTATCAGTGAGTTCATACAATTTTCCCCTCAAAACATTTATCTCTTATATGCATAGAAAAGAGTGTATCTGTATAAACACAACTGCCTCTATATGCTTGGGGGTTTAGACCAACAGCGAATAAACTGCCCCCATTTCTATTTTGCCTAGTTCAAGTAGTACTGAGGACATTTAAGAGTGAAGTAGTTTCTATATTTGAGAACTCTATCCTTTGTAATACTGTGAAAAAGTTTATTTCAAAAGCAAATTCTGTAAACACTTTCATTAAATTTCTTTAAGAAAATAATTGTAAATTGTGTTTTTTTTGTATCTCTTCTGTGGATAAATAAGTTGACAATCAATATGGATTTTTATTTTCTTCACAGAAGATTTAGTCCAGATTAAACTTTTAGTCCCAGGTTAAGAGAGGTTCCTTGTCCTAATCAAACGCAATGTTCCAGTAAGGATCTCAACCCTTCCTACTACATTTCCTATAGGAACTATCTCCTCAATTATCACATACCTTGTTTATTCTGTCAACTTTGATTCTCTACTGGGTATTTTTCTTTATTTAAAACAAGTGTATGCCTTCATAATACATGATCCTTTTCTTGCATAAGTATTTTTTAATTTATTTTTATAATTATGTTAAAACATTAATTATTTCCTCACAAATATGGAGGGTAGTTTTACAGACTTGGAAATCTTCAAGGGAGCAAACTACAGGGAAATAACAAGATAAATCAAATTAAGTTCCAAATTTAAACAAAGATACAGTACATTCCGGTTTTGTTTTGTTTTCGTTTTTGCGTTTGGGTTTTTTTTTGAACCTTTGAGGTAGCACACTGGCGCCAGAATCAATCTTTCTACAGACGTTTGTTTAAGGGAGTTTTAGGGTGTCCTCTTCTTATCTCACATGAGTTAGTCCACCGCAACTATGTGGTCTTTTAATGAATTAAGGAACCCCTTCCTTATTCTCAAGTGCCAGAGCAGGGTATTTATTTACTTGCTCCCCCTTCAAAGTTAGGTGCAGTTCTTTCTGCCCAAGAGACTGTCCCCTGCTTTGCTTTCTTTCTCATCCATTTTCTCTAATAAACTTATTTAAAACTGCACTCTAACGCACAAGAATTCTTTATTGAACTGTTCACCAGCAGACTCCAGAGCCCCCGAATGATGACCATTTTTATAAATTTAAACTCAGTTACAAATATGGTACTGCATTAGATGAAGCCTTTACTCCAGTTTTATGTTTTATGTGCTATGATTGATTTATAACATAACAGTAGTTCATAACATACACAATGATGGTGATGCATATTTGAGTGTGAGCATGAGTGTGACAAAATGATTACCACAGTAAGTTTAGCTAACCTCTATAAAATCACAGAATTATAGTATTTTTTGTGTGATGAGAACTTTAAGATGTTAACCATAGTGACCTTGCTAAACTTTATCCCAAGAAATTATATATTTTCTAGCTGGAAGTATGTACCTTTATACAATCTTCACCTTTTTTTCTAAAACTTTAGCCCTACCCATTGTAATCACCAATCTGTTATAGGTTTCTTTGAGTTCAGCTTAAAATTCAACATATAAATGTTATCATGGAGTGTTTATCTTTTCTGTCTGACCTATTCACTTAGATCCTTATAATTTCATAATAATCTGTTCTGAGCTGGTAGCTGCATTACTTTGAATAAATTATAAAATTTTATGTTTTTATGCCCTCTCCACATGCCTATATATAATCTACACATAAATACATATGTATTCAAATACATCTAGTGAATTTTCCTACTTTTAACTTTTACTCTCTTCATGCTGGCTTTTTATGTACAAATACCTTTCTTGTGTGTTTTCTTGTTAGTGAAATTTCTTGTGCACTTAAAGAAGTCCTTTAAAATTTCTTGTAAAGCCAGTTTAGAGTTTGGTGATAAACTCTTTCATATTCTGCCTATCTGAGCAAATTAATCTCTTTTCAATTCTAAATATTAACCTGGCTAAGCAAAGACCTCTTTGTTGGAAACTTTTCATTTCAACACTATGACCCATACCAGTCTTATGACCTCTAAGGTTTCTGTGGAAATCTGATATCCATATGAGATTTCCCTTGCATGTATGATGCTGCTTTTCTGGCTCTCTCCACCACCCTTTTTTTTGAGGAAGGGTACAAGCAGGGAATGAAGGTGAATAGGCTAGCAGGGGGGATGAAAGAGGAGGAAGAGCTTTATTTATCTATTTGTTATTTAATTGTTCACATTGGTTATTCTCCCTTGGTCCCAGGTCTTGAACCCAGGACCTTGATCCCAAGGGATGTGGGACTGCTCCCAGGTATACTAGACTCCTAGGCTAAAGGGCACAACCATTTTCAGACTACTTTAAAGATCTTCTCTTTTAGCTTTAAATTTTGCTTTCCTAATTACAATGTGTCCTTGTTTGTTTCTTATTGGAGTCCTCTTATTTGAAGCTCTCTGGTCTTCTTTATGAATATACACTTCCTTCTCAGATTAGGGACTTTTTAACCTATTTTTTGTTCCAATAATTTTACTACAATGTTTATTTTTTCTTCTCTTTCTGAGACCCCTATAATGCAAATATTATCTTAATACTGTCCCAGAGGTCATAAAGAAGTCTATGCTACTTATTTTTTTCATTTTTTTTCTGTTTTGACTGAGTTAGTTATATTGTGCTATCTGATGGATCACTTGTCTATTCCGCTGTATTCAGTCTGTTTTTGGACCCTTCTGCATTTCAGTATCATTGTATTCTTCAACTCTATAATTTCTAATTGATTTTCTTAAATTTTCTAATTAATTCATTTTCTCAAAGTTTTCTTAGAATTTTTAAAATTATTACTTAGAAATGCATGTCTTATTGCAGTGATTTAGATAATATTAAAATAAAAACATATGTGGTCTCCCCATATGTGCAGTTTCTGCATTCCTCAGAGATATGTCAGCACATGATGCCCTCCACCAAATCCTGAAGTGTTTTCACCATTCCAGTGTGCACCACCACCACCACTTGTACCCACCCCATCCCAGTTGCTATTGATAACCTCAGTTCTATTGCAATTGTCCAAGGTTTGGTTTAGTTTTAGCTGCTCTTTTGTTTTGTCTATTCACATTCCATCTATGAGGAAGGTCATCTGGTATCTATCTTTCTTTTTTACACTTATTTTCCTTAGCATAATCCCCTCTAGATTTATCCATGCTCATTCAAATGACAGCATTTCATCTCTTTTAAGGGCTGTGCAATATTCTTGTGTCTGTGTACCATGTCTTCTTTATACATTCATCTGACATTGGGCATATAAGTATTTTCAGTTTTTAGCTAATAGAGCTTCAATAAACATAGATGTTCATCAATCTCTGGGAAATAGTGTCTGTATCATTTGGTAAATTCCCAGAAGTGGGATGGTGCTATCATTTGGGAATTCCATCATCAACTACTTGAGGAATCTCGACATTGTTTATCACAGGGTTGCACTAATTTGAACTCCCACCAGCAATGTAAAATTGTAAACTTTTCTACACATTCTAGACAAAATTTATTGTTTCCAGACTTTTGGATAATAATCAGTTTCTTAGGCGTAAGTTTATATCTCGTGGTTGTTTTAATTTGCATCCCCCTGATATGCAGTGAGGAACATATTCTCAGGTGCCTGTTGGCCATCTGTATATCTTCTTTGGAAAAATGTCTCTCTAATTCGTCTTCCTTTTTTTTTTTTTTTTTTGATTGCATTGCCTACTTTTCTGCTATTGAGTTTGGTGAGTTCTTTGTATATTTTACATATTAAACCCTTGTCAGATATATGAGATGAAAATATGTTCTCCCAGTTAGTAGGCTGCTTTTTGGTATTAGTGATGCTTTCTTTTGCTGTGAAGAAGTTTTAGTTTGATATAGTCTCAGTTGTTTATATTTCTTTTGTTTCCCTGAATGCTAGAATTGAGTCCTCAAAGACCTCCCTAAGGCTAATTTCGTGGAATGTCTTTCCTTTGTTATGTTCCAAGAATTTTATGATTTCTGGTCTTATGTCCATGTCTGTAATCCACTTCAAGTTAATTTTTGTGAACGATTTTAGAAAGTGATATCACTTCGTTCTTTTGAATGCAGCTGTCCAGTTATTCCAATAGCATTTATTGAAAAGAATTTCTCCATCATGTGCTTTTATCTCTTTTGTTATAGATTAACTGACTGTAAATGAATGAGTGCATTCTGGTAATTCAGTTCTATTCCATTAATCTTTGTCTCTGTCATTATTCTTGTACCATACTGTTTTGATCACTAAAAATTTATAGTCTAGCTCAATGTCTGGTAGTCTATTCCCTCCAGATATGTCCTTTTTTCTTATAATTCTTATATATTTCTTATATATTTGAGGACTTTTGTTGCTGCAAACAAGCCCCTGGAATTTTAATCAGAATTGCACTAAATCTGTATATTGGTTTAGGGAAGATGGTCATTTCAATGATGTTGATTCTTCCCAACCATGAGCAGTGGATGTATTTCTATCTCTTTATAGCCTCCTCTTTATATCCTTTCTTTTAAGGACTTGCCATTTTCATTGTATAGTCTTTCACCACCTTTGTTAAGCATTCTATTTGCTTTTCTTTTAAACCATGTGGTTTTCTTCATCTTAATTTCTTCTAGTATGTATTTTGTGCAAAACAATGCAACAGATTTTTGTGCATTGATTTTGTAGCCTGCCACTTACTATATTATTTGATTAGTACTAGTAGTTTTTGACAGATTTTAGAATTTCTAAAATATTTATGTCTATATTCATGTCATCTATAAATAATGAGTTTTTTTCCTCCTTTCTAATTTGGATTATATTTACTTATTTCTTGCCTAATTGCTCTGGCATAGACCTCCAGTACGATGTTAAATATCAGTGGCTAGAGTGGAGAGCCTTGCCTAGTTCCTGACCTTAGAAGGAATGGTTTCAGTTTTTCAAAACTGACTATGGTGTTGGCTGTGGGTTTGCTCTATATGGCATTTTTTAAGTTGATACATATAAATTTTATTCCCATTTTATGCATGTTTTTTGTGATAAATGAATGTTGAATCTTCTCAAAATTTTTTCCTGCATCTGTTGATAGGATCAATTGATCTTTCTCCTTTCTCTTGTTGATATGGTGTATTACATTAATAGTTTTATGCATGTTGAACTGTCCTTTTATTCCTGGGATAAATCCAATTTGGTCAAGGTGAATGATCTTTTTGAAGCACTGTTGAATGCAGTTTGCTAATATTTCTTGAGGATTTTTGAATCTACATTCATTAGATATGTTGGTTTGTAATTTTCTTTCTTTGTGACTATCAGTTTTTGGTATCAATGTGATGTCAACCTCATAGAAAGCATTTGGGAGTGTTCCCTGCTCTTTAATATTTTGGAATACTTTGAGAAAAAGTAGGTATTAATTCTCTGTAGGCTTGGTAAACTCATTAGAAATGTCTTCTGGTAATGGTATTTTTTAAGAGACCTTTAATTACCTCTTCAGTTTCTTTTCCTGTGTTTGTTCTGTTCAGGTTTTCCAAAGTTTTTTAGTTTAGTCCTGGTAGACTGTAATTTCATAGAAATTTGCCCATGCCCTCAAAATTGTCTGCTTTCTTGGCAATGAGCTGTTCATAGTAGTCTCAGAATGTTTTGAATTTCTGTGGTATCTTTTATAAATTCTCCCCTTCAATTCTGATTCTAATTATGAGAATTTTCTCTCTTTTTTTCTTTGTGAATCTAGTCAATGGTTTCTATAGTTTCATTTTTTGAAAGAAGCAGCTTTTGGTTTCATTGATCTTCTGGATTGTCGTTTTGCTATTTTATTTATTTCTGCTCGAATTTTGAGATTTCCTTTTTTCTGCTGATTTATGGATTTAATTGTTCTTTGCTTTCTCTACTTGTTTTAAATGTGGGGTTAGCTTGTTTGTGATTTTTCTTATTCTTGATTCAGGCCTGGGTTGCAATGAACTTCCTTCTTAGTACTGCTTGTATTGCTTCCTATAGATTCTGTAGCTCATATCTTTATGATCATTTGCTTCTAAGTATTTTTTAAGCCCCTGTTTGATTTCTTCTTTTATCCAAGACTCATTCAGCAGTATATTGCTTACTTTTCAATTAATTTTGGGTCTTCCAGATTTCTTTTTTGGGGTTGATATTTTTAAGCCATGGTGGTCAGAGAAGATGTTTGGTATAATTTCAATCTTTGCAACTATTTGAGACTTGCTTTGTGTCCTAACATGTGTCTATCTTTGAGAATCTTACAAGCACAACTTGAGAAGAAAGTGTTGCGTGAATTGTTCTATATATGGCTATTAGACCTATCTGTTCCAGATTGTCATTGAAATCCATTGTTTACTTACTAATTTTCTGACTGGTTGATCTGTACATTGTTGCAAGTAGGGTGTTTAAGTGTCCTACTCTTAGTGTGTGTCCTTGTCAATGTTTCTTGTCAGTTTTAATAATAATCACTTTATATATTTTGAAGCTCATTTGTTGCATATATGTTAATAAGCATCATATCTTGTTGCTTGATTGATGTCTTAATCATTATGTAATATTCATCTCTGTCTTTTGTTGTTTTTTAGTTGGAAGTCTGCTTTATGTAACATAAGTATGCCAGCCCCCATCCTTTCCTTATTTACTTTAACTGAGAATTGTCTCTTATTATTGTCTTTGAATCTTTCTTTTGAGAGAAGGTAAGTTTCCTGAATGAAGCAGAAAGTCAGGTTATGCTTTTTAATGCACTTGGCCATTCTCTGTCATTTGATTGCTGAATTCACTACATTAACATGATAGGTTGATATTTATTGTCATCTAATTTGCCTTCTCTGTGTTGTTATAGGCAATATCTTTGTTCTTTTTCTCTTCTTAGGTTGGTTGTGTATATTTATGTTTTGCCAGGTTTCTCTTTTTGTTTTCTTTGTTTTTGCCTTGGATGTATTTTGAAGTTACCCTAAAAGTAGCATTAAGAATTCTATATTTAGTTCTTAATTTTTATTTGTAATCACATTAGTTTCACATTCATTCTAACTTTCCACATTTTTATTCTCTTCTCCCTACTCTACATATTTCTTGTCTTACTATTTTTATGTGGAGTTTCTTTATCCTTTAGTATTTTATATACAGTGCCCTTTAGTATTTTTTGTAGAACTAGTTTTGCAGTGATGAATTCCTTTAATTTTGCTTATCAGGAAAGCTTTTTTAAAATTCCTAAATTCTGAATGATAATCTCACAGGGTAAAGTGTCCTAGGTTGAAAATATTTTTCATTTACACTTTGCTTATCTTTCTCTTCTGGTCTCTAACACTTCCTTTGAGAAATCCATTGGCAGTCTTTTGATGACTCTTTGTATGTGGCTCATCTATCTCTGTCTGCTTTTAGGAGTCTTTCTTTATCATGAATTTTTGATATTTTTATAACAGTCTGTCTAGAAGTATGTCTGTTTGGGTTTCTTTTATTTGGAACTCTGTGCTTTTTTTATGTATGGAGGCTTATTTCGTTCTTCATGTTAGGGAAATTATCTGCTATTATTTATCCAAATACAGTTTCTGCCCGCTTTTCTGTCTTCACCTCTTGGGCCCCTATGATATGACTATTGTTTGTTTTGAAGATTTTCCATAGGTCTTGAATACTTTATTGATTTCTTTGCATTATTTATTTCCTTGCTGGTTTACTTGAGTGCATTCTTCTGCAGTAACTTCTTGCTGACTCATTCTATTGGATGCTTCATCCATCCTATTGTTTAGTTCTTCTGTGTAGTTTTTTAGATCTGCTGTTGTACTCTTCATTTCTTTGATATATTGCTTCATTTCTTTTCTCTCATTTTTGTTGTTCTCTTTTACTTCCTCTATTGCTTTATTTATTACCATGAGTATGTTTATCTATTGCCCTAAATTTATCCCCAAGTAGTTTGCATGTATCTGTTGCATTCAGATATACCCTGAGGTTTTAATTATATATATCATTTTATTTTATTTATTTATTTATTTTTTGCATTCTGTTTATATTTCTGTGTGCTTGTTTCCCTTTGGTGATGGAGTTGTATATGGATATAGGGTATCTACTTGAACCTGAGAAACCGGGATCTTGGTTTGAACACTGGTAATACATGAATTTTGTGGCCTCACCACTGGTTGGATTTGTTGAAGTTCTTAAGTGGACCCTGCATTGGGACCTGAATGTTCTGCCTATGGTGCTGCAGTTTGTGTGAGGAATTCAGCATCTTCCTCCTGCATTCTAGCTTTGAACACTAATGACTACCTTGTTGACACAAAATCAGCAACCAAGCTGCAGTTCTGCCTTACCTTTTGTTGGTGGTAATGGGTATCCTTGAAGCTTTCTCCCTTCTAGGAGACTGTCCTCTTCCTTTTAGTGTGAGGGTGGGATTCAGAAATGTGTAGGCTGCTACTCTAGCCCAATATGGTGAGAGGGGGTGATGTTAGAAGATTCCCCATCTGTCTTCCAGTATGTTGGCACCCAGTGTAATTTCCCTACTAGGACTCCCACTCAGTTTCACAAAGGCTCTGGTCCTTCTTTGACCCTGCACCAAGACCTGCTCCCCAGCCTTGTGTCCCAGTCCCACTGGTCAGACTGCTGCTTCCACAGCTCCTGGGAGGCCCTGTCCTTCCCGTCATTTCACTCTTTCTGCTGTGGACCAAATCCTAAATCTGAGGTGTTCCTCTCAACCCTAATGCTTTCACTTGATGTTTTGTTTATGGAGAATAGCTGAATCTTAGTTTCTCTGTGGGGACGATGTGTTGTTCCTACCAGGTCACCATCTTGACTCAGAACTACTTTGAAATCTTTATCAATTCACTTATATCTATTTCTTTCTAACTTACTTCATGGGTTTTGTCATGTTCTTTCATCTGGGATATACTCCCTTTCTCAATTTTGCCTGCCCTTTATGCTCAATTCTGTTTATTAGTGGCTTCTCATATCTGTCTCGGTCTTGTAAGAAAGTCTTTGCAGGTGCTATTTTATGGACTCCAGGAAAATATTCCCCATGACTACCCATTAGGTTCTACAGTTGCGTTCTTTAGGCAGCCTACATGACATTTTCTGCTATATTGTGACAGGGTGTGTGGGATACTATGGAGTGCTGTTTAGGCACAGTAAAGACACTTAACTGTAGATGCTGGTAGGCATAAATAAAGGCCCATGCTAGTCATGTTGCACAGCTGCTTAGCATGTGAACAGTGACACTAACCTATTCAGTTTCACATGTGCAGCTTGGAAGTTCTGGCAGTGACCCACAATAGTTTAAGGTACCAGGTGGTGACATGCAGATATTATAGGCACAGGCCACTGATTCTCAGTACTATTGTGAGGGATGAGTTGAATAGAACTCTAAATAGGACTTGCCTTCAGATCTTAGAAGACAGTGGGAATGGTTCTAAGATTATGTCCATGGATTCTAGAATTAATAAATTTGTGTAAAACTGTCAAAAACGTGACCACCTCAGAGCTGAAGATTGTCTCAAAAGCTTCTTATATTTCAGGCAGATGCCATAAGAGTAGCAAAAAGCCTCTATTCTTTTATTATTTGGATATTTTTTAGACCTTTGTTGTGTTGGTTTCTTGGCTGTGTGAATCTTTGCACAGATCCTTTAAATGTGGATTCTCCATTCCCCTATAGTTCTTCAATTTTCTTAGGCATTTTTTCCATCCGTTCTCAGTGCAAGAACTCCAGAAGCTCTTTCTTATTCTGAAGAATAGAAAGGCTTATGTGTTCAATGCAGGACACCATATTCCTCAATTCCCCAGGTAAATATTCCATACCTTCAAAATCCCTTCATACTAAATCTTGACACCCTGAATGATAGATGTATAATAGCTTATCTTTGTCTTTCCTACTGATCTTAGTGCTGTCACTTTATCTTTTATTATGGGATATAATTTCTCCAGTTTTCAGGTCTTCATCCTTGTAAATTCATATGCATTTATAGTCTCATCATGTCTATGGGAGAAAATGGGTTCAAAATCTTATGGTGCCATCTTGAGCAGATCTTTGCAAATATTCTTTTGAATATTTATGCATCCTCTTTCCTCCAAAGTTCTCCTCTATACTCTTTCCAATCCTCTTAATTTTTTACCATTAGTCTTAAATTTATTTCAGTCTCCATTCTGTTGTCACTATTCCACAGACACTGATCTTTACAATTTTTGTCTATTCTTTTCTTACCAGATTTTTTGCTAACCATGTTTTCATTTTGTCTTCAATGATTATCTTTCCTCTTAATTTTGTGGTCTGTTTTAATTTTCTTGACTCAGTCTATATAACGAATTATCTCTTTATTTCCACCTATAGAATATTGTGTCCCCAAATTTATATATATATATATGTATAATGTCTGTTGATTTTTTCCTCAGAGAAATTGACCTCATCCTCTCTGAATAGCTTTGCTTTATAAATGAATAGTGATGAGTCTTAAATTGATATTTTCAGATCAAATTGTCCCTATTCTCAAGATACCAATGAAAGGAATTACAAGCATTTGTATTTTCAAGCTTACTACTTCACATGCTGTTAGTTGCATGAGTCATTCAAGTCATAACACTGATATTTATCTTGCCTCTTTTAGTTATTTAACTACCCAGTTGCCAAATATTGCTTAATTTACCTCCTGCATGTTTCAAAAATAACTAAACTTCATTTTGACCTTGCACTGCATGACAGATTCCTCTTAAGATTACTTTTTCTCTTTAACTATGCCTCTATGCTATCTATATTTAACATTGCTGCAATAATAATAAATCTAAGCCTCTAAGTTTATTCTGACTTAAAATCAATTATCTAAAAACTAGTTTTACATTTTCTGACTATATAACAACACAAACTACTTAATTTTTCTATGTATTTATTTTCTTAACTAACTTAGATCTAACCAAAGGGCCATTAAAAGGTTACATTCACAAACTTAAAGAGGTTAGAAAGGAGTCTGATACATGGGAATTAATGGTATCATATATCACATATGTCATATTCTTGCTTAACATGTTCTAAGGAGTGGTGAAGATATCTTACTGGAAATAACTTCAAAATATTTGACACACGCTGGTGAAGTAGTAGTTTGTTCACCTGCATCTATCTAAGCACAGTCCATGCACATCCCAAGGACCCATGTTTAAGTGTCAGGTTCAGGGGGAACAACTAATACGAACTAAACTAAAATGAAATATTTTTCCTCATCGCTCTTCCTGCCTGCCCGTCTACTCCCCTCCACTTCTTACTGCACCTTTCCTTTAAAAAATAAAGTAAAGGTATATATAAGCTAGTATTTTATACTTATGATTCAGATTTAAATATTCTTGAATCATGCTATGAACTTTGTTTCCTAACTGGTCTCTGAACATTTGATTAAACTAGGTTGAAGTTTCTCAGATACTCTTTAGTGACTTTATATGACTACTGAAGCTCTACATATTCATTACACAACAGCAATTATCAGATGAATCTGTGCTTCCTAAATCAACAACGAGAAGATACTGTGGTATTTTGATGACCACAAAATCTTTTCCACATCCTCTGCATACCATAATAGAAATTATTTCACTGACTTCCTGAATTACTCTACTGCATTTTTCTAACTTCATCCATTTCATTTTACTAACAAATAAGTCAAAACTTTGAAATTAAGCTTTAGATTTGAGTTCTAAGATCGCAGGCTGTTAAGATCTTGAATTCATCTCCTCTCCACAGCACAACACAAATACACACATTAAGCAACTAAAATCTTTGAAAAGCTGGGAGTAATAGCATATCTCTAAAGATAAAACACAAAATTTTCATAAATTATAGGAAATTCATATCTGTCTTAGGGTCATGTTATCTTGTTTGATGATACTTGGGTCCATAGGGAGAGACCAGTGGTATGGACACTTTTCCTGGAACTGACGGTATTGACCAGTTAGCAGGTGCCCTTTACCTGTAAACTGGATTTGGTCTTTGAACCAAATATCCTCAGTATGGGTTGGAGAGAAGGATTGCATTCTTGTGAACCAAGACACTGCACCCACATGATACAGCAAATGGAAGATAAACATAGTAGGGGGAAATGCCTACCCAATCCACCACTAACACACTTGTCAAACTTTAAGTGCTCACATCTACCTTTCTACAGATACAGACAATCTTGCAACACATGTGTGGATAGTTGAATGGTTCCCAAAAAGGATTCCATTTTTCTCTTCTCTCAAGGAAGATAATTGAAAGGGCTCTATGAAAGCAGCAGGTTCTGTTAAACAGCATTTTTTGTTTATCAACTTAATATTTCTTAGAACTTCTAGCACCAAATCCCAGGGCTTGTTTATTGCACCCCTGCAGTGACTGTCACTTATATAGAGGACTATGGAATTTTCATAAGAAATTGTGTTCTGCTATGAGTAACTTACTGCCCTCACCTGTGGGCTCTGTTGCGACTGTGGTCTGCATGCAAGCTGAGTTCACAATGCTTGAATCTCTTTCCTTGCACCTTGTTGATAACTGTGACACTAGTATAAGCCTCTATATTCCCAACTTTAATTCCAATATTAAAGATAGTTAGACTCTCAGACCTCAACACAGGGAGCTTCAGCAATTCTAAAGAGTGCTGAGATCATACAACTGAAGAAAGCTGAGCATTCCAGACAAACACACAGGTTTAATACAAGTCTTTGCATCAGGGAAACCTAATCATAAGAAATAAAAAGAATGTCAAACAGAACTATAAGACAGATAAATATATGTGAAATGGTGGAATAAAACAAAACCCTAGGGGGAAATTTGAATGTAAAGAAATTGAACAAGCTATGGGATGTGGAAACTAAAGCAACAGTTTTAGTGATAGTACCTAAAATCAAGAAAACAATAGAGAAATAAAAATAGAACTACAAATAAATTAGAGAGAATATAAGGCAGTTCCAAACAAAATTAATTTGCATAAATAACACAATAGCTGCGCTACAATACACAATAGAGGAACTCAAAATTACTCTCTCAAATTAAATAAAAAATCTAGAAAACAGGGCATCGGAAAGCACCCAAGCAGATCGACAACAACAATAGCAAAAATGAATGAAAAATCACAAAGAGAGAAAAATACTATGGGATGACATCAAGAACAATACTCACATCATAGAGTTATCAGAAGGAGAAGAGCAAGAAAAGGGGAAGGGATAACATAAAAAAGCTGATATTTTTCCTAACTTGAGGAAGGAAAATGATCTTCAGATCCAGGAGGTTAAAATATTTCCAGAAAACTTATACCACACAGACTTAAACTAAGACACATTGTCATTAAAATAACAAAAATACAATGTAAAGAGACTTATAAAAGCACATAGAGAAAAATATATTAATTGGTTCCTGCAAGATTTTTTGCAGATTTATCAGAATAAACTTTGAAGGGCAGAGGGAATAGTTTAATATATGAAAAGTGCTGAAAAAAATGACTTCTGATAAAGCATGCTCTATTTTGCTATATCATCACTTAGAGTTGATGGGATGATAAAAAGCTTTACAGACAAATAAAATGTGAATGATTTTATAACTGCCATACTAGGCTTAAAAATACTAAAGGGATTTCTATAAGATGAAAAGTTGCCTGATTAAGAACATCACAAATATACAACACAAATATAAAGCATGAAAAATGATTCAATTAAATGTGGATTGTAATTGACCTTAAGACTAATTTGATTGTAAGCATAAAAACTTTAACATAAACTCCAGGATAAACTCAAAACACAGAACATAGAAAAACAAAAATATCAAAAGTGAAAAAAAAGGAAATATAAATGCTTTTGAGTCATCTGAGTAGAGAATAAGAGAATAACAAAGGTACTGTCTTCAACAACACCCAGAAAACATTTTAAAAAATGACAATAAGTAGATACATATAATTATCCTAAATCTTAATGACTTGAACACAGCAATCAACAGGCATGGAATGTCCAAATGGATTAAAAACAAAATCCAATGTTTTATTCTATACAGTAAACTGATCTAGTTTAAAAGTCACACATAGGTTCAGTATCAATGTTTGAAAGAAAGACTCTTCTAAAATCAAAAGGAAACATAAAAAAAAAAATCAGTACAACCAAAGTAATATCAAACAGAATAAATTTCCAATTAAAGATTGCAGCAAAAAAAGAGGAATGGGCATTGCCTAATGACTAAAGTGTCGAATTAGCACTAAGATATAATTTTATTAATGAATATGCACTTAATGAAGGAGCAATAAAATATATAAAGCAATTAGTAACAGAGCAAAAATCACTGACAGCAATACCATAAAAGCTGAATACTTCAACACCTCACTTACAAGAATAGACAGATCAACCAGGCAGAAAACTAACAGGAAAACAGCAACCTTAAATGAAAAATTTGAACAAATGTGTGTTATAGACATTTACTGAACACCTGACCCAACAAATGTGGAATTCACATTTTGTTTAAGTACTCAAGTTCTCACATAAAGTCCATATATTGCAAAGCAAAGCAGTGTCAACAAATTTATAAAGACTGAAATCATAGCAAACATTTTCTCTAATCACAATGGCATTGAAAAAAGTAAAACAAACAAACAAATAAACAAACAAAATTACCTGGGCAATTCCAAAATAAGTGGAGGCTAGAAAGCATGCTTCACAATGTTATGGGTTAAGGAGGAACTCAACAGAGAAATAAAAAAGCATTCTGAGCCAAAAGAGAATGAAGAATGAGCCAACAGAACTTATGGGATACAGCAAAAGCACTACTAAGAAGGTTATTTATAGCATGCAGGCCTGCCACAAGAAACAAGAAGAAAAATTACAAATAAATAATCCAACTCTAAACCAAAAAAAAAAAAAAAAAAAAAAAAAAAAAAAAAAAAAAAAAAAAAAAAAAAAAAAAAAAAAAAAAAAAAAAAAAAAAAAAAAAAAAAAAAAAAAAAAAAAAAAAAAAAAAAAAAAGCAATTGAAGCTAAAATAAGTAGAAGGCATGAAATAAAAATTTGAGCAGAAATTAAGAAAGGAGCGTTCAGATGATCAATGAAACTGAGATCTGGTTCTTTGGAAAAAATAAACAAAATTGACAAATCTCTTTAGGCTCATGTAGAGAAAAAGAAAAAACTCTAACAACTAGAATCAGAAATGAAAGGGAAGAAGTTACAACAGATACCTCAGACATACAAAACCTCATGAGACTACTATAAACAGCTATATGTCAATAAATTCATCAACTTAGAGGACATGAGCAAGTTTTAGAAACATACAGCTGACTAAAAGTTAATCAAGAAAAATTGGAATACTTTAATAGACCAGTCACATATTAGGAAATGGAAGAAGTAATCCAAAACCTTACCCCACTCTGAAAAAAACTCAAAAAACTCAAGAGCAAATATCTTTATTAATGAGTTTTGTCATGTCTTCAGAGAAGACTTAATACTTATCCATCTCGAATTTTTGAAAAAAAAAAAAATGAACAGAGAACACTTCCTAGCACTTTCTTTGAGTCCAACATTACATGGATACCAAAAACAGACAAGTATATTACCAAGAAAGAAAACTACACACCAAAACACCTGATAAACATGAATTCAAAAATCCTCAACAAAATACTAGCAAATTGAATCTAGCAATATAACCAAATGATCATCCAGCATGTCCAAGTGGAATTTATCCTGGCAATACAAGAATGGCTTAACATAATCAAATTTATTAATGTAATATAGCACATCAACAGAAAGAAGGAAAAGATCGTAGGTTCATATAAAAAGATACAGAGAAGCCATTGGACAAAAGTCAGCACCCATTTATGGTTCTTAAAAATCTCCATAAATTTTGGATGGAATGAATGTGCACTAACATAATAAAGGCCATCATACTCAATGATGAAAAACTGAAAATATTCTAAGAACAGAAGACAAGGCTTTCCACTCTCAGTAATGCTATTTACCATTGTACTGAATATCCTAGCCATAGCAAATAGGCTAGAAGAAGAAATTTAAAGAATTCAAAGTGTACAAGAAAAAGTAAACCATCACTATTTGCAGATGACATGATATATATGCATAGAAGCATAATGACTCCATCAAAAAATATCACCTGAATTAATAAAGGGATACAATTAGTTGATTAGCTGCAAAATTAATATACAAAATTCTGTTACTTTTTTATATTCAAGCAATATATTAAGAGAATAAAATCAAGAATACTATCATCTTTTCAATACAAACAAAACTAATTAAATAGCTTAGAAAGTATTTAACAAAATAGGTGGAAAATGTATAATGAAATTATAAAACCTTATTAATAGATATAGAGGACAATACAAAGACATGTTAACACACCACATTCTCATGATTAGGAAAATTTAGTTTTATTAAAATGGACATTTAACCTAAAACAACAAACAGATTAATGCTATCTTCATCAATATTCCAATGGTATTTTTCAGGAAAATGGAAAAAACTTTTTAAAAATGGTACAATCACAAAATAACACTAGTAGCCAAAGCAATCATAAGAAAAGAAACAAAATTTGGAGGTATCACATTCATAGTAACAATATTGGTCAAAAATATATGATACTAGAATAAAATAGAGATACAGATCAGTGGAATAGAATAAATTTACTAGAAATACATTCGCACATGAATTGTTAATGCAAGACAATATAACAGACTCACATGCAAAAGAATGAATCAAAGCAGATTAGGGATTTGGATGCAAAACTGGAAACATAAAATACATAGAAATAACAGAGACAATACTTGCCATGACATAGGTGTTGGTAATATCTTTTGAACGTAACTCCAGCAGCAAGGGAAGCAAACAAAAAATTAAGCAAATAGGACTGCATCAAGCTAAAATATGTTTGCAGAGCAAGATAAAATATCACCAAAATGAAAACATATCCAACTGTCTGGGAGAAAATATTGAACATCATGCATTTAACAAAAGATTTATATGCAATATATAGAGACCTAAACAACAGAGAAACAACACAAACAAAAATGGGTAGAAGGTCTGAATAGATACTTCTTCAAGGAAGAAATGCAGATGTCCTTGAACATTATCAGAAAATGGAAATCAAAAGAGCAATGAGATATTACCTCACACTTGTGAATTGGTATTATTACAAAACTAGAAACAAAGAATTTTAGCAAATTTTTGGAGAAAAGACAAGAATTTTACATGATTGGTGGGAGTGTAAATTAGTGAAGTTGTTATGGAAAATAGTATAGAGAATGCTCAAAATAGCGAGAATTAAAATTCCATGTAATCCTCTCATCCCATTTCTGGATATTTCCCCTAAAATGATATAAACACAATTTTGCATATATATGTATACATTTATGTTATGTGTGTACATATGTGCATATATATGTGTGCATATACATATGCATATATGTTTACATATGTGAATTCCCATATATGTATATGTATGTGTTATATATATATATATATTTATGAATCCCCGTATTTACTGCAACATTGTTTACAGAAGTCAAATACTGGAAACTACCTAATTGCCAATTGCTGTTGGATGGTTAACAAAATGGTATATTCATACAAAGGTATAACACAAAGTCCTAAAAACGATGAAATGTTGAAATGCTGTCATTTTCAATAAAATGGATTGAAGTAGAGAATATCATACTAAGTAAAAATATTTTAAAGGGAGGAGACAAATACTGGGTGATCTACTTACATGTGGAAAAAGAAAAGTAAAAGAACAGACAAAATCTGGTCTTTTTATGCTAACATTGCAATTGATGTTACCATCAGGGAAGGCAGTAGACAGCAGGAGCAACTGATACTGAGTAGTGGACTTTTAATAATTTTAAATGGCAGTGGTAGAGGACTTTTAGTAATTTAATGGTGGATATTGAGTGTTGTCATATATCTGATGCATGATAATCTGACATACGTACATATATAAACTTGTAAATCAAATTTACCTCAATAAACATTAACAAATATAAAATAAATTAAACCACAATTTCATTTTTTTTATTTTATGAATGGACATTGTGTCATACTATTATGTAAGTTTAAGATGTCAATTACTGTAAATCATTATGTGTATATCATGCATTAAGTTTACAATCAGTAGTCTAATTCTAGCCTTTATCATATATAACCCAATTATGTGATTTGCCCAAACCCCATTAATCTTCCCTTTTGGTTACAACTATTTTTGAGTCTGTCACCTGAAATTCTTTTTTTGTTTGATTGACTCATTTGTGAGCTTTACTTTAAAAAGCAGGCATTTCTCCTTAAAGTCTAGCCTTTCTGCTTCCATAGATATCATGAATCTACATTTTATCCATGTTATGACTAAAGCTGTTTAGTGACTGAACTACATTACTAGATTGTTACTCATTTTTGTTAAATTCCATGTCTACATTTTTATTTGTTTCTAGATCTTCATTCATTATTCACTGTAGCAATTCCTAGGGAATTTGAATTCAATATCTTTTAAACATTTTTAAGTGGTTTATGATATATGAATTTTCTGAAAGATTTAGTTTTTTCAGTGTTGTATGATCATTTAAAAATATTCCATGCATACTTAAAAAATGTGTATTCTTATAGATACAGAAATTCAGTGAGTCAATCTTATTAACCATTTTACTATTTGCCAAACACTGAGGGATGTTAATGAAATTAACTTAAAATTTTACTTATCTTAATGAACTTGCTATTTACTTAGTGATTTGAAAACTGGAGAATCGGTATGCTATTTGTAATTTAAGAGCTATTTTACCATGGTAACTAAAAATTGGAGCTATTGTTGAACAACTAGTGCCATTTAACTAAAACTAATTTCTGAATTTCTTGCATATCAGAAATAATTGTATATGCTCAAATTGAGGACTGCTTTTATAAATATATGCATACATGTGTATGTATGTATGTATGTGTGTATTAATGACATGACTTCCTCCCTGAATCTTATTTGCTTATGACTGACTACAGAAATAATTCTTAGGCAAATTAAAAAGTAAGAGATTACTAATTCCTTCACATATTTGTTTCTAGAGTCAAAAGAATTTAAATGAGCAGCTTTGCACACTATGATTTAAAGAAAAAACTGGATCCCCACCTAATTTTTTTATTCTCCACAAATTAAGAATTTGTTTTAAAATTGCAAATGGAGAAAAAAATACAATAATGCTTTGCAATGTGAAAAACATAATATTCAAATTTTAGTGTTAATAGGTAACTTTGTGGGGACACATTATATATTGTCTCTGGCTTCTTTTACTCTATAACAGCAAACATGAATACTTAAAAACTGAGACTGTGAGGTGCACCTTGGTGGAGTAGAGTTTTGGTACATCACTGCTGGATAACCATAGTTCACATACATTCCAAGGACCCTGGTAAACAGGAGGGAAATCCAATGTAAACAAGTAAATAAAATAAATCTAAAACGGTTCTTTCTCTTTCTGACTTCTTTCCTACGCATCTTCGTTCTTGTCTGCATCTTTCCTTTAAAAAACAAAAACAAACACAAACAAACAAGCAATTGAAACCATATAGCAAGCAAAGCTCAAAATAATTCTAGCTGGTATTTTAGTGAAGAAATCTACCATGCAGTTTTTTAAAAAATAAGAAATGCTTACATGTAATTATGTATATATATCATATATATATATACTTATGGCATACATTCATATTAACATATTCAGTGATTTAGTGATACTAGCAAATGATTATTACAATTACTTTGTAGCTAAATTCCTATAGTTATTAAGTGATATGGTTTTTCACATTTATAGCTTTTTGTTTCTAATTTTACCTTCTGCAAAACTGCTACTTTCTTTTTGGTTTGATTATGTGATTTTTGTATAAATACTTTTTGTTATTGTGTTATGTAATTTAGTTTTGCTCTTTATACCTAATGTTTGCTCATATAATCCAAAACAAATTATCTACTATTAGGAAACTCAAATTGTTTACATTTATTTTACAGCAATATAGTCTTGTTACTCAGTATTAGTTTTCTATTGCTGCATAACTATCACAAATTGTGCTGCTAACCAACCAACAAACAAAAAAATCATTTCTCGGCTTATTGTACTATAAGTCAAAAGTCATAAATAGTGTTTCAGGATTCTTTGATTAAAATGTCATTGATACTAAATCAAAGTGTGGGCTGGACTTTGTTCTCATTTGTAGATTGGAGTCTTCTGCTAAGCTCATTCTTGTTTTTGGCAGAATTCAATTCCATTATGTCTATTGGTAAGGGCCCCTCAGCTCCTAGTGGTAGCCCATTTCTTGTAATACAGCTCTCTTCCTATGCAAAGCCAAAAAAGGGAGAATATTTTGTTATCCATCCTACTTTGATTCCTCCTCCAAAGGGATATTAGTGTCTTTAAGGCCTCAATGATTAAGTAAGTTCCATTAAAGTTTTCTTCGTATTGAAGTCAACTGAGTTCACATTAATTATGTCAGTAAAATCCCTTTACAACAGATATTATTATTTGATTGAATAACCAGAAGAAGTTATGTTTATACCAGGCAATAACAAATCTTTTGGGCTATTTCAAGATTTGTCTACTAGATTCATTTTGACTTACACTTCCTGTATTTTATACTTACTTTTCTATTTGTCTGCATGTTTTGCAAAACAAGATTATTGTATTATTGATTAGTTTTATTGAACTTGTTTCTTTGGCTTTTTTTAACAATAGTAATGTATATTTCCATCTAAACAAAACCAGGATCGACTATAACATGTTTACTCAGTCTGATTCCATTAGGCTTATTTTCTGTCTAAATTTGTCAGATTTGTGTTCGTAGTCTGAAAGACAGCAAGAGGTTTACATGCTTTTACCTTTTATTCTGTTTCCAAAAGAATTCTAGAATAAGATATAGGAAAAAAATGTAATTCTCCAAAATTTCATTTTAAATAACCTTTCAGATTTTAAAAAACCTTTAACTCAAAATATTTTTATGAAACTTTATACTATATAATGATAATTGATCATTCTAAAAGATGCATAAATGAAGTTTATAATTTTAGGAATTGGGTTCATAATTTTAAGTAGATACCAGTATTAATCAATAATATTTTGAATGACCAATGAAGCTTTATTTTTATTTAGAAATTAATACTTTCATATGATCACACTCACTTTTGTCTCTGATTCTCTAGTACTACAATTAACTGCTATCAGGCTTAAAGTTGCTCAGCTGTTAGAGAAATTTCACAAACCAAATAAATGAAAAGATACTTTAATACCCTTGTCTCTAGCAAGGTCTATAATCTTCATATAAGATTGACCTTACCCTGCTGTGAGAGCCATAGAAGATCTTTTTTCAGGTTCAATGGTGGTTCTGTGGCCTGCTGTGATTTCCTCAAAGTCAATAGTTGTCAGCCAAACTGTTGACTTTTATTTGAGATAATAAATCTTAATCTTCACCATAATAGAAGTCAATATCCACTTAAGTTAAGAAAATAACAGTGTTTTCTCTTATTGTAAAACAGGAATTGCCTATATCAGATTGGCCTAATCAACTAATCTATTTCCTATAGTGAAACCTATTCTGACATGTCTTCACTGGGTGAAAAGAATACTATGGGCAGGCACTGAAATGTCAAGATGCTGTAATTTATCTCTCAAAAGTCTGTTTTCAAGTTACATGTGGAGATTCTTGCAATTAAAGTTATAAACTAAGATTTACTGGTTTACAATTTTCTACAACTTATGTGAAGTAAAGCATTTATTTTCTACTGTTTTCATTTATCTTCAAAAATATAATTATGCATAGAAATGTTTGAATTATTTCTTTACCATTTCTTACATATTTAGCCACAGGCATATGCTTTAAAATCTAATCTTCTGAGTAATAATTTACTCACCTGCAAATTGATAATTATATGGATGGTTAGATATTGCATATTTCTAAATAAAGTCTGTGGTAGGGAGAGAGATATATATGAGGTATATTATAAAAATAGATTTTTTAATGTGGCTAATTTCTATTCATTCGATGTGTACAGAAAGTGTTTGTACAAGTATTATATTTTATCTGATATTCAAACAGACTAATAAGGAGTATCTCGTGTGAAGTATCCCAAATTCCAAATAAGCAAAGTAGTGATTTTTTATATTTTTTCATGTTTCAAATATAGTCATTTTTCTCTAATTGCAATATATTTTCAAATTTTACTCTCCTTTCCATATTTTCTTTCCCCAACTTAAATTTATATCTAAATATTCAGTCAGAGAAAAAAAATATTCAAAAACAAAAATGTAGGTTTTCATTGAACAATAGTTGTTGCTGCTGAAATCCTTATTTCCCTACTGTTAAAAGACATATGTATTCATCAAAGATGTAAAATTAAACTATCCATAGCTTATAATCTTGTGATAGCAGGAAAAATATTTTAAAAAATGCCAAAGCATAGTCCAGAGACAGTTTCAGAGAAGGGTTAGGCAGAGTTATACAGACAGTAAGAGGCTTGATTTAATGTTAATGTTTTGAGTATTATAATCCATACCAATTTATCTACAGAAAAAGAGACCACACTAAATAGTGAAATATGTGGAACAACTATAACATCTAGATGTTTAAATGTCAACTATGATAATAAAAGGAAGAAAGAGACCTTTAAAAATGAGAAATTTACTTTTTCTAGGCATTTGGCCTTATTTAAATGCAGGTGTCTACTGAAAATTTGATGTTAAAGAAAACCAACAAAGCAAAAAGTTGCAATAAATAATCTAGAAGAAACAAAATATGGTCACAAAATTAAAAGAACACACAAATTCACTACTCAAAAATGGCACAATTAAAAAAAACATTTCATCAACAGAAGATACTTCTTTTTGAATAAGAAATATTGTTAATCTTAAAAATTATCCTGCTAATGCTGATTCAGAAAATGCCAAGTCTTCATAACTTCTTTGCCACTTTAATTTTTGGTGTAAAAATACGTTACAGACTGATCATTTTTTTTTTTCTGTACTGAAAGAATTAACTAATTCACCCCTGATGAAAATTTTTACTGTAGTAACTAGAAGCTGAAGAAACAATGAAACAATAAACCACGACCTAAACATGCAAAAAACATTTCAAATAAGAAATTTTAAAAACTCAGAAGAGACATGTACAAAAATACCCAACAAGTAGCTTAATATGGTTTGAGTTAAATTAGAGAAAAATATACACTGAAAAGAAGAAAATCAAGCCATAAATACTAAGTATCAAGAAATTTATCAAGAAATAATTAATCAGACATGGATTTATTATGATTCATGTACTGTGGTATATGCAGATGTTGACTTGTAATGCACATCTGAAGCATAGTACTTAGATGTAGCCTTTTCCTTCAATTAAATTAGAAGCAAAAATGCAATAAAATAAGCAATAGAAGGTATTCAAATAAAAAAATAAAATTCCCCCAATGATATAAAATGAAGAAATAAGTTCATTTCTTCTAGTGCCCCATAAAGTTTTTATATGTATAATGACATATATTATTGATGTTAATTTTCAAATGAAAGGACATTTTATTTTCTAAATTTGCACTTAATATTTAGTTTCATTACATGGTGTTGGAATATCATTGTATTATCTCAAGTTTTATTTGTGAGTTATGCAACAGAATATTTCAACTCTTCCTTGAGTGTTTTAGAATAATGTATAATCTTTATAAATATAAATAGAATTCTTTATTTACATCGTTTAGCTCTTTTTTGTCCACAAGATATTTCTCAGACTGAGAGCACTGAGTTGAAATTTTCAATTATTGGTAATTTTGCCTATTTATTCTTAATTTCTTATGAGAATTAATTTATTTTACTTACAGTCAAAGACAAAATGACTTCATTTTTATCTTTAATATCTAATATTTGGCAAGTACATGTCACCGAGTTAGCCATTTGGGTCAATTTTAAGATACACAGCAATTTCTCTATATATTCACCTGCCTTATTGCTCCCTACTGATACATTTTATTGCAGCTCACACTAAAAGTTTTATTTGATAATGAAGATGTAGCAAATTAAAATATCTATATAGCAAATAAGATACAATAAATACAGACATATAGATAATGTGTGTCTCCTAAGAATTAAAATACTCAGTACATTTAAAGTTTAAATGTCACAATGTGTAATATACTTAAAAATAGCTATATAAAATATGTAAAAACATACGTAAATACAGGTTCTATATATAGAAATTTTATATGCATCCACACATGCATAATTGCAGCATAGCTATGATTGAGGGAAAATAAAAGTAGCCAAATGTGAACAAATAGTAAATCTAAGTAGGGAGTGTAGATTTCTACAGCATTGCCTTTATTTTATTCAAAAAGCTTTACATTTTTAGATTTAATAAGTTAGTTTTTCTAACAAGACTCCCATGAATTTTCTTTATTTTAATAACTTTTTTTTCTGTAATTGTAAAGTAAACATTAAACGACAATGTTGAGTGAGTCTTTAATATGTCCCTATATTCTTTTAAGTACTTCAGGTGAAAAAATTCATTTAGTCCTCATTCAAATGCTAAATAGACTCTCATTTTTTCAGAGGAAAAATTAGGACTCAGAAATATTAAGCAATTTTCCTAATTTTTGATTCAGAGGGCAATGAATTTGAACTCAGGATTCTTAATCATATTCACAGCAATAGGTGATAATATGATAGCAAGAGTCTCCAAACTTGCATAAAAAACAGGACTCCATTCTAGAAAAACAGACCACTTTCTCATTCTCTTAACCTCTTGGACCACAGAGGGGTGACATACTATATAATAGCTGTTAGTTATTTTGAATGAAATAATAAGTTAGAGGTGAAGCATTGAGGAGAAGGATTGTTAGATGCATCAGAAATTAATGGGGGAAGAAATTTCCTGGAAAAGCAAAAATGCAGCAGATTTTAAATCCAAGATTTAAATTTTCAGTTTAGGGTTTATGTCCAAATGGTTTAGTGATGATAGAGTGGTTTATAGTAAGTGAATGGAAATATCTCATAGTCTGAGTTGAAAAGGGAATGCAAAAGTTGGTAGAAAAGATGATGAAGGTTTCCTCTAAAATGAATAATTAGAGGATGCAGAAGAGGGACGAGAGACATTTTTGTTCAATGTAACTAATCTAATATTCTGAAAGCTCATCAATGACATGGTACTTATATTTTACAAATATTTATGTACTTTGTTATATTTTTCACTTGCAGATATATTCTATTTAATCTCTAAAATACTTCTCTGAGAGGAGTAAGGCAGATGTAAATTCTACCCTTATTTTTTCAATATAGAATTAATTACAACTCAGAATTGTTTTATGCATATTATCATTGATCAGAAAGACAGAATTGTTGAGGTCAAAATCATTGTCCAAATCTCCAACATGTGAAAACAGGTATAGAATTCTATTCTGCACTGTGGACACTCGTACTTCATTAGGAAATTGTATAGGACTAAAACAGTATAAAATATCATTAGAATAGATTGGGATGCTGAAGCTGGACACAGAAAGTTCTGATTTATATACCTGGGGCCCTTAATTGAAATAAAGAGATAAACATTGCATTAATTGTAGAAATAATATTTTGGAATTTTTCCTGAATAATAAAATGAGCAGGCACTGAGAAAAGAAATTAATATAAGGACTTCATTGAACAGGAAACAAAGTTTGTTAATTCTGTATAGGACATATTCAATTTGAAATGTTAGTGTTCTTTAGGAAATTGAGAGTCTCAGTGTTAACACATTGCTATACAGTTGAAAGCAAACTGAAGAGCTGGAATTTTTAGTGATGATTTCTAGTGTATTCTAATACTATCACTATGATATCTATATTTAGGGCAAGTCTTAATTTATTAATGAATGTATCTTTCTATTTATAGCTGAATAATAAAAATAACTTTTTGTAGAGTAGTATCTGACACACAGTGAATTCTCATTATTGACAGATCATTTTTTAATTTTTTGCTGAAATACAGGATCTTACAAATGAAAGTAAGAATTGGTAAAAAATATATTAGCAAGCAAATAATATAGAATAACTATATTGAAGTAGCAATGGGAAAGAAAAAATAAAATTCAGAGCATTCTTTGTATTCTTGTGGAAAAAGAAGTTAAAATTACTTGGCTTAAAATTATTGGAAATTAACAATATTTAGAAAAATTATAGTTTCTGGTTGACAAGAAAATATAATTTTAACATAAAAAATGACATCAGTTGACTCATCACTCACTGTTGAGAGAATAACATACTACAGAATCAAAGGAAGATAGCTGGGAGCAAAGAAATAGGAAAAGAAAAAATAGAATTGGCTAAATGGTTATTAAAAAAATGGGAATTATGGCCGAGGAAGAAATGTACATATGATATTATCTGCAAGTTAATTTTTTACCGTATCCAGCACATTAACACTATCCTGATTCCTAGAGATAAAGGAGTCAGAGAATCTTGATGAATTCCTTTGTGAAACAGTAACAATGGAAGATGACCACATCGAAGGGTTTCCTAGAGGCAATACTAATAACCAACAAGAAGGAGGTATTTGTTCTACGGTAAGCAGCTGTTGGTTTCTCATTCAAACACAGAAAATATTTTGAAAGGCAATACTTTAAATTAGTTGAAAAGCTCTAGTCTCATTACCCTGTCGATAATTCCTCAATATAATATAGCTAACTGTTCCACCTTGCTAAAATAACCTTTATTGAATTAAAATATTAATAGCAATAGCAACAAAATGGTAAAGTGAGAATGAAAAAACACTCTAATTTAGATAAATATTCTAATGATGAGATATTTTGCTTCAAGTTTTTAAAGGGATCATAGTAATTCCTAAAACATCTTGCATTATATTTTTTAAGAACTCATTTCTTTTAGGCTATCACCTGTACAATAGGATTCAAATCCCCAAGTATATTTGGACATCACATAAAGCGATTGTTTTCTACATGATGATGAAAGAAAATTTTGTCAAAAAATAGGTGAGGAGGGGAACAATGTTGCTGGAAATTCCAAACATCTAAGATGCATATTAAATATTCAGAGTATGGATAATATAAGCAGTTCTGGATATATGATATAGTTTTCCATACTAGTCAAAACCATAAAAATAAATTCATAATTCAGATTTGAGAGTTTGTTTATAGGTCCTAGAAAATAAACATATCTATGTTTAAATTCTTACCTGAAAAATAACGTTTCCCTTCTTATCGCCTCAGGATAAGACTATCCATTTAGCCAGAAAAAAACGCAAAAAGGAATAAAGAAAAAAAAAATCCTCTATAAATTAATGGGATTATAAATTGCAACCAAATCACCAAGAGATAAAAAGTAAATAATTACAAAGTGTTTCAGGGATTTTTTAAAATGATTTGAGAACACAGATAAGGACTTAACTGAAGTTATACTCTAGCAGGAGAATTAGTAATTTGTCACACAAAATATGTAGTAAGATTCCAATATATCACAATAAAGTTGCAGATATAGAAGTGGCATGTCTGTCATGGTAAAGCTTGCAAATAATTTGAAATATACTGTGAGTAAATAAGACCAAAGAGCATATAATACATGTGCTAATGAACTTTATACCGAGAATTAGATGCAAGTAGTATGGATAACAAGTCTTTAGTACTATTATTAAGAAATTATGCTATGTATTTTAAAATTGT
This sequence comes from Solenodon paradoxus, assembly GCA_004363575.1. Lineage (NCBI taxonomy): Eukaryota > Metazoa > Chordata > Mammalia > Eulipotyphla > Solenodontidae > Solenodon > Solenodon paradoxus. Next base: position 486,448 of record RJWH01000116.1, on the reverse strand, counting down.
TCAAATTACTTTTTCTGTCTAAATTAGAAACTTGATGATTCTTTTGCCCCTTTCCATTTACAAAGTCCCCAAGGAATAAGAATTGATCTTTTGCCAAGCTATTGTTTTAGTATTTTTATTTGGTGAGGGGACATTCATCAGATGGAATTAAATAATGATTGCTGTCTCCTTAATTACATAAAATATTTAAGCAAAATTATCTATGTGTTATAATTTTAATGTATTAGTTTTGCATTTCTCCAAAGATAAGAAATGAGGCCATTATATAACAAATGTGAGATTTTGCAATATGATGCTTTAAGATCACACATCTTTCATTTTTTTATGTTTAAGGGAATTTTATAATTCTAAAAGAAATTAAATTGAAGAAATTATGCTTGCATTTTTCAAGACTATATGTATTAAAGTGTTGTTTTTCACAGCGATGCTCTCTGGTTTCCTTTGGCTATAAAGTTCTACATTAAATCAAGATTTTGTAATCATCTGTTGTTATAATTTAATACTTTGTTTTTAATTTACATATAATAAAATTGAGTTGTGTATGCATGTGCTGGTTTCTGTAGCGTTTTGCAAATGTTAACTCAAGAATTCATTTAGGAAACCACTACTGCAATAAAAGTACAGTTTTTATTCACCCAAAACAACTTTCTGTTGCTGTTCTGCTATTCCATTTACTTCTCATTCCAGACTCTGGCAACCAGTAATCTGTTCTCCATCACTACAGTTTATCTTTTGGAATGTATAATAAAGAAATCATAAATCGTTGAGACCATCCTGTTTAATGTAGCATAATAACCATGAGATACATTCTATTTTATTGTGTCTATTGTTTAGTTATTTTTGGATTGAGTGGAATTTCAGAATTGTATGGATGGTCCAATATTAGTTTTTTAGCTGAAAGACATTTGTTTTGATTCTTGTTTTGGTTTACTATGATTAAGTTCACTATGTAAATACATACATGGATTTTTTGTGGGAACATAAATTCAATTATGTTTTCTTTAATGGAGTATGTTTATTGTCATATCTGATATCTTTTTGTCCAAGTCCAGGTTCAAAATACTTTTATGTTTCTTCCCAAATATTATAGCTATACATTTTACATTTAGAGCTTTGATAACTTTTTAAAAATTTTTAAATCATTTTTTTGTATAAGGTGTGAGGTTTAGATTAAGTTTCATATGTTTGAAAGTGCATGCAAAAAGACAATCCAGCGCATGTCCTGGTAGAGTAGTAGTTTGGTCAGGTGCCTTTGACCAAGAGCTCAGACCACATATCCCTGGGACCTGGGTTCAAGACTTGGGCAGAGGTGAAAACCAAGATAAACAACTAAATTCAATAAAAGGGGCACTTCTTACTCCTATTCCTGTCTGTCTACTTCTGCTGACATTTATTCCTGTCTGCATCTTTCCTTAAGAGAAAAAAAAAATCCCTTTAAAGTAATTGCACTGCATCTTTCTTCAAAATTCAGTAAGTTATGTTTGTATGGATCATTTCTAAACTCTTTCATTCCATTGATTTACATCTATGTCTTTGATTGAATAATGTATAGGTTATTTTAACAGTTTCTTAATATGTATTAAAAGAATTCTGACCAAGACACATAAAATAAAAATTAGTTAAAAAAAAAATGAAGAAATAAAGTAAGGAAAACAAAAAAGAGCTGGATTGTCCTGAGCACAGTTAAACACGCATGTTAGAAAACTTGAGTCTACTTGGAGTAGAAGGACTTTTAGTTCCAACATCTTCTTTTAAAGATGATATGAAGACCAGATAAGTAAATGAATTATTTGATTATATAATAATTCATTGTAAAAGTTATAAAAAACAAACTGCAAAATGTTCACTACTGTTTTATCCTCAGTAAACTCCAACATATTTATTACACAGGTTGTATGGAAGCAGAAACTGTGCAAATAATCAATATCCTAAACAAACTCACAACAAAGTGGATATCATGAAAGTACATAAAAAGATTACACTAATTTCAAGATGTTTCTAAAGAAATTTGGTGACAACAAGATCATAGTTCTCAAATTATATATCAATTTGCTGTATAATAAATGACTGAAACTCTTTGGTCTTTGTGAATCCTGTGGGGGAAGACAAATCCAAATTAACCTGATAAAAACCAAAGGAACTTTTCCTCGTTAGAAAATAAAGACTTTGTTTTTAGTTAGAGTAGTTTTAATCTGCAGCTTGTTCATTTTCATATTTTTTTGTTTAAATCCACCAATTAGTTTTGAAAAGCACATAGGAACTTAAAACACAAAATTAAAAGGCTAAAAGTAGGAACTCCTCCAAAACAAGTCTATATTCTTAAACACTTTCCACATTTTGCAGATTGGCTAAAATCCATATTATGTTGAATTATGGCAATTTTGTAATCTAAATTACATTCTAAAGTGGTTATTGCATTATTTCGAAGGATTTTTCTATTGCTTGAAGCTTACAGACATTATCTCTATTGAAAAATATACATAATGTAATAATTTAAGTATGTCATCCCATTTAACTAGAATCGTGGCTGAGATGTCATTTTCAAATATTATGCACAATTTTGTACAAGCAAAAATCTTAGCATCCACTATTCAACATCAGAAATAAAAATTTGTTAGTACCCTTGCATTTTTCTAGATGTACCTTGTGCTTTCTCCACTGTTTCCATTTTATTGTCATCACTGAATTTTGAACGGGTTTATCACATGGTGTATATGTGTAAACACTATGTTGTTTTTCCTTGTTTGATTTTGAGTTTATTTAAAATGATATCATTTTCCATTTACATGATGATTTTTAACTGATTTTCATTTTTAAATATTTTTCCATGTTGCATGTAGTTTTTGTTTGCTTCTATTTGTGCACTATCGTCAAATTATTAGCAGCATTTGTGTATATGTTATCTAGGGCATATCTACAAATAATTACTTAGATTCTATTTCTCCTGACTAAATGGCTGTATATAGTAGGTGAATGTTGAAATTCAAAATATGAGACAAGATTATTTAAAATAATTCGTAACAGTGATTGTTATATATTCAACAATCATTTTTTTTTTTCAGTAAAATAACAAATGAAAAAAGAAGACAATGAAACATAAACAGAACAAGTTTGGGTTATAAACCAAAGTATAATGAAATTTGATTAAATAATTATATGTATGTACATATATATATCTATGTATATAATTGGAAATATATAGCACAAGCATATAATTAATTATCTAATTGACATTATAGATACTAATGCGTTTAGAAATACTAGTGACATATTGACTACTATAAATACATTTATTATGATTACTAATATATCTGAATTTTCTCAATGTCTTACTCTGTATGATTCCTGTTTTTCTATGGCTAATTTTCTCTCCTTTTTTTAGCTTTTAAAATAATTCAGCAATATTTGCTTCCTCATTTGTTTGTTTTTATTTCTCTTTTTCTTTATATCTTCACTTGTTTTAAAGTCATACTCTTTTTCTCTTTAAGAAGGACGGCAGGCAGTCTCACAGGCAGGAAGAAAGAAAAAGAAGGAAGAAGATTTTTTATTTATTTAGTTGTTCGTGTGTCTTCAGTTTTTTCCCACAACTTGGGACTACTAACCTGGATCCTTAGGCCATATGGCACCCCAGGTGTAGGCTTAACACCTGAACAAACAGGGTATGTAAAAGAAATCATGTAAGCTTGACTTAACAATTGCATATTGATGATGATCCAAATGTTACATGTAATCAGCAAAATCTACAATTTATATTTTCATTCTTCTCCCCAAAACGAAGTTCCTCTAAAACATTTTGCCTCAAATCCTCCTCTCGTATTATGACCTTTATTACATATATATTTCAGTTTTTTAAATTTATATATTATAATAATTTTTGTAAAGTAGAATTTGTAGTATTATCAGTATATAACACTAATTAAACATTGTCAGCATCAAACTCCTTTCATGCCACAATCCATTTACTGATATGATCCCAACAAAACTCTCTAAAGTAATTATTAACCTCCATTATACTGATGAGAAAGCTGAAAACATAGTCTATAAATATTTTTGCCATTTGTTAAACACTGAATGAATGTCTTATCTAATTCAAAAATCAGACTGCTTAGGCACATGGAACTAATTATTGCATTGCACAATAGATAATATTAGCTATATTTACCTCCATATTTACTAGACGTTTCTGTTATTTGCTTACATTTATTATTGACTTTAGAAGTTGTTCCTAGAATATTTTTTCTTTCCACAAATTTTCTGAAGCTTTCTTCTAGCTTAGTGTTGCAGCTGTTAAATTCTATACGGTTTTGCTCACTGGAAAACATTTTCTTTTATCTCATTAGTTAAATGCAACTTTGCAGGTTATTTTATTTCAATGGTTTCGTGATAATATTCCACTTTCTTCTGACTTCTATTTTTGCTGCTGAAAATGATGTTGTCAGTTTAATTGCTGTTTCTTTTTCTCTGACCACTTCAAAGATTTTCTTTTTGTCTTTGATGTATTTGAGGTCATTGATGTTTCACTACAATGTGCCTATGGGTGCATATCTTATTTTTATTGTTTGGGATTTGTTGGACTTAAATGCTTTTGAAGTTTGTATTTTTCAAATACTTTGTAAAGTTTTCTTCACTCTCCCTTCAAATGACTGCTCTTTTCTATTTCCTTTATCCTCTCCTTTTGGTTCTCTACTTTGATATATGTTACATTTCCTCATCCTGTCTTCTTTAATTGTTACTGGTTTATGTCCCTACCTTCCTGAGTCTTTGAAGAGAAAAAATTAGTATTTTTCAAATATGCTGTCCAATTTTCTACTTCTATTTCAGCAGACTAGAAACTCTTATTTGAAATGATATGCTGTTTTTATTTAAATAATACTCTTCAATGTATTATGTTTAATGTCTTGTAAGTCTACATACTTATATTTTAGTGCTTTCATCTTGCTCATTATTGTACTCCAAATTTTAGTTTAGCCATCATATGCAATTATTTTATAATTTATTTTATATTGTCTCATGCTAATATATGAAATATTTGGAGGTAGTTATTTGGTTTTTATACATCTATTTGACCATAATTTCTGTCATTGTATCTTTACTTACTTGGATTCAAATTAGTATTCGAGTTAGTAAATTTTAGACTAGCAAACACCTATATTGATTACCTAAATTTACCATGCTATCACTAGAATTATTTTAATAGAAAAGTAAAGCAGGGAAGAAGGAAGAGAGTGAGGGAGGGAAGGAGGAATGAAAAGCAGGAAGAAACATTTATTGCTCATTGTTCACCTCAACTCTGAGCCTTGGAGTTTAGGTTGTTCACGTATCAGCATCTCATCAGTCAGATCCACAAGGGAATGCCCAAACTATTTTTTTAATACTGTTTTTATGACCACCTAAACTATAATCAGGAATTTAGTTTTGGTCAGATGTTCCAGGGTTAACTCAAGACCTTCACAACTTGTCAAAGCTGACTCTCTTTAGAGCAATGCCATAAATAATTTCTCTTATGGAAATTCCGCTATAGCTTATTTTGATATATCTACCTTCTTGAAGATTTACTTACTCCCTTTCAATAAGGTTAACATAAAAATTAGAATGTTTTAGAGTAATCTTCATTCTACCCAATACCTGTAACTATACAGATTTTTTAAAGTTTTAAATTTTATTATTTTAAGCTTAAATTCTTCTCTGATATTTTTATACATGTTTTTCTTGTACTTGATGAGATTCATTGTGTGGAGAAAACTATTAAAATGTAAATAACAAATATTTACTGTAATCCCAGTAAATACAGATAAGTAGGAATACAGAATATATTGCCTCTCTATAGAAATAACTGGAATGACTTATGAACAAGTTTAGGTAATCAAATAGATTGAGAACTGGTGCTTATATGGATGAATGATCATTATTTTTATTTTGGAATTGTTCTCCAGAGTTTGTTATGATATTGAGCCAAGGGAAAAAATAATAAGAAAACTTATTGCTAAAAACATGAAATTTTAACTTCCTATATCAAAAATGAACCTCATTTTAAAAATAAAATATGAAAGAAAGCATAAATGATCTATTTTCATCTATCATTAAACTGTGCACTTATTTTTCATTGTATCTTTATAATGACATATTTGATAATATTCTATGAAGAGTCATTTTTCTGATCATAGTGACTATCAAATATATGTAAGAAGAAAGAAACTTTTAATTTTAATAGTTCAAGATCTTGGAGTGAAAGTGAATTAATAGTTGTTGAATATGTGTTGCTTCGAAATTCATTTTATTTTGTAATATTTCATTCATTTTGGATAGTAACCACTTAATGGATTGTGTGCAAATGCTATCTCCCATTCCATAGATTTGCTCTTCATTTTGTTTATGATTTTATTTCTTGTAAAAAAGCTCTTTGGTTTGAAATAGTCATATTTGTTTATTTTTGCTTTTGTTGCTTTAACTCTTGATGTTCTAATCCAAAAATTAATTGCTAAGAATATTCCCTCCTTGTTTCAGTCTAAGAGTTTTATGATTTCAAATACTATGTTCAAGTATTTAATCATTTTTGAGTTGATTTTATTGTATGGTGTAATATGGTATAATATAGCGGTCTAGTTTCATTCCTGCGCATGTGAACATATAGTTTTCCAAACCCATTTATTGACATTATTATCCTTTCTACCATTATATATTCTTGATTCCTTCACTGTGAATTAATCATATATGCATGTATTACTTGGCTCTCTATTCTGTTCCATTGAAATGTGTGTCTGTTATAATGTCAATATCCTACTCTTTTGATTACTATGCCTTTATAGTATGTTTAAAATCAGGAAGTATGACACCTCCAGCTTCTTTAACAACATTGCTTTGGTTAGTTGGGGGTTCTTGTAGGAGTTTTGCCATCTTTTTATTAGCTAATAATGGTGATCTTTTCTAAGTCATCATTTTTGTCCTATTTATTTGTACTCTAAACATCCACTTAATTTTGTACTCCATTCTTTAAAAACATTTACCCTCTTGGAAAACTCAGTCTCCTTTTTCTTTCTATGAGTCTCCAAAATTGAAACTAAAACAGGATAGCTGATATTTAACAAATATTTTATGAATAGTGAATGTCCAAGATTTAACACGTTATTTTCCAGAATGTTACTATCATAATTATTATATTCTATTTTAGGTTTTTTTTTTTCATGTGTCTGACTTCCCAAGCAAGAGGTAATAAGTAAACAGTATAGTGATAACAATATAGGCTATCCTATTAAATTGAAATATTAAACAAAAATTTTATAATAAATGTACCTTAGATTCTTAGATAAATGTTTCACTGTTTACCTGAAATTCAATTTTAAGTGGTGGTCATATATTTTTATTTTCTAAATAAGGCAAATCTATGACTGGAATAGGTCATTTTATGCTTAACTATATTGAAATACCTAATATATAGATATGACCAGGTCTTAAGTGGTACTGGAAGAGTAAAATAGGAAGTTTGTGAAGTCAAAAAATAAAAAAGGCGGTCCAAAGTATAAAAAATTGAAATTGATATCTACCTATTTAAATATATTAAATACTAATCCTGAGTATTAAAGTCAATAAATATTAAACTAGAATTCATTTATCTCGATATTTTTCTTATTTTATATTATCATGTTAATTGTATTAGTAATTTAATATGTTAAACTGTTTAAGATGTTAACCTTTGAATATATTTTCCGCAATCTACAGAAAGTTCCTTCTACATAAGAAATAATATATGCCTATGCAATATGCAGTTTCAGAATATATGCGTCCAGATTAGACATAAAATTAAGGACAGGGATGGATAAATTAAGAATTCATTTATTTTGATGCCCTTTTGCCATGTTATACATATTAAAATGACTATCTTCCTAGTAAATTAGCTTCAGTCTGTAGTAAAGCTCACAACCGAAAAAAAAAAAAAGAACTGAAGAAATGTCTATGACTATTCCTTTAATATATCACAAAACAGATGCTTTCAATTTGTGTTGTTTCTCTTGAGAAAATGAAATTGGAAATTATCACTATTGATTGATGGACTTGCTATCAAACGTCTGCCATGTTATATCGATGTTAAATATTTTGAACTTTTCATAGAGTTTTAGATGTGAACATCCAAAACCAAAGCAAAAAAAACCTAAAAGGTGTTGCTTTAAACAAGTGCCATAGGATAGAAAAGCCTCATAAATGCTAAAGCTAGTAGCTTGTAGTCATGATAGGAACTACATCTAGATTCAACTATAAGCCATTTTGTGTCTTAAGAACATTGTTTCTTACACTATAGACACAATACTTTTTCATTTTTAACAGGGTTTCACAGAAGATATAACAGAATTAATATGTTCTGGAACATAACTCTTAATCCAGTTGCCTTCCCAAAAGTGATGAGAATTTAGAAAACTCTAGTGTGATATTAATTAGCTTGATGGCTACTGACTTTGTGGTTTTTAAATACAGTCCTGTGATTGATATATGTGTTCAGATAATTTTTAAAGTTGAGGAGACACTCATAAGAAAGATACATCAAATAAAATATAAGAAGGGAATTCTGTCTTCAAAACAAATTTTCGCCTTATGTTAGTGTAAAGAATTCAATTTGTTTTTATTTTGTTCAGTAAAAACTTGAACAAAAACTATGGTGTCCCTGACATATAAAAATAATGGTGATGATTGTTGATCTTTACAGTCAACCAAAATTCATTGGAAGGTACTTTTTCATATTATTTCTTGAGAATTTTTAAGTATAACTGTAGCTCAGGACCACTGAAGCAAATGACAAACAATTAAGTATGGAAGACAATAAATAGTAAGAGATTAGAGACTTCACACAAAAAGAATTTGATCAAATTAACAATTCTGATGTAAAATAACACAATATTTTACTTCACTCTTCATTAAGTCATTCTTGCTTATTCCTAAGCATCTTTGCTTGTAGAGTCCATATATAGGTGGCAGAGCTCAACTGCTACAGTTTTAATTCACTTTATAATGCTAGTAATCTCAAAACAGAACCTCAGCTTCAATTCAAACTTCCTAGGGAAAGCTTATCAATACTGGTTAAATGTTCACTAAGTGTTTGCTTTGGGATCATCTAAATAATGCTAATGACAACGGTGTCACTATAATAGAGGTAGTAAAACAACACCCAGTGAGCAAGTGTTCTGGACAAAAAGCTTAGTTTTCTGCAAAGACAATTGAGCACATACACACACAAACACACAGAAAATGTATTGAAACCTTACTTTCAATATTCAAAAGGTAAAATTTCTCATCTAATAGCCAGAAAACTACCCTCATTGTTACCAAGAGGAAATATTCTACTTATTTCCTAATGTGATATCTAAGTATAATATTGGTAGCATGATGTCCTAAGGAAGTTTATCAGTACTATAACCATGTAAATTTTCACAACTATTTTAGAGAACTTTTTGGTAATATCTGTTAAATATAATCACATGTACATCCAAATCTAAGCCATTTTACTTTTTGTGGGTATGTCCAAATTAAATAAAATCAAAAGAATGTATACAATATTCAGAAAAGCATTATTTAGAAACACTAGGTAGTTGTAATTGTAGTAGTAAATTCTATTTAAATATCCTATCATGAAATGCTGTGTCTCCTACAAACTATTGTATCATGTTTTACTGCAAATTCTGTTAAATTTAACTTGTTGAATCTACATATTTCTACCATGTCTCTTAATAATCATTTATAAATTTTATGAGGAAGACCAAATAGTGACAGAGGATGGTCTTGTTTTGTCCTTTGTAGAAACAACTATCAATTTTCTATTAAAGATATACCACTGAGAGAATCCCAATCATAATGTTGAAGCTGAAATAACTACCTCAGAGACCAAGCAGCAAGGGAAGCAATGCAAAATAGAGCCACATATCGGTGTATATAAAGTGGGTGGAGAAAAATATGCTGAGGCTGCAGACACTGCAGCCTGGGTAGGACTGACATAGTAGGTCTGTTGACTCAGTGTCAGACCCTGGAAAATAGAGTAGACTATGTGGCAAAACATAACTCTGTCTCAGGTGAAGCTCTAAGCAAAGATTTTGGTGTTCAGCACCTGTTTTAACCGGAACTAAGGAAGCCAAAAAAAAAAAAAAACAGTTTGCTGAAATGCAGTTCTCCTTCACTTTACTTCAGAATCTGCAATCTGCAGTAATACAACAACAGCACAAGAGATAGATTGTCAAAGATCAGACCTGAGATCCAAGGGGAGGGTCAAGTGTAATGCAACCCATGGGAACTAGCTTCCCTTCCAGAAGCCCCCAATAGTGGGGCTTAACCCCACCCCTCCCGCACCCACACCACTTATGCACCCACCAATGGCTATAGCTGTTATGTACTATAGAAGTTTGTGACATCTAAAGAAAGCAAAACAAAACAAAACACAGCCACACAACAACCATCTGGTAGAACAGAAGATGAGAAGCTCAGTTCCAAGTTGGTGAGGGGAAGACAGAATAAGATGATAAAGTTTATGTGAAACCTCAAGGAAACAATTATTACTCTGAAGAAATCCAATTCGAAGACATGGAAGTTTATATCTTTTTAATGAACAAGGAGTTCAAAATACAAGTCATAAAGAAACTCAAAGAGATAAAAAATATCTCAGAAAAAAATAGTTCAATAGACATTAAGAGGACTCAGCAAAGCAAATAAAGCAATGTTTAAAGTCAGATAACAAGCTAACAAACAAAAAAATAAAAACAATTAGTTGCAGAAGACAGACATTGAAGTTTCAAATATAAAGTTAACAGAAATTAAATATGTTAAGAAATCAATAAATAAAGCCAAGTGTACACAGCTATGGGAACAACAGAATCGTCAAAGAAATGTTTTAGTGATCTGGAAGACAGAAATGAACACTATGGAAGAAGTGAGATAAATTAGACATTAAAATGAAAGCTATTGTTAAAGCTATTTTATACTATTAGAAAAGTCAAAATGACAATTATGGTTTTCCACAGTGTGAGGGGAGAGTAGGAATTGGAGAGCTATTCAAAGAAAGCTTCACCAAACCTGGGGAAAGAAATACATATACAATTAATTAAGCTAACAGAATTCCTGATGATCTAAATGCTAAAAAACCTGTACGAAGACTTCTAATAGTGTATCTACCAATGAGTTACGACAAAGGAAAAAAAAATGTAAAAAGTGGTAAAGTAAGGAAAGCAATGTATAATGGCACTTTTATCAGGTTGTCATCACATACTCAGCAGAAACACAGTAGGCCAGGAGAGAATGGTGTGATGTATTTAAAATTCTCAAAGATAAAATTTTCCAACCAAGATAAGTACATCCTACAAAATTCTTTTTCAGCTATTAGGGAGAAATAAAAGTTTTCTCTAACAAATAAAATCTAAAAGAATTTACAACCACAAAAACTCCATTACAATAAATATTAAAAGGAACTCTTTTACCTAAATAAAATAAGGAAAATAATTTAATATACATTTACAGCAAAGCTGAAATATTAAATTTAATGGCAATGTAATATATACAGTTCTTAGTTTGTTATGATACACACATTAAACATATATTTTGATGAAATGTTCCATCAGTAAAATTTTAAAAAATGAGAGGCTTTGTATTGATCACTATGAAGTATTGTTAAAAGAAATAGAGACACGAAGGGGTGGAAAGATATTCTGTCCTCAGATTTGTAAGAATTAACATTGCTGAGACTAATATTTAATAAATATCCATTGGGAAACTGGACAGACATATACAAATAAATGAGGTTTGACCACTAACACCATACACATTATTTATAAATTAAGCCAAGGCTTGATAGATGTCTAAAAAAGGTAAGATACATAGAAGGGAACATAGTAGATACAATCCTTGATATTTAAATAAGAAATATCTGAGTATTTAAACCCAATGTCAATGGAAGCAAAGCCAATATAAACAAGTGGGATGACTCTGTAAATCTTTCACAAAGTGAAACTCTCAACAAAACTGAAAACAGTGCAATGAATAATAGAAGTCATTTTGACATTTCCAACAGAGGCTTAATATTCAAAATTTATGAAGAACCCATAAAACTCAATAACAAGAAATAGAATATTCAGTTAAGAAATAGATAGTAGATCAGAATAAGTCACTTCTCCAAAAGACATATAAAGATGTTAACTATCTCTTAAAAATATAGAAATAGAAATCCAAACAATGAGATAACACTTCACGTGGGTGAGAACTGCTATTATCCAAAAGACTATAAATAACTGGTGTTGAGGGGATGCAAAGGGAACCCCAAAACACTACTGATGCAAGTGCAGCCATTATGGAATTCAATATGGGATTTATAAATGAGTTAAAAAATAAAAATTCCAAAAGACATCATAAAGACTATCCAAAGAATCAAATAAGTCAATATTTGGGATTTTTTTTTTTGAAAGATAAATAAAATTAACAAACCACTAACCAGCCTCATAAAGAAGAAGAGAGAGGAAACACAAATAAATAAAATAAAAAATGAAAGAGGAATATCACAACTGATAAAGCAAAAATACAGTGGATCAATGGAGAATAATATTTATACATATATGGCAACAAATTTAAACATCTAGAAGAAGTGGACGCATTATTGGAAACATAGAACATACCAAAACTAAAACAATAAGAAATAGAAATCATAAACTGTTCAATCACATGGAAATTGAAAGAATAATTTAAAAATCTCCCTCAAAACAATAGTGAAGGACCAGGATTACTGTAGAATTCCACGAACATTCAAAAAAGAACCAATAAAAATTCTATGAAACTTTTCAGAAAAATGAAGAACATGGAAGACTTCCAGTTTTTATGATGACAAATTACTCCGATACTAAAATCAGATAAAGAACACAAAATAGAAAATTACAGATTAACATCGCTAATGAATATTGATGAAAAATCCTCACAAAATACTAACAAGTTGAATTAAATAACTTATTAAATAAATCATGCAATATAATCAAGTGGGTTTTATTCCAGGGTTGAAAGGATGATTTAACATTCACAAATTAATAAATATGATGCATTAAATTAACAAAAAGGACAAACTCAGAAAAATAATCCTGCTTAATACATCAAAAAGAAAATACCTTGGAATATAATTAACCAAAAAAGTGAAAGACCTTTACTCTGAAAACTATAACATATTATATAAGATGACACAAAGAAATGGAATCCATGTTCATGGACTGGAAGAATTAACATAGTTAAAATAACCAAAGAATATAAAATATCATGCTATCCACATCAAATACCAAAGACATTCTTATCAGGAAGAGAAAAAAAAATCATGGAATCTATTTGGAGCTACAAGAGATCCAGGATAACAAAAACCATCATGAGGGAAAATAAAATAATTGGATGTGTCACATTACCAAACTTCAAACTCTACTACAAAGTAATAATAATTCAGCATGGTATTGGGATAAAAACAGATATAGAGAAAATTTGTACAAAATCGAGATCCTGGAAATAAACATATGTATGTGTGTGTAACTGATTTTTCCAAAAAAGTCAAAGGTTTACAATGGGCCAAGGACAGTCTCTTTAATACTTTTCTTTCATTTTTTTTTTAAACTGGACAACCACATGAAAATTTTGAAATTGAATCACTACATAACTCTGTCCGTGAAAATTAATTCAATGTTAAATAAAGAATTATCTAAGGCCTGAAACCATAAAATACAAAGAAGAAAACATTGACCTTAAAGATGTCTTTGGGACTCAACTTCAAAAGCACAGGAAGTAAAATCCAAATAAACAAAAGGGATTGCATGAAACTAAAACACTTGTGCACAGTGAAAGAAACTCTCATAAAAACAAACAAAAAAAAGTCTTACTAAATGGGAGAAGATATGCTCACATTATACATCTAACAAGGGGTTAGTATCCAAAATATGTAAAAGAACTCATAAAACTCAACAACAAAAAGCTAATAATCCCATTAAAATGTGCAGATGATCTTAATAGACCCTTTTCTAAAGAGACATGCAAATGGCCAATAGATACAAGGAAAGATGTTCTACCTCCTTGTCATTAGGGAAAACCAAATCAGTACAATAACGAGATATCACCTCACACCTGTGAGAATGGTTATTATCCAAATGAATGGAAACAACATGCTGGAGAGGATATGGAGAAAAGAAAATGTATACATGGTTGGTGGGAGTGCAAAATGTTGCAGTATGGGAATACCTCTGAAATTGAGAATGAAAATTCCATATTATGCAGTTGATCCTCCACTGGTAATTTACAATAAAAACATATTTGCAGAGACATACGCATCCTCATGTGCATTGTAGTGCTATTTATGGTAACCAAGAGCTAGAAACAAACAACATGCCCATCAATAGATGAATAGATAAAGATGTTGTTTATATATATGTATATATATATATAATATTTTCAATGAACTAGTTCACAGCTAGCAAAAAAGATGAAATCCTGTCATTTTCAGCATCATAGATTGAACTGGAGATAATTCTTAGTGAGATAAGTATGAAGGTGAAACAAGAAGCAATGCGATATCACTCATGTGTTATAGAGATAGCAAGCCAAAAATGAACTAAATTAAACAAAATATATTTAAACAAAATGAACTAAATCAAACTATTGACTTTTAGACAATATACTGAAAAAACCTCAAACCTATTTAATGTTATAGTGAAATATTCCTTCAATAAAATCGATTATAATTTTAAAACCAAAATGTAATAAAAAAAGAATTCCATAGAATTTGTTACTCACTCATGATTAATTAACATAAATCATAAAAACACTGACTTGAAGAGGTATATGCAGCTCCATTGCTTTTATACCAAGAACTGGAAACAACCTAAATGATTACAGACAAGTAAATGGGAAACTATGTGCTCTTTATACACAATGGAATATTACTGAGGTATTAGAAAAGTAAAGTTCTGCCACTTGCAACTACATAGATGGACCTAAAGGAATTATGCTTAATACATTAGACAGTCTGATAAAGAAATCACTGTGATTTTGTTAATTTGTAAAAATAACATTGAGTGCTAGAATTCTGATTGAGTTGATACACTACCAAATCCTTATTAGGTCACATGCTATAGACAATTAAGTTCGATATCTTGGCTATTGTCGATTTTGCTACTATGAACATCATTGTGCAAATGACTCACCCAGTTAGTATTTTTGCATGCTTTGAATGAATAAGTAGAAGTGGAATTGCTGAATCTAATCATAGATCCATTTTGGGAGTGGGGAGATTTCCGAGTTATTTTCCATAAAGGTTGCATTATTTTACATTCACACCAAAAGTATAAGCAGGTTCATTTTCTCCATACCTTCCCCAAAATCTGTTGTTTCTAATTTTTGTGATAGGGGATTTTTGCAAGTATGAAATGATATTTCATTGTGGTTTCTATTTGCATTTTCCTGATAATAAGTGATGCAGAACATTTTTGATGTGTCTGTAGGTCATCTTTGTATTTTTGGTCAAGTGTCTATATAGATACGCTCAATTTTGAGTGAGTTTATTTGTTTTGTTTTGAGATTTATGAGTTCTTGAAATATTGTGGAAATTAACTCCTGGTCTAATGTATGATCTGCAATTATCTTCTCCCAACCTATTGAGTGACCTTTCATTTGAGTAGATGTGGGTTTCTCTTTCATTGTAAGAAGTTTTCTTTTGTTTGAGGTAGTCCTATTTGTTTAATTTTGCTTTTGTTCCCTTTGCCATTTTTTTCAATTTTTCATTTCCCTGAAGACCTCACTGAAGATGATGACATAGAGCATATTGATATTTTTCACACACACACACACACACACACACACACACATATGTATTGACTGATTTCAGGTCTTACATCCAAATCCTTAATCCATTTGAATGAATGTTTATGTATGTCATTAACAAATACCCAAGTACCCTAGCTGCATTTTTTTGCAGGTGAAGATTCAATTTTTTCAGCACTGTTTGTCAAAGAGACCACCTTTATTCCATTATATTCTCTTATTTCCCTGTTATAGATTAACTAACCATATATTTAATGTTATATCTGGGCTCAGTATTGATCTGTGTTTCTGTTTTCAATCTAAACCATACTGTTTTGTGACAATACCCTGTAGTATAGATAGAAATGAGAGAATATGATTCCGTAATTTTTATTTCTTTTCCTCCTAACGATAGTTGATAATTCAAGGTTTTATTGTTTCATTCCAATTTTAATATTTTGCTATATTTCCTTAAAAGCTGTCACTCAAATTTTGAAAAGATTTCATTGAATTTATGTATTGCTTTGGACAAGATGGCCATTTTAACCATATCAGTGTTTCCAATCAATGTTCATGGACTATCTTTCCATTTTTTTGTGTCATTTGTTTCTCTTAACAATGTGTTATATTCTTCAATGCACCTGCTTTTTAAATGTCTATTCCTAGGCAACCTATTTTTATGCGAATTGTCAATAGAATTTTGTTATTTCTTTGCCCATCATTTTATAAAAATATCACTTCTTTACATGTATTTATTTTATATTCTGCCACATTATGGTATTTATTTTTCTAAAAGATTTTTTAATATTTAAGATTTTCTAAGAATAATAATATAAAATCTACAGATGGTAAATGTTTTCCAACTTCTTTCCCAATTCAGATTTATTTAGTTACTTTTACTTGCTTAATTGCTCCAAAACTAGGTTGAACAGTATTTGTGAAAGTGGACATATTAATTTTGTTCTAAACCTTAGGGAAATGACATCAATTTATCATCAGTGAGTATGACATTTGCTGTGGGTTTGTTGCATATAGTCTTTATTATGTTAAGAAGCATCACTTCTATTCTCACTTTAGGAAGAACTTTTCACAAAAATGTGTGTAGAATCTTATCAGATGATTTTTAATCAGATGTATTGATTTATTATTTTCATTTTTTGATGCTGTCCATATCTGGATTTGGAGTTGACATATATTTGACTGTTTAAAATTAATTTGGGAGTAATCACTTGAATTCAATTTTGTGGAAGCATTTGTATAGGTTAGTTGTTAAAATTTCTTTCAACATTTGACAGAATTTACTAGTCAAACCATCTGGCTTTGATTTTCAGGAAAACTTTATGTTTTAAATTCTGTATTTGGGATTGCTTTGTTTATGCTATCTGTCTCTTCTTTATTAAGTTTTGAAAGGTTGTACAGGTCTATAAATTTTTTAATGTCTTCATATTTACATGTTCATTGACATATGTGATGTCATGTATGTCATGAACATACTATGATGCTCATAGTAGCTTGTTACTTTGTCATTCATGACATTTACAGTGTCATTTATAATCTCTCCTCTTTAATTTCTAAGCATTTTATTATGCTTTTCCCCCTTTTTTCTTCATGAACATATCTTGAAGTCCATCAGTTTTGTTTGTTTTCAAGAATCAACTCTGGACTTTGTTGAATTTTTTCCATTTGATTCATTTTCACTCTTTTAGTATTTCCTTATTCCTACTAAGGTGAGATAATTTATTGAAGATACCTCTTGTTTTTTAATGTATGCTCATATTACTATAACATTTTCTCTTAGTACTGGTTTTTGCTGCACCCAGTTGTCCTGGTTGTTTGAATCTTCCTTTTTTAAGTTCCATTAAGTTTTTTACTTGCCTTTAATTTCCTAATCAAACTGGAGTTATTCAGAATCATGTCATTCACTTTTTACATGTTTGATATTCTTCCAGTTATTTTATTTTCTGGTTGAATTTTAGCTTTATACCCTTGTGATCAGAGAAGATGCGCTATATAATTTCAGTCTTCCTAAATTTACTGAATCTTTGTGCGTGTCCCAGTATATTATTTATCATGAGACTGTTTCTTTTGCACAAGAGGATAATTTATGTAATTCATTACTAGGGTGGAAAATTCTGTATGTTTGTTTTGCCCATGTAATCTATTATCTCATTTAGGGTCATTATTTCCTTGGTAATATGGGGGATTATCTACTGTATAATGTAAATGGAGTATTTAAACCATCTACTATTATTATGTGAGCATCAATGTCTCTCTCTTTGTATGCTACTCTTTGCTTTATACATTTAGCTGATCCTGTTTTGGATGCATATTATTTGCTCGAATATTTTGTTATTATTTTATCCAATATTACAATATTACCTAATAGTATCTTTCCTCACACTAATTGTGAAGCTTCTGTTTCCTTCTGCAGAAATGCTTTTTTAATCTTCCTAGAGCCTTTCACCATGAAAATTTTTCTTTCAATTTCATGTGGGTGTTTTGAACACATAATATACATAGGCACCTTTTTTTTTTTTTTTTTGATCCATCATGTCACCTTGTTTCTTTTAATTAGTGAGTTTACTGATTCATTCATTTTTAGGGTGATTATTGATATATAGGACTTTATTATAACCTTTTGATCATGTATGTATACATAATTTTATGCATATTTTTATCATTTGATTTGAATGGTTTTAAGATTATTTGTTTCAATGTTTTAGCTTCTCTACTATGTATCTGATCATGACAAGTTAAGCTGTGAGATTTGTGTTCTACTAATCTAAGATAGTCTTTTCAGAGCTGGTATCAAGTCACAGTCAATTGCCTAAACAAATTTTGCAATTTCCTTTATCTCAAATGCTTTCTTTTTATCTCTTATCATCCTGTTCTTTGCTTTGGCAAAACCAGAAAACATTGATTCTAACTGCAAAAAATAAGGACTATTGTAAGAGTCAATTTTAGTTGCTTTGGTGCTAAAGTTTTATTACATGAATGTGCTATCTTCCTACTAATAAACATTCATCTTAAAATAAATTGAAATTACAATATAAATAATACATATTTTCCATTGCAGTCATAATAGGGTTTTTACATAATTAAATTTAACATTTGCAAAACTCAGAGGAAAATTGCATCATACAATTGACTTATACAACTATATCTTTGAAAAATATTACTGAAAGTGGTTGGTAAAATGTTTATATTCAATACTGCTCAAAATTTGTCACAGTACTATCCATCTGATAATTATTTTACACATATTTAAGATGGTATTTAAACATTGTGCACATAAATGTACATTATATTCTTATTTGAAAGTACATACAAAATACTAAACAAACAAGAAACAAGAACAGAACTAATCAAATTTTGTTTTATCAATTTAATTGTATATAGCTTTTGAATACATATATACATTTGATATAGTGGATATAAATTTGTGAAATAATCTGAACAGAGAAGAAATTTACTTAGAAATTGGGAAATATTAGACAGCAGTATGAAAACAATGAAAAGAGAATAAAGAAATAACTGGGGCAGGCCCTGATGGAACAGTGTTTAGGTCAATTAAAGGAGCAAGTGACATAAACCTGGATTTGAGTTCTAGGCCCAGGGGGAAACAGTGTGAACAAATAAATAAAAATATTATAAAGATTCTGTTCCTGCCTGACCACTTGTATTCATTCCTGACTCTACCTTTCCTTCAAATTAAAAAAAAAGAATGTTTTTGTATATTGTTTCTTTTGAAACTCATCCTGTGTACTTGAATTTATCGGCATGGACATTTCTTGCTACTAGATACTAGTTCAAGTATAAGAGATGAGGAATACTTTTGTTTACTATAATGCATAAATATATATTCTTGTATATTAGTGTAAGTATATTGTATATTAGTATAGTATAAGACATACTGGAAAGTGCTAACAATATTGTGTTCTCCTGGAAACTATGATGACTTTATTCCCAATTTTTTTCATGAAATTTCCTTTATATTTTTCAAATCATTTATTTATAAATTGTTCAGATCTGAAGTTATTTTTCAGTAAGGCATACATAATAATCCCAAGTGTCCAAGGCACATTGTAAATCTCACTGCATTATATATAAATAAAATTACATTTTAATAGTAATAATAGCACTATAACCAGAAATAGTAATAGTAATCATATTTATACACTCAGTTTGGCTTTCATCTAGGAATAATGAGTCATTTTTATTATAAAATCTCAACACAATATGACTATCCTAATGAAATTAGACTGGTCTTTCAAAGCGGATATGTATTTCCACTCGTACTTGGTATGGTACAATTTAAGTGAGAGAGCTGGTCCACAAATTTTGCAAGTATTGCATCAGTCATTACTTAAGTTGCTCCTATTAGAAATTGGGAAAAGTATATATAAATTTTTAGAGAAGTTGACTAATGAAGATGTCCATTTGGTAGTTATTTTCAATTCCTTTTGATATTTTGTATAAACCCACAATATCCTATGTTATTAGTATTTCTTTCATCATCAGTATCTTGTACTCAGTATCTTGTACTGAGATTTTACTAATGAATTTTGATCTTGTATTTCTACAAATTCTTAATTCTGTCTCCATTTATGCAACATAGACCATTTTAGACTGATTTCTAATACTTTAATAATGCTTAACCACAGATTATTTCCAAAGAGAAGTTTGATGTCATATCTATATATAATATATCAATAAATTTATGTATGTATGTATATGTTCATTCCTAAAAGATTAATTTTTGTTGCATAAAATAATTGAATTATTAAATTTTAAATATGAAAATGCTAGTACACTTTTATATTTAGTATAAGATTAATTTTAAAGCAGAATATGAAATAATTCTCATTTTCATCAACAATATATGCATTGAATGATTAATGAGATGATATATCTCTGGAGAAATCAATTTATTAACAACATGATAAATGTAGTTAAGACCCCAAAATATCACAAATACTTTATATACAGAAATGAAGCTATATAATTACAAAAATACATGCATAAACTCAAAGAGAGCACTTGAAAAGTTATGCAAAATACTTCAAATATGATAAAACAACAGTTATATAAAATTTTGTTTGTCTTTTTAGTCTTATTCTTTAAAAAATATTACATTGAACGTCAGGGAATCTGTCAATTACAGTACAATAAGATGAATGATCAGAACAGTAGGCTACTATGATTTCCAAAATTCAATCAGTTCTCAAAGATTAGTTATGCAAATAACATTATTTCAATCATTTGTGCTGCTTCTCCCAGTACTTATGGGTTAGAAAGAGTGGTAAAAACTAGGTATCTTATACTTTTAGTATAATCAGTCTGATGAAGTCAGAAATATCTGTTTCCATGTATGCATATTCATGTCTGTATTGTTTTTTATTGTAATTCCTAAGTACTCATCTAATATCATTATGCATTCCATTTCAATTTCCAATGAAATTTCTTAATGACAAGCAAGTTGTACTATATACTGATCTTCCCTTATTCTCTCTTTACATAAATTAAACAAAAATATTCATTGCCTTCTATATTCTTGCCATTAAAAGGAATATAAATATTCTAAGACTCATTTCTCTTATTATGCCAAGTCAGTCATTCCAGAATAGTACTAATAGTCTTTAAGATGATTCTGGTGACACTATCATTATACTCCTTTTCAAAAGAATTCCTTTCAAATACAATTGTATTTTACGTAAGTAATAGAATTTTAACCAAATAAGGTCAATACTAGTTTTACTTAATGACTATATATTTCTTTCTTTATTAAAAAAATACCAAACATGAAACTATTTATAGATTATCCATAATTGCTCAAAATGTACTTATTTATACTTACTATCAAATTTAAATAAATGGACCTAAGGTGATAGGTGACCATGAATAAAAGATGCAGTAATGACTAGTAACATTCTAGGTTTATTAATATGGCTTTAAAAAATTGGATAATCAAGTTTTACAGCTACTTCATATTTCAAAGAGAAGATAACTATGAGAGTAATAATAATGATTTGTAATTTTGTTTAATATAAAAATCAATATGAATAAATAATGATGAAATCTCAATATGGTAGTGTATGACAGTATGTTCAGTTTAAATGTTCAATATTAATACAAAATTAGAAGTGTATAAATTTTGGAAGATCACAACATCATGATATACCTGATGAGCAAATTATGAAAAAATTCACAGGGTCGAGTAATTGAGATTAATTATAAAGCTGCCATTATCCATAATCATATCTAAAATTCTACCAATGAAAAAGAGGAAATGGTTATAAAATATGAATAATTCGAATTTAATCAAAATAACAAAATTGTGTAAAATATTACACATTGAGATATTAACCTAAATGTTAAAAACTATATAAAACTGCAATTTAATAAAACAGTATTTTCTCTTGTATTTAATTAGAATGTTTTTTAAAATATTTTTGATTCTTTGAAAGAACACTTGTAAATATAATTGTTTTACAATGGAATTACAGGATTCTGCAATTGAGTTTATTATTGTTTGGTAACTCATAAAAACTGATGAGATTTTCTCATATTTTACAAATGGAATGAATATTTCAAAATTGAAGTCTTTAAATTTTAATTTGTTGAAAATTTTTAAAAAATGATTTCTATTCCTATGTAAAAAGTAGGAACTAAACAAATTAATAGCTATAAAAGTTAGACATGATTTTGAAACTTCATTTATTGTGCATAAGAAAAAATTATCTAGTGGTGTTTTTATTGAAATTACATTTAAATTTGAATATGATTATATTATGAACCACAATGAAAAAAGATTGACAAGATCAATAATTTGTAATTGATTAAATTTAACAATATCATTTTAAATGCTTTATTAAAATATAATTGATGTAAAAAGCAATGCATACATGTAATGCAAACAATTTGAGTTTAAGTACAACAATAAAAGATGAATTAGTTCTAAATATCCAGTATATTGCAAAGTGCCTATAATAAATGATTGTGTTACAAACTTTAAAACAGTTTAAGAGGATACATCTCATGTTAAGTATCTGACTACAAAAGGGAAGTTTTGAAATCATATATTCAGGCAAATTATTTGACTTGCTTATGCAGTAAAAAATATTTGTTAAATAAGGATAATTCAAATAAGAATAATAAAGCAGTAACTGAGAAAATAAAACTTTTCTACAGAAAACTAGGTTTTAAAAACATCAATTAAAATCTATCGATACATGAGAAAAAAGCACTACATCACTCATCATCAAATAAATGCAAATACAAGCCACAGTAAGATATCTCACACCAGTGAGTATGGCCTATTATAAAAAGACTGGAAACAATAAGTATTAGAGAGGTTGTGGTGAGAAAGGAACACTCTTACACTGTTGGTGGGAATGCAAATTAGTGTATTCTCTTTGAGAAGCAGCATGTGAATTCCTCAAAAAAAAAACAGGGCTCAGTCATTTAATTCAGCATTCCAAATTCTAGGCATAAAACCAAAGAATACAAAATACAACACCAATCACAAAAAACATATATGTACTCCTATGTTCTTAGCAGCACAATTCGCAATAACCAAAACACTGAAGTAACCTAAATGCCCATCAATAGATGAAAGACTAAGTAAGCTGTGGTATATATACTCATTAGAATCCTATGAAGCAAATAAAAAGATAAAATCATGCCTTTTGTAACAACCTGGATGGAACAAAAAGAGATTATGCTAAGCAAAGTAAGCCAAAAGGAAACAAGTGCCTACTGGTTTCATTCAGATGTAGACTATAAATATATTATAAATTCAATATAAAAAATTCAAAAGACATAAGATAATGGCTATGAGGAGGGTGAGAGTTACAGGGAATGAAGAAGGAAAGGTCAGGTAGGTTAGCTGGAGTGGGGGCTGCAACAGAAAGGGATATATCTTAACAGATAAGGCACTGAAATGGTCTGATAAAATTCTGACCGAAGTGAAAGCAGCATATACATTCCTACAGTTGCCTTATGGTCAAAAATAGAGCCAAGAAAGCACCACAGCCAACTGTCTCAAATGGATAGGCAGTACAAACTAGGTGACTCATAATCACCTCAAATTGACCTTTATCTCATTATAATAGACAACATAAAATTATACATGGACCCTTACATTAAGCTCATTATAACAGAATGAATTTGGGGTAGTGAGCATTTACAGTTGAGGAACGCCTACTCCTGTAAATGACAAACTTTTTCCTGGAAATCCCTGCCCAGATAAGCTCCTGGGATGGAGAAAATAAGGAACCATGAAAAAGACCCCTTATAAATGTGCGTACCTCAAGTGGGACAGGTGTTATTGTTCACTTGAGCCTGATTCATTACTTCTCACCTGGAGAAGTGTACTTCCATTTTTTTCACTGTTGTTTTCTCTATGTTAAAATAATACCACCTTCTACTTTCATTTGTTTTTCCTGCTGTGGCATTATTACACAAACAACACAATAATCTGAAATGCAGGTTCAGATTGCCTGTTCAACACTAGTTGTGGGTGTGGTATAAGAGGTATACAGGCTGAGTTATGAACTCAGTATCCTAAAAAAACATATTTGGGGGATGGTGAACTGTTAAGTTCTCAAACTTGCCTCCTCCCTACAGACACAACTAAGAAAATACCTATGAAGTAACTATAATCTTTGAAATAAAATAACAGGACAAGCAATCCCACAAAGAGAGGAGATACCCATCTCCATAGAAATGAGGAAAAACTGATTTGTCTTGTTACCATACTACCTTGTTTGAAGACCCTAGGACTGCAGGGAGAGGTGAGGGCAAATAAAAATCTCCCAGAACTGAAGGATTTTCTTCATAAGTTAAGCACCTCAGAACTTTGGAACTGACTTTCGGTGACTGAAACAAAATCACTGACCTGGGGTAGAAAGAGGGATAGCTTCTTTGTGAACAGAGATTCTGCTTTCATCTAGTTCTGGAGGTCACCATTACATGAAAGTCTCCAGAGGAAAACACCAATAAGTTCAATCATTAGTGTACTGGTGCCAAACTACAGCCCCTGAAAGCTGCTTTCCCATTGCCTGCAAGAGACAGACAGCCAGGTAGTGAGTACCTGTGCAAATACTTGACTGGTTTTCAGCAAGTAATCTTCCATTTTACCCCTCTCAGAGGGAAAATGATTGTAAGGGTTCCATCAAAATTACAGTAATTCCAGGTCTACAGTCAATTAGTTTCTCTAATGCATACAACTTCTACACCAGATACTTGAGCTAAAATTGTTTACAGTTCCCTGCTGGGACTGCTGATCTTCTGTAGAACTGAGGGACTTACACAGATTTTATTTTGCCAGGATAATACCTTGATTCTCTCCTGAGGCTTTTGCTGCAAATGAGGCCTGTTTGTAGACTGAGCCCACATTTCTTGTGTTTTTTGTTTGTTTTTATTGTGTCTTGGTTTATGCCTGTGACTCTGGAGGAAAATTCTGCATTATTTACTCCCTCTGCAAACCCGCAAACATGAAGATTGTCATAAAATAAGCTCTGAAGCTTCAACATTTCTGGTGAGTACTGAGATCACACATAAAGAAAGCCTAGCATTCCAGACCAATACCCAGAATTAACTTGTGCAACTTGATACCCTAATATAAGGCCTCTATATCAGGGAATCATGACCCATAGAAATAAACACAGACTTCCATATAGCTGAGACAGAAAAATAGATCTGAAATGATGGACCAAAACAAAAGGCCAGGGGAAAATCCGAATGCAGCAAAATTAAATAAACTACCTGATAAAAACCTTAAAGCAAGAGCTTTAATGATGCTGAAATCAGGATAAAAATGGAGGAAGAAAAAGAGAACAATAACACTAGACAAAATGTAAGGCAGTTCTTAATAGAATTCATGGAAATAAAGAACATAATTGCTGAGTTTAAGAACATAATAAAGCGGCTCAAAACAAAGTCTCAATGGAATCAGTGAGCTAGAAGACAGGGCAGTGGAATGTACCCAAGAAAAACAACGAGGAAAAAAAAAACTATTAAAGACAAAAATGCATATCAATTCTATGACATAACATTGAAAGGAATAATTTGCATCATAGGGATCCCAAAAAAAGAAGAGAGAGAGAGAGAGAGAGAGAGAGAGAGAGAGAGAGAGAGAGAGAGAGAGAGAGAGAGAGAGTGTGTGTGTAAGGGGTGGGGGGAGCAGAAGTCACATTTCAAGAAATACTAGCTGTGAACTTCCCTGAGAAAGGAAACAGACTTCCAGGCACAGGAAGCTTAAAGAGTTGCAAACAAAATAAATCCAACAGACTTATAGCAAGACATGTTGCCATTAAAATGGCAAAAATACAAGATAAACAATCTTAAAAGAAATTAGGGTAAATGAGTTACATACACAGGACTCCTGTATTTAAGAATACAGGAAGATTTCTCAGCTGAAATTTCAGAGGCCAGAAGGGAATGACAAGGATTGAAAGAAAAAAATATTTCCAACCAAAGATGTTCTACTATGATAGAATATCATTTATTATTAAAGAAATAATAAATAAATTTACAGAAAAATATTTAAAAAAAGATTTCATCACCATTAAACAAAACACGTAAATGCAAAAGGAATCTATAAATGAAAAGAAACTCCACATAAAAGCAGCAAGACACCAACATGTAAAATTTGGGAAATAGGAGAGTAAAGGTCTGAACTGTTAGGATGAGTTCAATTTTAACCTGTTTTTAAGTTTAAACATTATGAACTTAAGAACTTTTATGTATATCTCACAGCATAATCCCCCCAAAAATTAAAGGGTAGAATCAAAAGGAAAACCAAAAAAAAAATATAAGTACTCTCAAAACACCTAGTAAAAAGACATAAGGACACTCTTGAACTGTATTTGTCTTAAAATATTATTGCAATTGTAGCCCTGTAGGAAACTCCATAGAACTATGTAGCTTTAAGAGAACAAGTTGGAGAGAGGCTCTACCTCTGGACTCAGGGTAGAGATGTGAGGTTCTGTTTGTGAGGGAGGAGGGGACTGACTGACTCACTGGAAAAACTCAAATGTTCTTCTAGAACCCACAGGGTTCTAGCTGAGGCATACTGCCCCTCCCTCTTCTAGAGTCTGGCACCTCAAGGCAGGGCTTGCAAGAGTTGGACTCTGGGGGTTGTGGGTGGAGCCCCAGGTGCACTAAAGTCAAGTGGGAAAGGCTGGAGAGAGGATTTGTCTATGGTCAGCATATGTCTGCTTTGGAAATTCTCTCTCCTCTGTTCCTGGAATTTCCTTTGCTGTGACAGCACAACTTCTTTGTTGTCCTGGACTGTCTTCTCCAACAAGAGCTTCTCATCTTAGAAGGACTGGAACCTCTGCAGGTCTTTGCTGCAGGCCTCAAGACACCTTCCTGTAGTGACTATGGGTGTGGCAGGTAGACCAGAGCCCTCTGGGTGGTGTCACCTATTCCCTGGACAAGCAGGCAGTGTGCCTCCAACCTCCTTCATTCTCCTCTGCACCTGCAGGATTTGGTCTGCAATTAGCCTGAGGCTAATTTTTCTGTTTAGACTAAACTCTGACTCTCGCCTTCCAGCCGGGTATTTTCAAAGAGTCAGTATGCCTCCTGGATATGCAAAGTGGTGTTTTGTGCTTCAAACTGCTCCATCTTCTGAGTGTCTTCCTGCCCTTGTCTGGCTACCTCTTCCTTTTTCTTCTCCAGAAAAGGTTATCAATGGGAATTTGAGAGCATCCCTCCTTAACATCACCTGAATTGTTGTCCCGGTGGCTGCTGGCCCGTGTAGTCACCCTATTCTGTGGCCCTGGTTCCTTCTCCTTCCAAGTGCCCCACTTATCCCTGTACTCTGACCAAGACCAGCTCAGGCATTATTTTATCAGAGTCCCTCAATGACCAGCAGGTCCTGCACTGTTCCAGCATTTCCAGCTACATGGGTCCTTTCTCCTCCACCTTCTCTGGCACTCTTTGCTTCTGGCTGTTCAGAGTTGTGGCCTGGTCCTGAGGTCAGTGCTGTGTGTGCTCCTGTCTGAGGGCCTACTACCAGGGGCTTCTGAGCTGGAACACAGGGGTCATCAGGGTCTTTCCGGGGAAGTCTACGCCTCTACTTTTTTAGAAAAGGTGCCCTATGTGCAGCTAGAGGGCAGCTCTCACTTCCATTCACTAGGGTCAGAGATGCTGGGTGATTTGCAGGACATGGCTTCCAGCACAGGCACCAAAATGGCTTCAGGGGTTTGGGTCACTGTTTTTGTACTCTCCAGGTCTCTGCCCTAGGTGTCTTCCAGTTACCTTCCTCTTCTACTACCAAGTTGGTTAGTCACTGTCACAGTCACCAAGGCAGCACAGACCAGGATCTGCCATGGAATGCAAGTCTCCTGACGCACCCCTTACTCTGTTAAATAGCATAAGCAGTACAGGATTCATGAGGAAGACACTTGTATGTCCACCATAAGGTCCTCCATGTCTCAAAAGTGCCTGGTCATTTTACTAGTGACACCAGAGATGACCAGAGTCCAGTAATCACATTGGACAACAGAAAATGTGGAGGGTTCCAAGTCCAAGGAAACAAGAACCTGGCAACCATAGCAGGGTTAGGGGTAGGGAGGTTCCTGGTTCTAGGGCTCACTGAACAGAAGGAAACTGATATGACTGACACATTCACAGAGCTTGTGGAGCAACTGACTACAGATCACTCTGACCTAGTGGTCCCCACAGCACTCCAGAGGTTCAGTTAGTCCCCAACCTTGTCCTTCTCTGCATGACCCATCCCTGGGAGATGACCAGGAAACTAGCAGGTATCTGGAGGACCAATTGGGGTGATTGTGATATAGACATCATGTCTTTATTTTCTAGGCCACTGTCACATAGCAAATGTCACTCCTGACAATGCCCCATGCTTGGGCCCTCAAACCTGACCAACACTCTTGTCTGCTCTGACAGTTCCAGGCTCCACAGGTTTTCCTGAAGAGTGAGCACTCCTTCCCCTTCATCTAACTAGGTTTTCTATTAACTGTTTGTGTTGATAACAAATCATTAGGTCATGTGTTTTTGATCAACTTGATCATTTTCTGTCTTTGATGTGATTTTGATTATTGACATATTTGAATTTTGTTACAGTTCTTAATCATTGCCATTGTCCTCATTCTATTTTCCACTCCTGCTGTTTATCTGACATTTAGTGTTTTGACAGTCTACAAAGGAGTCCTGAACTACAGCTGGATTCAGAAGGCTTGTGACTCTGTCATCCTCATCAATCACTCCAAAAGTAGAATCTGTGAAAGTCAGGAACCCTCAGTTCTAGTCCCAACAGGAAAGAAGATTCTCTTTCAAGAAGAGGCACTCAGGGATCAGCACTGAGAAGTCATCATTCTCCTGTAGACTTTCCTTTTCCTCTTGCTGATGACTTCTTGTTCTGCTTTCTTTATACAAAACCACCATCCTTCGCATCCCTGTGAATATCTCTCTGCTCAACAGTTTAAGAACCATTTAATAAAGTCAATTAGATCATGAAAAAAATTTCTGTATGGTCCAATAATTCCACTCCTAAGCTTATACCCAAAAGAATAAAAAAAGACTTGAACAGAAAAAAGCACATAGCAATGTGAATAAAGCAAAACTATCAAAAATACACACAATATAAAGACATCCATTAATTATCAAAAATGTTCCTGAGCTTACCAGGCATTTTAACTCTAGAGAAAGATTATTTTCTTGCTTAAAATCAGTCCTATAGAAAGGAATTAGCTGAAACTGTCAACATTTATAGTATTTTTAGATAAATATCTTAAAAAAAAAAATATTACAGGAACATGTACTTAATATTTTAAAGTAAGAACATATGAAAAGAAAAAAATAGACACTAAAGACATAGATTTAGAAACATGCTACTTGGTAAACAATTAAACAAATCATAGGCAACACACTCCATCGCTCCATAACATCAATTTCAAAGAGGTCTTGGAGAAGTGATAACGATTGTAAAAGAAACAAAAGAAAATTAATCAGTGGGACATGAGCAAAATAAAGCACTTCTGTACAACTGAAGAAACCAGGAAAGCAAACAAAAAATGCAATTTGAGACAAAAAAGACAATTTTAAACCAAAATGACAGCTTTATTATTTGTACATCGTAAGTTGGACAAGGGATTAATTGCCAAAGCATAGAAAGAGTTCATATACCTCAAACACAAAATAAGCAAAAAACTCACTAAAATTTGGGTAGCAAGTACGAACAGACAATTTTCAGAGAAGACATCTAGTTTATAGATACATAAAAAGGCATTCTACGTTACCTGCCAATAAAGAAATAAAAATAAAAGTCACAATAAATCATATCCTCACACTTGTGAGAATGACCTATATCAAAACAATTAGAACAAATGTTGGCAAGAATGTGGAGAGAAAGAAATTCTCTTAAACTACACTATTGGTGAGTATGTAAGTTTGTGTAACCTCTCTGGAAAACAAAAGAAGATTCTCAGAAAAAAAAAAAAATGAAACTACCATTTGATGTAACATTCCTGGTATATATCTTCCTGGTTTATAACTTCCTAGTATATATCTTCAAAAACGAAGTTCTGGAAAGCAATTTGCCACAGTTCCCCTGTATTTCTAGCAACATAATTCATAATTGGTAAGATGGAATCAAACTAAATACTCATTGATATATGACTGGATAGAGAAGATGTGGTATTTATACTCAGTAGAATTCTACTAGCTATTTATAGAGATAAACTTGTTACATTTTCAACAATCTGGCAAGAAAGCTAGGTAATCATGATAAGCAAAATAAACCAGAAAAATATGTACCACATGTTTTCATTCATATGTGGACTATAAAGAAATACAAGGAAGAAACTCACAGAACACATCAAAACTCTGAAGACTGAGGCTGCCAAAGAGGAAATTGACAAGCAAGGAGTATACATTCCGTTACAAGAATAAAAATGATAGTGGTGATTGGTATAAGAACTCTGATGATGGGTGTAATATGATTTACACATTGATTAAGGCTAGTCTCCTGAAACTTATATAGCATAGTATGTAAGTGAAACAAAAATTTAGTAGCCATAAAAAATAAATGTTGTGAATGTGAAGAATTTTTTTTATAATTTTGCTTTAATGCGTACTTTTAAATTTATGTAATTTGGTACTTCCTACTTTATTATATATCAATTTCAAAATAGCATTTAAATAGCATTACTTCTAAAAATTCCCTAACTATATTTTGCTTAATTAATAAATATCCCCAAATCTATTATTTTAATTGTTTAAAACTCACTTTCCTTTAAGTGTTATTCTTGTTTAATGATAAATTATATTCAAACTTAGAATGACATTCTGCTCGATTTATTTAAGATAAGTAAACAAATATCTATTATTATGGTAGACAAAATATATTATTTCAGGGTAACTCTGATGATCAAAGTTAAGTAATATTGATTATATTTAGAAATTGTAATTATTTTTCCATTTATTTTGATTAATGAAAAGAACAAAATACAAATAGGAAAAAAGAAGCAAGAAAAGAAGAGGGAAATTAAATAAAAATAAAAATAAATGGCAGATAAACTCTCTATACCAATGAACCAATCCCCATCATCTTTCCCTCTGGCAGTCTTCAAACTTGTGTTTCTATTTCAAAAATTTTTTTTTTTATCAATTTGTTTGTAATATTTCTTTGTATTCCAATATAATGCAATCACCCCATACTTGTCTTTCTCTCTTTAACTCACCTTACTCAGCAAGATGCCCTCAAGATTTTTTCCATTTGTTATGAGTGGCAAAATTTATTTTGTTACTTTTTATGCCTGATTACTAATTTTTTTATGTGTATGTGATATTTCACTGAGGCTTAGAGCATTTTTGTCTTCTGAGAGGCTTAAATTCTGTACCAATAATGTGTCTATTAATTGGCACATGAGATTTTTGACGAAACGAATGTGAGTAACATTTGTACCACTAATGTCCCTGAAGTCTAGGACTGTGCTTACTATGTGCTCATTTCATATTGTTTGAGGGAACAAATGTTTAAAAATCAATCCTAACTTTTGTGGTTCAGTCTCAAAGCCTCTCTTATATAGGCCTGGGTAACCTCATTAAGTAGCCTACAAATCTACATTTTAAGTAAGTTAATTAATTTGCTGATGTGGATGATTCATGAATTCCTCTTTGAGGAATTCTGCTGGGTCACCTTCAGACCAACCTAAGATAGAGTTGCCTCTTCTCCTTGGATGTGGGTCAGATATTTGACCTTGGACCTTGGAACTGAAGGAGAAGTGAAAACAAAAAAAGGCAATGGCAATCCCAGCTGTCTTGTCCTAATGTTAACAACAGAAACCTAATAATAGCAGCAAATGTTGTGGAATGCCTGATGTATCAGACTTTACACTAAATGCTATTTGTGAATTATCTCATTTAATCCTTACAACCATTTAGTAAGTGTGCTACTATTCCCATTTTAGCTAATAAAACTGAAGCTTAAGAAATCACACTTTTCCAAGTTGCTAGTGAATAGATTATTCTTTAACTTCTTATTGAAATAACATTCCATTATAACATGATGCAAATCCCAGGCTTGCATCATTATAAATCAATACCTACTTATAAGAATTTAGGTTCACCACTAAAAACACAGCGCCATGCTTCATCATACAGTTGATCTTTTACCCACCCTTCTTCCCTTCTCTTCTGTTAACCACTTATTTGGTCTTAGAGTCTAGAATTTTATTTTTGTTTATTTAGTTCAAGTCTCAGGCACATTAGGAAGTTATGGTCAGTGGACCCTTGACCTCATTGTGTTATATTCAAGTGAGGAATAAAGAGCAGTAAGCAGATAATATATATATATATATATATATATATATATATATATATATATATATGAAGATAATGAGTGCAGAGGGCACAAGGAGAAGAAACACTCAGGGAAAAGAGAGATAGTAGATGGATGCTCAGTTCACTAGGAGGATGGGTCATAAAGATTTCTAGGGGAAGTAGATTTCAAGCAGAGACCTGAAACTTGCTCTGATGTACTGGAAGTGGCCCAGAGAAGAGAATAACTTTTGTGTGTGTGTGTGTGTGTGTGTGTGTGTGAGTGTGTGTGTGTGTGTGTAAAAGGTAAGGGAGACAGAGCAAATTTAGGAATTGTTTTTGGTTTTGGGTGGGGAATCACAGGGTGCTGGGTTTTGATGAAGGAAGTGAGCCCCACAACTGCCAAATCACTGAGGTCAGATTTTAAAGGGCCTTTCAGGAAAGATATATAAAGATTTGAGACTTTAATTTGTAGAGAAGCCTAGGTTAAAATAAGGGTGAGGGCGATTTTTATCAGATATATATTTTCAAAAGATCAACCTGGATGCTGTCTAAAGATATAAGAATGAATGTCTTTAAATGACTACTGAAGAGCAAAGGAGAAGGATGGCAAACTGGTGATAGCTGAAAAGCAGGAGGATGGAGAAGAATGGATGAATTTCATTGTGAAATCTACCAACAGGACTTAGTGATTCCAGTTGAGTTGGAGTGGGGTAAGGGTAAAGTTTGGGTGGAATCAATACTATGGGCAAGAACAGGCCTGTGTACAAACTTGGATCATCTGTTACCATCCCAGTAGTGCTGGGAAAGGGTCTGAGTTTCTGCACTCTTAGTGCAGCACTCTCCAAAGCTGTCTTTTTTTTTTACATCAGGTTTACTCTATTAAATGAACTATTGGCCATACAACCTAAAATGCTTATTTTTTTCTATTTTTTTTATAAATCATCATCTATATATAATACATTAAATTTACTACCGTCACTTTAATTCTTAAATCAAAGGGCAATTGATTGCCTCTACCAACTTGCTCATCCCTTTCATTTTCCTTCTTGTGAATTCTAATTTGATTTTAATGATTGAAGTCTATTTTTGTTTGATTTAGTTAATTTGTTTTTTTATATACCACATATAGATGAAATGTTATGATGTCTTTCCCCCTCTGGCTTCTCTCACTAAGCATAAGTTCCTGCACATTCATCCAGATTGTTGCAAGTGGCAGAATTTCATCTTTTTTGATAGCTGACTAATATCTTATTGTGTGTATCTAGCATATTTTCTTTATTCAGTCATCTATGTTGGGCAGTTAGGTTGATTTCAGTTCTTAACTATTGTAAATCATGCTGCAATTATTGTGGGATTGCATATATCTCTGGGAATAAGAGTTGTATCCACCTTCCATTGTTTTTTCTTCTGTACCTGATTCCCAAATATCCTAAACAGAACATATTCTCCTTTTAGAAAACTTAATGCTGCATTTTAATAAAAATAAAGTGTGGGATTATGAATTTCAAATATCATTAATAGGCCCAAATGACTCACTAAGCAGTTACTTTGTAAACATTTAGCATTATGGTAAATGTGACAGATTTGCAATTATATATTGATTGGAAAATCATCTTGGTTCTATAATATATATTCTACTAAAATAAATTTAAGCATGAATATTTCATTTTATAATATTGCTTCATAAATATGTCCTAAGAACAAAGGTAGACACTGTTTAAAGTGAAAAAAAAAAAGAAAAAAGAAAGAATAAAATAATGATACGATGTAGATAACTCAATAGGCTGTGAAAATAAACTTAGAGTGAACAAATAAGCTTAAAATTGAAAAAAAATACTGATATGTCTAGACAGAGGAAAAACTGGGAAATCATGAATGACTGAAAACAAATATTCTAAGAGAATATATTATGATGACCTGACCAAAAAATGTCAAACATTTTTTCTCAAACTTTAGATTATAGATGAAAAAAACTAAAGCAATTATTAAAGCCAACATAGAATACAGCTTTTCTAGCTTAATTAAATAAAAAATGTAACAATTGAAACATCATCTACCTAATGTTTTTATATAATTAATAAAATATAAGGCTCTAAAGATAAATTAATTACATGTATATATTTTTTATGTTAAATATAAAATTTGATTTTTCAAGGCGGTATCTGTAAATCAAAGATCTTGGGAACAGGATCTTTGAATTATAACTCATGATTTAAAGGTACTAAGATTTGAATCAAGCAAATAGTAATCACACCAAAATGACTGTATAATGAATCAATGAATATGTGGAAGAATAAACAAACAAGTACATCAATTATTTTGCTATTGTGAGTAAATATGGATTGGAATAGGTCCCTGGATACCCGTGTACAAAGCCATCTCAGATTGAAGATAGAGAAAATGTGCCATTATTCAACTTTTCAAAAATTGCACCACTACCTAATGGAATTACGAAACTATCTACCATTTATTCAAGTTATTCTTTCTAAAAACTGGGAGTTGCCCACTGCTCTGTTGGGTCTCTCTCTATACATATATCCCATTTCCACCTCTCTCTCTCTCTCTCTCTCTCTCTCTCTCTCTCTCTCTCTCTCCCCCCTCTCTCTCCTGTCTCTCTCTCTCCTTTTCTCTCTCCCCCTCTCCCTATATATCTATCCATCATCTATCAATATACCTAGCATCTATCTACCCACATGGGCCAGCAACATCTCATTGGATACCTTTCCCACTAGCCTCATAGACAATAAACACAATCCCATATAGCTGGTACCTCTGACCCAAATCCAAAGTTCCTCAGCTTTGAACACATTACTTCTTATGAAATTCTCATGTAGTCAGGCATTATTATTTTGTAATGGGCATTAAATAGGGAAACATTTTGGATTAACACATTTATTTGGTTTAGCAATAGTCCTATAAATATCATCCTCTCTCTGTACACACCTCTCCTCTTTAAGACTAGTTCAATTGTCCTGTTTTATGCTCCATAATATCCAACTACTCTTTCTTCAAAGATTTTCATAATTATATTAATCACTTGAATTTCAATTAATGTCTGTCTTCCACTCTATGGTATGATCAACTTGAGGATAGCTCAATATCTGTTTGGTTCATTATTTTATTTCCAGCAAATGGTATAATGCTTGACACATAAGAGATAATGCATAATTAAAATATTACCCAACTATTATTTTTCCATAATAAGCTCATTAATTTAATAAGTATTTATTAAGTGCCTATGATGCCAGCTACTGTCTAGACACTTAAGCTATATTTTAATCAAATTAACCAAAATACTGTCTCATAGAAGTCATATTATAATGATTTGAAACAGGAAAAGAAATTATGTTCCCAATATAGTGTTTTATATTATAATGCAACAAGTGCTTTGGAGAAATAAAATTAGAGAACGATAATGAGAATTGAGACTAAGGGGTGAAAAAACTTATAAGTAGAAATAGAAGGATTCTAACTATGCTACAAATAGAATGTGGCATTTCATCAAAGTCTTGAAAGAGATGGAATTAGCCATGGAGATTCTTAGGAGTATATTCAGATACTCTGAATAGTCACTTGACAAATCCCAAAGGGGCAGCAAGCCTTAATAGTTTAAGGAAAAGGAAACAGGTCAATGTTGTAAGACTGGAATGAGGCCAAGGATGAAAAATAAGAAATGATTAAAAAGTACACAAATCCAATCATAGTTGCAGAACATAGTGACAAACATAATTTTTAACCAATAATTTTATATATAGTTGGTGTTTGTCAGGAAATGTTATTATGTTAATGCCTTGATAAGCAAATATTATATTTGCAAAATAAAAATAATTAATTTTTGAGTGAGAAATGTAAGCTATAAATGCAGAGTCATCAACAATGAAACAAAAATTAAAATTGAAATTTGTTCTACAATCTAGCAGTTTATCTAGTTCACAGATCATAGGGAAATAAAGTTAAAAGTTCAATATGGTATAGTTTAAACAGAGATTTTTTTAATAATAATGAAACAGTTCATTAATGCACTGAAAATATGTTAAAAGAATTTCATATTTTCCTTTGCCATATTTTTATGAAGCAAATGAAATAGTCATGGGAGAAAAAAATGAAAAAATCCTCATCAATATTTCTTAAACCAGAAACAACTACATTAAGAAAGATCTTTATTTCAGTATTCCATAGAAGTAGTTTTAAAATATGCTTTGTAATTACAGAATAAAAGAGAACACAAAATTTTGCTTTGACTGCTCCTTTGAATATTGCATAAAAGTGTACCACTATAGCAATAATAAATATCATCACTATAAAAATCTATAACTAATTTTATTGAAATATAATTTGCACATAATATTAGCCATGATAATAATCACACAAAATCATAATATAGAGATGACGTAACTCTTTTAAAATGTATTTTGTTTATATTTTTCTTTCTGATAATTACCTTCCTCAAGACTGTGTTCAAATAAATGTCCCTCTGCCCATAGAACATATGTGTAGAACATACATATCTCAAAGACACAAAGAAATGTTCAGGTTCATTCGGTGTTGTCTGTTTCCTACACTAAAGCTCATTATAATACCCACAAACATTCTGAGATGAAAAGAAGGAGCTTGAGGTTTGACAGAATCAATATGTAGTCTTTTTCTGCTCCTGTAAAGATATAATTTACAAAATAAGTTATTCTCTATTTGTATGAGAGGTTCTTTTTTTATTAGTTTTTTAATAAAATTGAGTGCAATCTGAATTTTATCAAGTGGTGGGCTCATTCATATAACTGCATTATCCTTAATATTCTTCTTCATAGCAAGAAGATATTCAACTAAGATAGAAACCAAAAGATTTCTGTATTCCAGATTTAGAGCATTTGTCTTAAGAGTTTTTCTTCTAAGTAGGTAATTACATTGTATCTCATAAGATAACAACAACTAACGCAACAACAAAAAATCACCTCCTTCCCCCAAGAAAACAAAAACATCACTATTATGTTCTAAAGGAACATACTAGCCTTCAATTTGACTAACTTCTGAGTATAGAATTACTTTTAAAATATCTTTTCAAATAATTTATCAGATATTAGTCCCAATAGATATTCATGACAGTATATGAATAAGCCTTGGATATAGGAGGTGCCCTTTAAAAAGAATACAAAGATACTACCTTCACAAGATCAAAACAAATCACAAAGATAACAAAAAAATATTATTAATTTAGGATAGAATAAGAAAAACATCAGATCACCTATATTGAATTGAAAAGTTTGGTATACAAAATTAAGAAGCATATGAGAAACTATGTCATATTTAAGTAATGTTTGGCATGATCACAGTGTGAGTAGATTTGGAATTAACTAAAGTTGAAGCACTAAGAAATTGTGATATTGAATTTTGGAGAATTTTTTTTTTAATGGCTACATAGGAATAAATTTAAAGTGATTAAGGTAAAGTTTAGATTTCTTCTTTCATTGTGTTTAATTTTTTAAATAGTTATGCAAAAATAAATTATCTTCTGGAATTTTGAAGTGGGAAATTATGTGTTATATGTGAAGACATTATTGAAAATGTAGAAATTTGCACAAAGTTAAGAGGAAAGTCAGGATGAAATTCCAAATGTGTTAATATAGAATAAAAATAAAATGTTAGCAAAAAAATGTTTATTTAAATATTGTCACAACCTTGAATAGTTGTTTCATAAAAGATTATACATAAATATCCAATAGTCACATGCTAAGACATTCATTGCCACTAATAGGGAAAAGCAAGGCTAAGTTTTAAATATCACTTCGTTCTTTTAAGGATGGCTATTATTAAAAAAAATACATAGTCATGCCCTAGTGGTTCAGTATTAAGTCTGTGACTTGGATACATGGAACACATAAAGCTCAAACCTTGAGTTTTGACCTGAGATTGGGGATAATAACCAAGACAAAAAAAAATTACTAAATAAATGTTTCTTCTCCCTCTCTCTTCCTGCTTATAACTTTCATTTAAAAAAAGTTGTTGGTCAGAATGTGGAGGAATTGGAACGGTTGGACTCTTTTGGCAGGAATATATAAATTTGTATAGTTACGGGAATAAAACACTATGTCAGGCTCAAATGATTGAAACTAGAATCACCATATGATCCAGCAATTCTGCATCTGTGTATAAACCTAAATTAATTGAAAATGAGGTCTCAAGGAAATATTTGTACATCATATTCATAGTAGCATTTTCATAATAACTAAAATGAGTCAGCAATTCATGGATCTATTGGCAGATTAATGAATAATCAAAATGTGATATATGCATGTAGTGGACTAATAGCCTTAAAAAGAAAGGCATTTTGACATATGCAACAACATGAATAAATCTTGAAGATATTAGACTAAATGAAATAAATCAATCACAAAAAGCATAAACTATTGATTGCAATTATATGGAGTACTTAGTCAAAATCATAAGCACAGAAAACAAAATGTTTGGCAGTATGAAAAGAGCAGTAGAAAGTTATTGCTTCTTGATTATGAAGCTTCAGTTTCGTAAGATGAAAAGAGTTCTCTTTATGGTGGCAACGATTATCTAATAATGTAAAGAAATTAACAGCACTAGATTATATTCTTAAAAATAATAATATGGGAAATGTTGTACACTTAACAATTGAGAACAGAGACACAGAGACTACAACACATTTTAGAAACTTAACAATTAAAAGATAATGTCCAGTAGCCACCAAAAATTATGAGACACATCATGAAATAGTTTAAATGCAACCTAATGGAGAAAAAATTCAGCGAAGAACATTAATTCTAGAAATAACAGGGATTATAGAGAAATAAATTATAAAAATTGTTCAGGGTTTTAAGGAAGCCAAATATGGAGCAAGGAGAACTGGAAATATATTAAAATATTTCATAGATTATTAAATTAAAATAATTTTAAATTGAAAATTTAATCACGTGGAGTTATTAGCATAGATAATAAATTTGTGAACTTGAAAATAGAACACCATTCCCTCAGAAAGAGAAGAATAAAGTTTAAAATCAACGACAGACTTTAATAATCTGTGTGTCAATGTTGCACAGTAAAACATACAATCATGGGTGTTCTATAAATATGCTGTACTACACAGAGTTTGATCAAAATAAAGATACCATTAAGTTTAGTATGAATTTGTGTATTCTAGATTTTAGTATATAAATTATAAGATATAACAGAGAATTGTACTAAAAAAAGATTGACAGTATGGGGCAAAATAGCTCCAATGTATAGAAAAATGACAGATATAAAGAGCTTCTCTCCCAGGGCACAAATCTGGACTTCACTAGAGAGGATGAGGTCAATTACATTTTAAGACATTGAAATTTGCTGAAATTTTGAGACAAGCTAACTTACTCCTAGAGGCTTGGGTAAAGCATAAAAAAAAGATATTAATCTTGGAATTTGCTGAGACCGCCAGAATTTTGCTACAGGGAGCCATTCACATGTAGGTATCATGCTGACAGGAATCACTGGGAAACTCCTCTGAGAAAGCTGCTTACAAGGAGATACAGTGTGTAGCTAACAGACATATTATGCCTAAAACTGACAAGTTTGCACTTCAGAACTACAAAGATAATCCATTTCTTCTCCCTGTAGATTATTCTCTGGCATCGTCTGACAATTATACGTTTATACTGATGCTAAACAACTATATCACAAAGATTATAAAATACATAACAACATAATAATATATCCCAAACAAGGCAATCAATTTAAACTGAGACAACAATCTATATGTGATACAATCTACTACTTTGACTAATTTATGTCCATATCCACATTACTATAGACATTTAAATAGTCTATTACCTAAAATCTAAATTGAAATGTCTCTAAAAACCTAGTTAACATAAAACAGGCAGTGAAGAATATTGTTCCATGCATTTAGAAATAAATACATATACAATGCTATTACAGACCTCATTGCTATAATTGATCAAGGAGACATAGTTGACACATATGACTTCTTTCTTCTAATACCTATTTTACTTTCCTTTGCCTTAAGCTGTAACTTCATACATTCAAGTTATTTATCTGATGAAATGTGGCAGCAATCAAATTTGCTCTTGGTAACTGAAATCAATCACTCTAACCAGTAGAGTAACACATTTTATGACTTTGATTATGAGTCCCAAGTGTCCCAAATGGCTTGTTAGTGATATCATTTTCAATTTGAATTCAACCATTGTTGTATTCCCTTCTTGAAGCACTT
The DNA here is from genome assembly GCA_004363575.1 of Solenodon paradoxus. NCBI lineage: Eukaryota > Metazoa > Chordata > Mammalia > Eulipotyphla > Solenodontidae > Solenodon > Solenodon paradoxus. The sequence continues at coordinate 445,647 of RJWH01000116.1, read as the reverse complement.
CTTTCTTGAAACTAAGAACTTCAAACCTTGAGGTTCTCAAGGTTACCAGAGTTAAAAACAAAAATATCTAAGTTTCAAGGCATAACACTGAAAGGAGAAATACAGAAATTCAGAGAGAGGGGATTCTAAATCTTCTCCCCAGAAAAGAAATAATAATTTATAAAATATTATTAAAATTATGCAAATATTTGGAAGACTGTTAAGACATAGAAAGAATGAAGAAAAATTTAGTCAAGAAATTCTACTAGATTTTGTTAGAGGGGTAAAGTTTTGTCATATTTTAGCCATGAACTACTCCTTCACCAATCCACTCCCAGAATTGGGTAGTAAAAGATAATTCAGTGGTTGCAGCCAAGGTTGCACTTTTCTTTTTCCCTAATTTCCATTGTAAAGCTATAATTTGTGTCCCGAACAGAGATATTAATAACATTTATCATACTCTCATAGCTCAGAATTTCAAAAACATTTCTTGGTCAAAACATCAAAATGTCTGGTGTTTCATCTCTTAAAAATTCACATTTATAGAGCAGAAATTATATTTCACTCTTCCTCAAAAACACTTTCCACCAATCATCTATGCTTCAAATGGCTTATAGAGTTGAATACCTATGTCAAAAGAGGAAATTCAAGAATATCAGTGTTAAGAGTCCTGATCAGTACTCTGCTTATAAAATAGAGGTTTCATTCAGAGAAACAGACCATTGTCATTGTCTCTATATCCATTGAAATAGTGCAGAGATACTATTGAGATTGTAAGAGGAGAGGTAGGAGAGGCAGGTCATAATAAAGAACTCCATTCTAATTAATAAAGAGGTTAGTTTAATTTTTAATGTATAAGGATGCCATAAAAATGGAGATCTTGATGGCAAGGAATTAAAAGGAAACCTTTCACTCCCCAATAACAATCAGCAAATGATAGATGGATGTGTAACAGTGATAACCAATGAGACTTCTAAGAGTTTTTCTGAGATTGAAACAAGTCTCAATATCTTAACCTCAAACATTACCCTTGTAATGGGTTTGTATTTTAATTAAATCAAATTGTGGAACAATTTTTTACTTTGAAATAGGTAAGAACAATGCATCAATCACCTGGCAATTAATGGAGACTAACATCTGGTCTGGGTTTCAACCAAGCAAAGGAAGAACAGTCAGAACTTCTAAGAAAATCAGATATTGAAAAAAAGAGGATGGCTAAAATGATAGTCATATTAGGTGACAGCACCAGAGGCCAGGGGAAACAATGAAGATGATCAACTAAATAAAATAAATGACTCTTTTCCTGCTGCCTGACTGTTCTTCATTCCTGCCTGCAACTAACTTTTAATAAAAAGTAAAATTAGTAAAGACAGGAATGGACATTGTATAATGATTAAGGGAAAAATTAGCAGGAAAACATAATGCTTATTGATAAATATATACCAAGTGAAGAGACACCAAAATACATAAAGCAATTATTAGTAGAACTAGAAAGAGTCATTGATGGCAAAATAGGAAAATTCAACAACCCGCTTACAAAAACACACAAGTTAACCAAGCTGAACATTAACAGGGAAGCAGTTATAAATCACAAATTAAAATGGACGTGTTTTATAGACATACACTAAACAATGCATCCAATGACAGCAGAATTCACATTTTTCTCAAGTGCATTTTGAGCATTCTTAAAGACAGATCACATTTTGGGAAATAAAATATGTGCCACCAATTTGCAAAGTCAAATCATACCTAGCATCCTTGATGGCAATGGAATAAAACTAGAAATCAACCATGAATAAGAGCTACAAGTTTTCAAAATATATGAAGACGAGGCAACATGTCTCTGAGTCACTCTTACTAAAAGAGAAATCTAAAGAAAATTTGAAAAGTACTTGGAGAAAAATGACAAAAAATCATGAGCAACAAAAGCAGTACTAAGAGGAATTTTTATTGCAACCCAGGCCTACTTTCAATAAATAAGAAAAAATGCAAATAATTGACCTAACTCTACATCTAGAGTGACTAGAAAAATAACAATTGAACACTAAAGACAGATGAAGGAAGTAAATAGTAAAAACTTGAGCATATGTAAATAAAATAAAAATCGAAAGGACAATTCAGAAGGTCAATGAAACCAACAACTACTTAGTCTTTGAAAAAAATAGGTAAACTTCTGGCTGGACTCCCTAAGGAAAAAGAGAAAAGTGTAATAACTAGAATCAGATATGAAAGAGAAGTTACAAGGGATACCTCAGAAATGCAAAACATCATAAGAGACTACTATGCATAGCTGTTTACTAATAAATTGGACAACCTCGAGTACATAGACAAATTCATAGAAGCATACAGCCTGCCAAATTGAATTTGGAAGAAACTAAAAACCATAACATAACTTTTTCAAGCAAGGGAATTGAAGAGGTCATCAAATCCTCCTCAAAAATAAAAGAACAGGACCAGATTGCTTTACAAATGAGTGTTACCAAACTTTCAGAGAATAACTAATTCCTACTTCACTCAAATGCTTCCAAAAAGTTGAAGAACAGGGAGTGCTACCAAAAACTTTCTATTAGAACAATATTACACTGACACCAAAAGGTGATAAAGACTAAAACAAGAAAGAACATTATAGAACAATATCTTTAATGGATATATGTGCAAATATTCTCAACAAAATATTAGCTAACTAAATCTAATAATACATCAAAAGGATCATCCATTATGATCAAGTAGGGTTTGTCACAGGGATGCAAGTGTATTTCAAAATATTTCAGTCTATTAAAGTAACACAATTCAATAACAAATGAAAGTAAAGAATCATATGTCAATATTCAATAACCATTTATGATTTAAAAAAATCTTCATAAAATAGGAATAGAAGAAAATATCTTAATAATATATATATGAAAATACATAGGCAATGTCTCATACTTGCAAAAAAGAAACTGAAAGCCTTTCCTTTAAAATCATGAATGAGACAAGGTGGCCATTTTACCACTAATATTCTTCATTTTACTAGAGAACCTAGACATAGATATTAGGGAAAGAGAAGAAATAAAAGGAATACAAATTAGAAAACAATAACATTTTCACTATTTGCAGATGATACAATATGCATAAAATATGGTAAGGAACCCACAAAAATTCTACTAGAATTAATAAAATGATCAGTTATGTTGTAGGCTAAAAAATTGATATATAAACTTGTTTTAGATACAATGGTATAGAAGAGAATGAAATCAAGAAAATCCTCTCATTTAAAATATAAGCAAAAACAAAAATTTAATACCTTGAAATATACTTAACAAAGGAGGTGGACGACATGTATAATGAAAATGTTATATATTTTTAAAGAAAATAGTGAAAAGATGGAAATACACTGCATGCTCATGGCTGAGAAGAATTATCGTAGTTAAAATGACAATCTTAACTAAAGTGATATACAGATTTAATTTAATCCTCATTAAGATTCCTGTGATTTTTAAGGAAGCATAACAAACTAAAATTTATATACAATCACAAAAGACTCTAAATAGCCAAAGTAATCATGAGAAAAAAAAGAACAAAAGATTAGATACCACACACTCAAAACTTCATCTATACCACAAAATTAGTGTGACCAAATATATATTATACTAAAATAAAAAGGGGTATATAGATCAGTAATATAATTCAATCACCATAAATAGACTCAAATATATATGGTCAATAAATTTAAGAAAAATAAATTGAATATATGATAAATAATTCCATTGAAAATTCTTACAGTCAAATGAAAACAATAAATCTGAACCACTCTCTAACACCATACACAATTGGATTCAAAATGAATTAAAGACTGGAAACTAAAAAAACTAGTACAATATATTACATGACATATTAGAGAAATTTTAGAGGCCTCAATTTCAGTAAGAAAGAAAAAAAACAAGATAAATAAACAGTATTAAATCAAACAAACAAATCGACACGCAACTTCTACCCAGTGAAAAAGCTATCATCAAAACTAGAAGACATCTTAGTGACTGGCAGTATGGCATTTGCACATCGTTTATCTGATAGGGATTTAATATCTGAAATATTAAAAAATGCATTAACTCAACATGCAATAAAAAAATTAACAGGAGATAGGAATAGATATTTCTCCAAAGAAGTCATACAGATCCCCAACAGGCACATGAAAATATAATTTTTCCCTTTGTTGTTATTAGGGAAATGCAAATCAAAACAACAGTGAGATATCATCTCACATTTGTGAAAATGTTTATAATCCCCAAAACTGGAAAAACAGAAAAATGTTGGCAAGGATGTGGAGGAGCATAAATGCTTTCACACTGTTGGTGAGTGTGAAAATTAGTGTAACCATTATGGAAAGTAGTGCACAGACACCTTTAAACATTGATTTGGAAAGTAAATAAATTAAAAATCTCACTTTGGGTATTTATCCACAAAATGCAAAAATACTAGTTTTCTGAGATACATGTACCCTCATGTGTATTGATGCAATAATATAATAATATTCAAGTATTGGGAATTATTAAATGCCTATCATTAAATTTTATATCTATGTATATATATATATATATATGTGAATCATTAAACAACCTTAAAAGATGAAATCCTGTCTTTCGTGATATCTGGATGAAACTTGAGGAAATTATGCTAAGAGAAGGAGAAAAACAAATACTGGATGATCTTATACGTGAAATATAAAGAAATAAAGCTAAATGACAAAAAAAAAACCTTGTATTTTGACAAAAACCTGATTACCAACAAGGAAGTAGGTGCGAGAGAGAGAAAGAGAGAGAGAGAGAGAGAGAGAGAGAGAGAGAGAGAGAGAGAGAGAGAGAGAGAGAGAGAGAGAGAGTAAATCCTGGTGGGGATCCAAGGAACATCCCTATGGGACTCTGTAATTTTCTAGCTGTATTATTGCATCATTGTTGCATCAATGAATAGTAAGTCTGCACATCTAAACTTATTTTCGTTTGTAAGTCAATGCTATTTCAATAGGTAAAAAAGGTTGTATTTTTAGTATGCTTTTTTATTACTAAAGATTTTGCATATCAGTCTTCTAAATATAATAAATTATATCCAAATTGTTTATTTTGAATGACACTTTAGTGTCACGCATTTTCAAAATGTGATTTAGAATTTCTTCCTAAAATGTGTTATGTGTATGTTCAGAAGACGAATCAGTATCTCGCAACAATTTTAATTGTCATGCATAATATTTCAGATTTAATTACAGACCAAAGTAATCTGTAACTAGGTAAACAAAACTTCAAAATCACAGATTTCATTCTTAGCTAGTCAGTTTCCTCAGTAAAATGTGTCAGTTTGAATATCCACCACTATTAAATTCTGAGGCTACCAAAACTTAGCTTTAGAAAACGTCAAAAACTTACAATTATGGCACAAAGGAGTAAAAAAGTCATAGTGCTTTATAAATAGAAGTAGCTGGGGATATAGGCCATAGTTTATACATACAAATGAGCATATCAAATAGATCTGTAAGAAATTGTTTAGTTGAAAGTGGCTCATAGAATCTTTGTTTAACAAGTAATAATAGAAATCTCTGATCATGAGATATAACTTAATTACTTAAAAACGAACATTGAATTAATTGAACTTATGATAATAAAATTTATAGGTTCTCATTATATTCTATGCACATTCTTCAAATTTTGTCATGAGTATTTACTGCCCAATTAAAACTTTGTATACTGTGATTTTATTTATCTATCTGGGACCTGAACTTAATAATTTAGGGAATTTTATTTCAAAAACCAACGTAAGTAGATTTAAATTTACTTTCAAGCATCGTACATTACTAATCATGTAAATATTGATAGAGTCATGGAACAAATTCTCAGTCAATAGGATATAGCCTGGAAAATATTATACAATTTGCCTTAATCTCAAACTTGAGATATTTAAATTGCTTAATCATTTACTTATCATTTCCTTAGATAGTCTGAGGATAATTAAAATGTGACTATATATTTAATGCTGAATTCCATTTCTCATCACAGATCATCAAAAGTATTACATAAAATTTCTCTTCTGTTTATCTATCATTGTGTTATTTGGATTTAGTCAGCAAAAATATGGGAATGTCCCCACTCCATGTTTTGCTCCAGCATATAAAAGCTTGTAAGTTACTGTTAGTTTTGTTTTTTTCTTCAGCATGTAAAAGTCTTGGAAACTGTCAGTGTCATGCTGACATTAAGAAAAAAATGATAATACTAAAATTTAGCATTTTATATCTATCAGATAATTGAAATGACACATCTGTCTGGTGCCACTAAAATGGAGAAATATAAATACAGAGAATCCCAATATACAGGTAGATGTCTACAACTAGTTAGTACATCAGGGCAGTAATTTTCTAACTTTTGGAGACTGAGTATGTCTAACTTGAAAGCTAAAAATTCTGTAAGGTCCATAGAGTTACCATCACATTTTCATGAGTCTTGAATCTAAGATTCTATGAATTTTTCATAATGATAATTGGAGTTAAGTTACCCCTTCTTTTAATCAGAAGAGTAGAAAAATCACTATTTTGACACATTTAGATAAATTCATCATTAAAAAATATGCCTAAAATATTTAACATCTGTTACAAAGTCCTGCATTCAGACTGATTTCCAGATTCTAGTATGTTGTAGAAGGAGGGCAAAAATACAACTTAATTCCTTCTAGTCTTCCTGCCACAAATTTGGGATAAAAATAATGATTAGAAATCTTCTGAAGTTTCCAGCACAGAAATTCTTGACAACTAAGAAAACCTAAGAACTAATTATATGATTATAGAATGCTTCCCCATATTATCATATTACCTTATTAGTTAAACTCCAGTATGATAGTGAAAAATTATTGCAAACAAACTCCATTTAATGAGGAATTTCTAAAAAAATAATTTGAGACAAAAACACTGGAGGTAGTTGAACTCCATCATACCTGCTACAGTAAACAAATACAGCCTAATTCTACCATATAAAGACAAGCATTCGCATTAAGGGTCTATTTATCTCCTTTTATATTAACAAGCATACTATTCAAATTTTCAACCAAGTTATATGTTAACATTTAAAAAATATAGTTTGAATTGGCAAAGGAAGTATCAGAACCATGGTTATATACAGCAGAGATTTTGAAATTATATGAGACCAGGAAAATAAAATAAATGTGATATTATGTGGTACTCTTCATTATAAAAAATGAATGACACTTAAGAATCTATGTGCATTGAAAATATATAAAGGGAAACTAAAAATTGATAAAAAGAAAGCCTAAAATTTCAAACAGTGAAAAAAGAATGTCTTTGATTGGCTCATCGGTTTAGTGGATGCAGTTGAGAAACTGATTTTGAGACATAGCAGTAGAATTTTCCCAAACTGAAATAAAAAAAAAAAAACTAACAATGAAACATAAGATATGGATATGCAAGAAATACCAGAAAATTATGAATGTGTGCGTGAATAATAATCAGAAACTAGAAATAGAAGAAAATATCAACCTCAAAATTTAGTTTGACATTTACTAAAACTGCAGAATATCAAATCAACGTTTTCAAAGTCAGAGAGAAAACCCTTCCTATACAGCAATGATAGTAAATATATTAGAATACTTTTTGAAAATAACTCAAATGAGACTGGAGCAAAGTATTCAAAATTTGAAGGAAACATCTTAGAGTCCTTTATCCTGTAATATTATCCATCAAAAGTGGAAAAAAATCTTAAAAATGAATTTGTCATGGGTAGACATGTCTTGCAAAAAGTAAGTTTTTAAGAGACAAAGAAAATACTATGTAACAGGTTTAGATATAAATAAATAAAGATGTGGGAGTAACTGAACACAAGATTTTCAAGATTTATTCTAATAGTTCTAAATAGATAATTACATTTTATGGATAAGAAATAAATTACATCAATTGCAAAGTATGGAAATAATTGGGAAGACTTAATTATATGCTGTATGAAACACTGTGAAGTGAGATAATGTTATTTGATAGTGGATTTAAAATGTATATATATGCATGCATATATATGTATATATATTGCAAAAGATAGAAAACAAGTAAAAGTATTCTGAAGTGATGTGTAATTGACATTCTAAGAGAGAATATAGAATCATATACTTAGTTAAACCAGAGAAAAAGAAAAGCAAGAGAAAAGGAATTAACATAAAGAATAAGTACAATAGGTAGAAACATTATGAACATGTTATAATAATGAAAAAATCAACAATCACTTTAAATGGCAATGAACTATATTCATCAATGAAAAGATAGTGGATAAAAACAGCAAGAGTCAACTCTATATTCTCTATAGGACATCCACTTTAAATATAAAAACATATGCATATTAAAAGTAAATGGACAGAGAAATACATATCATTTTAACTCTAGCAATGAGAACATTGTGGTTACCCATATTAATTTGAGACAAAACAGAAAGATATTTAAAAAAGGAAAAAAAAGTTTTTAGGGATAAGGAGAGATAATATACGTTTAAAAAACAGTAAATTTTCCAAGACATACAATCCTTAATGAGAATGTGAACAAACTCATAATTGAAGAACATTTAAAAAGTGAGACAAAAGCTGATAGAACTGTTGTTTTATATTGTTCTTCACCCTTAATATCATATATTGAAAAACCTAACCCCAATACCTCATAATGTGATTATAGTTGAATAAAGGATCCTTAAGTCTCACTTTTGCAAAATGTGGCATGTATAATCTGCTTAAATTTCTGAATTCTCAGTTCCATAACTTGCCAAAAAGCAGTCATCAAAATATTAAAATATTTACCCTCATGTAGCTTATATTTTCATATATACATAGAGACATATATTCAATAAATTCCTAAGCAACATAAACAATGATATTAATTCTATGGTAATGCTAATATCCCAAATAAATTCTGTCTGACCTTTAGATTGAGGCCTCTACTACATTCTGTCAAATAATACATAATATATTTCCTCCTTAGTCCTTATCAGAGTACATTTTTTATGTGTGCCATTATTTTAAGAATGTCTGACTCATCCATTAGAATTCAAACTCCATGAGACCAAAAATCCAGCTACAATTTTTAAAAATTATTTTAGGCTCATTGACTAGGGGCATCTTCTATAGTAATACCTAAAGAAAGAATTACACATGAAGTGAATGTATGAATGAATTTATGAATAGGTGGTTTTATTTACTCTAACTATATGACCTCAGAATAATTAATGAAGGAGTATATGTGACAAAGTTAAAGTAATAACAACTACTTACATTATCAACAATATTAAAATTTTAGGAATTGTTCAAATTATTTGCATGACTGTCACCATTAACCAATTTAGCTCTTTGAATATAAATTTGATTTTTTTCTATGCCACAAGATACACTATTAAAAAAAACCAAAATTAATGATAAAGTGCTCAAAAAACTTTAATTTTCAAGTTTTATAGGATAGGCAACAATGGCATTTTTATATTTAAGAATATATATTTGTATATATTAAGATAGTTTCATGTAATATATATGTACATATTTATTAATAACACAATCCTTAGGCAATTCATGTAAAACTTAATCAGAAGAGATCCAATTCAGGAGAATTAACCATTTTTCTTTACATAACCTGTATTTATGTTCTTTTGCTTTGTATATTGTTATAGGATGCTTACCTTTATTACCATTATTAATTTTAGCATATTGTTTGACTTGCTTTTTTCTCTTCTATTTTACTGTTTTGAAATTGTATATTCCTTAGATGAAGAAATAAAATAGAAAAAAGTTCTTGATTGAAAATGACAATTAGTATCAATAATACAGGTTTCTAGGAATATTCAATCCTAGTTAAGCATTTATCAGACATGCCTTACCTAAGAAATATAGTAGAGTTCAATATTCCCATAAATATGAAGACAAATTTACTTTAAATTCAATAAAAATTGGGCAATAAAACAACTTTGATTGTAATTGTGAATACAACACGTGCATGAAATATAAACTGATGAAAATTCATATATTACATCAGAAAAAATTGAAAAAATTGACACACATCAACTAGCATTTTGTCTGTCTTAATCTACCAAAATATAAACTACAGGAAGGTAAATTCATTTTTCTTTTAATTTATTCTTTCAGCATTGAGAACAATGTATGTAGAAAGTGCTAAGATTTTGTTTATATGCAAGACTGTATATCATTAGTTAGCTAAAATGAACAGAATGTTGGTAAGAAACATTTCTTCCAAATTCATGATCTTAAAGAATTAATAAGTGAAATTTTGTAAAAATACATGCTAGTTTAACAAAATTGAATGAAACAGCTATTCTGGTTTGGCAAGCTAAAATATATGTATTAAAAATCATCAATTATCTGATGAGATGTATGGCAAAGACAACAGCAGGCAGCAGAATGTGTATTGATAAAGGAAATAATGAAGAAAACACTTTTTTTTAAATTCAGTTGAAAGGATACTTATTTATAATATGATTTATTTGTCACTTTGTTGATGATTTAGTTTACAGAGATTGTGTGTAGTCATGTTTTACATTGTTTCTTTTTACCAATCTGAAAAGTTAACTCTTGTCTGCTTGAACATTATATCTTAAAAAAACATCATTTATATAATTGTGAAAAAAACATTAAATATGACTACTGTAGGAGAAAAGGAAATCTCATCAGTTGTACTTAGTAATGGATCTACTGTGAAATTTGAGATTCTGAGCTCTTGACTTACTTATGAATTGGTGACTTTATTTACTCTTCAAATATATGACCTCAGAATAATTACTTAAGGAGTATATGTGACAAAGTTAAAGTAATAGCGACTACTGAAATTACTAACAATATTTAATATTAATATTGCCTACAATGAAGTAGCGGTAAGTCAATCACCTCCAAAGGTCCAAAGGAGCTGCAAGTCACATACTCCTGGAATCATTTTCTGGGTTTGGAGGAAAAAAAACAGTTTCAGAGGCTAAATAATAATAAAATGAAATAAAATAGGGCTTTTTCCTTATCTCTCTTCCTGCCTGACTCTTTGTTCTTTACCTTCATTCCTGCCTGCACCTTTCCTTTAAAAAGAAGAAAGTGAAAAACATTATATAATGAAAAAGGGATCAATAGAGAAAGAAGACATAACAGTATTGATACATATGCACGTGTTAGGTGCATCTTTATATAAAGTAAATATGAATAGAATTAAATAGAGATTAAAGGCAACACATAGACTATTTATAGCAAAAGGGCAGATATTTCAGAGAGAAAGTCAATAAGGAAACTACACATCAGTGATGAAAATTGTTTATCATCTATCTATGGATCTATAATCTATCTAGATAGGAGAAATAATGAAAAATGTACATTCTATTCAAGTGCTCAGGGAATATTTTCAAAGGCAAACAATATGTTTGGACATAAAACAAATCACAAAAATTATGAAGGTTGAAATCAGATCAAAGTTTCTTTTTCAGATTCAAAGTAAAAAACTAGAAATAGTCTAAAAAAGAAAGAGGGTAAAACAACAAACATGGAAAATAAATAACATGCCATTGAACTAATGCTGGGTTTCTGAAAAAAAAAAAAAAATCAAAAAGAGAAACTTAAAGAATCCTAACTCCAATGAAAATGAAGATATCACTTATCAGAACCTACAGGATGGAGTAAAACTAGTAACAAAAGGGAACTTTATACCAACACATAAAATGAGAAAAATCACAGGCAATAAATCTGAGCTTACAATTGAATGAAATAGATAAAGAAGAAACACGAAATAAAAATTTAGTAGAGAAAGAAAATATAAAAAATAAGAGCATAAATTAACAAAATAGACATAAAAGAGAATTCAAAAAACCAATGAAAACAAAATCTACTTGTGTGGTAAGGCTAGAAAATGAACAGACAACTAGATTCATAAAGAAGAGGCAGAGGGGAATAAATACCAAGAAAAAAGAGAATTTATAACAGATAATAAAGAAATACAAACAATTATAAGAGTATAATACACCTATATGATAGAAATTGGAAATTTTGAAGAAATGGAAAATTATTAGAATCATACAACATTCTAAGTTTGAATCAGGAAGAGAAAAAACATAAAAGTTTTATCACAAAATAAGAAACTTAAAAGAGTAATCAAAAGCCTCCCCAAAACAAAACCCTAGGATCAGATGGCTCATTCGTGAATTTCATCAAACTTCCAAAGTAAAAAGTAATACATACTCTTCTCAAACTCTTCTGAAAACTAAAATTTTCTAAATGCATTTTATGAAGCCGAGATGTTCCTGATTTTGAAACCAGAAAGGACTTCATACACATAAAGAAAGCTATTGACTAATTTTTCTGATGAATATAGATTTAAAATATTTTCAAATTATTAGCAACTCAGATTTAGTAATATATTAAAATAATCATGTCAGGATTCTTGTCTTATGTTGGGCACCAATTGCTGGGATTAGGGTTGAGGAGGAGGGCACTGCAGGAGTTTGAGAAACTCAAGAGAGACTGAGATGATAGAAAACTGGGGTCAGGATCCAACAGTCTTCAGACTGAGGGCCCTGATAATCCTGCCGTCCACCTATTTATTGAGCTGATACACAGTATTTGTTCAAGCAGCTTATGCAAACAAGTTTATAGTTAAATTGGATTTGCTTATGCATCCCTTTGCTCTATAACTGCATAAATATATCTTATTTTGGTGGGTGAATAGTTATAGACACACTCCCCAATGTTTTCACACATTGGCCCAGGCCCAGTCCTCTGGGCCTGCTGTCCTTGATGTTCTTCCAACTCCCAAATCATCCTTGCTCTACTCTCTGACCCCAACATAATCACACTTATAAAGTGATTTTTATTCCAGATATATAAGCATAATTCAAGAAAGTAAATCAGTAGTCATGGTATACATTCAACAAAAGAGTTATCATTATTTGATCATCTCAGCAGACTCTGAAACTGTTTTTGATTGATTGGACATCTACTTATGATAAAACACTCAAAAAATGTTTGTGTTAGGAAAGTATCTCAATATAGTAAAATCCATATATGAGAAGCCGGCAGTTAGCAAAATACTCAAAGGTGAAAAAATGGAAATCTTTTCTATAGTATCAGGAGCAAGATAAAGTATGTTCATTCTCACCACTGCTAAGTAACATGTTGTTGGAAGGGTTAATCTTTGTAATAAGATAAGAATCAATATAACATTTATTCAAATTGGAAATAAAGATGTGAAATTATCATTATTTGCAGATTGATAATATTCACAGAAAATGCAAAGATGACAGTAAAACTGTTCAGAAGAATAAGTGGATAAAGTGGTAGGCTATAAAATCAATAAAGTAAAGTTTGTTTCCTTTTTATAGGCAAATTCTCTTGTGAAAGAGAATTCACAAGTAAAATTTCATGTAAAACTGCATCAAAAAGAATGAACAACCTTGGGTTAATTTTACCAAACAAAATAAGTGAAAAAAACTAAAATAGAAAATAAAAGATATTATTGAAAGAAACAAAGAAAATAAAAGAAATGAAAAAAATATTCTATGATAAAGGACTGAAAGAATTGAAATTAGTATCCTAAAATGGTTATATTCAATTAAGCAATATATAGCTTCAATACAATATTTTCAACATATCTTTCAAAATATCTACCACATAATTCAGACAATATTCATTCAGAGATACAAAATATCATGACTAGAAAAAAATTCTGAGGAATAAAAAACTGGAGATATTCTATTCCCTGACTTCAAATATACTAAAAAGCAAGATAAATAGAAGAATATGGTATTAGAATAAAACACAGATTTGTGATTTGATGGAACGCAACCAAGAACCCAGAAATAATTCCACAGGTAGATGGATGGCTAATTTACAACTAAGGAGCCACGAGTATAATGTGAAGAAAACCTCTTTGATAAAAATGACAGGGCAGTCATATGCATAAGGTTGAAACTAGAGGAAAGCCTAATACCATACACAAAAATTAATTCAGTAGGAATGAAAGGTTTTAGATATAAGACCTAAAACACAAAATACATGGAAGAAAACTTAAGCAATATACATCTTGACATTGCTGTAAGAGGTGTTGTTGGCACCTGGTCTCCAGTGGGAAGATTAACGAAAATAAAACTGAGCAGGTAGGATTATAACAAGTTTTTTCCCCAGTAAAAGAAGCTATTAACAAAATAAAAAGACATCCTACTAAATGAGAGAAGATATTTGCACATAATATGCACCCAAAGGTTGATATGCACCCAAAGGGGTTGATAACCCCCATATGTAAAGCACTCACAAACCTCCACAAACAACTGAATGCACACACATGCACACACACACACACACACACCACACACCACCACAAACACCACACACACACACCACACACACACCACACACACACGCACGACACACCACCACCAACAACGACAATAGAATAAACATTGGGCAGAGGAAGTGGATAAGCTCTTCTGAATATGAATAAACATATCTTCAAAGAAGAAACATCCATGGCCAACAGACAAAGCAAGTCAAAACAACAATGATATCACCTCAAGTTTGTGAGAATGGCTATTATCCAAAGACAAAAAATATGGAGAATGTAGGAGAGAATGTAGAACACTATATATGCATGCATACTTACACATGCATACTTACATACATGCATGCGATGGAATATTATTCAGCTAAAAATGAAATATTTTTATTTATAACATGAATGAACTTGAGGACATTATGATTAGTGAGACACAGCAGAGGGAGAAAAATTGTGTACAATTCAACTCATACGTGCTTTACAAAGAAACTAAACAAATAAATGAACTGAACAATTGAAATATAATGGTAAAATGTAGTTTTTCTAATAAAATAAAATATAATTGGCATCAACATTAAAATTACTAATATAATGGGAAATACATTACTCATATTTGTTTATAAGTTAATCAGTAATAAGCTGATAACTTCAATATGATAAAGTACATTTCCAAGGTCACTTTCTCTACCACATTACATTTTACAAGAATATTCCATGATATGTATTATATAAGAAACTACACAAATAATATATAAAACATAAAAATAAACTCAACGGTATATTCACCTACAATACTATGGAACTCCTCTTATCCTTCATGATTCTCTGTGTACTGTATGATGATCTAACTAAACAGTTTCTAAGTAACTTTATTGTGGACTATGCTGACATTGTACAATGGAGAGTCCTGTCAATTTTCGCTGATCTATACATACCATGAACAAGGTTTATATTAATTTTAAATTTGAAAATAATTACACATATCTAATTGTACAAATTGAGTTTTGAAGTTTTTACTAGAGACTTTTCTATCTACCTGGCATCTTTGGGAGAGATGATCTTTGTTTTTTTTTTTTTTTTTTTTTGAAGCTATGATTGTGATGATTTTTCAAATCACTGTCTTTTGCTGAATAGCCTTCAAGAATACCTGTTTTCCCTTCACTTCCCTTTCTTTTCTTCACCTGTGACCTCATCATTTCTTATAATCTCAAATAACAGTAAAAATCCCAGTATCTTCTTATTGAGGTTACTTTTCACAGAATTTGCCTTCTGATTCTTGACCAAAGTTAAAAAAGTCAATAGACTGTAAATGCAAATTAAAAATTTTATTTCTATTTGGCAAAATTTTTCACCATAAAAACATGCTTCACATGTGATATGTGTGCATGAAAACATGGAATACAAATGTTATTAACTTTACTTTATATCATGCCTTCTATATTAGAGTGATAGCTGTTCAACTTATTATACATATTACATTCTTTTAAGTAAAGCTGGCCATATTTTAGATGAAACGTTCTCATGTATGTCTGATGCATAGTTTTGCAATGTAATATTTGTAGACATGATCAAGTTTTAAAATTTCGAAAATTAAAGCTGACTTTGGTTTGTTTAGGATCAAAGATTTGATTTGCATTTAACTGGAAGCATTGCATCTTTTTTACAGAGTAAACTTTCAAATGAAAGTGTAGAGAAAAAAGCAACAAAGTCCTTAACACCTTTCTTAGTTGTGAAACACTAGAAATATCCATTTACAATTAATGTTATAAGTAAAAAATATTTATGATTAGATGTTTTACTGAGTTTGGTTGAGCATCAAGAGAAGCGGCATGTAGAATTAATATGTAGTTTGAATGTGTGTTTCTTAATCAGAAATTCTACTTTTGAGTAAACATTTAACTAAAAAAAATTACTTTTTCATTCTCATGAAAATAGTAATTAATATCACCATTAACCTAGCAGTTCATCAAATTATTTTATAAGTTAAAATTCATGAAGTTTCCTTGAATAACAGATGCCCACAAGGAAAGTCTTTAGAAGACTGAAAAAATATCAGAGAATATTTGGAAACCAAATCAGAGAATAATTTGTCAAACAGAAATTGTCTTTACCAAAATAATGAGAACACTTCTATTTTTGGCTAAGCAAGAATATTTTTTTTTACTTTATACTAGAAAAATATCTGGTATCTTATTATTTCCTTTTGTTAATTTACAAAGACAAGGTAGTATGCCAACAAAAATTGCTATATTTAAAACTTTCCTATATGTTTATACTTTTAGAGCAGGTCTCTGAAAATTTGGGTAATAGAAAACTGAAAAAAATATTTCTATACATTTGACTAATAAAACCAAAAAGTGTGAGAACTTAATCAAATGTTGTTATAAGTGCTATGGTTATAAACAGGTAGTTTTGTTACTAGTTCAATGCTTATTGGAGACTTAATCAATTATATTTTTTATAATTGCTACAGGACTCTGGATAAATTTGTGTCATAATCACTGTTTCCTGCATGTTTACTATGTATTTTTTGTCTTCTCTCTCCTTATCTTGACTTTCAGTCAAAATTTTAGTGAATGTACTTTAAGCAAAATCTACATTCATTGTTACATTTAATATTTAATTATTAAGAGTTCTATAATACAATACTGAGTTACTTAAAATAGTTGCAATTAAATAAAAATATTTTTGAAATACTATGTACAAGTTTCCATGTTATATGAAAACCATGAGAAACAGAATAAAATGATTCCTGATTGATATTATTCACTACATATATATTATTCACTGTATAGGATATACTATATTAAAGAGATGCATGCATACCAATAAATATAAATGTGAGACTTTTGTAATACATTCACTAATAAAAGTTGAGATGTTTAGAGATATATACAGATTTTATCTATGATATTAGGGAATATATGTAAATTGAATTATAATTTAATGTTAAAATATATTTGCAATTTATATTGAATATAGTCAGACATTTTTGTGTCTGTAATTACATTGAATTTTGCATTATATTTAGTTAAGTAACTAAAGAAGCACAATATTCTTAGAGATCTTCCTATGTGACAACATATTTTCCTTGTCAAATTATTTTTCTGTGATATATCTAAAATTATTAAGATGCAATTAGCACATCCAATTTTTATTCATTTAGCTAATAATCTTTATAGTTTGATTCATTTCTGGCAATTTTATAAGTTTGTTGTTTGAAAAGGAAGGGATTCTTAAATCTCAAATGTCTAGACATAGTCCTAGGTGAAAAATGAAGCTATTTCTCTACTATATATCTAGGTAAAAATGTACAGACATACAGATATATTGGAATTTAGATATTATAAAAGGGAAAAATAGATTCTAGGATTTAGCAACAGAATTAATGATAGCACAATTTTTATAAGTGGTGTAAGTCTTAAAATTGGGATGCAAATTAAGAACTTTATTGAAGATGATAAAGAGTTCAGTGAAATTGCTAGTGCTTAGAGCTGAGTTTCAGAATACGTACACAAATTCAATAGACCAATTTTCAACGTTATATGTAAATCTATGGGAATTAATGTCATGTAGACAAAATATTAAATAACAAAATTATGAATTTAAGAAACAGGTTCTCTGGAGAATCAATATATAAATGTTACATATGGATCTAGAGAATGAACAACAGATTATAGCAATACAGAAGTCAAAAGAAGAGCCTGTCTCAAGGAATAGAAAGCAATCCACTTTGTAAAATATTGCTTTTTAAGTGAATAAAATTACATAAATATAATTAAGTTACTGATAATGATTCAGGGACAGCATAGCTTAAAACCTATAAGGCAATATGCTGATGTATGAGCAGAAAATTAACTGGCAAAACCTGAGACTTCTAAAAGCAAGGGCCCCACCTTAGAAACTTGGGTTTAGCACACATCCCGAGATACTGGCATCATTTTTATTCCAGGTAACCCGGGCACACCCACTAAAGGAGAAGCCCCCACCTAACATGTGTGCTTGTGTGTGTGTGTGTGTGTGTGTGTGTGTGTGTGTGTGTGTATCCATCTTGCCTGTGTGAGATGTGGCTAGTATATGTGGTTACACAAATGTGTGTATTCCCTTGATGTAAATTTCCTGGTCTTCAGGGAGCTTAGACTTGTTTTTTCTGCTTTTACTAAACTTTTTGTGTAATTCTGACCAAAGGGCTTTCTCTATGAATTCTTTCTGGATGGACCCATCATCTCATTTGTGTGTCTCAGCTCACCCTCACCTGCATAAATACGACTGAAAAAGAGAGAGAGAAGGATATGGAGAGGGACAGAGGACACTAACATTTAAATTATAGAATTCTAAACACAATAAAACTATAGCTAAAATCAATTCATGTGATAAATAAGTATATGAAAAACTAAGTCACTCTGATGTGGGAACAGCATAGCTTTGAATCTGTATGGTAGTATGCAGATGTATGAGTAGAAAAATAACTGGCAAAACATGAAAAATTACCCCAAGAGGGATCTCACCATAACAACCTGCATCCAGTACACACCCATAGATACTGACAGTTTTTCTCCAGATAACCTACATGCCAAAACCCCCTAACCCAAATACATGTGTGTGTGCATATATATATAAAAATCCATTTTGCCTGTTTGTGAGGGGCAGGCAGCTTAAGTCCTCCACACGTGTGCCTTCCCTTGCCACAGGGCATCGCAACTATCTATTTCTGCTTTTAATAAACTTGCCATGTGTTCCTGGTCAAACAACTCTCTCCATGAATTCTTTCTGGATGAACCCAGTGTGTCATCAGCGTGTCTCAGCTCCTTCCCCACCGCATCAACTCTAGCAAAATTGAATGAAAGGCATACATTTCTCGGAAACATAAAAAGAAAAAAGTGTGGAGGGGCCTGCTTACCACCTCCAGCAACTATAAAGAAAAGCCATGACACCTCCTATAACCTGAGCTTGTTTGCCAGCAGACAAAGAACTTCCGTCCTTGAAACCCCTTCCCCTAATTTACATCCCTCTCTTCCTGTTGCTCTAGCCTATATAAGCATGTTCTAACCAGAACTCTGGGCTCAGCTCTTTGGGGAAGAAATCCCAGCTGAGACCACGCGTGTAATAAATCTGCCTAAAATACTTCCAAAGAGTGCTCCCTTGGTTTCTCCCCAAAACTGTAACATTTGGTGCATTGGCCAGGAAAAGACAAGGAGGACAGGGTGGATATGCACACCCCACTGAGTTTAGCGGGCCCATGGTTACCCATGTCCCATCAGCCCTGAAGTGTGGAACTTACTGGACTCTCAGAGGGAAAACCAGGTATCAGGCACTGGAATGGCCACTGGTAAGGTAAAACTGGGCCTGCCCTCTGGGCAGAAGGGAGCTTGATCACCTCCTATGAGACCAGAAGTCTCTCAGTCAGGATGAGATTGCTAGCAGTTTCTTAGTCAGGGATTACTGGGGGCAGGGGGAAGAGTGTGGGCAGTGCTATGTGTGAATGCAAGTTCTGTGTGTGAATGCAAGTACTGTATGTGAATGCTTCTGGGAGAGCTTGAAGAAGTTAAGTTAGGCCTGCAGTCCCGGACTGTATGTAAAAGAACAAGCAGAGTCTGTAACTCTGCGATAAAGATTGACATGAGGGCTGGGTCGGTTCCAGCTGGAGCAAAAAAAGGGCTGAGTGTTAGCCTGAATTGGGCCCCTCCTCACTCAGGACACTCTCCCAGGCCCACCTGGTGATTAAGCACTGACTTGAAGACAAGGCTGCGGCCCGCAGGCCAGGCTCTCCCTGCGGGGCACGCTGCGCTGGCATGGGTAGCTTCAGTGCTCACTAAGTCCCTGGCCACCTGAATCCCTAGGCCCCGGCTTCCCTTCTTCAGCAATGGCAGTGGGAGCTGCCTATGAGGCTGGGAGGGGCCAGATGGTCTGGCAGGCCAGGTCGCCGACCAGCCAGCACCAAAGGCTCTAGGCCTCTCAGTGGGTCCGCGTATCGCGGGAGGGGGGGCCCGACAGCTGCGGGGGCAGAGACCAATTCGGATGGGGGGGGGTGAGTGAAGGCGCCAGGACTGCAGTGCCAGGACTGCAGGGGCCGGGAGCTGGCAATGGCAGTAGTGGTGGTGGGGGGCTGGCACGCCCCTGCGCCCAGGCCTCCCTCCACAGCCCAAGGTGGCTGCAAGTCTTGGCCTCTGGTGCTGCCTCTCTGCCCCAGCTGTGCTGCCTGGCAGATGTACCTGCGGTGGGGCGCAAGGAGGTCCAGAACCCGCCCTTCCCCCCCCACCCCACCCTGGTGGTAACAAGGGACAGAGGGAGAGCCTCCCACTGACCATTCCCTGAACTGGAACGCCTCCGGGCCCCTGGTTCTGCACACCGCAGCATCTTGGTCAGCAGCAAATAAAAAAAAAATAAAACCTTTATCTTTTAGAAATACTCGTAAGCCTTGCAGGCATCTTCAAGTAATTATGGTGTTAAATTTGATCCCAAAAGACTCCGCACTCTTTGTAAATTAAAGGGACCTTAAATCTTCTCCATAGTGAGAGCTCTTTACAAAGTTGTGATGGGAAACCCAGGCCCCCCTGCTCAGTTTTTTCGTAACTAGACCAGTGATTGGAAGATGCCCAGGTTGAGCCTCTGTGGGTCCAGTTCTGTGTTACTAATGATTTAACAAGTTAGAAAAGGAAGTAGAGACAACAAACCTGCATTGGGACAAAACCTAGATGTTAAAGCTCCCCACTCTCATCACGCTCATGAGTGTCAAGGGACATAAAATAGAATCACACCGTGCCTCAGTTAAGCCATGGAGAGGGAGCCAAGACCTGCAGGGAGGGGCTGACAAACCAGGGGCCAAGTTCAGTCTGGTGCCCAGGAATGCTAAAGCTGAGATCATTGCTTCCAAGGCTTCTGCTGCCCAGCTGGTCTTCGGGCTGACTGGGTAAACTACAGGCACGCTCACAGAAGGACAGGGATGCCCTTGGGTGCTCTAAAGGCCAGGCCTGCCCCTCATCTGTGCCTATACCATGCAGCTGGCACTGCCTCTGCTAAAGTTGTCTTGAGTGATGACCTGACACTTTGATGGCCTTGGGGTCTTTGAAACAGCCTTTCCCCTCAGCACTACCTAGTGGAGGTGCCAATTTAAAGCAGATCCTACCCAGCAGCTCCCAAAGCATGATGCCCTGGGTGGCCCTCTCCCTCACCAGGGGATCGCTATGCGTGGGCTCTGGTCGCAGCAAGACAGAAACCCAGGAGTGCGCCTATTATAACGCCAACTGGGAGCTGGAATGCACCAACCAGAGAGGCCACAAGCGCTGCCAGGGTGAGCAGGAGAAGCAGCTGCACTGCTACACCTCCTGATGCAACAGCTAGGGCACCATGGAGCTCTTCAAGAAGGGTTGCTGGCTGGACGACTTCAACTGCTACCAACAGGCAAGAGTGCATGGCCACTGAGGAGAACCCACAGGTGTACTTCTGCTGCTGTGAAGGCAACTTCTGCAATGAGCGCTTCACCCACTTGCCTGAGGCTGGGGACCCCAAAGCACCGCCCCCCATGCTTCACACGGTGCTGGCATACTCGCCGCTGCCCATTGGAGGTCCTCCCTCCTCGTCCTGCTGGCTTTCTGGATGTACTGCCATCGCAAAACCCCTACAGCCACATGAACATCCACAAGGACCCTGGCCCTGCACCCCATCCCCTTTGGTGGGCCTGAAGTCGTTGCACCTACTGGAGATCAAGGCCAGGGACACTTCGGGTGCATGTGGAAGGCACAGCTCAGGAACAACTTCGTGCTTGTTAAGGTCTTCCCTCTGCAGGACAAGCAGTGATGGCAGAGTGAGAGGGAGATATTCAGCACTCCTGGCATGAAGCATGAGAACCTGCTGCAGTTTATTGCCACCGAGAAGCGGGGCTCAAACCTCGAGGTGGAGCTATGCCTCATGGACTACCACAAGGGGAACGTCATCCTATGGAATGAGCTGTGCCACGTGGCAGAGACGATATCCAGAGGCTTGTCATACCTGCACAAAGACGTCCCCTGGTGCCATGAGGAGGGTCACAAGCTGTCCATCGCTCAAAGAGACTTCAAGAGCAAGAAAGTGCTGTGAAGAGTGACCACGCAGCCATGCTGGCTGACTTTGGCCTGGATATTCACTTTGAGCCAGGGAAGCCACCGAAGAAAAAAAAAAAAAAACCCACAAGCAGGTGGGGACACGATGGTACATGGCCCTGAGATGCTAGAGGATGCCATCAATTTCCAGAGAGATGCCTTCCTGTACATCGACATGTATGCCATGGAGCTGGACCCTGATATGTACAACAAGCACCTGTTCTTGCACATTGGCCAGACAATCCTGAGCTACAGTGACCCCTAACTTGAAGCCCAGGACATCCGCCAGACCTATAAGAAATTCTGGAAGAAGAAGCGTAAACTCAAAGAACAATTTGAACAGGGACCTCCCAATGCCCTTTTCCTTGTGAAGTTCTGGGCAAACCTCAATACCAACATTGAAGATGAAGGCAACTCCTTCCACTATGTCTCCAGACAGTTTGACAGGACAAGAACATGAGACTCACCTGTTCCACAATGGTCTGCTCTTTTGGGAAGCAGACGATGGAGAAAATGGAGACAGAGTACACCCACTATGAGAACAGCCACTTCTACTTCATTCACTGGTCCCCACTCTGAGTACATGATCAACTCCATCCACAAGCTGAAGCACCTGCCTGAGAAGTACATGATAGACGACATGCTGGAGAACTTCACCATCTTGCAGGTATAAAGCAAGGCAATGGGCGGAATGGATTCCATGCCTTCTCAGCGGCCTGCACCCTCATCTTCCCTTTCACTGTGGAGGTCACTGGCAGAGGCATACTGGGTATGCAGTTGTATCGGACTAGAGACTATATAGGCAAAAGCCTTGTCTGAGGAATGATCAACATAGAATGTAGAACTATGGGCCCTAGTCAGGGCATTAAAACTCAGCAAGAATAAATGCATCAACCTCTATACCAGACTGGCACTGTGCCCCTGCCACTCTGCATTGTACATGGAACTATAAAAAAAAATAAATTTTGACAGCAGGAGAAGAAATTAAAAATAAAGAAGAAATCTTAAATCAACTACAGGTAATTTGAAAGCCCAAGGAAGCAACAGCCATAAGCTGCAAGGGGCATCCGAAAGAAAAGATGGCTAAGAAACAGACAGTACTGTCAAGAGTCATGCTAACCAAACAGAGGAAGAGTGATGATTACACCCAGACCACAGACCCTATGCCAGGACAACACCGGATAATCTTTCAGCAGCATGAACTTACCTTCCTAGGAAAACTGCTCTAGAACCCTTGCTACCCGACTGCTTAATGACAGCGCTGAAGCCTTTGTGCACAGAACAACACCAGATAGGGTCCTGTTGGATCAACAGGTATTCAACGCTGTGGCCAGACTCCCTTAACGATTTAAAGATAGGATCTAGCAGAGGAGATAGACGTCACTTAGTTTTATATGCACGTTCTCTGTACAGAAAAGGGAAGTAACCAAGACACTACTAAAAGACATTATCCCTTGATAGGGGATGTCATTAACTATAGAATTAGACAACGGCCCAGGCTTCATAGCAGATGTAATACACCAGATAGCTAGGACCCTAGATATCCAACAGAACTTATCCATGGTCTATTGGTCCCAAAGGTCAGAAAAGGTAGAACGCATGAACCAGACCCTCAAACAGGCTGTGGTTAATTTATGTCAGGAAACTAGTCTACCCTGAACAGACATTCTTCCCATAGCCCTCCTATGGGAATGCTGTACCCCCTAGAGCCAGAATAAACCCTTTTTCTCCCTTTGGAGACTCTATATGGTAAAACCGACTCCATTAAATAGATGGAAGGGGAAACCTAAAGAAATCAGAAGATTATGTATGGAAAAAAAAACTGGGGAAGAACCCCTTCAACCTACCTGGAGGGGACTTTATCTTGTCATACTAACTTCTCCCATTAGCCTTAAAGTTACAGAGCTGAATTCCTGGATCTACCATTCCTGAGCAAAGACAACCTACCAGAGCAGTGGATTGCCCAGTCAAGGGAGAAACCCCTCCAACCTGAGCTTTGCCCAGAGTGTCCAGAGTTGTCTCCCACCCATATCAGGCTGACCCATGATCCACCAGGTTTAGAAAACTGATAACCCACCAGGAGTCCCCATGTCTATCTGTCCATTGCTCTTATAATACTCTGAGCCTTACTCCTCTCAGTTGCCTTGTCAGCCAGCTCTGCAGATCCCTTCCATTGGGATTGCTACCTGTCACGCTTATATAGACCATTGGTAAAATCAGGCCTCAGTTTTTCCTCTTAGGAAAGTCTATAGGGAAGACATTAGGAGTTAAAGTTTATGTTAAGTCAGACAGACCAAAGTGGAGCATAGACACTGGTCTTACTTTGACTGGTGATGCTAACTGTTGGGGCAATTAATGGCCACCTGAGAGAATAATTCGGACTCATAACCCTGCCACTTGGCAACAGAATGGCAGCTGGGACTACCAAACACCCCATCTACCTTCTAAATAAACTAATAAGATTACAAGCAGAAGCAGAAATACCGCTTGCTGGCTACCCTGATGACAGCTGCAATCCTCCAGAACCGATTGGCCTTAGATTACTTATTAGCAGTAAAAGAGGGGTTTGTACTAAGTTCAATTTAACAAACTGCTGTTTACAGATAGATAACGAGAAAACAGTCAAAGATATTGCCAGAGGCATACAGAAAATATTCCATGTTCCAGTCCAGAAATGGGAGCTTCTCTTCGACTAAAAATGGTTTTCTCAGTTTACTTGAATTAGAGGATTTAAAGATCTATTAGGAACCATGGGACTCATATTAGGGAGCCTGCCTACTACTCCCCTTGTCCTCTACCTGGCATAATAGGCCTGATTTCATCCACCAAAAAACGCAGTTGGTTAACAGGTCACAAGGAAACATGTCTGCTGGCTTGGCAGTATAACCCCATGCCCCCCAATGATGAACAAGAATACTAACTATACTCTGTTCTATATTCAGAAGGTCCAAGATGCTGCAGCCCCCACACACACACTATGGCCCCATCCCTCAGGAAGCAGCCAGATTGAGTCTTCACCCCAATTCCTCATCAAATTGTAGTCTGTTTAAAAACAAAAAAATGGGGAAATGTGGAAGGGCCTGACTACCACCTCCAGCATCTATAAAGAAAAGCCATGATACCTGCTGTAACCTGAGCTTGCTTGCCAGCAGACAAAGAACTTCCCCTGCTTGAAACCCCTTCCCCTAATTTACATCCCTCTCTTCCCACTGCTCTAGCCTATATACGCATGTTCTAACAAGAACTCGGGGCTCAGATATTTGGGGAAGAAATCCCAGTTAAGACAATGCGTGTAATAAATCTGCCTAAAATACTTCCAAAAAGTGCTCACTTGGTTTCTCTCAAAAACTGTAACAAAAGTAGTACAAGAAGAAATATTAAACTTGAACATATATGACTACTCATGAAAATATGTTTAATTGAAGATCCCTATCTCAAAGAATCTCTAGTTAAGTCTCACTAATCTGAAATAAACTAAAAATCTGTATCTTATGTATGAGAGAAATAAAATGAAAATCAACTCACCTATTTTAGGAGATAAGACTGAACATGACAATCAAGGACAATAAAAAGGATGATGTTTAATGGTTTAATTTATGAACAGAAATTTTAAAAGTCTGATAATAACTTATTCAAATTTAATATTATATTAAAATATATGTAAAATTAAATTATATTAGAATTTAAGGACAATGAAAAATCATAAAATCAGTTTTCTTGATTTATTTCTCACATTAATTTGTTAGAGAAACAACACTTGATCATATTAAATGTCAGTTTATTATAAAAGATTCAAGATAATATTATAAAGATTACGATACAAAAATTATAGTAGTCTTTGAGACACTTCCAGTTATCAACATACACTGTATGTTCAACACAGCATATTAGAATAGTTCATTTTACATCTTGGATGATACAATAACATAGGGTGATGAAATAACTGGTTTTAATTTTAGGAAAAAAAACTACCAATTTGTTATTTGGAGACACCATAATCATCTAATAAGAAAATAATAAAACGTCATTTGAATTGAAAAAAAAAGCATCAGTATAAAATAAATAAACTACAATGATTCTAGGAATCAAACTACCAAGACCATCAAAATATTTTATAATACAGGGACATGTAGGTCCCAAAAGCAACATTCTCTAGTTTTAATTTTTAGACTAAGACCTTTCAGACCAATAAAAATCGTGGGGGACCATGGAAAGCCCTGAGCCATGCTCCAGGGACAGGCCTGTTCCCCAGCATTAAAGGTAAAAACTAATCTTGTTAACCTTCTGGAAATATTCATGCAATCCTTTCATCAATCTAATGTTTTCCATAAAACAAGGACCTGGGGCCACTAGAATGTGAAGCCCCACTCCCATGAGAATAAATCTAATCATCCCCCAGCCTGCAGTGAAGCCCTCCCTGACCAAGAGACTTATCTCCAGTTGCTGCTTTCTTTCTCCTCCATTTTCTCTAATAAACATAAAACTACACTCTAAAGCTCAAGGACTCTTTTTTGAACCATTTTCTGTTGAACCCCAGAGCCTCTCATCAGTAACACTCTGTTAAATAAGAAAAATCTGAACACAAGGAGCCATAACAGTATTTTAATTTGTTTTGTGTTCTGTTGGCGATAAGTTACTTTCAGCATTTAACTTCTAAAATCAACATAGGACCAGATGGACATGGAGGATGGGGAGCTGCTGACAGGATGGAAGCACAAAAGGATATGGGATTCCTTTCTGTGCCAGAGGCTTTTAGAAAGAATCTGAGAAAACTCTCAGAAGGTCCCTGTTCCTATTTAACCTGGAACCACCTGCAGAGATGGCCTGGTCTTTGATGTTAAAAGCACTCTCTTCCTATCAATAGCCTTTCCTCAGGCTAAAGGAGAGGTATAAATTTAGTAATCTCATCGCAATCAGGGCAGCACCCCTGCCAAGGAGACTCATTGCCTGCTTTTTCTTTCTTTCATCTCTATTTTCTCTAATAAACTTATAAAACTGCAGTTTAATGCTCAAGAATGTTTTCTTGAACTAATATGGGGAAATAGGATGATGTATGTAAAATGTGAAATCTTGTGGAGCTGATGATTAACTATAGAAATATTGTTAGTAACCTGAGCTTCATGATACCCTCCTCTTCTGTAATTGATGTGAAATCTCTAACCTTTGTTCACTTGAAGGACAGACAGAAACAACGAAACTGGTGGTGACAGGAGAATGCATTGCTGATATAAAAAATAACTTGTGGTCATCACCTGTAAGGGAATTGGACCTAAAGAATGTAGAAAATAAGGTTGTGCTAGTCCCATAAAATGAATTGACTATTTCCAGTGAAAGGAGTCTGCAGACTTTCAAGTGTGAGCCATTGTGGCCTGCTTTGCTAAGCAATACATTTCTTTTTTCTTTATCCACACAAACTCTGTGTCCAGATTTGGCGCCAAGATGCAGAGACCATTTTCACTAACAGATTTTGGAGACCATGAAGGGACATGTGGGCACTCCACACTAGCCCCCTTTGGGGAGGCAGAGGGTTGGGGACACTCCTGTGGAGGTCAGATTGCTATTGGTAGTTCTCACATAATTGGAGCATACCCTTAGGCTAACTCTGGCACAGCAATACTGTAAGGATTTTTAGGATGTCTAGGGAGGCCTCCCAGCAGCTGCTGAAGCCAAATTACTTCAGGGAGTTTCCAATTTCCTCCTGTGCTTCTGGCTACCTGAAACCTTCATACACATGACTTCTCTTTTGGTCTGATTATGGTAGAAAAAGTTTCCTTAATCCCAAGGCAAGAGTTAGTCTGCCAAAGGTTTTACACCCAGTTTACATGACCAAGGACAAACAAGCATTGCATTCTTTCCCTTGAAGCTATAATTGCTGATAGCAGCTATGAATAGAAACCACTGGTAGCCATACCCTGCAACTGTACCAAGGAGACAAACCTCTTTCCCACGGTATAAAAGAAGCTCCTCTAGACCCTTGGCTGCTCAGCTTCAGGTAACGATGGCCCTGAACTAGCACTGATGCTTGCAATAAAGTGCTGTTTCTCTATCTTTGAGTGCTCTGTTATCAGTCTTCCTCACTCTCTAGAGGCCTTGCCATAACAGGATAAAGAAAGGGGAAAAGGAAGGACAAGGGAAAAAGCCATGACTTTCAGCTACAATTCATTTAGTTTTGGTTTTGAATGTGGGACAAGGAATTGTCTGCAATTCTGGAAAGTTCCCAGATGTTCTCACCTAGACCTCCTGGATCATACCCAATCTGGGGAAAATCTCTGATAAGGGAGTTTTACAATCTGGAAGAAGAGCTCTGAAATAGGGTTCTCTTCAAAGGTGCCCACTGGGTGTTAGATCACAGGTTAAATGGGACAAGGAACCCTCTGGTTTTGGTTTCATTTAATTTTGGTTCTGAAAATTTGGGCACCTGAGGTTTGGTTTCTCAGATGCAATTCTCATAAATCCCATGTGTGCACACCTGGACTCATTAGCCCACACCCAATCTGGGGAAAATCTCTGATAAGGAGATATTCCAATTTGTAAGAGATCTAAATTAGGAGTTTCTTTAACTAGAGGCACTGACTGGGTGTTGGGTCACAGGTTCAATGGAACAAGGAGCCATTTAGTTTTGATTTCATTTGGTTTTGATTTTAAATTTTTTAAAAATTTGATGGCTGAGGTTCTTTTGTTTGGGCACTGAAAATCAATGAATGTGTGTGATACTTCCTCTATTCCAGCTACTAAGCCCATGGAAAATGTTTTTTAGCAAGCTTCTTAACTTGTAACTATGAACCAACGAGAAAGAAAAAAAAATGATGTCTTGTAGTAATACAGTTGGCCCATGCGTGTGATGGATTTTGATGACAAATGGCCTTTGAATTGTTCTTTAAATTATATAGATTTACAAATTGAGTTGCTTTGTCAAAGAAATGGTAAGTGGAATGAAATTCTGTGTGTGCAGGTATTTATAAAATTACATGGTGAGGATGAAAGGCGGTCAGTTGTCAAATTACTTGTCCAGAGAAAATTAAACACAGGTGTTTGAGGAGGCCAAAACATTAGAATAAAAAGTTAATGAGATCTTAATAACTTTGAGTACTACAAATCTATTTAACCCTAACCATATTCAACCACCAGGCTGTCAGAAAACCAAGTAGCTGAAGCAGGGAGAGAACAGGAGGGGCCCACCCTACATGCATAGATGTCAGGTTCAGAAAGTCTGACTCCCATCTGACTACACACTCAGAGCCAGTTCCTCAGATCCCTAGGGGCACTGGAATGGAGGCTTCCCCAGGTTCTGATGAGCCCTCTCCTTATGGCATGAAGTAATGATGTGGAATGGTCTCCCCTTTTAAAACCCAGCAGAGTAACTGTTTCAGTCAAGAGCTATTCCACACAGGGGCAGGGCAAAATACCCTTAAACAATTGCTCAAATGTTTAGTGACATTATTGGACAGCAAATGTCCAATGCAGCAAATTATTCAGAGGGTCATTCATAGCTGTCCAATATGTGAAAAGAACAACCCAAAAGTAAGCACCAAAAATTTACCCAGTGGGAGGCAGCACATTGGAGAATGTTCTTATGATGACTGCCAATTATATTTTACTCAAATTCCCAGAACAATAAGAAACTATAGATATCTACTGTTTTGTTGTTGTTGTTATTTGGGTCACCTCTTCTGAATGAACGGAGACTTTCCCAACCTGAACAATGGCCTCTGAGGTCACAAAGATTTTGCTCAACAAACTAAATCCAAGATAGATATGAACTCCCTTCCACTATTCAGAGCGATAATGGTCCTTCTTTTACAGTGAAAGTAGTAAAGCAAATGAATGTGGCCTTAGGCAGAAAATAGAAGCTTCATGCATGATGGAGATCCCAGTCAAAAGGAAAGACTGATAGATTGCTTAATTATGCCAAGGAACTCATTTAAAATGACACAGGGTTTTACCTATTGCTTTCTTCCACACCTGGGTGAACCCTAGAAGTAGGCCCTTTGCTTGGCAAAGCAATATACTTCGTTTCTTTATCCACTTAAACTCTGTCTCCTTATTTCTGGTTCAGCCCTGAGGTTCAGAGACCATTTTTGATAACAGAACTGTTCACCACAGAACTCCAGAGCCCCTCACCATTCTGTTTCAGACTATCAATAACTGTGACCAGAAATGTCCTTGTTCTTATTATATTGCAAGAGAAACTTCAATAAAATCCTTCAACAAACAGTGAAAAAATAATGTTTAATTGTTTATTATTTATAATACTTAGTAGTTATAAGGCACACCTATGTCTATACAATGAGTTTTGGAAAGGGAATGATGAAGGCAGGGGAGAAAGATAAAGAGAGTAAAATAGAGTGATAGAGACAGAGTAAGTTAAGTTCCTGGGGTCCTGATTTTATAGGACCGAGGGTTTGTAAATTTGAAAGTTAATAGTGGAAAATCAAAATGTATGAAAGCTAAACAGAGCTGTCAATGGTCACTTATTGAAACTTATCAAAATCTCCAAAATAAAGGCACTTCAGTGGGAGAGATGGTCTCACTTTTCATCTTATTCTGTGAATTGTCTTTGAAGTGAACAAGTCAGCAAACAAAGCTCAAGTCAGTCAAGAGCATTACAAAGAAAATCCAACTCTCTGGGTTTACACAACATATGATTTCCATATTTTACTATGGTAAATATTACGATTTGTAGCAGGGAGAGACTGGAGATCAGCAAGGGATCTCCATTCTGTGGGTTTTTTAGTCATAGGTAATAGACATTAGTCAAGTCCAAAAATGAATAAGGAAGAGTACAGGGAGGGAGAGGAGGACCTAAGTGCCTCTGAGAGTCAGCTCATATATATGAATAAAGTCCACAGATGCTCTGTCTGGTGGTCTTGAGCTGGTTCTTTTAAGCATTTTTCAACCAACAAATGAATTGCCTGGTAACTTTCTGCTGTGTACTCTGCAGCTTGGGGGAAGAATCAGCTGATGGCACCCTGGTTTGTCAGAGGTCTCTTTCTAGCTCACCTCATGTAGTTAAATGTGCCATTTTAGAGGGAAAGGGAAATGGGGTGGTCAAAATGGAGACACAAAAATTATCATAATGGAGAAGTTAATGATTTCAGTAAAAATAGGGAATTTAGTAAAAAGCTAAGTTCGACTAGATAGTTAATGGTTTGTAGTCAGTTGTCTTTTACAAAGGAGCAGTCAGAAATGGTACAGTGCTCAGAAGATAAAATCCAATATATTCAAATATATACTAATGCAGTTATCATTAACTTTGAAGAATTTGTTTAAGGCTATAGAAAATATTCTGAAACTTCCAAATAAGATATACATTTATAAAAGACCATTTTCTCAGATATGCTTAGTAAATTTCAATAGCAGTAATGAATAGAAGATCGTAGAGTACAATTGTCTATTTATAAATGATATTATACAGGTAGTATCAAAATTAATTTAAAGAAATTATTTTTAATAGAAAGTAAT
The DNA here is from genome assembly GCA_004363575.1 of Solenodon paradoxus. Classification (NCBI taxonomy): domain Eukaryota; kingdom Metazoa; phylum Chordata; class Mammalia; order Eulipotyphla; family Solenodontidae; genus Solenodon; species Solenodon paradoxus. The sequence goes on along the minus strand of RJWH01000116.1, from coordinate 413,817 downwards.
GTAAATAATCACAGGAAATAACTATATATATCTTATTATAAAGATCATTTTAATGAGTTCCAGATGTAAATGTGGAAAGTCAATATCTAACCCTTAAAGAATAAACTTGTGAATAATACACTATAATGTGAGATTCAAGATCTTTAAAATAATAAAATTTTGTTCTTTATGTTAATTTTAAAATATGTTTATTGATTTCCTTGAAAAACATTACTGAATATTTGGGTAGAATTTATTTGAATTTTCAGAAATGTTAGAGAAAAATTGATTTTTATGATTTAATTTGGCTTATCCAGGAATAATATCCCAATATACTCAAGCTATTTGTGTGAATTTTATCATTATATAGCTTTATCTCATAAAGTATACTGTTTTTTTTTTTTATTTGGAAGGATGCTTTATTTATTTATTTGTTTTTATTTTTTTGTAGCACCACCAGGGGGGAGCAGAGAACAAAAGTTTTAATCAGAACCACAGATTTCTGAAAACATATTCAGAAATAAAATAATTCCTTTCTATTTTCTATGCATTATTATAGGGGGGTGCATATTCCATCATCGTCCTGTTTTAGGCCATTGTGGTCAGAGAAGACGCTTGGTATGACTTCAATCTTTCTAAATTTGTTGAGAGATGTTTTGTTTCCTAGCATGTGATCTATCTTTGAGAATGTTCCATGGGCGCTTGAGAAGAAAGTGAAATCTGTAATTGTTGGGTGAAGTGATTGGCACATATCTATTAGACATATCTGTTCCAGATGGTCATTTAAAGTGACTTCTTCCTTTTTAATCTTCTCCCTGGCTCTTCTGTCCATTGTTGTAAGTGAGATGTTGAAGTCCCCCACTATTATTGTGTTGCTGTTAATGTCTCTCTTCAGGTCTAATGATACTTGCTTGATAGGTTTTGATGTTCCTTCATTTGGTCCATATATGTTAATAATCATTAAGTTTTCCTGCTGGATTGATCCTTTAATCATTATGTAGTGTCCATCTCTGTCTTTTGTTATGCTCTTTAGATGGAAGTCTATTTTATCTGATATAAGTATAGCTGTTCCTGCTGTTTTGAGATTGCCATTTGACTATAAGATTGTCTTCTAGTCATTGACTTTGAGTCTTTGTTTATATTTTGGAAGAAGATGGGTTTCCTGAATGCAGCAGAAAGTTGGGTTATGCTTTTTAATCCATTGAGTCACTCTGCATCATTTGATTGGTGAGTTCAGTCCATTAACATTTAGGGTGAATTATCGGTATATAGTTTCTTAGTGCCATTTTATAATTTCTCTTTTGCATGTTACTCCAGATAACTTTGTTCTCTTCTTTTTAGGTTGGATGGGAGCAGTTAAATTTTGATTGATTTTGCCTTTTGTTTTCTTCTTTGCTTTCTCCCTGGGGATGTATTTCAAGGTTATCCTGAAGTTAGCATTCACAGTTTTATGTTTACTACCTAATTTTATTTGAATGCATAGTAGTCTTCCACTCATTCTAACTTTACACATTTTTGTTCTCTTCTCTTCTTCCCTACTTTTAATATTTGCTGCCATACTATTTTTCTGTGTGATTTCTTTATGGTTTATAGAGCATCCTTTAATATTTTTTGCAAAACTGTTTTTGTGGTGATAAACTCTTTTAACTTTTGTTTTTCAGAAAAAGATTTTTATCATTCCTTCAGTTCTGAATGAAAATCTTGCTGGATATAGTATCCTAGGTTGAAACTCCTTTTCTTTTAGCATGTTGAATATATTATACCATTCCCTTATGGGCTGTAGAGTTCCATTTGAGAAGTTTGCTGACAAACTTATGGGGGCTCCTCTGTTATGTGACATGTTTTTCTCTGGCTGCTTTTCAGTCTTTCTTTATCTTGTGTTTTTGGCATTTTATGACAATGTGTCTGGGTGTATTTCTGTTTGGGTTTCTTTTATTAGGAAGTCTTTGAGCTTCCTGGTTCTGGAGACTTTCTTCTTTCTTCAAGTTGGGGAAGTTTTCATCTAAAATTTCTTCAAATATGGTCTCTTCCCCACTTACTCTCTCTTCTTTTGGAAACTCTATGATGCAAATGTTGCCTCTTTTAATGTTATCCCAGGGATCTTGAATGCCGTCTTCAATTCTTTGAATTTTTTTTTCATCTTTTTGCCGGTTTTCGGTTTTCTTGATTGAGTTCCTCTGTCCTGTCTTACATATCACTGATTCTATTGGAAGCTTCATCCATCCTATTGTTGAGACCCTCTATTGAGTTATTTAATTCAGTCATTGTGTCTCTTACTTATGTGATATCTTGTTTTAATTCTTCTCTTTGCTTCCTAATCTCTGGATTCCCATGAGTATGTTAATCACTGTTAACCTAAATTCCTCTTCAGGTAATTTACATATGTCTACAGTATTCACATTTTCCCCTGGGTTTTTGATTGGATCAATCTTTTCATGGGTATTTTGCTATGCCTTTGCTCTATTTAAATCTATTAATATATTTGAGGGTTTGTTTTCCCTGACGTTGCATAGGTTTGCCTTGCCCAGAATTGGCAATCAGGCTGCAGTTTAGCCTCTACCCACAAGGTGGCTCTAGCAGGTAACGATGAGGTTTGGGACTGTCTCTCACTGTATTCCAAGGGGTGCAGCACCCAATGGGTGGGATTTCCTGCGGTTGGATATGCTTCAGGTGGGATTTCTGCTCAGTGGAGCCCAGGCTCTGGTTTGAAATGGTTGTAGGAAGTGTTTGAGCTCTTTGATTTCCACTTGTGCCTGTGCCCAGTACAATTTCACCTTGTGGGATCTGGCTCACCTTTCAAAGCCCTGGCTCTCCTTTGACCCTCTCCCAAGTCAGCCTCCATGGCACCACATCCTAGTCCCACTGGGTCCTCCTCTCGCTGCCTCTGCAACTGCTCACAAAATCCCTAGCCGCTTCACTGCACATCCAGAGACTCCTTTGTTCTTTCCCAAATCCAAATCTGTGGCTTATCTGAGAACTGCCTTCACCTACCATTAGTCATCAGTCAACCTGCCTCCAGTTGAAGTGCTGGTTGTTTCTTGGTGTTTGTCGCAGGAAAATAAGTGACCTTGTTTTTTTTTTTTTTTGGTGTTTGTTGGGAGTAACCTGAAAGTGCATCTTATTGAGTCACCAGAAGTCAATCTCCTTCCATTTTGTTTTTAACCCCTAGAGAAATATAGTTATATTGGAATAATAGAATGGTAGCCTTTTCAATAATATTTGAATCTATACTGCACTTTATTATGTTTTTTCTTTGAATTTATTGTTTAAACTCTTCGTGTATTCTCAGTTTAAAATAACGATAGAGACTTAACATTAATAACCCTTAACTCCTAGAATTTTGATTAATTTTTATGTAAATATGTGTTTATATATAAAGTACTGTGCAGGTCAAAGACAAGGTTCCTCCTTTTCTCAGGTTCTTCACAGGCTGATGAATGAACAAATTAAAATTAGGCATAATTAGTATGAGAAATGCCCAGATTTAATATAATGTGCCTAAGGATAATTTATATTGTGGCAAATTCTGATATAACTGGTACAGATCAATGATTTACATACTGTGCTGAGGCATGGAAATGGTACCTGGGGTCTCTGGGAAGAGAGAGGGTCTCTATAGTCAAGGAGGAATGACTCATTCCTATTATTACTCTAAAAGTAAAACAAATAACTGCCCTTTCTATGTTCTAGACAATAGGGACAAGGGATCATTTCTTGATTAGGAGAAGGCTTTAATAAAAAGAATATCTCACAAAAATAGAGAAATAAAAAAAAAATATTAGGGTGAAGATTAAAAAGAACAAAGAAAATTCAGGCACATGTTCCCACATTCCATTAAACCAGTCCCCCACTCTTGGGACTAATACAATGGAAGATCTGGTGACATTACTTGCCCTGTTTATATAGAAAGAAAAATTTTATCAAATAAGTAGCACAAATTGTTTTTTCTAAGCAGTCAGTGTCTAGAGCAAGACCAGAGATTCTGAATCATCATAGAAGTTAAACTGTCAACTTCTGACTGCAACGTTCATAGTGGCATTGACTTTTGTTCTAATACCTTGGAGAGACTTAGGATTGCTTTCTTTGTTTCTATGTTGAAATTTGGGAATAAGACTTTTAACATGATAAAGAACTTAGAATCATGATATATAAGTATATGCTCAATAATTTTTTGACAGTCACATTTATGTGGCACAATTTTATGAACAAAAGTATTGACTGACATTTGGGGTTAAATGTCTGATGACAGAGGGAGCCAGCTATCCAAGTTCGCATCTTCCTGACCCCTTCGGTGGAAAATCCTTTATATACTCTTGTTACATAGAATGAAAAGAGCAGTATTATTCATGGGGAAGATCAGATTGGTATCTTTGATTCTCAGCATCTTCAATGTTCCAAGTTTCCCTAACTTTGAAAAATTAGTGCCAATGCATCGTCATTGTCCATATGTCCCTGATAAATCAGATTTCAAGAGTTAATGCAGGCATCGTTTAGTTTGATTCTGACAGTTATAGAAACTAATCTTGTTATTTAGTCAATAAATTCCAGATTTCTGATTTACACATATAATCTGTGATATGAGACCATCTTAACAAAGGCATAGCTGAGATACCCCAACATGTATGGGGTCGGTCTGCAACAAAACTCCTGGTGATTTAACAAACCTCTATGACAGAGTTATTTCTTAAGTCCCCAATAAGTTTAAAGATACCATTTTTAAAATAAAACCACAGAGTTTGATTGCAATACAGTTCTAGAAAAAAAATCTGGTGACATGTCTATTTTCTATGAACAGGGCAAAATTTTCATCGGTTAATTATTTCTGGATAAGAACGAGTCCATGGGTTTTTAAAGAGTTCTGGGGTTCAAGTAATTCACCAGAAGCAGAGGCAGAGTCACATATTTCTAGCTGTGGATATCATACCTCACTGTCCAGACATCTTCCAGTATTTGTGCATCAGGTATTCACATCAGCAGGAACAAATATGTGTTTAGATTTCTTTCACATTGTCTATATATTGACATAAACATAAATCCAATTAATTTTTTGATGTGACCATTATTTGGAAAACTGGTAAAAGGGTGTTTGGTCTGAGCCTGACTTGTTGAAAAAGAGAGGGTAATTAAATAAGACAGACTGAAAATATTTCATGGTGAAAGCTTAAAGCTTAAATAAACCAAGACCAACATCTTTCAGCACAAAATGTTCACTTAGGTGGAAAAGATATTCATAACCCTCACTTTTTGTTAATGGGAGAAAATAAAGAGTTCTAAGAAGGGAGAGTAATGATAGACTGGAGTGAGGTGTTTTGATTCATGATCTTGGAATCCATGATCTGTTTACATCATGTAGTGAGCAGATTCTGGGATCTATGGATTCTCACTTTAAATGTGGAACCCAAAATTAATTTTATATCAAACAATAAGCATTTTCAAGGCAGCAAACATAAAACAATGGTTAATCACTGAGATTCAGTCCATGAATCCAGTCTGAACTAAGGGCTGCCAGTCCAGATTTTCATTTGCTAGGGTCAAGCATATTCTGAAGGCAATTAAAGCAATGTGACAGGTTCTAGATTTCAGTTCAAATTATATCTGATGTTATCAGCTATTCTGAAGAACAGTAACAACTCTCATAAAGTTTTCCATCCACAGTTTGCATGACTTCAACAAAAGACAGTTAAAAGTTTTCACATTCTGATGGTATTAGGGAAAAGCTACAAAAAAGTGCAATTTTCTATATTGTTGCAGGTTAATTGCATAAAAGACAAGAAGAATTTAAATCTGGTAAAGCATAAATGAGCCTATAATGTTTTAAGTCAAAAAGTCATACAAATATTCATTCTCATTAGTGCAATATGCCTCATTTAATTCCTGATTTTGATCTCTATAAGCAGTTTTATGAAGATGATTTTCAATAATTTCTGCAATTTCTTGTCCAGTTCAGTTTTGTAATAAACTTGATATGACCCTTTCCATGAATCTATCTAACCATGAAAATATCAGTAAATAATGGTTTCTATAAATGGCAAAAGTTTAAAAATGACCATAGTTAAAGATCTTGTTAGAACACAATTGATAAAGTTTGCTTAATTTTGCACTCCACAGTTTTAAAATAATGAATATAATGGCAAGCAAACACATTAGAGTTTTTAGGAATTTCTTATAACTCATAACACACACATCAGTTAAAAAACTTCAATGTGACTACATGTTAAGATAGTTGAGAATTGCTTTTTATTTGATAATGCTTCCCAAAAGATTTCAGGATAACAACTGAACCTAATTTGTTTAATCTGTTTCTTTAAAGATACAATTTATTTATATGGGATATTTTATGAGCTCTCTAAGATTTCTGATATGTTCTTAAAAAAAAAAAGCTTTTCATTCAGGATTTTATTTTTAGGGAGGCTTGAGAAGTTAAATTTACAGAGTAATGAAACAATATTTAACTAACCATTAAGTCAATGGTATATTTTTCATTTATTTTTATTGTAGCAATTATTCAACATAGTAAAATAATTTTCTATGTATAGGTTTCCCATTTCTTAGTTATGCTTCAGAACACCATGCCCTCCAGCAAATCACCAAGTGTTCTTCCCCATTGTCCAGTGGGTTCCACTACCATTTACCCACACACACCCCACTCCTTTTTGATAACCTCAGTTCTGTTGAAAATGTTTCAGGATTAGTTACATTTCATGTCTTCCTTTGTCTATTCGCATTTCCCCTGTGTGTGAGGTCATCTGGTATCTGTCCTTCTTCTTTTGACTTGTTTTGCTTAGCATAACCCCCTCTAGTTCCATCCATGTTGATTCAAATGGCAAGGTTTCATCTCTTCTAAGGGTTGTTTAGTATTCCATTGTATATATGTACCACATCTTCTTTATCCATTCATCTGATGTTGGGCACTTAAGTAATTTCCAGTTCTTACATATTGTAAATAGGGCCACAATGAACATGGGGACGCAACAACTCTTTGGATGAGTGCTTTTATCTTTTGGGTAGATGCCCAGAAGTAGAATGATGGGACATATGGGATGTCCAGCTTCAGATTTTTGAGGACTCTCCAAACTGTTTTCCGATGGGGTTGCTTTAATTTGTACTCCCACAAGCAGTGCAGAAGTGTTCCTTTTTCTCCACATCCTCACTAACATTTGTTGTTCCCAGATTTTCGGATAACAGTCAGTCTTTCAGGTGTAAGGTGATATCATTTTAGTTTTAATTTGTATTTCCCTAATAGTCAGGGAGTAGGAACATAATTTCATGTGCCTTTTAGTCATCTGTATATCCTCTTCAGAAAAGTGTCTCACCAATTCCTCCTCCCATTTTTTGATTGGATTGCTGTTGTTCTGTTGTTGAGTTTTATAAGTTCTTTGTATATTTTAGATATTAAGGAAGTCATATAGTTTTGTTGTATTAATTTTTTATATTATAGTAATTATACCACACATTAAAATAATTTTCTCTGTATAGGTTCCCCATTTCTTAGATATATTTCAACACTCCACGCTCTCCACCAAATCAGCAAGTGTTCTTCCCCATTGTCCAGTCAGCTTCACTACCTTTTGCCTCTGCCTGTCCCAAGAAAGGCATATAGTTTTAATAGGACTCAGTTCTTACCTTCAATTTTATCAGAGGTCTGATAAATTTAATTTAACTTTGAGGCAAAGTCTTTCTAGGTAAATCTTTAAAATAATTGACAACCTGCTTTCAAAAGTTAACCACAATTTAAGAATATATTTTTCATTTAAGCAGATAAAAGAACTTGGTTTGATCTTGCATAAATATACAGATTAATTTTAAATTCATTTATGTTTACCCAGGCTGATTATATTTTGGCATAATCTATTTCACCTTGAATTTCACTATCTCTCACAAGCCTCAGTTTCTTTAGATCCACATATATACTTCCTTATTTTTATTAAACTTCTTCCATATAATTAGAATTTTAATCCTTAAAATACAATTTTTAGCAATTATAAATAAAACACATTTTTATCAACATTTTTCAGATTAGAAAATTTGCAAATTATATATTTCCTTACAGGACAATTTCTCAAAGTGGCAGGAATATGATCTTAAAAACTCAAACTCTTGGTTTTTCTGCCAGAAGCTGATTTAGACTCAGGAATTAATTTCTCACTGGGATAATTTGTTTTAGATAATTCTTATTACTCATGTCATTAAAGTTCTTTACAATTTCAAGTTAATAAACCTATTTTAAAGATTTATAATATCTACTGATAGGTTTCTAATTAAGCAATTTTTCTAACGGAAAGTTCCAACTTGACATTTCAGTGGTGAAATTAGATTTGAGGATGATGGCTTAGCTAAAAAGAGCTTTATTTGGTTCTGTGGTTACTTCTAAAAATTTCATTAAACCATATCAGTTATTTTTTGTTCGATACTCAGCAAATTTTGGAGCTTCAGTTCAGTAAAGCTTTAGGGTATTTTAAACCATAGATAAAAAGGAAATTGCTCAACTAATGCTAAAGAGAAAAAAAATAGACCCCAAATGTAGTCAAGTTATATGAAAGCTACACCAGGATTTAATATCCATAAGTTTGCAGTAATCTAAAACAAAATTTCATTGAAAATATTGGGGGTCCCATTTTCCATCAAACTACATTTTCCCTGCTGTAAGATTTATCCCATCTATATTCAACTAAATATTCTAAAGACTGCTTGTGCAAATAAAACCAAATCATTTAATCCAGTTTTGATTTACAAAAAAAAGTCTTTGATCTTTTAAACAGTCACATTAATTTGTTGTATTCTGAATCTAGCAATTTATGAAGGAGCTTTTGATGATCCAATGGCATATGAAAAATTTTACAATAAAATGTACTGTTTATAACATACAAGCAGACACCAACACACAAATTTCTTAGTTTTCATCTAAAATGATAGCCACGTGCCAGGTAAAATGAGGCTCATTGAATATAAAAGAAATAAAAATTGGGACAAATTTTGGTAAAATATTCCCTGATAGATGCTTAGAATCTAAACCAGACATCGTTTTTCACCTTCATTTCCTATCTTACCAGGTGATATAAGGCTCGAGAGACTAAGTAGTCTTCAAATCTCTAATTGAGATTGTTTTCTTTTAATTTTAGGAAAATGCCAGAAAATGCTCTATTGTTCTCTGAATTTATGATCTTATTTAACCAAAATCAAATTCTGAGCAAAAAGAAACTCTTAGTTAATTCTCCTGAGGGAAGGCAACAGACTTCTAACTTCAAATTTCCATTCACATTTATGTTTGACCATATTCTCATGCCAAACCAAGTTCTGATATGAAGGAAAGAAAAGTTCTAATTTAACTCTGTGGTTTCTTTCTTCTGAAGAGCAATTTTCAAAAGATGGATAAGACATTGTAGGACATAAAGAAGACAAAAGGAGGCATGTTTTCTTTCAAAATGTCTATTGACCCTCAAAGTATATTCTAGGGAAGACAGCACTTAAGAGTTTTTAAATCTCCTAAAAGACTTTAAAATAGTAATAGAATAAGTGGCTCATTCAATATCTTCTCTCTTTTTCTTTGCATGTCTTTTAACATCCGTGGGTTTTCAGAAGCTCAACCTCCTAAAGGTCGTTATAACTTTTTAGCATCTTTGGTGCTATCAGCACCACTTTGGTGCTATCAGCCCCACAAAACAGGCATTTCTAAAGGAAGGACATACTCTTCAATACCTTAAGGCTAGCCAACATACAATTTTTATACTTTATTTCCTATATATGTATATATATATATATATGTGTGTGTGTGTGTGTGTGTGTGTGTTTATAAGTATATGTGTGTATATATATCAGTCAAATTTAAATTGAGAGCGCTCTGAAAATTTTCTTTCAAAATATATATTCAATTTCAACAGCAACTCAATCTTATAACCATTTTAACTTAACCATATAGCTAAAAATTTACACCCAGTAACAAGCTATACACATCAACACACTCATGGCCAGATCTTATTTCTTTAAGATTGTTTAGAGAGAAAAGTCCTGAAATGAGGATGGAAAACAAAAATCTCAAGAGGAAAGAAAAGGCCATGAAATCAAAATAACTTCTTCAGGATAAACATCTGCCAGACAAATACAAGCATGCACAGGAATAAACAAGGATCTATCAAAGGAATTCTATTTCTTAAGCATAGAATTACTCAAAATCAAGAATTATGCTCTTAAATCAAAATGAGTCATATACACCCAATGAGCTAGCTTCCCCTGGCTTTCCTACTATTCAATATATAGAGAGAAATATTTTTCACTGCTTTGTTTCCTTTGGTTGTCTGTCTGTAGAGGTAATGAGATCAGTTGTTCAAATGTGGTAATAAACGTTAGCAATTTTTGCCGGCATTGTCAAGAGCCCCAGTTCTCCAATCCTTGCAGCCATCCTGTGGATTAAGCAGCATCCAGCCCCATCATGCTCACCAAATTGTGAGGGTCAGAAGAAAAGTTCCCAATTTTCTGAGATTCTTCAGTGGCTTAAGTTAAAAATCAGGCATCATTAGTAAGAGAAAAGTCCAGATTTAATAACATATATATGGAGAATTCAAATGACAATAATTATGAGGTTTCTGGAGCAGATGATTTATATCCTGTGCTGAGGCATTAAGGTAGGAACTGGTGTCTCAGAGGAGAGATGAAGGGGGTACCCAAGTGGCAAGGAGGAGTGACTTTCTAAATGTCTAAGTTGAAAAAAATCAAATAAAGCAAAATATTAAATTGCAAGAGGCAAATTCCATCACACACTATCTAATTTTGGGGGGAGTATAATCTGTGTGGAATACCTTTCAGGTAATTTGACAGTTCAAAGTAAAATTAGTTACTTATGCAGTCAAATTTTAACAGTATATACTCCTAAATAAATATTCAAACATTTTCACTTTGTTTCATTTCAGAATATTCATCATGATATTTTAACCAGTACTTCTGTGTGAGCATAAAAACAGAGACAAACTTGATCATTATCTTACATGGCCACTTAAGTAAAGGGTGAATGTAATACTGTGGATTTCAATACAGTCAGTAATAACAAATAAAAACTACATAGAACAACATGTTTAAATCTTTTAAAATGTAGTATAGATTACAAAAATTAAGGACTTGAATGAAAATATGTCAGGCTACTATTACTCAATTAAAACATGCTTATGAAACAATTTACACATCCATAAACATACATGTAAAACTGACTGCATGCAAAAAAGCTCAAGGGAATAAGTGGAATATGAAGCAGAAGAATTAACTGATATTGTCAAAAGCTGATTAAATATCATGAATGAATATTAAGATGTGTTGTTAATGGTACAAACTGAAATAAGAACTAAAGGTAAAAGGTACAAAACTGACTTAGGAAATGTGGACCAATTGCTGAACTTGAGAATAATAGTTTAATGAAATAATGTGAAGCTAGGATAAATTTGGATGGAGAGCAAATATTTTCCATGGAAGTAGAAGGAGAATTTGTTGACATGTTACAGCTTTTGCTGCATGGGAACTTAAAAATAATGAATGGTTATATTTATGGATACAAGGAATGCTGCTGTAGTTGCTCTCACTTGGAAAATTTAGAAGAATATTTGGTAAAACTTCTTTTTATGTTTATGTTGGCAGATAACTGATTTAGAAGAGAGAATGCCTAGAGTGAGAATGTATTTGGAAGCTAATAAAAATGGAATCCAGAGTACACATAGAGCTTTTTACATTTGACAACAGGAGGATGGCATCCCTGGTTATAAAAGTAAGTATAACTTGTCAAGCCTGGTGGCTAAGAAGATAAAGACAATGGGGATAATCCACATTATCCCAAGGACCAGGTTCAAGATCCTGAGTACACAATAGCAATCAGGATGAACAACTAAATTAAATAAAATGCTTTTCCTCTCTCTTGCTGCCTGCATGCTAAACTTCATTCCCACTTTTCCTTCAAAAAACAAAAAGGGTAGATTTCAGCCCGTCCTGAAAATTTTGACATACATACATAAGGATTCAGTTTTCTTGTGCTCTATATTTTACTAATTGAGTATCTGATCTTGGTATTCACTTAGATAAGAGGAGAGTGTGAGTGAGGAAAATGTAAGTTTTTGAAGTTTTAGAGTAGGAGAGTAAATATACCACAAGAACACAATACTCTTTTCAGGCAGTATTTTGAAATGATTTTAAATCTAAGATCACAAAATCAATGAATTTTGTGTGATAAATATGCTGGAAAACATAGGGAAGAATTAAATGGAATAATTATCAGGAAAACTATAATATCTAATGCACATAAAAAGGAAATATAAAATACAATGCAACTTGAAATGATGAAAAGGAAGAACTTCAAACAATTTGTAATCTCAATACGATGAGTGAAATAAATCAAGAATATTTGAGCAGGAAAGTTAAAAGGCTACATTGTGTGTATTGGTGAAGACTTTTGAAAGTGGATGGTTAGGATGACGTGGTGATCCATTGTGAAACCATGGAAAAAGGTGCAGAGGTAGAATGGAAGAAAATATGAGTCATCCAAATCTATATGAATATCATCTAGAATTATAGATTAAATTACTGTGTAGAAAACATTCACAGTGGTACAAAGCTTGATGAGAAAGAATTAGAAGCATCTTGGTAGATGACAGTTTGAAACAGAAAGGATGAAAAATTTAGATTATACGAATCAGAAGGGAGCAGCAGGATAGATTTGTAAAGGTGGGAAAATAATTCTACATATTACACTGAAAGTATAGCATAAATTTTAAAATTTAATAGTTTTCCAGAATAGATTTATTTTCTTAAAATGTTATCTATCTTAGCTAGTTTTACTAAATTCCTACTTGGCTTAAGTGCATTCATAAATGGAAAATTAATTAGAATAATATTTTTTCAATATCTAAAATTAAAGGTAAGAAAGTCACTTCTTTAAGAATAACTTTTTAGGAATGGGTTTACAACTCCACAATAATTTTTCTGTACCAAGAAGCAAACAAAAATCTAAAATCTCCAATCTCTGAGATTTTTGGAAGAAAGATGTGATGGAACTAAAGCATGACACTCTAAGTTTTCTCAGAATTGTTTGTTTCTCAGAATTTGACTCTTCTACATATTCCAAGGACAGAAAAGGACAACCCCAGAGTTAAAGGAGCATGTCCTAGTCTTCTAACTCTCTAGTCTTCCCATTAATCAAAGAAGTCATCTGTCACTCCCTGGGTCTTTACCCTTCTCTTAATCAAGAAATGGACTTTATAGTATATTTTCATTAGAAAAAAAATACCGATTTAGTCTCTTAGGTTCTAAACTCTTTTCTAATGTTTTAAGCTTTATGCAAATATAACAAATTGCCCGTTTCTGTCTTTATCATCTTTTTATGTTCAGGAATGGATCATGTCTAAATTTTTACATGCAATTTAAATGTCTGACTTTTTAGTTAATGCATATGTGTACTCCATATGTTTTGCTGAAATAACTAATAGAAACTCTGATTCGGTAAGAATACCCACAATGAGAGGGATAAAAAAAGAAATCAGCTTTGAATTATTAGAATAAACTTTACTAGTCTGTAATAGAAATGAGTGAGGCACATGTTTTAGGAACAAAATTTAAGAGAGGAATGGGAACATCCACCATCCACCATAATTTATACCTTACAAATCTAGTGTGAAGCAGAAAGTCATGATTAACAAATATAAAAATAAATAAAGTTATGACTATTTTCCTTTTTGTCTTAGTCTCCAACATGACTAAGATTAGAATGAGGAGATTTATGGGAATGATGAGACTATGTAGTAATTTTCCAAGAATAATGATCAAAACAAAGGTAACTTGACTACTTAAAAGTATTGAAATATAGGAACTATCTGTAGAGAAGAACATATATTATGCAATTTACTCCCTGCCTCACTAATTTTGCTAGTTTAGCAGCTCTCGTAAAAGAGAGTACACATATAATTTTACTTTCTTTGGTAAAGAAGTAACAACAACAACAACAGCAACAAAAGAAAGTGAAATTGAGAAAGACCTACAGCAAAGTCAGTTTTATAGTATTAGAATTTAAAGAGTATGGAGAAAATTTCCTCATATAACTTCAACTCTCTTACTGCTCAAAGCTCTTTTTTACACTGTTTTGATTAACAAATATTTCTAGGAAGCTATGTAATCACATTAGATGCTTTCTAGAGTCTAAAATAGTAAATATATTAAGGTAATATATTAATAGTTTAGGACAAGATCTTATTTTTCCTTTTTTTTTTTTAATGTGTTCCCGCTGCACTCTCAATTTCAGAAAAGCAAACAGGCAATAGAGTAGTTAATTGACTATACTTGCAGTCTATAAACTGCTGAATAATGTGTGTGAAACACACAAATATACATACACATATATGTCCATATATATGTACATTTATTTTGAACTTCCTAAAAATGTAATTCTTAATGAATATAAAGTTATCTTTGGGCTATCTTATGAAGCAAAATTTCTGAAACCATCAGAGGACTATGATGAGTCACATCAATTATTGGCTTCTCAATTTAATGTGTTGTACCAAATAGAAAACAGCAGTTTTAAAGACAGGAAACATTACTATGACTGATTTTGTTTATATGTAAGCATGGGTAAGTAATTTCACACTTTTAAGTTTCTCTTTTTCCATTTTAAGTGAGTGGTTTGCAATAGTTTCTATCTAATTCTCTGAAAGCTATACAATATTTTATAAAATCAGGAAATATTATCTTTTCCCCAAACTCCAGAGATGTAGTATCACTTGTATATTTGAGGTAGCTAAAAAAAAAATGATAGGGAATAAATATCTTATGTAATTATTTATTTAACTCTGTGTAGTTAGTGTTATATCATCAGAGTATGCGTTCACATAACTCAGTTACCTTCTTAAAAAATACTCAGCTTTCCCTTTACAAGAAGAAAAGATACGCAGTTTAAGGACTCTTTATTTTTCATTATTTCAAAAATACCTACTTCTGTATGATCATCTACATTATTTTTCCTATCTTCTATTTCTAATATATGTTTCTTTAATTTTTAAAATCATATGAAGATTATTTCTAACATTTAGAGACTTATTGAAAAGTAGATTTATGACAGGTCTTGCATGAAAAAATATTTTCATACTCTCTTTTTGTAAAATATAAATAATGGCCTTGTAAAGAATCTTTTTATCTTTATGTCATCATACTCTTTCTTATAGGACTTATCAAAGTGAATCATATATATTTTTCAGATGTTAGAAGTGTTTATTTTGACAAATAATTTTACACCCTTTTAGTTTATTCCTTAAATCATAAATTTTATCTTTTTCTACAGAAAATGATATCATCATATTAAAGTATACAAATAATTGTCACTTTTTATAACATGTTATTATTCAGAGATGATTTTTGACTTGCTCTGATAAGTGGACTGTTTCTCTGTGATGACTTTTCCTATTATGAAACTCAGGATGAAACTTTAATTTTCAATGAGTCCTTTTAACTTTGACTTTTTAATAGTGAAATCTAGATCATCTCATATTTCCCAAGTACCAATGCTCATAAAATACAAAATTGACTTTAATTCATTACAAATGTTTTGTATTTTTTAATTTTCTATCTCATTTGACAACCAGCATTTTATAAGAGAGTGCAGTCACTAGCGTTCTGAAAGATTACTTGTGTTCTGTACTGGATTTGAATTTATACCTTACAAACCATGTTTAAGTTATGTAATTAAGAAGTGAGAAAACATTTTTTCGCTGTCTCCAAATAATGCAAAAGAATGTTTTTCCAGCACTAACTTTCAATGTTGTGAACCAAAGTGGTATGATTGTCATTATATGTTATAGATTCTCTCTTTGTAATAGGTTGTCATCCTGTATTTCAAAATTTTCTAAAATGAGCTTGGTTAAAAAACACATTGATATTTTATAGATTTTCATTTTTATAATTAAAGAGGTGATTTTGGGTATACAGAAACAAAAAAGAATTAACACTCAACAGATTATACATGGAAATCAGTTGTCTAATCAAAATTTCCATATTACCCATATATATATGCATTTAAAGAAATGACATTTCATAATTTTCACGAACAACTACTGGACTTCAAATTAGTCATCTCATATACATGTGTATCCTAATTATTCTGTTCAGGATGAGATCATGATTCAGTGAACTCCTTTTATACACAGCTTATGGATTCCACAGCTCACAGCTTGACTGGTTCTTATGCTTAGAACAGTTTGCTTTTTTTCTGGTGACTTAGCAACTCACTGGTGCAGCTATTGGCTTGTCTTGCATTATCTGCTTAAATATGAAAATCTCAGCTGTATGTAAAATCTCAGCATTGGGAGCTTAAAATATAACCATAGAATGAATTACAAAACCTTAAACTTCTGGTAACCTACTTTTATGTCTTTACTGTAAAACCACTTTTAAATGGAAAATTTACTCTGAATGGACAGATCAGTGCAGAAATGTCATGAGTACTTAATACTTTAGTGAAATGACAAAAGAAGCAGAATATGAATTGTAATTAATCAGAAAAACGATACACATTCTTGAACAAAATTTTTCAAGTTGTGGAACTTAAAAGCAATAAATCTAAGGTGATTAATATACAAATTTCAGATGTAAATATTATAATTTACTTTTTAATGGTCTAGCTATAAATACTGCATAGATATGGTAGAAAAACATGTCATCCTGAATAGTTTTCCATTTTGATGCTGGATAAACCATGAAAATAAGGTTATATAATCAAGGTATAAGATTATTCAGAAATGAAGCTACAACAAGGAATGTAATCAAACCTTCCACTGAATTTCCTTTCTGCTTTCTCATTTCACCAAAGCAATTCAGTTCGCTGAATGTCATTAAGTAAAATGGAGCTCAAAAGTCAGAGCAATTACAAGAGGGAAATGTTGAGAAGATTTAAATGTGCCCTAAAATGAGACCATGGTCCTGATGTTACACTATATGTCAACTTAATGTCTCTATCTTAGCAGCTGCCCCTTAGCAAAGGAAAAATATATAATGAACTGTTCTTAAGTCGTAGCGCAACTTTCAAATACAATTTTGTTTTGTCTGTGTTGAGCTAAAGAGACTAACAGTTTACATCAAAGTCCAGAGCCACCTGAAGTTTAATCACATAGGTTTTAAGCAACTATTATGTGAGTCTAGCTTCTAATCTTTTCAAATCAGCAGTTTCCTCTTAAGATTTTACCCCAGGCATCATGAATAGTCCTGAAGTCTGTGTATCTATTACAGTTCTCCACATGGGCTCCTATTATACCAGTTCTTTGTATATGTCTAAGTATAAACACGTGTGTATGCTATGAATAGTAAATTGTTCTTAGCAGTTGTGAACAGGTGGTAAGAAATCCAAAGAATAGGGCTACTGGGAAATTAGACTTTAATGGAACTTCAAAGACAATTGCTACTAAAAATTAAATAGAAGAACCAAAGAGAATTATCATCCTCTTTACTCAGCATTGGTCGAGACTTTTAAGGTCATTCTGAGATACTCAATGTTCAATCATTTCTTTAATCTGCTTCATACCATTTAATATAGTTCCTTAGATTTCTGTGTCTAAGTTTGGCTCTTCGAAAGTTTCTTTTAGGATTAATTTTGAGATACAATTGTTTCACTCTTACCCCCATAGATTTTTCTTCAGTTTTAGAGAGCACCAGCATAGAATATCATGCAAATAAAGTACATGATTTACATGCATTTTGATTTTACAGACAAATTCCCAAATATTTATAGTTTTTGAATATGAATTCCCTTAACACATATTCCTCTTTTGTTAATTTTATACCCTTCAAGTACAGGAACAAAGACATTGTTTCCTCTAACTTTGTGTCTCAAACTTGGGTCTTTGGGCTTTACTTACCTGTACTTTAACTGCTTTAGTTCCTGAGCTACAAGGGTGAGTACTCCCCAAAATACACTTTTTCCTAAAATCAGTCTCCAAAACTTTATAGACAGACTTTGAGGTTTGTTTTATGCTTAATTTCACTTGAAATATACTGACTTTATTAGGTTTTGATATATTATAATTACATATGTGTTCATCTCAGAATAAGATCATATAGAAAATTCTGTTTTTTGCTTCTTTGGAGTGTGTGTGTGTGTGTGTGTGTGTGTGTGTGTGTGTGTGTGTGTCTGTCTGTCTATGTGTCTCTGTGTGTTTTATAATACTGAAATCTAATGCTCTTATTGCTAACTATTTAGTGACTGATGCAAAGAAGCATTGACTCAGTGTTAGCATCCATTATATCCATTGCTTCCATTTCCTAAATGTATATAATTTGTTAAAAATACTGTCAAATATATAACCGCTGTTGAATAAATATAAGATAGCCAATGTATTATATCAATGTTAGTGATTGGTTACTTAAGCGAACACATATGCAAATTGTTGTGTATTAATTATACAAAAAGACATATAGTCACTATTGAACATAATAAACATCACCACAGATCCTTAGGAGTCAACCACATTCCAATTCTATTATATACCCCATGCATATTTTATATTTACTAAATGATGCAAATTGGTTATTCTGAAATTCTATAAAGCTTTTCCCATTGGCAGTATCTCCTGTCGACCTTCACTTACAGAGCAGAGCAACAACTGAGATTCTCAAAGAGACTGGTATGAGTCCCACCAGTTAGTTTTTATTGCCTTAATAAAGGGCACGCTCTGAAATTCTTTGGGACTAACAGGTCAATGTACATCCTGCAGCCTCACAAGATAACATCATCCTAACTGTTTAGTATTTCCTCACAGGCCTTTTGACTCCTTAGCTAAATATTGAAAGGCATTATTAGAATTTCTACATCATCTACTGTTAGAAGCTTCAAACAATTATTGTTAGTAACACATCAGTATTGACTAGAAATTTCTGCAGTAATGTTGGTGAACTGGTGGTGAAAGAGTCCTCTCATCAAAAATATATCTTAACCCAGTGTTTTATGAATCCTCTTGTGCTTGAACTACCAGAATACAGAGTACATTAAAATAAAACTAATAACATGTACATCTTTAAACCCACCGTGAACACAGTGAAATGAAGCAAGCTATCAAGTATCCTCAATTGTTTTAATGCACACATATTATATGATTTTTAGTACAAACAAATGAGAAAAAAGTAGGTTTGTGGAAACCAATTAATACCTATTTGTAATTAATAAAAATAAAAGCCTACTACAATTGACATAAAACTTTTTATATTAAATTCTCAAATATATAATAAAAATTTTGACATTCAGAATATAAATATATTAAAATGTTTATTTTTTTTTAATTCTTGGAAGAAAGGATGGTATTTTTAATAATTGCATCTGAAAAAAAGAATCTAGATGTAAAACTTACATCTTTCACAGAAATCCATAATAATAGTCAATAGCTACACATGTAAACTACAAAACTATTAAACTTCTAAAAGGTAACAAGTGAAAATTGAATTGATTTTGTCTTGGAAATTAGAGCACCGAAAGCATGACAGATGAACAGAACAACTGATCACTTGGATTTCATTAAAATTAAAAAATACTTCTTTGAGAAAAATACTGTGAAGAGAATGAGAGAGAATATACACAGACAGGAAAAAATACTTGCAAAACACATTTGACAAAAGCATAGTGTGTTCTAAAAAACCTTATATGAAAAACAGAATTTGGAAAGAGATTCAGTATCAATAACACATCATTAAGTTATAACAATTTAAAACAATAATGAAATTCTGCTAAATACTTATTAAAAAGCTAGTGTCCAAAACATGATAGTATTAAATGCTGAAAAGTGTGTGGAGCAAAATAAAGTCTCATTCATTGGTGGGAAGGTAAAGACGGTACAAAAATGGATGTCAGTTTGACAGAGTATACATGTTTGAATATTTTCTTTACTATATGATCGATCAATTACACAAATGATTTAAAAATATATGCCACCACAAAAATGTGCACATGTACACTGATAACAACTTTATTTTCAATTGCCAAATATGGAAGTAATAAGATGTTCTTAGTAGGTGAATGAATACGTAAGCTATGGTGTGTCTAGTAACAGAATATTATTCAATGATAAAAATAAATGAGTTATCAAAACAGCTAACAAAAAAGAAATTTATATGTGTGTTCCTAAGTTGACACAGCCATTCTGAAAATCTGCACACTTTGTGATACCACCTATATGACATTTTGGAAAAAGAAATACAAAACACGTGAAAATAACATTATGTTACGTGATTTCATATTCAATTTTATATATTCAGCATTTGATTTATTTATTTTACATGCCTAAGAAATATGTTCTGTCTTTATATTATGTTCACCAGAAAAACTATAGTTTCATTCTTCATCATATTATTGAATTCTTAATACATTTTTCTTATATCTTATCATCTGTAATTTTTATTTAAAATTATTTTATTCTTGTAGTCTGTGTTCACTTTTGTTTAATTTGTTTAGCTCTCTAGTTTTGTTCCTTTATCTTCCACATAAGAGTGAAATCACATAGTATTTATCTTTTACTCTGTGACTCATTTCACTGTATAATATTCTATAAGTATGATCACATAGTTATTATTGGCATAATTTCACATTCTTAATGTAAGAAAATAGTGTTCAATAGTGTTTTAGTTTCTATTTCCCAAATAAGAAACAATTAAAAACTTCTCATGTGGATAGCTGTCATTTATATGTAAATTTTGGAGAATTATCTATTCAAATCTTTACTCATTTAAAAAAATCTGGTTATTGATTTGCTTTATGTTATTTTTGTTCAGTTTTATAGGTTTCGTATATTTTGGATATTAACCACTATCAAACATATGATATGCCAATAGGTTATTCCATTCAGTAGGGTGTCTTTTGGTTTTCATGATAGTTTCTTCGACAATGAAGAAACTTTTAGTTTGAGTAGTCTTATTTGTTTATTTTAGTTTTGTTTTACTCTGCCCTTGAAATAAGTTTCCAAAGTTGTATCTAAGATCAATGTCAAAAAACACTTCAAAAAACAGAAAAAACGTTTTTGCAGCCTAATGTTCTATTTCTTTTGTGTAGATAGCATTCCTTTCCTTCAAATAAATATCTTTAAAAACTCAGATGTATTTATTTCTGCAATGATAGAACCAGATTGCCTCTCTTATTTTATGAAATTATGCAACAAGTCATAGTTTATTTTAATGGTAAATTCATATAGAAGCTAAGATATGTTTATAAATTACTTTCTTTGAAAAAAACAAAAAAATATTTACTGATTAAAGGTGTTCCAGATGAGGGTATATTTTTTCATTTGCTTGTTTTTGTTTTGTTTTGGTTTCGGTTTTGTTTTTTGTTATTTTTACCCCTCATTGACTTCAAATCTTTTAACTTTGTTTTTTTTTAAAGGAAAGTACAGGCAAGAATGGATGTGAGTAGGCAGGCAGGCAGAAAGAGAGGAAGAAGTATTTTTATTTTAATTTATTTTATTTAGTTGTTCTCACTGGTTGCTTTCTGCCAGCTTGGGACTCGAACCCAGGGATATGATGCTTATGTCTTTGGAGGCAACTGACCTAAGTGCTGCTCCATTAGGACATAGCAACTTCAAATATTTAACACCATGTCTCATTTTTGAAATGCTAATTGCTTATTGTACGCCTCAATCAACTACCTACAGTCGTAATACAGTTTTGCCTTTTAAATAGATTTAATAATCGGTAGATCTATCCTAATCAATGTTCACTAAGAATAATTCACATAAAGTATGATCTATTTTCATTTAAGAATGTGTGATATGCTATAATACTTTGCTGATTCCACAATAATTTATTTTGTTCTTAGTAAATATTTCATATGCATGTCTCATATATATATGAAACATATTTATAATATACACACATGTGAAATACATGTGCAATTGTTATCTCTGTTTTAATGTTTGTGACATAGATCTACTTTAGAATAATTTATTGCCCTATAAATGACAGGGGAGTGAAAATTTGCTCCATCTTGAAACATTCTCTTCTCTCTCATGTCAACTCTGCCCTCTGAAATTCTTTTTCAGTTTTCATCTTATTGTTTATTAATTTTTTTGTTTTGTTTTAATTTCTTGGATGGCAGAGGGAGTTCTGTTCTTCATGCTTTATCTGTTGCTTATAGATGTTTAGAGTAAGAAATTGATATCCTTGTAACTTTTATAATCTAAGCCTATTGCTCTTCTGAGAGAAAAATAGTGAAACACCCATCAGTTCCACATACCATCCTGCCTAATATCTCTTGATTTTTCTTCTTTTTCCTCCCAAAGATCTTATCAAGTTCACATATAATATATAACTATTATTATTATATTTAGTGTTAAACCCCTACCTCTTCCTGCCAGCTGTTTTTGTGTTCATCATTGAAGATGGAAGGTATCTCTGCTTCCCTCAAATATATATTACAAACATACAAACAGGTAGAGGCTGAATAAATGTGCTGAAATAACACAGGAATGCATAATGCAAGGATTCTAGTCTCAGTTAATATATTCAGATTTCTTTTATTTTAAATTATCAAAATATGAATATATTCGACTTTAAAATCATGCATATACTTTGGAAGTTAGATGGCAGAACATATTCCAAGTAAAATATTATTGGCATTTTTCCTTTTTTTGACAAAAATATTGTCATTGAAGGTAACATTGAAATTTGATTTTTTTCTTACATCTGGCATATTCATGCTTATACGTTCTTTTTCTTTTTCATATTCTTATAAGTTCACTAACATGCTGATATATGTATTACTCACCAAACACAGAGACATTCAGGATATTCTTAAACATTCTCTTCACATTGACTATGATGCAATTCTCTCAACAGTTTTATAGTTTTCAATTTTCCTTCAAAAGTCCTAAGTAATTCCCATTTCTCAAAACCTAATGTATTTCAATGTATGCCATTTGTAACTCCACTTCCTTCTTCAAAATTGTTGAAATATACTTAAATCTCACTGTCTTTTCAACTACTGGAAACTTTTCTTCAATCTTGCTATCATTTTAAACTCACAGTTTCCACCCTTAAAGTATAATATGTGTTAGCTAATATATGCTGTGACCCTTGCCACTGTTTTAATTCTCCTTGTGTCTTTTTATTTTTCTTTTTAATTATAATTTTATCATTTATATAAAGTAGAGTAGAAGCTGTATAAAAACATTTTAACTGTATGCAAATCTAAAACTACTCTCCATATGTAGTCCTTCATAGGAGATATTCCTTAATTGTTGTGTTTCGAGTTTGATTAAGGAAATAAGCAGGCAATGAGAAAATCCTGAGGGATATGAACAACTTGAAATTTCAAACTTTCCCAATGTCTTAGATAAAGAAAAAATAATTTTGACCCATATATTACTCAGAGTTATTTCAAACAGATATTAGTAGGTTTTTTATAATTCATTTAGGATAAAATTAAACTTTTTATAATTTTATTAATTACTTATAGGAAGAAAAATATTGTCTTTCATTGTGCTAGCCATTCTATGTAGCATAGTTTGAAGTATTCTTAAAGAGCAAAATAGGCATTTAAAGAGAATATTCTACAACAAATTGAGTAGAAGAAATATTTGTAATTGTAAGCTGTGTAAGAAAAAATGATTAGCTCATCCCATGTCAATGCTAATTTTCAATAGTGATAAATGGAAGACAAATTTTCCAAGAAAATTGTATGGAAAGAAATTCTCACTTCTTTGTTCAATTTTGAAGAGCAGTACAGGGTGCCTTTAAAAAAGATCTCCTTCAAAAATACTCACCTCAAGACTAAGCACTGAGACATCTCAAAGTGAATCAGTTTTTAAGAACTAAAGAGGGTTTAATATAAACATTTCACAAGAAACAAAAATTACTTAGGATCTCCAGTTTAATTAAAGTCTGAATCTTCTAAAGTGTTTATCTATGAATAGAACCGCTATAGAGAGAAAGGTACTTTTATTTTAAAATTATTTAACACTATGTCTACAATACAAGTAACATATCTTCAACAGAAATTTCTTCTCACGTTAATTACAAGATGTTTCAAAGTTCGTGGTCTAGAGTTGGTTGGGAGGATGCTGAATATTGCAAATATTGCTGACTTCCTGGAGTTTCAGCTCCTCATTGCAAATAGGCATAATGCAAGACATCAAAGGGAAAAAAAAGGCGTAGATTTTTCTCCCAGAAAATGCAACCAAATTAAACAATAGAAACAACAATGATATCAATAAAACAAAATTGCCTTAAACTTATGGGATAGTATTGAGTCACATGGATGACATCTGTACAAGAGACTGAGGAAATAAAAAAGGATGAAAGTAAGAAGAGTTGGGGTCTAGGCAACTAATAGTGTTTGCCACAAAGAATACTTTTTTTTTAAGATGTATATTCTTAAATATCAGAAATAAGTTTGATACATATTTATAATACCTATTTTACTGATATTGCTGAGTTTTTATTATAACTGCTTATTTTTATTATTGCTAGTTTCATTTTCTTTGTACTATTTCGCCTAATATTATTTATTTTCTGCATATTTTACTTTGCATTGTCTGAAGCTTTTGCTTCATAGAGACAATCACTGGGTAATTTACATATAAACATAAACATTAGTTACTCATGAATTATGGCATTCAGAATTAAAATGTACTTTTAATTGCACATTTTAAGATTTTAACATGAATTATATGCATTTTTTAATAGAAAGATTAGCAGCCTTAGATTTTTCTTATTTACGTTCTTTATATATATAATTTAGCATAATTTTAAATTTGAATTTTAGATTCACTTTGATTTAGGTGTTCTTCTTTTATAAATCTTATAGTTAGATCTTGATTTCTGAGCCCAATTGGAAATCTATTTTTTCCGTGTTGTGACCTAAGGAAATTTAAATTTACTTATGTAACTCATAAAGTAGCTCTCCATTTTATCATACTATTTTGTAATTATTATATAGTACATGTGTTTTGTTTTTTTCATTATTAGGTATGTGTCATTTTCTTTTTAAAGTAAATAAATATTTAGGAAGGTTTTTATTTTTATGATTATACCTAACCACCCTCAATTCTGTTTTCTTTTTGACTAGTTTGTCGTTTTTAAACAGTAAGCTTCAAATTTCACCTATCTGCAATACAAAAATGAATGAGATTATTTGCCACTGTTTTTCTCTCCATTAGCCTTAGTTTATTATTGCATTATTTTGTCATAAAATATGCATTAGTGGATTAGTCTTCTACTTTATGATCATATTTTTATTATCTGATATATGTTAATATAAAAACTCTAAATGATCATAGCAGTGATTTTACGAAGTTTCCCAGTTCTGTCTTGGTTGGATAAAGATGTCAGTAGATTTCTCAATAAATTGTTATAGGTTCAGAATCCTTAAGCTGTTGTATATTTGAATGTTTCTATTACTTGGCTAGCATAAAATATCAATTTAGGTTATAGATTATTTTTAATGTAATGTAATACCTTCATCATTATTTATTTTATTTATAAAACCATACTCCGTTAAGTTCTTGAACTTGCTTCTCAGTCTATTGATATTATACACCACACCCACCACCAGAGTTTCAGTGTCCTTTACCACAACCTTATTCCCTCTCCACCACCCCACCACCTACCAGTGCCCTGGCTTCCATGATCTTGTATCCTGTGAGTTTTTGCTATAGTTTAACTGTTGATTTGTTTCATTTCACTGTACCTAACATTTGAACAAATACATTCTCTATTTCTCTTTTTCTTTCTAACTTACTTCACTTAACATGATCTCTTCCAGTTTCTCCGTATTGTTGAAAAGGGTACAATTTCATTTTATTCACCTGTATTTCATTCCATTAAAGGTTGCAATTTATTCCACTGAGTTCTTAATAATGCTACTTTTGTTACATAGGAAAAGTCTGATATTTTGAAAAATCTTACCTATCTCTCTCAATGCACATATGTGCATATATATATGTGTACGTGTGTGTGGGTATATATATATATATATATGTTTATTTGGATATATATTGATGGTTATTGTCTATGATAATATTCTCATTTGTTTCTTGAATCTTTTCAATATCAAGATTTAAATTTTATTCTAGAAATTTTTTTTGGATAATAGTTTCAGATATTACTTCTGTTCTACTGTTTAGTTTTTTATCCCCTACACAGATCTCCTACTCAGGTCAACTAATTATACAAATATTATTACCTATTTCTGTGTCTTTACTTTCTAATTATCAGAAGCTTCTAACTTGTCAGCTCAGTTAATTTTTTGTCTCTTTTATCTTAGATACACTTTGAAATATGTTTAATACCCCTTATAAAATATTTCATTTCTTGTTAATCATTTTATTATTCAATATTTATGTGTTGTTTGCTTTTTATTTTCATTATTTTCTGAATTAAATAAAATTTCATTTTTTATGTCTCTTGTTAATTTTTGTCTCAGATATACCCAGTGTCAATGTGTGTTCATATTCACAAATGACGATTTGAGTATATTTGGTACAGAGTTATCTTCCAGAGTTTTCCTGCTTTTTTTTTGATTTTGGAAGAAATATTCATTAGATGAAGTATATTGATCTCATGTTAGTATTTTAATATTAATTTTTGCAGGAAAAATGTTCACTTTAAGTATGTGTGATAATTTATAATGTCCCTATTTTAATGTTGACTTACCGATATATAGCAAGATGAGGAGTTCTACGGGTTTTTCTACTTGGTAGTAGAAAGAAATTTGTTTTCTGAATTTTTTTGCTTTCTTTTATCTTATTGAACCCTCGGTTTTGTTCACTTATCATTTTTAACCTATCATCACCCACACACCAAATTTGCATATGTGAACCACTCGGTAAATGATTATGACATCAAATCATCCAAAATTCTCTTTTACTCTTGCTCTACAGCAAATCTCATCAATCAGCACATTTTGGACTCTGGATTATTTGTTTCAGGGGATTATCTTCTACACTAGGTTGCTTATCAGCATCACTGGCTTATACTCACTAGATAGACTTAAACATACAACCAGTATAACAACTAAAATGACTTTAGATATTGTCAGTGATCTTCTGAGATGGAAGCTTGTTTCAAATTGAAAACAAATGATTTAATCAGTGATTCGGTTGCCAGACACTTTAAAAATTATCTTACACTTAAAGCAAACTTAGTCATAAACACTAAAATTTTTAAATTACATGCAAATTTTATTGTAAAATGTTTGTCAGATAATTTTGATGGTCACAAGAGTCTTGGGATTTGATGTTTTCTCTTTAACTATTTAGTTATTTTGACATTTGGATAACTTCTCCAGATTGTGTGGAGTGCGATTTTTATATTTAATATTTTTTAAAAGTTAAATTGCTGAAAAATTGCAAATCACTTATATAGGACAGTAAATTCTTTTTTTTCAAGGAAATGTTTTCTTTATCATTATTAACAGAACTAGAAGCTGCACTTGTACATATAACAGGAATAATGAAAATTATGGAATTAGAACAACAGAATATTCATACATACTAATAAAGTTGATTTCAGTGATAAAATTGTATTCAAATAAAATTCTTATTACTGAATTGTTTCTATATTTTTGAACTCTAACAGATATTTGATCATTTAACAGTACCATTTCAAACTAATATCTGAGTTTTCTCAAAAAAAATAAATAAATAAATAAAGGAAACGTGCCGGTAGGAATGAAGACAAGTAGGAAAGCAGAATGGAAGAGGAGGAAGAAGTATTTTTATTTTTATTTCCATTTATTTGTTTACACTGGTTGTTTGCCCCTTTTTCTAGAACTCCAACCCAGAGGTTATGTGACTTGAGTCCTCCAGAAGAGATTAAACTAACAGCTGCTCCTTCAGGGCATGCCACGGATACCCTATTAGCAAACTTTACATGTGAGAGCTTTAATGTTTTTATGTTTTGTTTTTGATTTTTAATGAGATAAGCTCACTATCCTACAAATTAATAGCTTAAAATTGGAAGAGAAAATTTTTTTTTTCGGGAAATAAATCTTGATAACTTCAGATAACCTCAGCCGTCTAGTTTTTAGTGCTCGATCATAGATTCTTGGTATGATATAGTGAGTAAAAACCTTCAATTTACAATCTATCATTTTTACTCTTTCACTCTCAGCTTCCTTCCCACTTATCTACTTCTCCAATTCTGTTAACTACTGTCTCAAATTCAGAGTCCTGAAAGTTTTGTTTTCTTAAGTGCTCATTTTGTTCTGCATATTCCATACATGAGTGAAATCATCTGGCTTTTTTTTTTTTTTTTCTTTCTAATTTATTTCACTTAGCATAATCACCTCAAGTTCCATCCAGGTTTTTAAAATGCAGTATTTCACTGCTTTAAATATCTGGGTAGTCTTCTATTCAGTAAATAGATCACTACTCCTTTGTCCAGTTGTATTTCATTCTGGGCAATTAGGTGGATTTTATGTGCTGACTATTTTGAACTGTGTACTATGAATAGAGGCTGCAAATATTTCTTTTGATCATTGTTTTCATATTTTTAGATGTATACCTATAAGTGGAATTGCTCAATGAAATGGAATTTCAATTTTTGTTATTTTACTTAGAAAATTGCATATGATTCCATGGAGACTGCATATTTTACCTTCTCATGAATAGTTTAAGAAAGTTCTGTTTATTCTGCACTCTGGCTAGACACTTGTTTCTAGTGTTTTGATATAGGTGATTTTCAGAGGTTTAGAGTTAAAGAGTAATATCTTATTGTGGTTTTGACATGCATTTCCCCAATGATGACAGTTATGTAGAAAGTTTTTCATGTGCCTGTAGACCATCTGTATATGTTATGTGGAGAAATGTCTGTTTAGCTCATCTGCCCATTTTTTTTTGTTTGTCTACTATTTATATGTATGCGTTTTTTATGTATTTTGCAAATTGATCTCCTGTGCAATGTATATGTGCAAAGAGTTACTTCCAAAGAATGTTTTGTCTTATCATTTTTGTTTTGGTTCCTTTTGCTGTGCTGAAGTTTTAAGTTTGATGTTGTCACATTTGTCTAATTTTGCTATTGGAGGCTTTGTCTTTGGTGTCAAATCTCTAAAGACTTCTCTGAACTGACAGCATGGAGCATAGTTTCCATGCTTTACTCAATGTGTTCTATGGTTTCAGGTCTTACATCCAAGTCATTATTCCATTTTGAAGTAATTTTTATGAAGGGTGCTAAAGAGTCACGTTGTTACTTCTTCTTCTTTTTTTTTTTTGCAGATAACTTTCAATTCTCCCAGCTTCATTAGTTTGAAGAGATGTTCCTTTCCGTTTGTATGCTTTTTGACTTTTTGGAATATTAAGCACACAAATATGTCCTCTTTAATAATGTGAACTCTGAATTTTATTTCGTTTGTCTGTTTTTATTACAATATAATACTATTTGATATCAATTTTATGTAGTGAAATATTAAGTCAGGATCATAATTCTTTCATTTTTCTTCTTTTGTTTCTAAGAATGCTTTTGACATTACAGTTTTTTATGGTTTTATTTAATGTTCGATTTTGTTTCTTCTATTTGCTTAAAAATGAAATTATGTTGCTTCGAGTAAGCTTGTTATTTTGACTGTGTTAGTTCTTCCAATCCATTTTCATGGAATATCTTTCCATTTCTTGTGTCTTTTAACTCTTTTAACATAGTCTTAAAGTTTTTAATGCATAGGTGCTTCACTTCCTTAGTTAAATTTACTACTAAAGGGTATCTTATTATTTAGATGCTATTACATATTTACTGCTTTCTTAATTTGTCTTTTATCTAGTTCACTGTTTGCATATAGAATACCACTTATTTTTGTATATTAATTTTGTATTCTGCTTTACTGTATTTATTTTTCTGGTAGAATTTTAGAAATGCTTTGCAGATTTTTGAAACATAGAAAGAGTAAAAATAATGGTGGTGATTGGCACTAAAATATTAGTTTTGAGTTTGGTTTAATATATATTCTTAGAGATGTCAGTCTATTTGTCTGAAATTTATATAGAATTGTAAGCTGATAAAACATTAATAAAAGATATATATATAATAAAAGTAAAAAAAATTCTGCTGTCTAAGAATAAAGAGAAAGGCTATAATTTTAATATAGGCTTAAAGCACATAACATTGAACAACTGAGAACTTGTTTAGATATTTAAACAATCACATTTCTTGATAAGCATAGATAAATAATAATAAACATAGAAGGAAAGCGACAAAATATGTAACAGAATATATATGTAATTGCAAATCAATCCCAAAGCACATTGAACGATATGATAATAAATTTAATCATTTAAACAATTACATTTTTTATAAATATGTAGGTAAGTGATAATAAAATTAGAAGCAAAAAAGAAAACAAGCTGCAGAATATACTTCTAAGGAAATAAAAATTAAAAGTAAAATATGAGATATACCTTAAATTGGTAATAATGATAATTATAATAATTTCATAGTTCATTAAAATAATAATATGCAATATGGACAAAACATTTTAAGGAACATTTAATTCTGACAAATACGTTCATGTATGATGATATAATTATGCCAATTTATTGATTAAAAATAACTGGAATCCACAAAACATGTGATAGAGCCAGATTTTTAACTAATTCTGACACTAAAACCCATGTTTTAAAGTCATTTTAATATCTGCTTATCTGTCTTCAGTTTACTGAATATATTTTATCCAGAATCCAAATTACAGTGTAGTTTATGATTATTAGTTCGCATTTAGTAAGACTAAAGTTCTTCAAGCAAACATTTTTGTCATACTTTAGAGAACAGATATAGCAAAATGTTTAATTGATCATAAATTTTTTTTGATTAGAGCAAATATGTTCATCGAAATGATGAGTAATGGTGGTTAAGAGAATATATTTAATCTGTCTCCAAAACAAAAGGACATTCTACTAACTTGGAGAAGATATTTACACATCCTATATCTGACAAGGATTTAATATGCAAAATATAAAAATATAACTCATAAAACTCAAAAATAAAAATAAACAATGTAATAAAAAAAATTGACTGGAAGCTCTTAAGAGTCAATTCTCCCAAGAAGACATACAAGTGATAAACAGGCACATGAAAAGGTTTCCGACACACCTTTTTTTAAGAGAAATGCAAATTATCTCACATTTTTAAGAATATTTACTATACAAAAGAATGGAATAGCAAAGTGCTAGCTATTGTACAAAGAAAAGGGAACCATTGTTGTACGCACAAATTGGTGCAAACATTATGGAAAACAGTATTCTTCAAATAATTGAAAATAATACACTTCTGGGTATTTACCCTAATATCACAAAAACGTCAATTCAAAGATATATATACATACCCATGTTTATTGCAGCACTAGCTGCAGCAACCAAGAAATGAAAACAATTTAGGTGTCCATGTACATATGAATGAATGATGATTTGGCATATATGTACATGTATGTATATATGTTTACATACATATATGTACACACATAAATAGTGGAATACTACACAGCTATAAATAGCTATAAATAGCTGTGTAGTATGAAACACTATTTGCAAAGATGTGGATGCATCGAGATGGGATTATTCTAAGTGAATTAAATTAGAAGGAAAAATCAAATACTAAATAATCTTACTCAGAAGAGGAATATAAATAAACAATGCAAATACACAGACTTATCAACCTTGGGCATTGACTATAAAGCTCAGGCAATCAGAAAGGAATAGGTGGGGGTTAAAAATAAAGGTAGAGGGAGATCAATGAACAGTGGTGGGGAAACGTTAGAAATTTGGTAATGAATGTGCTTCATTTATTTGTTGAAGAATGAACCTATACAACTACACTATTTAGTGAATAAAATTCACCTCAAAATATATTTAAAAGAATATGCCCTTCTGTTAACTTTTCTTAAATTGCTTTATATTTATCCTTACTGCTTATTGGACATTTTTTCCTCATCTGTTCTCAATTTTGGCAATTTGTTTTTATTTCTGCTATATGAAATAATTTTTGATTAAATGGCAGACACACTATTTGAAAAATTGTAGAGATAATTTGACACTTCTTCAGGGAAGATTAATTTTTGCTTGTGGAAGAAATTTAGGTATTACGAGTTTAAGAATGTCAGGTTATGATGATGAATATATTTGGTAACCCTCAATTATACAAGATGTCACTGGTTACTATAATGTCTATTGTTCACTAACATCTTCCTGTTTAGTGTTATCTACCAGTTTTTCATGTTACCTAATTTTTCCCCTACAATAAAGCTGTTTATATTGCACTGATAAAAATCAGCAATGTGTCATTCTTGTCAGGCTAGATGAACAATATTACATAACCCTAACTGAAAGCTCTTGTCTGTATATTCTACAAATAGCATCTGGGATATAGGTATTTCCAAAAGAAAAATGGAATGGAAAATTGAGTAAGCAATGACCTCTATTAGCCATCCCAGTTACTGAAATGAATGTTTCCTAGAAAAATAAAGATTTATTTGATGCATGAATTTTGTTACTTGAATTTGTTAAATGATTTATTTTGGTAAATTAAAATATTATTGCAATTTATATTTAATCTGACAAACATTAATATCTGTACTATATATATATGGAATTGTAAAGATTTATAAGTGTATTGACAGAATTAAATGAAAAGCAAACACTTTTTGTTTCTGTTTTTGTTTTCACATGGTTGTTTTTTTGTATTTGCCCAGAGTTTGTAGTTGTGGAGAAGGATTAGTATGACTGTAAGCAACAATGCATTTAAGGGAGCTATTGTATTTAACCAATATTCTTACAAGTTAATTTTATATATTTTCAAAAACTGAAAGATCAGAATATTGAAAATATTCTCTGTTTTTTAGTATTTTTTAATGTTATTGAAAAATTAACCATCGATCTGATTTTCTTTTTGGTAATTGATTTATCATTAATTTAGTATTAATTTTTTAAGAGGTTCTATATAAAATCATGCTTCAAAAAAATTGTGTATTGTATCTTTGGATGCAGTTTATCTTGATTTTTTCTTTTCCATCTTTTTGAAAATAACATATTAAGAAGTTTTGTAAAAATAAATTATTATTAATTTTTTGCTTCTTGTTACAGTTCTTCACGCTATTTCTTTGGAAACCTAATAAAAGGATGCTGCATATTTTTATTCTGATTGCTCTATGGTCTTTTTCTTTCACATTTCCTATGTGTTTGTTTTCCTAAATTGCATTCTGGCAAATAACTTATATGACATGCAACTGACCAGCTAACTCTCAGTTTGATCTAACATACAGTATAACTCATTCAATGAATTTTTATTTTCTGTTGCATTTTTATATTCTGAATTCTTATGTTGTCAAATTTCTTAATCACTTTTTCTATTTCTTTTCGTTTCTCATAGATTCAATTACATTAAATATTTCTGGTACAAGAAAAATAAACAACAATTTTTCTGTCATAATTCCAATCTTGGAAGTATTTTGACTCTTATTTTTCTCATATTTGCTTCTTCTAGCTCAGTTTCATGATACTTCTTTATTTATGGTTATATGATTTCTTACTGAATTGCAAACTCATGGAAATATTCACAGCTGAGCTGAAATTTTTTCATTTAAAAGTGTTTTTTTGCTCTGTCAGACAAATGGAAACAGAGGTTAAAATCAAAGTATATAATGTGAAGATGTTTGTTCATATATATATGTGTGTGTGTGCATGTACACATAAAATGCACATATGTGTACTCTCACATATATAGTTTATATATATATGGGTTTATATAGACATTTTCACTACTATTTTAATTACATAATATGGAGGAGTAGTATAATAATATATTTTCATTTTTTTCCATTTCAGTTTATAATGCATGTCAATAATAATAGG
This sequence comes from Solenodon paradoxus, assembly GCA_004363575.1. Classification (NCBI taxonomy): domain Eukaryota; kingdom Metazoa; phylum Chordata; class Mammalia; order Eulipotyphla; family Solenodontidae; genus Solenodon; species Solenodon paradoxus. The sequence goes on along the minus strand of RJWH01000116.1, from coordinate 380,023 downwards.
AATTTGAATCATGAATAACACTTAAGGGAAAACAAAACAGTTAATTTAGGTGCCATTTCAAAGAGATTACATGATCAACACACTATTAAAAATATAAAAACCTTAGAAAAACGTGAAGCACAGTCTGTTGAATATCTGTTAGATTTAAATCAATAGTCTTTATTCTGTGTATCAGTAAAATGAAATGATATGCTTTTGTAGCACCTAAAGGAAATTTCTTACAGGAAAAAGTTTATATCCTCATTACCACATAACTACAAAACGAGTAAATTAGAACCAATAGAAATCTCATGAAAGAAGTGATTATTTTGATAAACATGTGTCCTCATGGAATATGCATGAAAATGTAGACCAACAACTACAAAAAGTATTCACTCCATTATGAAAATATTAAATGTGAACAGCTGGTGGAGTGATGAAATTACCATGCTTGGTTGTTAATAGTCAAGTTGTTATATAAACATCTTTCTTAATGTGGGAAAGTAATTTTCTTAAATCAAATGCTCAATCAACTTTCATAAGATTTCGTTATGTTTCTATAAGCAAAGAGATTATTGTTTTCTACCAGCCAGTATCTAGAAGAGACTATAAATAAGCTTGCCTCTATAAATATTAAGAAAAGTACTGTATATAAAGAGCATATTATTATAATGGCAGTTTGCAGCTGCAATATCCTTAACATAATTGTTTCATAATAATTTTAGTCATAAAAGCAAAAACATGTTATTAAAAAGATGACACCTAAAGGGTTTAGTAAAGGGAATTATGTGGAATTGTCACTTGTTTATTGCCCTATATAGTGCCAGGCTTAGTGCAAGAGATTTAAAATACATTATCTAGTGGAACTCAATAACACTGGAAGTGGAAATATATCTATATATCTATATATCTATATATATATGTGTGTGTGTGTGTATGTATACACATATAATTTCACTTTCATTTTATTGCATCATAAAGCTATAAAAGTTTTAAGTGTGCATAAATATGTATTATTATATTTATGTTGTGTATGAGGAAAGTAAACCTGAAAATAAAAATGACCTGCACAAAGTCATAGAGTTGCAAAATAGCCTGCACATGTTTCTAATGAAATTTTTCACTGAACTCTTCAATCTTGAGCATTTCAACAACTGAATGGTGTATTTATTTTAAATTTTCCTGGATAATGAAGTCATTGTGAAGGTTTGCTTGAAAAAGGTATATGATTTATTTTAAGGTGATTACAGAAATAGTTGAGCAAATAAGTAGTGTTTTTGAATAAAAGTATAATATGTTGCTGTTAAAATATATTTGCAGAATTGTGCAACCATTGCCACTATATAAATTCAGAACATTTTTACAAAAAATAAAAACTGCTTCAATATTCTTATCTAACATTTCTTTCTACTCCTAGCCTATGAAAATTACTAATCTATTTTCTTTCTCCCTAGCTTTCTCTATTTTAGACATTTTAGATAAGTGAAATCAGAAAATGTGTGTTCTTTTGCGTCCAAAATTACTTAACAATAATCCTTGCTGGAAATGAATAATATATTTAAGTTGGTGTTTTCAGAAATGAATAGGTAATGAATATGTTTTGAAAGTTGAGTCAACAAAATGTGTTGATGTGTTCCACTTGTGAGACAAATAAAGCAACCATCAATGAGGACTACAACAATTTTAGACTGAGAAAATGGGTGATAATTTTTAGATTACATGAAAGCTTACATTTTTTCTTCTTAGAATAAAAGAAGGACTATTAGCTATTACTAAAACATAGAAATATACTTACTTATTAAGTCCAATGAGAAAGCATAATAAAAATTAACATAATTTTGAATAAAATTTGGTGTTAAACAAAAAGACATTTTTTTATTTTGTGGGTATAAATTACCTACTTAAACTAGCATATTAATATACTCTTTCATATTATTTGACAAAATAATATGTAATAAATATTTATATGCAAACTAATATAAAGAACATATGCCATTTATCAAACTATAGATATAATATTGAGAAATTATATTTACAAGCAATGATGTGCATTTTGGTAAATTTATAGTGCTTGAAAGGTTGCATCACACTATTTTAACATTAGCAAAAATATAAATGGTGAGTTATGTGAACAGACAATGTGGTAAAAGTGAGAGTTGATGTGATAAAATAAATCATCAACCTTAATATGAAAGTCAAAACTAAAAATCTTAAAGTGAATGTACATATAAATATGTTAGATTAGATTCTAAGATATGTATGACACTTAAAACAAGTGGCAATATATGTTAATCAAAATTAAAATGCATCTTCACAGAGAATATTAAGAGTGAAATCAAAATGGAAGATATGATCAATTATAACAAAAATAAGTCAATTTAATTAATAGGTGGACAAATTATTTGCAAAGGTATTTCTCTAAGAAGATGCAAAAATAGCCAATAAGTACATGGAACCATATTCATATCATTAGTCTTTCAAGAAATTGAGGTCAAAACCAAAAGGAGATACCATTTTATAACCATTTGCATGATTGCAATAAAAATATAAACCCTATTAGTATTGGTGATAAAAAAAGAGAAATTGGAATGCTCATAATATCTGGAGGACATTTAAAATTATACTAGCCACTTGAAAAAATGGTTTGAAAATTTTTCAGTATTTAACGTAGAATTATCTTGTTACTCAGCAATTCCACTTCTCGGTATAAACACATGAGAATTGAAAGCATATGTAACACATGCATGTTCAAAGTATAATTCTTCATAACAGAAAAAAAGTTGAAATATGCTGATACTGATCAATAATGAATGAACACAGTGTATTTTATTCCAACAGTAAAATAGTGTTCAACCATACAAAGAAATGAAATATTGATATGGTTACAGCACTGATGATGCTTTCAAAGAAGTATAAAAAATACAAATACAAAGCGCCATATTTTATGATTTCATTTTTATGAAATGACAAGACTAAAATAAGCCTGTGGGTGGGGCAGGGAGGGAGTAAATTGCTGGTTTTAAAGCCGGAAAATGTGTAAAAGGGAAGTGAGGGCTAGTGATACACGATTTCATGTTGTTTGTTTTGAAAATGTTCTGAAACAATACAGCAGTAGCAATGGTTGCACAATATGGAATACTAAAGATCAAAATTTCATGCTTTAAAATAACGAACTTCATGCACATAAGTTTTATCAAAATATGAAACAAATAATAGGATATTAGCTTGAATTTATAAATTCATAAGTTATTTTGTATCTCTGAATTCTGAAAGTGAATGAGACACCTTAAGCAAGTTGATAGATAGAAAATAGAGTAGTGGGGAAGAATATTTCATTTTCAATTTGTTTATGGTTTACATGCCAAACCAATTAGACAAGAAAAATGAATTTTGATTTCACAAGGAGACCAGACTTACCTTTTAATTATTATTAAGTATTCAGAAAGTAGTACTGATCACTCTCCAAATTACTACTTACCATGATAGACAATGGATACATAAATAATAACTTTTGAAATTTAGAATTTTGAAATAAATTTTAGAAAACTTTTTAAAATTTAATTTATAAAATTTTGAGTTAGATTTAAAATAAATACTGTTTAAATAATTAAAATATTAGATAATACAGATAATACATTTTACAATAAATTATGAAGCTTTTTTTTTTTTTAAATTCTTAAAGTGTACAGAAGCTTTTTTAGTTTGATTAAATCTTATTTGTTTACTTTGGATTTTATTTCCTTTGCTATTGGAGTTGAATTATCAAAGAATTAACTTAAGTAAATTTGCTGTAGTGTTTTGCCTGTCCAATTTAAATACCATTAGGAAATATCAAATAAAATTAACAAAAACATTTCAGTATTTTCATGCTAAAATTATATATAGAATAATGTTATGCTATAACAAACTTGTAGCCAATTATGGATATATATTAATATAATTATTAGAGCACCTATACATTTGTATGAATTAAACCTAGAGATAATACTTTTAAAGAATAATGCATAGAAATTTTGCTTGTTGAAAATACTTTAGAAGTATGAAAGTTAATATGCTTCGTTTGCAAATAATACATTTAAATTATTTGAAAAATCTGTATCTTGCAAAAGCAAATCTTAAACTGGATAGCTGCAATTCATATAAGGAAAAGATTCTGACAATAGTAGACTAAAATAAACGTAGGTGAAGATTGATTATAGCTTGAGAAAGAATTAAGATATGATCAGGTCAAGGTAAGAATAACTGCTGATTTTGTGCAAGCCTAAAAAAATCATCCTAAAAATATAGACACAGTTTGTTAGGAAAATGAAGTTTAGCTCAAATGACTAATATTTTTAGCCTTGGGAACAAAGCTAATGTCTGAGTTAAAGAGACAGATTGTTAGTGCAGTTGTCAGTATAGTCATCCATCTGGTATTGTTTTTCCCTGTTGTTTTTTAGTTTTTCTATTAAAGAAATTCTCCCTTTGTTGATCAAAATGAAAAGTAACATTCAATTAACATGAATATGCTCCGGATGATTTTTTGGCATTAAATTTGTGCCTGACATTTAAACAACAAATCACTAATTAGTCTCTGTCAACATTCATTAATATTTAAAACAGATTTTAAAGATTTCATATTCCTGTTAAGAATATTATTATATTTTAATGTGCTTACTGTTAAAAGCGTTTTAGAGTATACAATAATTTATAAAATGTTTGGGTAAATGATTTTAAAAAACACCATATCTGTAAAAAAGTTGATAAATGGGACAGTTACCTTAAACATCCAGCCTTATGTTCTTAAAAAATTGCTATATTTTAGGCACAAAATATAAACAGTTGGTAACAGTTGCTTGATTAATTGTGCCTACATAAAGGTACATAATTTATGCAATATGATCTTATATTCTACATATTAACACACAATAAGCACAAACACACAAGATAAAAAAATACATGATATAATGAAACCATGTGAAATGAAATTCTAAAGAGGGAACTACTACTATTCTATGAAATATATCGATTGGAGATCTTAATTGAAATATTGGCACATTTCGAGTCATTCTTGTTTAAAATAAACCCCAAAAACAATTTGGAAGTTATGAAGAGGTATGAAAAGTTCTACTCAGTCAGGAATTCATTGTAGTTTCACCTTTGAAGAATAAAAGAAAAGTGACATAAAATAAACCAAGGTCTTCACATTTCCATTTTTAGAGATAGGAAGCTTGGTGAAAGAGCCTAAGAGACAAATTCTTATAAAGCTAGTTTCTAATACCGGTGAAATTCACACATTTGATTCTCTGCACTGGTAAGAAGAGCCAAGTGTATTTACTCAGTAATGTACAAGAGTCAAATGTTAATGTATGATCTTTAAAAAAAATGTATTTTAGAAAGTTGGTGAATCCCAGGATAGAATGTATGACAAGATAATACAATCATCTAACTGTATTACAAATGGTGAAGCATTTTCAGTGATGGGGGTAGGGAAACAGGAGCTGATCATATCTATAAATGAATGGAGTCTAGAACACTAAAGGAAAAAAAATCTAAACAAACTCTAAGTAAAGTATTTTTTATATTTGCTAACATTGCCTCCTACCAGCATATATTTTTCTCAAAAAATAGTTGATTTAATTTAGATTATAACTTTTATTATTGAAAACTTAAAAGCTAATGGTAATACAGGAATAGTTTAAAAAGCAAGCAACTTAAACAGAAGTCACTGTTCATATTTTGGATTGCAACTTTGAATATATTATTTATTTTTGCTAAACAAGTTCATGACCTCACCTTAATGACTAATTAGTGTGCCTGGGATTAATGTTGACATAGGTCCTTTTTTTTTTCAAAAATTAAACTAATTTAAAAGTTTTTATTAGAAAGTACATTTTATGACCAGTAGCAGAGAAAAGAAAATGCCACTTCAAGAGAGATTCTTTTCTATAGTGTTCCTACTGTGTCAGAAAATTACACTATGTCCATCTTTTAATTTTGCTCAATAATAATGGATTTCTACCTACACATATAATGTTTTTTCTAGTTTTTAAAGCTTGATGCTTCAGTGGAAATATGTGATATGCTGCTGTGATAGTGTTTTGCTATAAAATAGCATTAAATTGGTATAGAGAAGCACAGGAAATGTTGAACAGGGGGAGGCCAGGAAAATGTCAACAGTTCTATTGTAGTTAAGATAGAACCAAAATTGCATGGTTTCAGACTTCGTCTTGTCACTGCAGCAGTTACCTAATGATTTTTGAGATCTGTTTACTCTATTTTTATTACTAAGTTTTTTATTAACTACTTTGAGAATTATATACATTTTCCCCCAACAATCATGATTTTTCCTGAATTTCAGATCCTTTGTTTTTATCTTATAGACAATGTCCAGTAAAAATATATATACAGCAATATATATATATATATATATATACACACACATATACAGAGAGAGAGAGAGGGGAAACATTAAACATTTCTACGTCTTCAGCAGTCAAACATAATGAAATTGAGATAATCATATATTTTCACGTCTGGCAATTAGAAGAAGATAAAGTCCCAAACTCCTGTTAAGCAGTTTAAAAAATGTTGGTTATTTTTCAATATTTATTATAAGAGTATATTTGTTCTATACTTTGTGAGGGTCTCTGGATTAAAATTAAATCATTTTGTCCAAATTCTTTGAAAAGCAAATTTTGTTCTATTAGTCTATCCCTAGAAACAACCCATAGATATGCTCAAAATTTTAACTAAGTAGATAAGCATAGGCAGCATTTTAATATGTTAAATATTAGCTATTCAATGGGATAAAATATTAAAATTATATATAAAATATTCAGTGATAATGCATTAACCAGGATTTAAGAGAAGTGCATTCTTTTGAAAATACCATTTTTATTTAACAAATGTGGTGTGTGTGTGTGTGTGTGTGTGTGTTTGTGGGTTATCTAGAATCAAAGCACTGCTGTAGCCACCATTAACATTCTTATGACCCATCATGATCCCTCAGTTTCCTTATGCTACTCCTAACCACCCCTATTCCTCTTTAATTTATTTATAATACAACTTTGAGATATAGTCTTTCAAATTAAAACCAAAAGAATTTCATTTCTTTTCTCAAAATTTTTCAGTGGCTTACCATTATATTCAGAGTAAATGCTGTAGAACTCACAACCGTCTGAAAGGTCCTACATGATCTAGTTGCCAGTTATCTCCTTAGGTCAGCTCTTAAAGTATTTCTTTTCACTCATTCCTTTTCAAGTCACATGAGTTTCCTAATTCTGAAAAAAAAAAAAACCACAAAAACAAAGCAATGTAATACACCTTACTGATGGAGTTCACAATATTCCTTCAGCCTGCATAATTTTTCCTTCAGATATCCAAATAACTACCTCTCATTACTGTCTTTGCTCAAATTTCACTTTCTCAGTAATATGGACTCTCTCTGCTATTTAATATTGCCACAACACCCCTCACATCTATCGGAAGTTCTCATTCCTCTTACGTTGCTTTTCAACGCTCCTCTCTTTCCAATGTATTTTTTATTAACTTGTTTATTGCATTTATTAGTTATTTGCTCTTTTTTGTCATTTTGTTACCATGTAACTCTACAAGGAAGGGATGTTTACTTACTGCTGTATTGTATACCAAACAGCAAGAGGATTTCCTGCCCATTTGCAGACTTTCAACCATTATTTGTTGAATGAGCATATGTGTCTGTACACAGAGTCAGTATTTTATTACAGACAAAAGAGTCCATGTTTTAACCAAAATGATTGTAAACAAATGTCGTCTCATGGTGGCAAACTTATACATTGTTACATAGCTGCCTTTTTGTAAGCAGTTCCAAACTCTACATTATAAGTTTAGAATATTTGTTATACTTAATAAATACTAAGTTCCAGGAGAGAAAGAAGAAAAGTGTTCTTTCATTTTAACTTTTTAAAAACTGGTTTAAGTTGAAACTCATTTAAAAATAATTATGTTTTTAATGTTCTTCCCAAGATTTGTTAAAAATAGAGTAATTCCTCAGCATGTATAAACAGAATAATTTCAAGAGAAAATATGAAATTGGTATTTTACTAATAAATTTAAGAGAACTATCATTATAACTTAAACTGTTACTGCAATAATTTTCCTAATTACCTTTATCCCTTTATGCTTTAATAGTAGCACTACATACTTAGCAATTTATCTTAGATCAAGTTTTCTCATATTTAGAAAGATGGTATCAGAGTTTAAGCTAATTTGAAACATAGTTTAATGTTATGGACATCTTCAAGAATCTTAGGGAAAAAGTAGTTTTAAATGACTGCCCTCATATCATTTTATGACTAGCTTTTTATTTTCTGTGATATTTTGAGTGTATTTTAATATGTATTGAATCTATAGGAGGGATAGCAGTTAGGATTAATACTGTACATAATTATATAGACATAAACAACTTCATAACATGAATATTTAATGTATAAGGAATATTTATTTAAAATATATTCAAATTGATAAATATTTTGTCATCTAGCCATTAAGTCTTATTGAAGAATGTGAGGATATCTTTACTTTCTTCTGCTTTCAATGACTAGATTTATAATAATGGGTGATTTGTTGCAATAGAAAGGGTTTATTGCCGGGTTTTATAAGGTGTTAAAAACATATGTTATTGTCAGTATATTAACAAAGTAGAGAAGCAAAACAAAGATACTCATTCCTTGCCTACTTTTCCTTATCTCATTTTACACAAGGCTAGAAAAAAAATAGAGAAATAAATGTGTTAACAACCACTGAACCAAAATATTCTTATTTCATTTGCAATAAGTTATTTGGATATATTTTACATAAAATCCTATTTTTAATTCAAATGTGCTTATTAAAGAAATTATCTATTTTTACTGTTGCTTTAACACTTTTATATAATCACTTTACTATGAGCATCATAGTTATTATATGTGCCTAATAATAAATATATAGAGTATTTATTATTTAAAATTTTACACACTTTATCAATCATATATAATTTCAGCAATACCCCTAGAAAATATATTAATTTATAATTAAAACAGAAGTACATCAGATAGTTTGAATTCTCAATAATTGATGCTGAATTTTTAATATTTTCCAGCTATACAAATGCAGATATACTAGGTATTTCTATATTTATTAGTAAATGTGACCACCTTTCATATATATAATAAATGCTTTTTTATTTATTTTGCCTTATAATACTTTGAAATTTTTATCATGTGAGTAATCTGATTTAGTGACATTAAATAAATTAATTGTATTGAAATACATATGCATGCAGTCAAGCACAGTGGAGACTATGGGGAGCACAAATTAGGTATAGAACATTTCTAACATCACATATAATTTTTTTTTTTCAAAAGGAAGAAAGGGAGGGAAGGAGGTAAGGGAAAGAAGGAATGTAGGAAGGAAAAAAGGAAGAAAGGAAGGGAAGATGGAAGGAAGGAAGGAAATATTTATTATTTATTCATTTATAGTTCCCTACCTTCTGGGTCCTGAACTGTGGTCCTTTGGCTTTACATGGTCTATAACCCAGCTATCTGTCTCCTGAGTCACAAGGGAATATCCACATAATACTTTTATGCAATTTACAATTAAATTTACAATTGAAACTTCCACAGAGATCACCACTCTTCTGATTTGTATCACCGTCAACTACTCTAACTTATTCTTGAATGTGGTAAAATTATACTATGCCTTTTATTACATGCCAATTTGTGTCTGACTTATTTTGTTCATTAAGATTTGCTTGAGATTAATCCATGTTGTTCACCGCAGTACTTCTTCCTTTTTCAAAAGCTATTCCAGTGTCAAGGGAAATAAAAGTTAAAATAAACAAATGAAATTACATCAAACTAAAATGCTTCTGCAAAGTTAAAAAAGTATTCACCGAAGTAAAAAGGTAACATACTGAATGGGAGAAGATATTTATAAATCATATGTCTGAAAGAGGTTAATATTCAAATTATACAGAAAGTTGTACTACTGAATACCACCACAAAAAGAACCTGAAAAAAATGGGCAGATGATCTAAATAGGTCACCAAAGAACACTTACATATGACCAATAAATCCATGAAAATACATTCATAATCACTTATTCATTAAGGAAATATAATTCAAAATCACAAGAAATTACCTCAAATTGGTTAGAAAGGCTGTTATCAAAACAAAATACAACAAAAACATAACAAAATAAAAAAGGACCCATGTTGGCGAGGATGTAGAGAAAATGGAAATATTTTATACTTTATTGTATAAAAGATATTTTAATTACTTTCATTTTACTGAAGAAGCATCTTGCAACATAATGTACAGATTTAAGGTGTGCATAAAAATAAACACGCATAAAATGCATTATTTACTGCCAGCATTCCAATTCTATCCACTATATAATAGTACCCATTTTCCCAATGAAAATGTAAATTAACATAGTCATTTTTGAAAGCAATATGGAGATTTCAAAAAAGATTGATTAAAATTACCATTTGATGTCACATTTTCATTTCTGGATATATATCTGAAGAATACGAAAACACTAATTTGAAAGCATATGCACATTTTTAAGTTATTGCAGTATTATTCTCAATAGTCTGACAGATGAGTGGATGGAAAAGATGTGATATAGTACACAGTGGTATGCTGTTCAATTACAAAAAAAAATAAATAAAAATTCTGGCCTTTACAATATTATGGCTGAACTTGACGGTATTAGACTATTGAAATATCAGAAGGAAAAAAACGTGAATTCTATTTACTTTTATTTATCTTGGAGAATAAAGAAATAAGACAAAAAAATTTAAAAAAACAAAAAACAAAATCTTAGATTCTGACAACAGAGGGGAAGTTGCATATAGGGAGGGCAAATGGAAGATACAAACCAGTTTTACTTCTTGAGGCATGATTGGTTAGTTGTATTATGAAATGTTGTGGGGAAGTAATGAAAGGGAAAAGACAGTTTTATCTATAGGACACTATAATCTCTTAAGTAGTTTTACATCTCAAGGTAAATGTGCCATAAAGTATTGGTTTATATTAAAGAAAAATAATTTGCTTCAAAGATTATTAATGTTTTTTAATATATCACCATTTTACTTCTGAATATGAGGCACAGTTATCCTGAAATGATTTCTTCTATGTTTTCTAATAAATAACAGAAAAAAATAATAACATAAAGTAAATTAAAAACAAATGTTTAAGCATACCCAGAGAGGATCACAGAGGCTAATAACACAAGCACAATTGTTTTCCAAGCCTGGTGTTAAAATCCGGCTTGTATGTACCTAAGGAACTATAGGTGACAAACTGAATGATCATATAAAAAACTCCACCGCATGCCTTAGAAAAAGAAGCACAACTATGTTAAAGACAAAAGACAATATTTTCTCTACTAAATATTTCTTAAATGGGTATTTTAAAAGTACACTGTAAATTTTCAAATAATTAGTGATAAAAACTTCCATAAATTGTCCTTTCATATAATTTTTTGGATATGGGTGATTAGGAGAAAGAATATATTAACCAAAATCAGATGAATCCTTTCTGCATATTCCAAGTTGTGTTGTGAAATTAGTTCCTTTTTAAATCCCTTGTGTCAATGTTGACATTCAATTAAATTAAATATAAAATTTAAATATGATGCAATATTTCTATTATTGCTTTGTATAACTTATCTGTTAGCTCCATTAAAAACATGAAATGTTTATTTTATTTTTCTTTTTTCCTTTGCTAATATCTCTCATTTTACATTAAAGTTTCTGATCTAAATAAATTTCCATTTCTCTAAAGAACTTATTTTAACATTTTTTGCAAGACAGGTCTATTAGGAACAGATTCCTTCATTGTTTTCATTAGTCTTTAATTTAATTTACATTTAAAATTAAAAAGTAAAATTCCTAATACATTTAAGTTTAACATATGTATGTTTGCAAACTAACATCTATATATAGTACATTAAACAGAATTCTAGTAGGTCAATTTTGTGTCTTTTTATTCTTTCTTTCTTGAGCTTTACAATACGGTAATAGTAAGGTATTGAAGGTGGTAGTTATTCTATGATTCTGATATGGTGACATATGACATGTGCCCTGAAATTTGAACTTCACTAGTGTTTCTCCATTTTGTTACCTTTTCCTCACTTTACTCCCTTACTCATTCAAATGGGACAAAGACTTTCTACCTGGTGCTGGATTTGGATATCTACGTAGCTTGGGTAGTTTCCAATAAAACCTCAGTAAACTAGGATCTGATAAAATAGTTTTCCTTGATGGTAGCTTCGGACTTTTGAGAAGAACAGAATGCTACTTTTCCCTTCTCACTTCTACAGGCCACTTGGGATGTTTCTCTGATTTTCACTGTATAAACCTGGTGGATTACTTAGAGGTAAAATTCACAAAAAGTGTGAGGACTCTTCCAATCACTGGGACCTTGGAGTTTCTAACTATCAGATTTGACTACTATGAGATTTAATTGGAAAATTACACCATGGGTTTCGCTACTCTAATATTGGTTCCTGTTCTGTTTTCTGTAAGAGGATTATCTTTTTTGTTGTCATTTTTTGCATCTGTTTGTGTATTTCTCAAATTTTAGAAACAGTGGTTTGTTCTTAATCTCTCTTCTCAGACAGATAAATAAAGAACTGCTGATCTTTTAGTTGCTTGTTATAACAGATAAATAATGTACTAACTCCTTTCATACAAGAAAATAAATCTGAAATAATCTCATATATAATGGATTATCATAAAGCTCCTGAGCCGTCCGAGAGAAACGTGGTTGCTACAACAATCAAACAACACTAATGTGGTAAAGAGTTGACCAAAGTACAATGTTGACTAGATCGTATGTTTGGATTGTACCTTGAGTTAAATATAAACTTAAAAGGAGACATTTTAACTGCAGTTCAGTGACTTCAACAAACTAAAAAAGAGCAGATTAAAATTGACCAGATAATATTGCATATATCTCCAAACAATCCATGGTATATTAAATCTCTTAGACACCTGATTTGGTGTGTAACATACCAAAAACAAAAGAAAACCAACATTCCATTTTAAGATCTATGAACACAATTCTACCTGCTAGTGAATAAATGATGAATGGTATCTGTGGTAGCCATCTTTCAATATGATTCCCAGGTCCTTGTGTGGTACCTTCCCTTTGAGTTTGATTTGATTCTTATGAAAAAGAAGGGAACATCACTATCTTACCAAATCAGGACTAGACACGTGTAAATGACAGATGTGAATTTTTGCATCAACTTTCTAATAGTTCATGGCAATCACCTGATTTCTTGATGAAATGAAGCTGAGACTTTCAGAAGCAGCTTCCTCTGATTTTTGTCTTTCATATTTCCTGTTAGGTCAATCTATCTCTGACACATTCTAATTATGTAATAAACATCTATTTTATTATATTAAATCATTTTCTGCTACAGTCTGTGCTGTTTATATGTATGTGAAGTAACAATAAATGATTGATGCCATTATCATGATACAGAATAGGAGACATTCACAGAAATGCTAATCTGAACAGTGTTAAATTATCTAGTCATTTGGTAGTTATCACATAGAAAACTATGAAAAACTCTTTTCTCTTCTCCATTTTGCACTCTAGATTTTAATGAATCTGATGAAAATGAAAACTTGTCATGTAGAAGCTGAGTGTGAGAAAGGAGAAAAAATTAAAGGCCATTGACGGTTTAAGAAGGCAGATGCTGTCCAAGGAATATGTTGAACAAGAGTGAACATCCATTTTAGTTACCACTGGAATGGAGCATTGAACCCTTATGGTCAGCATAAGAAATTAAGAAGGAAGAGATATTTCAAACTGTTCAACCACCATCTTTTACGCAGCTCTAGAAAATCAAAATATGCAACAATAAAATATTTTATAAATTATCTTGACTCTGCTGCTCTTTATAGATAAATCACTTTTCCTAAATAGGAAAATTGTTCAGACTTAGTTAGTTATTGGGGAAAGTAATCTCATAGTTTAACCAAATAAGAACAGATATGTTTAACTTAATTTTCTTCGTATTCAATCATGGTGACTCGGTTCTCTTATTTAAAGAGACAATACTACTCTTTAATTGACAAGAAAATTGTAATGTAAATATGTAAAATATTTATCTGTGAACTTTAAAGTAGCTCATACACACACACTTTGATATACTATGAAATCTTTAAGGAAAAGATGTTCTAGTATCTGAAGCATATGTACATAAATTAGTACTTGTCAAAAACATGTTAAATTTATAAATGCATGCTATGAAACAACTCTTCTATAATAAAGCCTGAGAAGGCAAACGTCTGTATTCTTTTTTATGACAGAGTTTTAGGTTGTAAACATGTTTCTCTAGCATTGTAGTCACAATAATTTATGATTGCTATAAATATTTTAAATTAAAAAACATGATTTTAGTACTTATAGTGCCTTATTCATAATTAAAAGAATATCACAAAATATATCACATAATAAGTGCAACATTTTAAATTGTGTGGATTGGCATGAGTTTTATAATCAGTGTATACGGTCTTCTAATGGATTTTGTTTGTTAGGGCAACTTATCCATAAATCTATATAACTATGTATAGTTAAATACATAAACATATTGAGATGCATATATTTTATTAACAATATATTTACTCTTATGTTCAAATAAATTATGCAAAGGAAAGAGTTGTATATTTTGAATTATTTCAATAAATTTTTCAAATAAAAACAGCATTACCTTCAAAGACAACAAACTGACAACTTAATTTGTCACAGTGATAAGACATGAAAACAAACGTAATAAAGTTAATGCAGACAATTATAATATATGAGCAAGGTGAAAATAAATATCTATTGTCAATTAATTTATAGCTAAATATAGCTATCAGTCAATAATACATGGAAATACTGTCAAATATATTATTTTTTATCAACAAAAACCTCATCCGATACCCTTATTCATTTATAAGACCATTCTCAAATTGTGTTATGCTGAGGCTCAGGAAAAGATTTGATTTTATGGCAAATAACATGTCTTTTTTTTTCTTTTGAACTTCACATCATACATCACATTTTAAGTAAGTCTTGAATGGCTTACAGAGTCAAAAGAATACCTGAGCTGTTGTTTCCCCTGGGCTTTTGGAGTCTAAGAAAGATACAACTTTTAGGTAAACACAACCAAGACAAAGAAGAAAAGATAAATCCTCAAGATACCAAGCACATTTTTGCAGAGATATTTTTTCAGCATTGAATAAAGATTATTAATCATCCATTCTGAACAAGGCACTGTGTTATGTATTGGAGACAAGCAGGAATGCTTTCTTTTATGTAATGAATAATACCATCTATCTCAAAAAATCTATACTTCATTGCCTGATATGGAGACAAAATCCAGTAAACATTATATAATAAGGGAAGAAATATTAACAGCCCAGGAAACACAATAGGTAAGAAGAATCATCATCAAAGATATCATGATCTAAATCATTTATAAAAGTTAAGGTATATAATGAAGTGGTGGTGCTTGAATTTGCTGTTGAAGTAATAGCTCTATTTCAATTCTAAAAGTAACAATGTGATTTACAAAATAAATCAGTTTTCTAAAATAATTATAATTTATAAAATGCTTTCTCATGAAATTAACAGAATTATATTTTAAAAATTAATTAATGGTAGAAGGGTATAACTTATAAAATAACATAACTTACTGAATTTCTCATTTCAGTAAAACCAAGATCTAAAGCAAAATTTTTGATTCAATATAAAAATACAATTATTCAGAAATTAGATGACAGTGTGTAATGCTAATTTGTTTTCTTCCATCAACAGAGCTATTTATATATTTAATCACTGTGCATATTAATTTGGAAACACTATTTCCTTATTGTCACACTTCATATAAAGTATTTAAGTCTATTGCATATATTTTTGTGTTACGTATATTCATCATTATTAGGTAAGGTTACCATATGTTCTGGTTTTACTAGAATTGCCATGGTTTTGCAACACTGTCCCTGTGTCTATTCTGGCTTGAAATTGTTTCAGCTTTAATCACTAGGGTTAGAAATAGTCTTGATTTGACTAGGATTGTCCTAGTTTAGAAACGTTGTACCCACCTCCCTGCCGCTGTCCGGCACTTCCTGAACCCCCACTAGACTGGTCAGGTCCAGCACCTGAACACCAGTTCCCCCACACACACAATACCTATCTGCATCTGGTGATATTACAACTGATCTTAGTTTTGATTCTAAAGATTATGGTATGCTTAATATTGGAGTCATATTATAAAGGATTCCATAGCTTTTATTTCATAGTTTTTGTTTTACATGAATCCTTGAGATTCACTATTTGAAAAAATTCATTGATATTTTCACCTTAAAATTTAGTTTATTAAAAATGGAATATATATACACACACATGCATATGTATATATGAATATATGTGTTATAAGTATATATATATGAGAGAGATTGAAAATTGATGTATAAGAGTTATCAAAATTACCATGAATTAATATTTCTAGGTGTATCTTGATGGAGTAGCTGTTGGGCATAGTCTACATATATCCCAATGTCCCAGGATTGTGTCCCAGTTTTGGTTATTTTAGCAACTAAAGAAATAAAGTGCATCTTCTTCCTTTATCTCCCAGCCTGCCTGCCTCTGCTTTCCTTCATTCCTACCTGTACCTTTCCTTAAAAATAAATAATATTTCTAATACATATGTATCATGTATTTATGTATAAAGTTTATGTAGTTATGTATCAAATGTATGCATATATAAATTCTATTACCTTCTGTGGGATAACTTTGGAAAATAAATCTTGCTTACATTCAGTCATTCGTAATATGCTTTAGGCAATTATAAGAGAATCCAAATAAGATGTGCCAACTGATTTTCAAGTAGAAAACAGATTTATATTAATGATTAATGAAGAAAACATTTGCTCTGTGTCGCACAAAAACAAAAGTGGAGGGCTTAGGTGAAAATCTAGGTTGTTTTGCTTTTAATAATGTGGGATTTCTACAGCATCATGCTTCACTTAATCTCACCTTTATTCTATTCATTGACTTAAGCAAGACATTTATTTCTCATAATGCTGAAGGTTGGGGAGTCCCAGACCATTTTTCTAACAGGTTGGTTCCAGTGTATAGGCCTTTTTTTCTGGTTCATAGAAGATCTCCTTCGTATTGTGTCATCATTTAGTGGAGAAATATGGTCTTCATCTTCTTTTAAATACAGTATTCCCATAGTGGGAAACTAATTCTTATGAACACATCTAAAGCTAATTACCTAAAGGTCCTGTCTCAAAACGGCATCATATTGTGGTTAAGGCTTTAAAATATAACTTTTGAGAGGACATAAACATTCAGTCCATAATACTTAATTTGCTTCTTTTGTAGGTATTAAATATTAATCTGTCTTGCATAAATTATATTGCTCTGGTGAAGTTATGTGTGTGTATATGCATGTATATATATATGTGTGTATATGTATAAAGCATAGCATAATTTTATTGTGTATACTTTGCATAAATATTGCATATAATGTAAAACAATATATTTTGAGTGTCTTTAAAAAAATACCTGTCATGTTAAGCTTTATAAAAATGCATAGATAAGAAAATGTAAGTGAGAAATTATATAATTTTTTATATATTTATATATATTTATGAACACCTAGAATTATCTTATTAATACTATTTCATTTCAATAGGAAAACCCCCTATTGAAATATTAGTGCAAGGTTCATTATATTAGTACAATATTTCACAGACTGATTGAACTAAGTATGATCATAGGGTAATGTCAACTGAAAACTAGAGAACTCAAATTTCATTCCTTTCAATTTAATTATTTCTTTCATATTAAACTAGGTTAGCCACTCAGTAACAATGAACTCCATTCACAAAAGTAAGAGGTCAGTTTTAATAACTTTTGTAGCTATAGAGTTGTCATTACCATATTCAATTTGTGTCATCTTGACCTTGTGAAAAATGTCAAGTGAGACAGATTGATTCTAACAAGCAAAAGAAACAAAATGCTGAGACTTGTAATAAATGAGCATCAAAAATAAATTATCATTATACACATATTTTCCTACTTCTCTAACTTCACACTATTTAGTCAATCATTTATTTTTTGAGATTGTAGTAACAATTTTACACTTTTGCTTATTATTCTATTATCTGTCATCTATCTATCATCTGTCTAATATCTATCATCTATAATTTATATTATTTAATTCATTTTTACACAACTTTTTTCAATTTTGACTCTTGAGAACTGCTTCGGTGTGTTTCTTTATCTTTTTGACAGACCCCATCATTTCAGTGTTTGTTCATTTTAACTGAGCCCTTCCTTGTTTTCTGGCTTTACAAAAATGATGAGAAACTTCTTGAGTATTTCTTGTTAAAATCATTCAGTTTTCCAAGGAGTCCTGGTTGCTGTTAGTGGAGACAAGTAACAGAAACCAAGGCATGGGGTGCCAGGTGTCCATAAGTGTTTATTGCTACTGCTCATTATTTCTATATTCTCTTTTCTGACAGAACAATGATAATGTGTTCGTATACTGGCGTATGTGTATACAGATCCTTTCTCTCTCTCTCACTCCGTCATTTTGTCTCTTTGTCTCTGTTACTTTGTATCTACACATTTAAATTTATACTAACCTAATATGTCTTCTGTCTTTACTACGTAGATCATTTTGCTTCCCTAATTACTTATCTTTAATCTTCACTCCAGTCGGAAATCTGGCTCCCACTATACAACATTCATTTTCTTAACTGTATGACTTTAGCGTACTTGTATAGAAGTTTCAGAATTGTAACTTACTCCCACTGGATAGAGCTAAAAACTCATCAACTAAAGTTTAGTGCTTACACACAGCTCCTTTTAGCGTTAATCTTCCCAACTAGGTTCATTCCAAAATTGCTTAGGTCACATAATATATACAATAACCCTTTTTTGAGATGTTATACTTTTGCAGATACAGTAAGTTTTGTTTCTTGTAACATTGCATCTTAGCATATAGGTTTAAGTTGTGCATTATCATAAATGAACACGTGTATATTTATAATTTATGTTTTTACATGACTATGGCTCATTCCTTCTACTGATGAGTTGTATTCCTTTGTAAAAAATTTCTAGAGTTTATTTTTCATTACTTTATGAATGGTTTAGTGTATTTCAAAATTTATTATGAATAAAGTAGAAATCAGAATGCATATCAATATTTTCGTGTAGATAAAAGATTCAAGCTGGTTGCGCATAACAACTATATATAACTTTGTAGAAAACTACCAATTTGTCTTCCAAATTTGCTATACCAATTTGCATTGCAACCAACATGAATGAGATTTCCTGTTACTTTGACATTCATTGAACTTTAAAAGGTCAATCAACATTGCATTTTTAGAATAATGCTCACATGGTTATAAGGTATTATTCATTTTATATAATCTTGAATTTGATTTGCTAAAATGGTTTTAAAAATATATACTTATCTTCAGGAGGGATTTGGCTTTATAGCTTTTTTTCATTTAATATTCTTCCTAAATGAAATAGTCTGATAGAGTGAATTGTGACATAATTCTATTCTTTAGATTTTCTAGAAAAATTGCCTAGATTGTGTATTTTTTCATTGTTATTATTTTTCCATACATATTTTGAAGGATTCTCCAGTGAAGTCATGTGGGGCTGGTATCTGTGTGTGTGTGTGTGTGTGTGTGTGTGTGTGTGGTGTTCAATTTCTTTCATAATGTCTGAGTGATTAAAATTACCTATCTTATACTTTGTATGCCCTACACAAATTTTAGCTTTCTCCCACTTCTTATAGACCTCTGAATGTAGCTATAAAAATAGAACATACTTCCCAGCATCCCATCCTGAGGACAGACTAACTGGAGTGAAATAATTTTCCTGTATTGCTCCAGTAGTAAATTCCTCTCGTTTACCCTACTTCCCCTTGAAGGTCCTACATGCCTTTGCTTACCCCTCCTTACTTTTAACAAGAATTTTTATGTTTTATTTTGAGATGCTTGTACTATTCTGAAATCAAGAGTGTTCTTCTATTGCAGTAGTCTTTTAAAATAAAATTTCTCCCTAAGTTCAGATTTGTTCTTTTTAACAGTAAAGATTTTTTAACATGATTTTTAAGTAAGGGTTAATAGTTTATATCCTTTAGGTTTAAGTACATTTCTAAAAGTTTTAGAATGTATTTGTATCATATTGATATTATGCAAAATTATAATTTCTCAAATAACTCCTATATTTTGATTTCAATGTATGTAATATCTGCACTAACCAGCTATTTCATTTATTATATTGCTGCTTCTGTTATTATTCTGATATTTTTCTTACACTGACCGGAGATTTATAAATTATATTTATCATCTAAAAAATTAACTTTTTAAATTGTTTCATTTTTCTAATCATTGATTTCTGTTCTGATGATTTTTTTTCTATTTTGGGTCTATTTTTCTTTCTTCCTAAAGATATTGTTTGTAGAGAAGTTGAGGTTTTGGTATGAGGCCATTCTTCTCTTTATTCCTTGTTAATAAGGTTATTTACTACTAAAAATTTTCCCTCAGATACAGCAACTGCATCGCTATACTGCTATGCATCATTCATACATTTGTCTATTTCTGCATGCCTAGTAATTTTAATTTGATGTGAATTTTATGTAAAACCATGCTGAATAGTTTTATATTTTTAGAAATATTTTTGAGGGTTTTCTTTTTGTTTTTCTTTTACTGCGAGACAGTTTAGTTACCTGAAAACTGCTAATTTTGTAGCCTACTTGCAGATATGTTAAGAAGACATCAACAGTTCTTATTAAAGAAGTAATTATTACAAATGCCCAAAGAAAGTACTAAGTACTCTACTTAATGTCCCCTGAACTATGAAATTTTCTAGTTTGACGGTTGAGAGTCAATACTAATCCTGCTACTGTGCAGGATGGGTTCTTTTTATCCTTTCAGGTGAGTTTCTTTTGTTTTGTTTGTTTCTTTAATCTTGACCTTGAATAGTTTACTCTCCTCTAAGATCTATTAGTATTCTCTGGATACTTCAGAGGTCATCGTTGTCTAGATTTTTCTCTCTGTGAAAAAGTCTCTTTTTCTGATACTTTGCCTTATACACTCCTGGGTTACTCTAGATTCAATTCTCTTCACCTCACAGAATCTTCCAGGATATGATTGGAACCCTTGTCTTAAACTCACAACCTGGATTCATTTGTAATGAAATAAGTTTGTGCAACTATAGAGTTGACCTCATTTGATATTTAATTCCACTTCATTATGAACATATTAATAGAGAAAATTAAATAATAGTAAAGTAACACAAATTTAGACAATGCAGTAGGACAGATGGACTTTTTTAAAATAATTGAGTATAGCTAAACATAAAACCAATTGCTAGTAAGTATTTATATATAATTTCTTCGATTGTAATATATAAAGTTGGCAAGATGGTCAAAGCACATTCCTCAGTTAAAAAAATTTGACACTTTCTGTGTATTTAAAATCATATTGAGAACAATGTATTCTTTCATTAAAGAAAAGCTTCAAAGATAGACATGTATACACATTTGAAATCATAAAAATTGCATGTTGTATGTGATAATTACAATATTAAAAACAAATGGATTAATGTTTAAATTAAAATCAAGACTGAAAATATTGACCAGTAGCTCATTTACTATTCCAGTTTTCTTACTTCCACCTTCCAATTCACTTGAATATGCTGATTTAAATACTATCTGTTCTAAATAACAAGTATATTCCAAGACTATTATTTTTAAGGTATTAACTTGTGAATTTTTCAGTTAAAGCTAAAATATGTGGCATTCAACCTACTGATGATATATGCTTTAAAGTATCTTGTGAATGGCTGAAATTAGCAAGTATTAGCAGAGCAATGATCAATAAAATAAAAATTTTAATATTAAGGAGCCAAGGATAATAGATTTTCAGAAGAATGCAAGATTGAAATATTTTTTAAAAAAGAAGATAAGAAGTGAATATATAAAAGAAATCTAATATATTGTATTTTTCTGCAACACTATTACTCATTGTGGAACATTTGGAGAGATTACATTCTTTATTACATATTTTCCATAAATGGTCAAATCAGTGAATATGTGAAACTTGATTGTATTGTACAATTTACCTTAAAATACATTAATGCAGGTTATACAGACAAAATTATATAACCTTTTAAAAGCTGATCTTTCTATTTTAGTGGCAGATATGAAATAAACATGATTAAGTTTCACTACTAGTAATCAAAAAAGTAGAAATATAAATACATTATACAACGTAAATATAACTCAGAATAGTATAAGTTATTCACTTATTTCAAAAGACAGATCACTATAATTACTAATAATTGCTACCATTTTCAGTTACATATCATATTAGTTGCCAGATAAGCTGTCTTAACAACTTTACAAAGCCTAACATAATTCACATTACTACAACAATGAATCCTTAGGAAATATGAGCAGAGAAGTAATATGACATTATATTATGTCCTAGAATAGATACATGGGGACCGTGAAAACATAAGGGACAATTTCATTTTGATGTAAATGAATATATTATCTTAATCTCTTCATAAAGACATACATTGTAAAAGAGAAACTATGCTTGAATCTCTAACAATGAGGCCAGTGCCGAAGAAAAAAACGATATAATTCTTCTTTGCCTTTGTATAGTCATTGCTCAGAAATAGTGTTGGTATTTTGGTAAGATTTCTTCAAAGATAATATTTATGAGTGCTGTGTGGCTTCTGAAAGAAAATGTGATGGCAATACCAATATTTCGTATATTTAATTATTATCTTCATAATGGAAATGTTTTATATATACGTGTGTGGGCATTTATATATGCGCACACATATGCATATAGCATATAAACAGCAATACCCAAAAGGAAGAGGTAGGATTAGTGAATCTGAGATTATAATATGTACTAAATATTGTAAATACATATGTAATAAATCTAGAATTTGAATATAGTTCATAAATATCTAAACTCACACAGTTGATACTCCACTGTATTTGTTGTTAAAATTTCTTGTGTGTGTATATGAAAATGAAAAATTTCAGAGAGAAGAAAGTTGATTTACTTCAAACAATATAAAAAAAAAAGTTTTTAGCTACCTAAAATGTCATTAGCGGCGGGATTTATGAAGTCATTTGAAATTATGGACTAAACTTTTCTTTCATCTCATTTCTACTTTTTACCATGTGGTGAACTTAAAAAGAGAAAATCTCACAATGTTTGTGTATTTTATAGGTGTGTGGAATTTGCCTTTCGCCAACTTTGATTTATACTCTATTTTAAAACACATTCAGTTGTATTCTCCTTTCACTAGTGAGAAAGAGTTTCTGCTATAAATCCTTAGTACTGCCTCTTATACAAAAGAAAGAATTTTTCTGTATTGTATGACATATTAATAAGAGCTCAAGAGAAGGAAAAAATGCGATGGAAGAAATATTCTCTAATGTTTCCTGAGAATACAAAGGCATAGAACATAATTTTATTATCAAGAAGATAGTAAGTAAATTCATTTGCAGTATTGCAGTAGTATAATGGAGAAACTTTTCTTTCAAAGATGTACTCATAGATAAAATAAATGGAACATTTTCCTTCCTAATAAAATCTAGATATCATAGATTATAACTGATTGAAAATAATTACCCCAACACTCATGTATACCATTATAATGAATATGTTTTCTCACTATTATCAAAGAAATTTAAGTCTGCCTGCTTCAAAACATGGGAAAAATTTGAATTAGAAAATGAAAACAAAGATTTAAATTCAAATAAAAAAGCTATAAATCTTATAAGTATGACTTAATTATATTTGCTATATCAATTTGATCGATGGGTATAAATGAGTTTTATCACAAATCACTGCACAGTTTTATAGGCAAATATGATTATTTTTACTCCCAAGAGGCAGCAATAATCACTTATACAAAAGTAAGTTGGGGTTCTGAATAATTGGCATAATTAGCTATTATATATCATTTTACTTTAGATATAAAAATGTACTAAGGTTATAAATGTCTTAAGATTATTTATATAAAATACAATTGTTTCAGAAGCATTAATTCTACAAAAAGAAATATTCCCTGATACTCAATAGTTCTCACTTGTATGATGTATTATTTTAAAATACATTTTTAAGGCTGATAGTAAGAAATATAAAAGTAAGACATATATTAATCTCTGCTCTCTAAATATCTTCTAATTGTGTGCAAAACAATTAGCATTGACTTACCTCAAATAATTAATTTAGTCATTCATTATCTAGTATTTTTGATTCTCCTTTAGTTTTTGTTTTGAGTCGTGATTTCATTTTAAAATAATCCATAATAACAGATTCACTAGGAATCTTCTCATGAAAAATACACATGAGGAGATAATGAACACACAATATAATAAGAATATGTGTATATCTAAGCATATTTTTATAGAATATCTTAGGAAATCAATGATATTTATGACAGCATTATTTTTCTAGAAATATAAAATGATCAAAATATTAATAACATTAGATAAATATCAGTTCTAAGGAAATTTTGCTATATATGACATGTCTACTTATTTAATTGGATTTATCATAGAAATAGATGCTAATAATTGAAAGTAAAATATACTATAGTATATATATAAATATGCATAATAAACCTACCACATACACAAAAGATTGAACAATTTTGGAGTTTTGCATTTTCGCACAAATAAATACTCCACGTAATTTTACAGGTTATCTAAGGAAATTGCATAAGTTCTTTCCTTCATGTTTAGAGTTATCATGCTATTAGAATTTTGTTTTTTCAAATCTTTTGTGAAAGCAGAAATACTTACTTCAGCAAGATTGGAGACAGGATTTGCAGAAGGATTTAAGCCGTTTCAAACTTGTTCTTGAGACAAATCATGGAACTGACTGCATGGTTATAAAGAGGACTAATCAAATTATTTTTCATCTGCAATATTGGTATCTATTGACAGAAACCACAATGCATTAAGATGAAGTTTGTGTATGAAATTAAGCTTCACTTTTGACCATAACAATTGCTTAGAATCTAGACGAGATACAGGGATTAGGGGACTATATTTATCTCTGATGTAATTTAAAATTGCTTGTACTGGGGATATTAGAAAAGTAGTATTATTAAATTCTAGCTAAAAGTATTTTTATTATTATCTATAGACACAATATATATATATATATATTTTTTTTTTTTTAATGAGAAGTTTGCAGCTTTCAACCACTTTTACCTGCTTGGCCCCCACAATGCCCTTTGCCTCCGGCAACCACAAATCTGTTTACTCTCTCTCTATATATATATGAGGGCATGTTTATTTGTATTTTATTTGTTTTGTTTTATTTTTGTTTTAGAGTCTACATATAAGTGAAATCATATGGTATAGGTTTCCACTGTCAACTGAAAGTAAAGAATTCCTATGAAACCTTTCCTAAATTCAAGTAGCTTAGAGCAAAGAAGCAACTACCATACTTAAATGGAAAAAAAATAATCTGTGTTCTGAAGCCTAAAAATAACCCAGACCAACAAATTATGAAATAGAACCCACTGAAAATTAAGATAGCTTAACATATATTTAAAAAAAAAAAAGTTCTTTGCAGTTAGAAAGTCTATATAAAGTTTTTCCAAGGAAGGAGTCTAACGGTGTCACTCTTGCTGCTAGGTTGTTTGCTATCTCTTTCTGCTATCTCTATTTCATACTCACTGAAAAATATACTGAACACCATTTTCACCTGTTCTCATCTATTATGAAATCTAAAATCCTCTTCAGATTTATTTTGTTAGCAAACACAGGTACTAATGTAGGTCTTCCTTAAAAGTCAAATAGGTGTACATCAACTATCGAGAAGTGGGGATACCAGGCTTTGACTTATTTTACTTAGCATAATTCCCCCAATGTCCATCCATGTTGTCACAAATAGCAGTATTTTATTATATAAAACAGTATTACATGCACTACATATTCTATGCAGATTAATATTACTGCATTGCATATTAAAATAAAATGGAAATAAATAGCAAAGTATATATTTATTGTCCCTATAAAGTAGATACCTTATCACTTCATTTTTATGCTACTGCTGATATCTGAATTTTGCTTTGACATATGCATATGTTATCACATTTCAACACTGGAATTCTGTACCCTTCATGCATCCTCTCACTTTATAGAATAGATACTTACTAGCACATTATTTCTAGTGAGAGTCCTATTTATTTGTGAAAATATGTCAAATTGAATAGATCCTGTCTATATACATTACTTAAATACAAATATTTCATTATAAATAGATGCATGAATTGGATTACTCTATTTTTCCTTCAGATATAGTCATGTCCAAATATTTACATATCAGGTTTCATGTTATGGATTTTCTCCCTCAGCTTTCATCTCTTTCTTTTCAATTTTATTTACTAATAGATTTAAATAGAGCATGTCACAAATACACCCACTCCTGGATTTCTGATTTGTAGTAGGTTCTGATAATAGTTGCATTTGTATGAGATTTAAAGTCAGAAGCATCTTGCAGAAAGCATCTTGTTTCATTATTATTATTATTTTTGTCTATTGCTGGCATTAAACACGGTTGTGTGTATGGGATGATTCTTTGTAAAATCTGTACCCCAGTGAACTTATCAGTAAGAAGTACTCTTGTTTCAGTGGTGGCTAATTTCCCAATATGGTTTATCAACCTGACAGACAAACATGGGTGTTGCTTATCTGTCTTCCTGGGTGATGAGATGAAGTTGCAGACTTGAGTTTAATAAAGACAGGTTCAAGAACATTTTCATGGTGACCTAAAAGGTAGATTGTCCTCTTGGTCAGTTCTGAATTGTTCTCTTGTCTTTTGAAGTTCAAATCTAGACCCTCTCCTTCAAGTTTTCAATAGTTTTATACATATCAATAAATTAGTTATGATTAAGGTATCTTAAGTATATTTGCTATTCGCACTTACCCATAACTTATATACATGTTGCTATTTAAACATCCAGCTAAAAATAACGCATATATTTTTCTGAATCACCATGTAGTCTGTATAACCATGCATCAAAAGTACCAGAGATTTGGGGAGGATTATATTAGAAATAGAGCAACTAAAAATCTATGCAACTCTATGATATTAACAAAAAAAAAATCGCAATGCTTACTGTAGGAAGCAAATTGCTTTCTGGCTCTACTGCAAATTTTCCCAAGACAGAATTGTTCACAGTCAGCAGAGCAAGCAGTAGATAAACAGCAAACTACAAATTGAGACTCATCCTTCAACGTTGATATGCCTTCAACTGACCCCGATAGGAGAACAGCCATGCCTACACGTCTTTTTTTTGTTATATTTCCATTACCTCATTTGTAATCCAGCCTTATAAATTAAGTCAAGGAGACAGACTCCGGGTCACTGTCTCTGAGAGGAAAGAAGTGTCCCACCTGGCCCTCGCTTTTCTATATGTACGTTGTCTGTCTTTTTTTTTTTTTTTTTTTTTCTTTAGGCCCCTGCAGCCCCCTCTCAGAGACCCTGTTGATCAGCCACGTAGTGATACTTACAGAACACCAACATCATTATTATTATTTACTTTTTTAAGAAATGTGGACAGGAATAAAGGTGAGCAGACAGACAGGCAGTAAGAAAGAAAAGGAAGAAGCGTATTTACTTTTTTATTTTTATGCACTTGTTCACATAGGTTACTTCCCACAAACCTAGGACTCAAACCAATGTGGTTAGTGGCTTGTTCCTTTGCAGGTAATTGATTTAACCACTGCTCCACTAGGGCGTACCACCAACATTATATTTGATAAATAAATGATTGCATCTTTATAAATAAATGAATGTCAAAACAAATAGAATACTGTAATTTTTATTAAAAATATAAAGTTAGTTATAAAGCTTGAGAAGGTTGATGGTATTCAATTATGTAACCAGGTACCTTTGAACAACCAATAGAAAAACAAGATAGGGCACTTTATTTACTTTTGGATATACACATTTTAATTTGCTGAGAAAATTTATGTCGTACTTCTGAGATATATTATTAATCATGCTTGATTTATTGTAGATGGTGCTTATAGTCTTTTCAAGGTTTTTAATATTCTGCTTATAATATGTTTAAACATACTGGTAATTGGATATACATATAAGTTGAGTATTTTATATACAGCTGATAATTCAGGGATTATTGTTGCAAAATATTTATTTCTACATTATTAATTTAAAAATAGATATTACAAGATATCTGGCATGTTTGGAGTCTTTCTCAATCCTCTTATTTTCAAAAGCAATAAAGGTGGTTTATCACTTTGAATTGTGGTTCAGATCTCTGTGCAGCTCAACATTTGTGATTTCTGTCGTGAGAACTTCAAAGGATCAGATCCATTCCCACATCCTTACAGTATGTGGCTTTGTGTAGCCTTTCTTTTTCTTCATTTTTAATTTAGTTGTAAACCAGAGTGAAAATAAATCAAACAACCTACAAGATCTCATTCTCAATTCTGATTTAGATCACATGGAACTTTCCCAATATTCTAAGCATTAACATATCTCAAAAAGAGAGCTAATTTCCTCACTATTTTTACTCTCAGTCTTTCATGAGTGGAAACATAGTGTACCTTAGAATTTTCAATGAATATCTACTATTATGACTTTCATATTTGAAAAATGGCAAATTCAGTTGTGTAGAGCTTAGAAGTTGACTTGACTGAAATTCTGGCTTAAAAAGCTCTCATACATTTCAGGATGATCATATGTGGTGATTAATTTCAAAGAATTTCTTAAATTGGTGGATTTCTTTTACATAATCTATTATATATTTGAAACATATTGTATAATATAAAAATCACCAAGATCAGTCATTTACTTATAGAAATGTCTGCTTATAGTTATCCACTGATTTATGATCATAATCACTACAAAGGTAGATGGAAGCAATTATATTAAAACATCATTCCTTAAAATGTAGTCTAGTGAGGTGAATAGAAAAACCACCATTAAATTTTAAAACAGAGATAACATTTTGTTTTCTCAAGTAGTAACTCAATGAACATTAGCATTCAAACATATGAAAATTATGTCAATGGGTTAAGTCATATATATATTTAATAATTTAAAAAGTCAAATTTTTGAAATTGCTAAACTCCAGCACTTTTGAGGAATATATTAACATTTATTAGGGCTTTAATTATTAATATGCCATCTACATGATCTTTTTAACTGTAATTCAAAATTCTTTCATCTTTGACTTTTCAAAGTCATCTTTAAGCATTATTATTTATGACCTAGCATTTACATTATATAATAGGTGATAATATTTTAATTTCTGGAGATTCATGTACATCATATCATTAGCTATATTACCCTGTGCTGGAAATGTCTGTCAAAATCTCTCCACAAATTTTAATAAAATTTTCACTCAGAATCTTTGACAAAAATTTTAAACCAGCCTTTTCTTTGTGGTCATTTAGTCTACCAAACATACATTATGAGAGCTTTTGACTTACCACTTTAGTCTACTGTGTGTTTCTTTCTCCCTGAAGTGAAAGAGCTATTGTAATAGTATCCTTTCTTTAATTCACAGTTCAGATACTGTCTCTTCCATGAATGTATACTTAGTTACAGTAGATAAATAAAGCACCCACTGTTTTTATACAACTGAATTTTATCGCAAATTTTCACTTATATAGAAACTTTCATTTTAAGTGTTCAAATACTTATGTAATATTAAAAATGAAGTTTAAGTTTCCAACAGTTTTTGCACTAAGTAACTACATTTTGAAACATTTATCATTTTAGTAGCAAAATTGTTAAAAAGAAAACTTTATTTCTCTACAAACTAAAATTTATATAATTATGTACTTAGTGATTATATCATGAAAACAGTTGAATATTATATCTTATCTGTGTATTAATTGATATATTGGTGTAAGTTTGTAATAATGACATTTTAAAATTTCTAACACTTTTCATGCAATATCATTTATTTATATAAATTAATTTCATATTCAACTAATAATGATTCTCATTGTATAGAAGAATGAAAAGTCTCAGAATGGTCATTTTCCCAAGATGAAAGTCTTACTATATGCAAATCTAACCTCAAATCCAAGGTGACTTTTTATAACATGATTTTGATGTTGCATAATTCAACTTGACTGTTATCTTCTCATTAATAATTATGGTGTCTAAAAATGTCTTCTGTCACTCTACCTACTCATTTAACTTAAATGTATATTTTGCTTACTTGAATTAATATATTATTCTCTTGAACACATATTTTAAGTATGGTGAATTCGACAGAATGAAGAATTTTTTTTTTTTTTTTTGAAAAATTTAGATGTAACGACTAACAGGAAATGAGAGAGAATCAAAATAGTGATAATCACTTCATGGAGTCTAGATAAGTTTAAAGTTGTTCATTTGTCCAAACAATTCAGTCTAGTTCAGTCCAATTCAATTCAAATCTCTATAATTCTCTCAGCACATCTCATGGATTTTCTCAAAAATAAAAAAAGAATGTTATCTGAATGTGGAGAGCTAACTCAGTTGAAAAATGGGCATAAGTTGAATACACACTTCCAACAAGAAAATGTGAAAACAATAATAAAAATATAACAAATTTATAACCTCATATAATCCAAAAAATAGATGGAATAATATATAAAATAATTGAAATTAAAATAAAGTTTACAATGGAAAAATTGAAAATGATAGTGATACAGCCAATGATATTTTTCTGTAAGTTTATTACTAATGCACAAATTTTAAATGCTAAATTATATATATCTATGATATGTAACATGCATCTTCACTATCTATTGTTTCTAATCATTTAATTTACCTGAAGATGTTATATTACTTATTAATTATTTCTTAGATTACACCAGTCAACAATACACTCTCTTTCCTCTGGACAGCTGGTACTTTCAATTTTAATACATTGTGTCTGGTCAATTAATATGCACAATATTTTATTGCAATTAGTATTGGTTCTCTAGTTCATGATTTTTTACATTCTTTTAGATCTTCAGGACTCATCAGTACTGTTCCTATAGTTTCCTTAATACAATATGAGGAATATAATATTTGATAAAAGAAATTTTGATTATACTTAACATAATATTTAAGTAAAAAATCTTTGCAATATAAACTCATATTCCTTAGGTAAAATGATTATCTAGAAAATGTGTGTGGTACTCCTCTCCTCTAAATAAGCCATTATAATTGTGTGAATGATCAATAAGAAACTCAAAGAGGTTATTGCCCATTCACTATCACAGAGTAAGCTAGTGGCAAAATTATAACTTGGATATAGATCAACTGCTATTTCAGCTCAGTGTAACACAATTTAATAAATAATTTTAATAAAGGAAGAATTGAAAAAAGTAAATTGCTTGGTTACTATATAATTATTTTTTCCTTGAATTAAGCAGCTTATTTATGCCTATGACCTTCTTTCTACTGTGTATGATGCTGAATGCTAGTTGACAAACGTAGTTCAAAAAAAGAGGTAGTAAATTTTATGAAGAAAAATAAAATGTAAGAACTATATTTCCCTGTAGGATAATAGACATGGCAAAATAAATCTGACATTCAAAAGGATAATGGATGTTGTATAGCCATCTGGATTGCCAAACGCAGTGCATATAGCAGAAAGCAAAGGAAAACAGATGGGCATTTTGTCTTCCATATTGTATTCCCAAGAATCTGAAGAACCTATTTGAATGGCCAAGGACACAATAACTCTTATCATAGAGACACTCTAGTAATATTTTTTTAAAGGAAAAAGTGATTGTAGTTAAAGAAATAGAGTGTAATGAGAATTTGTGATTAAGGATATTTAATGAGGAAGAGCAAAATACAATGTGGGATACTGGTATATTATATAGTCTATGTATTGTCTGCAGTTGAATTTAGCATAAAAATTAAGAAAATTATATATAAAGGAAAATGTATACAGAGAGATGTCTAAAATATATTTATAACCTTACATTTTAATAGTATATCTGCCTCATTTCTTTTTGCTTTGGACTAGGGGAAACGTTTTTATTTTTGTCCACAAATTCAAGTAAGACTGCGGAATCAATGTTCTTACTGTCTTAGTGGTGGTCCAGTGAGGGGGGAAAAGCAGGTCACATCTCACCCTTCCTTGGAGGATAGAAACACTTCTGACACTTATTTTAAAAATGCTTGCAAGTCAGAAGCAGAAATCAAACATTATTTGATTTCATTAATAAGTGGTATATAGATAAAACAAACAGAACTCAAAGAACTAAATCAACGGTAGACTTTCAGTTTATAGAATCAACTTACTGATTATTTTAAGGGAATAAGGAGTAGTAAAAGCTGTCAAGTATATATTGGTGTTAAACTTAATGTATTATATGCAGATGTTGATTTATGATGATGTACATCTTAAACCTACGTGTTATGATGTGTTGCTCCTTCAACATTTTTTTTAATTCTAAGACATAATTAATTTGTAACAGTAAAATATGCTTGATAAACCAGAACTAAATGACAAAATCAAACTTTTAATGCTTTCAATTCATCAAGAAACCATATGGTGGGGAAAACAGCAAACTACCTGACTCGCACAGCCATAAATGTGTTCCATGAATTATTACCTGCAACTTGATTCACACTCAGTTTTAATGAGAATTCATGCCAAATCACTGACTGTACTGAACCATGTGCCGTTGTATTATTGATGGAAAATTGTAAATTCTTTTGCTAGTATGTATAGAGTACTTCCAGACTTTGCTTTGAATTACAGACTGATATTGCTACTTTACAAATTACACTGAGGCATTATAAATGCCATAGCAGATACAGCTTCTAGTCTTTAGCAAATTAGTCTTGGACTTTCCAACTATAGTCTCTTCTATTTCTCATCATTGTCAAGGTAAACAATTATTTAACAGAATCAATGACATTTATTTTTAAGTTTGAAGTTGTAATGGATATTAGAACATACATTAGAAAACTATATTTTATAACAAAAGCTTCAGGATTTGTTCCTTTTTCTGTTTTACTAGACAATCAGGTAGAAAAACAAATAAAAAATCGAAACTAAATCTTCATTAACACGCTTGTACTTATTTCCCTCAAAGCATATCTTCAGTATATTTGCAATTGAGGAAAAAAATGCTTGTGATTACCCTGAGGCTAAGTAGAATTACAGTTTTTTAAGGGAGGCATATGAACATTAAAAATATTATAAATACACAACTTGGATTACAGACTGCTATATTTTGAGTATAATGTAGCAGGTTTTCATTAATTTTTATATCAATTGACCAAATATGTGCTTAGTGTATGAGATTAGACCATTTTGTTGTAAAGTAAAAAATAAAAATAAAAAGTCAAAACTTGGAATTAAAAAAAAAGACAGCATCCCAAATTAAAATTTCTATGAAGTACATTCATTCGTTTTAATCTTAGTTATGTTAAAATTACATTTCAAATATTTAACTCAAGAAAACTATTCCTCTCTAAGTTCAGTTTGATAAACTTTATAAGCTTTTTCCCTCAAAAAGACCCACAATCTTGATATTTGCTATTTTGAACTATTCAGAAGTGTCATTTTTTCTTGTCTTTGTTTTAATAAAACTTTTTAACAAAGAAAATAACTGGGTCTCACCTAAGAAATAATAGAATGTTTCACAGAAATAATAGGAGAAAAGCTATATAAGTCATTTCATCTAGAAGATAATGTAACATCATCTGTTGCTACTTTACTACCTTGAGAAATTACCAAGTGCTTCAAATTTCCCTTAACCTTAAGTTCAGTTGACAAACAAATAATGCATTTCTTTTAGAAATTGGAGAAAAAAGATTATAGCTAATATACAGTTAGGAAAAATGACATATTTTCATGTATATTCTGTAAAAGTAAAGCATGCACTGGAAAGTTTCTGTCAGTCTGTAATTTCACATATCACTTGAATGCACTCTGTTAATATTTTAGACATACTCAGTATATAAGTGATAGAAAAGTGTTTCTAGGGAAAAAAGTAGCTATATTCTTACCTATGTCTGAACTTAGAGTTTATTTCTGATTTCATCTACACTATTAAAAAAAATTAAGTTAAGCAGCATGTCTCTTAAAAATATGCTTCCTTGACATAAAATCTTTTTTGAGTTGATGGTAGCTAAGAATGAAAAACTTAGCTTTTTGATTTTTCTTTCTAAAATTAGAGTATAAATTATCTTTTAATGGCGATGACTAAAGACTCTTACCAGTTCAGGGAGAACACTACAGAGGTCTGCAAACCAAACCTTACTCCATTAGTTTCCTCCCACATATTTACTTTTTTATAGTTTCCTGTCCTTGGAAGCTAGAAACTTTCCTTCTTTTCATGTCACTTCTTTTTTAAGCTCTTGTTCTTTGTTGAAAATGACAGAAGCTTGAATTCCGAGTCATTATTTGAGTTCCTCTTTCAATGACTCTCTCCCATGTATCTATGAGACATACCTGTCAATATAGTTTTGATTGTTCTTCTCTTGTTAATCTACCGTTTGTAACAGCAGCCCAAGGTGAACAAGATAGATAGAAAGAAGCGAGTTTTCCACCCCTACAGGACATTGTATTTCTTCTTCTTAAGGCTTTTATTATTAATTTTAGAAATCGACAAAAGAAAAGTTCACGAGTGCAAAACAATAATAAAAGCAAAAACAAAGACAAAGAAATGTGTTAATTATACCATTGTTTTGTTTGAAATATTTTAATAGAAAAGTAAATTATCAAATTGCTTTCATTTTCATTTCAAGTGAAAATAATATATTTATGAAAGTTAATTGCAGTTTCTTGTGTTATTTCTTATTAGAAAAAGAGTGAGAGTTATATCAAGAAAATAAAAGTTATAATTGCTTTATGTCATGGATTTAAGCTTAAGTCATTTCTTGATTTTCCTTTAAGGATTTTACTTGCATACAAGGTCTCTCACTGATAAATTCTCTTGTCCCATTTTTTTGTGTGTGGAGCAACCTCAATTTATTTGGTGATTTTGGATTTTTCTAATAAGCGAAATTTAAACAAATTAGTCACCACCAATCTAAGCTTCACAAAAAATGATAAAATCCTATTAAGTGTACAGAAACCCGACTTAAAAGCAGTAAAACATGGAAATATTAAAAAAAAAAAAAAAGTGGAGAGGAGAGAAGAGTAAAATTTAAATTGCTAAAATGAGCTCAAGACAAATTTGCTTTCAAGTAAAAACAAGATATCTGAAGATGGCGCAATTATATGTGGAAAATCCTAAAAAAATTGATAAAAAATTGTATTCATACAATGGAGGAAGGAAAGTCTTTTCAATAAATGGTGTCAGGAAAACTGAACTGCTACATGCAAAAGAATGAAGCTAGACCACTTTCTAACATCACACACACTAATTTCATTTAAAATGGATTAGATACTTAGATGCAAGTATGGAAACCATAAAATTCTTGTAAGACAACATAAAAAAAGACATTCCATGTCATCAGCCTTAGAGAAGTCTTCGGGGACTCAATTCTAGCATCAAGAAAAAATAAAATAGACAGTTGGGACTAAAAAGCTACTGCACAGCAAAAGAAACTATCACCAAAACAAAAGGACAACCTAATGACTGGAGGAAGATATTTGCTTTCTTTATATCCAAAATAAACCAGTAACTTATAGAACTGAACAGAAGAACCAGCAATCCAACAAAAAAAATTGGGCAAAAGAATTGGATAGACATTTTGTCAGAGAATATATGCAGATGATCAATAGTCACGTCAAAAGATGTTCCTCCTTGTTTATTATTAGTGAAAGGCAAATCAAAAGAATGAGACATCACCTTACACCTGAGAGATGGACTATTTTTCAAAAGCATGGAAATAACAAAGACTGCTGAAGTAGTGGAGAAAAGGAACGCTTTTACATTGTTGGGTGAAGTGTAAATTAGAGCACGCCTATGGAAAGCAGTATGGAAATTCCGCAATTATACTGAATATGGAAACCCCATATGACCCCATCATTCCACTTCCGGGTATTTACCCAAAAGACACAAAACATTAATTTACACAATTATATTCATCCCCATGTTTGTTGTAGTATTAGTCACAATACCCAAGAATTGGAAGTTATCTACGTGCCCATTGTCATATTACTGGATGAAGAAAACATCGTATACATACAAAATGAAACACAATTAATTTTATTTAATTAATAAAAATTTTTTTTATTGCAATCTTTTTTTGCAGTTATCTAAGTTTATTAGAGAAAAATAGAGGAGAAAGAAAGACAAAGCTGGAGAGTTCTCCTCGGCAGAGAGGACTGCCATGTGCAGCATTTCTTCATGTGATAAAATTTCTATTTCTTTCTTGCACATCTATATAGATACATTTTGTCAAGAATAAATATAAAACAAAAACCTCCTGCTTCATATATCTATAAATACTTTCAAAGTTAATGTTCTTTTCTCAAATTGCATCTACTTTTCTCTATCCATAAGTGACTTCATAATGAATTTTGTCTATTATACTCCTTTGTGTTTAACATACCAAGATACTTGATTTGTAATTAATTCTTACTACTTTTTTATCATTCATTTTGTTGTTTAAAAAATGGGCATATATATATATGCATATATACATATATGTGTATTTTATGATGAAGATCTTTGAAATATGTCATCTTGACTGGCAGAGGGGGAGAAAATAATTATCAGAATGAGGAAGCATTCTTCCCAATAATCTCCCTGTAGCCTTCTTTTCTCACTTATGAATAATGAAATGGTTAATTAATAGGAGTTAATGTTTTCAGGAAACTATCTGGTATGCTTTAATAAGAATGGGAATAGGAGAAAGGAGAATCAAGAGGGTTTATTGTAACACTGAAAAAACATTCATGAAATTTGCAGTGCAGAGATAAGAGTTCCACAAAAATTACTTGAATGTATAGAAGTTTCCCTCCACCTTCCACATTACCACCATACGAAGAAAACTCCTATAAAAAGTTAGAAATTGTATTGTCATATATTGCTGAAGGAAATATAAAATGGTGCAGACATAATTGAAAACAGTTTGCCAGTTCCTCAAAATGTTCCATGTAATATTAACAGATGACGTTGCAATTCTCTTTCTATTTATTTAGCCAAGAATATTTAAAACACATGTTCACACAAAAATAATTTAAGAATTTTTATAATAACATTTCTCACAATAGTCAAAAAGTTAAAAAACCTTTAATATCCATTAGTGATAAATTATAAATTGAATATTATATCTGTATAATGCAATTATATTTCATAATAAAATAGAATTAACAATAACACTGATGAATCTTGAAGACATTATGATAAGTGCAAAAAAAGACACAAAAAAATCACATATTAAACAGTACCATTTATATAATATATTTAGAATAGACGAAATCTCAACACAAAAAATGAATCAGTAGTTGCTCATGGACGTGGCGTAGAGAAAATTATTACAAATAAGACCATTTAAGGAATTTTAAGCCTCTGAGACCTATAAATACAGTAAACATTAAACACCACCCAACTGCAAGTCATAGTAATAAAAATTCTCTATATTTACTCTATATACCCATTTACTTATCTACCAAATAAATGATGATTTTTAAAGTGCAAGCTATTCCAAAAGACAAGAAAATAAATAAACCGAATTACAAAGGCAAATATCAGAACCAAATTCAAGTATTACACAGATGTCAGTATTTAAAATTGTTATAATTAATATGTAAAGAGTTAGAATGAAAAAGTACATAGCACACAAGGACATATGGGTAATGTAAACAGAGAGAGAGAATATTTAAGAATCAAAAGGAAATACTAGAAATAAAAAAAAATTGTAATAGATATATAGAATTACTTTTATAGTTCAGAATTTCATGTGAAAGACTCTATGATATTGAAGATAGATCATTACAAATCCTGAAAGTTCAATGCAAAGGTATAGCATTAGTAAACTACAAAACAAAACAAACAGGAAAGAGCATTCTGCAGGGATCTGTGAAAAACAAAACATCTTAAAATTAGGGAAATAAGAGAAATTATATCAAACAAGAAGATTAGAGTGAAAGATCAAAAGTTTTGAAAAGTATACCACATTAGAATTGATATGCCCCTCAAAATTAGAGCAGAAATATAGAATCATAAACAAAAATTGTGGGAATGTATCACCAAATATTCTCAAAATAATGCTACAAGAAATTCTTTAGACTAATGGGAATTATATAGATCATAAACAATGGCTTTTCAATCACATAAGATGATTGTCAGAAAAATGATTAGTAAAATACATTAAATATTTTTCTTAATTGGTCTTATTATACGTTAAGTAAGATGGTGCTGGGTATTTATAACAGATGTTTAAGTGAAATTAATTAGACTTCTGAAAATACTACTTCAGCCAGTTGGTGAAAATTTAGATCAAGTGAAGGTATGCTGGCAGAATGTATACTTAATGTGTTTTTTTTCTGTTCTCTTTGTCCCAAAACTGATATTCCAAGTCTAATCATGAATGAAATCAGAAGAATTTTGAAGGAATATAAAAAAAAATTCCTAACCAGCACTTTTCAAAACACTCCATCACCAAGAATAAAGAAAATTTGATTAACTGCTACAATCTATAGAATACTAAGGAATCATAAAGGTAAAATGTAATTTGGAACCCTGGATGAAATCCAGGAACAGAAAAAAGGCACTTATAAAAAAAAGGAAATCTCAATAATATGTGGGGTTTCCTAAAATAGTAATCATTACCAGTTTATTAGCTGTAGCAAATATACCATATGAACAAAAATGTTAATAGATATTAATGGACGTTGAATATGTAGAAAATCTCTATGCTCACATTTTTCTGCTTTTGTAAGTATGTGCACTGATTTTCTTATTAAAAAGATAACATTTGAAATCTAATTTTTAGCTTATGCATAATATAAGCTGAACTATGGACCATTTAATATTAAATGTTTTATATGAAAATTCTCATTTAATTTGACTTTCTAAATTGAAATTTTTGAAAAATAAAGATCATGAAGTAACTATTAAAGGTGGGGCAATCAGCAAACGACAATAAATGAACTGTGTGAGTGCCTGTGTTTTCCCAGGAAATTTAGTTCATATGTATGTGTGTGGACCTGTGTATATATGAATAAACATATTATATATAAATAATTTTATATTTTATACATTTTGTAGTTAAAGGACTATATGGGACATTTGCTGTGGATACTAGTAGTGGTTTTAAGAACCACAGAATCAACTATTAAGCTTGCTGTTAAAGCTAATTTTGACAGTATGTAAGCTATGCGGTTTTATGTCAAAAATTTCTAGCAGCCACCATCAGCAATTTTAAAGTACTTGTTTATTCAGCAAGTGGTATTGTTATAGATCTATAGATATCTAGTACAAAATTGGTCAATGTAATTTTAAATTATACTTCAATGTGTCAATTTTCTTGACATTTTAAGAACTTCAAATTTTCATTATATTCAGTTATAGCTATTGAAAGATATCAAAAAGTTGCTTTTCTCAATAAAGATTAAAAACCAAATGGGTTAAAGGGATCCATTACATGGTGAGGAAAAAAAGATGGATACGCAATGATGCCTTTGATATACAGAGATGTTGACTTACAGTGTTGTAGATTTTAGACTCCTATAATGCTAGAATGCAATCATTCTTCAATAAAATAATTTTTAAAAGAATATTAATTTGAACAAAGTAAATATTCTCATATACTTTTCTTTTGAATCAATGTTGTAGATCATCTTTTACATCTTTATTTAGAATTTGCATTTT
The DNA here is from genome assembly GCA_004363575.1 of Solenodon paradoxus. NCBI lineage: Eukaryota > Metazoa > Chordata > Mammalia > Eulipotyphla > Solenodontidae > Solenodon > Solenodon paradoxus. The sequence continues at coordinate 340,210 of RJWH01000116.1, read as the reverse complement.
TTGGGGGTTTTCGCTGAAGCAAACCCTGAGAAAAGGAATTATGAAGTAGTAGTGCATGAGGCAATCTCACAAAAAATTATATAAAGGTGGAAAATTGAGGGTAGAGAGAAGGAAAAGAAAATGTCATTAAATATGGAACTGTTTAGGCCAACTAAATCTCAGAGAGACAGACTTCTTCTAAGCAATGAGAAAACAGTCAAGAAAGTCAGCTGGAAGTGATATTAGGTTGGTACTGAATACTTGAAGAGATGGACAGTGTGTTTCAGGACTGGGTAAAATTTCTTGCAGAGCAGGTGATCAGATTAATTAGACAAATGGATTAGAAAAATCAGGTTGGAGACATTGATGATATTTATGTGGAGCTATATAATATTAAAAGCTAGATTTTTTACTTTACAGTACAACTTAATTTTTTCTAGATTTCTTTTAATCATCATTAATGTGTCATGGTGATATAACATATGACAGTTCACATCCCATGGAGTCTCAGAATAATTATATAAACAATAGTACTCATTTTAACTATATCAATTTCATCATATATCCATTCAGTATATTTTAGCTTGAGTATTTTTTAATCTTTAGCAGAAAATTAACTTTCTATCAGGAATTTAACAAATTCTATATCTTTTGATAAATAGTTATACTTCTAGAGTAATGAAAAATTGTGTAGTATTTTTATTCTTTTTTCCTCTTGTTTCTTGGTATGATCTCCTCCTTTGTTATAGCTGTATTAAATGTTGACTCAATAGTGATAAAAATTTAATAAATGCAATTTTATTTGTAATAGTATATATCACTTTCTCGAAAAAAGTAGAATGAAAGTAATACCTCTGGATCATTCTTTAACATTTTAGCATATTTTCATAACTATCAAAGCTTTGTTAGTTACTCAAGCTAGAATTTAATAATGTTTGTGTTTAACAACCAGTCACACCATTTTATTTGGATAGATAATGAGGAGTGTGATTTTTTAAAAAATATTTTCATCCTAATTAATTTTTTCATTTTAATTTTAAAATTTTAAAATTTTTAAATTTTAAAATTAAAAATTTTCATTGAACATTTATTTAGCACTTCTTTTTGATAATCAACATTTCAATAGCAATAAAATTTAAGATACGAGTAAACCTTTTTCCTAAATATCTCATAAATCTCTATTTTTCAATTTTTATTATTTACTTAAAATTCTGCCTGAATTTTAATATTTCACCCAAATGAATATTACAAATGCAGTCTACTGTAAGTTTCTTTAAATTCAGAAATTAAAGGTGCATTTTGTTATATATTATAGATTTTATTTATATACATTGAGATGTGCAAACAGATGTCCTAGTTCTCTCTGGACATGAGCTACATGTAATTTTCTTCTAATAGAATCAAGAAGCACACCTTTAACTCTTCTCTGCTTCACCTGTTTTTAAAATCAATAAGCTAAAAATGTTCACAAAAAGTTGAAGGGAACATTGGAATGAATTGTTTTGAGTTCCTGTGGTTTCCCACTTACTCATACAGAAAAGCTACATGATCATTGGTCTCTCTTTGTGAGACCACTGGAGCAGTTTGTGAAAAGTGCTGAAGCCCAACACAGGGTAAGACCTTTGTTTCTTTGTTATTAAAAGAAAGTTGTCTAAAATCTCTGTATTTAGCAAGATGACATTTTGAAATATTTGAGGTGATTATATTCATGAAACAAATTGAAGAACTACAAGGGTAAAGATTATATACATTGACCTTATGAAGTGTCTGAAACTTGAATTTTATTCTGCAGATAATTTCATCAAAATCTTCTCATGTACATATTACTAAGCTAGATTATATTTACTGTATTTTATAATTAAATTCACAAGAATTTCTTCAGAAAATGTCAGTTTTCCAGCTAAAAAATATGTATCACCGAGAAGGTAAATACAGCATTTGCATATCAGTTCCTCCTCATTTATAAGTATTTTTAAAGAAAAATATGATTTTAAACATTCTAGAGAGTTTTTCTTATAGTCTTTAAAAATAATATATCCTAGATGAACGTTTTCAAAATAAGCTTAAACAAAATAGAGTAGCTGTGTTTTGTTCCTGAAATTGACTGACAATTTTAATTTACTGGAAAAATTAAGTCTGGTAACATTTATACTCCTCTGACATGAGAGAAACAGATCTATAAAATTTGTAATGAATATAGAAAAAATATTATAGTTTATATGCAGAATGATAGCTTGTTTTTTCCCAAAATATTAATGTATTTTATGGTCAGAAAAATGAGCCTAATAAATTAAATGAAAATAGAATAGAATTAAATGAAAACAGAATTAAATGAAAAAATTTAAAGAAAGCTCCGAAATTTTACAAGTGTGACTTTTTATCCAGCAGATTGATGAAAAGCTAAACCTTGACCACTACATTTTAAAACAATGTTAATAGGAGTGGAACTTATGTTTTTAATGTTTTCAGGATACATCAAATTGACCTTTAACATTTTTCATCTTTATATTTTATTTTTATGATGAAAACTTATCTTTGGAAATTTATAAAACTATAAGTAACTGGCTAAAATTATAAAGCTCCAACAAGTCACAGAATCTATACCACAAGTAGAATACTGAGTTGGTGATTAAAAAACAAAATAAAAATATACACCAGCTATTTCAGCACCTCTACTACATTACAAGATATAAGCAAGTTATATAACACTCTCTGTCACATCTGTGTCTAACATGCAAATTGAGAAATTAGCATGCTCGTGGGGAAATCAGTGAAAAATAAAACTGATGTTACACGATACATAGGGAAAATTTACTAGATGCAGTTTTCTTTTTAGCTTTGATTTGTTTTAATTTTTTTGAGAAGCCATTACATACATCATTATCTTAGCTTCAAGGGTACAACATAAATTGATCTTTGTTTACATTATTAAATGATCATTGCAATAATCTGGTTAACTTTTGTCGTTATATGGTAATAGTTTTTTTCAATTTTTATTAAATATAGTAGATTTATAACTGATGAAATTTAAGATATATAAGATTATTTTGATATATTTAAATATTATAATATATTGTCATTCTTTTATCACATTTTGTAATTAACCTTAGGTATAATATTATTGCTTATATTCCCCATACTGTAAATCAGATCTCTCCGAAAAATTTACTACTTATTTCACGTTTCTAATCTTAATATGTCTTAAGTCCCACTCTTAATCCTCTGATAACCACAATTTTACTTTTTTTTTTGCAGATTTGTCTATTATAGTTTCTACATATAAATGTATAACATATATAGTACTTGTCTTTGGCATATAATTTAGTATAATATTATCTCCATTTATCAGGTAATAGACATTTAGGTTATTTTCATTTCTTGGCTATTATAAATAATGTTGCAATAAACATGGGAATGCAGACATCACCTCAGAAGCCTATTTTCATTCATTTTGAGTATATCATCAGAAATAGAATTTCTTGATGTTGTGATGTATATATTTTTAATTTTTTGAAAAATGCCCATATTGCTTACCATAGTGGTTGAACTAATAATTTACATGAACACCAGCAGTACACAAGAATAGATTTTTCACCACATTATTATCAGCACCTGTAGTGTCTTATCTACTTAATGACTGATCATCTTTATTTTGATTTCAATTTGTATCTTCTAGATGATTGGTGATATTGAACATCTTTTCAACTACTCATTGATGCTATCAAATAGGTGGCAATCGAATTCTAACACAGATGGAGTGTTTCATGATGGAATATCAATGAAAAATATTAAAGGAGTAAAAGGCATAATTATGGATACAGCTATGTTTAAGATAAGTCTACACTTTGAGATTCTGTCCTATTTCCGCAATTTTTGAAAAGTCACCAAGAAATTGTCATGCACAATCATTATTGAGAACTATAGTCAAGGTCTGAACTATGGAATAAGACAGGAGAATCAGAGGACTGAAAAAGAAAACATGAATTACTAAACTGCTGATGTCACCATAACTATGCAAACATTTTTGTTTGTGTTTAATAGAAAGTTATACAATGATCTATGTACTGACTAGTTTTGTATAGTCTGAAGACTTTAACTTAAAAGTTCTAAATTAATGAAAGTAAGTTTAGGTGGTCATTGGTTAGGAAGTAGCAGCAAGGAAAATGGAAGGTGTAAAGTAGAGAAACTGCTTAGTAACCTGTATGACATAAACAAATAGTCTTTAAAAACAATCAATAATTATGGATGGTGGCCTTCTTATATATACAATGGTACTATAGTAAATAATCTGAAATGCCATTTAACCTTTTAAAGTCTACCATTATTATTTAACTTTGGACTATTTTGTGTAATTTTCATTCCCATCATTCCTTCCAGTTTAATGATTGGCTCTATTCAATATCCCATAAATTGACATAACTTTATCTCTCAATGTTATTCCAATCCATGCTCTAGTCTGAGTTATGTTTTTAAATTTCATTCAAATTAACAAAAACAGTTAGTGCCCTCGTTTCTTCCTTATCTGATATTCTAGTCTAATTGACCTGAAGCTGAGTCCAGTTTAGGGTCTTTAAAATGTCCCCATGTGTTTCTCAAGGGCTGCAATATGGAAAACTACTCAAGGGAAAGGAAATAGAAAGATCATTAGTACATTAAGTAAACATGAAGAAACAAAAGAAAAGCATTCCATTGTTTCTTTATTTTCTTCAATCATATGCCAACCTGCAAATCAGAAAACAAAGCATTCAATCATATTTTCTCCTGCCTTAAATTTCTTGCATCCTCCTCTATTCTATACCTCCTCTTCTGATCCCTGCCAGATACTATTGCCAACAACACCTGCAGATTAAATTTTAAATAGCATTTAGATTTACGTGTCTTTATTTTTATTTTGTATTTTGAAATTTTACCAGTCCACTTTATTTTTCAAGTTTTTGAGCCAACAACATTACAAGGCCCATAAGAAATACTTACTATTGACCTTACAGATAAACACTATACAGATGTAAAGTCTTACACCTAATAGCCTAAAGGTTAAGCACTTTTGCACTGAAGTTAAACTTATTGGACTAGAATCTTAGCTTCCTATTTAATAGTTATAAGACTTTGATAAAATTCCTCAAACTTTAAAAAATGTAGTAAGATGAGAAAAATAATTAAATACATATTCCATAATTTTTGACAGAATTGATTATTCAGAGTCCAAAGGATATTTATTCTTCTTTTATTATTACTTCTGCTTACATTGCTATATGCATTTTATTACATTCAATTTGCACCTCAGACTGTGTGTATTCACACCATACCCATCGGCAGAGTTCTATAGAGTGTATTTAAAAACTATTGTCTTGTACAACTTTTCAAAAAATTATTGAACTGTATCATATATTATTACATAGGTTGTATAAGGTGAAAATTACTGCAACCCCTTTTAATTTCCCTCTTCTTTCACTTCTTTACTCCCTTTCTTCTGTGTCATTCAGAAAAAAGATCCCAGTTTTAAGATATACTTTAATTCAAATAGTCAAAAACAATAAACTAGATTACAAATCCTGGGGGAGTGTTTTGTTTTTTGTTTATTTGTTTTTGCCAAGTTGGTGACACTTTAAATTGATAGCATATATCATCTGGCATTCTGATTCTAATTACTTTCTGCTTGGCTCTCCTAACTGCATTCCAACCACTGAATCCACAGAGGCATTTAATTCAAACTTAAAAATTCAAGTTAGTTTGTATTGGAGTATATTACATTTTCAAGCAGTTATTTTACAAATACATTTTTTTACCATATATGTATTTTGTTTGTCACAAGTGTGTTGCATTTGGATTAGAATCATACTCTCAAATATAGGAAAAAAATTTCCTGAAAGCCCAATTTAAAATACTTAGCATTAAAATCACTTAATTATTTTCATGTTTTAATTAAAACTTGTTAAAATAACCAAACTCCTCATTTATTTTTTTTAAAATTTGGAATGGAGAATCCACAGCTAGAACAATCAAAATATCATTATACTTCGTACATAAGATAACATCAAGGTGAGTTTTCATGTTTTCTCTGTGTTAACACCTAGAGCAAAACTGTTCAAATTTTATAGTTAGATATCAGTTTTTTTGTGTGTGAATGTGTGTTTGTTTGCTTTTACCACCCTGTATTGTTTCTTTAGAGAAGGGAGGGATGTTTCTGGCTTCTCTCTGGTTTTGCTACACTTTTTAAAACAGAAAGAGAGGTGCTAATGTAGAACCATTTAATATTTATTAAATCTATGCTCAGTATTTTCTTCCTAAGTAAAAGATTTGGCTTTTATATATTTTTCAAACATTGAACATCACTGACCCAAAGACAAATGAGATAGTATAGATCATAAAAAATTATATTGCTATAATATATTCAAGAGACAATATATTAAATTTACACAGACGACTGTGTATGTGATTAGTCTTACAATATATAATATGTTATAAATGATGGTAATATTTTGATTCAAAATAATATATGAGAAACTGAGAGCCAGCATCATTATCAATGGTGAAAAATTGAAAGCCTTCCCTCTAAGATCTGAAACAAGGAAAGGTTGTTCATAATCACAACTGCTATTCAACATAGTTTTGGAAGTCTTGGCTGGAGCAATAAAATGAGGAAAGCAGATTAAATGAATTCAAATTAAACATGAAGAAATAAAACTCTTATTATTCTCAGATGGCATAATATTATACCTAGGTAATTCTAAAGAGTCCATAAAAAACTGCTAGCAATAATGAATGAATATAGCAAAGTGACAGGTTGTAAAATCAGCCCTCATCATATAATAGCATCCTTATGTATAAATGATAAAGTAGAGGAAAAAAAATTAAGAAACAAATATCATTCACAATAACATGAAGAAATCAAATAACTGGGGGATAAACTTAACAGAGGTAATGAAAAACCTCTATAGTGAAAACTATAAAACTTTAACAAAAGGTAGAGCAAACATAAAGAGATGGAAGAATATTTCAGATTTATGAAATGTGAGACAACATATTTGAATTGGTCATTTTACCCCAAACAATATATGGATTTAATGCAATCCTCATTGAATTTTCAGAGAGAGTCTCCCAAGAAATTGAGCAAACAATACTGAAGTTTTTTTGAGAGACATTTCAATGAACCAAGCAAGTAGTATTAGTTTCCAAAATAGAAAAGAAAAAAAAAATGCCATGGATTTGGAATATCGAGAGTCAATTATTTTAAAAACAATTGAAACTGATTTTGACAGTATATATAAAGTCAATATAATGTTAGTACTAGCTTGATAAAAGTATAAAACTAGAGTCTTAAGGAAGCTATGCAAAGATATTCTAGGGTAAAAATAGCTTAGGTACTCAGATTTATTTGTTATCTATAAGCAAACAATACTGAATTGAATTCAAGAACAGTTTTTGAATTATATAAACATTTCTGAAAAGAATGTTCTCTAAATATTTCTTTTTGAGATTATTGTAATTTATAAGGTGTACTGCAGTCTAATTATGAGAGAGAAATTAAGTTTGGATTTATTTTTCACTATCAAACAGTACTTGAAAATATATGATTTTCATTTTGAGGCAAAGTAAAAGATCCACTTAAAATGAAAAAGCCTTCATTGCTTCATGAAGACTGGATAAGAAGTGAAATATTATGGTGAAAATATTCTTTACTATTGGAAACATATTGTCATACAAACCCAGAAAATGCACTCCAGCCCAGCCCATGCAGAGTAGACTGTTATGACCCATGCCTGATCTGAGTAGAGGCAACCATGTGCCACGGGTCCCTGTGCCCAGCAACAAGAAAGAAAAGTACATGTGCACACTTTGCCGTGACCCAAGCAGAGGAGACAAACTAGGCACCCTACCACAGCCTGAGTTGATGAGATTATAAATCCCACCCTAGTCAGAATTTAAGTGAATTTGTGCCCTGCATCACACATGATTATAGATTGTAGCATATTATATTATAGGCCTCTAATATTGAGGGCCCTCAGGTCACTGACCCCACCCTGTAGTGGCTCAGAATTACAACACACCAGGCTTCAGTAGCATGAAACTTACACTTGTTATGCTTTTGCAACTCAAGCCATTGATCCCCACACTGCCCAGCTGTTGACAGGCAAAAATGCACACTAGGCCTCAAGACCTATCAATCATCTTGGTGTCTCAACCTAGACCAAGGGGTTTCAAAACACATAATTGGCCTCCTGGAGACTTATACTCATAAACTGCAACTGGGCCACCTATGAATATCCTTGTACTGTAGACCTTCAAAGTTAACAATCACCACTTGAAACAGTATCAGTAGGCTGCTATAAAAGGGCTTCCTAGAGGGAAGAACTACATCTACCACATTGAAATCCTGGGGATGGAACCTGCCACATCATCATATAGGTAGAAATAAATTTAAAGTAAAAGAAAAGGAAAGTCAGAGTGCTAAATTCAAGACAGAAAAGAAAATCATTCCAAAATCTAGGTCATCCAAAAAACCCCATGGTTCAAAAAGAAAGTGCCAAGAGCTTACCCTAGAACTCCATTGGCATGCATCCCAGCATAATAGATAAAGTGTTCAAAATAATAGTTAACAATATAATTTAATAAGATGCAAGAGGTACACATGACTACACAAAGGCAAATGGAAGAACTCAGAAATGAAGTTACAGGCCAAAGGGAATATATTGCTAAAGATATTGAGACCATGAAGAAAGTTCTAACAGAAAAGCTGGTAATGAAAGACATATTCAAAAAATTGACTATAAACATGGAAAACTTGGTAAGCAGATTCAGTCTTGCAGAGGAATGCATATCAGAAATTAAAGACAAGATTGCAGAGGCAACCCTCATGGGAGAAGAGAATAATATGATTAAAAAAAATCAAGAAACTCTATGAGAATTATGACATTGCCATAATAGTACTAGAAAATACAAACTTCCAGTTAAAAGTATTATCACAAGGCAAGGATGGACACTCCATTGTGATCAAAAAGGCAATCCATAAAGGAATAACTATCATTAACACACACACACACACACACACACACACACACACACACACAAACACACACACACACACACACACAACAAAACAGGGTCACCTAATTATCTGTTAAAAAAAAAGCTGACATAGCTAAAGGCAGATATTGACAGTAGCATAATAACAAGGAACTTTAACATTTTACTTATATCAACACATAAATCACCGAGGCAGAAAATCAAGTAATAAGGACTTTAATTGCAACAATAAATCATATAGACCTAACAGACACATATAGAGTATTATACCCTAAAAATAATAATAATGATATCGATTTTCCTTAGGAGTACATGAAACATTCTCAAGGATAGATCACATCTTGGGATACACAACACGTATCAACACATTTAACAAGATTAAAATTATAGAAAGCAGCTTCTCTGACCACAAGTTATGAAATTAGAAATGAAACAAAAGAATAAAACTGGAAGAACCACAAAGATGCGGAGATTAAACAACATGCTTCTGAATAACTGCTGAATCATCAATAAAATCAAGACTTACCTGAAAAAAAAAAAAATGAACTTTTGGATATGAACTACCAGAACCTGTGGGATGCAGCAAAGTAGTTTTGAGAGAAAAATTTATAACCATTCAATTGCATATTAAAAATAGACAGCCCAGATTTAAAATCTAAATACAAACCTGAGGAAGCAAGAAAGGGACGAAAATAAAAAGCAAAACTCAGCAGAAGGAAAAAAAATATATATTAAGCAAAAAAAAAAAAAGAGAGAAAACACAAAACAGAGAAAACACAAAACAGAAAAGAAAGAGGTGAAATTACACCTGACATCAGAGAAGTACAAAGGATCATCAGAGACTATTATAAACAATTATATGCTAAAAACTGAATCATGAAAAAATGAACAGTTATCTGGCATCCCACAATTTCCCAAAGCTGAACTGAAGGACACAGTCATCTTTAACAAACCTAAGAGAAGTGCAGAAATTGAAGCAATAATAATAATAAAAATCTCCTCCCCCAAAAGATCCCAGTTCTTGGTTCACTAGTGAAGTCTACTAAATATTCAAAGAAGAGCTACAACTTATATGCTTTAAACTCTTTTACAAAGGTGAAGAGGAGAGAAAACTAAAATTCATTCTCTAAAGCCAATATTGCTCTGATTTTAAAATTAGACAAATAAAGCACCAAAAAGAAAACTGAAGATCAATATCACTGATGGCTATAGATGCAAAAATTCTCCTCAGAATCCTGGCAAATGGAATTCAACAACACATCAAGAAAGTATATATCAAAATTAAGTGGGATTTATTCCAAGGAAGCAAAAATGATTTAACATACAGTACTCAATCAGTGTAATACATGATATCGGCAAAGTGAAAATAAAAAAAAAAAACTTATGATCACCTCAATATACACCAAAAAAAATTAACAGGATTCAATACCCATTCACAATAAAAAAAAAAAAAAAACTTTGCCAAAATAGGAAAGAAGGCACATACCTCAACATAATAACAGTAAAATATGACAAACCAACTGCCATTATCATAACCAATGTTGAAAAACTGAGAGCCTTTCCCCTAATATCAACAACAAGACAAGGTTGCCTACTAAAATGACTAGTTTTGACAAAATTCTGAAAGTTTGTCCAGAGCAATAAGGAAAGAAAAGTACATTAAAGGAATTCAAATTGGAAAAGAATAAAACAACCATCATTGATTATAGATGACCTGATACTATCCTAGAAAATTCTAAAGACTCCATCAACAACAACAATAACAAAACAACTGCTAGAAACAAATGAATACAGCAAAGTGGCAGGATAGAAACTAAGTGCACAAAAGTGAGTAACATTCCTATATGCAAGCAATTTAGTAGAGGGAAAAGAAGTTAAGAATGAAATTCCATTAAAAATACCACAAAGAAAGATCAAATTCTTGTTACTAAACTTAACAAAGGAAGTGAAAGATCTTTCCAATTAAAGCTATAAGACCTTAACAAAAGAAATAGAAGACACAAAGAGATGATAAAAGGCATTCCTTGTTTTCAGACTGAAAGAATCAACAACAAAAATGACCATTCTATTCAAACCTACATATAGGTTTAATACAATTCCCATCAAAATCCCAGGAAATGGAGCAAACAATGCAGAAATTTATATGGAACTACACAAGGTTTTGACTAGTTAAAGAGAAAAAATAGAAAAGCAGAATTATCACACTCTGACTCCAAACTATACTACAGAGTGATTATCATAATAATAGTATGGTACTGGAACAAGAACAGACACACCGATCAGTGTAATCAAATTGATAGCCCAGGTGTAAAGATATACCTGTATGGGCAGTTAATTTATGATAAAGTTAACAAGAGCACACAAGAAAGGAAGAAATGTCTATTCAATAATGCTGTTGGGAAAATTGGAAAGACAACTGCAAAAAAAGTAAATTACTCATTATTTTCATACACAAAATTTAACTTAAAATGGATCAAAATCCCTGAACTAAAATCATAAAATACTTGGAAGAAAATGTGGGGAAAATGTTCCATGATCTCAACCACGAAGATGTCTTTGTGGGAGGAACAGTGTTAGGAAAAGAAACCAAAGCAAAAGTAAACAATTGGGACTGTATCAAATTTAAAATCTTCTGTACAGGAAAATAAACCACCACTAAAACAAAAAGAAAACCAACAGAACTGAAGAAGATATTCATACAACTGATATCAAATAAGAGCTTAATCTCTAAAATATATAAAGAGCTCAAACAACTCAATAATATAATAGCAAAAGGGCCATTCAAAAAAATGGTCAATAATTGAGTAGATATCTATCTAAAGAAAACACACAGATGGTCTGTAGTTACCTGAAAAACTATTTTACATCACTCATCATCAGAGGAATGCAAATAAAAATGACATTCCACAATAGTGAGATGACCTATATCAAAAAGACTGGTGATATCTTGTGTTAGGCAGGGTGTGGAGGAAAAGAAACTCCTTCACTGTTGCTGGGGATATAAATTAGTACAACCTCTTTGGAAACAGTATGGAGATTCCCCAGATAAATAATGATCAATCTACTATTTGTTCTAGCAATCTCACACTTGGGCATCTACCAAGAGTATTCAAAATATCTAATCAGAAAAACAAAAACAAAAACAAAAACAAAAAATAAGCAAGCCTCTGCTTCCCTATGTTTATATGCAGCACAGTTCACAATAACCAAGACCTGGAAACAACCTAAATGCCCATCAACATATGACTGGATGAATAAACTGTGGCATATACTCAATGGAATTCTATGGAGCTATTAAAAATGATATATATGTTATTTAAAACAATTTGGATGGACATGGAGGGGATCATAGTAAACAAAATGAATCAGAAGGAAAAAGAAATACAAGACCATTTCACTCATATGAAAAATATATGAAATAAATGAACATACTAATTTCAACAAAATTAATGGGACAGAGGACTATATTTATAGAAGGTGAGAAAGGGAGGATGGGGAAATGAGTTTTTAAATGACACCGGAACTCTGATGTGGGTGTGGTATGAGATAGAGATTGAAATGTAATTTTAATATGCTAAAATGTATACAGCATTGTGAACATAAGAAATAAATGATATTACTCTTTATACATCTCATTAAGCATGGGTATCTAAGGATAAACAACAATTAACAGCTTATGAGCAATACTGGCAAAATTTAACTTAAAACAAGCTTATTAAATTATTCTACAAACCATAGGTCAGTAAGGATTCAAAAATGTGACCATATTATATACTGTATCCAAAAATAAATGATTATCAAAAACTAGAATAATCTTTCTGTTCTCTTTTAATTGTTTGAAGACAAGAGAAAAACATCTTTATTCATTATTCAAATTGCAAATAGTGTACAAAATCATCTATAAGCCACTTGTGCATCTTATTAATGCTGAGATGTTCAGTGTTCCTCTTAGGAATCATATAGTTTCGTCTCTTGACCATGATAGAATGCATGCATTCAACTTATTGTTCAAGAATCACCTTTTCTCTTTGAAAATATTTAGCATGAATTCAGGAGTTATTGAATGGAAACATATGATAAAGAAATATTAGATCCAGTGAATATGAAGCATTCAATAATTTGCTTATTGAAATTAATGAAAATATTTCAAGGAATAAGCTCTTAAAATATAGTTATTAAGATAGCAGATGAAAAAATGAGTACAATATTGAAACTGAAGTGAAATAACTGATTCAAGGCAACAAAGGAACTATTGAAAAATCCAGAAACCAAAAGTAAAAATTTTTAAATGCTAAAATTGAAGAATTAAGAGAAGCTATTTGGGAATCTTATTTATTTGAGTATTAATCATAATGATTTCAAAAATAAGTTGTATTCCTTTGCAATTATTATTCCCATTAATTATACATAACCTCTTTTTCAATCATAACCCGAATGTTTTCTAATTATGAAAATAATTTATTTGTACATGATGATGCAATCAGTTATTAATATCCCAAGAAAAGACATGATTCACCCTCTTATTTTTGCACATTATTATTTTGAATTTTTAAAACTGATCTCCATTTTCTTTACACTAATATCAAAAGGACAAAGAATTTATCTAATTACAGTTCTAGAGCAACCCAAGCACCAAACAGTAAAACCAGCACAATAAATATTCAAAGAATATTCTTGGATAATTAAGCTCATAGATACATAAATATTAACTAAATATAGCCATTATCCTATTTTCTCTTTATTCTCAACCTCAATCTCACCAATAACATAATTATCAAGCTCCGATATAATGGGTTGAAGAAATATATGGTTCATGTCACTGCAATAAACATTGTTGTCATCACACTGACAGAAGAAAAAGTCAGAAACACATTCTTGACATGTGTAAGTAAATAGCTCCTTGTCTCATAGGGAAATAATACAAACACCAGTTTAGAATTCCATTAATGTGCTCGCAAGTGTAATTGTGAACATACATATTCATCGACAAATTTTTTAAAACTAATGTCACTTATGCTGCTTAAGATTCTGTTTTTAACAGAACAAAGTTAAAATATCATCAATAAATTAAAGAAAATAAATTTAAAATGCATACATTGGGTTTATTTTTCAGATAAGACAGTGTAAGTATGTAAAAAATCTACACTTAAAATAATTAAATATTCAGACACCAGATAACATTTTTAAGTATGAAAACAAACAAAATCCACTCTGTCTTCCTTCTCCATCCCAACCCCCCAAAAAAACTATAGAAAAAATCCAGAGAAGTAAGCTAATATTGAAGCTAGTGGTTACGTTGCAAAGGTTGCACAGGTTGCAAAGGTCTATGAAATTGTGATCAAAGACTTTGATTTCTATATCCATGCCGGAGATGAGAAAGAATGTTGTCAAACAAGATAGGATATTCAGATAAGTAATGTCAAGTTCTAAAATAAAGTTGGGACCGTAGAGATAGAGCTAAACCATAAAGGAAACAATAAGTTAGCAGTAAAAATTGAAACCAAAATAAAAAACAAAACCAGAACCAAAACTCTGCCCTACAAGAATATTTTTTTCCTAAGTCCTACTACTAACTACTGCTGATAAACTTACTATTTTCCTGTTCTTCTTCGATCCTAATTGTGTAGAGTTATAAGTCTCAGTAGTTTGATCTTTTTCTTTTATATCCCTATTATAATATTCCTGTGAAATCATCCTCTGTGTGCACATACATATAAAACATATATATGCATATGTATATGTGTGTACATAATATATATAACAATATATGCCAGACTTTGCTATCAAAACTGTCAATTTTATGATGTTATAATTCTATATTGATTTTTGTACAATTATTTTTCCAATAAAACACTAGATTATAATTTGTCTATTTAATCTTTCCCTGTATAATGCTAGAGAGATGCACTTAACTCAATGTTTACTTTATTCATCTGTATCTCTTCTCCTAGAGAGTATAGAATGTGAGAGCAGGCACAAGATCATTATTATTCAGTATTGTCCATGGTACATAATCAATGTTCAAAACCTTTTTTAAATAATTGAATTGCTAGAATGCCTACAATTATCTATCTAATTAGAATTTTCCCCTTCCAGATTATATATTTTCTAAAATTTAAATAGAGCAAGAATATACTTGGAATTATCTTTGAATTAATTCTACAAAACCAGAAAGCTAGGATATTAAAAATTGTAATGTACCTAACAATATCTATATAAAATACATAAATATTTATGCCATATTACATATTTTTGAAATTCAATTAAAATAATAGTCAAACATTTTCAAAGGTACAACTATGAACACTGAAATTAACAGTTTCAAATATTTGCCTTTCTACTATGTATATTAGGAAAAATATTTATCTGAGAGTCAATTCCAATTATCAGTAATGTGGGAAAAAAAAGTTAAAATTCTTCACATAATTGCTGGGAGGTTTTTATGAAAGTCATGTACAGTGATCAAAGTAGACATGCAAACATAAAACGTCTTTTACTTTTTTGCATTCAAAGTTAATAACTACGTTTTTGCACCCATTCTCTAAGATTAGGAAAAGAAAAAAAAAAAAAAAAAAAAAAACCTAAGAATACGTGAGGATTCCAGGCTCACATCATGAGCTTTTTGGAATTTTTGTTTGTTTGACTCCTGGAAGCTAACTAGTTCGACATCATGGCAAAATATTTAGAAAATGGGAACCACATATTGTGATCACTAGCCCTAGATATGATCTCTAGTAAATCTCTACTTTTTCTCTGCAAGATTTATTTCTAAAGTTCATCTTTAAGTAACAGATATGATTCTATTCCCCCCGTAAAATTGCAATAGTCTAGAAACACTGCGGTGCTTTCTACAGTCTTGTTTAGACATCTAGTGCACCATAATTTTTTAAATATTTTTACATGAGCAGGAGTCATTTTTTTCTTTGTTTCCTACACTGGTGGGTGGAAAGTCCACTGAGCAGCTGAAGGTTACATAATCCTTGTTTCGTGTTTCTTAATTTGATTTTAAAACATTATCTCCTAACACTTAAAATCTATATCTGCTCCATTTTCTAGTTGAATTCAATAATAAACTCTGTTGAATTTTAATGTTTTTAATATTCCTCCTAATAGTTATAATGTGAGTTCAGTATCAAAAATCTACAGTCTAGTCATGTCACTAATTTCCCACCGAAATATCATACTTACCTTGTGCTTCAATTTTTATGCAAATTGAATCTGGAAACCTGGGTTAAAATTTGTTTGCACCCTGGAGGGTGTTGACCTTTCAGATTGCAGTGGTGTAGTGGTTAAGATGGAAGACTTAAAAGCTTTATTTTCAGGGACTGACCAAAATGCAAATCTTACTTACGAAGTGTGCAGAGTTTTTCTTTGTTCCATAATGTATGGTCCCCAAATCTGTTTCATGTTTCTTCTGACATTCTGTATATATAGAAAACTCAACTTTTTAAATTTAGTCACCGATTATCTAAAGAAAAATATACAAAATGCCTATAAAAAGCTGACTTGCAAGGATAAAAACATAAATAACAAAATAACTATAAATTCTCCCAACAATTTCTGTCTTCAACTACTATTCGTTTGTATTTTTAAAATATGTCTAGTATAAATAAAAAAATTGTCAGCACTAATAACCTTTAGGAAATGTTAGTTTTATTAGGACCTTAGAAAATATGCAATATTGTGACCATTTTTCTCATCTATAGAATTCAAAAGTTTATCTACAATTGTATATAGCTTTCCAGTGGAATAATATGAAAAAACAATTACCTGTTTTTCCAAATATAAGTACACTCAAGAGTAGTATTTTTAATTTTTCTTGATAATTGATTACTAGATTTTATTTTGCTTGCATCTCCTATTTGGAACAAGCTGAGTTAAATTGGTTACAGATATTTTACTTACCAATTGTAGAAGGTCTATTGTCATGATGATGATTCTCAAGAGACAAACTTTAGGTTTGGTTTTCCAATCAGCTTTTTTAAAAATTTTATATTGAAGTAGCATTGTATATGACATTATATAAGTTTCAGGTGTGCATCACTGTAAATAACCATACTACATTGCATTTACCACTAGAAGTCTAATTTTATCCTTCACCATATGACTGATTTACCTGATTTGTCCAACCCCTTCCATTCTTGTAACTGATAATTTTGTTTTATAGACTAAAAGTTTATTTTTGTTTTATTTCTTTCATTTGTTTTCTCTATATAACTAATGTTAGTGAAATCATGAAAGTTTAAAAATGATCACACTAAAGTACATTATGAGAGAACATTCTGCAAGTTCTTTCAGAGAACTGACAAAAAAAAGAAATGAATATGCATTCCCCTATTGAGATTTAACATAAAAAATAACATTAAATTTACTTTATTTTTAATTCATCTAAACCATGTGGAAGCAAATATTAAACTTATGTCAATATCTAACTTCTACCAAATCAAAAATTTAATAGAGGCCCAGGAGAAAATACACCTGCAAAAGTATATTTAAATCACACTTTCACTTAGATTTTCATGTCAAAGGAAAATGGACAAAAGCACTGGATTAATTAATCTTTCCCCAATCTGTGTGAGTGTGGAACATTTGCAAAAAGATTTGTTATTGTTGTTTATAAAAAGATTTCATTTCTAGTGGTATAAATAGAATTCAACAGATTGACACAGAGAGTCATTTCAGTAGTTAATTTGCTTTTATTGACTTCCAAGGATTCCTAGTGAGAAATTTCCTGACTGATGTTCTTTAAATTGCAGCAAATGTCTTCATTTTTCTGTTCTTACTCTGAAGCTAAATTATGGCTTTTCAATCTTCTCCTTGAGATTTATGAATTCCTTATATTTCCTATATAAAGTATGTTTCCTTTAACAGTTTCAAGGTTCTAAATGTGTTTTTTGTTAGTTCTCCCACCTGGGATAAACTATATGATATAGAAACAAAGTTTATACACACATATATTAAAAATGACTTATACATTTAATTCATAAATGTTTGTTTTGTTATCAATATGAAAGTCTTAAGATTCCATATTTAAGATCATCACTTCCTATTATCCACACTTAAAGGCAGACTACTGGTTCTGGTTCTAAGGACTATTGTGGATATGTATAAAGAATATTTTTCACAAAATTAACGGTAGAAAAAGTATTACAAGTAGGCAAGAAGGTAGTCACACATTATTTAAACTAGATAGCTTTTACTGCAAGGAACTGTTTTAATGTAACAAATATACATTTCTGGAAAGATGGAGTAGATATGATTTTTCCTATTTTTTTCAGGAATAAGTTCAACAGAGCAAGCATGAAATGATTCTGAGAGGTAGAGACAAGGTATCAAAGACAGCTTTAGAACACTTGGGCCCCACAGACTAATGTGGTAATGAGTTCCTTGGACAATTTAGGCCTTCCTTATCCGAGACTGCTAGTTGAAGAAGCCAGAACATTGGAATATATTTCAAAATCCTATTTATAAAATATAAATTAATTAATTGCAAGAATTTTCCTTATATAACTGCATAAGTATTTTGGTTAGGGACTATTTATTTTGTCTAGTAATAAGATATTATTTTTCCAAAAGCAGCCTGTGTTATAATAAGTAACTTCCTGAGTCACTCAATTTTAATGTCTATTTGGATGACAGATTTCTCTACTACTGACAGTTCATTTCTCTAGGATCAACAGCTTGTGGTGAAAAAGAACATTATTCTCCCTGCACTCAGGTGCATAAGTAAGATGTCAAATGCCGTGAACACTTCTCTACTCTTAATGTACTTCTTAGAATTCTGAATGTTAAATCATACAAATATTCCTTGGGTTATTACCTTACCACCAAAGGAATCTCTCAATCACATACACAGTCTATCAAGTCTACAGAGATATAGCCAGCTCATTTGGAAACTATTTCAGTCAGTCAATCTTTTCCTTGATGTCTGATTCAATGTATATATGGTATGTAATATAAGTATGATCACTGAAATGCAAGTTTAAGATAATGTGAGTAACTTTTTATATTTCTTGGATTTATGGAATTTATATGCAACTGGATAATTGAGAATTAAGAAAAACTGCTGAATATATAAAAAGAATGCTGGATTACTTTCATGCTTAACAGTTTTTGCTTAATAAGTATATGTTAAGTATTTCAAAATATGCAAAATGGAGAAGAAAATTAACACTAATTTGGATTATTTATCTATATTGCATTTAGGAGACAATATTCTCAGAGCAGCAACTGTTTTGCCAGGTCTGGGAATGTCCTTGTATGCCATTTTAGGACATTTCTACAATCATATTAAGCTGAGATCCACATCACTGAACAAGTGTGTACAGTTTGAAAACATACATATACTAAATTTTCATCTATAAAATTTATTTGTTTTTATTTGATTATGACCTAATTAGTATGCAATGAATTGTTTTAGAATGTGTTGCTTTTATTTATGTTTATTGTACATATATTAGAATAATTTTTCCTATTTTATTAGACCCAGAATGAATATAATCCACCATAAAACATCAGTGCAAATAAATGAATTTCTGTCCTGTGACTTTAACCATGGATATGCAGATAAATATTTTCAGTAAGATTTTTATTAATAAAACCAAAATCTAGTAATTATCACACCGTGATGTGGGATCATTTCATCTCATCCATCTTTCAGTTTAATTTTATCACTGATATTTTAAAAGTTAAATAGATGTACTTGGTTGAAAAATGGTATTTGAACAATTTCTGAAAGATCCATAACTTAATCTGAAAGAGTAACCAGTTGTTATATATATTTCTACCTTTTCTATTCCATTTTTAAAAATTTTAGGAGTGAATACTAAATTAGCCATTTGAACTTGAGTAATATGCAAGCTGTTTATATTCAATTTCTTTGTTAGGCTGCATATGAATTTTTGTCATAAAATACATTTTATGACTAAACTATTTTAATAACATGTGAAATTAATGTCACATTAAACAGCTTTATGTGATGCTGGAATACACTAATAGAGTAAAAATATGTCCTGTAAATTACTCACATTGGTCAGTTATAAATAGATATTTCAAAATTTCCAAGTAATAAACATATCTGTACCAATAAAAACACCTGTATTATTAAGCTTTCTTTTATGGGCTGAATTGTGTCCACTTCAATATGTTGAAGCCCTAACTGTGAGTAACTCAACATTTGTCTTATTTGAAGATGAACCTAAAGAAATAACTAAGTCTGGCAGGGTGGAACTTAACCCAATATGACTGGTATCCTTGTAAGAAAAGATTAGAAAATAAGGAGAGAGATACTAGGTACACATGTGCAATGAGGAATAACCATGTGAAGAGATAAGAAGCAGGTGACATCGTATAAATCAGAGTGACCTCAGGGGAAGCTAACTCTGCCAGAACCTTGATTTTGAACTTCTTGCCTTCAGAACTGTGAGAAAATAATTTTCTGTGTTTATGCTATATAGTCTGGAATTTTGTTATGACAGCTCTAACACACAAATGTATCTTATTATTTATACAATCATCATAAGAGAGTGTTAGTTTCCCTAGTAAGTAGCATTTGAGAGTTTTTAAAATAATAAATCATCATAGCTGTTAATTAGGATGTATGAAGATCTTGAAAGGGAGAATATGTCTGGATATAATATAATTATTTGTCATCATTGCAGAGTTCTCTGTTGTACAGAATACAGATTCTCATCTCATCAGTAGGTTTGTAATTTTACCAATATCATTACTTAATTTTCAGAAACCCACAAAAATATTACAATATTTGCCTCATCCATTGACCCTCTCTAATATGGCTTCAGGAAAACTGAATATCTATATCTGATGAACTAAGAAAAG
Source organism: Solenodon paradoxus (assembly GCA_004363575.1). Taxonomy (NCBI): domain Eukaryota; kingdom Metazoa; phylum Chordata; class Mammalia; order Eulipotyphla; family Solenodontidae; genus Solenodon; species Solenodon paradoxus. The sequence continues at coordinate 319,369 of RJWH01000116.1, read as the reverse complement.
TTGAACATCTATTAGGAAAGTTTAACAGCAACATACAGAAAAAAATGAGCAACCTTTAAAAATTAAAATGTACATCACATATTGTTTTGAACCTTGTGTCACAAAATGTTTCAAAACAAAACTACTTCTTCATGATTTTTACCAAACTTCTCAAATAAGCTGTATGTTTCTTATGATTGAATTAAAAACTGTTCTGTATACCAATCTTTTGCCAGAGATACAATTTATAAATATGTCTCAGTCTGTAGATTATTTTTTTATTTTTTAATAAAGTATTTCATAGAAAATTTTGTAATTTGTTTACATTCAATTTGCTTTCTTTTCTCTTTTATAGATTATTATGCTAGTATATTAAGTTCAAGAACTTTTTGTCTAACCCCCCCCAGAATCAAAGTCATTTTGAATGAAATAAACCACTTTTAAAAAGTTACCTACTATATAATTCTATTTATGACATATTTTAAAAGATATAACTATTGTGAGAGATGAAAGATAAGAAGTTTCCAAAGGTGGGAAATGAGTGATTAGAGAAGGGTCGAATGAAGAGTTTTATGGGGTGATGAAGCAGTTCTGTATTCTGAGTATGATGGTGACTGAGCAATTCTGTACTTAGTTAAAGCTCATGTAACTGCATGATTTTCCCCAAAATGTCAGTTTAGCCATATCTTAAATCAAAATAAAAATACCTAAATAAAAATATATAAATTTTGCCAAAATATAATTATGCTTATGGTAGATTATATCTAAAATAGATAAACAACAATTTTCAAGAAGAACGCAAAGTGACAGTGAATTAAAATAAAATGGATCTGGCCCCAGATCCTCATTAAAGTACTTATTAAGGTAATTTTCATTCTCACAGTTCAGTCGGTTAAAATATATTAATATTTTCAGTCAAATATGAAATTAACATTAAAATATAAATACAAAATACAATGTTATTACCTTATGAAAATGAATGGAAATAGAGCAGAAAGCAACACTGTTATCAAGATTTTCAATTATTTTTCTTAAGAAACAAACATAAGAACAAAGATACAAAATTATGAAAAGAAAAAAAGATTCCTAAAAAATGTGAGCTGAAATAGAATCAGTCTATAACACTTATTAGTCAAAAATTATTATTTTCATTAATTTCATAATTAACTAGAAACCAAATTTATTCTTTAATAACTAAGAGAACCATGCTTTATAAAGTGGGTATATTGGTTATATTATAGTTGATTCCTGTTATTCAATAACTCAAAGATTCTTGAGAGAAGGTTGAATTGTCAACAGTTACGTATTAAATACGGACAAAAAACCAACCATAAAATCCAGATTAAACCTGAAAAGATTTTTCCTTACTGCTATTTGTAATCTCTCTTTGTTTTAATCTTTAATTTTGTTTTTATTTTTTAAAAATACTCAGGTGTAAATCTATGCAGAAAACTCTAAATGTTAACAAAACATCTGTTAAAAGAGCACATAAATCTAATATTTCCCTTTTTTTCTGAATTGCTGCAGTTGTCCTTATAGGGAGATATTTTCACTTAGCATTCTTCTAAATTGTTAAGGTTAAAAACAACTGAATTCTTAATAGCTGTCAATGAAAATAAACCAAATAAAAAAAAAATTCCAAGATAAAATAGAGAGATCAAAAAGTTCTGTGTTAGCAGAATGGTTAAAAAATGTGAATTGTTTTAAATTCATAAGGGAATAAACAATGAAACAAAAATAGGCTGCTAATTAATAAGGATGAGCTTGAAATTAATGAGTTTAAAATGGCTGAGTTACTGAAACTTTGCACAACTCATTTTCTAACATGAAAAATAAGATATACTTTAGGAAATAGTGAAGACTTTGCAAAAATTGCTGTTGACAAAACACAGGGATGGGCATTCTTGAATGTTTGAATATATCCAACTCAGCAAATTTGGATAATCTGTTTCCAAGGGCACAGAGAAATTTAATTTGATAATATTACATATCTTTCAACCAATCAATAAATAGACAATGATAAAGATGTGAAAAATATGTCAAAACATATAGATTCATAGTTATGTATTATTTCCCTGAAAACTTTATTCACAGACCTGTTGATTTGCTTCACAGTTTGCTCATTATACTCCTCATTGGGGTGTCCAATGCTGAGCTACTGTACCCTCCTCAATCCGGAAAAACAAGGGCCCACTCCAAAGCTGGGTCAGCTCCTGTGTTATTTGCAGCATTTTCCTTCAACCTGAAGAGAGTGTCTGTTCCCTGCTTCTATGATTGCTCTGTTCTTTATAGTATCTAGCCTCTTAATAGTTAATCTCAGGTTGCTATTCAATAATTTACATCATAATTTCCCTGTTTAGGCTGCTGCTGTAATCTGATTCCTAAATGAACTCTAACCAATACACTTTTACACTCAAATTAAAAGATGAAATATAATTTAAACTTGGCATTTTGGAAGAAATAACTATAACATAAAATTTTACAAATCTGTGATTGTAGTTCTTAAAACGATGTGTAGCTTCAAGCACAATGAATTTCACTGGGTAAAATCTTTGGGTTAGAAACAGTGACTCAAACAGGGAAGAGTTTAAGAGAAGAGAAAATATTTGTTAGAGTTGACATCTTGGTCCTGGATTTTCAGTTTAGTTTCTATTTTATAATTTAATGTTCAGAGGTTACATTTACTGTGAATAAATTTAGAAATTTTCACACAACTAGTATATATGCTTAGACCCATATGTGATTTTAATCCTATTTCCATTTTATTTCCTTATTTTTTATAAAACGACAAAATAATTGACGATCATTTTTAAAAATAAAGTATTTTAAACATAATATTTAAATTTGTATTCAATAGTGGTCATAAGCAAAGCAAAAGATTAAATTCCCTGCTATGTACAGATCTCTGAGTCTTGGTCAGTATTCCAAGAGCCAGATGTTGATGTCTCAGGGTTGGACAATGTGGTCAGATTCAAGAGCAGGAGTCAGGACAAAAAACCTGTGTTGCAGTTAGGGTTCCGGTTGTACTGAAGTCTTGATCCAGGACAGGTTTTTGTTCTACCCTAAGAGGAATCTTGATCTGGACTACTTTTCTCTTGCTTGGGTTCAACCTCAGGCGCAGGTGCTCATCCAAACCTAAGGACACCAGGTTATAAGTTTTCCTTATTTAAAGGCTGCCAGTCAGTATTCCTGCAGTGCTGTCCACCAATAAGATTGTGTCTGTGGCCTATCTTTACCTTACAGTGTAGCTTCTCAGGAATTCCCCAAATGACTTCAGAGGCCTAAAGTGAGCTCTGCCAAATTCCTCAACTCCATCTTGATGTCTTTTCTGGTCACCAGAATTGAGTAGCAAATCCAGACCACTGCACAGTGTTACCCTGTCAGTTGGGTCTGTTTTTACTGCTAACATCTATAGTTTTTTTTTTTAAATTGTTATTTCTAGAAGTTCTCAAAGATAAAGTTGATGATAATGATCTTCACAATACACAGATTTACAGTCATTTTGTTTAAAAAATTATTGGATTTGTATAGTTTGTATAGTTGTTTTGTAGTAACTGTTTTTAAACTTACACTTCTATTAACTTATATTTATAATAATTCCCTGCATATTTAGTAGATACTAATGTTTCATTTTATTTCTTGGTATGATATTTCCTTGGAAATATTCCTTGTCATCTAAGCAAATGTTTTAAATGACTATATGGACAACACTTGAGTTGACATTGGGGAGAATGAATATATATCCACGCAATAGTTCCTTCTTCCTAAAATTTTTCAGGATAGATCAAATATATAATTCCTCATACTCTGTGGAATAAGCTCTAAATATAAAAATAATGATTCATACAAGAGAATATCAGCTGTGAATATCAAGAAGAATGGAATTAAAAGCTAGTTGCCATAGGGGTGTCTTAAAAGTATGTCAGTAGACAGTATCAGGAACAGATGGCAGTTCATGAAGAGAAAATTGCAGAATAAATAAAACGTGCAGACGGTCATCAACTACATTTCAAGCATTCATATCTGATGACTATAGGAATTAATAAAATGTATGGAAGAGATATCTTGGATACACACTGAATGTTTTGACTTTATTGCAAAGTCAGTGAGGATACCTTGAAAGAAACTGGGATGTTTCTTTTATTTTTTTAAAGGAGGGTATAGGAAGGAATGAATGTGGGTGGAGGTAGACCAGGAAAGAGTGGAGAAGAGGTAACTTTATTTTTATTTCATTTTCATTTTAATTATTCAAACTGGTTGCTTCCTCCAACTTGGGCCTCGAACCCAGGGGTGTGTGGCTTGTTACTTTGGAGACTATTTACCTAATCATTGAGGGTGTATCAAAGCAATGTTTATGGCACATTATTCTGACGTTGATATTCAGGACACACAGGAGGAGGGGTACAAAAAAGCAGACCTGGAGAGACTCATTGGAAAATTTTGTTGTATTCCAGAAATTCACTAGAACTTAGACTAAGTTGTGAACGTAATAAATGAAAAAAAATATATAAGTGAATAATAAGTTGAGACTGACTAGAGCTTGACAATAAATTGGATATGAGGAATAAAGTATGAATTAAGCAGAGCTATTGATGTTGGATGAATAAGAACATGGAAGAACAGATACAAGACTGCTGGAAAAGCTAATCTAGGGCGAGAAGAGTGTTTACAAATGGCCACAAGTTCAAGGTAAATGTAGAAAAGTCTATATAAGCTTGGAATAGAACTTAGTATTGGTTTGACATGTTGACTGCAGAGTCATCTTGCTTGAGATAGACTTCCTGGAATGTGGGTGGTGTTCATCTGGACCTCAGTTTTCCTTTTATGGAAGTTCTTTACCTGTGTAGTCAATGTGTACAACATATGAATATGTATTTACTATGCATACCATATTTATTTATCTTTATATAGACAGTGTCTAGAAGCATCATCTCATAAGCTTTTTTTTAAATTTACGTATACAATAAAATGCCTGAATGGCAAAATTATGCAAAAGCAGTTTCAGAATTGAGGTCAACTCAGATACACATTGCAGTTGAAGTATGCCCCCTGATCATATTGCCTTAATGAAATATAAAATGTTCTAATTAGTTGTGTTCTCATGTAGTTACAATAAAAAATATACTCCAGCTTTACGCAAATTCAAAAAATGAAATGCTTAAAATACATACAAATTATGCAGTATTTCTGGCCATGTATTTATTTATTTAAAAAGTTAATGTTGAATTTATCTCTTTCCTAAATTGCTTCTATATGAAGTAAAATAAAAGTGAAAAGAGTTTTCTGTGGTAGCTGTAATAATATTCTCTCAATATTTCCTGTTCTTATTATTTAATAACTGTTACTGCAATGGCATTGATCAGACACATGAAGCACAATTTATATTTTTCTTATTTAATTTTTATCATTTAAACACTTTCATGAAACATTTACTTAAAATATCTTTATTAAATTATATTTGAGTTTGCTTTAAAAATATTATCCAGTCTGGGAAAATAACTGGTATTCTAGTATGGTTCAGATTAAGAAAGCACAACCTGCAGTTGTTTTCTCAGCTCCTTACTAAAAGCTTGGACTAGTAATCATTGCAACATATTTTTAGAAAAAGAATTTTTGATAAAAATAGAATGGTAAATAATATCACCACCTAAAAATAGCTACCATTCATTGTGGTAATTATTCATGATTACATCAGCAGTAATAGACAGGTCAAGATATACATTTCCATAATTAGATTAAACTGTAGCATATTTTCTCTGTAACTTTATTCTTCTAAATTACATATATCGTGGATGCCATATTTATTTAAAATAATGCCTGTTTAACAATAAATACTGAATAAACATTAGCCTTTCATATCATCATCATGATTGCTTCATTGTCATTCACTTTTTGACGTTTTAGCTGTTGCTTTATTTTAATTAAAATGGCATTCTGATAAACAGTCTGGCATTCTGATATGCATGCAACTAGACTCACTTTTCTGATTATATCCTAAATTCCAGCAAAAAAGTATTGATAGATGTAAGGGTACAGCAACATAACATTTTAATATCTATTGTCAAGGTATTTGCCTGAAAATCAGAAGGTTGTTTTTCTCCAGTTTATGTGTGAGTTTGCGTACCCATTCACACAAGGTATTTTTAGCCTTTATATCTCTGTCAATCTGATAAAGCATGCTTATTTTTTTCTCTTATCAAATTCATTTATGCAATTTTTTCAGTCAAAAACCAATTATACATGTTATGTCTGAAAAAAACAAAACTACAAATAGAACTAAATATCCCCATTTCCACAGACATATCGTATGTAATATACAAAAGTGTGTAATATGCATGGTATATATATATAACCATAAATGCATAAATAGGTATACATGCAAGAACATACACATCAGAGATAATAAACATATTTTAGAAAAAGAGATGGGATAAGACAAAGAACATCACTTTACAGAATATTTGTCATTGTTCATGCTCCTTGAGTTATTTGTGGTACAAAATTATTCAGTGTCTTCAAGTTGGGAGCGTAGCATAGACTGAAAAAGAAAACAGTGATTTTAAGATATTATTCCAATTGTTAAAAGCATTAATTTACTTTTTATATTTAATTTACTTTTTATATTTTTGACCATTTTATGGTTTCCAAAGCAAGTTAAAAAAAGTGTGATCATAATTACTTTGATAAGCTATATATTACAGTATAATAATACAGAAGAAGCATCTGAAGTTTTTAAGAAAACTGAATTTGAATCTAAACTGTCTGGAATGGTTTATGCTGTTGGGCAAGTTATTTAATGTTTTATAGCTATTTACTCATTTTTAAATTAGGGTTTTACATACTAACCCTTATAATTATAAAATCTGTAGGCTTTTTAAAGGCTGAAAGCAATTCTAACTTTATTGATATAGATTAGCAATCACAAGGGAAAAATGTGATATACATAGAATATTTGTAACCACTTGATTTCTTTCCACTTGGACATATTTTCTAATTTTCCCATATATCTAATTTCAATATGCAAGAAGAATAAACTTAAAAATTTTATATTGTCTTATTTAGATTTATTATATGACATGCAAATAACAGAAAATATTAGAATACTTAAAAAAAATTTTAAACCTGGACCTAAGATAAAATTGTGTCACAAATAGTACATTGTTAGCTTAGACAATAGCTGGAAGTTCACATAAAAAATATGTAGAATTTGCTTTCACCTAAGTTGTTTGGAAAATTTATTTCAATTAGATAAGAAGCTTCAAAACAATGAAATAATTTCACCAGGCATTCTCTTTCTGTGGTCTAAGTTCTTTCTTACTTAAAATGTATGTGATATTAGTATTTCTTCAATTTACATATATGTAGATATGTTAAAGTAATGTGTGAGCTTTTTTAAGTAAAGCATTCTGTTACAAAAACAACAATAAAATGGAAATAAAAATTATGCCAGATATAATTGCATTTCTTTATTTTAGATTTTATTCACTTGACATTGAACTTTAGTTCCCAAAGACATCTTATATCAATGTCAAAGAACATATTGCCTATGTAATTGTATATGCATTTTGCAATTTCAGGTCTTTTATCCAAGACTTTGATCTATTCTGAATTTCTTTTTTTAGTATACAATGTTAGGTAGTCATGTAATTTTGACATTTTTCATGTTGCTGTCCAATTTCCAATTTTCTCAGCATTATTTGTTGAAGAGACAGCACTTTCCCCATTGTATTCTAGTAAAGCTGAAAACAAACAAACAAAAAGCTATATTCAAGATGAAAAGACATCATGCTTAATGGGAGAAAATATTTGCACACCATATATCTGATAAGGGGTTAACACCCAAAGTATAAAAATAACTTAGACAACTCAACAATAGAAAGATTAGCAATCAAATTAAAAAACGTGCAGGAGATCTTAATAGATACTTATCCAAAGAAGATATACAGATGGATCACAAGTACATGGAAAACATTCTCTCTTGTTATTAGAAAAGTACAAATTAAAACAATATGAGATATCGAGGTCACCTCATACCTGTGAGGATAGTTATTATCCATAAATCTGAAAAAAAAGGTTAATAAGGAGTGAAGAAAGGAAACACTTACACACTGTTGGTGAGAATGCAACATAGTGTACCCATTATAGAAATAGTATGAAGATTCCTCAAAAAACTTGACAATGGAAATTCCATATGAGCCAGTTATTCCACTGCTATACCTAAAAACACAAAAACACTAATTGAAATAAATATATGCACCTCCATGGTCTTTGTATTGTTATCTACAGTCCTTAAGAAATTGAAACATCCCGAGTACCCGTGGACACATACATATACAAAGATGTTGTACACATACTAACGGAATACAGCTCAGCTATCAAAAAGGTGAAATCCTACCATTTGCAATAATGACTATACCTAAAGGGAATTATACTTGATGAAATAAACCAGAAGGAAAAAGACAAACACTAAATGGCTTCACTCGTAAGTTATAGAGAGAACCAAGCAAACAAATTAAATTAGCTAAAAGAATAAAAAATAGACTTGTAATCAAAAATTCAATTAATCATTGCAAGAAGTGAAGAAGGAGGAAGATGATAGGGGAAAATAAGTTACAGGGAATCAACTGTATAGTGAAGGAAAAGCTATAAAAGTAATGGTGTACATATTGTATTACATATTGATGTTGATTTATAATGATGAATCCCTTAATTTTATATACTGTTAGGATGCAATGTTTTTTCAATAAAATTATTTAAAATAAAATATAATATTTGAAGGAATATGTAGATATAAAACAACATTCTGATTTTGATTAAACTAATACTTGACAAGACAATTATTTCAAATGTATTTGATTTGCGAGTAGTTACATAATGAATGTATAATATCATTTACAAGGATCCACAAAAAAATTATTTAAGGAAAATTTTAGTATTAAAGAGATTAGAGGCACACCCTGATGGAGTAGCAACTATGTTCATTGTCTCTTAGGAACAAACCACATACCTGATTGGTTCTAGTCTGAGGGTTGAGTGTGGTTGGACAACCAATGAGAACATCTAAAATGCTTCTTCTTCCTCTGTTTCCCTGCCTGTCTGCCTACTCGCCTTCATTCCTGCCTATACCTTTTCTTTAAAAAAAGAAAAAGAAATTAGAAAACTACAATTGTTCAGAAGCATTTTAATGCAACAAAAGTACTCAATAAACTATATATCAGAAAGAAATTCAAGAATATAAATGAGTAGAAAATAAAATAAAAACTAAACTAAAAGACAAATTTCTATGAGAAAATTAATTCGAAAGTAAATAAAATAACTGCTCCATATTCTAAAAAAGGATGAATCATGAAGAATGTAAAACTGCCTATTAAAATAACCTGTAGTTACCACTTTGCATCACATCACAACAGAATGATTAAGACAGCTTGAAGTTAATGTCACTTTGATATTGGTAATACTGTCATCTTTTGACAAGGCAGTTTACCATCATTTAATGGTTGATGACATTGTAAATAGAACATCTAACTGGATAAAAATGTTATCAAGAGAATAGAGAATTACATGTCCTAGTTGATATTATCCTTCACTTCATATTTCGACTATTTTGATTTTTTTCTGTTAACACTAGAGTATAACAACGTAGTGACATTCATAAACTAGGGTACTTTTTATATAATATATAACCATTGTACCTATGAGAAAACACTAAAAAACAACCAGTGGAATTTTCTACTTTTCATATGAAAAAATCTTTTTGGTGTTAAAAATGAGGTATCCACATATTAGTTGTTCTCTTTTCGATTTGAAAGCATTACATTTTAAAATATATCCCTAAATTTTATGAAATTGTCCATTCAATATATATTGTTCTGAAGTAGTGTCCAGATTGCAAGGGAACAGCTAGGGATATAGGAAAAGGCAAATGACAGTGAAAAACAGAAATGCTGATGGTAAGAAAATTAAAAAATTGAAACACCCTAAGAAAACTCAGGAATAAAATCTATAGAATCAACATTTTATATTATTTATGTTACAGAAGGAGACAAAAGGGAGAAAGTGGCAAAGATTTATTAGAAATAAAGTGACCAAAAGATTCTCTAATCTGGATAAGGAAACAGACAACCAGCTAAAGAAAACTTAGAGAGTTATAATTGGAGGAACCCAAAATATTCCATAATGAGACATAATTAAAGTGCTAAAAATTAAAGTGAAAGAGTTCTAATTGGAGGAACCCAAAATATTCCATAATGAGACATAATTAAAGTGCTAAAAATTAAAGTGAAAGAGATCATCTTTAAAGTAGCTGGAGAAAACAGTTTGTCACAAACAAGGGAAAAGCTAAGGCTATCCTCAGATTTTTCAACAAAATCTTTAGAAGTCAGAATTGAGAGTTCTGACATACCCAAAGTGCTGAAAGGAACACTGACTTTAAACATATGTGTGCATGCATATATATGTATATCTTTGCATATTATATATACATATATATAAATAGATAAATAATTTGGCCAGGTTGGTGTTCAGAATTGAAGGAAAGATTAAGTAATTACCAAAATGGAAGTAGGAAGAGGAGTGGACAAATTGAATTAAATGGACAAATTATATGGCGAAGAATAAGCAAAAGCTAAAGAATTTTATGATCACTTAGCAGGACTTACAAAAAACTTCATGAGATTTCTTTACTAAACAAAAAAATGAACTAACTTAGAATAAAAAATGCATGAAAACAAAATATTACTTGTAAAAGTAATTTATAATATAAGCAGTAATTCAGTAACTTAGAAAACGAGAACAAAGAATAAAACTCAAAAGTAGTAAAACTGATGTTACAGTATTTAAAGGATACATATAAAATTGCAAATTAAACATCAAAAATATAAAATGTGTATGGAAGGAGTGAAAGTGTAACATTTTTGAATAAAAGAGAGTATCAATCAAAATAAATTATATATTTGACTATAAATAATGCAAACTAAATACTATATGAGTTCACTTGAGCATGAAATCTAAAAAAAATGCTAAACTCAGAGAAACTTAAAACAGATAAGTAATTCCTAAATAAGGGGAACGGTATATGAAAATGGGTGACGAATATCAAAATTACTTATTTTCATTTATACATAAATAAGATATCAGAATATAATGCACTGATAGGTACTAGATTTAACAGTATTCTATTGTAAATTTGATTATATACATCATAAATTCAGTACATAGTAGATGTGTTTTTTTTATTCTTTAAGAACAGATATTTTAATATGCCATATCTATTCTGTATATGTGAAATACTAGATTTTGCAATATATTTGTGCACATTTCATATTCAATAATCTTTAGAAATTATAATAGAGTAAAAAGAAAACACTTTAATGAGATAAAGCAATTCCATTTATTTTAGTTCTAAGGATATGAGCCTTTGGAACAAGATGAAAGCTGTGATTAGTAGGATATGCAGCCATCTCTTAGTGGAGCTACACTTTCATCACTTTGCTTTATCCCACATATGATCTTCCTTCTGCCCACATATTAAGGGAGAAAGCACTTTCTATTTCCACATAAAATTCATAGTGAATCTTACAATCTCAGGCAATTCATGCTGCTAAAGCAGATGATGAGTGATCACTCTCCTGTTCCTGGTTAGTGAATTTTAAACAGTGTTGAAGGGTAAAGTATAGGAGCACTACATGCTTTATACTTCATATACATTATCACTTAATCTTAAAAGCAAATTGTAAGAATGTCTTGGTTTTTATAGAATTTCGAAGAAATGCAAACATATCTGTCCACATTTCACAACTGAGGAATGTGAGAATAGGTAAGTAGAATAAAAGCTTAAAATAGCTGTTGAATTGGAGTCAGTTCACGAATTCAAGACCTTTTAACTCTAAAAATTATGAGTTTTTATTATATTATGATATACATTCACCAAGTATTTAATTGAAACAAAATTTTAAAAATGAAATTAATTATGAGGTTTCTTCTATTGTTGCTTGTTATAATCATTCAGCTTAGTCTACATTTCCAGTACTTTATAACAGTTAAACTTTTTTTTTTACTGTTTTAGAATCCCAATTGTAGAAAATATTTGAGAAGCATAAGCTGGAAACTATCATTTGTAATGGCATGAGTTATTAATATTTATAGATTTTCTCCCTGTAACTCACCACCAGTGCTGCTTAATGAACAATAGAGAAATTGGATGAGTGCACCCAAGATTCAAATGATATCCATTTTTCTACAATGGGATCTCTAAGGACTCTGAGTCATGTAACTATATATCGTTACTGCAAACCAGGCAAAGAAATTCCAAATTAGTGTAGCCAATGCATCACAAATGTGCCTTCAGGTCACCTTCTTCCACACAATGATTGCAGTATGAATTAGAGGGATGATTCACAGAAGAAATAACACTTGGGGAAAAAAAATGTTTTGTGTTTACAGTAACTGTTTATTGGTCAAAGTACATATACTCTTCCTATTCAAGGACCTTCCAGTCTCACTGTTTTTGTTTTTGTTTTTAATTCCAATGATGTTCTATAAAACATAAACAAAACATAACCAAATGCCAAATAAATTCACCATTGTTATCTTTGATAAAAATGGCAATACAAGTGTTATTCAGGGACATGTACCAAGGGTTATCTGTGATATTTGGGCTAAAATATGTTGGGGACTTCAGTGATTTACAATGATTGTAAATGTATGAGTGACCATCACTGATTTGAGCAACCATCATCTGAAAACCAATGTTTTTCAGGGTATATGATTTTTAGAGTTAAAACAGTTCTGATAAGTCTGGCCACTTAGTGATTACAAATTATTAATACAACCTTCAATATAATGATAAATACATTATTTTGTATATGTAGTATTTATGGATATCAAATGTGCCAGTCATTTGCTGTCCATAGGAAATTAGTCTGTTTCTAGCAATTTCAAAACGTAGTAAACTTATAGCTGAGTGTTTTTAGTTAGCATTCACAGAACATTTCAAAGAATTCCAGCATCAAGAAGGCTATGGTCTCCTGTTTCCTTCACTCCTACTTTTTATTTTAAAGTTATGATAGAAATATGGATGTCAATTAATTCAACATCTTGGAACATACCGTCTCATTCCCCCTCAGCCTTAAAAAATGTCTTAAATCTGCTTTTCGCTTAATGCTGATATAAGTTGATATTGACTACTTTCTGATCTGATGTATTGGTATATAATTTAATTTTACAGACAATATTTAAGATTAGTTAAGTCATTTATTTTGGAACTAATCTGAATTCAAGGATGTTTTATACTCTTTGTATGGAATTTCAGTAAGACAAAACAAAACTAGTTCAAAACTTAAATAGCAAAGATAAAAAATCATGTCAAACATTCAACCAAAGAAACATTGCTTTACTCTACTCTGTAGCCTTGTATCACTTTTTTAATAGATGTGTTTTCTTGTACATTTTTCATAGATGAAATTCTTCAAAAAAGTTTCAATGTTACTTAGGAATCGGACAATAATATTTTCTATTCAATAAAAAGTGGGTTCTATTTCTTCTCTTGTTGCAATCATTTTCTGCTCCTCTACAAAGTACTGAGATTTCTCTTTTGTTGTCAAATTCAGCTGAGGGAGGGAGGGAGGAAAGAAGAAAAGGAAGGAAGGAAGGAAGGAAGGAAAGATCTACCAAATAGCTAAAAACATGAGAAAAAACTTGATCAAATTTGAAATGAAAACAAAATTATTATTTAAAACAAAGGTAATAAGCTATTAAAGGAAGCAGGTTTAAGTCCATATGTAGGAAAACAGAAGGTAACAATCTATGACATTCAAATTTGAGACCATGCATTAAAAGCAAATTATAGTTAGAAGTCAAAATACAATATTCTTGAAGAGTAAATCTTAATAAGTATTCCCTGCTATCACACATACACACAAACACCTTATAAACAACCATTGAAACAGGTAAACTTGGAAATCTGCCTTTTAGGAGACTTCAAATCTGCTTGAAATAAATTCTTGAGGAGTACCTGTGATAGCCTTAAGATAAGAGAGAGAATGTTATTTACAAAGTTTACTTTGTACGATGCTATGAATAGTTGCAGAAATTTGGAAAAAAAATAAAATCAAGGGAATGATCTCAAAATTAGTGTCCATAAGTATTTTCCAAAACTGAATCAACTAGGTTGCAGAATAGAAGCAATGAAGAAAAATTGCAACCAAGAACATTGTAGTTATGAAAGTAAGAATCAAACTATTTTAAAAATAATCATTTTATTTAAGTGTATTGGAGAAATACCACCAAATGCTTTATTCCTTTAATAAAATAATAGAAAATTTACTCCTTAAAAGGAATAAGATAAAATAATGCAAACATTAAACATTCAAGAATAAAGCCTTGCTTAACTGTCAGTCTCTCCTTTGAAACTTGGACTACTACACATTATTCTTTGAGGAAAGGTAACTCTCTGCCACAATGCCTGCTAGTTGTTTAATGGCAGATGTACTCTTGCTTCACACACACATATATCAACACACCCACACACAGTGCAAAAATATAGGTGTTGTCTGTTGCAATCAAAATGCTGAAGTGACCTCTAATTAGGTAGGAAACTGAATAATAGATTTCTTTTACACAAGATGTTTATCTCCTAATCCAAGTCCTATTGTGAGCATGTTATTTTACATGCCAAGAGAGACTTGCAAGACTTAAATGAAAGATTATGAGTCATCCTACATTATCTAATTAGGTTGACTACAATCACAAGGGTCTTTATAACAGGAATATAGGAGTGCTGACATCAAAAAAGAGAGTTGACAAAGAAAGTAGAGGTTGGACTGAGATGGAGAAAGGGACAGTGAGTCAAGGAATATAAGCAGTTTCTTGAGGAAATAAGCTCTCCTTTGGAGCCTCTGGAAAGAGCACAACCCTACCAACTGCATGATTTCAGCCCCACAGAATTCACTGGGGACTTCTGACCTCAAGAAAGAGGTACTAAATTAGCTACTTTAAGCCATATTGTAAGAGAAGTAATATGAAACTGAAAAATAGAAAATAAATATAATTTTTGAAAAAAATTTAATTGATCTAACACTTGTTTTTAATGACACTTTTAGGAAAATTAATTCACGCCTCAATCTGTATGCATATAACACTTCGCAGTTCTAGTGTCCTTCATCACTGTTCATTTGGCCCCCTTTACACATAGTTCCCTCCCCTTGCCCCTGTTTTGATTTCAGAATCTAAGATTATTTTTGGTGAGTTTTGTTCATTCATTTGCTTTGTTTCTTTATATTCCACATATGAAAACATATTTTTAAAGTAAATCTCTACAGTTCCTTTTGAAGTCATTTTCTGGTTTCCTCTTTTTATAATTTATCAGTGCTAGAGAAATAGTTTTCTTACTTTTACAGTTTTCATATATCAGATTTCATGTAAAATGTGAAGAAAATTTGAAGTCCTGATTTGTAAATTCTGCCTAAAATGTATTGTATGAAACTAGCATTAAAAATAGCAATGGAATTTAACAGCAAATCATTAGCTACACAGATATCTTTTCTTTTATTTTTAAAGAGAAAGGAAGAAAGAGGAGTGATAAGTGACGAGCATTTTTGTTTATATTTGTTGTTGTTCTGCTAAAACCCAGATCTGAACCTAGCACCTTGGATTTTACAGACCACACACTCCACTTGTTTTCTTAGCATGTGAGTCACCATCGTATGCCTCAATTTCTTTTAATGTCATATTGTGATAAAACTGACACACTGCAATATGAAAGTTTGAAGCATGCAGAATAATGACTTGACTTACAGGTATTGTGAAATTATTACCATAATAAGTGTAGCTAACATCCATCATCATATATAGATTCAAAAAAAAAGAAAACTTTTCTTTTCTTATGAGAAATTTCAGGATTTGGTTTCATAAATACTTTTAAACATACCGTATAGCAGTGTTAATTATAGTCATCATGTTATGCATTTCATTCCCAGCACTGTTATGTTATAACTGAAAGTTTGTACCCATAGGTAATCTACCCATAGATAAATGTACACATTATCTAATTCCCCCATGCTTATACTCCCTGCTCTGGTGACTGCTAATATAGTATTTGTCTCTCTCTGATTTATTTAAGTCAGCATAATACCTTCGAGATCCACCCATGCTTTAGCAAATGGCAGGATGTTCTTCATCTGCATGATTGAATCATATCTCAGTGAGTGTGTGTGTGTGCACATGTGTGTGTGTCTATCCATTCATCTTATGACTAACACTAGTTGTATGTCTTGACTATGGCAAAAAATGCTGCAATATACATGGTGCAGCAAACTCTCCAACATAGTGGTTTTATCTCTTTAGGGTATACTCCCAAAACTGGAATTCTGTATCATACTATGATTTTATTTTTAATGTTTGGAATAAATCCCTATGTGATTTTCCAAAGTGGCCGCTGTACCAATTAACACTCACAAAAAGAGTGCACAGTTCACTTTTCTCCACAGACTATTCAACATGTCACAATATTTTTAATAATAACTACTCTAAAAAGCAAGAGAGGATACTTAACTGTAGCTTTGATTTGCATTTCTTTATTGATTCTTGATGTTAAGACCATTTCATATACCTATTGTCCATTCGAACAGCTTCTTTGAAAAAAGTCTCTATTAATGTATTTTGCTTGCTTTTCAATAGGAATATTTTGTTATTGAGTTGTGTGAGCTTTCTATATATTTTGAATATTAACCTCTGAGCAGATAAATTATTTCCAGATATTTTCTATGATTCCATAGGTTGCCTTTTCATTTTGTTGTCATTTATTTTTCTGTTAAAAAAGGAAATAATGTATTTTGACATAGTCCCACTTGCTTATTTTTTATTTATTTCTTGTATTTCATGTTTTATATCCAAAAAAATCATTATTAGCATCCAAATCTAGAAGATTTTTCCCGTTTTCTTCTGAGTTTTACAGTTTCTGGACATCAATGCCAATTACATTTTAAGATTTTAAAGATAGTTGGTAATTTTGCACATAGAAACATGCTAAAATGCATATCACTGCTATTATTGACTAAATATGTCAATGATACATTTATATTTAGATAAAATAGAACTAAGCATTTTGATAAAAAAATCTTACCACTAAAATTGATTCTGTCTGTTGGTTTGAGATTTGCTATTTGTTGCTAAGAATCAATGATTATATATTTAAGTTTTAATTATTGATATGATAGTGGCCTTTATTGTTTGTGAAATGACTTCAATACAATACACACTGTTTATAGTAATAAGCATAATTTATGTGCTGACAATTCCTAACATATCACACAGGGAAGAAAATGGTGGCAGGAAATATGCATACATCTGTTGGTAGACAACTCCTTTTATAATCTCTTGACTAGAGTAACTATCTGAAATCAAACATCTACTCAGGTAAACTAATATTTGGGTATAAATATTTATTGAAATTGCCTGGTATATTCTTTCAGTTGCTGAGATTATATTAACATTAAATATTAGAATAGTTCTGGTTATGATTATAAGGAATTTTTGCAAAGTGTGATAAAAATGAGTCCATTGAATCACTTTTTATATATTAATTCACTGAAATAAATTTTATACATTTACTTAACAAAGGAAAGTAAAATATACTTAAAAATTTTAGGATATCACACTTTTTCAAAGTAATTCCCTCCATTTTTTATAATACAATATAACAAAAATTTCTCGGTCTGCCTCTTCTTTTGTATCCCTAGATCCTTTTTTCTCAGATTACGTCCTGAAGACATCTGATTTAGTTTTATTTTTGCTGATTAACAAAGTTTATATTTTGTGGATTTTGAAAATTCAAAAACACTATAAATGTAAACTATTTTCCATCCTGATAAAACTACCTCAACTATCTATAAGTATGTTTTAATCTTGAATATTTAAATTACTTTTAGTCTTTGCTTAAGATATCTCACAAATTTCAAAAAGCTATTTTAGAACAATTACATTTTTCTCTCATTCTGCATAACCCATATGCAGATTTCTTCAGATTTCTCAAAGAAAAATTCTGAGAAGTTACTTTGAAATTTATTTTAGACATAAAAATGACAATCATTAGTGAGGGTAGTAAAGAATGCAAAGATAAAGATGTATTCTTTCTATAAATACCACATAATCTACAAAAGGAGTGACCTTTGAGTACGACGACCACATGCACCATTTTGAATGTGATAGTATCATTTTTTAATATTTCCTAACCAACTCGTTATTTTAATATGTCAACTTTGTCCTATTTTTAATAAACTAAGCCTGTCCTTAACATGGGCCAAAAAGAGTAATTGAGTTGCCTCAGGCCCAATGTGTTGAGCAGACTCAAAAGCAGCTGCCCTTTTTGTCCCACACTAAAAATGACCCTTGCCTGTGCGGACTGTAGCATCCTGCTACAGCTGTTCTTGCCCTGTGAGGAAACAGGATTCACAGGAAGAGAACCCCCAACACATACACCACGTGCTGTTTCCTCAAAGGGAGCAGACCACCACAGCATGGTCAAGTCACAGGTAAGTAATATGGGGGTTATTTCTGGTGCCGTGGGAATTTTCTCTGTCACTGTCGGGATTATTGGGCACTACTGTCACTGGGATGGTTATTCTGCATATCTGGCACTGGGATGGTTAAAGCGGCATGTGTTTCAGGTAGGGCATTTGCAGTAGGTCTTACAGAGGTGCCAAAATTTGTTTTTAACTAATTTGACAAAATTGCTTGCACCAACCGTGGTCACACATTAAATCATACCAGACCATACGTTGTTAATAAGCAATCACCCGTTGGCATTGCTTAGACTCACTTGTTGCTGCTCTGGCTGCTCTGCTTGCTCTCCACTCACATTGCTCCGCTTCATCCCTTTCCCTTAGCACATCACGATGTCCCATATTTTGCCATCCCAATGTTCCATATTTTTGTCAAAGAAATATGATTAGCCTAACTTTGACTGCAATGCAATGTTGAACATACACATATAATTTGATGAAAATGTTTTACCTAAAACAGAGGTAGTTTAATAATGGAAGAGAACTGACAAAACCCAATGTTGCCTAAATATCAGCGCAGGAAATATGTTAATTGTAAAATCAGAAGTTTATCAGAGGAAGACCTATATCACTGGTTAATATTTCAAAATATTTATACCAATAAGAATTTATATTTAATATGCATGTTTCCCATGCTAATGACAAATTAGGGGGTTGAATTAAATTCATATACAAATAAAAATTCCAGGCAAAATATAACACGTTCATCATGCTGACATATGATATATCTATCAAATAAGGAAATTTAAAAATTAAATAAAATATATTGCTAAGACTTTAGAAATGCTGGAAAGGAAATCATTTTTGATTTTCAAGATGATTTTTGAAGATCTAAAAGGACTTTGTGGACAAAGGCCAGGAGTCACAATGTTACATAAGCTGTTCAGGAAATTAGCAAAAGGGCAAATACACAGTTGTTATCTCAATAGATCCAGAAAAATCATTGATAATATATAACACAACTTTATGTAAAGTCTCTCCAAAAATTGTATAAGAAAAATGTACTTCAACATAACAAAGTCCATATATGAAAAACCAAATCCAAAATCATGCTCAGTGGAAAGAAACAAAAACTGAAAGCATTTCTTCTAAGATAAAGAAAAAGGCAAGGATATATCCTCTCTCCACTAATGTTTACTATAGTGACGGGAGTCCTGGCCAGTACAATCAGATAAGAAAAGAAGAAACAAATGTAAAATATTTCCAGAATATAAAGGAAGAGGCAAAACTGTCACTACTTGCAGATGTCATGATTTTAAACCTCTCTCACACACACATATACACACAAACATACACATTCTATGTGTGTGAATATATACGTATACATATATGTGTTCATGTATGTATTTAGAGAGATAGGGAGAGAGGGAGTGAGAAAAAGAGAGTCAGAGACAGGAAAAACTTGACTGTGGTAAAAATTCTGCTTCCAATGCAAAAGAATACAGTATAGTGTCTGACTACAAACTAATTTTCAAGCATCTATGGAATTTTTAATGCAAATAATAAACTATCAAAACAAACACTCAAGATGACAATCTCGTTAACAATTATGTTAAGAAGGATGAAATACTTGGAAAAAAAGGTAGAGAGTGGAATAACAGAATAAGTTAAAGTGAAAGAACTAAACTTTTACAACTATAACATATTGTTAGAAGAAATAAGACATAATGAAATGGAAAGATATTAATGCTCATATTTTGGAAGAATTAACATTATTAAAATGTCCATATTACCTAAAGTAACATGCAGATTTAATGAAATCTTTATAAAACCTCAAATGTATTTTTCACAGAAATAGAACTAAATTTATTTTTCACTACAACAGATGTCAAATAGCTAAAGTAATGCTTAGGAAAAAATAAGAAGAATGGAGGTGTCATGATCTCTGACTTCAACATCACAATACAATAGTAATATAATAAGTGAGGCATTACAATAGAAACAAACAAACAAAAAATAACAAAACAGATCAATGGATTAGAATAGTTTCTTTATATTCCATATAAGAGAGAAATGATACAGCTTTTGTTTTTTGGCTTTTTTTTTCATTCTTATTTATTTACTTAGCATAATTACCTTAAATTCCAACCAGATTGCTTGAAAAGTCACGCTATCATTTTTAAATAGCTTCATAGAACTCCATTGACTAAATATACCACAATGTCTTTATTCAGTCATCTGTTGATGAGTATTTAGGTTCACTCCATGTCTTGGCTATGCTGAATTGTGCTGCTCTTAACATACAGGTGCAAAGAATTTTTTTTTTTATTTGGAAATGAACCTCTTATCTGGAAATGAACCTATTATCTGATGTATGATGTGCAAATATCTTCTCCTATTCAGTAGGTTATGTTTCATTTTAGTAGTGATTAATTTCATTCCATTAAATTTTTAGTTTGATATAGTCTCATTTGTTTATTTTTCTTTAGCTTCCTTTGTTGTTGTTGTTACATCTCCAACTTCTCTCTGAAGTTAATGCTTACAACAGACAACACAGAAATACACAGGATCAGAAGTGACAATATAAACATCTATATTTCAACAAATTTGTCAATCTTGAATACATGAAAAGATCTAGAATCCTATATTATTTTAAAGTTGAACCAGGAAGAAGTAGATAATTTTAAAAGGCAATTTATAAACACAGAAATTGAGATCCTAATCAAAACTATAACCTAAAACAAAAGACTATGATTGGAGAGGTTCAGTGGTAAATTCAAATAAATATTCAAAGAAAATTATTAGCCATCCTTCTTAAAATCTCTCACAAAATTTAAGAGGAAGGAAAATTCCCAAATATATTCAATTAAACCAATATAACACTGTTCTCAAAATCAGTCAAGGACAATGCCAAAAAAATAAAATTATAAGCAATTGTCACTCTGAATAACAAAGATGCAAAAGTCCTCAATAAAATCATGTCAAATTGAATTTAACATATTAAAATGTTATCCATAGTTAACAAATAGGATTTATTCCTGGGATGCAAACAAATAAATTGATCTTACAAAATACATCACCAAGAAAAAAAACAAAAATCACTTTATATCAATATAAAACGTTTGGCATGATTGAACACCCATTCATGAGAAAACAAATTCTAATTAAAAAAGGAATAGAAGAAATGTATCTCCACATGATAACAGCCATATATGACAAGATCACGGCTAGCATCTTATTCAATGGAAAAAATCTGAAATTTTTTCCCGTAGAATCTTGAATAAGACAAGACTGTCTACTCTTACCACTACTACTCAACAAGCTGTGGAATTACTGGTCAATGGCACTGGGCAAGAAAAAGACATTGAAGAAATCCAAAAAGAAAAAAAAATGAAGCTTTATTACTTACAGAGGACGTGCATTATCTAACAACATTAGCAACACCTAAAACCTTCTAAAGACAGTAAGTGAATATAATAAGATGGTAGGGTATAAAATCAACAAAAATTTGTAATATTTCTTTATGGAAACAATGAATGTGAAAAAAAGAGATTAAGAAAGTTATCCCATTCACAATAGAAACATAAAATATATAATACCTGTGAATAAAAGTAACAAAGGAGGCGAAAGATCTATACACTGAAAACTAGAAGACGCTGAGGAAAACAGAAGACACAAAGGAATATTCCATGCTTTTAGGAATAATTGACATAGTAAAAATCGCCGTATTTCCCAGAGCAATAGACGTCTTCAATGAAATTCTTATCAATATTCCAGGTACGTTTTCCAAGAAGTAGAACAAATAATGCTAATATTTATATAGAACAAGCAAAGATCTTCAATATCCAAAGACTAAAAAAATAGACAAAGAAAAATGGAGGAATCACATTCTGTGACTTCAACTACTAAAATTATTGTCATCAGACCTATGGTATTGGAATGTTATATAGGCATTCACATTCTGACTGAGTAATGCCCTACCTGGTAGATAGTGTGAAGAAATCATGAGAAGACACATGTAGCAAGTACGTGGTCTTTATTGTACTTGCAACAGGCACCTTCCAATGAAGGTGGTTCAGACATATTTCCACTGTCTAAAAGATAGTGGGTTGGGCATGCTTCTGGAAAGATACAGCACCACTAGTGGAGGGTCTCTTTTATAGGGTGGTATCAGAAGGAGGAGAGTGTGCTTCCAGGAACAGTCAAGTGGGCAAGAATAAAGAACAGTCAAATAAGTGAGGGCAGCATAATTCCAGAGCAGGCTATCTCAGATACAGTCAGTGTAGGTGTAAGCAGTTATCATCTCAGATTTTTCATCAGTTCCATTCAAGTACGTGTTCTGCACTGACCAGTTGCTGAGCTTACCTTCAAGTTTGGACATGGGTCACATCCTCATGCTACCCTACAGGAATAAATACACAGACCAGTGGAATATTAATGAGATCCCAGAAATAAAACTTAAATATGCTAAGTTAATATATGACAAAGAATCAGAGTATATTAAATAGTGGAAGAAAGTCTCTTCAGCAAAATTGTATTGGGGAAACTGGACAGTCACTTTAAAAATAAACTAGATCACTCTTACTACTACATACAAAATTTTAATTCAGAATGAATCAAGCACCTGAATGTATGATCTGAAACCACAAAACACATAGAGGAAGGCCTAATATGCTCATTGCATGTAAAAAAATCTGTTAGAATTTTTCTAATAAGACTTGCACCTGCTCTTCCTATCTTTTATATATTCAACTGTGACTTTAAAATGTGTTTTTGTCTCTTCACTCTTCACATTCTCCAACTTCTTCCTGAAATGCACTGAACCTAATCTCTACAATAAATTTTCTTGTGGCGAGCTTTAGGAGTTTAATAAAACTTACACTTCTCTCCTAAATTCTCAAATCTAAACCAAGAGAGTGGCAAAAAGAAAATGATCTGTTATCTTATTTTACAGAAAGCAAAAAATATTAAAAGGAAAAAGATTCAATTAAATATGTTTTGGTATTAAAATAAACTATAGTATGACAAAATTGGGCACCAATATGCTCTCATTTAAAAAATAATATTTTGCTAATTTTTTTAAATGTAGTTGGAATTATACTTTCAAGTAATCATCATGAATTTTGTAAGTATATATAGAAACCATTGTATTTTTCTTTTGTGGACAATACAACATGTTTTCATATGGAATCAGGGATTTTAGTTTCTGGATACACCTAAACTTGAACTTATTAGCTAAATTAAACATCTTAACTGATCACCTACATAAAGTCATTTGATCAGTCTAAACAACTGAATTAAGCAAAAAACAATGAAATTCTACTCAAATGTAAAAAGTGAAAAATCATAATTAGATGTTTTTGTATAAATATTAAAACATAACAACTGCCAATATTCAAGAAATTTTGTTCAGAATGTCTCAACTTTAGAATAAAATGTACAATCCATATGCAAATATGTGAGAATTACATGCCATTTTTCTTATGATTGAAGAGAAAATTTAAGTATTTGCTTCTGTACAAAAAAGATGAGATTCCAATTCAATTTTATGATTTGTTCACTATACTTTTATAATAATAAATATTGTAACGATAAGACAATTTTAAAATCATCATTTAGGTGTCTTACTTTTGATTGAAAAGTATTAATTTTTGTGCAGGCAGAGGGAAGTCTTGAATTTTGTACTCTCCATTCAATTTATTATGCAGAGGTCACATCGCCTAATTACAGTGTTTACAAAAAGAAATGTGAATGACTTATTTTATTTGCATTATGTATGTTCATGCCATGAACATATAAAATTCACATATATAACCTACATATAAAAATCACATATAAAATATAAAATTCACACCATGAATTTTAGCCTTCTTTCTTCAAAGGGGAAAAACTATTTATTTATAGTAAAAATGATTTTTAAAATTCTGTCAATGTTTCAAGACATCTAACGTGTGATTCTGACAGCAAAATGATAGCTTATTTCAAGAGATAAAAACAAGTTAAGTACTATGATAAAGACATATTACTTCTAGGCAGTTCAATCATATTATCAAAGTATTTTCAAAAATAGAGTGTTAGAAACTCTAGCATTCAATGCCCGTTTTCCTTCAATATGTTGTCAGCAGAAGGTTAGCAATTTGAAGCCTATGTTGAAAATGATATGCTCTAGCCATCAGGAGAATATTAAGTAGAATCTCAGATCATATTTTAATAAAAAGGAGAGTTCAGTCAGGCTAAATTTATAGTGTGAATACGAAGGGGAAATTAAATACTAATATTTAATAAAATGGCATGAACAAAAATCAAACAAAAAAGGTTGATTTTAATATTTACCTTGATATATTTGAAACTGTGTGTATAAATATTCACAAGTCCTACGCAATATATATGTCATAAAATTACTACTGAGAAATGCAGGTAAAATATATAGAGAGATTTTTCACTCTCCTAAAACATATGGATTTGCACCTTACATAAACCTAGTTGCCTCTTATTATTCAGAAAAGCACATGTGATACTGAGTATAGAGTTCTTGTTTATTCACTTTCTTTTCTATAAAAAGTCTGTTACTGTTAAGAAAGTAGATAAAATGAACCCGGTGATTTTGAGTTATTTGCATTAAAGTAGAGGTAGTTTAGAAAAAAAAAAGGCTATTTTTTGTACAAGACTAAGATTTGTGTTTTTAATTATAGTACCAATAGCATGTTTTGGAGAAAAGGCAGAGGAATGGCACATTGCAATATACTTCTCATGAGGGTGTAATTTGTTTTCTTAAAATAGTCTCTGCAATGAACATTACCAAAAATATCGATAATTTCCTTTATGACTGCATTAGTATGCTTGTGCTGACATAACAAAATGCAATAACAACAGCAAATATTAACATTAAAGTGAAAATAAATGAAAATTTGAAATTAGGTTTATGTCAAATAATCCCTAGTTTCCTGAACTGAATCTTAAACATTGTCAGGTAAGATACTGTGCTTTGTTGTTCTCCACTAATGGCAAATTGGCAATCTGTACCAAACCATTCAAACATCCTCACCTCAAACCCATGAAACATGTCAAATGTTTACATGGCGACATTAATTAGTTTGTATTGATAATGGTAATTTAAAATCAGGTTTAGTCACCTGAAAGAATTTCAGGCAAAAATGACAAACTGAGCACTTCATAAAAACAAACAACAGATGCACATACAAAATTAAGTACTTTTAAGACATCTTTTTCTCCTAAGAAGTCAATGAAATGATGGCAAGCAATAAATAAACCATGAATGCAGAAAAATCTCAAAAATGTATTTTACAAACGACTGTTGATTAATGAGTGAAAAATTATACAGAACCAAAGAAATCTTATGGATCAGTTTTAGATGCAACAGTTTTAACAAATACTGCAAGATATTTATGACTGACATTTAAAAAAAAAGTACTGGAGTACCAATTAGAGTTGAGAAAATTTGGCCCAACTAGTAGTGCTTGGAGAGATTTACAACATATAAAGTACAGATAAGGAAGTTCTTGAGTGTAAAATAGGACTGAAATAAATATTAATTATGTGTGTGTATAAGGAGCAATCTGATACTCCTTTCACACCTGTGTTCTCTTAGAATAATTGACAAATGTTGAACCTCTGCTTACAGTTGGATGATTATTGATTAAATAAATTTGAAGACTAACTGTTAAGGGGAGTAGAAGGATGGAATACTGGGAAGGATTTCATTCAGGATGCTTTCTAAATGTCCCTTAAGGGCTGACAGTTAACCCAAATAATTGCCTTGCATTTGCTACTTTAAGAGTATGAAAAGGAAGATTATCTTAACCACAAAAACTACCCAAGGTGATACCATCAAGAGAATAGACTGGGAAAAGGGATAGCAAAAGACCCCAAAAACCTGTACCATTAAGAAGTACTAAAGCCTTTTCTGCTACCACAGATACCAATATATACATGCTAGCTAAAATAACATATTCTAAAGTCTCTGGTTAAATATTATGGGCAGAGTTATGTTTATGTTTATGTCCATGTACTGACCTTTAGTGCCTCATAATATGGCTGTATTTTGGTGGTCTATAAAAACACAAACAAAAATAGAATATAAAGCAAGTGGTGTTATATTAATTTCTATTGGCTAACAGCATGGGGATGTTATTTTATGGTGGAATGTTGGTAACTTATTATATGTAAGTAAACAATTATGGGGTGGCGGTAAAATTATTGCCTTATGTTGCATAAGAAGCATATTATATACCATAAAACCTGAAACTTTAGGGAAAAGTTAGCAGATAGGAAAATAGCACATAATAGTTACTTTCATTTAAGGAGATACTACAAGAATGATATGAATTCAAAGTAATTGGTGGAGTTTAATTTCTGGTCAGAATGAAATGGTAGGAATATATTATTTTTCCCATCATAAAGATAGATTGAAAGATTAAAAAAACTGTATGAATATGTATTGAACATTTGTTAATACGTAATATCTCTTTTTCTCAATACTTTTTCTAAAAGTAATAATTTCAAGGTTATAGGACAGTTTTGAATAAATTTAAGTAACCCATTATTTATTTAGATTTATAAAATATTAGTAATTTAGCTTATTTTATTATTTACATATATACACATAAATATTTATGTGTATATATACTTTTACAGGAATACTGTAAAACTACTTTTCTTTCTGTTCATCAATTCACATAGATTGGTTTAGACATATATTTTATAAAATTGTAAAAGATACGTTTAATTTTCAGAATCATTTCAAAATAAGTTAAAGACTAGATTACTCTTCATGTCTAAATATCTAAAAGGCTCTTTATAGCAGTTATTACAATTAGAAAACTAATAGTGATGAAAATCTGTTTTGTAATCAAAAGATCTTATTCATATGTTGTCAATTTTTCCAATAATATTCATTTTTTAAAGAATCCAAGAGAATATCTTGGATTTAATTTTCATATTTCATTACTGTTTTTAACCTAACAAAATTCTTTGTTTTATTTCCATAATATTGAAAAATGTATAAATAACTGGTAATATTTTTTGTAAAATGGCTCTTAATTTAGATGTTCTAGTGGTAATTCAGCTCTGCATTTTGTCAGCAATATAATGAAAGCTATATTTTTCTAAGAACATATCATTTCAGGAAACTAATGGATTTTAATTGTTCTGTAATGTCAACTTTATTCATATGAATAAGGTAGAGTCTGGGAATTTTCTTTTATAGAGAAACAGTATTTTTTCATTTTTATTTCATAATTTCCTTTGGTAATATATATTTTAATACTATATACATATATTTGTATCTTTCAAGGTCACTAGCCTTAGTATTCGTGATATTCTTATCTAAATAAATTGCTGTAATAATTTAGTAATATCTTTCTCTTTTTGCCTGCTTAATGTGAGGAACTTTCCTTTCTCATTATTCATTTATTTGAGTTACAATGCACACTTCTAATTTATTCATGTCATAGTCTTGTATTTACTGCACAATTACCTACTATTGAAGCAAAGATTCTTTGAACTGGCTTTTTTGTATTTTCACTCATATTTTTCATTCCTTTAGCACTTTCTTACTTTAAGGACAAGATATTCTTGGTTTGTTTTATGCTTTTACTGCTCTAGCCCAGTAATCAGAACTTTCCTTAGAAATACTAGTTAATTTTAGCAAAGCATAATATGCATTAATCATGACTTGGATGAGTTGAGTCATGGATACGGGAAAATAATTGCTCTAGATTGAATACATATCTACATGTATATATATATATATATATGTGTGTGTGTGTGTATTTGTTCAGACATACGTAAAAGTAAGCATACCTGCTACATCTGTAGTTATATATCTAAATTTAAGACTCTAAGTATCTATATTTATGCCTATACATATCTGTATCTGAATATTTATCTATGTGCTTTTGCATGAACACATGAATTCACTTACACCTCACATAGTGATTAAATGGAGTCAGCTCATTCTATCATTTTCCTATTCTATTTTAATAATAACCTTCTCTAGATTGAGAAACTAAGCTCCAATAATCAATATATACATATACATTTATATTGTATACACACAATATATATATATATATATATTTACCTAATTGTTCGGTTCTTGAATATTCAAAAAATTATCTTCAGGATTTCTGTAAATCTGTAAAAAAAAACAAAAAACTAACAACTCTAGAGGTCATTAATTTTACAGTTTTTTTTTATTAGCCTGAGAATATATCATCCAAATGCTGACTAAAAAATTACAACGTGCTCACCCCGGTGGAGTACTGGTTTGGTCAGTAGATTCCACATACATCCTAGGATCCCAGGTTCATATCTCAGGACTCGGAAAATAGTCACTATGACAATCAAATAATTAATGTTTCTTCTTCGTCTTTCTTCTCGCCTTCCTCATCTCTCTTCCTCCTTTCTTTTCTGCTTGACTTTATTCCTACCTTCACCTTTCAAAAATTATTTTTGGTTAGTACTGTCTCACAAATCTCAAGGTGGTCTTGCTGCTTTTGAAAATATGATTTGGTTTGTTATATCTGTTTAAGTTGGAATTGTACAGGAAGGTATATTTTCTAAATAATTCATTTTTCTTTCTTTCATGTAACTTCATGCCCACCACTGATGGTCTAGTTACAATTAGTACCATCCAACTAAGCCCCTCTTCCTATCACACTCCCCTCCATCATCCTATTCCCTTCTCATAAACACCATTATTTTGTTAGAGCCTAAGGTTTGCTTTTGTTTTTGTTTGTTGTATTTATTCTTTGCTTTGTTTCTTTATATTCCACAAATGAATACAATAATATGGTGCTATTGTGCTTATGGGGACAAACTTTGTATTCTGAATAATAAGAAGTTAGATTCATGACTGAGAGTACAGAGTACTGTGCTTCAGATAATTCAATTATTGATATATTTGGTTAAATAACATGAAAAGGGGATGTAAAAATATGTTATTCCTTTATTTTTTAAAATATAAACAATTTCTAGTGATGTAGCGCCTCTCTGAAATAACAAATTTTAACATTAGATTTTCATAAATTTCCCTACTTGCCTTTTATGACTGGTTACATATAGCAAATATGCATATTTTTGTAAGTTAAAATATAAACAAATATTATTAATATGTCCTTATATTAGTGCTGTTCGCTAATGTTCACTAAATGAGCCATATAGGTAATTTTACTTTTTACAGTAGCCCCATTTTACTATTTAATTTAATTTTGCATTATATTGCATTATGACATCATATAGACATAAAGTATGCTTCACAGATAATCAGCATCTGTATATATTACCATCTTGTAACCCTCTCAGCTACCCAGAAAACTAATTTCTGCCTTTGACATGTGAAGTAAGTGATCAGAAATATTTAAACAATTTTATAGTATTTTTCATAATTTTTCTTTCCAACATAATTTAATGATCTTTATATATATGTATATACATATATATAATACCTCAAAATTTTAGTCATAGTAAGTGGAATAACTTTCATGTATATGCCAATTTACATGTTCTCAGAACAATGTTTTTTTTCCTAAAGAGAAATAACATTTGAAATATTGCATCATTAAAGTATGAGAAAAAAGTACATTGAACAAATGAAATGTAAATCGTTTATACTTAGAACTTTATATTTTCTAGGATATAGAAGTTCTACACATTACTCATGTATCATATACATATTATTAAGCATTTGAAAACATGAATAAATGCAAAATATCATGAATTTATGTCAAATTAAAAAAAGCATTTAATATTAGTTCATTTGACTAGATTGAATTGCATTAATTATAGTATACATAGCAATATCTTAAAAGTAACTGTCAAATTGGTCTTTGATTTACTACCTAAATAATCAGATTTTTACAAACTTGGGGAATCATAAAAAATAATTTTTACTATTAAAATATAAACATGCAAAAATAGAAAAAATTAGAAACCTGATGTAAACACACTGCTTTCTGTATCTTAAATTCATTTAGATGTTTTCATTAATGTATTTCTCAGAGAAATATTTATTGCTTTGGAGACAACGGTGATAATTTTTTGAGGCTTGTATTGATGGTAAGATCTACAAAAATAATATTGAGTTGAATGATGTGTTAAATGATGTCTTATGAACAAGTTAAGAAGAAATCAAGTAAGTGAAAATACTTGTTTCCAGCTCTTTACTATTGTAAATAACGCTGCAATGAACATGAGGGTGTATTTACCTCTGTAAAGAGGGGTTGTGTTTTTAGGGTAAATATTCAGTAGAATAATGATTGGATCATATGGAATTTCCATTCTGAAATCTTTGTGGATACTGCATACTGCTTTCCAATATGGTTGCACCATTTTACACTCGACCAACAGTATTTAAGAGTTTCCTTCCTCCATATCCTCTCCAGTATTTGTTTTCCTTTCATTTTGGATGCTAAGCATTCTCATAGTTATGATGTGATAAACCATTGTTGTTTGATTTGTAGTTCTTTTATGATAAGAGAAGTAGAACATTTTTTCATGTGTCTGTTGGCTGTTCGCATGTCATCTTTAGAGAATATTCCTTCGACAAAGTTAATTAAAAAAGCAAGAAAATGTTTGAGGAAGTACTTAAAATATTAAGTCATGTGTTGATTAGTCTAAGTTGTGATATAAAAATCAGCTCTTGAATTTTACTTGGTTTGGCCTATAAATGTGTTTTTGTTACTCATGCACCTTTGCATGAATAAATCTAACTGCTGTCTATGGCAACTTCCACCTGATCAGTGACACAAGGATCCAAATCTGGCTCCATCTTAACAAAATATGACCTTAATTATTGTTGGAATGCAGATGCATAAGTGAACACATTGGTTTGGGCCTTATCATTGCCTGTGTGACATTATAGCCTCTAGTCATGATTCTATTCCTTCTCACAGTCTTTAGCTATAATTAGTCATATAGTCCTGTTCTGAAATTAGATTGAGTACTGTAGTTCTCTGTATATTTAAGAGAGTAAAGAAAATAAATACTTATGAGCATGAATGTTATAAGCACATAGACTTGATTAGAAAATACATTTAAATAAAGACCTGAGGGAAATGAGGAATTAATCCACTCCTATAATAGCAGCATGAATAATCAAGCAAGGGAAGGAAAAAGTGCAAATGACCTGGGTAGTTTCATGCTATGAGGTATAAAAAGAAATATGAAGACAATTATATCTAGAGACAGAGTTAGCCTGCCTCTGAGATTAGAGAAGATAAAAACATTAAAAAATAAGACAATAGTAGAATGCTGGTAATTGTGTTTGTAACTGAGGTCATCCCATTATTTGCCTCAAAGATGGAAAAAACAACAGTAAACAAAAATTATATGGGATCAGTTCTATTATGGCATCCACACTGGTCAAAAATCAGAGACATCTTTTGTATATGAACTTCAATATTTTTACTTGGTAAGTTATTGGTAGGAATCATTGTTATCAATGGAATTATGTAGTATTTACTAAGAGAGATATTGCTGCAAGCAGGTCATATTTATAATAACACTGTTTTCAAACAGTGGGAACCAACTCTGGATTTCAGGGTCTTGTCATAAATATTTCATAAAGACCAAGTGGCAATGTGGTTATTTCTCCACCCTAAAACGAATTCTCTTTGAGCAGTTTATACAATGCTTCAATTCAGAAATATCCTCACATTTGTGCTGTGATTTGGAGATAGAATGAAACATAACTTTGTATCATTACTCACATAAAGTTATGTTCCTGGACTTCACACACAACTTAGAAACCATTGCTTTTTACTATAAGGCAATCTACATTCATGCCTTTATTATCTATAACTACCCCAACTACTGATAAGCTTAGATTACTTTTCCGAATTACACATTTCTGGGTCAAAAGTTCTGTGTCTTACATAGCTTTTAATTAATTTCCAAAGTTTCTGTCAAGGAGATTATATTTTATAACAATTTACCCTTATCTGGGTTTTGAAATAAAATAATCTTGCCTTTTAATTATGTGAAAAACATGTTTTGTTTACCAATATACCACATTGATAATAAAAATCTAATTAGATAAATTTAATAAAGTTGTTTTTATTTTACATTCGGTTTTGATAATTCATAAGTGATGTTACACATTGGTTCATCTCAAAAAAATAGAATATGAGTTTTTGGGTTTTGAATCTTGGTTCTACAATTTACTCATTTTGAAATATTGGGAAGATAACTCAATGTCTCATCATTTGTTGCCTGAGGAAAGAATTCAATCCACCTTACAGTATATACTACTAAGACCAAATCTAATGGCTGTTAGGGAAATTAATTCAGATAAATTGTATAGAAGTAAGCTGAGCGGTTATTCAAAAATGTACACTTGAAAACATATTAAGTATTATTTTATAAGTGTTTTACACAAAAACCACATGCTTATGTGAATTTTGAACTGGAAAAATAAGCAAATGAGAGTTATTTCATGCAATATCTTTTTTAATTATGTCCTTTCTACCAAATTAATTTAAAGAATTTCGCTTAACAAATAATTTCTAAAAATGCTTCTATTTTTATGTCACTATACAATTTAGACGAGGTATTTTACTTTGGGAAAATTTTCATGTAAAAGTATCTATTGTTTACATGATTTTTCTAACACAGCCAAATTTAAATGTGCTGTCTGATTTTGTTCCAGAGGACAATGAACTTTATACTGCTTTTAGGACAGCTCTCAGATTGATTGCTAAAATGAAAGGAAGTGGTGAAAATCCACCTACATTGTTTGGCAAGTGCATGCTGTGTCTGTAGGTGAAATAACTCATTTTACTGAACAATATGCCCCTTACCAAGTCCCTGTTTTTTCTACAAAGGTCAATCAAGGACTCTTTAAATCAGCAAGCAATATTTTAAACACTATGAACAATTCTATGATTTTATTTATTGTATTTAAGCTTATAGGTTCAATTTATTATTTGAAAAATATATAAACTAATATTTATGGTGGAAAAAGAGTACTTGCAAATAATTTTAAATTACTTCAGTAATTGTCATTGTCAATAGTTGTGAAGCAGAAATGTTAAAAGTAGTCTAACTTTTCATATAAAACAGAATCAACTGAAATGCTCTGAAGTTTTTGTAAAATCAAAAACTTTGGGACCTGACATATTGGTAGATTAATGTATAAATCTACATATCTATAAACTTATTTTGTCCTTGCAGTCCAAGCATTTAGTTGCTTATAAATTGTTAAATGTTAATGAGGAGTTCAGGAATAACAAACTCATTTTATGAACTGTCTTTTTTTCTCAGTTAAAATGATGCATTATATGGAGGGAAAATATTAATAAATGTGAAATGGTTAGTTGCAAGTAACTGTTGAGTCTCAGATTTCCCAGGAACAATCAGAAATATAGCTCCTGAATGCCACCAGTATTTTCTATAAAAAGAGTTCATATCATTATCTAAAATTAGTACTAATTTGTTATTTTATGATTTACAAGGATATCTTAGCATGCATTGTCATTTACCTTAAAGAAAATTTTAGTAAATTTTCAAATTATGTTATTTAATGTCAAAGAGCTCGATGAGATTTTTCAAGTTCAATACCCAAAGAATATTAAAGACTTCACAACCATCAGATCAGCTACTCTTATAAAGTTAGCAGTGAATTTCTTCTATTCCCCACAGCATGTCAAGATAATCTTTCAAAACATAGATTATTCCTCTGCTCCAGTAGCTTCTATCTCATTCAGGATGAATAGAAAATCCTCATCACTCCCTTTTATTTTCATGTAAGCCACTTCTCTAGTCATATAATCTCTTTATATTATTCTACTTGTTCTATTATCTATTCTAATCATACTGGTATCCAACCTGGTTCTCAAAACAAGCATGTTGCTATTTTATATTCCATTCATTTCTTCTTCCCTCTGGTTAGAGTATTCTTTCCTAGATGATCATATCACTAACTCCATTAAATTTTGATCTCTTTTAAATACTACCATCTCAGAGAGGCCTTCTCTGTTCATCAAATGACACGTAGACCTACAATTTCACTCCTATTTATCTTCATTTTTCTTCATAGTGCTTTTCACTGATTGTTCATTGTTACATAATTAGACTCAGAAGTCTGTATCACTTCTATATTACAAACATCTGCTACCCTGGAAGGCAAATACCTTTACTGCACAGGGGTGTTTAACTTAGTTGCTGTTTCTTCAGTTAGTATTTAATTTGGTAGAACAGTTGCAAATATTTAAACTTCCTAAAAACTGCATCACTGACTCATTCAAAGGTCATTGTCATTTACATGTTATATCACTACCATGTACCTCAAGTATTATATTAGATATTTGTAACTGGTCAGTAAGAATTAGTTTAGAATTGAGCTTTTTTAAAATTAGCTATCATCAGAACACTCAGTTTGTGAATTGTCAATAAGAAAATATTTATTGATTCATTTCATGGCTCACACATATTTGAAACATCTGTGTGCTAACCTAATAAGCACTGAATCAGGTACTTAGTTTAAGTCTGACCTCATTTTCTACTGAAACATCTTCCAGTATATATATATATATAGCTCCATTTCTAGCCATCTAGTTACCGTCTAAACAAAGTTTTCTATTCCATACCCATTCATTAGCTTTTATCTATTTTATAGATGTCACATATTCTACCCCTTTCCAGGATTTATTTTATACACACACACACACACACACACACACACACACATACACACACACCACTCTGGATGAGAAAATCTATTTGAGAGAATTGGAATATTTGACTTGATGTTTTCCTGAAAAACACTTTTTTATATTTAAACTCCTATTCACTCATTATCCAAATGTAGAAAGAGGTACAGATGAGCTTTTTCAACATTGTATCCATGGAATATATTAATAGAGACATAAGAAAATAATTCTATACTAGTTTTTACAAATATATTTGAAGTTTATGTAATGCAATGATATATGTTTGAATGAGTGAGAGACAGTGTGAAAAGCTGAATGCTACATTTACCATGAAGAAACAGTCAATTCCTACTCTCCAAACCAAAATTGATGATTAATCTTATATTCTCAGAATATAGTAAGCCTCCAGTATTTAGGTAGAAAATGTTACCTTTCATAAAATCACAGTCTATGTGCAGTTTATGTTTAGTCTTTCACCCCATGTCTGCTAGACACACAACAGGAGACACTGTCATTATCTATACATATTCCCTCAGATACCAAATACATGTTCTATATGCATTGCTGCTAGTGGTTGGAACCTGAAATTATCTACATAGGTTTGCTCTCTGTTCAACTCCTTTCTTCTTCAACAAGAGATAGCACGCACTGTCAAGTTTACACCCACTAAGGTAAAAAGGTCTTGCTAGTAAGGAAATCTGAAATTCCAATTCTTTTGCCAAAAAGTTGGAAATATTCTCATATGTGATTTATTCTATAAAAATAATTATTAAATAATTTTGCAACTAGAAATTATTACTGACTTCCTTCCTTATCCTTCCATGTCTTGCTTCTGCCACTCTTACTGGGTGCTTCTGTATTTTAATCAATCAGTTATACATAAATTCCTGGCTAAAATGCTCCTTAACAGAAATCTTATCTGAAACAATACTATAGTATTTAAATGTTTCATTGTCTAATTGTTACTGAGATCACATTGATCCTTAGGCATACAGAAATGCACAGATTTTTTAGATTACTTTGAGGAATTATGTTTGCACATCAACACAAGAAAGTGAGTTTCTAAGAAATAGAGTAGGGATAGCATGTGTGCTCTACTTTATTGTGCTTTTCAGCATTGTTCTGGAACTTTCAACATTTTAACAAATTTGAGTATGAACTGTGGATAAACTTGCATCAAAGAAAAATTTCCTGATTTAGTTAATTTAA
Source organism: Solenodon paradoxus (assembly GCA_004363575.1). Lineage (NCBI taxonomy): Eukaryota > Metazoa > Chordata > Mammalia > Eulipotyphla > Solenodontidae > Solenodon > Solenodon paradoxus. The sequence continues at coordinate 283,014 of RJWH01000116.1, read as the reverse complement.
AAAATAGAGGTTTTTAAAAATTATATTTGTTTCGATGAAATATATAGTATATAAATTAGATGTAATGATTATGATTTCCCAAATTATTTTCAAACATTCAGAAAATTTTCTATATCTATATGCATCAAAATTGATAGTGATGTGATATAGGTGTTGATAAATCTACTAAAATCAAAAGAGAGAAATGGAACAAACAGTTTATCAATTTAGTAAAAGGCATCTGGTTCTTCATTGATTTACATTTTTTAAGAGAAAACAGATAGGAATGAAGGTAAGGAGGCAGTATGGAAGGGAGAAGATTATCTATTTATTTACGTTTTTCTTGTGGTTGTTCTGCTTGTCTAGGTTTTGCATACTTGGGTGCTTAGCCTTTTTACATGGAGCACATAGGCTGGAGTGGCAGACTTAACACCTTAGCTACCAAGGTGTACTTGATTTAACTTAAAACTCATTCTTTACATTTGAAATCACATTAAATCAAAAAATGATCCAATTTTATGCCATTGAGTTTAAAAAGTTTCTAGGTAAGTTCTTATAATGTCAAAATTTCTGTTTAATCATTTATAAACATGGGAAATTTTGACATTTTGAGACATACTAACCACATAGTTAATGACAACGCTCGTTCATCTGTCTTTTCAAAGGAAATTTTTTATATCCCAAATGCATTCCAAATTTAAATAACATTTAAATGTATATTCACTTAATATAAAATAAGTGATTGCAATAGATTTGAAACAGCACTGTGAAAGTTCTGATAGTAGATTCTAAATTTCCTTTATATACAAAGAAATCACACATTTTAGTTAAAAATATCACTTGCATAGTTTTAACAATGTTTCTCAGATGTGAGATTGATTTTATTTTGTTTGAAGATGGATTATTTATATGAAAATGAATTTTTGGTAGTTCATGGTCTAGGGACCAAAATGGATCTTTTTAAAAAATTATTATATGTACATATGTCATCTAGAAGGGAAATAGTATCTAGGATAACTAATGCAATTTATAAAACATTTAATCTGAACTGACATTGCCTTTGCTGGTAATACAAAGGTCAATTTTTCTAAAATGAACCATGTCCCTATCTTCATTCTTTCTGAAATATAATTTATTGCCCATGTTTTCAATTTGCTTCTTTGAAAATACATTGTGAATATTAAAACAGGAATTACTCCTTTTTGAATTCAATTATATGACAATAATTATATAAAATTCATTCTTCAGGTAGTAAATTTTATTTCAAATAATTCTTTCAAGTTAATCGTTATTAAAAATCACCATAACTTATCATTGCTAAGTAATTTTCTCTCAGTGCTTTTTATTGTATTTAATAAAATTTTACAATAATATATACATATTATAATAGAGCATGTATTGACTAAATATATAATGTATTGCATATTATATAACAACACACATACATGTGCATTGCTTATGTCATGACTAGGAGTCATGTTTTTAAAGAACAAAGTAAATATATGGGAGTTACAAAATAATATAAGCCTGGATAGCATTTTTCATAATCTAAAAACATAATTGCATGTAATCTATCTCTTAAATCAATTATTTCAAAACTTTGCTTTAGCCACCTCTCCCTGGTATTTTTTTTTTCATTCCAATATGTTTATAACAGCAAGAAATTTACAAACAACACAAATTGCCATTGAAATAATGAATAAAACAACCCATAAACAAAACTTTAGTATATTCACAGCATGGGTATTGGATACTACATAACCATGAACAAAATGAAATGAATCCATCATATAAACATGGGTATATCCCAAGAAAAATTATAAAAATGTCAGCTGTCAAATGATGATGACACTATTCTACATTTATATAAGGTAAAAATACATGAACAAACTATATACAGATATATAAATATAGATATATATATACACACATTATATATAATTCACTTATAGTAAGTGTACTAAATTAATGTATGAGATAAAGTATAAAAAAGTAGGAATGGCATACATTACATTTTAGATAGCTTTCATCTTAATGGAGGAACAAAGTTCTTGAGGGTTAAAAGAGAGTTGTAGCTCAAACCTCTAATACCGTGTTTATTTTAAATTATGATTCTTAAAAGTTTGGAGGGGATGGATTGTGTGAAGAAAAGTGAGTGGGGAAAATGTCATGGAAGAGGGAAACCATATGCAGCTGTGGCTTAACTGGCTTAAGAAATATCTGTGCTAAGAAATACTTTTATGTAGCACATGCATAAAAATAGTTGAATGTTTATATAAATCTTTTAAAGCATAACTTCTGTGGAAGCAAACAAAAAGATAAAATGAGACCTAATTTTTGTTGTGTATAATTAAAATTTATTAACACAATATATTTAACAGATTCATCAGTTGGATTTATTTTTTCATGAGAAATCATAGGAAATTTGGACCCTCATCCTTGTCTCAGTGGAAATTATATTTTTTTTTTCTTTTTTAGAGTGACAATTATTTTTTTTAATATTTATTTATATGCTTTCTTATAATTTACATACATTTCAAAACAAGCAACATTGAATGACTGATGGCTATATGGATGTTCATTATATTATAATTATATATTTATGTTTATATATTATATATAATATTTATGTTTGTTTTATTATTTCACATCACTATACACTTTTTAACTTTAGGCAGATTTCTTAGGCTTGGTTTTCTCACCTGAAAAATGGGAATAATAAAATCTGCACCATAGGCTTATCTTAATAGGGTAATATATGCCAAATTGTCAAATAGGCCTCACAGAACAATCACAAGCAAAAAAATCAAAGAAGTAAGCAAAGGTTTTCCTAAAAATAAAAGCTCAGGGCCAGATGACTCTTCCAGTGAGTTGCACCAAATCTTAGAGAAGAATTAATACCTAATCTATTCAAATATTTCCAAAATTTTGAAGAACAGGTAACACACCAAAGCATTCTATACGTGGCCAACATCACACTGATACCAAAAACTGACAAAGACATCACCAAGAAAGAAAATTACACACCAATATCTCTAATTAGCATAGCTGAATATGTCTAATAGACCTGTTTTTAAGTGAGGCTTCTTTACATGTCATATAGCTTCTTTTAGTATTTTTTGAAAAACTGGTTTTGTGGTGACAAATTCCTTTAACCTTTGCTTTTTCTAAAAGCTTTTTATCTATCATTCTTTCAGTTCTCAATAATAATCTCACAGGGTATAATAGTCTATGTTGGAAATTCTTTTCTTTCAGTCTTTCAAACATTCCCTCCTGCCCTCTAGTGTTTCAGCTGAGAAATCTGCTGGTAATCTTATGGAAACTATTTAGTGTTTGACTCATTTTTCTCTGGATGCTTTTAAGATTTTTTCTTTATCTTGTATTTTTGGCATTTTAATGACAATGTGTCTTAGTGTAGGTCTGCTTGGGTTTCTTTAGTTAAGGATTCTTTGAACTTCCTTGGTTCAGAGACTTGCTTCATTCTTCAGATAAGGGAAATTCTCAGGTATTATTTCTTCAAATACAGCATCTGCTCCCTTTTCCCTCTCTTCTCCTGGGAACCCCTATAATGCGAATGTGGTTTCTTTTGATGCTATCTCATGAATCTTGAATACTGTCTTCTTTTCATTGTATTCTTTTATCTCTTTGCTGGTTTTGCTTTATCTCTTTGCTGTCTAACTCATTAATTCTATCAGAGGTTTCATCTACCCTATTCTTGAGTTACTCTTGAATTTTTTAGGTCAGCTATTGTATTCTTCATTTCTTTGACATCTGTTTTGATCTGCTTAATTTCTTCACTCTCTTTTTTTGTTGTTCTCTTTTCCTTCCTCTGTTTTCTTGATTTCCAAGAGTATGTTGGTTACTGATTTCCTAGATTCATTCCCAGGTAGTTTTCTGGTGTCCGCTGCATTCGGATTTCCCCTTGGGTTTTTGATTGGATCCATCATTTCATATATATTTCTCTGTGTCTTCATTCTGTTTGGCATTTTGTTAAGGCTTCTGTGAATTAGGTTTTCCTGCAGTGATGCAGGTTAAGTTTGTAGAAGTTCTTGTTTATGCACTCTGTTACTGAACAAAAGTTCAAAATCTTATAATCTGCTGTATTAAATTACTTCTAATTGCAGTTCCACACTTTCATTCATAAGCGATGAGGAAATTATTGCAAAATGTTATTCTTTTGTTATTTTCTCAATTTAACTATTACTATGGGGTACTGCAGAGCCAACCCTGGGGCAAATTGGTTCAGAGACTACAGAAAATCCTCTCATTAGACATTGCTAAATTCATTCAGAGAAGAACATACAGGTGGCAAGAATTAGGTGAATAATGAATAATGTCTGAATATAGCTAATCTTGCCAAACTAGCAGCTCATTTTTGCTTTTAATTCTCCCTATAGTTCTGTTAAATCTATTAAATATGAGTAACAGTACAGCTATGCTGACTTTGTCTCATCACAGGAAAGTTTGTAATTAGTTTTCTGAAAACTAAAGACCTAACTCTTCAAGTTTTCTTGGATATATTTAAATGTTTTCTAAGTAATTTCTTAGGGAGTTTAAAAACTAAATTACAGTATTTTATGCAATGATTTACCTCCAAAAAATATAAAATGTGATTGGATTTTTTTACTATAGTGTACCTCAAAACTTTGAAAGTGTTAGCCTAAAGTGATTATAATAAAATGTTGAATTGCCTAATTTCTTTGTTGCCTTGTGTCTTAAGAGTTTTCCTTTTGAAATTTTTGATTTATGGTTTTCAGTTTTAATTCACTGTTGTATTGTAACCAGTTACTGTGCTGGCAAGAGTGGTGGTGGCAGGCAGACGTCTAGTCTTTTAGTGATCTTTGTCTCATGTACGTGAAATTCACAAGTGTTTTTCAAATATTTTACCGTGTTTCTCCCTTATATCCTTATTATTTTTTGTCTTTTGTGATCAAATATATTTCCCTAAACTGTAACCCTTGTGCAATACCATGCCCCACCCCATAAATGAGACAAGGAGACTGACTAGATCTGGAATGAGACAAATTCTTTTTCCCAACTTAGAGAAGTATATTTATCTTTTTCTTATTGAAGACTAGGCTTTTATATAAAGACACTGGGAAAATATTTCCTCATGATTTATTTTCTCTTTTCATTCCTATTGCCATGAAAAGATTATCTAGCACCTTCACTGTGAGGATTCACTGGAGTTTATGGAGGCTAGAAGCATAAATATGTGTCTATATTCTTCTAAAAATACGACTCCAACATTTTCTTTCTCTCATTCTAGGCCAAAGTGATTATTCGGTAATATTTAAATATTATTATCTAAGTCTCCCTACCACTTCAGAAATTTCTGTTGAAGGTAAGTATATCTCAATTGTGTCACTGTACACATTGTCTTTTCAGGGTGGCACTTTTCCCTGTAACCTCAGTTTATATAGGAGATCAGATGGTAACCAAAAAAGACAAGACTTTTTGTGTTGTTTATTTGAAGATTATAAGCCCTATTAATGACTTGCAACCTCTTTAATTATGGGAGTTGAAAGTTAAAAGTTTTCTTCAACTTTTTATTTAAAAATAATTTGAGTCATCTGACTTGCAAAAGCAGTACAGAGTTCCTGTATAACATTCCCCTAACTTCCCCTATTGTGAGCTTTGTATGTCAATATATTAGCATTATCAAAATGAAGATATTTGTATTTATATTATATTAATAAAGTAGACCTCAATTGGTTTTCACTGTTTTCTTTTTCTTTTCATGTATACTTCTATTAAATTTGATCATCTATATGTATACACACACACACACACACACACACACACATCTGTGTGACCATTACAGCAATTAGGATATAAAGTTTCCAACACCACAAATAAGCATATCTAAAAATGACCGTATTTATCTTAATTTAAAAGTTTACATAAATAGAATAAATCAGTATAAATTTTTGGATTTTTAAAAAATATTGCTATAAATCCTTTGAAACTCATTCACATTGTTGTAAATATTAAGTGTTTCTTTTTATTTTTGAGTAGTATTCAGTTGTATAAATTATGATCTTGACTATAGTCTTATCAAAGGAAATTTGTGGGACTTTATGTCACCTGAGTCAATCCATCATTTGGTAGTCAAAGAGAACAGAGACTAGAAGAAAATCCATGTGCAGAAAGGAAGATAAAATATAAAAGGGATTTCCAGACAAAAGACTGAGCACAGAAACTCTTTATACTGCCCTTTACTGACCTTGTATTTTTACCATATTAGTTCTCCACCACCACTTCCATGCATGATATATCCAACTTTGATCATACAGAACCAGAAAGGGAGTGTCAGTTCTTTTTCTGCAAACTTCCTCCTTTTCTCTAGAATGTTACCTCTTCACTCTTCCTTAATTCCACCCATTTCCTCCCATAAAATTCAAAGGTATAAAATAAAAATATCCTCTTTTCCCTCTAGAAAGCATCAGAGTACTAACTTTCCTTTGGCCAGTAAATGAGGATTTGTGTGTTATTCTCGACTGTGGTTTCATTTGCTTATCTACTGCGGGGAGTGGGACAAAAATCTGAAAAAAATTGTCATCACTAATTTGGTAATAGTTTTTAGTTTTGGTTATTGTAAGCAAAAATACTATGAGGGTAGGTAGGTATTTGTGAGCATAAATTTTTGTTTTTCTATAAGTGTGTTAGAATGCAATTACTAAGTTATAGGAAAAGTATGTTTAATTTCTTAAGAAATACCAAAATGTTTTCTGAAGTTGTGGTGCAACTGTATATTCCTACTAATGAATTTGAAACCTAATTACTCCATGTTTTAATCACAATTTTATGTATCCAGAATTTTTTTTTTTCTGTTTTGAAGGTATTTCTGTATGTGTAAGAATATATCATCTTGGTTTCAATTTACATATTAAGTATGTTTTTCTTTTTTTTATAATTTGGGTGATTTGTATTAATCTAGATTTTAGTAAACTGATACTTGTCTCATTTTAAGTATAGTCAGTTTTTTTCTGGTAAATCTTCCATTTGAGTTTTAATTTTCACCTCTATAGTACTAATTCAGTTCTGTTTTACTCTTTCTATTTTTCAGCAGATATTTTGTTTGATTTTAGCATCATAGTCCTCTTTAATCCTTTGAACATGGTATTCACTAGTGCTTCAATATAGACACTAATATAGTGTCTTTGAAGTCTTTTTATTTGAAATTTGGAATGATTTAGAGTTAGTTTCTATTGTTATATGTGTGTGTGTATTTGTGTATCTGAGCCTTAATTTCCTCTTTTTAGGTATTTCTGTTTAATCTTGGTAGAAGACTGACCATTTCAGATAAGGCATCATTGTATCAAATATGGATTAACTTTTAGTTTTCTGAGTTTTATTTGTTTTCCTCTTTTAGCAACCTGAAATAAAGCTTTTCAGTTTTTGTCCAAAAGCTCTGTGAAGCTTTTGCATTGATGTCTCTACTCTATTCTTTTTCTTATTTTTTCATATGTATATTTAATCTAGTTCCTTACAACTTTTTCATGGAGGTAAAGCTTAGTGTCCAGAAAAATATGTGTAAAAGTTGTGCTCAAATAGTTCTCTACAGATCTGTGCATGAGTTGGAGAGTAAATTAATTTGAGTCAGTTCTGAAGTTTCCTCTGGATTTCACATTTTTGCCAGATTCTCTTTAGTCTCAGTAAATATGAAATTCTTTCTTACCATCAAATAGTAAGTGCCAAACTTAGTGCTAATTTTAATCTTTCAATTTCAGGTTTTCTTATAATAAAACAAAACTGCAAACTTGACCTAGCAAATTTAATTTTTATTCTATTCATTCCCAATTTTTATTAAGCAAAATCTATACTTTGTTTCACGTTTTACCATGAATCAGCATCACCTTCTCTGGAAGGAGAGCTACGTTTTTGATGAACAGGTCCAGGTGGTAAAGTTTTCACCAAGTGTGAAGTGTCAATCTGAGTAATAGTAGCTCTAGGTAACAAGATCAGATACCAGTATGTCTTACAAAATTCTATAAGGTTTTCAAAAATAAATTGTTTTACATGGGATAAATTTTGTATCACATTTAAAATTTTAGTTACACCTATGAGAAACTCAATGCATCTAAATACATAGATTTTATTTATGAAGTAAAATGATTTGAATATTTTAATTCTGAAATAAATAACATGCTGACATGTTATTAATGTCCATTTACTGAATATTTTTTATTAAATTTACTCTCATTTCCAGCTTGAATATCAAATCTCACTTAAGTTCCACTTCTTCATTTTAGAATCTAAATTATCCACCTTCCTCAAGCATCTTGGTCCCCTCTTTTTTCATTAACTTTTGACTGTGTCTGTGTGTGTTGTGTTGCATTTTCATATTTTTACATCAAATACTGCTTTATTAAACTCAGTTAAATTGTTTAAATTTTATTGTGTTTTTAGAAGTATATTTTATTTTGATGATCTTTTAGTGTTATGTGGTTACCATATCATCTTGACATTTGTAAGAAAATATATATATATATATATGTTTTTAAAGCTATATCAATGCTTTAGCTTTCTTTTACTGCCCTATTAGACTCCACATTTAAGAAAAAAACTATATATAGCTTAAAATTTACATCATCTTAAAAATAATTTACTTAGAACTTCTTTGAAATAATTGTATATTTTTCTATCTTGTTATTCCAAACAAATTTAACACTGGTCACTTGATATCTAAAGAAGAATATAATTAAATTGTAATATGTTTTCTGTAAGGAACAAATGAAGATATTCAGAGAATTAGAATTGTCAGCAGTTCAAAACAACTACTTAAAAATAGAGACCTGGGTCATAGTTCTTCTGGATGTTAATGGAAATGGTGGTTTGAAAGGAAAATTTGTGTATGCTAATTAAGAAACAGTTGTTAAGTGTCACATCTGTTGCTAATAAAGCATATGGCTTAAAGATTTAGTCTTGCACAGATCTAGCATTTTAACTAATATATGCTTGTATTTAAATGTGGAATATTTGATCCTTTGTGTTTTAGCATTTGGAGTTAGATAGCAACTTTGAAAAATTTTAGGGGGAAGTTTTTAATTAAATTATATTCCATGATTCAAAAAATATTAACATTTGTACCTTATGTTAAAATTATCATGCTAAACAATATTCTAATAATCAAAATAGTTCAATTATTAGATTATTAAATGGGGTATATAAATGTTCTAATAATTAGAACATATTTTAATCACTAGATAAGATGTGACAAATAATGAGATCATTTTAAATATAGTATTTTAAGTTTTGATGCATTCTTTGTATTCATATATCTATTTACCATGAATTTGACTTTATGTTGTCTTGGCTTTCAAGTAGATGAGAATTAGCAATAAGATTCTCACACTTTAAAAATGTGTAACACAAAAATGTTATGCAAGTTTTCTTGAGAGCTATAATTAAAGATACACTTTTCAGTGAATGCAATTTGTTGATGCTCGTTAATATTATCTTTCATTGCTAAAAGTTGATTTGTCTTATTTGCACATCTGCAATCTACAGAGGTAAAATAAGAAGGAAATCACAATCTTTTACTTGATTTCTTTTCACATCAAATTTGAGAGCTTTGTTACTGTGGAGATAAGAGTCTCCAGGGTTACTGGTTACACAGACATTTTAACAATGTTAAGGTGACCACGGAGCTGTTGTTTTACATTTTTGAAAATAAGGGCATTTGTCCTTAGAGACTGCATGTCTAAAATAATGTTTAGATTATATGAAGCACATTGTGATGCCTATAACATTTCAGTGACTTATGATTGTGTGTATTGGGTGATTATCCTATGAAAGACTCTGTAGCTAAATTTGCAATTTGTCTAAATAAATGCCTGTTAATAGATAGAATTGAATTCAAGTGTCTGACTAGATAAACATCACTGTGCTGTTGAAATAATGTAGAGACACTTCTCCAGTTAGGGATGTCTTGTTATATTTGCATATGGCAGAAAATGTTAAAATTGTGTGTGTGTGTTGTGTGTGTGTGTGTGTGTGTGTGTTAGCAAGAGTGTACCAAAGATGTCACTGAAGAAAATAAAATGACATTTTTACAAAATATGAACATTTAATCAGTTAGCCTGAATCTTGAGAAAATGTATACAACTATGAATTTTCTTTTGGTAAATCTTGGAAAACAACAGCTAGAAAAGAAGGAGTAGGTAAATTGCATACTATCACACATTTTGACATCTAGAACATTTCATCTGCTATCAGTTTTCTGTAACAATCCACTCAAGAAGTCAATTCTATATGCATACATTCATTTGTTTCATAAATGTATAAAAAGTGATACAGCAGACTTGCTCTTACTCAAAATTGTGACTTTGTCAGTCATATAATACATTCTGTCAGTCTAAAGATTTGAATTATGTAATTAACAAATTACTAATATGTGATTAACATATATCAAATATATCTTTCATATCCCTTCAGTATATTTGAATTCTGAAATTTTGAGCATTTTATCGTCATCATAACAAACAGAATTATTCAACTGTGACATACTTTTTTCTGTTACACATATTTTAACAAATGTATTTGGGACTACCTGCTAACTATGTCTGTATTATAGTGATAGACCACAGTAACTAGCAGAATGCAATAGAGCATGGATGTAATCCTCTGGAGTGCTGGTATTTTGTTTGAAAAGATTTGTTCTCTGCTCTGTTTCACTTATCCTCAGAGTCAGTCATTTTAATTCAAGAGCTTTGTGTCATATACTTAAAAAATGCTTTCCCCATTAAAATTTAGCTTCTTTAATCCCAAAGGTAGATCCTTACTTCTTTTCAAAATTAATAGCAGAATATTTTAAAATAAATTTATTTCACATAAAAATATAAATGAAATCGCTTCAAAATATTTATAGTGTATTTTTAAATTTTTGAACACTGAAAAATGTATACGGAAACAACAGCAAAATCCCATAACTCTCTGAAAGGTATTGTTACAATTTGGTTTGCATGTTATATTCTACTTTAAGTCTCATAATATGTAAATGATTATATTACACATAATAAACTTTATTAAATAATTAGCCTCTAGAAAGTTATCAATGAAATGATTTATTATATAAAATGTACACTATATAAAATTGTAAAACTCTAAGAATTAAACTGAAAATATATATGCATATTCATTTTTATACAGGAACTTGTACAACCATTTTTATGTTAAATTAAATAATATATTTTTTTCCCATTAAATTTTCAGTATATGTAATTTAGGCTAGGATCCCTTTTAGAAGGAAAAGAAAAACTTGTGTGATACATCAAATATACAATGCAGAAATATACCCAATTCAATAAAAATTGTGATGCTTGGCTAAAAATATATCAAAGAGAACATTTTTGAGCAACAGAGACTGCACTGTTTTAATAATTAATGATTCTCAATTTCCATTATGTAACAAAAAATTCAAACTACTTATAATTAAACTTTAAATGTATATCTCAAAAGATTTGCAAACAATTAGATATGTTTTTAGAGAAATGCTAATCAAAATTTATTTAAATAATACAAATAAAAAACTTACTAAATATATGTCTACCTATGTATTAAATTTTGTTGAGATCATTGTATTTTTTTCTCCAAGATGGTAAAATCTACTGTAGGTAGATACTAAACATAAAATGTTATACTAGAATATACTATATAATTATTGATTATAGCCTTTACTGGTGTTATTGCTGTGGGTATGCAGAACCCAGACAGAAATAATCTCTAACAGAAGGAAACTTACATATACTGAATGATGACAATAACCAGTCTTCCTGATAAATTGAAATTGTTTTGCATCAACTGTGTCCATGTTCTCACATTATAAATGGTTCTATGTTGAACACATTCTTATGTTTATTTTCTGTCCTCCTATTTATGTTCTTCTCTCCCCATCTCTCTCTATCGCACTTTTATTCCTCCTTTTTCTGTCTTTTATATTCAACAATCTGAGGATTTACGTGAGAGCTATTGGGTTTATGGCAGAATTGCAAGCCACAAATTAAATTTTGCTCTGATTTATCTTCTTTATTTATACCTCTATCAAGTTGGTACATTTAACATAAATCAATATGTTCTTCCTCAAATGTCAGAATGCATAATATATCAAATACGTTTTTGTTTACATTGAATGTGTGTATGCATTTCCCAACATGTTGAAAATTCATGTCACTGCTTTGGTTCTGCTAATTTAAGGGTATAGTCATGTGGTTCTCATAAAGTACTGCTTTATTTCAGAAACATTTTTAAAATTTTATTGAAGACACATCACATCATAGCATTACATAGGTTCAAGGTGTGCATCATCATAAATCAACATCAATATATAAAACACTGAGTTTACAACCCAAAGTTCATTTCCTTCCTCTATTGTAACATTGACCTATATTACCTGATGTTCCCACCCACCTCCTCCTTCCTTTCTGGTAACCATTAATTTGATTCTATAAAATAAAAAGAATTCTGCTTTTGATTAATTCTGTTTGTTTTGTGTCTCTCCAGAGATCAAATTCAAAGACTTGAAGATTGTATCTTCTTAGCAGATAAAGACTTCAATGTAGAAAACATACAGAAATTCAAAGAGATACAATAAAACTCAGAAAAACAGGTCCAAGAATTGTATCTCAGCAAAGTGACAAAGAGATTTAAAAAAACCATCAAAGTCAAAATAAAACAAAACTAATGGTCAGAAGTCAGAAATAAAGGCTTTCAATAAGATCTGAATAGAATTTACAGTGTTAAGAATAAAACAAACATGATAACTATAATACAGAGGGCTATAGAAGCATAATTGACCAAATGGAGGAATAGATTAGTGATCTGGAAGATAGAAATGTAGAAATGAACTAGTTGAAAAATAAAAATAAAGTAAAAAATGTGAAGAAACATTCCAAGAACTCTCTAACTCTCTTTGGAAAAGCCACGTTAGAATAATCAATCTCTGCAGGTCAAAAGAGAGTAGGGACAGAGAAGTTATCGAAGTATTAATAGCTGAAATCAACAAGTGAAAGAAGTGAAAGAAAAGGGATAAAAAAGATAGTCAAAGATACCTACAAACAACTCAACCAAGGAAAGGAAGCAAGTGTACATGTCAATGAAACCAACAGAACACCTGTTTAATTAATTGCAAAGAGAACTACACAAAGACATTTAATAGTTGCACTACCAAAAGACCAAGACAAAGAAAAAATTTAAATTTAGGTGAAATAAAAGTAATATTAATATACTGCTCAATATGTTATCACCAGACTTCTCAGAACAAATTCTAGAGATGAAAATAATTGAATGACATATTCAAGATATTCCAAGATAAAAATTTCTAGTCAAAAGAACTTTATCCCGCAAAATATTCTTGTAGATCTGAGAAATAAAGGTTTTTTTCCTTGACCAACAAAACTGAAGTCCTTTACTACCTTGAGACTTCCCTTAAAATAAATGTTGAAAAATGTCCTTATGTTAGTCTACCTAAATTTAAAAAAAGAAAGTTCACAAAATAATAATCAAAGTAATAAATAAATAGACTAAACCAAGAAACAGTAGTCAAAATGGAAATAACCAATTCTAATAGATCAATGATCACCCTAAATGTAAATGGACTGTCACCCATTTTTAGAAGAAGGTTGGTATATATATATTTTTTTTTTTCCTGAAGAATGCTAACACCTTACACAGCTGTTACATGATTTTGTTTAAAGATGTGTAAAATTGAGTTCATTTTGTAATGCAAAAATCAGACATTGGGATGCAAATAGATAAACAAATGTTAGATAAAAAATATGTAATACAAACCAGAAATTTGGTAAATCTAATACTTTCTTTATTGATATGTTGGTATGTCATATGTAAATTTGCATATTTGAAGAGGTAAAATTCACATGATAGTAATAATGTTCAATATTTTCTTCTTTGTTTAAATTGTTGACTAAATGACATCTGCTGGACTTGATAATACAAAAATTCATGATGTGTTTATTTATTTATTTGCTAACTCATTCAGAAAATATATTTGTGTGCTCTATTATCCAGGCTTTGTGTGAATTGCAAGGTATTAAAAAAAGACATACAATTTTTTACAATCTGGGGAGAACTCTACACTGCAAGAAAAAGATGAAAATATGTAAATGGCAAATTGTATGAGCTTAAAATTTTAAAAAAAATAGTATGATAAAAATAAGAGGGAAGTTTTTCTAGATGTTGATTTCTATACAATTTCTTTATTAAGCAGCTCTTTGATGATGGTGGATCAAAACAGGAGATAAACTGCAATATCATATACTAACAATACTGGGAAATTAGCATGCATAGTGTATCACAAAAAAATATTTTGGTACAGAGCTAGAAAAGGAAGAAAGGAAGCTTTCCTCAATGAGATAAGAAATAAGGTGAACTCTCAGGTTTAAATTCATGTTTAAGGCATGGGGCGAAGGATAGAAGAATAGGTATATAGAAAGAGTCATGTTATGAGACTGAACTTATGTAAAATGACACATTCATATTTTGACATATTTAAAGCTCATATTGATTTTCTTCTCATTTTTTGAGAACTTATGTAGTGAAATGATTCCTTTTAGGCAACTATGACATAAAAGTCATATTTTTACAGTCTAAGTACTAAATAGTAGAAATGTATTTTCCTAATTATTTTATGTGTTTGCTATCTAATCATTTTTATCTGCTTTGTTTTTATCACAGGTTAATGTTGATAATTCTATTTCTGGAAAATATCAGTCTAGTCTTATTCAGTCAAAAGGAGCCATTTCAGCACTCTATTCCTGTTTTTCTGCGGTGATACTCTCAATCCCAACCACTTATTTGTGGCACTCTCAGAGGCTTTAGCTCTAAATCCTTCTTTGAACTCATTGAATTAATAGTATGTTTTAGACGGGATTTTTGTTCTGTTGTCTAATGTAACTGAACATTTAATGAGTGTCAGATAAGAAGGCATCAAAATATTTTTTAGTTGTAATTTTTTTGCAAAAATAAATGCAATCTTGTCTCTTTATAGTCTTCAAGTTGAAAGCTACAAAAAAGGCAAATGTCACTAGGAAGATAATAGAGTTTATTTTTATGTAAGTTATCTAAAGTTTACAAAGAACTTCTCCATGCCATCAGTATCAGTAATATTAGTAATGTCTTCCTAAGGATCTAATGTTCATACAAAGAATAAGTATACATAGAATTTAATAATTTTTACTATATGGAAAAAATCATCTCAGTGATAATTTCAATTTTGGTCATTGTTTTTCAATGTTCCATTATTTTCATTGTTTAAAAATCTTATGAGTTTGTATCCATCATGTAAGTAGAAGTAAACATGATTTTTAAGCAAAAAATGTACTCCTGTAAGACAACAAACATATTAATCTTCAACCTAGAATTCTCCTAATATATCAGGCCTTGTCTCCTAATTCTTTTTTTCTATGAAATAGTTTGACTTTTTTCTCCTCAATACTTTGAGTTATCATGATTGATTGCATATTTCATCATACATACTGGTGTCTTTGACAACTATCTAAACCCATCACCCCAACAAAAACTGGATTGAATGTATTGGGGTGATGGAAACATTCTAACAGTATTTTCATAGATATTTTAATCTAAAATCAAATGGATCTCTGCTAAAGAAGGCATATTACTATCCAATGCTATATGTAACTAATTAAAATATAATTTATATGTGACAATATTATTATGAAAAATCTCTGAGGGTAGATTTTGGTCAAATTTGTTAAATGTTATATCTACCAATGACATGCAGTTGCTCAACATATTTATGTTTAATAGATAAACTAGAAAAATTACTCATCTGGGTAACAGATTTTCATCATTTATTTTTAATATTTTAAATTTTTGCTATGTCTAAATATAATTTAAAATAATTAAATTGTATTACATATCCCTGTGCATTGAATTATATTATGGGAAATATATTTTGCAATAAAAGTAATACAAATAACATAAAGATAGTTTAAGCATTTTATTTTATCTAGTGCTATATATTTGACATCAGTATTATCATTGTTTTTTAAAAATGCTGTATGTGTGTGACTACCGAAAGTAATCTCATTTGCTAAGTACCTACATTTATACCATTTTTCAATTTTTATAATCATGTTTACTTCTGCTTATATAATGGATACAAACTCATATAATTTTTAGATAATGAAAATAATGAGTCTGAAAAATGATGACCAAAATGTGATTATCAGTAAGATGATTTTTCCCTATAATAAAATTATTGAATTCTAAGTATACTTTATCATTCAGATATACGCAATTGTATTTGGAAAAGGCAGCATATTAAAAAAAATTATGGTGCAAGCTGTTCTTAGTTCTATATAAATGTTCTTTTTCATTCCTGAACAGTTGTAGTTCTCCATGACAACAGTAATTTTCAATCCCTGGAACATACATTTGGCATACTATGGTCAGGAGTGGTTATTACCAGTACAAGCAGGTACTTCTAATTTTGTGAGAGCAGAAAAGGTCTCACTGATAATGAGTTTTATAAAATTTTAGACAATATCGCTTTATCCATTTTTTTAGCCCCATTCTTATATAATTGACTATTTCATCAGGATTTCTTTCATAAAATCATTTTCATGAAATTGAGCACTTTTTTTTTTTTTCCTTTCCTACAGCAAATAGTTCTCTTGCATTCACCAGTGGTCCTTTTTACACTTTTTTTTTTTCTTTTTTTCTTTTTCTTTTGACGGTCAGGACTTTGCTCAATTCCATCACATCAGATGCTTCTCTACCATCTGAATTCAGATACTCAGCAGGAAAACTCCAGCTTTTCAGATTAAATTACATACTCATTTCAATAGAGGGTCTGTCTGGGCAAGTTACTTTGCAACTGGAAACCAAACTAAATACTTTTCATCAGTAAAATTAACAAAATAGCACAACTAGAGGTTAGATAGTTTCTTAGTGTCTAACCTGCAATGACAATGAATGCCCTCTTCTTTTTGGAAGACGGAAAAAAATAGTAAGACAAAGAAACTGAGTGAAAGTAGCAGGTAGTGTCAAATAATCATAAAGGAAAATTATTTCTCTGGAACCGCAATAATCCCAACCCAGTTGCCTACCACTAACCTCCATTTTATTGTTAATATCCAATCTAGTATCTGTACTTCTCCTTTTGTCTTATTTCACTTACTATAAACTCCTCTAATTCCACCCATGGGTTCACATTTCATTTGTTTTAAGGGCTGTGTACTGTTTCATTGTCCATATATATTCATTTTTATTCATTCATCTGACCATGGACACTTAGGTCGTTTCTACAACTTGGCTTTTATAAGTACTTATGCAATAACTTTTGGGGTGCATATATATCTACAAATTAATGCTGTTGTGTCTTTTGGGTAGATACCTAGCAGTGGGAGGACAGGATCATATGAGATCTCAATCTCAATTTTTTGAAGAATCTGTGTACTGATCTCCATAAAGATGGCAGCACTTGCACACTATACTCAACAGGTAAAACTGTTCCCTGTTTTCTTCATTCTCACCAGCACTTCTTATTTTCAGACTTTTTAACAATAATAATCTTACAGGTGTTAGGTGATATCTCACTGTTTTGATTTGCATTTTCCCAAATAACAAGTGAGGAAGGACATGTTTTCATATGCTTATTGCCAAGAGTACATCTTCTGTGTGAAATATTTATTCATGTTATATGAACATTTTTAATGAGTTATCTTTTGTTGTTGAATTTTATGAATTCCTTGTATTTCTATATTAAAATTTATGAGATATATGATATACAGGCATTTCTTCCTGTCAGTAGATTTTTTTTTTTTTTGATGATTTCTTTCCCTCTGCACAAGCTTTCTAGAATGAGGCAGTCCAATTAATTCATTTTTGTTTTGTTTCCCTTGTTACTGGAGTTGAATCAGAAAAGACTTCTTGAAGACTGATGTTTTGGAAGTTGTTGCCTATATAATCCAAATATTTTATGTTTTCCAGTCTTACATTCCAGTCTCCAACTCATGTTCAATTAATATTATTACATTCTATTAGAGAGTGATCGAGATTCATTTTTTGCATGTGGCTGTCCAATTTTCCTAGCACCATTTATTAAAAAGATATTAACTTTTTCATTATACACTCTTGGCACCTCTGTCATAAATTAACGGATACTAGATATAGCAGTTCTTACTGGTTGTAAAATTCTACTTCACTGATATGTGTGTGTTATTATATTTCAGTATCATACAGTTTTAATTACTATTAGTTTGTAATATAGCTCATTATCTGAGAATGTGATGCCTCCAGATTTGTTCTTTTTACTCATGATTAACTATTAGAGGTCCTTTGTTATTAAATACAAATTTAATTTTTTTCGTTGTGCTCATTCTATTTCCTTGAAAAAATGCCAGTGTGATTTTGGTGAGGATTACTTTAAGCCTGTATACTGCATTAGGTAAAATGATTATTTTAACAATAGTAGTCATTCCTAGCCATGAGCACAAGATACATATTCCATATCCTTCATATCCTCTATCTATTTTAAGGAAGTCTTATGGTTTTCATCATACAGTTCTTTCACCTCCTTTGCTTAGGAATTTTTCAAGGTATTTGATTCTTTTTGCTTCTATTGTAAATGTGATAGATGTTTTTAATTCATTCTCTTCTATAATAAGTTAAAAATGTTGAAAGATTTTTGTTTATTAATTTTTGTATCCCACCAATTTGCTGCACTGATTCTTTAATTCTAGTATTTTTGTTGATTTTTTTAGGGTTTTCTACAAATATTATCATGGCAGTTGCAGATAGCGATAGATTTTTTTCACCTTCTGATTTTCTCTTCTTCTTCTTGCCTAATTGTTCCAGATAAGAACTCCAATATGATGCTACATAGCAGTTGTGAGCGTGGATAGTCTTGTCTTGTTCCTGATCTCAAAGAAAACACTTTCAGTTTTTCACTGAGCATGATGTTGTCTCTGAGTTTATCATATATGTCCATTATTTTGTTGAGTTATGTTATTTATATCCCAATCTAATGTTAAGTTTTATCAATAAATGTGTGCTGAATCTTGTTAAAATCTTTCTTGGCAACTATTTATATGATTATATTATTTTTCTCCTTGTTTCATGTAGTGTATTACATTATAGATTTACATATGTTGAATAATTGTCAAATTCCACTTCATGATGATGGTTTATCCTTTTGACATATGTTAAAGTCAGTTTGCTAATATTTTGTTGGTAATTTTTGCATCTCTGTTTATTAGAGAAATTCGTGTATGATTCTGTGACATCAGCTTTTGGTACCAGTGTAATGTTGGCTTCAAAGAAAATATTTTGAAGCATTCCCTGGTCACAATTTTTTGGAGGAATTTGAGAATATGTATTAATTTTCTGAAGGTTTGGTAAACTCATAAAACCATCTAGTTCTGGAATCTATTTTGGGGGAGTCTTTTGATTATTTCTTAAATATTTGCTTGTGACAGTCTACTCAGGTTTTAAATTTCTTCCAAATTATAACTTGATGAACTGTATGTTTCTAGAAATCTACCCATATCATTGAAGTTGTCCAATTTATTGGTATATAACTGTTTATAGTAGTCTCTTAGCAAGCTTTGAATTTCTGAGGTATCTGTTTTAACTTCCCTTCTTTTATTCATGATGTTTCGTTATGATTTATTTCTTTATCTTTTAGTAGGCCTAGTCAAATGATTGTCAACTTTTTTTTTCCAAAACACAGATTTGTGTTTTTTTGTTCTTCTGAATTGTCGTTTTTATTTCTATGTCATTTCTACTTGAATTTGTATTTTCTTCTTTCATTGATTTAATACTCAATTGTTATATTTCTCTGCTTTAGGTGAATGCTTAGACTGTTTATTTACATTTTTTTCTTGAGGTAGGCCTGGATTGAAATAAACTTCCCTCTTAATGCTGCTTTTGTTACATACAATAATTTCTAGTACCTTGTGTTTAGTTCCCCTTTGTCTCCAAATATTTTTAAAATCTCTTTACTTTTCTTGTTTATCCAAGAACCATTCAGTAACATTTTGTTTAGATTACATATATTTCAGAGTCCTCTAGCTTTCTTTTTGTTGTTGATTTCTAGTTTTAATTTGTTGTGAACATAGAAGGTGTTTGCTATGATTCCAGTATTTGTAAATTGGTTGAGACATAGTTGTGTTCTAATATATGGTCTAACCTTGAGAATGGTCCATAGGCATTTAAGAAAAAATATGAATTCTATAATCATTGTATGAAGTGTTTGATATATGTATATTAAGTCCATCTATTTTAATTTGTTATTTAAACTGCTGTTTTACTTTTAATTCTCTGCTTGGTTAATCTGTGTATTGTAAGTGAGGTGTTTAAGTCTCCTACTTTTACTGAATTGCTTTTGATGTCTCTCTAATTCTGGAAGCATAGTTGTTTTTATGTATTTATTAATTTTGATGCTCTGTCATTTCGTGTATATAGATCAATAAGTATTATATTGTCTTCATGATTTGACCCTTTACTCATGCTATGATGTTGATTTTGTATTTTACTATATTTTTTAATTGGAAATCTCTTTTATCTGATATAATTATGGCTGCCCCTGCTTTTTTTTCATTACCAATTTACTGTAGGATTTCCTTTCAACTATTGATATTGAGCCAATTTTTATTTTTAGAATAAAAATGAGAGTCTTGAATGCAGCAGAAAGTTGGGTTTACTTTTAATTCCATTCGCTCACTCTGTGCCTTTTGATTTGTGAACTCAATCCAATAACATTTGGCTAGTTATTGATGTGCAATTGTTTATTGCCTTTTTTAAAATTGTTTTCTGAATATTGTCTCAGATAATTTGCCTTTATTTTCTCTTTCTCTACTTGGGAGGTTTAAAATAATGTGTTTGGCTACCCTTTTTATTTTCTCTGGTTTTTTATTTGTAGGTATGTTTTGAAGTTATCCTGGTGTTCACAGAAACATTTCTATGTTTATTACTTGCTTTTACTTAAAAGCAAGTTAGTCTTTGGCTCATTTTAACTATCCACATATATATTCTCCTCTTCCCTGCATATTATATTTTTATATCTTGCTAATTATAGTGTTTCTTTTCATGTTATTGAAATTCCTCTTTGGTTTTGCGGTGATGAATTACTTTAACTTCTGATTACCTGAAAGCTTTTTATCATTCCTTCAGTTCAAGAGACCATTTATCAGGGTAGAATATTTTTGGTTGGGAGTTTTTATTTTAGGCACTTTGAATATACAAGGTCATTCCTTTCTGGCCTGTAAATTTTGCTGCAATATCTACTGACAGTCTTATGAGAGATCTATTTGAAGTAAATCATTTTTCTCTAGCTGCTTTTAAATGCTCTGCTTATCTTATGCTTGCTTGGTCCTTTTGATGATATTTCTTGTTGTAGCTCTGGATTTCTTTGGTTAAAAACTCTTTAAACTTTTTGGGTTTGGAGGTTTGCATCTTTATTTATGTTGGGAATATTCTCAGCTATTATTTCTTCAAATATAGAGTCTGTACTCTTCCTTTCTCTTCTCCTGGATGCTTAATGAGACTTTTTTACCTTGTGATGCTATCCTAGTGTTCTCAAAAGCTGTCTTTGTTTTTTTACATCATTTTTTTTCTCATTGCTCCTCTGCTGAAGTGCATGCATTATGCTACTCTATCATGTAGTCTATTAATTCTATTGGAGGTTTCTTCCAGTCTTTTGTTGAGTCTCTTTATTATGTTTTTAAGTTCAGCTATTATGTTTTTCAACTCCATACATTTTGATTTTAACTGCTTCATAATTTCTTTATATTCAAAGTCTGTTGCATTCAGACTCTCTTTTTTTAAGGTACATCCTTTCACATATATTTTTTACTATTTCTTCAATCTGTTTGACAGTCTGTGTTTATTTCTCTAGGTTAAGCTTCCTTGATGTAAATGCCTTATATTTAAAGTCTCATCATAAAGATTAGATCTAGGTGTTGGCCTGGAATACAGGACTTCCTTTAGTTGTATGATTTCAGCACTTGTAAAATTGGCTAATGCTCTATGGTGCACCCTGTGTTGAGGTCTGAAAGTTCAGACTATGGAGTTGGAGTTGGCATAGGATATACAGAGCTTTCCCACAGAATCACAGTCATGATCACTGAATCCCATGATATACAACCCAATACTATGGGTCTTGTTAACAATCAGGCCACAGTTCCAAAACAGCTGACAGAATAAAAAAAGTTCAGAGTTGTTTTTAATGGACTATCCTCACTACAGGAGAATATCTTTTAGCTCCAAGGGAGTATTTGTTTCTCTAGTCTCTCCCAATCGCCCCAGTGTCTCTGAAGAGAATGGTATGGTGCTGAAGAGATTAGCCTCTCACTTTTTATGGAGACATTCATCTGATAGCTCTTTGGAGATGATGGTCTCATTTCTCCTTAAAGTTTGTGGTATCCAAATAGATGTTTTCTTAATTGTACTCTGGGGAGAGGTGAGCTTGGGTTCTTAACATTCCTTCAGCTGGAAACATCAATTCTGATTAACTTTAGTAATGGTTCTGAATTGATTTTTTTTCTTTCAATTAGCTTTTTCTAAGTCTATTCATGTTCACATTAAACAAGCAATTTGCATGTTCATGTTGATCAAGTAATTTAATTTTAATTTTAGGTCTATTGTCCTCAATCTACAAAGTGAAATTAGAGAAATATTGACTTCTGGCGACTGATTCTTAAAATATTCTATTATTGGGTATTAGTAGAAAACAGAAAATGGTAACATAAAGCACCCAGTGAATTAAAAATTAAACCAGATGAGAGTACTCTTAGCTAAGAAAGGAGCTTCAAAAAGGAAAGATTGAACCATGATTCCAAATGCTGCTAAGACAAGAGAGATATGGAGTGAGATTTGAGCAATGGATGTCTCAAAATGGAGGTCAATGTCTGTAAAAGGACAGGACAAGGACTTGGTTTTTTCAGATGGCAGTGATTATTAAAATCACTTGAATTTGGTGATTAGAAGTTTAAAGGTTGACCTTCCAGAGTGGTCTTGTTTACTACTCAAATCACTTTGAGCTACTGAACGTTCAGGCAATGAGGAGGCAACATTGTATTCAACCACATTTATGCCAAAAAAAGGAAAGATATAGGTTGAATTGAATTTGGGTTTCAAGTGTAAGTTACATTTTCAAAACTCCAAATACATGGATATTAAATGGGTGAGTTAAATTGTTTTCCACGCATATATATATATAGCTTACAATATTAGGGAACCAAATTAGAAAATGGGGGCCCACAGTGCAGTTTGGTGCATGAGGAAGTATACTATCACAATTAATTGCACACACTGCATTATTAAATAAATCTAGGATGATTCTTATCTTCAAAATTATTCTTGGAATATGTATATTTTGGATAAATGTTAGTTGTTTATTTTGATTATATATTTGATGTATTTATTTAATGAGATTGCACATGTGAAATATTTACCAATACTTTTAGGCATTAAATGAAATTATTTATGGTTAATTATAATTTTGATTATCTATACATAATGGCATGCTTTTTCTGCTAATCATCCATCTTGCTTATACCTTTACCATATAATTGCCATATCATCAGATAATCTTTACTAGAGATTGACCATGATTAATATTTCACCATTACTTCATGATATACCCCTGGATGACATTTACTCTTTTGACATTTCTAGATAAATTTAACCCAGAGATAGTCAGATGCTATTCCTTAATAGAATAACAAAGTTTCAATATCATTTTTTCTGAATTAATCACTCTGAAATGTAAAATGTCATATAAGAAACTGATTTATCAGCAAGACATCAAAATACAATATTTCTTTAAATTTAAAGTGAAATTTATTATGCAAGCTTTATTCATTTATTTTATCTTAAACAAATATTTAAATCATTTAAATGATATGTTTTATAAGAAATTCATATGGCTGATTTCAAACAAAATTATATATAATCAAAAGAAAACTTTTCAGAATATCAGTAGTTATCCTACAGCTATAGATCAAAACAATCTACTGTATATATTATACCAACTAAAACAAACATTTGTACATAATTCCTAAGTGAACAATATTTATTTTATCTAACTCATATTGAAGGATATTCTGAATAATTTCAATTAAATCATATTAACTTCTGATTTAAATTAAATGTCACTTGATTTAAATAACTTAAAAAACTGCATAGATTTTATTTTAATTTATAAAATTATTCTAAGATCTGATGCCCTATTATCTCCCCAGTTGATTTTATCTTACCAGTTGTATCCTAAACCAGAATTCTGTCTAATAATGCATTTTCTGATCATCTGATCCATGCTCCAATGTAATTTGAGTAGTAGCATAATATCCTTAAGCTCTGGTATTTGAGGTGATCCTGGCAAAAGTCTTTGTTCAAGAAAGGATGAAGATCATGAGAAAACAGTTCAATTTATCTTTATCAGTGGAGCTGATACATCTGAGGTCTTTTTTTGCCCTTTTTGAACAACTTCCTAGACTAAAGAAAGCATACATACAGTCTCAGTTATGCATATAATACTAAATCCAGAATAGCAGTTATCCTTTTTCCTAAAAAGTTTTCAGTCTCTCTGATCTCAATACTTTCTAAAAGATTTCAATGAAAAGTTTAAGTGCTTTTAAAATATT
Organism: Solenodon paradoxus; assembly: GCA_004363575.1. Lineage (NCBI taxonomy): Eukaryota > Metazoa > Chordata > Mammalia > Eulipotyphla > Solenodontidae > Solenodon > Solenodon paradoxus. Next base: position 258,406 of record RJWH01000116.1, on the reverse strand, counting down.
TATATTATAAATAAAAGCTTAAATTTATTTTTTCCATACTATGATTTTAATTGGAAAGAATGGAGAATGGTGTGGAAAACACTGCTGTAACTAAATTCAAAGATTACATGAAATGGAAGAGATAAGACATCTAGGTAAAGTCTTTGTGAGGTGCGCAATCTTAGACTCTGTTTATTTTATTTCTATTTTAACATGAAGAATTCTGATGGGAAAGTTTCAAGTCCTGCTCAAATGCACTGAGGCTCAGCTTCAGGAAGCTTTCTCTATAAATATCTCCATAGCAATTAATCTATAATAAAATGTCAGCCTTTCAAGTATCTATAATATTTACAAACTTTTTCTTAGGAGGGTACTTAATATGCTTTATTAATTATGCAATTGAGACTGACAATTCTAAAATTAAGAAATACTTTGTGTGTACTTCAAAAGCCTTAGGAGTTTGTTAGTCATGATATTTTCTGAATGCCTTTTAACATTCTTTTAAGTAATTTAATTATTTATGTTATTATTGGAAATAACATTGATAGATAGCTTTTTTGACATTTGAGGTTCAATTTAATGATTCCATAATATATTCATCGCATTGAAATAAACTCATGTTTTCACAAAAAGTGTTTGTATAGAAAATTGCTATAGATAAAAATGAATAAATCTACTTTATGTAATTTAACTTTTTTGATAATTAGAAAAATATGATCTTGTATTAATAGTGGTATCAACCAAATCACTTTCAGAAAGTCACAGCTGGTCATTAATATTGAAAACTCATGATATATTCCCTACCATTTTTATCTTAGTATATTTTTTGTGACATTTGATACTCATAGTTATTCATTCATAACTGGCTGTTTTTGAAGATCAATTATTTAAAAATTTTAAGGAAGGAATATTATGTCATAAAATTATATAGGTTGAGGTATATATCATCATAAATCATATCTATTTATAATATATTAACAGTTCAATTCTATTCTTCACCATGTAATTAATGGCTTTCACAAAATTTGTCCACCTCCCCTTCTTTTGTCATAACCACTGATATAGTACAATAGACTAAAAGCCTATTTTTGTTTGCTTTGATTATTGTGCAAGCTTAGTTTAAATATCACATCTGAATAAAATGATGTATGATCTTTCTCCTTCTGACTTATCTCAATAGAAGAATAATTACCTGTAGGTTCCACCATGCTTCCACAAATGGCAGATATTCATCTTTTTTTTAAAGAGTTTGGAAGTATCCATTTTGAACAATACATCTTCTTTTTTTTAATTATCTGTTCATGGCACTTAGCTTATATCTAGTTTTTGATATTATAAGCAATGCTGCAATAATATGAAGAGCCAAAAACACATAAAATGGCAAGTATAATCTTCAATAAATAATATTGGAACAATTGGAAACCAAATAAAAAAGAAAGCAATTAAACCACTATCTACCACTATATACAGAAATTAATTTCAAATGAATAAAATACTTGGATGTATGAGCTAAAATCATAAAAATCATAGAAAAATAAGAAATCTATGCTTTGAAACTGGTCTAACATACGTCTTTGCAAATGACTCCAATGGGTAATTCTGATGCATGATAATTAAGTGTTCCATTGTTAAATGTTCTATCAAAAAGGTCACATTTTAGAGTTATTTGTAAGATTTCTGCTGTCTCCTACAAACTAAAATCGTTCCTCAGAATTTATTTTTATTTTAATATTTTCTTAGAGCACAGGTCATTTATATTGTAGTATGTCCATATTTGATGTTTTCTCATGCTAGATTTAAGCTGTAGAGTAAGTTACAAATACTCTAAAATGATGTATCCTCTAAATATGCCAAATCAGGAGACATGTGATGCTGATTTGTTTCAAAGTTGGTGATATTAAATACGATCATTTTGTTAAAATTTTCCACCACCTCTCTTGAGAGCCTTCTCATGTTCTCTACACTTGCACCAGTACTCAATTTAGTACATTTAGCAAGATATCTTATTTTCTTTTAATATTGAATGACATTCAGAGACCAAGATCTGCATGCTAAGTTTTATTGTCATACCCTTAACTTGCTCGCTTTTACCATACAAATCCAGCAAACAAATCAGTATTATCAGAAATAATGAATTTTGAAATTTTATTCTATGTTCAAACTTAAGTCATAAGCCTAAACGAGTTCATAGATGGAAGGCAACAAAAGCAAGATTCCTAGATCAGAGGACTGTATTCTCTTTGAACAGCAGGCATTTTATGTTTCCATTGATTCCTCTTGTCATCTAATCCCACAGGGATGCTTTAGAGGTGGGTCCAGATAGATACTGTGGATCTGTGTCACAACTAAGAATATATGACTTTAGGAAGTCGCCTAAGATATAATGGAGCTTCTAGAAATATCTGTCCAAACTTTTGATCTCAGTGATACTTCATTACCCTGATCAAGAAACAATTTGTCCTTTGTCTCAGAAGGAGCCAGAAAGATACTGTAAAACATTCCTTGAAAATTATCTAGAACAAAAACTAACACTTTTTCTCAGAATAGTGCAACACATGAGACTTATGGAGAATTTTTCTATTAAGTGTGTTTTGTGTGTATATGTGCATGTGTACATAATTAGTTTATTTAAATAAGTAATTTAACAGAGAACTTTAGAGTTGTTCCTAATCTCATATCTATAGCTTTTATGGTTCTTAATCTGTAATTTGGATTCAATTTTAAGAAGCAATTGCTTGCATATGTTTACTTGTTATCAAATGCCTTCAATATACAGAAAGTACTTCCAGGTTTGCCAAAGTATACTGCATAAAAAGTTAACATACTAAATAAAGTCCAATATTTTATAATTTTTATGAAAATACTCACATAATTTACTTCACTTGTGTTAAAATGTAAATTTGATGAGCACATATACCTTTATACCTTATGGTATCATTACATGTCATTTTAATCATCTTTAATTTCTCTCATGCCCATTTTAGTCAACCATTTCCAACTTCCTTTTTAATTTTTTTATCTAGGTTATTTGTTTCTCTTATAGGAATTAGCATAAAATAATCACATTATAGGTAAATTTTTCTAATGTTTTTACACCTATAGTGTCTGTAATAGTCATCCTAATTTTTGTATTGTTAGAAGTGTATTCATTTTCACTGTTGAAGGACATTTCATTCCCTTGTATGAAAATAACACAATTTGATTACCCAATTTCCTATTATATGTCTGTATATATATATATATATATGTATATGTGTGTATATATATGCATGTATACCTATACATACATATACATATATATGCATGTATGCCTATACATACACATATATACATATATACATACACATATATTACTTTTTGATATATTGGTAAAGTTGCTATACATACATATATATTACTTTTTGATATATTGGTAAAGTTGCTATGAATACCATGTATGAATCCTTTTATAGACAAAATTGATTTATTTGGGGTGATATCCTAATAATGGGATTCTTTTAATAAAACATATTTGATGCCTTTATATTTTTACCTCATCTCAATTATTTGGTTTTTTTCATATACCATTTCTTCAACAATTTTGGTACATATAATTCAAAACGATAAGTATATGAACAAAATATTTATTTAGAGTTAATAAAATTTCTATGAAGAGAGGAACAAGTAAGAAGATATGGGAATAAAAGGGATTAATCTTAACTGAATGAAAAGAATCAAAGGAAGCAACTGAAAATATACATCTTGATATGCAGTCAAGATATCTACATGTGTACTTGAAGAGGAAATGTACTTGAAAGTCCCTCAGTGCTTCAAAACAGAACACATAAAAGCATGGAACATGTAACGTCATGTAATATTTAGGAAGAACCAGTGAGTAAGGCCAGGAATGGAAGTATATAGACTCATGAGCTTATAGACTATAGTGAAAAGCTATATGATAATTAGATTTATAAATCTTTAAAAATAATTTTAAAACTTTTGGTGACTTTATTTCTACAAGTTGATTTTTCCGTTTCCTTTTTCTTTACTTTTGCCTCATATTGAACTAGTACTCCAAAAGAATAATTTTCTCACAAAACTGAGCTATTGTACAAAATGTTCATTTTCAGTGAGATTTGAACAATAGTTCTATATAAGTATATAGCACTAATTACGGTCTTCTACTTATATAAACTGTAATATGAATCTATCTATCTGTCATATACCTTGGGCTTAATATATAAACATATGCTGTATATTTTATGTATTACTTATTGCATTATTTATAAAAGAATGCCTATGAATATATTGCAGAATGTTTTTCTAGGCTTGTTAATTAAAGAATATACTTTTAAAACTCTATTTTGGAACCTTAGCTATAAATATTATGTAATATTATTGTACCCTTATTATATGAGGTTCATGCTTTCATATTTAGTGTTATCTAGAAAAATGTCTCACTTCATGTACTTAAAATACTGTGTGGTAAAATAGCCTTAAATGTTTATCTTATCACTTGAAACTTCTCAATCTAAATTCATTATAGCTTTTTACAATCCATGTTTCATTGTTTAACTTAATTTTTCTCAAAATTTGATGATTTTTTATAAACTTCTCTAAGGTTTTCCTCAGACAAATTCCATTAACCTCCTTCTGTATTATTTCATACCTATCTAGACAGATACATTGTTCAAGTTTGTTTCATTTTAAATAAACCAGAATGTTAAAATACTACTTTCCCCACCAAATCTTTCTTTATCTAGCATCTGATTTCTTAAAAGTCCTTCATCTCAATTTAAGATGGTGTAACATCATATATTGATGTAAAACTATTAAATAATTGTTAACGTCTTCATGAAACACTTTTACTTAACGTTTTGTTACATCTTTAATTAGGTTTATGTGTCAGCTAATTACATTTCTGAAAAGGAAAGCAAAGCAAGACAACTTTTGATTGCCTTTGGTTTAACAAACAACATTCCTCAGAAGTGTAAAAATTCAGTGCTAAAATAAATAAAAACAGATAACTCTTTTAGTTTTATAATTCAAACTTTTAGAGTGCTTTATTCACATAACCTTATAAGAATTTCTTTGCTGATCTTAAATAACCACATTTCCATTATGAATGGCAGGACATTAAGAAAGAAATAGTAAAAATGCTAAGTGAAAGTTAAAAAACTTTCCTAAAGCCATTAAAAAGCTATATCCACAATGAATTACTAAGCTTTAATTTTAAACACTAGTGAATCTGAAATTGGTACTTTTATGATAGGCTCCTTGCAGATTTCTATTTCCAGAGACAGCTATACTTCAGTAATCATCTATCTATTTGCTCCTGCCATAAAGATTTTTTGAGTCATGATCACATGCCGATTCAATTTACTAGCACAAAATCAGGTATAATGCTTCTTTTCAGTCATTTCAATACACATTTTAAGGGTTGTAACAATCATAAAGTAAATAGAATCACAGAAGCAAGAACCCGTGATATATATCCGTATTAAACAAAAATAATTTGATACAGTCCTCTATTATTCTGCCATTTAAAGTTCATGTAATATTTATATACTTTATAGCATGATTGAGGCAACTACTAAACTTATATCTGTAGAACATCATCTGTTATATGCCATATTTTAGTAACTTTCTAAGTAGCAACATTAAGCATTACCTATCTTTTGTGTGCAAATTCATTAAACATTTCTATAAAACTCAGTGCACGTATTTAGACAGAAAAGGAAATGTTTTTAAATTTGGAAGACTAAGTTGAATAAATTAGGAATGAAATAGTCTCTAGAATAACCAGCGCATGAGAGTACACTTTGAGAAACTGATATTTGAGCAATTAAAGAGATGCTTACCAGTAAAATAGCTTATCTAGTGTACCTTTGACAATGTAGCTACGTATGTAAGGTACAATCTACAAAGTGAGTGAAAGAAAAATACAAAAAGCTTAAATAAGCACTCAGCTATTCTGAAGGCAGGCTCTGGACAGTTTCCTCAATGATTTTAAGACGTTCTATTTAAATGCAGGGTACTAAGAATGTAGTGGGCTACTTGTACAGTCCAGTTTATTTTTTTGTACACACACCTTTATCACTTTAGCTAACATATCTTGGCTATTTCAATATTTCCTGCTTGCCTCTTATTTGCCAATATTTCCTTTCTGTCTTACCTAGCTCTCACATCACATATTTTCTGTTATTAAAACTAACTTATACCTCGTAACCTCTCATAGCTGGTGTCTCTTCAATCAGTGGATATTTCCCTCCCCTTCATCAATGCTTTCACTTGTGTTCTCTGTTAATAAATGAGCCCACTCTTTGTATATCCATAATAAATGTCTTTCTTGTTTGCCCAGCAATTTCTGCTCTCTGTTGTCCTGATGTAAAAATCTTGAGCCTAGTGTAAGTGGCAGATAAATAATTATGGAAATAATAAAAAAAGCTTTGTTTTGCATTGTTTCATATTTTATCTGATCTAGATGACTGGTCTTTAATTTTTTTAATTATCTACTCAGTTTCTATTTATTTCTTATTTCTGTTTATTCTTAAAAAATACTTTAGTTCATAAATTAACTTTGGAATTTCTTTGACTCACAGCTCATTGATTAATGTTGATACATTGAGTACATCAGCTAACTGAATTAATTATGTGTAGTTACTTTTTGTTGTTAAACAGCTAATTAGTAGGAAATGAGCATAGTTTCATGAACATTTTTTGAAATATGACTAAAATCTAAGCAGACAAGCTTAATTTCTTTAACAAAAAATTGTAAAATGCGTGGATATTCAGAGATTGAAAATAATTCTGACCTGGTTTGATGAGAATATCATGAGCATTTTTAATGCCTAGGATGGAATGAACCCATTCTTAAAAATAGAAATTGGATTGCTAATATTAACATTAATTAAGAACAGTTCAGACAGTTGAAATAACGTAGACACTGACTTTGATAGACAAGATCAAAGCAGTACTGGAAACAGTTGATGCAGTTTTTTAAAAAGTTTATGACTAATGATGGAATCTTGAAATGTTTAAATAGCAAAGCCTATTTTGGCAAGAATTTCCAGGGAAGTTACCTGATTTTTCCATTTATGAAGATGCAATGAATACAGATAATGGAAAAATATGGTACATAATAGTGGATATAACAACTACTTTGTTAATAAAATAGAAAAAATGAATGTGTGTAGTGGAAATAAGTATGCCAGAAAGGTTTTTTGTGTCTTAATCAAGTCACTGAACATTTAAAGCTTTCATTTCTTCAACTCTGAAACTGTATAATAGCAATAAATTCAGATTACTTTGCAGATATGTGATAAGATATTAAAGATAATTTATAAGCACTTTTTTACATAAAGTGATAAAATATTCAAAAGACTGTGTTTAAGGAAGGAGACTTCGATGTTTGGACTGGCATGTGGAACATAGAGAATCCTAATTTTTTCTTCTAGGGATTAAGTATGCATGTGTTCCACATGAATAAAAGACAACACAATATATAAATTAATAAAATATGAAAAGATAATGCAAAACCAATAAATTAAATATAGATTTTAAACCTTAAACATTTTTATATCACCTACCATAAAGAAATGAAATATGAAGAAACTTTTCTTGATCTATGAAATTGACAAAATCAGTTATGTTGAAAATATATAATGCTAGCAATTGGAAAAAGACTTGCACTTCTTATGAAAGTAATCAATTTAAACCCTTTTCCTCACAATCCAAAATTTAATTGATATACCTTGCAAGTCAACACAGACACTATGAATCTGTGGACTTCACATGACTCTGTGGACTGTTTTCTGAAATTTGGGCTAGACTAGATCAGAAGTAGAAATGACTACTCTCTTTTAAGTTATTAATATGAGTGAATTTTGATTTTATAATAAAATACTTTACATTAAAAACAAGGTGTTATCAATATCTGAAATTATTGTAAAGTTCTTATTTTTCTTTGCTCTTATTAATAGAATATTTGCAAGCCATTCAACTTATTTGATGATATTTACCATGTGGCTATTATATATATATTATATATGTGTATGTATATATATATATGTACATATATATATGAGTCCAGTCTCGTTATATTAAGCTTTATAAACAGCCATCTTTTCCTTTCATTACTAATCATTTTGAATCTATTGATGTATGATGAAGTCTACCTAAATGGGAAATATTTCTAGCACTAAGTTCAATTTACCAATCTTCATTCTCCACTCAATGGGGAAAATACTACAATTTCTGAAAAGAAACTATCATAAGTAATAATATCTATCTTTAATGATATTATGTTTTGGGATGGGTCTGCATATCAAAATATCCATGAATCACTGACAATTTAATTTACTTGATACATTTGACATCTTACTAAAAATAATTTATAATTTGTCAAATAATTATAATCATAGCTTCACTATGGATTTTCCCAAACTCCAAATTAAATAATTGAACTCTCTGATTTTCCCTAAGGCACTGTTCTATTTTCTTTAAAAAGTGTTTAATAAAAATAATCTATTTTTAATTTCTGTTATTTTAAATGTATGAAAGTTTCTGAATACATTTTTAATGCTGACAATGAGCAAGTCAGGGAAACAACTCGAATAAAATGAGAACACCAGATGAGTATATACATTTTCATGTGTGTCGTTAGTATGAAAGACATAGATTAAGTATTTTCATGTTAATATTCTGATGTTACCTGTATACCATAAAAGCAATGTGCTTGTATAACTAATTTAATATATATGTATTAAAGTTCTAATCATGTTTATTAAGGGAATTCAATGGACTCTGTCTGTGTCTGGTAGATGGCTCTTTGGTTCTTATTATTTCTGAATACATTGACTAGAATGGTAGCTGACATCAGCTTTACTTGAGGTTTTGTCTAGCTGTGGAGTCCCAGATCTTTCATATAAGTGGCAATCTAAAATTGTTGTGCAATGAACACTACAATATCTAACCAATGACTGACAATCAGTCAATAATATGGTTCTTTGGTAACCTAACTGAGATATGGGTTCTATGTTCATTTTTCCATCCTCTAATAGGATTAAACTTTGGCTAACACCAATGGTAACTTTGTATCATCATCATTACATGTGTTCATTGTCCCTCAATCACAATTTCACCTTTGTATCAGAGTTTCCAGAGATCATCTCTCAAATAAACAGACCAGACACTTGTTTGCTTTTTTTCAACAATGCCTAATGGTCCAGTCTATTTTCTTATTAAGTTGTCAGAACAGCAATATCATTAAAATGTTAGTGAAGTTCAGATTGAAAAAGGTAAGCAATAATGAATATAAGCAGAGAGGACCCAATTCATCAGTTTTTTTTTTTCCTTGAAGAAAGGTCATTGCTCTTCACTTCATTTCATACAATTCTTACTGTCCTATAATTATCTTCTCTTATTCCACTGATTAAACCATGCAGAGGATTGGAAGAATGTTTTTAGTGGGATATTTGGATAAATGGAGAAGAGGAGATGATAGTGATCAAAATTTATGTAGTATTATGACCTGAACATGATCTTGGAAAATCTATTTTGTTAGGATAGGACTTCATATTTTTATATAGACCTCTACAGCTTTTGATGTTAAAATTGGAGTTTTTTTGCTAAGATATTTTTAAATGATTGGTTTTGAATTATTTCAGGATATAGTTTTTTTGCTCTGTGCCATTTAAACCATTTTCTTTCTATACATTTATCTCATTGAAGATGTATTACTGGATTTTAAATATCACAATGAAAATAATTTAAAAATATTACTCTACTCTCTACTTTATCTCCTCTCCATTCACACATCCACTTGCTTAAGCTAAATAAACTAATTTTATTTAATTGTTTAAGTATGCTAGGATAATATTCAATTGTGACAATTTAAGAGAAAGACTACACTAATATTCAACAATCAATTTCCATGTTATGTTATTTTGGTTGCAGAATCAAATTTGGGAACAATGAACTTTTTATAACTAATGTTCATAAATTTATAACATAAAACCAACATGCATATAAGTTACATAATTTGGCAATTGGTAATCAAAATACATCTTGAAGGAAAAGCTATATTTATTTAATAGCTTGTACATGTATTTGGGGATTTGATTTTAGTATTATTTAGCAATCCTGATCATATTGGATAGTTCTGCAACCTAATAAGTAGCAGGGAAGAATCAGAAATAATTTTAAAGCAAAAAAATAGTTTAATACTTAAAAAAAATTTACATTTGTTAAATGAATCAAGTATTATGAGCAGGTATTCAACAGCGCTGAGTAATTATGAATTTGAAAAAATCCACAACTGTAAGACTGAAAAAAATTTAGAAAAGTTATTTGGAGGATATATTTGTAAATTTGCATAAATTGGATATCTTAAATATTTTTAGAAAAAAAAGCAATGCTATTTTATTTAGAAGCAATGTTGATTCAAATAGTGAATAAAATATAGAATCAAATTTAATTTCTTAATTTTCCTAATTCACTCTCTTCATTTGGGAAAAGGAAATGTTCCTGTACATAAAGTACACAGTCACCTATGAAGTTGATATGATAAAGCTCATTGTTTGTCTTTGGAAAATTATGCACAAAGGCAAGTGAGTATTATAGACTTACACAAGTTAAAATGGGATATAACTGTTGTGTAGGAAGCAAATTATTATATAAGTGAGTTTATACAAAAGAGTAAATATGATAGTGGTGAACTCTGTTTGTCAATTTGATGATATACACATTGACTGAGATTGAACTTATTCTCCTGAATCTTGTGTAATATTATAATTGAATGAAATAGTAAGTATATAAATAAACAAAAAAAAATTTGGTAGGGTTATATTTCCTTACATTTATTTTATTGAACACTATGTAGATTAAATTTTGAGAACCATAACAAAGTTATACAAATGTATACAAATGTAAAAATATAGATTATGAATAATCATAAATAACAATTTAATTAAGAATATAAATTATAGACTACATATGCAGGTATGAGTAATGCACATTTTACAAAAGAAGAAAACTATTTGTTATAGATTTCATTTTAAGATTAAGGACTGTAGAGAATATTATGTATCAGTCAGAATTCAATTAGAAGACAAACACAATAATTGGAACAAGAAACTTAATAATTGTTATATATACAAGTAACAAAAATTCTAACAAATATTATAGGTCTAAGGAATATTATTTAGGGAAAATATAATTTTGGCAAAATTTCTCTCCCAAGGTTGGGGTTTGTATTAAGCAAGAGAAGATGTGGTTGTAACTTACAACAAGGAGGAGACATTTGCCTTAGAGAAGTTGTGCACAATCATAGTACTTTACTGGCATCAAAGAAACTAAAAGACAGACCCGGAAATCTTAAAATCTTCACAGAAGTACCTGTGGATGTGGGTTGATGAGCTGGAAAACTTAGCTCTAATAAGATAAACTCCCTGGTGATTTATAGGTAGACCAAATCTGAAAGCTCCTCACTGGAACAATTTTGAGGATCACTAAGAATTCCTCTAAGAAAATGTCACTGAAATTCCCTGAAGGTCAGTGGTGCTACTGATAGTTTCAACAAAGGATAGAGATAAATAAGAGAGAGAGAGAAAAAGTGAGAACATAGACACATATTTGAAACACAAAGAAATATCTCTGTATCCATATCTTTTCAGTCTCCTCTGATCACAAAATATAACATAAACCAGCTGCAAAGAAGAAATGTTTAAATAATCCATATCCATTTGGCAAGGCAGTCAGTGAAGGTTATATTTAGAATGAGAGTCAATAAATTGATTATTGCCAAACAGTAATATATGTATATATATATAATTTTCTTTGATTTAAAAAGCTGTATGTAGACAAATTCAATTAATTGATCTTATTGCTCAGAAGAAATTTTTAATAATATCACTGAATATAATCAAAATTTTAGTTTCATAAGTTTTTTTGGGATATTTCATTAAGAAATAATTATGTCCCACTCCATTCTAGATATAGACAAATACAGTTGTTTTTTATTTCCTTGACATATACATGATAAGGTACATTTTAGCATTTTATCTGTTTATTTACAATTATTAGCAGATCTATCACTAGGCAAACTATAAACTAATATAAATACAAGAATAAATTAAACAATATAAACTTTGGATTATGGATATATCAACATATAGTGGGAAGAGTATAGAGAAAGCATATTCTAAGCCCATATTTTAAGAATAATCTGGGCAACTGACTGTTCCATATTAAAAGGTGCGAATAGTTGAAGTAAATTCTTCTATTATTCAGATGTAGAGAATTAACTAAAAATGAATTTCTAATAGCAGCTCTCTATTATTGCGATCAACATTCTGCACATACTGAGTACCTATTATTGGCCTGGAATTATATACTATATATTACAATTCAAGAGGGAGTATATATGCATATATATATGTATGTATGTATACACACATATACACACATATATGTATATGTATATGCGTGGAATATATATGGAATTACTATAATATAATTGTTCAATTGACAAAGAAATAACAAAATTGATCAATAAACATATTAAGCAAGATAATTATTATTGCTTGTTAATATAACAAGAATTATAGAAACATAACAAGCAAGATGTTGTACTTTGATGTAAGCATTAGCAATGAAATGACAATAAAAACAGAATAAAGAATGAAAAAATTAATGATGCAAATATTTATGATGGTCTATATATAATCCGTCTTGCAGTTTAGATAATTGAAGAAGGAATGAGATGTCAAAAAATGTACAAGTCAGAATTTGGTTAAAAAGGAACATTTTATATTGTTCATAGGAATGTAAATTGATATAGTCATTATGGAACATATTATGGAGATTTTTCAAAAACTGGAAAAATAGCTTCCATATTATACAGTAAACCAACTTCTAGTTTAACCTGAAGGAAATAAAGTCAGTAACTCAGAGAGATATTTGTATTCTCATGCTTAGTAAGTTACTCTTCATGGCTAAAGTATAGAGATAGCATGATTGATCAACTGATGAACAGATGGATAGATTGGGATTACGAATATGCATAAACATATATACACATATATATGCAGTTTTATAAGTGGAGATCTTGTCATTTGTACATTTGCAACAACTTGGATGAATCTTTATCACAATTATACATCTGAGTAACTGGAAATCATATAAATTGGAGTCACTCCTACCTCTAGATCCAAAGTTCTGTGTAGTCTTTCTTTTTAGTACATAACACCATATTGGTTTCTCAATTGTGCAATACATAATTTGATCAGCAGATGTCATTATTAAGTGCTCATCTTTACATCCCCTTTTTGTTAAAGCAAAATTCTAGATAGGAGATTTTCCTGTAGGAGGATTATTACTTATGTATGTAGTGTGCATTTACCCCAAGAGTTTTACTTGAGGCCATATTTATCTACTTTAATACTGATTTATCTGCTTCAATACTAATTTGCAATCAGGCAGTTTTGATTTTTTGATATAATATATTCATAATTATATACATTCCTCTAAAATCTGTATGGATTCTCAAAAAGAAACTTCAAATTTAAGGAAAATAAATCACTCTTCTATTATATGTTTTAAAGAATGTATCTTCCTCTGACTTTGTTAAGGTATTTTTTTTTATGATTACACTGGAGTTAAGAATTCTGGAGAAGAATACTAGATGGGTGAGATACTCATCATATCAAATCAAGGGGAAATGATATCAACATAACATGATTCTTGATATTAATCTTGATTAATTAAATACAGTGAATTCTGCCTAGCTTCTTTAAAGTATAATTTGCATTTTTCTCTTTCTAAATATTATTGTTGTAACTTAGTTGCTGAAACGAAAATCACTATCAAAGGAATTAACCTCCACGTCTCAGAAGAAAGTGTTATCAAATAATCTGGAGACATATGCTAAAAACATGACAGCGATTAATAGGTAATTTGGAAGAGATTACCTTGAAGCTGTACAATGATTCTGTCTCCTTAATGATTAGCATGTCAATTTCATCATTCAATTATGGATGATATATAAGCTATTATTACTCTGCTGCTAACACTGATTTTTCTGTTTTCTACATTCTTTATATGTTTATTTTTTGGATTTCTATTATGAAAATGTTTATTGAATTACTTATTTAAATATTACTATAAAATTCCATATTACTGCAATACCAGTGATTTAAAAATTAGCATTTCACATTTCAGTAGGTTAGAGATATTACAAAGCGTGATTGGGTTCTCCAACTAAGGAATCACAAGGGAGAAATTAAGGTCTCAATAAGGCTAAATTCTTCACCTGAAAAAAAATAAACTTTAAAAATAAACTTTAAAACTCATCACTTTTGATTTTAGAATTCAATTCCTTGTGGTTATAGAATGTTGCCCCCCCCCCCTTTCTTTTCTGGTTGTCAAATGGAGGCAATTTCCATATAGTGATCATTCACAGTTTCTATTGATATGACCTAGGCAATACACAACAATGATGTTTGTTTACTTATGTCAGGTGGAGTGAGATTTCTAGACTTCCTGTTCAATAAACTAGTGACTGATAATGTTCTATACTGAAAGAGTTTATGCAATGGTGTCAGATCTATTTGGATCATTTCCCTTTCATTAGGTCAATATTACCATATAACAATCTAGTCATGGGAGGAATATTCATTATCATCACTGTCCTGGAAATTATGTATGTACACCAGAGGTTGTGAATATCTTGAGAAACTCTTACATTCCACTTATAATAAAGTTAATTTTGAAGCTATGAATTTTTCCTTAGGGTTGAAATCTAGTACTACCATAACTTATTTGTTGCAGTTCTTACACCTCATTTGGTCACCGTGTGTTCTTTCTGAAAGGATTCTATATTCTTTGGACATACCTACATTCATTTGCTTTCATACTTTCTTTACCTTTGAACACTTTATATGTCTCCTGGGAGTTATTTGTATATTCTCTAGCCTGTGTTAGAACTTTCCATTTCAAAATGAAACTTGCTTTTCTTTCATTGGCTCATTACATTTAGAAAACAAGATCTGAGAATGGGGTATATATGTTGCTACTGAGCTTTCCTTGCCTAGAGGTCTTTAAAATGGCAGAGGAAAATATTTGTATATATCCTAACATTAATATATTACATGCATATATGTCCTATATCTGTCAATTATGTGTCATATATCAGATATATTTTGACATTTTTGTATGTTAAATTAAACTTGAGATACCATGATAACTTTAAAAGAGAACTCTTTAAATTTTTTTGTGGTTTCCTTATGGTTTATAATATGTATTTTAAATTGTTCTGAGGCTATCTTCAAATAATAAAGAACGGTTCACTTGTAGTATAGGAAGCAAATTCTAACTTCTATTATTTTGTTTTATTTTCCTAAGCATTTCCATAAAAAACATGTTGCATAGTTAACTCTTATATCTCTAGGTACATATAATTTTTATCTCCCTATGTAAGCTAGACTTTATTATGCCTCTGAAAGAATCTCTCTCGTATATCCTTACTGGTTGCATGCCACTGTTATTCATTATTTTTAATTCAATACTTATTATATGTTGGTGTAAGATGAACAGGTATTGGAACTTATTTATTTTCCAATTGTACCTCAGTATTTCTAGTTACTGTGAACCCTTTCATTATGTATGTACATAAAAAATGTTACTTTCCCTCCTTACATGTAATGCTGCAACCTTCTTTCTTAGCTGTAGTTGATTTCTATTATGCTTCCAGAATGCAGTTTCATGGAATTTTGTCTTTTCGTATAAAGACTGAGGCTTTTCTAAATAAAACAGATAGAGAGATATGTTTAGGCTTTTTCTCACGGACAAATTATTTTAGAATATTTTTAGCAAAATTTGTAATTTGCAGCAAATAAATGCTTTCTTGACATTAGATTAAAATTGTATGTTGCAGTACTGATTATAAGGGGTATTTTATGAAGCTATGATTCTAGGAATTAATAAAAAAGATAATGTTTACTGCTAGTGTTGAATTAACATATTATTTTCCCCAGCCAGTTAAATAGCTAAAATAGATGTAACTTAGCTTGTTCTTTCTGTTCCTATAAAGTAGCAATGATCTCTAAAGATAGAAGTTAATCAAAACATAAATAAATCCTTCATATGTATAAATTTTCAGTTTTCATGTAATTATAGATAATACTGCACAAGTAATACAGATTATCTTGCTTGAGAAAAGAACAGGTTGCCATCTAGGTAAGGTAAACAAATGCAATGATGAATCTTAATACTTTTATAAATATACCTTAAAGTGTAAACTTTATTATTTCAAATATTTTGCATGTAATCTTTCTAATTTATAGAGATTAAAAAAAGAAACTTAAAATTCCTAAATGTTGATGCAATTAGAATGTATATATTATATATCTTATGGCAGAAGTGGTCTCCCATCATAAGTAATAGATACCCTATTTAAGATAGACTAGGAGAAAGGCAAATAAATGGCAGCAAAATGACAAGCTATGTCAAAAGTTGACACTTAGTTTCAAGACTGAGTTGAAGTAACTAGGTAAAGTATTTGACAGTTTAAGGAACAATTGTAGAAAGAATTTCTATAGAGCAATATTGTTCTTACCACTGACAATGAGTTTTATCAAAATATGGAAAAATAGAGATGATTTTTATCCCTTTATTTTTAAAGATTTTAAGGATTTTGATTTTCTAAATGCTCTAAAGTAAATGAAAAGGACAATTTAAAAGTTAACTTTATATCTATTCTAATGCTTCTAGCAAACTACTTCATATGTTCTGATCTTCCAGCTAAAGAAGTTTAAAAAAAGATGAGGATGGTCATTATATAATGAGAAAGAATTCTGATCAATGTAAGCACAACATAATACTATATATCTATATCTATATCTATGTATCTATAGCTACATCTATATACCTATATCTATATCTATCTATCTATATATCTATCTATCTATCTATCTATCTATCTATATATATATATATATATATAGAGAGAGAGAGAGAGAGAGAGAGAGAGAGAGAACTTCACCGTAAAAGGATAGACTACACATTCTTCTCAGGAAACATATTAAAATATAGACCATATGCAGATATACAAAACAAATATAAATATACAAAACAAATCATATCTGGTATCATTTTGGGTCACATAGCATCAAAATAGAGATGAAATAAAAGAGAGGAATAATTTTAAAAAGTAGACAACAAACAACATGTTACTGAACAACCATTGGTTAATGGAGGAAATCAAGGATGAAATTTTAAAATAACAAACTGGAATCAAATTGAAGCTGCAGATATGACATATCAGAATCTATGGAATGAACCAGAAGCTGTAATGATAGGTAAATTTAGTGATACTACCCTAACTCAGGAAAAAAGAAGAATCACAAATAAAAAAAGAAGAAAAAAAATGGAAATAGAATAGAAGGAAGGAAACAATCAAAGTTAGGACATATATCAATGAAATAGATATCAAAAAGTTTATGCAAACAATTCAATAAAGCCAACATTTGTCTTTTGAAAGAAGAAATAAAATAGAGAGTCACTAGTCAGACTCACGAAAAAGAGGAGAGAGAAAACCAAATAAAATTAGAAATTAAAGTGGGATAATAATAACAGATAGAGCAGAAATAGAGCAGATTGTAGGATAGTATGCATAGTGTATATTGTATATACAATATGCTATATGGTAAAATCTAATGTTATACAACTATAAGGCAACAAATTGTATAACCTAGAAGAAATTGACACATTCTTAGAAATACATAACAATCTAAGACTAAACTAGGAAGAACTAGACACCATGAACAGATCAATCATACGCCAAGTAATTGAAACAGCAATTAAAAATAGCGCCAAAGCAAAAAGCCCTGGGCCAGGTGGTTTCACCAGTGACTCTTACAAAACATTCAAAGAAGAATTAATGAAAATCCTTCTTAAAAAATAAATTTACAGATCTATTTATTTGATTAATATTTAGGGCAAAATCCTCAACAAAATACTATCAAACATATTTCAGCAACCTATTGAACTAATCATAAACCATGATCAAGAGTTAAGTATTCCAGGAACACAGGGATGGTTCAACACACAAATAAAAAAACGCAATGCACTACCTCATTAAGACAAAAAACAGATGATCATCGCAATAGATGCAGAAAAAGCATTGCATTGCCATTGAATTCAACAGACTTTATGTTAAAAAACCTCCAAAAACAGGTATAGCTAGATTGTGCTTTAAATGATAATGTCAATATGTGATAAACCCACATTCAACTTTGTACTCAGTGGAGAAAACGGAAAACTTTTCTTACATCAGGAACAGAGCAAAGATGAATACCTTCACCACTGATACTTAATATAGTGCTGGAGGTCCTGACCAGTGCCATCAGACAAGAAAAATATTTTAAAAAGTATCCAAGTTGGAAAATAAATAAAAATATTAATATTTGTGCATGTCATGGTAAATATACAGAAAACCCCAAAGAGTAGTAAAAAGCTGCTAGAAATAATAAACAAATATAATAAAGTGGCAGGCTACACAATTAATATTAAAATATGTTGTGTTTCTGTATGCTAATAATGAAAGTGCAGAAAAAGAACTAAAAAAAAAAAATTCTCTCCAAGTTCAATCTCTCCATGCTAGTGGGATAAACCAGAAGGAAAAAGACAAATAGAGGGTACAGGAAGAGATTTGAGAGGGGTGTGGCCAAATGGGTTAAAGAGGATTAATTTTATAGTGAAGGTTAAAAAGGTCACAGTGGTAAATACACTATTACATGCAAACATAAATTTGCTATCATATATATCTAAAACTCAGTCAATGTTAAAATGTAATATTACTTCAATAAAATCTGTATAGAACAGTTTTAAAACATATTTTCCATTTAAAATACTTCTTTAATTTTTTTGCTTAGTCAGAAACAAAACAAATGAGTAGATAAAGAAAATGTTTATGTATATATACAATGAATACTACTCAGTTGTAAAAACAGAAAAAAATCCTACCATTTACTAGTAAAATAAGACAAAGACAAATACCATATGATTTTATTCAGTATGGTATATATAGAAACCAAAGAACTAACTAAATAAAAATAAAATAAAACCAAATTAGTGATTACCAGAGGGAAGGAGGAAGGCAGCAGGTAATTTGGATGAAATTATTTTGGTATGCACATGTTATTCATGATCATGCATATCTGAAACATAAAATAGTGTGATGAAATGATATTTAATTAAAAATTAAATAAAAGAAGCATGACCTACAAAACTTATTTCTAAATAAAACAAAAATATACATTGAAAGGATAATTTGATACTATTTTCACATATCAAGTTTATTTTACTGATCTAAGTGTTTTTCAGAGCTTGATTCAACAAAAATATGATTATATTTTCTTCATCCAAAAAAGGTAAAAGCTGATTGATCTTTTTAAAACTGAAAAAAATTTCGAGGGCAAGAATTTTTTTTTGAGAATCAAATTTCATTGTATTCAATGATTCTCCCACTTTGTGTCCAAATTTAACTATAGAATTTGAAGCAATTAACCTGAAATCTAGGAAATTGATGGCTAGGCCATCCTGCAATATGGAAGGTTGCACTGATACAGACTAATTCCCTTCCAGTCCTATTAGCCATACATCAGTAAATCAGAGGAGAAAAACATATTGTTGGACAGTCTGACTCATATATAGAATATAAAGTAGCAAAGCAAAAGTACATAAAGAAAACAAAAATATATACTTGGGCATTGGCAATAGAACTGAGGTTACCAGTGAGGAAGTTGTGGGTGTGGGGGAACAAGGGTGAGGGTTCAATGGACAAGTGCGCAGGGATTTTGGTAAATTGGTGTGTATGGTGTGTTGTCTTATATTGGATAAATGATCAACCTACACTTAGGGCTTGCATCATATGTAAATCAAAGTTATGGCAACATTATTATAAATTAAAAATACATCAGCCTATTAGATAAATTATTTTACAACAAATATGTCACATTCTTAAAAGAAGGGATTTAGATTTAGAATTGAAGGGCAAAAAAGTGAAAGTGTGAGGTTAATCAGAGAAGTGTCCTAGTAGGTCCTGGTATTAGATATAGATTATAATCCAGGCAATTACTTTTTGATCTGAAAAACAATGATTTATCAATAATAAATGAATACAATTAAATTGGTTTACTCAGAAAAAATAATTCTAAATATATAAGCAGGTTAAAAAAAAAACAACAACAATGATCAGTACAGTATTTGGGTTAAAATGAGGCTTTATTTACTATGTGGTTTTCTAGAAATTATAGGAAATTAATTTGTAGATTTTTACTTTACTGGGGTGGGAATAATTGATTTCACATGACACAGCAGCAATGGTTGCAATTTATTGCCATATAGTTTGTTTTACCCAGTGATCATATCAAAAATTTATTTATAAAATGCACATTCATAATTAGTCTCTAGCGTTATCATTTGAATCTTAACAAATTACTATTCCCCCTTACAAAGTCAAAAAAATAATGAGGTGTTTTTTGAATTTTCTGTTTGTACACATAATTTTTTGTCCACTTTTTTGAAATCATACTTGAGCTATGAGAAGCATTTACTATTTTATGATAAAGATACTTTTTAAGCTTGGATGCCTTTGTTTGTGTTTGTATATAAGTTTATTTACCCAAATTTTAATATTATCTCACTATCAAAGT
The DNA here is from genome assembly GCA_004363575.1 of Solenodon paradoxus. Classification (NCBI taxonomy): domain Eukaryota; kingdom Metazoa; phylum Chordata; class Mammalia; order Eulipotyphla; family Solenodontidae; genus Solenodon; species Solenodon paradoxus. The sequence goes on along the minus strand of RJWH01000116.1, from coordinate 237,734 downwards.
CACTTTTTTATAGTAATAATTATTCTACATATTAAAATAATTTCCTATATATAAGTTAAGCATTCCTTAGATACATTTCAACGCACCATTCCCTTACCAAATCACCAAGTGTTCTTCAGTGGGTTCTCCCACTATTTACTCCACCCACCCCATTCCCTTTTGATAACCTCAGTTCTGTTGCAAGTGTTCAAGGTTTTGTTTTGTTTCATCAGTTAATTTTTTTTTGTCTATTTACATTCCACCTGAGTGAGGTCAGTTGATAACTGTCTTTCTTTTTTTGACTTATTTCAATTAGCATAAACCACTCTAGTCCCATCCATGTTGATTCAAATAACAAGATTTCATGTCTTCTAAGGGCTATGTAGTATCCCACTGTATATATGTACAACATCTTTATCCATTCATCTGATATTGGGCATTTAGGTAATTTCCAATTCTTAACTATTGTGAATAGAACTGCCTTACACATGGGGATGCATCCATCTCTGTGGATGAGTGCTTTTGTATCTCTGATTAGATGCCCAGAAGTGGAATGACAGGATCATAAGGGATCTCCATCTTCAGCTTTTTGAGGAATCTCCAAAATGCTCTCCACAGGGCTTGAACCAATTTGCACACCCACCCACAGTGCAAAAGGGTTTGCATTTCTCCACATTCTTGTAGGCATTTGCTGTTTCCAGACTTTTGGATAATAGCCAGTCTTTCAGGTGTAAGGTGCTAATTCATAATTATTTTAATTTGCATTTCCCTGAAAGCCAGGGAGTAGGAACATGTTTTCATGTGCCTGTTCGTCATCTGTATATCCTCTTCAGAAAAGTGTCTGTCTAATTCCTCCTCCTATTTTTTTTATTGTATTGCCTGTTTTTCCGTTGTTGAATTTTATGAGTTCTTTGTGTATTTTTCATATTAAGCCTTTGTCAGAAATATCAAATGCAAATATCTTCTCCCATCTAGTGAGTTTCTTTTTGGTTTTGGTAATTTTTTTTTTTTTTTGCTCTGAAGAAAAGTAACTCTTAAAAGGCCTAAGGTTTCTGTGCTAATATGTAGTAAATAGTTTAAAAATTGTATTGGCAGCTATGAATCAATAAGCTTCATACAAAAACTTTATAAAATTTAAATTCATGTAATATTTCATTATAAAATTAAATAAATTTAAGACACACATCATAGTAAATCTACATACATATATTACAGTAATTTCTTCTCTATTTTTTTTCTTTCATGATAAAATTAGCCCCCATTACCCCATATGCAATTCCTACAATCCTGCTCTCTTCCTGCACCCACTAATTCGCTTTATTTTTGGTTAAAGGTCTATTGCTATTTGATTTAGTTCATTTTTGAAAGTCTTGGTTTTGTTTAATTTAGTGGAAAAATAAATAGCTGGAATCATTATATGCCATAATGAAATCAGATTTCAAAGTTATTTCTTTCTTAATTCAAAACAATTCACCATAACTTTCAAAAAAATGGAAAAGTTAAAAATATCTTTATTTCTTAAAGAACACTATATGTCAATCAGGAACAAATCAAAAAAATTATTAAGTTCAAAAAGTAATATCTGATTTGTTTAATACATTCAAGGGAGTAAGATTTGTCTTTGGCACCATGGTGATAAGCAGTAAAGTAGGTTAAATTTTTATCCTTGTTGCTAACATTTTACCGAAGCTCAACAAGTTATTTCTAGTTCTTGGAAAGGTACCTTCCAGAAAATATTAAATTAGTTATGTTAATGATTCAAAGAAAATTGTAGAAAGTTTTTAGCAAAAAAGTCAGTATTTTAAAAAATGTTATCTTTTAAAGGAATGCATTTATTTATTTAGTGGTTTGTGTACAGTATGATTATTTTATGACCCTACAATATGAAATTATTTTAACAAATTTTCTGTAGAAATGAGACTAGAAGCTATATTTTGTCTCTTTCTATAAGTAAAAGATGCAGTAGGGACAGAAAATTGTTTGCATAGAATTTTTTATTTGAAAATTGCTTGTAATTATATTAGTATTTCAATGCATTTCAAGAAGATTTTATAAGTACCTTAGATAGAAGTAATTATGTATATTAAACTTGACATGAAGTAGAGGATGTACATTTACATTTGCTGTTATTTTGATTTGGCATATTACTCTATGTAAATCCTATGTAGGTAAAAACACCAGGAGAGCCACCTGCTGGTAAGACCTGTGGGATGTGCCTTTATTTCTTCAATTATTTAAGGAATAATTTCTAAAATGAAGAAATTTGTATTTCAGAGTCAGATTAAAAAACAGAACTGGTAAATCAAAGAATACTGAGACAATGAAATGGAATGAATAAGTAATATATTGTTTTTTACCTTAACTTTAATTATCATTGATATTTCTTTTAATATTTTACACTATATTGATAATGCTATATTTAAATTTATGTTTCCATGCAGTGGTCAAATCCCAGGTGGGTGTTCCTTTCATTTTATTTATTATTGATTCTTTGAAAAATTGATAATATATATGTAGAAAAATACAGGTTTATGCAATATATTCAAGTTGTCATCTCAATCTATGATTTATTGCAATTTTTTTGCAAATTTTAAGCGATTGATATATCACTTTTATTCAAAAATTTAAATTAATGTTCTGTAAAATGTGCATTTTTGGCAACTCAGTATCAGCAATTTCAACTCTTAGCACAATACCATATTCTTTGGTAAAGTCTTTACATTATATTTATTTAGTTGATGTTTGTCTTTAGAGTAGTTTAATCATTGGTAAAATGTATTCCTTGTGTTCTTTCAAAACTATATTTTAAATATACATTTGTAAATTCTGATTATTAATGCTAAAATTGATAAAGGAACTGAGACAAAGAAATTATGGAAATGATTTAAATATTGTATAAAATTATCATGTACAAATATCTCATGATGCTAGTAGACTTCTGCAATATTGAATAAAATATATAATTTGAATGGATTTGCTTGCTAGAAGAGCACATTTGATATTTTACGGAAAAATCTTTTTCTTAATTTTTCAATAACTTATGTAGAAAGGATATAAAGTTTCATCATTAATTTTAATGTACTTGATGTATCTTCAAGTATTAAATAAAGGGTTAAACCGGTAGAAAAAGGTTGATGCTTGCATGTGGTATCTTCTTTAATATTCATTAAAGCATGATTGCTATTTTAAAATTGATGCTTCTATTAAATTTAAAATATAACTGAAAATTATATAATCATTCTAGAGTTGTATGCAGTTTAATAGACTAATGAAAACTGAACTATGTGCAATTCACCTTAATTATAAATATCAAGAAATAATTGGTATACTTATTCCACAATGTCTCTATAGAGAGGCAGAATGAGAACAATTTAAGAAACTAATATGTTATGATAAACCACCGTCATGGAAAGCATCAGACCAGTGTACCAGAAAATGCATGCAAGCAGCAATTTTGGATGCTCATATTAGGAGAGTTACTGCAGGTGACATCTATTCCACACCCTAATGTCATAAAGACACTGGTGCAAAGGGAGAGTCAGCACTGGGTCAGCAGATACTGAAAAGTAGATTTAGAAGATGTCAGCATAAATGTAGTAGTTAAACTCATGAGCATGAATGATGATGCCCTCAAGAAACATATAAATAGATACACATTCAGTTGTAATCTGAATGATCCCTATACGATTCAATGGATTACCCAGCAATTCCAGTTTAATAACAACATATAACACATTGTGAAAGCTAAATATTCTTACAGGTTATGCCTATGTGAAATTTTATATAAAAACATACTGTAAATTCAAACAGTAGAAATAACTAAATCTACAGTTTATGATGAGAAGCGTTATCAAAACTTTAAATTATTTTATTTTTAACTATGTTTAATAAATACTGTAGGTATTAGTTGAACCGTTCCACAAACACTGACTCATTTAATACATATAATAGGAAAGATATAACACATGCATTGCTGATGAAGAAACATGTATTCATCGATTTATCCAGTCTCATAAATTACCATCGTAGGTGATGAGTTTAGTAAATCAGGATCTTAAAAACTCTACAGAACCTGAAACAGAATCAGTGACCCATAAGAGAGCTTTCTAGAGAGGAGAACCAGTACTTCCCTATCCTTCCTAATTCTTCCACAAAAAACAAAGAGAAAGAAACACTCCGATTTAAGTTCTATGAGGGGAGTATTAGCTCGATTCCAAAATGAGACAAAAACAGCAGCAAAAAGAGAAATTATAAACCAAAATCTGGTGATGAATATAGAGCAAAATGCTCAACAAAATCTTGACAAAACTAATTCAACAGCATATTATAAAAATTATACACCTAAAACAAGTTGGATTGATTGGAAGGATGCTAGAATGTTTCAATAGATGTAAATTAATGCAACACATATCGACAAGGAATAAATAAATGAATGATATGATTATATCTATAGATGAAGAAAATGTATTTGACAATATTAAGTGTCTACTAATGATAAAAACTTTCCTGAAAACAGAAATTGAAGACATAAACCTATGCTGATCTATTTACTTCAGACAAAAATCTGATATCTGATATCTGATATCGTAGAGTGTGTGGAGAAAAAGAAACTCTCCTGCCCTGTTGGTGGGAATCTAGATTGTTGCAACTTCTATGGAAAAGAGTATGAAGATGTCCCCTGCTTCCACACACACAAAAATAAAGATGAATTTGGCATTTAATACAGTAATTCCACTTCCAGGCATTTAACCAGAGAATACAAAATCTCTAATCAGACAAAATACATGCACTACTGTGATCATAACACCACAGTTATCAATACCAAGACATGAAAACAAACTAAATGCACATCAATAATTTCATCTCTTTTAATAGCAGCATAGAATTACATTGTGCTCTTTGAAACAATCTATGGAAATGGAAGGGATCATGTTAAACAAAATAAGGCTAAAAAAATGTACAGAATGAATTCACTTGTATGAAGAATATAAAGAAAAAACACAAATTAACAGATAACCCTATGAAAATTCAAAGGAAACAAGACTATATTTAACAGGGTGGTGGGAAAGGGGAAGGAAGGAAGAAGGGCTTTAGAACTCTGGTGGCAGTGCAGTAAGAAATACAAGCTAAGACGTGATTTAAATATACTAAAAAGGACATAGCGATGTGAATTAAATAATAAAAATCATTTATAAAAAGAAACAGATTTTGTGGACATAATAAAGAAGGACATAATAAAGGAAAATTTGTGGATGCTCCCAGTGCAGTTGTAGTGCATAACTGTTTAAAAGCATTATAGGACTATTGAAACCTCTTTAATTGGAGTGGTCACATTTCTGGTGAGTAGATTATGGTTGAGAACTGATATGACATTCTAATATAATTGTTTGCTCATTGTGCTTACTTTCCAATCTGAGCCTAAGACATAAAACATAAAATCTGAATTTTTCCTTATCAAAGAGCCTCTGCTAGGTATAAGAAAATATCTCTTTTGGAACTGAAAGTGAATTCAAACTGAGTTTCACAAACCCCCATCACCTCCTTTACTAAGTTACTTGAATCTGTATGCATATAATGCTAATTTATTTCCTGTTATCCTGAATGAGCATTCTGGACTTTGAGCCAAGGTCAAGTCTGCAGGCGCTATCGCTGGGATAGTTACCATGTATTTTTATTCTTTCTCTTGCATTTTTTAAAAAATTTTCGAGACGTAAGTTTGCTCTCCAAAATAACACACGCTCCATTGTGCAGGTTTACTACCCATTTGCTATATGGCAGCATATCATGCCCACCACTGAATTACCAAAATATGTGTTACTTTTTCACTATAATTTGAATCAGAATCATCAGTGTATAGAAATATTATTTATCTGGCTAAAACAAAGGAAATCAAGAACTCTCTTGCACCTATTTTTCCCTCCAGTTACTAATTCATTTTCTCTTTTCCCATTCAGGAAAAGTGTATATTCTTCAATATCTTTATTTCTTATCAGCTTATTCTCTGTCAAAATGACAATGATCAAAATCCTCAAGATATACTACTCAACATACGTATGTACATTGCCCTTATTAATTTATCTAATACTTCTACATTTATAAATACAATGGTCAGCTTTCTGTCTTAAATTTTAGCAGGTGACAGTGTTATGGTCTCTTCCGCTAAAATGCTTTGGTTGGCTGGTGAGACACTAGTTCCAATATAAACAATATGCTGAATAATTGCATGTTGATTTATCTAGCCAATTTATCTTCTGAAAGGCAAACACAGTTATCTAATTGACTACTATAAGCTAACAAGTCCGAAACTAATACTACAGTTTTGTCTTTTCCATCTGCCATTGTATTTCTCTTCATTTTCCTTAGCTCTACATGTCAGCAAATGACCACATTTTCAGGTATATACACATCTGAGGAATGAAGATTTAGTAATTAATCATATGAACTTGGAGTGGGTAGCCACATTTCAGTTCATAGTATCCATTATTGAAATTTGGCATTTTTCTTTTCAAAACTTTCAAATACATATTTATCGAAGAGACAGATTTTATTAAGTATTAGAGTACATTTTTTTTAGAATTAATAGGTCATAAGATGTTATTTTACCTGTGAAAACAAAATATAAACATGGTTTATATAGCTAATTAGGATTTGCATTGTACAAACTGAATCAAATATACTACCAGATGGGCAGTTGAGACTTTTAATTTATGAAAATGACATTATACTACAAACATATTAGCATATCATTCAAATGATATCAGAATTAGGCAGAATACATGACTTTAAAAGAGAAATATGACAATAGATATGAAAACATTAAAAAAGTCATTAAATTTTTATTACAAAAGTTTTCAAGAAAATAATAAAAAATTAATATGGTGGTAGTGATGGGGGGAGAGAAATATGTGAGAAAAGGCAATGCCATATTTAATAGCACATCAAGATATCCTGATTAAAAACATGTACAAGTGCTGGAAAAGCACATTAAAAAGTTGCTCAAAATAAAGAAATATAAAGAAACATAATCAAAATGAAATTGAAAATAAGTGAATGTAAAAAGTAAACTGTGTTATAGAAAATATAAATGTATTTATAGATATATCAAAAACATGATCCCTAAAAGAGAATTATAAATTATATTTATTAAAATTAAGAATTTGTTTGTCAATAGACACATGATCCAGGTTATAAAACAGTTTTCAATGCCTGATAAAGTTTTTGCATTAAGAAATATAAATTTTAAAAGTAATAAAAGAAAAATTAATAATTTTGAAAATTCAGCAAATGCTTATACAGCTAATTCATAAGAGAAGATATGCAAATGACAAATAAGAGTATAAATATATATGTGACACCATTATATACTAAGGGTAGAAGATTCAAACTAAAATATGTATCACTGCACATATAATAGAGAGTGTAAAATTTAATCTGACTATACACAGTCATGATGATAAATGGGGAAACTAGGACACTTCCATGAGGCTGTTAAGATAAAATGATTAATCAATTTCATAGTTTAAAATTTTAATTTATAACTTCCATTGAATATGTAAGTTTACTACCAAGTATTGCTGGGGAAATAAAGGAAAAAATGCAAAAAGAAATACATTTTGCTTTTTTATATATGTTTCATATGTGTTTGGAATTAAGGTAATATGTTTTGTAGAATGAACTAACAGTTTTTACCCTTATATAGAAGACATTGTGTACTACAGTATATTTTCCTCATATTTTTGATATAATTCACTAGTGAATCATTCTCATCTTGTGCTTTGTGCTTTTTTTGGAAGGTTATTGTTTATTGATTCATTTTCTTTAACAAACATAGACATATCCAAATGTTCAATTTTTCCTTACGTGAAGTTTAATATTATGAGTCTTTAAAGAAATTTCTCTTTTTCAAGTAACATCTAAATTTTGAGCAAACATTGTTTTTACTTTTCATTGTTATTTTAATGTATATTGAATCTACTGTCCATAATGATAATTCTTTCTTTTTTTATATTGGTAAAGTATCACCTCTCTTTTTGTTCTTAACTTGTATAGAGGGTTTTAAATTTACTTAATCTTATATAAACAACAAGATTTTGATTTTTTTCTGTTTTATGCTAATCAATTGTTTTCTTCTTTAATTTTTTCCTCCTTTAGAATTTCTTTCTATCACCTCATAAGCTGGAAAATTGCTCCTCTTTTAAAGTAGTTACATGTATTTAATAATACATTTTCTCTAAATTCTTCTTGGGCAACATCCCACAAATTTCCTTAATGATTTTTTTTAAGAAAGATGCATAGAGGAATGAAGGCAGGGGAAGAGGGGGTAGTAAAAAGTATTTTATGTATTTAGTTTAGTTGTTCATCTTCTTCTCTACCTCATCCCTGCCGCCACACAGTCTTGAGATGCACTGACTAAACCACTAGGGTGCACCTGGATTTTTATTTTAATTTGCCCAACAATGTGCATCTTTTTTTACCCTTTTCTTTCCCATATATGCTGTTTAGAAGTTATTAGTTCCAAAAGTCTTGTAATGCTCTTTATAGGTTATTTTATTTGCATAATCAAGGCAATTATGAACATATTTTGCTGATTTCTTTCCAATTCTGATTAGATTATCTTTTTTCTTTCTTAATTGACCTAGATAAAACAGTCAAATGCAATACAAATAAAATCTCAGGAGTGAATTTTTTTCTTATTTCTGATACTAAGGTATAAACATCGTCTTTCATCATTGAATATGATGTTACTTGTAGTTAGTTTGATGAGCTATAGTTAGATGTATACAAGTATAAAATTTTTATGTCTTTTTGGAGCATTTTCACATTGGCATTATGTTATAACCCTTGATTAAATTTTCCTTTGTATGTGCAATGAGATATATTTTTAATTAGCAGAGCTATTTTATCTTATTTTGATTAATTGGCACAATATAGTTCCTATTTTATTTTGAACACATTGGGTTGTTTTTATTTAAAGATGGTTTATTGTATAGAAAATATAGTTGAATCTTGTCTACCCAGTCAATCTGCGCTTTTCAGTACCAATTAATGTTTCACTGATAATGAGCTAAAAGATTACCCAGATATTCAGGCAACAATCAAAGTAGAGAGCAATAAAACACATTCCATAGAAGAAGACATCAAAACACATTCCACAGAACAAAAAGAATAAATTGAGATAAAAGAGTCAAGACTGAAGATGAGTCCATAGTCATCAGGCAGCTACCAGATGCTCAATGCTTCAAATGACTAATTTTCTCTTAGAGCCTACAGAAAATACAACCCTTCTGAGAGCGTGATTACAACTCAATTAAAATTATTTTGGATGTTTGACCTGTAGAGCTGTGAAAGAATAAATTTATGTTGTTTAATTCACATATGTACTACACAAGCGTTAGGAAACTAATTCGACATCTTTTCTTATATTTTCTTGCCAATTAAATTATATCTATACTTTTACCAAAATAAGATTAATTTATTTAATTAAATTGTTGAATATTAAATGTATTACTTTTAATTTGTGTTTCATAACATTTCAGCATAATACTTTGTGATGATATTTCCCCAATATAGTCTTGCTACATTAGTTGCAGTCCAAAAAGAACCAGTCTAAGTAAATATCATTTCATCATTCATATCATTCAATTGAAATAAGTTAAGATATTCAACAAATGTATAATTTATGTGCAATCAGTTCCAAATTAACATTATTTTAGAACAAACGTCCAAACACTGTATTTTCTCCTGACAAATCATGACAGCTCTAAATTATGAATGGATTTATTTATGAACATCTTTTATTGTTTAAGCAAGGAACTAAAAAACTACCACAAAGTTATCTACTATAATAATCAAGGTGACAGAAAATGGCAACTATAATTGTAAGAGTTAAATGTCTATGTTAAATTTTAAAAAGTGCACTCTGAATCTATATTTCCTTAACAGGCATGTTTTACAAGATCCATCTATGGTGAAATTTAACTAACTATAGTGTGATGTTAACGTGAACTACACGCAGAGATTTGGAGTAGCAGTTTTCCAGAGTCAAATTCTTCTCCACTTCTTGAGATGCACCAAGCTTTAAACATTTGCATGAAGTAGAAATTCCCAAAATATGTATTTCAACCATATATCAAGAAAAAACTAATATGTGAATCTCAAACAAGTTTAAAAGGGAGATTAATGCCTGAATTTGTGATCATTTCTCTCTCTCTTCTCCACAAGTAATCTTTACTCAGTTGCTATGAATGTAGCTGACTTTTGCCCATTTCTAATTTCAATATAATTAAAACCAAAATATTATCTGCATCTGATTTTTGTTCAATATTAGTTTTATGAGGTTCATCAATATTTATTAATCTTTATTGCTGTATGGCATTTATATTATCGGTGCGCCATGATATAGTTAAACATTCTACAATGAGAGTTTTTCTATGTTTCTTTTTCTCTGTTTTCATTATAGTGTTTTATGGAGAGTATTGCATAAGTCTATAGATACACATGCAATTGTATTTAAATACAACATTGGATTACTTATGATTTTTCAAATATTGTTTATTTTCTTTGTTCTTTGGTTATTTTCCATTGGTAAAATTTTCTTTAAAATTTTAATTTTAGATATTGTGTTTTATTTATTTGCACTCTGTTTTCCTCTGAGATTCTAGTTGCATATATTTTAAGCTTTCTATGTTTCCTGTTTTTAATCCTCTTGCATATTTTCTGTCTTTTTTGTGATTTTTATATTTACTCATTATCTATTTACAACTCACTAACCCTATTTGCAGTATTTCTGGTCAGTTGATGAATCCAAGTATTCAGTTCTTAATTTAATATTTTATATTTGGTATCTTGTTCTTTTAATAGTTTTAAGATTTCTTCTGATATGTTATTCCTCTATTTTACATATCTCTATTGCTATAAGCAAAGTTATTTAAAGTATATACATAGATATTAGTATATTTTATTTCTGTAGACTTTTTTATAGGGTTTATTTACTCTCTCAGTTTCATTTATTTAATTTTGTCACCTTGGATGCCTAGTTACATTTAATTGCTAAGAACAAGGTGAAAATAAAATTAAAGATAATATTGGATTTTAGCTAATGGTTTTGACTTTCTATTAGCGTCCTAAGACCATCAGAAATTTTGATATTCCTAATCTAGTTTAGAAATTAAGATAATTAAAAATTTGATTTTGTGTCATAGCAATTGCATTTTTAATTTATTTTTTACTCTTTTTTTTTTTTTTTTTTCCAGGATGGATTTCCTATACTCAGTTCCCCCAGATTCTGGACTACAGTTTTGCTTTACTAATAGCCCCAAGAACCCATTGCTGAATTGGATTGGATTCTTAGATGTCTGTCTGAATTAGAAGATATTCTTTTAATTAATTTTTTTGTCACTTAACACATTAAGACAAGTTTGATGACTTAAAAATCTCACACAAACACACTATCTTAGAGTTTTGTGGTCAGCAGTCCAAAATATGTCTCACAGAGTTTAAATCAAGGTGTTGGCAGGTGAGTTTCCATCTGGTTGCTGTGAAAGAGAATTCATTTTCTTGGCTTTTTCAGTGTCCTTGGCTCATTGCCTCATCATTGAGACTCAAAGCTAGCAACAGAGGATATTAAAAATTCTCCTTGGTTACACCTCATATTTTTTTTTTTACTCTAACACATTCTCCAATCTGCTTCTTTTTTTTCTTATAAGGACCTTTGGGATGTTGGATGTGCCACTTAATGACATCTGAAAAGTCCTTTTGATTTATGAAATTACGTATTCACATATTCAAGGGATTAGGAGCTAGACATTTTAGAGATTTACTTAGTCCTAATGGGAAACAAACCAGAAACTGTCACTCGATTGTCTTCTATAATTCAGTACTATGTAAATAACAATAAATTAAATGTAAGCAGATTCAAAAATATTAAAACTAAGCATTTCTCACATGAAGCTTAGACAGAAGCTAGACTAATAAAATCAGAAATGAATGATCTTTTGGACATAGGTTTTCGTAAAAATTTTGAATCCAAAGATGTCATTTCCAAAATTTATACAGGAAAAATGACATCAAAGTAGAGTTTACTTGGCTAAAAGAGTAGATCTAAAAATATAATATAATAATAAGAAATGTATTCAACTTTGCGAAGTGATGGATGTTAAAAAAATTTAGTGTTAATAATTTCACAATATTTAAATAGATAAAATCATTATATTATACACCTTGAATTTGATATATAACAGGATAAAATCAATAAAACTGAAAATATATTTTCTTAGTATTGAGATTCAAGAAAAAAATTGTACTGGAATCTCACCTTAGCCTGCTTGTAAATAAAATCAATGACATAATAGTAAAATTAAAAATGATGAAGAGATTAAGTATGTTTATTTTATTTTAAAATGTATATTTTAAAGTAATCTTGATTTATAACATACATATTAACATATAATTATTTACATACCTAATAACACATTTGTACAATTTAAATCTATCTAATGGATTTTATTACCTATTAAGGCATAAGTTATTTAGAGTAAAATTCACCCACTTTAGTTACACAGTGTGAAGAATTTTGACAAATATATGTGACTGATTCACCAGTTGCACAATCAAGATAAAGAACATTTGCATCAACCCCAAAATATTTCTTACATTACCTTGTAGGAAATGTCCCTATTCTTCACCCAGTCTGAGGCAATATCTGAAGTGCTTTTTGACACTGCAAATTAGGTATTTCTACACTAGGATTATGCGTGTATTATATCAGACATCATATATTCATGTTTTACCTGCTTTTTCATTGCAGTATGGAAATTACCTCCTTATATATTGTTGATTTTATTAGTGTGTCATTCCATTTTTTGATGAGTTTTCCTTTTTGTGTATACACAAAATTTGTTTTTTATTCACCTATGCATGGCTGTATGGGTTGTGTCCAATTATTAGCTAGTATGAATAAATATAAACACGTGTTAATTCATATGTATGTTTCATTTTTTTTGAGCAAATATCTCAGTTGAATATTCTAAGTTACCTGGAAAATCTGTATTTAATTTTATAAGCAGACCAATTATTTCTCAAATTGCCTTTGCTATTCTGCATTGTCGCCAGAAATATGTGTTATCCACAAGCTTTCCAAAAGTTGGCATGCTAGTTTTTCTGATTTTAACTTTATTAGTGAATAGATGATGTTTTTTTGATTTGATTGAGTTTTCCTTTATTTAATGTTTGATTATATTGAGTATCTTCTCATAGATTTATTCCATTTCTATATTTTCCTTTGTGTAGTGTCTCTTCAAATCTTTGTATATTACTAATAAACTTAATTTATTTTTATTATTTTATAGTAATTCTGTTCATATTTAACATATGAGAACTTTTTCAGGTACGTACTGAACAAGTTTCCCCTAGTGTGTTGCCTGATTTTTCATTTCATTAAAGTATTTAATTAAAAGGCACATTTTTTCACTAAACCTAATTCCCTCTATATTCTCTATATTATTGCAAATGGCAAGATTTCATCTTTATAGCTTCGTAGTATTCTGTTGTGTATATATTCCACATTTTCTTTATTCATTCATTAGTTGATAAGCCGTTAGGGTGTTTCCAATTCCTGGCTATTGTAAATAATGCTGTGATGTACATGGGGAGCCCATATTGCATATACTAAATGAGATAAGTTGGAAAGAATAATACAACATCATATGATCTCACTCATGTAAAATAAATAAGAAAATGAATCAAATCAAACAAAAATGGACTTTCAAGCTATACGACCAAATTAGTGGTTACCAGAAGAGGAGAAGTAGATAGGTACCAGAGGAGCAACTGGATAAATTATATGGCAAAAAGTAGAATTGGACTGGTAGTGGTCAATGATACATTGTATACTGATGCTGATTTAGAATGGTGCAAACCTTAAACCCATATGTTATGCTGTAATGCTTTTCAATAAATTTTTTTAAATGTAAAGGAAAAGATACATTTTTAAAAAGTTTAATGGTTCATATTTTTCTGTTCTGTCTGAAGTGTTTTCCTTTTCTCAAAGTCATAGGATTTTTTGTCTTTTTTATAGATATTATTTTGTAGTTTTAACTTTAATATTTAGGTCACAATAAAATTATTTTTAGTGTATGTGGTGTGAGTGATGTGAAAGTTTCCTTTTTAAAAATTATGATCCACTTGTTCCTAAATCTTATTTTTGTTATTGACATTTCTTTCATATTGTTTAAAATAAACTTTCATGTATTTATTCATTTATTTTATGTTATGAAATTCTTATTGTGAACAGTTTATTCTAGTTATTTTTCATAGATTCATAGTTAAAGTTCCAACATGACCACATCTACACGATAACCTACAGGGATTTTATTTTGGATTATACTAAATATACAGATAAAAAGGAGATTAAGTTACACTGATAATATCAATTCTTCCAATATAAGCCTGACATAATCTTGCTGAATTATTCCTTCAAGTGCATTTTATTCTAAAAATGTAAAGATACCTATTTTGTTAAATCTATACATAAGGATTTTGTGGCTTTCATATTTTGGAAAAACTGTCTTTAAAACTATATATTCTCAATGACTTTGTTAAAAATTAACACTTTTTTTTAAATCTTGTGAGTTTATGCAAATATTATAAACGTACCTCTAATTGGAAGATTCGAATAGTACTCTGAGTTTGTTACATCAGATTTACAGATTCTGAGAATGAAAAACCATTCCGTTCATCATTTCCAGTATTGATATTTTATTTTCTTATTTTGGAAGAGTTAATTTTCTTATTCATAATGTGTTTAAGAGTAATAGAACAAAGTAAAAGCAATGGCAATATAATCATATTTAACAATTTGTTTCCTTAAAAATGATATGAGATGGCTTTTTGAAATATGAATTTGATTTCATTCCTTTTAGTAATAAAAATATTCAGAGTATTAGATTATTCCTGATACTTTCAAGTAATATTTTAATGCAATATATTTATAATTAATAAAATATATTGACTATGTAAACTCTAAGTGTATTTCTTCATCTTTTTTTGATAAAAAGATATACAATAACATTAAAAAAATTGGAAATCACTGCCATCATTACAGACTAATTAAACACCACACCTTAGAGTTCATTAACATTTTTTCTGTCTTTTCATATGATAGGTTAAAGTGCATTATTTATTTAATGTGATTTATTTAAAATTAATATTCATCTGACTGGTTATATTTGTAAGCAAATATTTGTAAAACTATTTCCATTGTTTTCCTTTAACAATTTCCCTTAGTCTTTCTAGAGTGAATCTATGTCATAATGCCCAGTACAAATAATCTTCTGGGTTCATGTACAAGAATTTAGCAGGGTTGTGTTTTCAGTTAAGGGACATTTTACCTTCTCTTCGTACTGTGGTAGTTTTAAACAACATGTAAAGGGAAACAGCAATTCAAAAATTTTTGTGATCAAAGATTGAGGTAAGGTTATTTGAATAACTATTATAATCTCTTGCCTTGCATTCCTATCTTATGTACCTTAGGAAGCACACCATATTTATTTTCAATTATCAGGAGGCAAGGGTTGAAGGCTTGAGATTAACTTTAAAAGGAAGAAAATTGGCCTCACTTGAATATTTATGATTGAGGAATGACTGGTCATTCCCAGGATGTAACCATGACTGACTATCTGTTGTAAGCCTCTGGTATTAGCTTTAGGATGTGGAAAACCAATGGCATTTAGACTGATCAGCTGCCTCAGCATTCTGTTAGGATGATTTTAAAGTTTTGTAAGTTCTAACTGAAGCTCTAACTTAGTCATCTCCTTTTCTGAAAAGCTATTCTACAAGAGAGCAGTTAGACTAGGTTTTTCCTCTTGGTTGCTTTAATCCAGGAATTAATTTTTGTCTTCGTAATTTTTCATTAACATTACAAGATATATACATTTTTAAATGCATATAAATGCTTTATATTTAATTTAAATTAATTATAATACTAGAGACTTTGGACAATTTACTTGATTGTGACAATTATTTTTGTTATTTAAAAATAAATTTACTGGACTTTTCCAACCCAAATCCAAAAGTCAATATTTTTATAACACTGCTTATTACTTTTCACAAAATATCTGACAAGATTCACATAAGCTGTAGTCAGTCAAAATGACAACAATGGTACTGCAGTAATATTATGATTTGTAATATATGGCACCAGTCAAAATCCTTAAAATAATATGTGATTAATGCAAACTTATTATCTTTTTGTGGGGTGATGAATCCTTTTATTCACAGTAATTCTTCCTAATTTGCTGCAAACAAACTCTTAGGGTCACTGTTGCATGAATGCATTCCTTTTTAGAGTTTATCTTACTTGCATTATTTGCATATCTTATTTGCATTATTTGAGCATACAGATCCAAGGTTTTCAATTCTATGACAGCTATATTTCTCCTGTCCTAGTCTTCAAGTTTGGACCAAGAAAGATAACCACCCTTCTGTTGCTAGTGTTTCTACTCTAACACTCCTTTGGAAAATAAGACAATGTATTTCACATGATTCTTTCATTTGCAAGGTCTAGACTTTTTGATATTGGTCATTTTGGGGTTGAAGTATTAATAAGTATTGTATGATTCTCCATGCTTTCTTCCCCTGTAGGAAATTTTCCTCTTCAGGAAACCCTGGAGACCTATGTTTTGCAAGTATTATTAGAAAGTGAATCCCCTGTCAATCCTGCCTCCATAAGGAGACTGGAAGGCAGAGCATTTATCCGCCAATGCAAAATAAATAAAAAATTGCTCTGGTGTTTTTGTTTGTTTTATTTTTAAACATTTATTTATTCAGTATTGTTGAGGAGAAGAGGTGCTGTTTTTGCTGCTTTCTTCCCTCTTTAATATCATAACCTGATAAATAAAGAATATCATTCTAATTTTAATTGTTGACCTTGCTCCACTGATGCATGATTATCAGGTCAATAGCAAATGTCTCTGTTATTATGTACTTCACCTTCATCTTTCCGTAGGA
Organism: Solenodon paradoxus; assembly: GCA_004363575.1. Lineage (NCBI taxonomy): Eukaryota > Metazoa > Chordata > Mammalia > Eulipotyphla > Solenodontidae > Solenodon > Solenodon paradoxus. Next base: position 220,751 of record RJWH01000116.1, on the reverse strand, counting down.
CAATTACTCACTTGTTTTCTCTTATAATCATCATCTGTGTTTCAATCTAGACCATTCAATCTCTATTGTAATCCAAATAATTTCATTTCATTCAAAAACTAAGCAGGAAAATCACAGTTCTAGTGTTTTTCCACTTTCAAAACTTTAGCAGTTGAAATCTGAGCATGGCCTAAGAAAATATCAGTAAGTTCCACTTGAAATACAAGACACCTCAAGGAGCCAGTACTACTGAAAAAGTTCTGCTGCTATTGAGAATTCTGGATTAGTAGAAGATTTTTAAACTCAACATGAAATACACATAACTGATTTGTTGAGATTCACTGTCTGCCAGAGAAAAAGAGGTTTCATTCCCAGAGAGATTTGAAGAATGCTTTGGTCTGGAGAGAAAAGCCCTGCAGCATTTTTGACTGAGTTCCCTCTCAAGAAAGATCATTTTATCATTTCTGATTTATAGTTAACAAGCAACAATAAGTAAAAAGAGAACTTGAGGGATTTTTTCCTTATGTAAAAACAAGTGAATACTCCTTAACCAATTTATTTTTTTGATAAAATAATGTCACAAATTGTTGGATAGCTATATTAAGAAATTCCCTAATTTTTTGAAAATACAAATTTTCTAAAACCCAAAAAGGAAAACTGTATATGTAAATAATTAATTTAAGTTATGCCATCTCATTAAGAAAAAGATCTTCAGAATAATATGTTTTAGCAAGGAATGCTGGAACCTTTATTAATAGGGTAAGAAAATTCGATAATGTATTGGAAATTAATTATATCTTTAAAATTTTTAATTTCTGAAATAACTTGTAATTAGAAAATCGGGGTACTTTAGAAAATATTTCAATATAATCTTGCAAATTGAAACATAAGTTTAATTTACAAATTTAGAGCAAAATAAACAGTTTTTGACTTCAGAAACCAGAAATATACAGGAATTATGAAATAATAAAGCACACAATAGGCTGATCTTGAAAATATTGATATCTTTTTGAGAGATCACATAATATACTGCTTTAAATGTCATTTATATGTGAGTCAGATATATCATATTTGTCTAATGAATGCAATTAAATAAGTCTTGTGATTCATTTGGTATTCCAGTAAGCTGTTCTATAGCTTTATAATTGTGGTTTCTTATAAAGTATTGCCTTCATAACACATTATTTGCATTTCAAGAGCAATGGTGCATTCTGTTTGTTTTTCCATGATACTGAAAAATGAAAGATATTTTAGATTTAAGATCCAGGCTACAAATTTTTGCTTTTAGCACACAAGGAAAACCAACTTATGGCATAGATAATTTTGAACATATCAAATGCTGAAATGTGATTTAAAATAAACTTATTCATATCTATATCTATTATATCTATATCCATATATCTTATCTATATACATATATACATCCAAAGATAGATATGTATATATGTGTGTGTGTGTGTGTGTGTGTGTGTGTGTCTGTGTGTATAGAGAAGAATGTTTGATGAAATACTCTGTTTTTGTATAGGTAAATAACATTGCCTACTAACTTGATAAATCTTTCATTCTTTTTTTTTTCCTCTTTCTATTCTTTAATATATTAACCACTTACCCCATAGTGGTTAAAACAGTCATTATTAATTTATCATTTCTTTTTTTACTTCATCTAAATGTACATTTACTTAGTAAAATAAGTATTGGTATGGGGGTTATTTTCATTATTATTATTATGTTCTGTAGCCTGTAAACTGTAATTAACATGAATTCAGTCAAATTCAAATTGCTATTTGCAGCAAACATTATGGTTACGTCCCTTATATCTATTCTATCCACCAGAATTATAGAAGATCTGTGGTATTTGGATGGGCTTCACTTTATTCCAAAGAAATGATCCATTTGCTCAGGAGATTGACTCAGGATACTGCATGCAATGCATTCTTATCCAAATAATAGGAGTTGCCCTTTTGTGTCAGTGATTGGTTCAGTGATGGCAGGAGATTGTGATGATATGATCAGAGTAAAGTTTAGGAAACCTATGTTTGATTGGAGGAGACTTTCATGTTACTCCTTAGTTATGTTTTATACAGCACAAATGTGGTTAACAAATTTAATAAACAAAAAAAGGGTGAATTAAATTTTATTTCAGATGAGTAAAATTAAACTTTTCGGTAATAGTATGTCCCTAATTTTTACCTGGACATACTTACAGTAAAAAAATGTTGTTTTCAAATAAAACTTACTAGGATAGCTTTCATTTTATCTGGCAATTCTATATACATTGCTAGTTTCTCTTGGATACTACAGAAATCAGTTTGAATACAAGCCATCATTAAAAAATAAGTATGGCCAAAATAAAAATTAATATAGTCAGAAATATGTTTTTACAATTCTAAAGATCTGCAATATATCTGCAATTTTCATTTTCACGCACCACTATATCATATCAATTTTGGTGTATAGCATATTTTTATTGAATCTTTCAATTTGTGCCATTAAGAAAATACAATGTGTATAGAAACATAAAAATCTCTGGAGCAAAGTGAATTCCAAGTAGAAGGAATAACAGATCTTAAAAATCTATAAGAAGAGTAGGTTTGGAAGTTAAAAGAACAATCAAGTCTGTGGAGCCGACATGATAATAAAGAGGAGGAGAATGGTGAGGTGACTGCAGTAACTAGGATTAAAAAGAGTTCATACATGTATATATTAATATATTTGGATTGTGTTCTAAAGGTTGTTAATAATTTGGAAATGTTTAGGAGAGATATGATCTGATCTAATTTTTTAAATATTAATATCTTTGTTTAGAAATTAAAATCTCTAAGAAAAGTGTATATTTTTTCAATAATTTTGGTGAAAATATTGTGCACTGGGTGACAGTGGTAGAAACAGAATTGTGCAGAAAAACTCTTTTATGGAGATAGAAACATCAATGACCTGAACTAGACTCTCGGCTCCACCACTACCTGTTATGTGACTTAAATCTAATTATTTGGAATATATTCTTCATCTCAGTTCTACTGATATCTTTTTTAAATTCCTTGTTGAGGGTGACTGTCCTGGGCATCCTCAGATATTCGGCAGCACCCCTTTCTGACCTCTACCTGCTAGATACCAGTCATATAGTACACATTGGAAAAATACGAACGTTTTCAGAAATTGCTAAATATCCTCAAAATTGTCCTAGCTGATAATCATAGATTTAAAGTTTTTGTTTGTTTCATTTTCCTCAGCTGCATTAGGGGAATAATGACAGTTCCTTATGCAATCAAATGAGGTACCTTAGTCCCTGAAAATTTTGTCTTAATGAAATATTTTGAAATATGCATTAAATCTTATAAATTGAATAAGTATTGAAGTAAATAATGAATGATACCTGTTTTATGAACTCACCAAGAAATAGATACAAAGATAGTGAAAGGTATTAACAAGATATTTCCTTCTCCCAATCATAACAGAATACACCAATCTTAAAGAAAATACTGTTAATTAAAACTGTGACTATATTTGTGTGCAAAAATTACCACTACATTCTCTCTGGAAAAAAAAAAAAAAGAATTGATCTAATGGAAGAGAAATATTTAGTGTTTAAATTTTAATATTTAAACTTTGATTTTTGTTTTAAATGTTAGAAAAGTATCATCTACTATTATAGATGATACTGAATTCTTCTAATTGCCCTCCATAGTGGAAATTTCATAATATATACAAAGTAATGGAAAAGTTCTTTAAAAAAATAACTGACTTAGAGAAAGATTGATAATATATTCACTGAAGAGTCAGCATACTGTGGTAACCCTGAACTAGGAAAACTTTATTTATTCATTTATTTTTTGCATTTTTTAAATTGCTGTTTTACTAGTTTAACGTCCTGTATTAGTTTCAGGAGAAAATATTCACACTCTAGTCAATGAGCATATCATACCACACTAATTACTCACCAATAAAATTTTAACTTTTCAACCCCAAGTTTCCTTCCTGCTCCCCACCTTTAGAAACCAATTTTGACTTCAGATTCTAAGAGAATTGTTATTTTGTCTTATTAGTTTATTCATTTAGTTTCCTTACATTTCACATTTAAGTGAGACTTTATGGTAGTTTTCATTTTATTGCTGACATTTCATTTACCATAATCACTTGTTTCATCAAGGTTTCACAAAAGTAAGAATTTTGTGTTTTTTATTACATAACTGAGTAGAATTTGAGTATAAATAAGAGAATGATTGTAATAGTTTTCTTTTTTTTAGTATAACAACCATCAGTATTCTAATTTTAAGCACTTTATAAGAAGCAAAGTTATAGTGATCATGTGTTCTCTAATACGGTTACTGGTCCCCAGTATTGCAAAATAATAATTAATTAAAATAATAATAACTAATTTGTAGGGCAGCATTTGAAATTTTAAATACAGTCCATTGTTTTCTGAAGACTGTCAACCCAGATTTCATCTATAGCTGGCATTTCTGAACAAAATTTAAATTTTGCAAAAGCACACAATTTTTAGAAAAGATAAATTTTTATTGAATTACTGATTCAGCTTACAAGAAAACAATTTTACCACTTTAAGCTTTTTCTTAGTAAGGTACCAGATATATTTATTCAACATTTTTGTTCTGTAGTACAAAATTAAGCAATATAATTTCAATATCTATAATTTCATTCTTTATGTAAAACAGTTGCAATATGTAGATAAAATTCAAATTTTTGTAAATTTTGGATAATAAAATTATTGAATAACTATTTCATTTTAAATACATATATATATCAAATGAGTTACATAATGATAGTTGTGCATGGTTTGTGAATATGCTTATATTTTCTGATCTGTCTACTGATAAATCAATGTCATACATAAAACTCATTTTATTTTTAAGAAAAGGAATGAAATGGAGCAGGCAGGTAAATAGTCAGGGGGAAATGAGAGGAACGAGAAGCATTTATTTATTTTATTTAGTCATTTATCCTGGTAGTTCCCCTTGGCTCTGAACTGCAAGCCTGGGACCTTGGTATGTACGTGAACAATGCTGTTGGGAGAAAGTGAGTGAAACCACCAATTTACCAAGATGCACCAATATCTTAATTTCTAAATGTCTTTTTCTACTATAAAAGAAAATAAGTGTTCTTAGAGAAGTAGCGATGAGTTGCCAAATCCTAAAATTAAAAAAAAATATATTATAATGTTAGTTAGGGATTATAATTTATAGGATTAAATTAATATCTATGAATCAAAAGATAATACATAATTTAATAATTAAAATATGAGAGACTAATTTTATTTAGTAAATGCAGAAAGAAAAACAAAAAATCATAATTAGGCAAGTTTCACAATAATAATTGTTTAGAGAAGGCAGGTCCTGGTAGATTATTCATTGGATCAATCATGCCAAAGGATCCCAGTTCATATAACCCTAGGTTCAAGTTCTGAGTTAAGGAGAAAACAGCAAATATGGACACTAAATAAAAGAAAACATAGACTGTTTCTCCTTTACTATCTGTTTGCTTGCCTACTCACCTTCATTCTTACCTGCACCTTTTCTTTAAAATAATAATAGTTATTTAGATAGGATCTACCAACAGATTTTTAAATTAGTTGGTGAAAGTTTGGGTAGAAACGCACTCATATAAAATTCAAAAAAATAATTAAAGAGATAAATATTCCACTATTTGAAAGAAATAATTGAAAAAAACTTTTCTTATTTTACACATTTTTGATAATGATTGGTTAATTTCAGATAAAATTCACAGTATTTCAGATATATTACGTGTATTATAAACTGAGAACAATTCGATAATGTTTAAATCATTTGTCAAATTATTTCAATGATTCTAATGCCCGAATAACAACTCACCGATCTTGTTTAATGAAAGTATTCCTATGTGTGCTTTGAAAGTATATGAACATAAATGTATACATATGTGTGCATGTATGTAATTTTCCCATAAGACTGTTGAAAACAAACCAGATGCATATAACATATATTTAACATTTGAATACTGTCTAATAATATATATATGTGTACACACACACACACACACACACACATATATATAACGTTTACTCCATCATTAGTGTTTTGCTTAACCTCTTTACACATAACTAGTTCATATAGCTATTCGTAATTGCAAAATAATATAACAAATTGAAAATGCTATCATGCATTCTGTCACTCAAACACAGCATGTTAATATACATAGGGAAAATGTATTTAAATTGAAAATTAATGTCAGCTAAGTAGTTTACAATTAGGATATTAAAACTATTATTTATCCACTTATATCAATATTTTAATTAGAGTATTCCCAATTAAATAAAAAGCATAAGGAATGTACTTAAATTTATTATCATATAGAATTTTAACAATATTAAGTCTGTTTCATTTTTTTTCCCTTTAGAAAATTAATATTCTTCATCCCTGTAAGGTTTATCTCAGACAACTAAAAAACATACTATTTCTAATAAAGCAAATAAAACTAAATGTTACCTAAAATGTTAATTTAAAATATCAAAAGGTGAATAAACATTTACTCTAAATTCTATCGTGAAATATCCTGAAAGTGTTATAATATCTAGGCTAGTTGGACTGTCAAAAAAAAAAAAAAAAGGATTGTTATTGTATACCTAATTTAAAATCATTATTTCGCTTTTTTATTTGATAGTAACTTTTTCTCTAATGTTTACAGCCAGAAATGTTTAATGACTTTATATAATATACAATAATTCCTTCCAAAAATTATATATACAATTATTCAAACATTTTTTATTCAATATTTGCCAAGTAAATAATTTAATTGTTCTCATAGTTCATTTCACTTAGTTATTAACACTTTTTCCAAACATTAAAATTTAGAAGAAAAGAAATATTTTTTCTATATATTTGCACAAAAAGGAATATACAGATATTTAAATATGCAATTTAAAGCATTTAAGAACCTTAAGTATTCTTCTCCTCAACCATTTTGCTCATTAGTTTAATAAAATAGCTAATATTATCTATATAATTACATTGATTTTTCTAGGATTATTAACAATTAGAAGTTACGTCTTTCATAGATTTCTGATGAAGTAATGAAATTATCTTCTTGCAGAATTTTTCTCCTCTAATATAATAATTAAAAGTTATTAAATACTATCAATTTCTGTAATTAAGAATAGTAGCTGAAACTAGAGAGGTTAATTAATGAACAAAAAGATTTTATTTATTTCTTATATCCCCTGACTAGTTAATATGTCATATCTCAGGGCAGATGGCTTCAATCAGGGATAAGGGATCTCATACGTGTATCAAAAATGTGATTTATAGAGTCCAAGGTGAAACTAACAGATGAAGAGATACATGGGTGACAGAGATAAAACTTTCTTTAAGGTTGAATAAGTTGAGTCTTCAGTGTTTGACTTTGAGAATATTATTGATGTACATCCATGAATAAGAATAATGAATATAGCAATGAGGCAACAGAAAAATCTAAGGAAGTGAAAAAATCCAAGGTGGAAATAATGAAAAAAAAAAGCCTTTATAAAAACAAAGACATTTTGTTTCCCTTGACATTAGTATTGTGACCCCAAAGACATCTCTTAGACCAGTGTCAAGGGTATCTTATAACTGTATTCTTCTATTTTTTATGATTTCAGTTATTATATACAAGTATTTAATGCATTCTGAGACAATTTTTGTGTCTAGTGCTATATGACGGTTTAGTTTCAATTTTTGGCATCCAGTTAGTTCTTCCAATAACATATATTCAAGAGAATACCCTTTCCCTGATGTGTGCTCTAGGTCTTATTGTCATAAACTAATCATCCATATATGTGTGGAATTTTTCCTAAACTCTCTTTCTGTTTCACTGGTCTGTTTTTCTGTTTTTATTTCAATATCATGTTGTTTTGGTCACTATTGATTTATAATATAGTTTGAAGCCAGGGAGCATGATACTTCCATTTTTATTTATTTTAATTTAAGCTTGCTTGTTTTCAAGGATCTTCTGATATTCAAAAAAATCTATGATTTTTTATTCTACTTCAGTGAAGAATGAAATTGATAAAGTGTGAGAATTGTGCTAAATCCATATTTAAGATAATATATCTATTGTCAAGGTAAAAAAGTCAAAATAAACAGATGAGTTTATATCAAATCAAAAATTTCTACAGGTGAAAGAAATCACTATCAAAACAGAAAAACTTCCTACCAAATGAAAGAAAATATTTGCACAACATACACTTGAAAAGGAGGGGGTTAATATCCAAAATATACAAAGAACTCATAAAAATCAGTAACAAATATGTGCAATACAGTTAAAATGTGGGCAGACAACCAGAATAGACACTTTTACAAAGATATACATATGGTCAATAGGCACGGGTAAAGATATTTCCTAGCTTCTTTTATTAAGGAAATAGAAATCAAAGCAACGATGAGATCCTACCTCTAACCTGTGAGAATGGCTATTATAGAAAACATTGCAAAAAAATTGCCGGAATGTGAAGAAAAAGGAACCCTTATGCATATGAAACTTTAACAGATTTTGAATTAATTTTGCATACAATATTAGATCTCATTTCATTTTGCATGTTGATGTGCAATTTTTCCAAAACCATTTGTTGCTTAAGCATTCTCTTCTTCATTGTATACTCTTGAATGTTAGTCTTAAATTAGCAGTTTATATATTTGTATATGGTTTCATTTCTAGGATTTCAATTGTATACCTTTTTAGCTGTTTTTTATAATAGTTTGATATTGTGTTTGCTATCTTAGTAAATATGTAATAGGTTTATTTATTAACCCCTTTTTTTTTGTCAGAAAGTGTTGTATTTCCATTTTTTCTTCTTTTTATCTGACAATTGCTTTGCCTATTAAGTATACTGAGTGGTTCCATAGAAATTTTAGTATAATTTACTCTATTTCCTTGACAAATTCCACTACAATATTAGTTGGGTTTGGATTGAATCTATATACTGCTATAGGTAAAATGTCTATGTTAGCAATGCTAATAAGTATGGAATAGCTTTTAATTTATGTGTCTTCTATTTCTTTTAATAATGTATTATAGTTTTATTGTACCGGTCTTTGATCTACTTGTTAGGTTTATTCCAGGTACCTTATCTTTAATAATATGATTATAAATAGAATGGTATTATTAAACTGTCTTTCTTTTGATCTATTGTTTTCATGTAAAAATATGGCCTCTATGAAATTGAAAACATGCAATGGTAAGAGGGTAGAGGAAAAATAACTCATATACTGTTCATGGGAATGTAAATTCATTAATCATTTATGGAAAACAGCATGCATATTCCTTAGAAATTTAAAAATAGGACTCCTATGTGTTATACCAGTTAAACTTACAGGTATTTATCCAAAGATCATTCAAGCACTATTTAAAAATTATATATGAAATTCTATGTTCATTGTAGCACAATTAATGATAGCCAAGATGGAATCAACCTAAATAATAATTAATTATAATTAATGATTAGATGATAAAAAAAATTGTTATATCTTAATAATACTCAGCTATAAAAATTATTTTTGAAATACTGCAGAAAAGAGAATAATACCAGACGCTTTGACTCATACATGGAATAAAAAGCAACAAATCAATGGAACAAGCAAAATTCAACAAAAACAACTTAGACTCTAAGAACAAAATGGTGGTTACTAGAGAGAAAGTGATGGGAGGTGAAGGACCCGTGAAGGAAGTCAACTTGATAGTGAAAAATGGTTTTAGAACATTGGTGGTGGTTGCAGTCTGGTATATATACTTGTCAAGGTATGAAGCCATACAATGAAAATTCTATAGTACTGTAAACCATGGCAAACAAAAACTACAGGAAAGCATTAATTAAAACTATATGAAAGATGGGTCCATTCAAAATAATTACATTCTAAGTTTTTATTATAGACATATTAATGTTTAGAAGTTTGATTCTAATGTGACTAATGTGATTTATCTCTATACACTAATATCTTATATTTAAATAAAAGTTTACATTACTCTTACAAACACTAATTTTTAGGTCTTTGTCTAGAATGTTTGCCATTTACTTTTTAAACAGTAGTTGGGCAATCTTTATGACTCTACAGAAAATATATTGTTATATATATTCAAGGTACACCCCTTAATTCAACCTACATATTAAGATAAAGGCTCTTTTCCTTGTCTCATATTTCATTTTTAATTTAGATAAATACTTAAGTCTAACACTCTTCAATGACTATATATCTACCAACATCTAGAATATTAATATATGAAATTTAACCTCATATGCAAGTTCATTTCTTTAATGTTCATTAATAAACACATATTGAATAACTTAATGTTTCTCACACTTCTTAGAGTACTTGAGAAAAGTAAGTATATAAAACAAGAAAGTACTGGTCCTCAAGAAGCCTACATTATAGTGAAGAACAATGTTCCTGATACACAAAACGGTGTTAGTTTTTCTACCATCTGTAAAGTATTGCAAATAAAATCTGTCATATATTCTGTAGAATGCTTTGATCCACTATTCTACAAAGTATGTATCACTCTGAAACATGATTTTTATGTTATTTACATATTGAAGAGTTAGTAGTTTTCCTTATTCCTAACTATATTTAATAATTAAAAGGTTGAACATATTTCAGTCCTATAATAAAAACGTTTGCATAAACAAAATTGGCAGTATAAATTTCAAAACATTATCTCTTAGCTTCAGTGTTTTCCTGAGGAAGTGGTAACCTAGACTTGTTTTATGAAATCATATACACACATAGATACACTGATACACACACATGTACTACACAAACACATACAGGGAGGGCTTCATATTTTTCTTGTCCAAGAAACAAATGAAAATGCAGAACCCCTTGAAGATAAAGCAGGAGAAAATGCCATTAAATTTACTAAAACAAATTATTTTCTCTTAAAAGTGCTTTATTGCTTAAAAAAAAAATAGGTAATAGCAATAATGATTAAAAACAAATGCTCCAGTAAGATTTTTTTTAATAACTAAAAGTATGGTGTATGGCAGTTATATCTTATTTAGTGTGGGTTGTCATTCTCCTAATAACTAATGATAGTGAATTTTTTCATGTTGGTATTAGGCATTAAGGTGGTTATTTTTTTATAATGCACTGACAAGTAATCTGGGTCTAAGGATTTGTTAGAATATTTTAATTTATTAAATCAATTTTGCTAATGTTTGTATGTATATTCAGATTTTCTAGTCTTCACGGGTCAATTTGGTTATGTAGTCCTTCTAGGTATTGGTCCTTTATATCTAAGTTATCTATTCTGAGAGCAGAATTTTTCATAATGTACCCTAACTACATTTTTATTTATTTTGCTTGGATCACATTTGAATTGTTTAATAAATGTAATATCTCAAACTGGTCCTTATTATGTTTATATATTCATAAATAATCTAAGAGCATTATAATAATTGCTCACTTAGTGGCACAAACTACATTTTTTTAATCTGTGGAACATTATTATATTCATTATTATATGTGCATTAAATTTCCAATTAAGGTTTTAAATAGCTAACAGTTAAATTTTCTTAAACTTTTATATATTTTTGCTAAATATTTCAAACTTTTTGAAAGGTGTTTTCTTTAAATAGGCTTGCATTAAGTATTGACCATATACATAGGGTAGGGATAAGGCCATTTGGAAAGAAACAGGAAGTGAAGGAAGGAGAGAGACTTGAAAGAGCAAGATGTGAATTCAAACATCAAATGGCATGTAAATACAGCATTGTAATATTTTTAAAAGCTATTTTACTTATATTCTAGAGAATCATGAATGTTATTTATTCCACAAATGATTTATATATAGCAAACTATATATATAGATGATGATTTAAATAATGAATTAATAAACGTGAATCATAATGTGGCAAAATTTTTCTCACATTTTACCTTAAAAATTACTTATAAATATTGTTATGATACGATAGATTAAGGAAACTGTATTTAACAAATGGTGCTGGGAAAACTGGAAAGACATGAGCCAAAAAACAAAATCAAAACGCAAACACAAAAAAAACCCCAAAATCAAGAAAACAAAAACAAAATGAACAACAACAGAAAAACGAAATAAAGATTTCTCACTATCACCACACACAAAAATTAACTAAAGGTTGATAAGAGACCTGGATACAAGAACCAAAACATAAAATACCTAGAAAACAACGTGGGAAAAGCACTCCTGACCTGTACTGCAGAGATCTTTGGGGAAGGAACAGCTATGACAAAAGAGACCAAAGTAAAATTTTGAGTAATTGAGAATGCATCAGACTGAATATGTTCAGCATAGTAAAAGAAACCACCACTAAAACAAAAGTAAAATGCAAGTAACTGAAGAAGATATTCACACATCTTACATCAGATAAGAGCAAGAGCTTAATCTTCAAAATGTATGGAGTCCACATGCACCAACAATAAAATAGAAAATGACCTGCTACAAAAATTAACAAAATAATTAAATAGACACCTATCTAAAGAAGACACACGGATGGCCTATAGACTCCTGACATGTTCTACAGCAATCATCATGAAGTAATTTAAAATAAAAACTACAATGAGATATCACTGACATGAATAAAATTGCCTATATTAAAAATACTGGAAATAGCAGGTGCTGAAGAAGGTGGGGGTAAAAAGCAATCTTCCTGCAATGTTGGCGGGAATGCAAATTTGTGCAATTTCTTTTGAAAACTGCATAGACATTTCTCATACAAATACAGATGTATCTACCATTTGATCCAACAAGCCCACTCTCAGGCATATAGCCAAAGGATACAAAAGTAGAGATCATATGATTAGATATCATAAGAAAAAAAAAATCCTTACCCCAGTGTTCATAGCAGCACAGCTCACAATAACCAAGAAATGGAAACAATCTAAATGTCCAAAAATAGACAAATAGATAAGGGAAGCTGTGGCATATATACTCAAAAATAATTTGATGAAATTGGAAGGGATCCTATTAAATGAAATAAATCAGAAAGAATAAGAGAAATATAGAATAATTTTACCTATAGTGGAATACAAGAAAATATAACTAATAAATAGATAAACAGCAGCAAAAACTCTCAGGACACAAGTGATGACCAAGAGGGGTATGGAAAGAGGGAGGGATGGAAAGATGCGAAAAAGTGGTGGTAAAGGACACTGAAATTTTTGTGGAGGGTGTGCTGTGAAATTATAGATTGAAATGTAATGTCAATATTCAAAAATGATTGTAGTATTGTGAATAAAAAATTTAATAAATGACTGATTTTTTTAAATTACTTATAATTTCCTTGTAGATAGCTTTCTGAATTTTAGTAAATTCAATTGAAAGTCAATTTTAAATGATTTACAATTAAATATTTTATTAGTGCTATATTATAACAAATATTTTATTTAAGGTGAATTATATTTGTATTGCATAATATTTGCAGCTTTCTACTGTTGTCACATTATGATTGATTAACACTCCTGAAAAATTATAACATCTTAGAATTGACTTTTTTTCACTTTTCAGCTCTGCTGCATTTCACATTTCAAAGCTTGTTATTATAGTACTTCAAAATTTATTTACCTTTGAAGTCTAAAATAGCAAACTGTCAGAAAGAGGTAGCATTTCCTAATTAATACTAAATCAGAAATCTGACATGACAATGAACAAAGAAAATTTGATACAAATTTTCAAATAGTTGTTATATATGAGGGGCTGATAAAATTTTATTGAAAAATATGTAATTGATATATTTTAGGTATGTGATAAATTTGCCATGAGTCAATAATTAATAGAATTATTTTTACTGATTTTGATTTAAAATGTTAGTGTCAATATTCATAATTAACATTTCAAATTGACGTTATCTGTATACTTGCAGCTATCACTGCAGTTTATTAAAGATGGAGATAAAAACTTATCCTCTTATTTTATAAAACAAATTGTTATAGCCACAGAAATAATGTTGGATATCACTTTCTGCCTTACTTATAACATTAAGAATCATTACAAAGGAAGCAAAACTATATTGGTAGACACGTGGTGCAATTATGTTCATAACAATATCATAGTATATATCACATCATAAAACATGGTGACCCTATGTAGAAGGTCAACTGTTTCACGATACAAATTATGTTCATCTATTTAATAAATGAAAACCTACTTATGGTAAATTGCATCTGATTAAAATTTATTTTTTAAATGGAAAGACCTTTCTAATTTTCACTTAAAACCAATTACACAACAGATCAAACCTTGAGAAGAATGAATTCAATTTTATATACATCATTTGTTTAATGTTATAATATAACTGATAAAAATATTCATAATGATCTATTGTATAGATAGGTTGAAAGTCAATTACGTTAAGAAACCATCTCTCCTTTTGGTCTTGGCAAGAGGTGGATGAGACAACTGTGAATCATGAAAATACACATTTATTCACGTGATTATACATATGATTAACTTCCCAGTGTCAGTAAAAAAACAAAATAAGTGAACAATTAGAATAAAAAGTGTTACTAAAACATCATAGACTGAAGAATCATCATACATCTTTGTATATGTTATATCTCTATTAATTGAAGTTGTTAATGTAATTGATAATTTTATTGCTAAATATTAAAGTAAAATTTATTGATTTCTTTGATTTTCTAATACTTAAATGAGTATACTAAAATGTAATGAAAATCATGGCAAAATTAAACTAACAGAGAAATGCTTGTTGTATCTAAATATTTGAAAAAGCAGTTATGTAAAATTTACTTTAAAAAGAAATAATTTTAAAATTAAGCAATGTGCTTAATGAATGGTTATATGTATTCAACCAACGCATTTTGCATTCACTCTAAATATTTAGATGATTATTGGTGCATTATATATATAACCAAATGTAAAAAAATCTACAAATTAAAATTATTGTATTTTAGGGATGAAACAAATATCAATTTTAGATACATTATGGAAAATTTTATTATAAAACTTGTATTTTCAAAATATATGTGCATGCATATGCACATATATTTATTTATATAAAATTATGCATGAGATTTCATATGTAAATACTAGTTTCTGTTCTCTCAGTTTTTTCCAATAATTCACTTCTAAATAATTTTGAAAAAATATATAATCTATTTCACTCACTATATTTGGTTGTCATATATTTTTAATAAAGTTTAGACTCTGAAAGTGTTTCAACTTTTTTACTTAATGATATTAATTTCTTACAAACTAAAAATATTCTTTTTGATTGAAGACACATTATATTATAAGATCATATAGGCTTAAAGTGTGAATGATTATAAATCAATATATAATGTGCTATAATGAACTTAATGCACTATGTACAAATGCTGAATTAAAACCTTTCTTACTGAATGTTCTGCTTCTATATTTGCCTATGGTTTCTCCTTGTATTTATATGACATAATCTAGAAATAATGATTTAGATGATTCATTTGATTGACCTTATTTAGATTAAGTATTTTAGCAAACAATTTCATACTGTGTCTGTGGGGTAGCGTTTCAAATTGACCAATGCCCAACCCTGAAAAGTGGTCTCCTTACCTGGCCAGCTCCGGCCACGGAATTGTATCAGATGGACTTTTTTTGAATAATAAAAGCCTTCACCTACACAGACTGAACCAGAGATTCCCTTCATTGGAATCTGGCTGTTCTTGTCCGCTCGTTAACATATTACACTCCCTTTATGATATTCCCATTAAAGGAACCTCCTTTCTTGCTCTTGGCTGCAGTAACTTTCCTTACTAGCCACTATTAGGAGGCAGATTCATTGCTGACTTATCACCATCCGAATGCCCTGTTGTGAGTATAATAAAGGTCTATGTCCTTCACATCTGTGTCTTCACTTGATTTCCTCAGACTATCCCCAAGGTAGGCCAAGACTCCGCTTAGGCTTGAAAACCTGCAAAACGGTGTCAAATCAGAAACACCATAATTAGTTGATTTCCCATTTTTGTTTAAATCTTATTTATAATTATGTGACAAGGCAGCTTTGAACTCACCTTTTATCTGAATCTGTATTTGATTAAATAAATAAAGTTAAATGGTGCCATTTATATTCTTTACATCTGTAATAAACTCATATTAAAAATAAAGGGAATAAAAATATATTCATGATACTGCTAGCTTAATCATGAACTTTGCCAACTGTTTTTATAAATATTAATATTAACCCAATTCAAATACTTTATCTATATCTAAAATCAAGTAAATATTGTTAGAAATTGTTGTACAGATGAACTTTGTTCATAGTATTGATACTTTGTTCTAATTAACAATGAAAATAAAAAACAACTTAAAAATTGCTAACCATTAATTTTTAAATTCAGCCATAGCAGAATTTTAAGGTAACTATACAGTAAAATCTTTTA
The DNA here is from genome assembly GCA_004363575.1 of Solenodon paradoxus. Lineage (NCBI taxonomy): Eukaryota > Metazoa > Chordata > Mammalia > Eulipotyphla > Solenodontidae > Solenodon > Solenodon paradoxus. Next base: position 204,399 of record RJWH01000116.1, on the reverse strand, counting down.
GATATTAACACTAAACCAAATTGTACAATAAAGTTGATTTTTTTTTATTCCTTACGTGTAAGCACACATAGTAATTCAAAAGTGGATAGTTCCTTATAAAATAATGAAATCCAAAATAAATCTTTATGTATTTTGACTCTAACCTTCAATAGCTATCAATAAAGTTTTATTAAGATAATATGAAACAAAATTTCCCAAATTCTGTACATCAATATGAAAATATTTTCATTTGTGCATTTGTAGATAAGTATATTTAAGGAGAGCTCATTTGGACTTGGAGTCAAGTTTGATTGGAAATATGCTCCATGTCTTTCTCATTTTCTTTGTGTCATTAGGCTGCTGGACAAATCTGTAGCAATATAAAAGCTACACAAATGAAAACCAACTATGCAAGCCCGTTTTATGCTATTGTTTGCACAGATTCTGAAAGTTTATTTTGAAGGAGGAAAACCATATGTTTGAATACAGAGTCAAAGCATAAAGATATATATATATATATATGTATATATAAAACCCTTGTTGCTAATGGAAAATAATACAATGTTACATGATCAAGATATGTATAAAGAAAGAGAAAATGTCGGTCATTGCTAAATTTATTATACGTCTTATGTATCTTCTGCTATGGATTCATCAAACACAATATATATTCTCTGAGCTTTCTATAAAATGTTCTGATTTGGAAATAAATGTTTGTCAATGGTTTTCCTTTAATTTGAACTGTCTTTTTTTCTCTTTGTCTAAAAACAGTGTTTAAAGTGTAAACTGTCAGTGAGTTATAGCTTTCAAAACATCGTAACTGCACTCTATATCAAACAGTCATACTGTCTTCTGAATATAATTAATCTTAATTATAAATGAGTTTTATCCTTTAATTTCACCAAGATGGTTTCCACTCTGCACATGAAAAAATCTATAATTTTATTAGATAAGTTAAAAGTTAAAATAAAGACACAACACATTAAATCACATATTAAAAAAAAAAACAATGCCTAAAAATCTCAAAGGTTCTTAATTCACAGACAAATTTGCAATGTGATTTCTTTAAATTTAAATGGGAATGTAACTAACATTGTGTTAGTACAATTTTTAGAAATATATTCATTGGAGAAATATTGTATTAATGTAGATATTTTTATTAATGGATCTCATAAGATTATTAGAAATGCCCCAATATTATTTAGGAAAAAAAGAACTCCAGATTTTGATCTACCTGACTTCGTTTTGAAAATGCTTTTTTTTTTTTTCTACAATTTCCAAATTTTCAGTTATCTAACACAGGCTATAGTAGTAGATAAGACTAAGTTTTAAACTTCTCCAATGTCTCTGTTATTAACACAATGTAGTTCTTTTGACACTCTTGATATGAATATCTAAGTATATGGTAATTTTGTGTGTCTTGTTTGCTTTGTTTGTCTGTTATATCATCAATCCTGTCTTCCTCACTCTGCTTACTTTGGAACCATTCACAAAATGAAAACAGAATATAAATTAATTCATGTTAGTTGAGAGACTAAACAAACAAAATAATAGCAAATCGTAATCTTAAATATTTTAAAACTCAAATAGTAAAATTATTTATCTTTTTCTTGATCAGACTATAAGAATCAATTATATCCCTTAAAACACATTTATATGTATAATTTTAACAAAATGTTTATCATCTTCTATTTATATTATTTAATTTGATAAAATGTGTAAACTTCATTTGTTTAATGCTACCAAAACTGAAAGATTACCAAAATACATACGCAGGTAGAAAACTTAGAAAATTAAGGCACCGAATGCATCAAAATTTCCTTTATAAGTTATGCTTATTTAATAAATGGATAAATTGTAATTACATAATCCTAAATTTTTAATACAATTTCTAATGTACATTAGAAATTATAACATAATCAAAATATGTTATATATGTGTAATATGCATTTGATTTATTATCCCAATTCATGTACTAAGTGTAACACATATTATTCTGATTCATAATAGAAGCATTAAATGCACTGTATCACCCATTTCATTTTTTCTTGCACCTGTCCAATATGTCACATTCATTCTCTCCCAGCCAACACAGACCCCTGTGGTTTACCCTTCCATGGCATAAAATAAACTACAAATTTGTAAATTGGAGGGTAACATTCTGTGAACTTTGGTGTAGAGGACAATTTTGCATCTTTGGTGGGGTAGTGTCTGGAAGTAGTAGACATATATTCCTAGGTCCTAGATTTGCATCCCAAGCCCAGCCTGAAAAATCTAAATGAACAACAGGATAAAATAAATAAAAGTACTTCAAATATGCATCAGCATTTCAGTAATTGTTATAAAGTTGGAGCAACACACATGCTTTCCTTAAAGGCCATGAAATCCTTTGTATGTGGCTAAGTGATGACATGACTGCAGTCAGAGATCAGCTACCTAGATTTAAATGACTCAATTCATCAATAAAACTGTGCAGCAATGTGAAGTAATAGCAGCCATTAGCTATCAGTTCCTGAATTAATTAGTTTGGGATATAGAAGAGATATTTATCTTCATTGATACATATTTGATACCTGGCTTCTTTGAAAATGCATACCAACTTCAAGAAGAAACATATTTTTATACTAATGTGTTTAAGAATTTTGATATTTATTAGAAAAATTTGTTTACAGTTTGTTTATGGTAAAGCTCTTACCTAATCGTTAATTATTTGCTTTTGTTCTTAAAATATCACATTGCTTTTTAACAACAACAAAAAAATACTCCAGAAGAAGATCTTAGTGACTTTTCAGGACTTCTTTAACAAATTGAATTAAAAAAAGCATGATTTCTCCAAAATCCACAATTGCATGTCCATCAGTAGAACATATTGCAAGAACAATTCAGAAAAGTGAATGGAAATATTTTTGGAATGATAAAGTTACAGTGCATGCCATAAAGTGACAACACCAATCCTGAATTTTGCTGAACTTTGAACTTCGAGTTTCTATCTTCGGAGTCTACTTTCAACATGAAGACAGTCTTGATTAAATGATATTAATACATGGTTGATAAAGCATGAAAAAGGTATGTTATGGACTTACACTGCAACCGTTATCAAATTATTAGAAACACTATATTAAATCAGAAGGAAAATGTACAAAATCAAAATACAAAAATTTTGGCAGATAATATGCTGATCACTAACTATATTTCTGTTTAGATATTAGCTTAATAAAAATTATTCATGATCAAATACAGGTAAAAAATAATTATTCTTTTAAAATAAGTTATGTAACTCCTTATTTTTTCTGCCATTAAAACTGTCTTATCAGTGCTCCTTGGTGGAATGGGGTGGGGCACAGTCCATGTACATTCCAAGATCCAAGGTTAACATTCCTGTCCCCACAGGAATGAGGAAGATAAACACCTAAATAAAATTATGTACTTTAAATAAAGATCTTATGAAAAGTAGAATTAGAAGAACAATCTAAGAACATCTTGGAATTCTTTCTCCTGGATTATGAACTTTTAGATTCTGAATAAAATGTTTGCCTTCTTTTGAAGTTTCTCTCATTCTAAGTGATTTTCAATTTTTTTTCAGTTGATAGATCATGACGTCTCAGTTGAGGAGCTGCAAAGAGGGTTCTCCCTCATTGTTACAAGAAGTCCCATTCTCTGTGATCAGTAGAACAAGAAGGACTTGCTTTTGAAACTCTGTGTTGCAGAGCTTCAGTTAGTTCATCTCATCCCCAGAAAACCCACAACCAGGAATTGCCTCAATGCTCAACAGAACATCTGGGTTGCCGGTGAACTTGCAACTTGGGTTGAAGAGTTTGTCAGCAGCTTACAAGGGAGATGTGCCCCCATTCTATGGAAGTCAGCAAACACGACCATAATCAGCTTTAGTAAGACACTAATGAGAAGACATTCTACAGAGAGGAGCCAATCTTGTCTTTATGAAGATAAGTGAATAGTACCAGCCACACCAGAACCCAACATTATCATATAGGAATAAACCTGAAGCAAACACACAAAATAAGTCAGAGTGCTAAATTCAAGGTAGAGAAGAATGTTATATAAAAATCTAAAACACCCAAAAGATACACAAATGCGCTAGAGGGAAGGATGCCAGGATGTCCTCAAAGAACTCCACTGACATTGATTGGGAAAAGCTCACAGATAAAGAATTCAAAATAATTTTTATAAAATAGCTGAGCAAGATGAAGGAGACACATACAAATACCCAAAATCAATTGAAAATCTCAGGAAAATAGTGAGAGTTAAAAGGAAATATTTTACTAAAGAGTTTAAGATTAAGAAGAAAACCCCAGCTGAAATAGTAGAGATAAAAATGACAGAGAATTGAAGATAAACATGAAAGTTTCCATAAGCAATCTAAATCTCATAGAGGAATGAATCTCAGAAATTGAAGACAAGATCACAGAAGAAATACTTACAAAATAAGAGGAAAAAAGATTGAGGAAAATAACTGTAAATGAATATCAAGCTAGAGAAAAGCATAAGGAAAATAGGTATTTCAAAAGGACAGGAGAAAGAAAAGGATCAGAAAAATGTACTTAAAGTATATAACATCCCACATCTTTCACAAAAAGCGATCATGGAGCTTCAAGGATAAGATAGAACACCAACATCTCTAAATATAAAAAGACCTACTCCTGGGCATATCCTAGTGAAACTAGCAAAAGTCAGCAACAAAGGAAAACTACTAGATGCTGCTAAAGCAAAGAGAAACATCACTTACAAAGTTATACTCACTAAGCTATCATCAGAAATCTCAGCAGAAATCCCATAGGTTAGGAAAAACCAGAACAACATATTCAAAATACTAAAAGAAAAACTGTCAGCCAAGATTAACTTACTTTGCAAAATTATCATTACAATATTTTGCAGGTGGACCCTGGTGTTTTAGCAGTTAACTCTACTGCCTCCAGCCAGTGCAAGTCACAAGCAACTCATGGACCTGGGTTTGTGGCCTTAAGTTCAGGGAAACAACCAAGGAGAAAAATGAAATGAAATGAATGCTTTTTCCTCGAATCTATTTCTACACCCAGAATGCCTACTCACTTCATTCCTCCTTGCACCGTTACTTAAAAAAAAAACAAAAAAACTAAAAGCAAATATGACGGAAAAGTAAAGGACTTTAAAAACAAACAAAATATATGATTTTTTTCATTACCAAACATAACATTCAAGAAATCTTGAAAGAGGTTTTGTAATAGGAAAAACAAAGATTTGTCAATCCCTAAAACTGGTGATAAACAGCAAAATAAAAGCAGAAACAAAGATGGGACCAGTACAAATATACAAATATGTATCAACTCATAGAAACTCATAAAAGAGAAACAAAGACAGATATTTATAATGATAATCAGAAAACCTAATCTTAAAGAGATACATGTCTGGGAAATGGAGAAACAGAAACATCAAAAACCATAAGGAGGAAAAAGCAAACAAAGCAGAAAAGAAAGCAACAGAAGCAGAAAACCAACAAAAAATACACTCAGATAACATAAGTAATGCCCTACTTAACAACATTCTAATTGTGAATGGACTGAATTTACCAACCAAAAGACACAGAATGACTAGATTATCAAAAAAGAGGATAAATCATGATTATGCCTATAAGAAACACATCAGATCTCAAGACAAACAAGTTTGAAAGTCAAAGACTATGAAAAAAAAAAATCAAAATAACTGTGATTAGAGAAAATCAAGAACTTGAATAGTAATTTCAGACAAGATAAGCATTCACCTAAAAAGGGTACATGAGGCAAAGGCGGACATTATGTTATTGTCATGGATATAATATTTCAGAAGATGTAACTATTATTTATATGCATGCACTCCATTTCAGATGATCTAAATATATAAAACAAATACTGATAGTGGCAAGGGTTGTAACGCAATAATATCAGGAGATTTCTGCACTACCCTTACTCAATGTATAGATAATTCAGGAAGAAAATCGACAAATAAAAAAGTGTCCTAATTAAAATAAAAGATCATGATAGACATACACAGAACTCCACTACAGCAAAAAAGAATATATAGTCTTCATAAGTATACATGGAACATTCTCAAGGATGGGCCATAATATGGAACACAAAATAAGTCTCAGCAAATTTACCAAGCATGAATTTATTTAAAGCATCATATTTGGTCACAAGAGGGTTAAAATAGAAATGAACCACAAGAGCTACAAAGATGTGGGGATTGAACACCAGACTTGTGAATGACTCCAAGATCATCAATGAACTTAAAGATGAAATTAAGACTGATCCTAAGGCAAATAAAAAGTGATGAGTTGTTAGAACATGCAGGATGAGGCAAAAACATTTCTGAGAGTATAGTTTATAGTTAGAAGAGCACACATTTAAAACCAAGAGAAAATTCATATTAAATACTTAATCACACACCTGAGGGGAATAAAAAGAGAAAATAATCAAAAAAAAAAAATCCACGGATGAAAGGAAATAAAAATTAGAGCCAATAAATTAAATTGAAAAGAAGAAAGATCATTCAAAAGTATGAATTAATCAAAAAACTATTTCCTTGAAAAAAATGATATATCCTTATGTAGACTCACAAAGAAAACAGAGATTGCCCTAATAACAGAAAGAAGAAACGAAAGAAGTCTGATGACAACTGAATTCACAGAAATACAAAAGATTATATGAGAAAATTATAAGCACTACTTGCCAAAAATTAATCAGTCATGAAGAAATGGACAGATTTCTATAATCCTACATCCTTCCAAAACTGAATTAGGAAGACATGGACAGTTTGAACAAACCCAAAACAAGCACATAAGTTAAATAAAAAATATTCCAAACTATTAAGAACTTATGTCCAGAATGCTTTCTGAGTGAATCTACAAACATTAAAAAAGAGCTAGTTCCTATCCTCTCTAAACTCTTACAAAATTAATTATAAGGGAAAACTCCCAAACTCATTCTATGGGGCCAATATTACTTTGATTCCAAAATTAGACAAAAAGAGGACCAAATTAAATAACTATAGACCAATATTACTTTTGAATGGAAAAAAAAATCCTCAAGAAAGTTCCAGCAAGCCAAATTCACAGTACTTAAAAAAGATTATACACCACTATAAAGTGGGACTTATTCCAGAGATATAAGGATGGCTCATCAAATGCAAATAACATGATGTAATTCATCACATCAGCAAAGTGAAATTAGATATCATAGGATCATATCAACAGAAGAAGAAAACAATTTGATGAAATCTGATACCCATTAAAGGTAAAAACCCTTGCCAAAATAGGAATGGAATAGAAGGCACATAGCTCAAAATAGTAAAATCAATATATGACAAACCCATATTAACATTTATGATTAATCCACATATGACAACATTATATTAAATGTTGATATGTGAAAAGTCTTTTCCCTAAGATCTGTAACAAAACAAGGTTACCTACACTGACCACTGCTATTCAACATATATCTGGAAGCCTTGGCCAGAGCAATAAGGCACATAAAGCACAAAAAAGGAATCCAAATTGGAAAAGAAGAAATACGAAAATATGAACATTATTTGAAGATGACGATATTATCTGTGGAAAATCCTAAAGACTCCACCACAAACCGCTGGAAACATAAATCAATACAGCAAAATGGCAGAATATATAGTCAACACACGAATACAAAAAAAAAAAAAAAAATGAAGTTAAAACGACCATTCTACTGAGTGCAATATATATATAATGCAACTCCCAAAAATATTTCAGGAATATGATTTTCAAGGAAATTGAACAAACTACACCGAAGTTTTCATGCAACCACAAAGACTTCGAAAGTCAAAGTTATTCTAAGGGGGAGAAAGGAACAGGGGAGAAATCACACTTTTTGATGTTATAGTACAAAGTAATAATCATCGAAGCAGTATTGTATTGAAATAAACATAGACACAGATTTGTGAAATACAATTGTGAGCCCAGAAATAAATCCATACAAATATGGATAGTTAATCTATAACAAAGATGTCAAGCATGCATTGGAGAAAACAAAGTCACATGGTATTTGGAGAACTAGACAGATACCTGCAAAAATTATAAAATAGATTACATATTAGTGCCATAGATACAAATTAACTCAAAATGGATCAAAGACCTAGTTTAAGACACAAACAATAAAATACTTAGAGGAACACTTGGGAAAAATGTTCCACAACTTCAATTTCAAAGAAGTCTTTGACGAAGTTTCAATTATGCCAAAAGAAATCAAAGTGAAACTAAATAATTGGGACTATATGAAACCAAAAAAATAATCTTGTTCAATGAAAGAAATAATCACTAAAACAAAAAGGCAGACTACCAATTGGAGAAGATATCCTTACAACATACATCAGATAAAAGCTTAGTCTCCAAAATATATAAAGAGCTAATACAGTCCAACAATAAAAGGCAACCATCCAGTCAAAAAATGACCAAGACAGAATAGACATCTATTTAAAAAAGACAAACGGATGGCCTAAAGACACATGAAAAAAATGTTTGACATTACTCATCATCATAGAAATGCAAATAATAGCCTCAGTGAAATACTACCTCTCACCAATGAGAATGGCCTATATAAAAAACATTAGAAACCAACAGTGGTGAAGGGGTGTGGAGAAAAAAGGAAACCTCCTAAACTGTTGGTGGGAATGTAAATTGTGCAACAGAGCTGAAAACTCTATGGAGATTCCTCAAAAAATAAAGTTTGATTAACATTTGATCCAAATATGCCATTCTGATTAGCATACAAAGACTCTAATCAGAAAATACAAACACAAACAAAAAACCTAAGTTCAAAGCCACACAGATAACAGCAACTGTGACATGCAAATAGCCTAAATGTCCTTCAATTTTTGGCAGATAAAGATTCTTAACTCAGTTCATCAGTCTCCTGTAACCCAAGACCTTTGCTTCACTTCCCTGGACCTCAGGGCAGGAATCATGCCTTTGGATTTATGGGCCATCACACCTTCTAAGGTAACACCAGGAGCAAGGGCACGGGCACTAAACTTCATGACCCAAGAACGTTCATAGTTCCTCAACTCAGACCCAGACCCATAGATTCTAAAATATGCATTTGGGCTACTTGTGAGCTGTATTCCAGGACCACAACTGGGTTGCATATGAAACACCCTGCACTGGAATGTTGCAAAGCCTTCAAGCACCACTTAAAAAGACTTCAGTGGCCCAGCAAAAGTGGGCATCCTAGAGGGAATAAACCTCACCTCACTGATATAAACAGGCTGGCATCTGCTACATATCATGCAGATTGTAAGAAGTCTAAAATAAAAGAAAAAAGAAAGCCACAATGCTAGATTGAAGATAGAAAAGAAAGTCATGCCAAAATCTGTTACCCAAAAAAACTTGAATGAACCAAAAAGAGAATGATGCCAGGATCTAGGTGATAAGAATTGCATCGACATGGATGCAGACAACTTAACAGATAAAGAGGTCAAAATGATGGTTATCAAAAAAATGAATGAGATGCAGGAGGCTCACATGACTGCCAAAAAGTAATTGTAAGAACCCAGAAAATACACAATAGATGAAAGGAATTGCTTCACTCAGGAAACAGAGACCATAAAGTTCTAGCTGAAATGCTAGTGATGAAAGATCAGTCCAGGAATTGCAGAAAAACATGGAAAGTTCCATAAACAGATTCAACCCTGTAGAGGAACAAATATCAGATAAATTGAAGAGAAGTTAACAGAGGTGACCCTCATAGAAGAGAAGAGGGAAACAAGATTGAGGGACAATGAAGAAATCCTCTGAGAAATACCTACACTATGAGAAGAGCAAATATAAATATAATAGATATCCCAGAAGGTAAGGAGAGGGAGAAATGAACAGATAGCATATTTAAAGAAGTAATGTCAGAGAATTTCCTAAATCTATTACAAAAAAGTAACCATCAAAGTTCAAGAAGCAGAAAGAACATTAACATTTTTAAATGCTAATAGACTTTCTCTGAGACAAATCATAGCAAAACTAGCAAAGATTGTTGACAAAGAAAAAAATACTCAAGGCTACTAAAGAAAAGAAAAACATAACCGACTAAGGCAGATACATCAGCTGTCATAATATTTCTGAACATTAACACTACAGGCTAAGAGAGATTGGAAGGATGTATTTAAAATAATGAAAGACATAAAACTATCATTAAATAATGCATTTCCTGCAACATTATCCTTTAAATATGATGGAGTTCTCCATGTATATTATCATGCCATTGGCTATACCGCCCAAGGCAGTATACAGAGTCAATGCTATACCCATCAAAATTCCAAAGACATTTTCACAGACATAGAACAAAAAAAAATCACAAAATTTATTTGGAGCTACAAACAACCCAGCATACTAAAAACAAATTCAGGAAAAAGACATCAACAACAAACAATGGAGGAGACATACTCCCTGACTTTAAACTCTACTACAAAGCAGTCATAAATAACACAGCATGACACTCAAATAAACCATAAATACAGAACAATAGAATAGAATTGAAAGCCCAGAAATAAACACACAAATATACAGATATCTAAATTTCAGCAAAGTAGCCCAAAACTTTCAATGGGGCAGACAGTCTCTCTTCAATAAACAGTGTTCATAGAACTGAGCAGGTACATGTAAAAGGTTGAAAGTAGACCACTACCTAATACCATACAAAAAGTAAACTCCAAATGGATTAAAGGCTTAGACATAAGGCCGAAAACCATAAAATACACAGAAGATGTAGACAAAACATTATTAGACATAGACCTAAGAGATATCTTTGGGAACTTGATTCCAATATCAAGAAAAATAAAATCCAAAATAAGCAAGTAGGAATTTTATCAACTTAACAACAACAAAAAAACAACAACAACAAGCTTTTACACAAAAAAAATTTGTATCAAAACAAAAGGCATACAATCGAATGGGAAAAGGTATTAGCCTATCACACCTCTGACAAGTGTTTAATATTCAAAATATACAGAGAACTCATCAAATCAGGCAGCAAAATAACAAACAAACCTATCAAATAAATGGACTGATGACCTTAATAGTCACCTCAACAACAATGACAGGTTTTTGAAAAAAGTATTCTACTTTTCTTATCATCAGGGAAATGCAAATCAAAATAACAATGACATGTCACCTCAAACCTGTGAGAATGGTTATCATTCAAAAAAAAAAAAAAAAGAAAAGAAAGAAAGGAAACTAGGGATATAGAGGATGTGTAGAAAATGGAACTCTGATTCTCTATTGTTGAGAGTGTAAAATGGGTGTGAAAATTCTGGAAAACAGTATGGAGATTCCTCACAAGAGTGAGAAGGGAAATTCCATATGATCCAACTATTCCCCTACAGAGTATTTACTCTAAAAACACAACACTTATCCACAGAGATATATGCACCCATGAATTCACTGTGCCATTATTTACAATAACTACGAGCTGGAAACTACCTAATTGTTCATCAACAAATGAGTGAATAAAAAAATGTGATATATATACATACATACATACACACACACAACACACACACATATTTATATAGTGAAATGCTATGCAGCCATCAAAAGGAAGGAATCCTAGCATTTACAGCAACATGGATGATCTTGGAGAGAATTCTGCTTAGCAAGATAAGTCAAAGTGGAAGACAGACATCATATGATAGCACTATATGACATCTATAGCTATAGAAGACAAATGAATGACATCATTTGAACAATACTAGACTTTAAAAAAAGAGAGATAACTATTCCAAACAGCAATAAACTCAGTGACTGGTGGAAAAAAAAGCAAATCAAAGGGTACTAAATAGATGGGGGCAGGGGGAGAAGGGAAAAGGGCTTTCACTGTAAAGTGAAGAGAAAAGGAAATAATGGTAAACCTATTGTGCTATATACAAATGTAAAATTGCTGTTATGTATACCTCAAAACAAGATAATGATAAAATGCAATATTCCTTCAAAGAATCTATTTAAAAATAAATAAATACAATGGAGAAATAAAGGTCTTCATAAACATGAAAAGGTTAAGAGATCGCTTTGTTATCCAAGCCTGCCATGCAAGAAATCTTTAAAGAGTTTCTACCATAGGGAAAGCAAAACCAAGTACTCAGTAAGTCTCGAGATAAAAAGTAAAACAAAAGAAGAAGAAAAAAATCAGATAAGTAGGAGAGATAAAAAAATATATGAAAGGGGGAAAGTAAAACAGGCAACCTATACAAATATATAAATATGATATGGTACAAGTTCACAATAGTCTATCATAGAGCAGTATAGAGGCTACACAGAAAAATCAAGTATAAAGAGGTACATAGTTGGGAAAAAGACACTACTGACAAAAAAAGACACTGTAAAATGTCCAAGGGATTAAACAAACTTAAACAGAAATGAAGCAACAGAGAGAGAAAAGCAGCAGAAAACAAGGGTCCAAATGACAATAATAAATTATTGCATTTCACTCATCACCCTAAATGTGAATGGAATGAACTCACTAATCAAAAAACATAGAGTTGTTGGGTGAATCATAAATCAATATTATGCCTACAAGAAACATATATCAGATCCAAAAACAAACATAGCATGAAAGTCATGAACTATGGAAAAATATATCAAGCAATAGTGATTAATGGAAATAGGTAACTGAAATAATTAATAGCATTCAAAACAAATAACTAAAATCTTTATCATGAGGCAGGAATGGACACTGCATTATAGTCAAGGGAGTAATCCATCAAGAAGAAAGAACTATTATCAATATATATATATGGATCCAATTCAGGACCACCTAAATGCCTAAAACAAATATTAACAGAACTAAAGACAGATATTGACAATAACACAATAATAGGAGGAGACTTCAGCACTCCCCTTACACCAATAAATAGGTCATCTAGGCAGAAAAACAACAAATATATAAGGGACCTAAATAAAACAATACTATACATTGCACCTAACACATATACAGGGTTTTCTACCCCAATAAAAAGGAATATACATTTTTTTCTCAAGCGTACATGGAACATTCTCAAAGACAGGCTATATTCTGGGACATTAAGCAAGTCTCCATGAATTTAGAAAGTTTTAAGTCAAAGAAAGCATCTTCTCTGATCACAAGGATGTGTAATTAGAAATGAACCAAAAGAACAAGCCTAGAAGTACAAATATGTGTTGATGGAACAACATGCTTCTGAACAACCCCAGCATCATCAATTAAATTAAGGCTTACCTGGAAGCAACTGAAAATTTGGAAAAAAGCTTCCAAATATATGGGATGAGGCAAAAGCAGTTCTGAGGGCAAAGTTTGTAGCCATACCTGCACACATCAAAAACCAAAAGAGAGCGCAAATTAAATCCCTAACATCACACCTGAGGGGACCAGAACGGAAATAACAATTTAACCCAAAAATTGGTAGAAGGAAGGAAATTATAAAAATTACAGTACAAATCAATAAAATTTAAAACAAAAGACCATTAAATCATTAATTAATGCAAAAGCATAGTCTTTGAAAAATTAAGTAAAATTGATAGAACCATATCTAGACTTAGTAACAAAAATCAGAAATGAAAGAGATGATACTACTACTGACATCACAGAAATACAAAGGATCATGAAAGATTATTATAAATGCCTATATGCTAATACATTTTCAACCATGAAGAAATAGATTTCTAGGGTCCTACGACCTCCCCAAAATGAACCAGGAGGACACAGACAACTTAAATAGACCAAGGACAAACACAAATATTCAAGCAGCGATAAAAATAAAAAAATCTCCCTAAAAGCAAAAGTCCAAGTCAAAAGGGCTTCACTAGTGAATTCTTTCAAACTTTAAAGAAGAACTAATCTGTTTCCCCTTAAACTCTTTCACAATGATGAAGAGGAAGAAAAACCCCCAAATACGTTCTATGAAGTCACTATTACAAATTACATTTATTACAAGTACAATATTACAATTACAATAACACAATTACATTTCAAAATTAGACAAAGACTGCACCACAAAAGGAAAGTACAGATCAATATCACCAATGGATATGTATGCAAATACCCTCAAAAAATACTGGCAAATGGAATTCAACAGTGCATCAGAATATTATACACCATGATCAAATGGGTTTTATTTCAGAGACTCAAGAATGGTTCAACATAAGCAAACCAATCAATGCAATACAGCACATCAACAAACTGAAAATGAACAACCATGTGATCATCTCAATAGATTCAGAGAAAGCATTTGACTGGATTACACATCCAGTCACGAAAAAAAAAAAAACCTTGCCAAAATAGGAATACAAGGCATATACATCAACAAAATAAATGTATATGTGATAAATCCACAACCAACATTATGATAAAAGGTGAAACATAGCATTTCTACTAAATCTGGAACAAGGCAAGGTTGCTGACTATCACCACTATTATTCAACAGAGTTCTGGATATCTTGGTCAGATCAATAAGACAAGAAAAGGACATTAATGGAACCCAAATTGAAAAAAGAAATAAAAGTATTATTACTTGCAGATGATATATTATACCTAGACACCCTAAAGACTGCTTGAAAAATTAATGTGGTAGTCTATAATACCAACACAAAAATCAGTAGTATTCCTATATACAGACCAACGAAGTAGAGAAAAAAGAAATTCTTTTCCAAATAGAGCCAAGAAAAATCAAAGACCTGAGAATAAACTTAACAAAGAAGGTGAAAGGCATTTATTACAGAAACTAAAGAACTTACCTAAAGAAATAGAAGACACAAGGAGATGGAGATGGAAAAACATTCCGTGTTCATGGATCAGAAGAATTAACAAAGTGAAAATCTCCATTCTACCTAAATAAGTATATAGGTATAATGCAATTCCCAGAAAAAACCCAGGGACATTCTTTAAGTAAATGATGCAATCAATACTGATGTTTGTAAAGAATCATAACAGTCCCCAAATAGCCAAAGCTACCTAAAGAGAAACAAAAAGACTTGTAGTGAAATCACACTCCCTAACCTCAAACTATACTACAGAGTGAATATCCTTAAAACAGTTTGGTACTGGAACAAAAACAGACATGCTGATCAGTGGAATCATATTGAGAGCACATAAATAAAGCCACACACATATGAATAGTTGCATTATGACAAAGGTGCCAAGAGCATAAAATGTAAAAAGGAAAGCCAATTAAAAAAGTAGTGCTGGGAAAAGTGAAACAACATCTGCAAAAAAAAAAAAAAAAAAAAAAAAAAAACTAGATTACTCATTATCACTATATACAAAAGTTTATTCAAATTGGATCAAAGACCTAGGCATAGGAACCAAGACCATAAAATGCCTAGAAGAAAATTTGGGAAAAACACCCCATAACCTCAACCTCAAAGAGATCTTTGGGGAAGGAAAAGCTATGGCAAAAGAGGCCAAAGTAAAACTGAACATTTGTATCTACATTTAGAGGAAGAGCTTCTGCACAGCTAAAGAAACTGCCACTAACACAAAAGGACAACCCATGGGATTGGAAAAGATAGTCATACAGCATACATTAGGCAAGGTTAAATTCCAAAGTACATAGAGAGTTCTCACACCTAAATAATAATAATAATAAAAAAAAAAACACACTCAATAAACGGACAGAAGAACTGAATAACACACCTACGAAAAGTAGACACACATGGTCTATAGACACTTGAAAACATGCTCTACATCACTCATCATCAGAGAATTGAAAAGAAAAACAAAAATGAGGCAACACTTCACACCAGTGAGAATGGCCCATATCATAAAGACTGGAAGTAGCAGGTGTTGGACAGGGTGTGGAGAAAAAGGAACACTCCTACACTGTTGGTGGGAATATAAATTGTTGCAACCACTTTTGAAAATAGTATGGACACCCCTCACACAAATAACGATAGATATACCATTTGATCCAGCAATCCCACTCTTGCGCACCTAGAGGACACAAAAATCACTAGTCAGAAAAAAAAACAACAAAACATCTGCACCCTGGTATTCATAGCAGCACAGTTTACAATAACCAAGACATGGAAACAGTCTACAACTGATGACTGGATAGAGAAGCCGTGGTATACATACTCAAGTTAATTCTACACAGTTATTAAAACTATGAAACTGTGCCCTTTGCAACAATCTTGATGGAAAATGAAGGAATCATGTTAACTGAATGAATAAGTTAGAAAGAGAAAGAGAAATATAGAATACTTTCACTCATATGTGGAATATAATCAAACAAAGAAATAGATAAATCCCAGTAAAACTCTCAGGACAAAAGATGTTGAGTGCCGGAGAAACTGAAGTGGGGAATAATGGAAAGAGGGGAAAGGGTGATGGACAGTAAAGGATACTGGAACTCTGGTGAAGGTGTGGTATGAAATTAAATATTGAGATATAATATCAATATTCAAACATTAAAATACAGCATTATGAAAAAAGTTTTAATTGTTATCAATAGTTTAAAAATTAATAATTAAAAAATACTCAATGGAATTCATGGCTAAGTTCAGTTTTCCTTTGCACGTGTCTGTGCATCTGTATGAATGTTGTTTAAAAATACATAGTAATTACAATGGATTATCTACCACCAGAAGCTGCTGAGTAGGTAATCAAGAAATTTCTACAAATTATTTTAAAATTTCAAGGATAGATGTTTGTGAATGTCAATTATTGTTTTGAGGCATTTGATAATAATTGTTGTTGGAAAATGTGAATGCAAACATATTTGATTAATGTGTTGACTATTATTACTAGATGTATGTTGTGTTGACAATTTTTATTTTTCTTCACAGAGAATAATATTCTGTTCAAATTAACTGTAAACTTAGAATTTTCCAAATAAGAAAATGAAAAATTGCATTAATAAAAATTATTGAAGATAATTCAATAGAACTACAAATCATATGTGATGCTGAATAATCAGCATACTTGAAAATAATAAAAAACATTTTAATTAAATGTTGAAGAAACTTTTATCTAAATTTGTATATTAGTTATTATGAAAGGATCTGTTACTCAAAAAAACAAAGAAAGGCGTGCCCTGGTTAAATAGCAGTTGGGTCAATGTCCTCCAAAGGATCATAGACCGCATAGTTATGGGTTCAATTCCTGACACTGGGGGCAGACTAGTGAGAATAACTGAACAAAAGTAAAATAAAATGCTTCTTCGTATTCTCTCTACCTGCCTGCCTACTGATCTTGATTCCAGGCTCTGCTGGTTCTTTAAACAAAAAGAAAAGAAAAATAATTTTAGTTATAAACATAGATGTTTAGTTTTTTGTAAAAATGCATCTTTTATGGAAATAGAGAAATATTAAATATATGTTGACATGCTTAAGTAGATACATATATAATAAAAACTTCCTGGAAATGTAATAATTCTGTCAATCAACTTAAAAAAAACTGCTTTTACAAATGAAAGATGTTAATATGTGCCATATGAAGGGGCTGAATATCTATATTTTAATTATATAGTGAGACTTTATCAAAGTTTCATATATTTTAATGATATGGGTAAATAAGAATGGCTCTGAAAACTAGGCCAGGTCAATTATCAGTAAAGAGGCTATGTTTGAGCTACTTCTCTAATAACAATTACTATTTTGCATATTGATAATTGTAGGGATGTATCAATTAGAAATGTTGAATTGGATAAACTTAAACTTTTCCAAGTATTGAGAAATATAATTCATGCATATCAGTCAAGTGTGAAAGATGTACAGAAAAAAAAACAGGATATATAGCAAATATAGCAAATATATGTTTGCACTAAACTTATAGTGTCATATAATATGTATATATAATTTTTATGTTTTATTTTATTTCTTCCAAAACATACACACATTTATTTTCAAGATGAACAGTTAAATTATAAAGAGGATAAAAATGAAGTGCTAAATATTATCCATATACTTTAGTCCAAAAAGGTTAAATAAATCTTATTACATGTCACATTGTATATAAAAATATAAATATGTTAAAATAAAAAGAAGTTCCATGGTATTTGACACTGAATGATTTATACTTTAAATTATGTCACCTTACATGCTCAGTATGAATATGAAAAATGTGAAATATTTCTTTTTATGTACTAAATTCAACTATCATGTTGTGAAGACAATCTTTAAAAAAAAAATCACGGAGGGAAAAGAGCTTTACACACAAACATGAAATAATTTATTTATGAAATTTTAAAAAATAAATAATTAATGGAATAATGAAGAGTAACATACTTTTCTAATTGTAGTTATTTAAATCAGGCTATAGACTTCCTTGACAAAACTTACTGTACTATTTTTTCAATTATACACATTTAATTGGTCTGAGTTTTTTATATAATATTATCAACCAACAAACTTTGGATGTTCCTAGTATCCTATTACTATTGGCAGGTCAAATTAATAAAATAATATGGGGCAAATAAGAAATCTAAGTTTTGTTTCTCTCTCTGAGTTTAATAGCAATTGGGAAGTAACCTTGGCAAATCGCTTAACCTTCCTGAACTTCAGTTCCTTCAACTGTAAAATGAATGTCCATTCTAAATGAATATTACATTCACTTCCTTCTCTGAGGTTTTCTGTGCCTCTGAAAATGACTTCTGAATAGGTATAAAGCCTATGATTATCTACTAAAACTTACCTTTCTATTTATTTTGTAATATTCATTTTCTTTGATTTTTAAACTTTATTTGTACATCTTTATTATGCTTATTAATTGGATTTTTAGGGTTAAAATATACAAGACTGTCATTTTGAGCAAATATATCTTCTTAGAGCTTGAAAAGTTTCTCTCAATTTCACCTTCATCTGAATCACTGTTGCAAATAATTAAATGTCTCAAGGTGTCAAAACTAATTTGTTCACAGTAAGATTTGGTTTGTTCAGAGTCCTGAAAAGGGAAAGGCTAAAAGGGTTGGCAAATGGATTGCAGTGTGAAAAATAAGGAAATTATGATCTTAAATTCAATATATTTAAATGTTTCTTGAAAATAATTACCTTTTGTTTATTTTCTATACTGTGCTGTAAATATGAAGATATTTATACTAGTGATATATTTTTGAAACAGTATACATTATTTTAACATTTTCTATAATGTTTTAAGACTTCGACCATTTCAGTTTCTAGTATTGAAATTATACAATTGACATTATATGAATGCTTTGTGTTAAATAGAATACAGTATGTGCAAAAAATCATTGAAATATAGACATGTTCAGCTATGGAAATGTGTCCATAAGCTATTAAAAATGGCTTTGACTTACCATAAGAAGCTAGATAAATTGTTGAAAATTCTGCTTTATTTTTCAACTTTTACAACTTAATCCATTTTCACAATCTGATTAATTGAAACTCCTCTTCTAATTTTGTATTTCTTATATAAATATTTTTATTTATATACTAAAGAGCATGTTCATTACTTGAGATTACTGGATGAACTAGATTTTCTTAAAGAAGTTTAATCCAGATGTTTACCTGTAGTCACATTAATAAGATTTCATTTTACTGGTTGTTTCACTAGTCAAAGTAAAATATTGATGCTTTTTGTCTTAAAATTAATATGCATATACACAGTTAATATTCTAAAAACAGTAATTTAAAGGGTATGATTTGCTTTTGACCAATCTGAGCATAGACGTTTAGTATGTTAGTGTCGGAGTGTTTCTACTTCTATCAAGTTTTAAAATATAGGTTCCATCATTCAGTACTGTATTATTACATATAGATCAATAAGGAATTAAGCTACAGAATGAAATCCAGAATGATACATTTATCTGTTTATTATCTTTAAAATGACAGGAATTGTTTTAATCATATTTTACACATTTTTTAAATCCTCAAAATTCTTCAAACTAAAAAGTTTTTTCTTTTATTTTCATAATATTTCGAAGCAATTAAGTTATTTAAAGTCACAAAATTAATGGTTGGGCCAGTAGTAGTCACCTTACAAATTCTAAGGTCTGTTTTTACTTCTAGGTTATATGTACTAGTAGGTACCCATTATAAATAAAATGATCCTGTATCCTGTTTTGCCCAAGGGAGTTCTGTTTTTTGTATGCTATCTTAGAAAAATATGAATAGAACTTTTTCATTATCAAAAATACTGTATGCAATAATAAATTATATGATTTCCTGAAATGTAGATAACATATGATGAGCTTGTATTTTTATAGCCAATCAATAGTTAATTTCCAAAGCCATTAATTGTTTCAGTATAATCTGTGACTTGTTAAATAGAGTTCCTTTTCCATGCTTCCACAACTCTTTTTCTCCTTTCATTTCTGTAAGAATGTTAGTCTGTTTTATCAGGATACCAATTACTGAACTCATAATTATTATGTTGTTCAATGCACAGTTCTTTAAGTATCGACGTGTCCATTGGTTTTTAAGGATGGCTTTGGAAATTGCAGGTTCTTGTTCTTATACTTAAATAAAGAACAAGCAAAATTCAGCTCCCAGTTTAACCACATGGTTCTTTTTCTAGTTGTGATGGCTGTACATTTATGGGTTTTTTTGTTTATTTGGGTTCTCTGTTTAGTTACAACTGGGTCAACGTTGAGCATGCTGATGGGATAGATGGGCTGTAAAATATTCCTCGCAGTGCCAGGTAAAAAATGTATTTATCCTCCTCCAGAGTCGTAAGTTCTTAAAAACACCACTAACCCTCACTGCGACACAGCAGCAAAGGAGCAGTATTGATTAACGATACAGTAACCTGGTTGGTGGAAGTTATTATATGTAAATATCAATTTCTTGAAATAAGCACTCTGGAGGTCAACTTTCTAGGCCTTTGGCCTTGAATATATTTATATCTTAATATCTCTTTTTAAAATATTTAGGATCCACAATTTGTCTACCAAAGGAAAAAGCAGATTGTAGAGTGTGAAGAATAGGTTGTGAGGTACATAGATTAATTATTAATTAACGTACTGTTGCTTACTAAAATATGACCTCTGATAAATTATTTAATAATCTTTAGTTTCTGAATTTTAATTATTATATAAATGTCAGTACATAATATACAATGTTGTTTGTCTGAATATGATATGAAATAGTGAGTATAAACATTTGTATCAGTACATGGAGCATAGTACTTGCTGAAACAATTCAGCCACTATGGTATCATTGTTTTACTATACACTCAGTTTTAAATATCAAATTTGTAAATATTTATGGATGTAAACTTTTGAAAATCACAACATAACATATGCACAGTCTAGTTAGATGAACTATGAAGATAAATAAAGTGGTAACTTTTATTCGAAGATGTGAAAAATTTTTATAACATTCAGCTTAGTCATTGGTATTATCGTTCAGTAGTTTCCATATAAATTAATTTACTCATTTACTTAAAATACAGACTATCAAATACATTTTAGGTAAACTAATGCTTTAAATCTTATTTCTAGATCAGAGACTGATGATGGGTTCTTTGGGAAAAAATATTCAATTTCTTAATTTTTTTCATAGAGAACTGATGTGTAAAATAATCTGTCCACAATAATAAAGTTAAGATTTCTGTTTAAAATAATAGGAAAAGGACTTGTGGTTCCTAAATTTAATACTTCAGGGGAAAATACCTCTTAACCTTCAGAAATTCATGAATAGGTATTGTTGGTCCTCTGCATAAAATAAATGTAATGGAATATTTAAGACTGATATAAATCAATAATAGATCACCCAATTTATTTTAGATTTGATAGACATTGTGGAAGCTCTTTAACTATTTCTTATATTCTAAACTTTTTAGACTCCTTAACTGTAAATATTTTTGCATATATGATATGCTATTCTTTGGCAAGTATGTTTTTGATAATAGCAATAAAATTAAAGATCTCCATATTGATACAATTGTTTCATTGTAATTCAGATAACTACATATAATTACTTGATTAACAAATAATGAAAAAGCTATTATTTAATGATTTTTGTCCTGAGAAAATTGGTAATTTAATATTCATTATGCTTTATTAAAAATCTTAGGGTAAATTTACATATCTGTGTCCTTCATATATATACAGTCAAGTTTGCATTCCTTTTTAAAAGTTATCTTTATTGAGAAAAATTGCATTTTGAACTTAAGAAAGTTTAAGATATATATGGTAACACATTTATGTATGGATATAAACAGTAAGTTTACCATTTCTTTTTTTCTTGCACTAAATAATTAATACCCTTTACCCCATTAGCTCCCTACTACTCCTCCATCTCTTCCTGAACCCAATGATTTGCCTTTTTCTCACTAAAAGACTATAATATTGTTGCTTGATCTTTTTAAAAGATTAGGAATGTTTTCATTTTGATCTTTCTTTTTTTATCTATTTTTTTCTAAATGGATGTGGGTCTCTGTAACAGAGCATATATTTATCTTAGTTGTGGGTAAAACAGTTATTCCAACATGGTAGTATCTTCGACTTTGTTGTCTGTAGGAGTTGAGATTGTTACAGACACTCACAATTTGTTTCATCATTTTTTAAAAAAATTCTTAGCTGTATTCCAGGCCATTCAACTTCACCTTGTTGCTTGCTAATATTCAGGAACATAGACCATTGATAGGAAAATTTGTATGTTAATTTGCATGAATACTTGAGTTCCCTGCTCTATATTGTTATTCAAGCAATCAAGCAATCATTGTGAAGACAACTTACATGTGAGGCATATAGACAGAGGAGGGTAAATATCACTTTAGACTTTCTTGTTCCAGCCTCAAAACTTTCCACACCATTTCTTTATTTATCTTCTCTGATGAACAAAGGGATACAGTCGTGGAAATAATCCATTTCCTAACAGTCGGTAATGCTATATGTGGCACCCATGATCACCCATGAAAGCAGTATATTCAAACAAAAAGAAGACCAACCAGATACACAATAGCAATGGAGAACTGACATCAAATATAATTTCCATAGACATTACAGACGCTGATGAAGAGAAAAATATAATAAACTAAATGTCTGAAGAACTGCATGACATAACTCCCCTCCCCACAATCCTCCATGAAAGTTTCTGTTTTCTGAAATTTCTAGGGAAGAAAACAAGGAAAGGAATGGACTTTCATAGTAAAGACAAACACCTTATGATTTCACTCATGTGATATAAAAAAAACAAAAAAACAAAAAATGAACTAATTCAAACTAAAATACTTACTCAATATTTGATTAATAAGACAAAATTAGTGTTTAATATCAGGGAATAGATTTGCAAATGAAGACAGACAGGTCAATTATAAGGTGAATTATAGAACTGAACTCAGTGGTGAACTTAATGAATAAATGAAGATTTAACATTTAGTCACACCTATAAAAGATAAAATAAAACTAAGATTAAAAAAACGTAAAACAAAAACACTTATCTAAAAAATTATTCTTTGTAAGTATATCTACTGTCCATCAAGTGAAGTATTCCTTCGCTGCTGACTTTCGATTTTAGCTGTTAATTCCAAATATTAAGAATTTCTATTAGCAATTAACAAGTTCTCTTGTTTATTGAATTCTGAATATGTGCAATTATGTGGGGAATTCATGACTACATGTTTATTTTTCTTTGGTTATGATATTTTCAATACAATTGAAGAGTTAGAGTTAGTAGTCAAGCATTTGTGGATGTGATATCAAGCAAGAGTCACTAATACTATAAATAAATATTTTCCGACTGGAAAATTTAATTTAAATAAATTAATAGACTTGCATATTACTGATACAATAATTTTCAATATCATATAAATATCAGGTGTACATTGTTTAAAGAAATGTTTGTATATTCTTATTTATGCTCAAAACAAAAAATATAGTCTCCATTCATCACCATATAATTGAACCATTTTACCCAGTTTACTTATTCCCTATTAGGCAGCTATTCAATTTCTGGCTGAGCAATGCTTTGCCTTATACATAGTCTGAGGAAATCATGAGATGATGCAGGCAGCAAGGATATAGTCTTATTATACTCAAGACAGGGGTGCTGATAGTGTTGGGTTGGTCACGACTCTGCCTCCTGATGGCAGCCAGTTGTGTATGTTTCTGGAAAATAATCACACTGTGGGATAATAGCAGAGAGAGAATGAGTGAGAAAGAACAGCCTAACAGGCATGAACAAAACTCCAGGGCAGGCCATAATCGGGTAGAGTCAGTTTGAGTAGAGGCAGTTATCATCCCAGAAAATGCATCTGTTACATTCCAGTTAGTGCTCATTAATAGCTAGGTGACAAGTCTACTTTCAAAGTTGGACATAGGTCATGCTCTCAGGCTACTCTAAGTCCACCCAACATTGCCCAAGCCACCTCACCATTTATGTGCTATTTTTCTGGTAGAGGATCTGTGTGTTTAGGAAATGTGTGTATTCCATCCATATACCACAGTAGCAGTACAGAATATAGATCAAGGTGATCAAAGGGTCATCAAAATTAGCAGACAGCTGGCAACATTCAGCAACATGTATTTTCATTAGGATGAGAAGGAGGACCATCAATTGAGAAGGAGGACCATCAATAGAGAAGGGGTTGTCCCCAAAGATAGAAATCATGTGAATTTTCTTACACACAGTCTATAGGACCCAAGAGACATTATGAGAGACATTAGGAATGTAGGTATAGTATTCTGGGCAAATTAGTATACAAGTTTCCCCTTGAAATTCTTGTTTAGTGCCGTTCTATTCTGCAACACATTTTCACCTCTTGGTTAAGGAGCATTACTACATACATTGTCTGCTTTAGGTATAGGCATTGTGGTTAGCTAAGGTGGTTATCACAAGTCAATTATATATGTTACCCTTTTGAGGAGACAACCAGGGTGTATCAGAGGTACCAGAGGTATGACATTTTTCAATTGT
This sequence comes from Solenodon paradoxus, assembly GCA_004363575.1. Taxonomy (NCBI): domain Eukaryota; kingdom Metazoa; phylum Chordata; class Mammalia; order Eulipotyphla; family Solenodontidae; genus Solenodon; species Solenodon paradoxus. The sequence continues at coordinate 179,588 of RJWH01000116.1, read as the reverse complement.
TTCTCAACCATGGGAACATGATGGCAATGTAGTGAGAGCCCACTTGGGGATATATGGTCATCCCACAGGTGTCATTTGTTATTATCCTACGCATTTTGTGACCTGTAGGGCTCAGGGTATAGCCTATTACATGGGTGTCATTCTTCTGCTCAATGCAATGGGAAGCAGGCACCTGCAGTAATTTTACTGTAGAGCAGTAAGCCATCCCAGACTGTCCCACACACAGTAGTTTATCCAGGAGACCACCAGAGGACATTATCTAGATCTAACCTGAGTTCTCTAAGACCAGGTAAGGGTATTTTTCCCAGATGGTAAGTCTGCTGGGTCTGGCTGGAGCATGTTATTTTAGCACTTGATGCCTGGTTGCAAAGTTTGGTTGTTCTTGTACACCTGCAATCACATGGGGGTTTTGAAAAGTTGCTTTGGAGAGACATTGGTGGAGTGGCCCCAGTGAAAAGGTATCTATTTAAGAATATCAAAGTCTTATGTGACTGGGCAGTTCACTCCACGTATGAGTGACTTCAACTTTTAGCAGGTCATTGTATTGCTTGATGATGCCAACCCCTGATGAGTCGCAGGGAAAATGGAGCCACTGACTGATGTGATGATAGTCGGCCCATTGTTGCACTTGCTGATCAGCATGTCTGTTTTCAGTGAAGTCACAGGACCATGTTTTCTGCAGGAGCCTCTTCTGATCATTGAATTCAAGCAAAGACGTCTGCATCTTCAGTGCTGTAAGGCTGTAAGTAAGCACTCTACATGGTCACCATTAATATTGGCACAACCGAGCTTTTAGGTTGAACAGCTGTGTCTTCGTTAACCCACAAAAGGGGATGCTATCTTCAATGTCACAACTGCCAGATATGTTAGAGAGTCAGGGTCCAAAGGACTGGTATGATGTATTAACTTGTTTTTCAGTGAGACTGCAATGGGTATCAGCACCTTTCCACAAAAACTTACAGGCACCCTTGTGCATTTTTGCCATAGCGTTTTGCCATAACTGAGCCCCCAGACAAATCTTTTCTGTATCATGGGAATGTTGGGAAAGTTTAATTCACAGGATTGTGTGTAAATCATAATGTCCAGTGTTTGTAAAGTTTTCAAAGCATGTTTGGTGGCCTTGAAGACTGTGGTCTGTTTTTCCCCTCCAATTCCAGGTGGCCACTTATTAGGATAACTTATACAGTGGTGGGATAATTTGAGTCAGGTGTGGGATGAATTATCTCTAAATCCCAGTTGATCCCACAATTTCTGCAAATGTATGTGGCATATAGGGACAGAATAAGCCTTCAGGCGTTTTTTTTTTAATGACTGCAGCCATTTGCCGTATTCAACTAGATGGCCCTCAAAACATATGATACTCCAGATCCTTGTAATTTGTTTTGATCCATTGTCCCTCCTTTCTTCTGTAGGTGCAGTGTAAGGAGGCTGTGGGATGAATTCCTCCAAATCTGTAGCTGAATCAGTGGGGACATTGTAATGAAAGCTTGCTTTTTCACTTCTTATTGATTCTTTTTGCCACCTGTCATTAGAAAACACATTTGAAAGGACCATGGTCAAAGTTGTATTCATAAGCTAATTAACAATTTAACAGGGACATTTGTTTAACTTTGTGATATGCAGTACTTTAGAATAATAACCAGAAAGTATTATACCAGAATATGTTAGACTTCTAGGAATTCTTTGTAATTTTAAAACATACATTATCAATTACTACATTTACACGTGAATATATGCTGAGAAAGCTAAGTATTAATCTGTATTTTGACAATTCTTCCCATAAGAGTTAGTGCACTACCAACTCTAAATATTTTGTTTATGTGTTTTTCCTTTTGCACAGGGAGAATCATTTCTTCATATGAGATACCCTAGGATTTTTTTTTTAATTTTTGTATTTTCTTTAACATCAAATTTCTTTTTAGATTTTTATTTTGAAATGACCAGGAAGCCCAGCCAATACATTAGAAAGGGATTTGATCTTATTTATATAGAGTATATGTATATGTATGTGTATACATAAATGCATATTTCTAATTTACCACGTGCAAAACAAAATAAATTAAACATTTATCCCATAGTAGTCAATGTGACCACATTAAAATTTCTTTGAAAGTACCTTTTCCACATTTTGTCACTTACATAGATCTTCCTACTACTTACCAAATTTCATTCAAATTTTGCCTTTAATTAATTTTGAAGTTATTTAATTTGAAGACAAACGTACTTCCCTTAATAATTTCTTACAAAAAAGACATGTTCTTTTTGTATGTATATTTAGGAAGCACATTGTTCTCCTTTTGCTTTTCTCTTTTTTGCCTGCTTACTATATGCATTTATTTTTCAATTTAGAATCCTCACAAACATATTTGCTTCTTTGCAGTATATGTTCCTCAGGTGGAACAGGCATGCTAATATAGGGAAAACAAATTAATTTAACACATCTTCACTTAGTTCATTACTATATTTTGTTTTCCATACTAATTATTGAAGTCAATTTCCATGAGCATATTGGATATAAATTAAATTTGTCAATATCTTTTATAATTTATAATACATACCCACACAGAAATACACATAGACACAGAGATTTCTTAGTTTTATTCCTAAAATTGATAGAGGAGTTTTGGGAGTCTTACTTCTACATTCTGTGTAAAAACCTTATAATTTTTTTTAATTTCCTGTCATTCTGCTTAAAATAAAACCACAAATTAAAGAAGTTTTCAAATTAAAAGTGTTCTGCTATTTCCTCCTTTTTTTCCTTTTAAACTTGATGGTTATATTTCAAAAGTAGTTGCAAAAAGAACATTGTCACTTTCTTGTAGGGATATTGTACTAAGCAAGGTTGTAGCACTGCTATCTTGGTTAAAAGCATACTAAGGCCATTTTCCCTTTTCTTTTGAATTCACAAAGTATAAGTTTTTTCTCAGTTCTTCTTCGTACAACTGTATGGTTAATAATATTTTTTAGGAACGCTGTTGGTACCATAAATTGAAGGCCAGTCTTGAAAGAACACCAGGGTTAACTAGCTTCGAGTTTAATCCACTGACTTTCTGCTGTGCCAAAATATTTTCCAATTCACCACAGACACATAAAACCAAAACCCTCACACAAGCAGGAACATATAGGGATGAAACTAAAAGGACTACCACTAGTGTGGTTACCAAGTGTCCTCAAGTAAGGATGACTCTCAGAAACTCTGTGCTCTGTTTAAGTACCTTAGCTTCCTTCTGCAAACCTTGCAGACTTTTTCAGTCAGAAAAGTAAAGATTTGTACCAGATGTTGTTGTCCCTAGGTCTTCATGCAGAGCAGATGACAGGTCATTTTAATTGAAGTCCTGATACTTGTTTGTTTGTTCATAGCTAGTCAGAGAGGTCACACTGTAAGAACCATCCCACTGAAGACATTTGCTGCTAGCCATTTTATGGTGTTCTGTGTGCATGATCAGCCTTTCCCTAGAGTCAGCCTGGGTGTGGTACATGTCTTATTACAGTGTGTCTTGTTGCCATGAGTTTACATCAGCAATTGTGCCCTAGTGGCCTCCCTAGATGCCTGTAGAAGGTGTCAAATGGCAGAGGCAGTGGCCACCCTTATGGACTTATTTTCTCCATACACTTCTTTCCAACTTGCAATGTCACAGGTAGACCCTGTGAGGTGAAGAAGGAATTCCCCCCAAACATTCAGTGACTCGACTGCTCACTAGCACAGTTACGTGAAATCACATATGCCCACTGTTCCACCTTAGGATTCCTCTCGGCACTCCCCTAGAGACATGCCCACTTTTACCTGGTCTATTGGAAGTTGCCAGGCTATTCTGCTCACTATTCCAAGAGTCATGAAGGTGTCAAGTTCTGGCAGAGTAATTCCCTGCCTAGTTGATAGTCCAAGGAAATCCTGAGAAGACACAGGAAGCAAGAACATACACATTATTGTAAGGGGCCCCTGAAGATTGTGGGTCAGACATGTCTCCATGCCCCCTATGGCAGCTGATTTGGAGTGTTTCCAGAAAACTACTCCATAGTCAGCAAGGAGTAGGTCACTTTTAAAGGGAGTAACAGCAAAGGGAGAAAAGTGAGTGAGTAATAACAGCTGAGTGGGCAAGAGCAAAGAACAGCTGAGTAGGCCAGGGTAGCAAATTTCTGGGGCAGGACATCTTGGGTAAAGATAATGTGGGTAAAGGCAGTCATCCTCTCAAATCTGTTATGTATAGGCCCATGTTAAATTCTGGCGAGGTTCCAAGCCCACTTTTAGTTTTGGGCGTGCATCAAGTTTTCATACTACCTTATGCTCTCCTCACCCTTTTTTATCTGGCAAATATTATATTTGTTTTTGTTTTATCTAGTTCATTAATTTGTTGTGTTTCATTGTGTTATACACAGGATCAAAAATCATATGTGATTGTCTTTAACTTATTTCACTAAGCATAATACTCTCCTTCATTCTATGTTTTTACAAATGGTAGGCTTTCAATATTGTATAGCTTTTTAATGACATTGTGCAGATTTAATTACCTTGCATTCCACATCTTCTTTATCTACTTTATTGATAGGCACTTAGGTTATTTATAACTCTTTACTGTAATTGATGTTGTGATACACATGAAAGTACACATATCTTTTATAATCAATGTTCTATTACTATTACTATTCTTTGATAAATACCCAAATGTGAGATAACTGGATCACGTGGTGATTTTATTCTTTACTTATTCAGAAATCTCCAAACTATTTTCCACAGTTGATGTACCAACTTGCATTCCCATGTAAAATATGCAAGTTTTCCTTTTTCTCTGCATCCACCTAATATTTATTATTTTCATTGGATAAAAACTATTCTGATGAGTCTGAGATGATAACTCATTGTTTTTATTTGCATTTCTTAATAGTAAAAACAGATGATAAATGTCTATTCATGTTGATCTTTTTCAATGCCTTTTAACAATATGTATCTCATATTTGGAGAAGTCTCTATTCATATCATTTCCGTTTTTTTAAATGGATAGTTTGCTTTTCTGTAATGGATTGTATGAGTTGTTTATATATTTTTAATATTATTCTTGTGTCAGTTGTGTGATGTACAAGTAACATCTCCTATTCAGTAGGTTTGTAATGAGACAGGCATGTAATTTTATGTAGTTTTCAAGTGCATACTGACAGCATTATAATTGACATGTATTCAAATATAATATATTATGATCTTGACATAAAGCTTCATTTCCATCCTTACCATAAAATTTATCCTCTTTACAATTTTACCTGTGCTTGTTTCCCTTTATATTATGATGTTTTTGTTCTTAGTAAACTAAGAATATGTTTAAGAATATAATCTAAGAAAGCGAGACAAAATAGGTAGAGTTCAAGTCACTGAATTTTGATTTGATAGGTTCTTATTGAAGAGCTAATGTATTATACAAATTGCATCCTGGTACATGGGTATAAGAAAAATCACAGTTCATACTGTTTTGTTCAAATTTAGTCTGATTTATTACATATTTATTATACACAAAGTGGGTCTTGGGAGAATACTATAGCAAGTGCTTATTTTTGTCTAGGTTATTGGAAGTCACTTGCATTTCCAAACAAATTTTTAGCACTTAATTTTATTTCCACTTTAGTTTTTCACACTGGTTCTTTCCTCCCCAGGCCAAGGACTCAAGCCCAGGGGTACATAGCCTTCATCATTTGGGCATAATTGACCTAATCAATGCTTTACCAAGGTATAATGTAAGCATTTAAAAAAAAATAACAGGATTTTGTCAAAAACTTACTTTTTGTGGTTCTTATTTCCATAACATTTTCCATTTTTGTAAAATGATATAAAATCTAAAACTGAGGTTTTTAACATTATTTTCCTCAGAATTATCTTTGGAAAAGTATAAAATGGTTATTTTATTTTTATCAGCAATTTCTAATAGAGATTTATTCATTTATTGTTTTTTTTTTGTATGTTCTGAACCAAGGATAGGCTACATTTCATTTGCTCCCACATTGAAAAATATTCTGCATGATCAATTCTAATGGTTCTCAAATGAGCTGCATGCCTTAAGTCAGTGGTTATTTCCAGGGGGTTGAACATATCTATCTCAGTTTGATCCACTTGTTAGAACTGGTTTGTCATAAATCAAGTCTACTTGCAAAGACTGATATTCATTCATTAAATGATTGTCACATTGGTTATTTTTAACACTGACGGTTTTGTTCATAAAATGTAACCTGTGAAAATTTCTCCTTAAAAAATCAGAATTAAATAACACTACTTGCTATTCTGAATGGAAGTAATCTTGCTCAAATAGATCCAGCTATAAAAGGAAAATACTTTACACAGTAATGCTCCTCTCCCATTATCCCCCATGTAAAATTAAGACCTTGATGTGTACCACATAGAAAAAAAAAAAAAAAAAATATATATATATATATTTTTTTAAAGGGTCTCTGTTCTTATTCTGTTGATGATATCTATTCCCCTTGTGCCAAGATCAATGCTTAGTCATGTAGGTATGTGATGTATTTTCCAAGGTCAACTCAAAGTGTATGTAGTTTCCAGGACTCTGCAACCTCTAAATAATAAATATTTCCATCTCATTGCTTTTATTTGAACTTATTACTCACTTCCAGAAATTGTTAGTCAACATTATAACATTCCCAGTACTTACATCCCCTTTTTGAGCCCTCATTTGTCCCCTCAGAGAGTTCATTTCATTGCCTTCCTGAACTGATGTTCTTAACAATCACATATGAAGTATCCTCAGAAATAAGCAAAATCTAAACCTTAACTGACTTTATAGAACAGCAAAACATATTTTCTAAGTAGAATTAAATTAGAAACTAATCACAAAAATACATTTATAAGCCAAGATATTTGGGAATGCAAGAACACATCTCTAAATAGACAATGTATCAAGCTATACCACATAAAGTATTTTATCAGGAATGATAATGAAAATAAATCACTCAAAATGGGTTAAATGTAAATACATAAGTGCTTGCAAGGTAATGTATAGATTTATGTGATAATGTTTGGGAAGACAAGATATAAAATCAGTGGTTTGAGGTTCCTATTTTTAATTTTCTCTTTTTAAAATTTAGCATAATTTATTTTTGTAAAAAAATGTAATGATATTTTGTTTAGGCCCATGTCTGGAGCACAGAGCTATGACTTTAATAATATGTGCTTTAGTTGCCTGAACTAGAGGGAGGTACCAAAAAGTTTAAAGAAGAACAAACTATATGTAAAATAAACAGAAGGACAAAAAGCAATAAAAAGAACAAAAATTAATTAAATAAATATCAGATAAAATAAGGAAACAGAAAACTGATTATTTTAAAATATAAAAAATCTTGTAAGTCTCATTAAAATGGTAATGAAAAATTTGATACTATAAAGAATGAGATGAGAAAATGAGAATTGAGGAAATATGTAATTATTGCAGATTTAAAGAATAACAAAACAGCACTATAAAATTTTGTGCTTAAAATTTATCAATTTTGATGAACTATGCAAACTATTTGAAATAAGTGATTCAAGAACAGAAAATATGAATAGATCAATATTCAAGAAAAAAAATTTAAAAAAAAAATTTAAGTAACCTCCTCTACACACACGAAGAAACACCTAACATCTGAGGAAAGACAAGTGAAATTCTTAGACTCAGAAAATAGTCCTTCCTCGCATGAAATATCATAAGAAAGTACTTAGATATAGCAAAATGATATGATCAGAGACTCTCATCTACATGAACAAAAGAAGAGCACTAGAAAAGAATAAATAAAAGTAAAATATTTTATTCATTTAAAAGTTTTAATTCATGAAATAATTAGGTATAAATCATAAAAACATAAACAAAATCTATGAGAAAAACTTAAAAAATTCTAACGATAAGATATTTACATAAAAAACAGAGACAACTGTGGTTTAAGAGGCAAATGCAGGATATTCAACAAAACTGTGGGATTTCCAGTGAGGATTTGGAGGAATATAATTCAGATTACAAAAGAAAGCTCAACTATCTAGAATTTGTTTATCTCACCATTTGTAATTCCTAAGACGATCCTTGTACTTTTGGACTAATATTCACACTAGTTATTATATAACCTGGAAAGTATGTGGGATAATGCATATTTCAACAGTACTTTAAATAAATGTGCATTTTCATAAATTCCCACTAACATAATCAAATATAAATATATCATTTTTCTTTATAATGAAAGCTATTCTAGAAATTTATTTGAAAACATTTTTCTTTAAGATTATTTTTGACACATAATTTGTCTAATAAGTGCTAGGATTCATACTGTGTTTTCACTTATCTTAGGCTATCACTTATTATCTTACAGCAGTAAACTTTGATCATTTCATCAATTCTCAAACTTTAACAGCAACCTGTGCATGAGACATCTTTGCCACTGATTTACACCGAATCACTTTTTCAGTCATATTTGTCTGACATTGGATTACATTTCTACTTCATTATATTGGTGACTTCTCATTAGAATTCAACATTAAGTTCACTATTTTATTTTTCTCTTGAATAGATTCTTCTTTCTAGTGTTCTTTTTAATGCTTTATAAATAAGGTAATTTGTATTACTTTTTCAGAAGAATTTTTAAGAATAAATGGACAAAATGTTAAATATTATTTTAAATGCATAGAACTTAGATAAATATTTTGAAATTTTAGAATCCAAATTTATGATGTACAATAATGCATGTCATGATGAAGGAAACTAGAACTCTTTTTTCATACACAGTGTCTGTAGTGGTTTTTGTGCTCATTTTTAAGATATTTCAGAAACTTAACTTTGAACATTTGGTATTTGAAAACATAGGTACTATTTATGGTCATTTCCTCACTAGGAGGCAAGTATTATTTTTATGCATGTCACATTTCAAAAATGTGCTAATTTCAACATTTCAAATAAGTGCATAGTTATATAAATAATTTCAGTGTCTATATAAACTGATCATAAAACATGCCTGTAGTTTATAATATACAAATGATAGATCTTATTGATAAACATGAAAATGTACTATCTGTAATAGTATAGATTTGATGTGTCACATAAAATTGACATAATTACACTCAGATTTTTTTTTAATTTACATGGAATTATTACATTCCATTTATTCAAGTTATTGTCATTTTCACTATACTTCACTAAGTGAAACTATCAGTTTTTCCTAAATTTAGTCTCAAAAAAGTATGTTTTTGTTTGAATTCTCATTGATCCTATTTTTAGTATGACTATGTAACCTCATGACTAATAGAATAGTTTCCATATATTCAATTTATTGTGACCAATACCCAGATCATGTTTGTCACCTTTATATATGTCACTCATTGGTGAAATGTCTGAGACTCAGGAGAGATTTTTTTTTACACCAGTGCAAAGCTCAATGATTCTGAACAATGATTTACATAAAATTCACAATTTTAAGCAATGTTTTACTTATAAAAGAGACAGTGAGATTGATTTGGAGGATGAATCATAGTTTTCTGACCTTGATCCACATGATCATCATGTATAACATATTCAATTGCATGTGAATTTATAATCTTACATAATTTTATTTATCTTAGAAACTTGTAAAGTAAACTTGATAATATACTCTCATTGAGTGAAATTACATGCATATGATATAACATTTTAATTATCTTTTAAAATCAGAATTCTGATATATTTTTAAATTTTAAATCAATCATCAGTATATAATAACTAAATTTACAAACAAGAGTCCAATTCTATCCTTCACCATGTAAGTGATCATTTTTACATGATTTGACAAGCACTTCATTTCCCTTTCCCTTCTAGTAAATACTTTGATTCTATAAATATAAAGTCTATTTTTGTTTGGTTTGGTTTATAAGTTTGTTTGCTTACTCTATGTGCCATGTATCAGTAAGATCAAATGATACTTTTTCTTTATACTTCTGACTTATTTCACTAGACATATTTCCCTCTAGATAACATTCATGCTGTAATAAAGATTTTATCTGTTTTAATAACTGAGCAGTATTCTACTGTTTATACACACCCTATCTTTATCTACTTATCTATTGATGGAAACTAGTTCCTTTTTCCATTTGTTAACTACCATAAATAGTGGTTCAATAAACATGGAAATGTTTATACTTCTCAATTTTGTTTTTTGTGGTAAATACCTAAAAGTGGGGAAATGGGATAATACAGACTACATAATTTCAATTTTTGAGGAATCACCATCTGTAAAAATTAATGAGTATATTTCTATTAGACATAATTTCACATAATAGTGAAGAAAAACTTTGTAGGGGGATACTAGAATTGCAACAGGTTAGACTCCTACCAATAGTGTATAATAAAAGTTACCTTCACTTAATTACATCCTCCCCTATAGTTTCTGTTTCTTGTTTTTTGGATAACAGTGATTCTTACCAGTAGGAAATGGCATCACATTTTCATGCTGATATGCATTTTCCTACTCACAAGAGATGTGGAATTTTTTTCATGTGATTGTTGGTCATCTGTCTTCTTTGGTTGAAATGTCTTTTCAGATATTTAGATTATGTTTTTAATTGGATTGTAAGTTTAAAATTGAAGGCTCTTTCATGAGTCTTATTTTTCATTTATTAATTAATTTTATATCATGAGCATTGTATCATATCATGTTATAGGTTTAAAATGTATATCACTGCAAATAAAAATAAACCTCCATGTATAATATATTCTGTTTATTAGACTGTAAGACTAAAATTGAAGTACTGTCCACTAATTTTTTAAGTTAAATATCCTTTTAAACTTTATTTGCAACTTTATCTAATCAGAAATATGAAAGAAAGAAAGAATATCAATTTACTTTAACTATATTAAATTATTGACCAGATGCGTAGGGTTAGCTCATGCTCAGACTTGAATGGTAGAATCCATTCCTGGCCAGCACTGGACAGGAACCTGAATGCTAATGATGGACTTTCTGAGACTGTAACTATCTTCACCAGCACTGACTACCTGAGATGTCCTGCCCTCAAATTTGGTTGTTTTTGCCCACTTTCTACCTTCCTTTTGCTGCTTCTCTTTAAAAGAGACTACCTCCTTGTGGACTGTGCAGGAAATTTCCAGAAATCTGTCAAATCAGTTGCTTCAGGAGCCAGAAACTTACAGAACTAGTTGGCATAGGGAGGCAGATTACTTCCTGACATCAGGACCCCCTGCTGTGAGAAGAATAAAGGCTATGTCTTTGCATCTGTGTCTTCTCATGATTCTCTCAGGCAGTCCCCTAAGTGGGGTGCCACTCTGCTTGGTTTTGAACATCTTTGAAATTATTATTTCCACTCTCAGTTTATTCTCATCTTTGTGAGGTTTTATATTAGTGTTTATTGGGATATATATTTTATACTCCATGATGTAAGTCAAATAATGCCATATACTCTAAAAAAATGTTTATATATTCTAAAATTCCAGGATGGTTTTCTATTAAGCCACTTATATCATATCTAATGTATAAGGATCCAATAGCAGATTAATAAAGTTTAATTTCCTAGAATGAAAGCAGTTTTCTCTGTAAATATGACTATATTATAAGTATACCCCCACAACATATTTATAAAACCTTCATTTGATATAGCTATAAACCACTATCTGAACTATCACTTAAACATGTTTTTGTTAGAGCGATCCTCTCTCATATGGCTTCTTAAACATCACAGTTTTTCGTGACTGAGCTGCTCATTGCTATTAATGATACATAAATACACCCCAAATTATTAGTCAGAGTGCCAGTTTGAATATCTATATTTTTTACAGTTAACAATAATTAAACAAAACTCTACTATTACAAATTAAATAACTTTGGAAAACAATTTAGTCCAAACTGGCTCACAGAAAGCCTATTTTTTTGCTTACTTTTGATTTTTAAGTAGCTATATTTATAAGTTAGGAAATGATTTTATCTTATATTTACCGCTGTTGAACTTCCAATCCTTATAGCCCTATACTACATTCCACCATTTTATACATGAGTAATGTAAACCTTTGCATATAACGATCTCTTTTAAATTTAACCTACAAATTCTTGCAATCTCATGAGATGGATGCTGGTAGTAGAATGAATAGATGATATGTCAGCAGACATTACTTTCAAAACAATCCAGTGACATGCTGAATTTTCTTTACTAGGAGAAATTCTGTTCCCTGAAGTTTCTATTTCTGTTAAAACATCTGTGCATCTTTAAAGTTCTCCTCTGAAAGTCCATGCTAGCTTGGAAGGATGTTGAACTTTTAGTTTACTTTTATTTTCTGCCTGACTCTTTAGAAGTTTGTATCTAATTTCATAGCTATATTGTTAGTCATGCTAGATTATCTTTTAGTCTCTTTCCCCATAATATCAGCATTTTTTACAGATATTGGTGATCTTGTAATATCTTTCTTGACGTTCTCTCTGTACTATCAGTACTAGAATAAGAATTACTGATTTTTGTGTCTAATTAAAATCTATATAATCTTCCTTATTAGTACTCGAATCATTTAATTTAATTACATTAATTCCTATATACCCATAGCTGTGATATCCACCAATGCATTCTATTCTGTCTCTCACTCCTGAAGTGAGAGATTTTGATTCAGTGACAATAAGAAGATAAAATATTACAAACAATAAACTAAATAAGTAAAGGCCAATTATATATGGAGCTAAAATGCAAAACAGTGCGGAATAATGAATTATGAAGTCCCAAGTGAAGATCTGGATGTAACTTTAAAGAGAGGTAAGGAAGACTTCACTGAGTGGAATACATTTAAATAACTTGAAGAAAATGAGGGAAATTATCATATGTATCTCGGGAGGGAGTCAAGAATTTGCAAATTTTGTCTATTCACTAGATAAATTTTACTATCCTTTTAGTAATCCATGTTTTTTTTCACTCTTGGCTACTTTTTAAAGTTAGTGTCATTTATGTGCATAATTATATAAGGTAAATTTTACATGTGTGTGTGTGTGTGTGTTCAATAAATATTTTCTATTCCCCCATTAATCATTCAATTGAAAATATTATAAATTTGTATAGATATTTGTGCCATAAAAAAAGACAATATCAGCATGATCAAAGCCTATTAAAATGGTCAAAGGTTGAAAATGTTCCTTCCTTCTCTCTCTCAATCATCTTGTGCACATCATATATGTTTAGTTTTGTTGGTTTTGCAAAAGAAGATATCATATTATACATTATTTATAATTAATGATATTCCTCCATACAGAGAAGACAATTTTCACAAACGGAATGTTTTATAATTATTATTAAATGACTATCCAGAAAATTGAAACTTAAAAATTAAAAAGGATAGACGGAGAATATTTAGTGTGTTAAAAACTTACAACAGTACCTATGTCATTGGAGTAGAATCAGGAAATATGAGTATTTGGAGATGACATCAGCAGGTAAAAAATATTTTAAGCAAAGTCCTATAGGTCAACATCAGGTATCGGCCTATATTGTAAAAACAACTGAGAGTCACTGCTGCACTTGGAACTACAGGACATTACATGTCCTATTTATAATATGATCACACTGAGTTTTGTCTACAATACACTATATGGAAGAGTAAGAATTAGAGATTGTAATCATATAGGAAATAGATTTAGTGTCCTCAACTAGAGAGAATAGATTTTGAACCAACTGACACAATGAAAGTGAATGATTATATTGAGCTCATGAGAGGAAAATGAAAGGCTAAATGTTTTCAAGGAGTTTTCCTGAAAAATTGCTAGGATTTCGGTCATCATTAAATGAAATATAAATACTGAAGGAAACAATATATCAAAGTTGTTAGTAACAAATTGGTTTCTATTCTAATAATAATGAAAGATAAATTTCTTCTGTTAAACTGAATTAATTTAAAAAGTTAATAAGCCTTGGTATCATAATGACAAACAGAACTAAAAATAAAAATAATGCAAAGCTTAAGCACTATCCTCTACACAAATATTTATTTTCCTATGTGAACATTCATCTATACTATAAATAAATACATTTGATTATTTATTAATTTACAAATTTATAAATGAACACCTATAATATGCTAGTATTTTTTTGTCTAACTGTAAAAATGAATATATAAATTCCAGTGAAGATGTTATGTAGATGTACTTAAGTAGATATACATGTATAGATAGATACATAGATAGATAGATATTAAGTAGAAAATATTGTACATGCAGCTTATATTTTGGCATAATTAATTTTATCAGGTAAGAAATAAGACCATGGAATGGATTTTTTTAGAAATTGTAGGTTAAAGATGTTTTTCTACCTCCTTCCTTCTGTCTCCGTATAAAGTCTATCTAATGGTGGCAAATTATATGGGCCATGGAAAATATTTATATAATTGATCTAAGTAACAGTGATCTACTTAACTAGAAGCAGATGACTAAAACTAGAGAACTGCATTGAATTTGAATGTTAACTTCCATATATACAAAGACTATAGCAGTATTCTTTCATCCAATTCTAAGTATGCTTGCATATAAATGAGTTCAGTCTGAGTTCTCATGCTGATTCCACCAACACAGAGATGATAGAGTATCAGAGAATCAGATATTAATTTACTTTATTTAGAAAGCTTGAAAATGGTGGAGCTAAATTGTCTATGATGTCAAAGTTCATGTTTTTTCCAGACTCACACAGATTATGGTTTCAGCATGTTTGAAGATAAATGAATCGTATATTACTCTGCATTATATACACACACACACACACACACACACACACACACACACACACACACATACATACATACTTACATTTATTTTCTTCAACAAATAATTTAATCATGTCATATTAGAATAAATCAAGTGTTGAATTTTTAATGAAAAAATGTTGAATCAGACATATTTAGAATTGTATTTCAGATTATGTGGTTTAAAATTTGGCTGGGATTTATTGACTGAAAATGAGTAAAATACTGGTAAATATAGGTATATAGTGTTATGTAATCTCTATTTTCATCATAAAAATTTAGCTCTTTTTATTTTCTTTGTAGCATTAAATTGTTCTGTTTAAAAAAGCTTTGTATAATTTGTGTTTTTAATTTTGTAAACAGTATCCAAGTACATCTCATTACAAGTACTTGGAAAAATCATTAAAATGTTTTTTATTAACTTGCCTTGCCTTTTCAAAATGCCTCAGTATTCTGCATGTTTAGTATATTCGAAGCTATCAGCAAGCTGCAAACATTCTGTTGGAATATTACAAGACTGGTTCTGAATATCTTAAAGAAACCGTACTAATTTATTGAATCTTTATATTGATTTTAGACGTAAGACAAGTGCTTTCTCAAAACTTATAATGGTGCATAATTTTGTTTCCAGGATTCAATAATATATTTGTAATTACATGATTACTCATACATCTTGAAATCAATAAGAACAAAAATGTAATACTCACCAGTTGTTATCTCAATTGCTTTGTTTCAGGTAGTTTTTGAGCTAAGTAGTATCCAAAAATGCACCTTAATTAAAAATGTCTCACAAATAGTTGTATAATTTCAATTGACATAAGATATATATATATAAGTATGTATTATCATAAATCATGTATTGATATAGGATGGAGAATTTCTGAATGGACTACCTAGCAGAATACAAATTATTCTTGTAAAACTAAGATGATTAAATAAACTAAAGGAACAAAAAATATTTACAGATTTTGCTGCTTTTCCAAATAAAGGAATGGATAACAGTACTGAAAGCAGGTCACTATGTCTTTAGTTCACATGACAAGGGGAAGAGATATGACATAGGAAGGGCTAGGAGAAATCAGAACATAACTACATTTGACCCTGATTAATTTTAATTAAATGAAAAAACATCTAAAACAAATATTATTTTTCAATTTGACGGAGGAAAATTCTTTCTTTATTGCTATTGGAAAAGTACAGCAGGAATTGTATAAGTTCTTCAATAAATATAAGAAAAATTAATTAAAAATTCGTACTAATTAATCAATATCAACCATGTAAAGCACAGCATTTTTCTCAGTAATCTTACTATCCCAATTATAATTAACAAACATTAAAGATCAAATTATCATTGCACTATGTTTCATCTGTGCATTATTATATTTCACATCTCTATATGCCACAATATGATAATCATTAAAAGCCCAGTTATACCATATATAAAATGATTGACCCCTTGAACTGAAAGCTATAAAATGTCATAATGCAATGCTGCATCAATATTTTTTGTGAAAATAATGAGCAAATTTTCAATTCAGTGCTTAAACTTATTCTAAAAATCAGCTCATATGCTAGAGATGACAAATCATTTAAATTAAAATAATTGAATGTTTTTTTCTTTATATGAAAGCATTAATTTTTTGAGGTGTGCCATGAGGTTCAACAGTTAAAGTGAATATGTCATTAAATTCCATAGATCTGGGTTTAAGATCCAGGGCTGCGGGAAGAAAAATAATTTGTTTGAAGCAACAAATGATTATTGAAATGATACTATTGGTGTTGGAGCAACGTAAAATAGAGATTATGTTTCTCATTTAGCGAATTAGTGAAGAGCTAAAATTGCATGCCTTATTATTTTAGAGAAAAAATCAGAAGAGTGGTATATTTCTGCTTCATTAAAATAGCAGTTACATCACCAGAGGACATCTTAAAACCCCTGTGCCTAGTATAGCACAGGGTCCCGTCTTGGTGGTACCATGATTCAGAGAACAGTTGGTAGGAAGACTGATCCCCACCCACACCTTCATTCTTTAAATGAGCACACAGAGGCCAAAAGGCAATATGGCTCCCTGGTCAAGGTGCTGAGGTTATCAAGAAGAGGTTCAGTTACACAAGAGAGCTACAGAAATGGCACAGGAGTGCCAGACATGAACTTATTGTTAGCGCCAGGCAATTGAGAGTTGTGGTGAGAGAGTTCCACTCCCAGAAGATTAAAAGATCTTACAGAGACAGATTAAAATTGCTCCCTGACTATGAAGCTGCAAGCACTATCAGAAGACATTTAAAAACCTGTGCTTTGTATAGTTTAGGGTCTCACCAGGGAGATACATGAACAGACTCTAGAAAATGATGTGGAAGGACATTTAGCCCCACCCAGTCTTTAAAGGAGAACACAAAGGTCAAACGGCAATCTTGTTCCCTGATTGAGGAGCCAGGGGAGCAACAAGAGGACTTATTACTCAAAGGAACTACAATAACTGCATGCGAGTGACAGAGGACCTCCCTGTGAGCCTCCTGGCACCCATTCTGGAGAGCTGTAGACTAATCAGAACTCACAGACTCTGTTTGTAAACATATTCCTTGGATTAGAGAACTTTCTATCAACAGTGCATAAGAGAATTGCCCCTCATATGTTCTTAAGTCAGTGGACACCACTGAAACAACATTTGAAGCACACCAAAAGTGAACATCCAGAGAGAGAGGCAGGTCTCAATCCCTAAGGAAGCCAATGGGATAGTATTGGTCACACCAAGATCAAAAATTTCCAATCAGGAAGAAATCTAATGTGAAAACACAAAGTCATAATGCTAAATCTAAACATAGAAGAGAGACATTGTCAAAAACAAAGTCACCCCTAAAAGCTCAAATGGCCCAAATTGCAGAAGATGCCAGGACTCCCTTGGAGATGAACACTATATCGATAACAAATGAGACAGTGTAACAGAGAAAGTGTGCCAAAAGTTAGATATAAATTTAAAAAACAAAAACACACAGCTGAATGATGTGCAGGAGGCACAAACGACCACCGAAAGGCAATTAGGAATCCTCAAAGAAGAAGTGAGAGATCAAAGTGAACTTGCCATCAAGGAGATTGAGACCATGAAAAGGGTCCTAGCAGACACAATATAGATTAAAAAAAAAAGTAAAGGAATTGAAGATAAATATTGAAATCTCCATAAGAAGACTCAATAATACAGAGGAATGAATCTCAGATATTCAAGGCAAGATCAATGGCAATCCACATGGAAGAAGATAAAGAAACAAGACTTGAGAGAAATATGAACAAATCCTATGAGAAATTTCATGATGAGAAGAAACATGATAATTATAGATACTGCAGAAGGAGAGAATGAAAGGTACAGAAAAGCTACATGTGCTAATAGCAGAGAATTTCCCACATCTGTCACAAAAAGCAGCCAACAGAAAGAACACCAACATGTCTAATTATAAAAATATCTGCTCCTAGACATATCATAATAAGTTTAGCAAAATCCAACAACGAAGAATAAGTGCTCAAAGTTGCTAGGGACAAGAGAAACATAATTTACAAATGTATACCTATCAATTTTTATGACACTTCTCAGCAGAAACACTACAGGCCAGCAGAGAACAGAACAATATTTTAATATTTTTAATACTAAAGTACAAAACTACCAGTCAAGAATATTCTATCCTACACAAATATTACTCAAATGTGATGAAGAAATAAAGGTCCTCCATGATAAGCAAAAGTTAATGATTTATCTACCACCAAACTTGCCAATCAAGAAATCCTGAAAGGGCTTCAACAACTGGGAAAAAGAAAATGAAGATCCACCAACCCCTGAGAATGGTGTTAAACAGAAAAACAAATGAAGAAACAAAGACAGAATAGGAGAGAACAAAAAACACAAATGGGGGAAATAATCATGTAACTGTATGAATATATAAATGTGATATGTGAGTTCATAATGCACAGATGCAAAGAGAACAATAATATATAGGGCAGTCACAAAACCTAACTCTAAAGTGATGCATAGCTGAGAAGTAGAAGAAATTGAAAGAACTAACACTGAAACCACATAGAAGAAAAAGCAAATAAAAATGAATGGAAAACAAAATAACAGATATAGACAACAAAGGCTCAAATGACAAAAATAAAACCCTACATGTCAGTTATTACTCTAAACGTGAATGGGCTAAATGTACCAATTAAAAGGTATGAAGTAGCTGGATGGATCAATAAAGAGGACCCATAAATATTATGCCTATAAAAAACACTGTATTCAAAGATAAACACAGTTTAATAGTCAGTGTTTGTGGAAAAATGTATCAAAGCAACAGTGATGGAAGGAAATAAAGACTACAATACAAATTTCAGACACTACATGCTTCCACCTGAACAGGATATTTTGAGAAAAGGAAAGGCACTACATTATGGTCAAGGGAGCAATAAATTAATATGGAATGACTATAATTGATATATATATATAATACTGACTATATAAATATATAAAATTCATATTGACAGGGTTAAACTCAGACATTGACTGTAACAATAATAGCAGGGGAATTCAATACTCCACTTACATCAGTAGATAAGATGATCCAGACAGAAAATCAACAAGGAAATAAGGACCTTAATGAAACAATAAAACACATGGACTTAAATTTAGTCAGTGTTCTACTTCCCCAAAATATACATTCTTCTCAAGTATACATGGGCATTCTCAAGGATAGACTGCATCTTCAGACACAACAAGTCTTGGCCAATTTAGCAAGATTGAAATTATAGAAAGCATTTTCTCTAAACACAGGGAAGTGAAATTATAAATGAACCAGAGGAACAAAATTAGATAAACCAGAAATATATGGAGACTGAACGTTCTTCTGAACAACTCATGGCATCAATGAAATTAGAGATGCAATTAAGACTCATCTGAAAACAAATGTAAATGAAAAAACAAGCTACCAGAATATGTGGGATGTAGCAAAAGCAGTTCTGATAGGAAGTTTACAGCCATACACATATGCATCAAAAACTAACAGTTCAAATTAAATCTCTAACTTAACACTTGAGAGAACTAGAAATGGAAGAAAAAACAAAACTAAAAGCCATCAGAGGGAGAAAATAATAGAAATTACTGCAGAAATAAAATTAAAAAAAAGAACCACCCAAAAGATCAATGAAACCATTGTTTCTTTGAAAATGTATTGCTCAACCCCTACCTAAACTCACAAATAACAGAGAAAACCCTAATAACAAGAATAAAATTAAAAAGGTAAGATTACAACTGATAGTGGATACTTGCAAAGCATCAAGAGAGACTATTACTAGCAATTATGTGCAAGCACATTTGTTAAGCATAAATAAGTGAACAGTTTTCTTGAAACCCATATCCTCCCAAAGTAGAGCCAGGAGGACATAAACATCTAACAGATTGATCAAAAGCACATAAATTAAAGAAGTAATCAAAAATCTCCCCGAAAGCAACAGCCCAGATCCAGATTACTTCGTTGTTGAATTCTACCAAGCATTTAAAAATAAGTTAATCCCCATCCTCCTTAAACTCTTCAACAAAACTGAAGAGGAAAAAAACCTTCCAGATATACTTTAAGAGGCCAATATTGCCCTGATCTCCAAACCAAAGAAAGTATCAACAAAAATATCAATAAGCCACCATCACTAATGAAAATAGATACAAAATCTTCACCAAAATCTTGGTGAATTCAGTAGTGCACAAAAATAATAATACAGCGTGATCAAGTGGGATTCTTTCCAGGGATGCAAGGATGGTTCAACATACATAAATTTATGATATCATACCTGAGAAATCCTAAAGATTACACACAAAAAGCTATTGGAAACAAAATATTAGTATAGAAAATTGACCGGATATAAAATTAACACTCAAATATCAGTAACATATTTTTATATACAATGAAGTAGAGGAAAAGGAAATTAAGAAAGAAATCTCATTCTCAATAGCATCATAAAAGATCAAATACCTGATAATAAAACTAATAAATCAGTTAAAAGACTTTTACAGTGAAAATCATAAGACTTAAGCAAAAGCAATAGAAGACACACAGATATGGGAACATGCTCATGTATAGGAAGAATTAACTTAATAGGAAATCACAATCCTACCCAAAGCAATATACATATTTAAATAAATTCTCATTTAAATTCGAGACTTTTTTAAGGAAATTGCACATACAATACAAAGTTTGTTTGGAATCACAAAAGACTGATATTAACCAAAGCTATCCTGAGAAGAAAAAAGAACAGTGGAACAATCGTATTTCCTGAATTTAGACTATATTAGAAGGCATTCATCATTGAAATAGTATGGTACTGGGCCATTAAACAGACAGATAAGTGAATAAAATTGACAGACTAGAAAGAAAACCATATCTATTGGACAGTTAATTTTAAACAAAGGAACCAAGATCATACAACAGAAGAAGGAAAGTCTATACAACAGGTGGTGCTGGGAAAACTGGACAATCATGTGCAAAAAAAAAAAAAAAAGAAAAAAAGAAACTGGATCACTCCTTAGCACCATACAAAAAAGTTGAATCCAAATGAATCATGGACCTGGACATAAGACCTGAAACCACAAAATACTTGGAAGACAATGTGGGGAAAACACTCTACTACCTCAACTACCAAGAGCTCTTTAGAGAAAGACCGACTACAATGAAAGTAATTAAAGTAAAACTAAATAATTGGCATTACATAAAAATAAAAGGTACAAAAAATTGCCACTAAAACAAAGAAACACCCTCTAAATTTGAGAAAATCATCACACAACATACATCAGATAAGAGCTTAACTCCACAATATACAAAGAGTTCACACATCTCAACAAAATAAATGTAAACGCCTCACTCATAATTGGGCAGAAGAACCGAACAGACACCTAGCCATAGAAGACACACAGATGGACTACAGGCACATGAAAAATGTTTTACATCACTCATAAGAGAAACGAAAATAAAAATCAATGATATACCACCTCACACCATCAAATGGCCTATATCCAAAAGTCTAGAATAACAAATGTTGGAATAGTTGTTCAGAAATAAGAACACTCTTTCACTGTTGGTGGGAATGTAAATTGATGCAACTTATCTGGAAAACAGTATGAAAAAATTAACATGCAACTACCATTTGATCCAGCAATTACACTCCCAGATACACGTATATACACATATACACAGAGTACAAAACCTCTAATCAGGAAAAATACTTGCAACTCTATGCTCATAGCAGAGATGACTGGATAAAGAAGTTGTAATATATAATCAATGGAATTTTATTCAACTACTAAAGAGAGAAAGAAAAGTAAGCATGCTTTTTACAACCATCAGAATGGAAATGGAGGGTATGTTAAGCAAAATAGAGCAGAAAGTAAAAAGAAATAAAGGATGATTTGGTCATATGTGGAATATAGTGATATGAAAGAAATAAACTGTTAAATCATAGCAATACCCCACAGGGCACAAGATGGTGGCTCTCAGCCAGTAAGAGGGAGAGAAAAGGAGATAGAGAAAAAAGTGATGGTAAAAGACACTAGAATTCTGATGGTGGGTTTGGTATTAGAAATGAATTCTGCACCTTAATTGAGCATGACGTTGTGAACAAAACACATGATAATAAAACTATTATTTAAAAAAATAGTTGTCCTTGTAAGAATGAAATATCTAAATTTTCAATTAAACTTATGACATAATAGTAGAATGAATAAATATTAATGAATATTTTTATTCAAATTGGAGTGTGAATAGGTAAGCAAAGATTATATCTTTGCATGATGTTTCTGTGGTAGCTGTGGTTGAATAGAAGAGTGAGATTCCACCCTTCATTGTACCAATTAATTTTCCAGAGTTTTCTCACTGGGGAGTAGAAGAGACTCCTTCTAGATTTTGAAGACAGAAGTTACCTGTAAAACTTGAGAGTAATCATTCTTAGGATAAATTTATTTGCTGGCCTAGCAAATAGGAATTAATCTATGTCAAAGAGGTAATAACATAATGGAAGAAAAGCAGTGATATGACTAGTAAATGTTGGAGTTTGGAAATCTTGGCTCATACATTATTTTACTGATCCTCAAAAGATAATTTAATAATATGTGTGGTCTCTATCAATTAACTTATCAATTTTGTGTTTTTATAATATGTATCGAGTTAATAAATACATATTTCTATTAAGACACATCCCTAAGATCATGGTGCTATATCAACAAAAGATTACCAGAAACAAATATTAGAAAGATATTCCATGAGAAAAAAAAAATCGTCCTTAGATAAACTGTCAAATGAATGGAAGAATCTTCTTAAGTCTGGAAATTCATTTCTTATGAACATGAACATGGTTCCAAAATGCTATAATTATATATTACCAAAAGCATTATTAAAAAGTTCTCCAGATATTTACCTACTTAAAACATTCAATAATTTTGTTGTATATAAAATTAATTAATTTAGGTCGATATATGCCTCTCAATTTCAAACTTTGTAGATGTCATAAAATCCATAATCTTTTTTTATATTATTGAAGGAACATTGCATAATAATTTAATATAGGTTTAAGGTATGCATCATTATAGATCAACTTCAACATAATATGCTAATGTTTCCCCCATGACTCCCAGAAAGTCTTTTTTTGGGTATCATCAGTCATGTTTACTTTTCCTATCACTATCAATGTTTTTCCTTCTTTGACTTCTGCTTAGTATATGAACAAAGTCAAAATCAACCTATGCAAAAATACCTTCTCCATTTTTTTCATTTAGTGATTATTTCCTTTAAATCTTTTTTAAGCTATATTTCTTACAAATGTCTTCATTAATGTTACGTCTCCAGGTAATTTTGAAATCCTTTGTTGTGCCTGTCATTCTTTCTTCGAGGTGCATACTCCCTCTTTCACTTTCCAAAACTCAGCTCCTTGTAAGTTTATTTACCCAAAATACAGCAATTAAAATGACATGTAATCAATTAAAGATCACCATATTCTCAAATAGAATCAGTATTCTAGTCTCCCTAATTTCAACATCATCTTTTTCTCCCAGTAGTGAGATCCTCATTATCTATTTGGAGTTCAAGTAATTTATATTTGATACAGTAGAGTACAATAATTATGTCCTGTTTATACGTGTCTTACTGAGAAGCGAGAATTTTTCTCACAATTACCATTGAGCAAGAACATGACAAGTAGAAGCATACCAATTTCATACTAGTTTTGAGAATTACCATTACTAAGAGTTTTCTTTTTTCTTTTTCATAATAGTTTTTTGTTGTGCTTTGTATTAAATAGGCAGCAATTGTTGGGTTTTGGCCCTTTTTCAGGTATTCTCAGATTTAGATATTGAAATGACAGAGTCTTATTCTCAATCTGAAAAGTACAAAGCTTTGATCTTCTAATATCATTGGAAGCTTTCCAAACAATGCCAAGAATTTTGCTGAAAAATACTTTTAAACAAGTAAAAATCATTGAACTGAAAATTATTAAAAAAATTATTATCTTCTCTATAAATAATTGCCACTTTGATACATATTTGCAAAAATAAATCTCAATTATCACACCTATTTTAAACTAAAGTCTCAAATTTTTTTTAAGACTTTTATGTATTTCTGATAATTGATATGCACTGCATAAAATAAAACAATTACATTGCAGTGTAAATATCTAGATATATTTGCAAAAATATTCAAGGGTTGTATAGCTATAATTTAAAATGTATATATTTGTTATTTCAAGAATATTTCAAATGCCCAGTTTATCATGTTTAATATGGATTTGTTATATTTTATATTCACTATTTCTCTTATTTTGGTACATTTGATTTACATGTTTTAAGTAATTTACTTCAAATTTTAATTTTAAATGAATTATAAAATATGGGTAAAATATGATCTCATATTCATAAATTCAAGAAAACACCATGTGTCAAAATATCTTAATTCAAACAGAACATTTTGTTTTTAATGGTACAACTTGTTTTTCTTAAGTAACAAATAGAGAAAACTTGGCATGGCAGATGGTATGTGGGTGGGCACCCGGCAGGCACAAGTTATCTTGGAAAAGTAGAAGTCATGGAGAATAATTCTGGATAAATTAGCAATCAGTTGGATGATCTGTAGACAAAGATACTGATATGAGTCAGTAATTTGAATTCAATATTTATGGAAGTCATATTTTTTCTTAGCACTTGTTTACTGTGGATATATGATTAATAGTTTATGATTTGTTTTTGATTAATAGTTACAATATTATCCACCATTCATGTTTCTAGCAATATCTTGTTCAGAAGCAAAACTGTAAAAAACAATATTTTTAAATGTTACATGTGCTAGAAAAATTCAGTTACCAAATTAATAGCATATGAGTTATGGGTGTGTGTGTTTGTGTGTGTAGATATAGATGATATAGATGTAGATGATATGGATATATTTAGATATATAGATAGATATGATAACATAATAAATACATCCTGCTAAAACTTTGGTCTCCAATAAGATTCATCAAGTTCTTTATTTTTATTCCTATTTTAGTATACTGTATTTAATACAGAAAAAACATGTTCCATATATAAAATAATTATATATTAAATGAGATATCACATGTAAAGTTATCAGTTAGTGGCTTGCATAATTTATATGAACAGCATTTGTTAGATTTAATTATTATAAGAAGACTGGAATTCTAAAAAAATTTAGTTTCTCTGACTATGCAGTCAATTATGAATTAGAATATTTTAATATTAAACCAATATTTATAGTAACTGTTATCATAGCAGAGAATGACAAGCAATTTTTCAAATATAAATATTTCATCATTATGAGAAAAAATTCTGATTATTAAGTGTTTTGGGAACTATAAGATCTTGGTTCAAATTCCTGCTTGTCATACAGTAACCTCATTTTACTGGAAACATTATTTAAACTTTTCAGGTCTCAAACACTCATCTGTAAAGTTTAGTGACTATCTCACTATTTTCACATTTGTTTATTACATTATACATACATATATGCATATATATATATATAACATGACTTAAAGAGTAATTTTACAGTAGATGTAGCTAACAGTTTTAATTAATGTTCTGCTTGAAAACTTCACTAAATTATGCCTTATATTCATTTTCTATGTTAATAAGAAGACCTAAGTGTTCAAATTTGAAGCACATTTAAAATTAGTTTGTTGAAAATTTGATTATTTGTCATTTGAAATGTTTTTCTAGATATTTTTTCACTTAATTCAAGGAAACTAATTAAAAAATCAAAGTCAATACCTAAACTTAAACAAATACAACTGTAAGATGTTTTGGGTAGAATACAATTCTTAGCATAGTTATCAAGTTACTTAAAAAAATGGAGGAAGCATTGATTTTAAAGATGAGATATAAATCAATATCATTAAATATAAAGATATGAATTGAAATTATTAATTGTTTCTAATAAGAGAACATAAAAATATTGCACTTCTGGAAACAAAGCTGAAGGTATGAATATATTGAAAAATATCTGATAGCTCTAAGATAAATAATCATGCATAGGAATCTTTTGAATATTTATAAGCTATGTATAATTTCTATATTCTGATAGTGTAGACATAAACTGAATGCCCATTTATTAAAGTAACAGAGCAGCTAGATCAGTTGGCATCCTATATCAAGAATTTAAAAGAAAAAATGAAAAATCAAAGAAAATAATTACTCAGGGAGAATGTGGTAAATTGAAGATGAGTACTTCAAATGGAGTAACGGAAAAAGAAAGCAAAAAAAAAGCTGTTTTACTTTTAAGAGATGGACCAAATTGTTTTAAAAATCTCTTTTTAAATCCTTAGAGCATCTATGAGGTAAAAATTATAATCTTAAATTAACTTTTGAAAGATAGACATTTAATAAAATACTCAAATAATATATCAAAGTATATACATAAAGTTTATTTTCAAGATATGATTGCTGCTAAACTACATGTGTTACTAAGTTATCCACACAAACAGAATCTGTTAATGTGTAAATATTAGATACAAAGTTTAAGAATAAACAATTTTTATTATCTATCAATAATTGCAAAAGTATAAGTGAAATAGTATACTTTAAATATCCACAGTACATTAAATCTTATTTTGCATTATGCTTCTCATTAATAACATAATATTATATGTATTATGCAAAATATATCTTATATTTAAGTAAAATATTTTTGAGGCAAAAAGTTATATCCAGTGACTTATAGTACTTATTGGATTCTCAATACTTGCCTGAAACCTTAGATATAGCAACTGAAAATCACACAAATTGGATTGTATCATTTTCAACTTTATAGAATAGTAAACAGAAGTTTAGTGAGTCTAGAAATTCCAGAAAAAAATCGATGAGTTAAATTTAAATTTTCAAAAGAAAAGTTTGATGATACAGTCTGATGAGTTTCCAATAATATTACCTATGAAAATTTAGTTTCTCCAATGTAGTCCATTTTAAGAAAATATTTCTCTGTTACAAAGAACCATAACAGTAATAGTCACTGCACTTTAATTTTAAGTAATGATTAGCATGGTTAGAAGAAACTGTTGTGATATACGCCTTTGTATCAAGAATGGAAACAATTCCAAATATAGTTTAGCATGAATAAGCCAAGAAAAATGACTATGACTATGTTTGTATGAGAGAAGGTAAGGAAGGAAAAATGATTATGAGAGGTAATAAAAGCAGAATTTGCATGTTCAGTAGGTTTCTTAAAGAATATGGGACATAGAGAAGATACATATATATGTATATGCGTGTGTGTTTGTATATGTGTGTCTATATTCAATGTAGAAATCAATACTTACCTGACTTATAAAACTTCATTACTACTATCTTGCCCCACAGAAATCCAAATATATAAATAAAGAGAAGACGTCAGTCATTAAATTTCAGTTACATCTTGATTGACAACACACAATATTGGCAAAATGCTTTTTAAGATGTCCTTTTATATGAAGCCTCAAAATAAAGGAATGACCCCTTACTTTCAATTACTACCAGCGTTGATTACCAATAGATTTTATACTTATTTTTAATATTACTTTATTATTGCTAATTTGTTTTATGAAATTATATAAATGTAGATGTGAATGCTTCACTATTAATCAAATATGTGACAACACATCATGCCGCCCACCAAATTTCTCGGTATTTTTCATTCTCATTTACTTCCCTTAGTATAATCAGTTCCTGTTCCATCCATGTTGTCCCCGACATGAGTATATCATCTCTTTATGGTCTGGAAATAAATGGATAGGGGTATTCTGCAAATCTAAAATCTTCGTTTTCAGTTTAGATAATAATTTTAAATTTTCGTCTCAGAGATCAGTTTTATGTATATAAAAATTTAGTCCCACCATAATAATATTCTATGTGATAATTTTGAACAACATCTAGAAATAACCTGATTGAATTCACACCAGATGACAAGGATCCATAACTTTTTGAGGAAACTTTGTTTATGTAATAAATAATAAATATGTAGGTCATTAAATTTCTTTGATTTTTTAGGTCAGTACACAGATATTTATTTAGCAGGGAAACCAGAACTTGACTATGAGAATTTTGATAAGAATTTTAAGGTAGCAGCAATATATCCTCCCATGTGAGATCAGAGACTGGAATCCATCACTGACATGACTTAGCAGAAACAGGACTCTGGACATACTCAATAAACTTAGCTATTATGTTCAACAAATTTTCTAACCCTATTCCCTCATAACCTGGAGTGATTTTAGAATTCTGTTGTGATATTGAGCTATCTAACCTAACAGAACCTGTGGGCTGAAGGAATGCATTAATATTCTACTGAACTGATTGCCTTAGCATGATTTTAAACAAGCAAACCCTTAAATCTCAAAGTTTTGGGGTATTCACATGTTTCATATTGGTTACTACAATTTCTTTCAGCCAATACTTGTATGTTTACCTGTTGTCGGTCACCTTCTCATCTCCATATCTATTTTTAAAACTTTTATATAGTTTTGTTGATCTTAAAGCCCTACTAAAATTATGTGGACTCCAAATAGACATTTATTGCCTATTCAGTTATATATAGATCATTTTAAAATATTTTTGTGGTAAAAAGAGTATTGAAAGCACACTTTAACCTGCAAAATATTACTATGAAATGTGCATTCAATATTTTTAAAAATTAACATATATTAAAAAAGAAATTAGATATTATTTAATACAAGATAGTTTTTATTTAGCGATAAATGTGTTTACTTAACATTAAAAACAAAGATTTCCTGTATATGGTCTTAGCTCTATCACTTATAGATCATATTACTTTAAACAATATATATATTTCAGAATTATGTGTATTTCTAGTATATACATATTTCCCATATATGTACATATGTATGTGTGCATATATGTATACATACATATGTATGTGTGTGTATATATATATTTTTTCCAGATATTAGTTTGCTTCTCTCTGAATGAGTATTAAAGATATATAGCATTTCCAGTTTTTAGAAGTGCAGTGGAGTACTAATAGATGAAGTGGTACATACTTCTATTCAATACTTATACTTCTCCTTCCCATCTGGGCACAGCAGAAGACTTGTTTATAGTACCTTGAAGTTGAACATAGTCGTATGACTTCATGGAATAACGAACTGTGATCTGAAGTATGAATGCCAATTCTAGGTGAAAGCACTTAATAATTCTTAATAATTCTTGCCATGCAACTGTCATCTTACAAGTAAGCATTCACATGGTTATGCTCCAGAAAAAAGCAGCCTGAAATACTAAAGCAACATAGGGGACAGCTGCTATGGAGTATGCCCTAATCGTAGTGCTCATTATGCAAATTGGAAATAAAATTTTCCTATTTTAAGCAACTGAGCTATTTGATAGCATACCATGACTTATAAACATTTTTAATTAACATAGTTAGCTATGTAGGGATCTAGAAACATAGTTATGTAGACAAATATAACAACAGAAATTAATATTTAGCACATGAAAATACTAGGTCCCACTCTAAAATTTTTACTTAAATTGTCTCATAGCTCATTCATCTCCTTTAAAAAAAGAAAAAAAAAGTTTACATTTTATAAGAAATCATTGAGAACCAAAATATTAAATAATATCCCTATGTTCACAGAACACAAATTGAAATGACAGAACCCATATTATAAAAACATAGAGCTTGTTTTAGCCACTGATGGGAAGACATCTAAATATATAAAGGGATGTCCCTAAAGAACATTTAAAATAACATATTTGAGTTGTATAGCAAATGAAATGTATTTTGTAAGAGGGAAAGTAGCATGGTATGGATTTGACCAAAGTGTTACAATGAACCATCAAAATATAATAATTTTCAACTTTAATAGCTTATATATGTTGAAATTACTCTGAAAGAAGATAGAATTTTCTGTATTTAGCAGAATAAAATAATTTTATCCATATCGAATAACATTCTTGATTGCCTGAATGATGTTCCATGTATTTTTCAACATTATAATTTAGTTTTCAACCAATTGCAGTTGACAAAACCTTAATGCACTTAGCCAGATCGCTTGACCTGAAATAACAAACCAAAACACTTCAAGTGAAAGTCAAATCTCGTTGAAAAAATGTTTATAATGTACTGTGAAAACTCATAATAATGTTATACAGAATTATATTTGTCTTCAGCCTTGAATATATGTGTTTGTAGTATTTATGGGAAAGTAAAACATGTTATCACCTTAGCAGAAATGGTGTCTCTTGTACTTGTAACATCACTAAGTCTAGAACTCACAGTAGAATAAACTATTAAATTAGACACACAAGAAACAATGTTTTTAGAAAAGTTAACTTCTCCTTCAACAGAGGAGATATATTTAACCCATGGAAAGTTAAAAAGAAAATAAAGGAAAAAATTGCAGATTACATTAGTTATTATTTGAATATACTTTAAGTAATGTTTACAAATTATATAAAGTGAATTTGATAACATCAATTTTTGTCATCTTAAATCACAAAACCAATTTTAAATTTACTAAGGAATCAAAGTGACAGCAGTGATTGAAGAAATAGAATTATAAACCAATAATTAACAAAAATTGTTAATGATAAAGAAGGTTTGTTAGTGACAAAGTCTGAAATTTCAGTTTATGATCATTTATTGTCAGCAGTAATTTCATACAAAATTGAGACTTCATGGAGTTCAAAGTTTATTGTTAGGTTAATATTTAGATCAGTTGCATTCTAGATTAGACTCAGCTAGACTGTAATCTCTGCTTTCCTGATTAATACAATTTCTGTGTGAAACACACACAAACACTAAAAAGACAGACTTGCAAAATGTTTTAATAAAAAATCTACACATTTCAAATAATCTACATATGCATAATCATCAAGCAAATATTTTTATACTGACTAAAATTTTAAGATTGTTTCCTTATATTAATATAAAAATGCATATTACTGTGAGAGTTAATCTCATGAAAATATACCTCATAAAGCATAACCTTTAAATAAGAATATTGAAAAAGAGACCATTATTTTACACAGAATAATATTAAAAGTATATAGGAAGACTAATATTAAATTTTAAAGTTCATGTTTTTCAATGGAATATCTGAATATTTGGGGATTATAGATATTTTTTTCACTAGGGAAAATTATTAACGTGAGTATTTGAGATATCGCATCACTGTTTTCTTATGTAAAATCTTATGAAGCATATATAGACAAAAAATAGAAGAAAAATTAATCAGAATAGAGACAGAAGCAGGGACTTGATGGGTAAATTCAATTACCTTATTTAAAAGTAGATTATTCCATGTATCTATTTTCCTCTTTTCCTCTTGAAACATATTCAAAATAATTAAACATATCAACATCCCTGAAACATAGAAGAGAGTGTGTCCAATGAACCAAAATTTTGAGGAATTTCTAGAAGACATGAAGCAGATCGGAACAGATGAAGGACAAAGCTGAGTATTGCAAAACAGCCTTTGATTGAAATCAAACAAAAGGGGAAAACCTGGAATAGTGAGTAAATTTTCTAAACTGAGTCCTGAAAAAAAAAAAAAAATTAAAACTTAGACCAGAAAGACTGGAAACAAGGCAATCTGGGTAATAAGTTAGAAACAAGTATTCAGATTCTGAATGAGTTGTTCCCACATGATGGGGTTAGTATAATGCCGTTTACATTTATGGTTTAAGTATGAACTAAGGGATGTGAATTTGAAATTTGTTAATGTGGGCATCAGTGACAGATAAGAAGAAATCTGAAATAGCAAAAATTTGGACACCATTAATAAAGTTGGAAAGAAAAAATGATTTAACATATTTACAAAATCTATTAAGTTATCTGGTATTTAATTTCTTGTTGGGTCTTAGGAACTGATACTCCAACTTTTCACAAAGAACCCTAACACTTCACAATTTGGAATACTGAAAAGCTAGGGGAATAGTCATGTAGGTAATATACAAGCCATTGGGAATCTTTTCCAGGGATCAATACGTTGAATCACTAGACATAGGCTAGATACTCAGGTTTTACTTATGAAAGGCAATTTAAAAGGGATTATGTCATTTAATCCCCAGTCAATCTTCCTTTTGAAGAAACCAACCATCTGTGGAGGGCTTCCAATGAGACCTAAACTCTTACATTAAACACCCTAAAAATCCAACACACACACACACACACACACACACACACACACACACACACACACACACACACACACACTAAAAGTTCCATTGTACAAAATAAAAAATAGTGAGATATCTGAGAAGAAAGGGGAACTGTCAAGAGATAGATGACAAGATAAATCATTACAATTATCTGTTGATTTGAAAACTGATTGTAGAAAGTAAGATAGGACTTTGCAATAAAAATAACTAAGTACATTTATCAGGAAACGTGTGATAAATAAGTTTGAAAAAACTATTATTGGTAAAATTCATGGTTTTCAAAATAATGAGGAGAAGTTAATATAGAAACTAAATACATAGTATTAAATACCAGCCGTAATTTTGAATATGGTTAGCTATTCCACTGAGCACTCACAAAAAATAACAAAATAGCAGAAAACACACAAAAAAGTTTTAATATTGAATGCATAGGCATGAGACATAAAATCTAGAACATATAATTAATATAATAGTAGCAAGAGTACATAACTGAATGATTAGGAAGGTGTTAATATCAAATTAATGTTAAAAATGGTTAAAAAAAAAACTTTTTGACTTTAGTCAACTTTAGTCATTGCTATGTTGGGGAATTTATCTTATTAGTTGTCCAGATCTTTTTCAAGTAACTCGAGCAAATCGATACGACCCAACTTACATTTGCAGAAAATTTATTCTAGAAAGATCACTCAATAATGAACAAAAATATTGAAATGGAGAAAGTAATTGCTCAGTTCAAATCATATATATTAAGGATAAAGTGAAAGTTTGTAAGATTTCTGATTTGAGGGAATAATCATAAAATCAAGAAAGTCAATTTGACAGTAGAAATTTCTTCCAGAACATTCATCTCTAGAAAATCATGTAAAAGCAAACTCATGTGCTTTTAATAAAAAAAAAAAAAAAACACTGTGATGTTGAGAGCTCAAATTTAAGAAAATAGGACAGGGTATAGAAAAGTTATTTTCAGATATTCCGATTCATATATATTTTATCTATAAATACATTTTCTTTTTCATTTTGTCTGGAACTAGTTATTCTACTAGAACTTTGGAAAGAGAAAAGTTGCTTTAATCAACTTTAGTCATTGGTATTTTAGGGAATTTTATCTTAATAGCTGTCCAAATTTTTTCTAGTTAACTCAAGAAGATACAATTATACCACCCAATTTTGTGCAGAAAATTTATTCTAGGGATAAGCACAGAATCCAGTTGAGCTAATTAATGCTTATCTCCAGTTTTTTTTCTATTGAATTTGATAGAAATGTATTATTTTAATTTAGTTTATCACATAGCATTGCTAACTCAGAATTCATGGATCTAGTTTGGAGAAAAGCTTTAAACAGAAAGAATAAATCCAGCAAATAAACAGAAGTAAGAAACAGAAGAGAAAAATAAAGATATACACATTTTTGATAGGCAGATTATGGGTAACAGTTAATTATAGACTGGTAACATTTCTGTGAACACATTAACCACATAGTTCATATGCTATCAGAACTATTACATTCCTATTTTCTATCTCCTTCATAATGAAACCTTCATCTCTTGTGACTGAAACATTTTTTATACATGTGCCAATATATTAGAAATTTAATTTAGTAAAACAAAAAGCAAGTACTAAATGCAAGCAATAAGTGAAATTCACAGCAGGCAGAAAGAAATGGGAAAAAGCAATATTGCCAGTAATGTTAATCGATAATATATAGATTTTTATTTACAGCGATATAAACATTAAACATATATAATGTTATGATGAAATACTTCAATAAAGTAAGAAATGTAGAGTAAAAATTTCAGGAAAATTATTAAGGCAAAAGCTTTATACTTACAAATAGATATGAATACACTATCCATGTTAATTTGATTATTATTTGATTATAAATTAGTTGATGATAAAATTGATATGGAATTATTTGTAAGTAAATGATGCCATAAAATTTAATTAGAATTCCAAAGCTACAGAAACAATAAACAATAACATTTGATCAATAAAAATGTAAGTTTAAAAAAAAATTACAAAAAATGAAAAGTAAAGATATCAAGAATAAAGCCAAATTTATTATAATTAAATTAAATTAGTCACTAAATTCATAATTCAAATGACAAAATATACAGGTTTTATGTGTAAACCAAAGGATATTTAAGTGAAACAAAATGATGCCACAAACAGATGAAAACAATGGAATAGATCAATATATAGAAAGTGAATGAAAGCAAATAGATATAGAAAATACTGTTATTAAGATATTAATATTAGCATTATATAATATGAATATTATTTTACAAATAAAATATTAATATTATTCAAAGATTATTATAATAAAAACATTGGTTCCTTTGGAATAATAACAAACATATGAGAAACATAAACCCCAAAGCAAAGATAAAATAACATCTCATACACACACATATGTATATATACATCTGTTTTACATACATTTAAAATACTATATGAAATGACTTCAATGTAGAATACAGGGTTTTAATAAAGCTAAAATCACAATGAAACACTCTTTCACTTTTCCTTGGAAATCTAAAGATTAATTTCATAAAAGTTATTAAACAGTAGTACAATGAACAAATAAACAATGAACAAATAAGTGATAATAAACAAACAGACCCAATTCTAAATGAAATGAGTCAAAGGATATTTGGTTTGATTATCTATATTAACCACATAATTGCATATTTCCTATGTGAAGCTTGCCTGTTCTTAGTTATTTAAGATTCAAATCTGAAAGCAAAAATCTAACACATCTTTCTGGTTTTTGAGGAAGTGGCGGGGGTATCATTTATAATATACTGTACTCGAAATAATCTACACTGAAATGATAAATTTCACATTTTATTTCAGAAGCAATGAAAAAGATCACAGCTAATTCTAAATATGGCTGAAAGTTTAATTTGCCATGAATCAGAGAGCCAGAAATAATTTATGAACATTAATGACTAACACTGTCAAGCAAAAAGATGCTTCATCTTCCACTGTGAAAACAAGATGCATTCAGCTTTCTCTAAGCTAGATGTTGAGTAGTCTCTTCATTGGGATTACCCTATTCTGATCTCCAAATAAGGTTCAATAATGACTTCTCTTTCTCCAAATACCGCAAATGAAAAAAAGACAAGAATTTAGCAACTTAGGCAGCTCATCAAAGATGATGCAAAATAGTGTAACTGCAGGGAATATCCCCGTTTATGAAAGTAAAATAAAAGGCACACACATCATTGTAACTAATGCTTAAATCCCATTTGACATTTCTATCTAAGTCCCCTAACCAGGAAGTGAGAAAGGTCTCTGAGAAATTTTGAGCATTTTATCTCATAACCAGTGATTTCACTTCCTGGATGACACCTCCTTTCCATCTGATTCTCGCCCAGGCTAGAATTTGTCATCTAGAGGTATTCCTGGAGATGGGCAGTTTTCTCAGCCCTCTTTTTGTTAGAGTGTAGGCAATAGACTATTTTAGTGTCATTTAGTATAGGCCAATAAGATTCCTGCCTATTTGCATCAAGCCAATTCCAGGTACTAAATAGCTCTTATAGACTGTAACATAGTTCCTTTCTCAACATAATTCAACATAATTCTCGTGTCTGCATTATTTTTTGTTTTTAGTTAACCAACCATGCCCAATTTTTTTCTCTCTTTACCAAATATGAGTAACATGAATTTATTTAATAGGTAAGTTATTAAATAATGAACTATTTTGATTTGATTTTTCACACATCTTCTATTTTGCTTCGTAGCCTGTTTTCTTCCGTTTTTCCTTTTTAGTTGAGAAGTTTTATTTTTCAATACTGCAAATCCCTATGTTTCTAGCTTTGGTTTTTTCTGTGTCCTTCAAATTTACTGTGTTTTTCCTATCAGACTTCTTTATTAATTGTACTTAATTCATTGAAAACATTGGCAAACTATACATCCAAACTGCTATATTTTCTAATATATTATCCTATAAATAAAAGTTCAGTAATACGTTGCTATTTTCACCATGGCAACAGTTATACCAAATGTTCTGTCACTGTGTAATATGCACTGTTCTCTTTCTTGTTTCCAGTGCTAATTTTTCTAAAATTTTAAACAGATTGACTCATAAAAAACAACCTAGCAAAGTAACAGCTACTTTAAACATGATTTTTTTTTTATCAGTCTTTCTGCAGTAACAAATAAGCCCATGTCCAAGCAAATATTTCATTCATAGTCACAATTCCTGTAACAGATTCTCTGTTCACTTAGCTGTATTTTTTTAATCAGGGAAGCTTTCACTTTGACATATACACCTGTAATCTCCAAAGATCAAAAGGGGATTAGACTCTCAAAGTTTCTGAATTCCAAACATCATTTATGCTCTCATTTCATTGACTTAACAAAGTCTCGGGATTTTATGACATGGAAGGTAATAGAGAAGTATAATTCCAGTATATGGCAAGCATTATACTAGCATTTGAGTAGAACATCTTTGAAATGTTTGTCATCATTTGAAATTCAAATAAAAAGAAATTGGATTTGCTTTTAGTTTTTAATCAGACATATTTTAGCAGTTCTTTTAAATATTTTTATATTTTGTTTCCTTTATTCAAAATATCTAGCTTTTTAAAACTTCTTCCTATGTCAGAGAATAAATTGCTCATTACTTAATTTTGCAAGCATATTAGTGCATTAATACTATATTGATACAAAACAAATTGCCACAAATTGAGCTTTTAAAAATAACACGTATTTATATCTCACTATTTTTGTGGGTCAGAAGTCTGGATATTAAAATGCTACAGTCCTGTATAAGGGGAGCTGTTTTATCATTAGAAGCTTAAAGAAGAAGAGTTGCTGTCAAGCTACTTCAAGTTGATAACAATGATCTCCCTGCTGAGACAGAACTGAGAGAACTGTTTTCTTGCTATCACAGACAGCTCCTGTTTGTTTCTAGTTACCTGCAGTAGTTTTACACCACAAAACACTATCTAGAGGCCCCATCAACATAGTTCCTTAAACCTTGAAAGCTCTTCTCAAGGAGGGCTGTTTCCTTTTAACATTTCCATTTGATTAATTCAGGCCCAAAACACCAGGGTATATTTTTTATTAACTTAAAAAACCTTATTTGGGATATTAATTACATATTCAAATCTCCATCAACTTTTCCATATTCCATTGGCTGCAAGTCACAGATTCTATTCATATTCAAGGGAAGGGGATTTATAGGACTTCAACACCCACATGTGCGGATCACGTGTCCTTAACCAGAGTGTGTACACAACAGGAAGATGGTTATATTCTTTATGCCAACAGTAATCTAATTTGATTACATAGATGAAAAATATTAGCTGTCAGTTACCTCACTAATTTTCCTAAATATTCCTATTGCTCTTTTAACTGTAAAAAAATTCCCAATAAGTTTATCTTAATTTCTTCCCTTATTTTGATCATTTATTTTTTAATATACCACTGTGTGCTAATGAGTTTCAACTTTGTATACACAGTCTGTTAACCACTTAAGTATATTATATCATTAACAACTTATAATATGTCTAATTTACATACAACAATGTTTTCCTAAAAATGCTAGAGTGTAGGTGATGACTTACAATGGTCAGTTTATGTCCGTTTACTAATAAAGACACTTATTTATGCAATTACATATATGGTATGTATATATACAAATATATCATATATGATATATGTGATTCATTAATTTATAGTAGTGGTATGCCCTGGTAGAGTAGCAGTTTGGTCAGCTGTCTCTACCTAGCCAGCACAGTCCATGTATGTCCCAAGGACCCATGTTTGGAGCTTGAGACCAAGAGAACAAAACAAAATGAACAAATAAATAAAATAAAGTGATTCTTCTTCCTCTCTCTTCCTGCCTGCGTGCCTCTACTTGCCTTCATTCCTACTTAACATCTTTTCTTTAAAAAAAAAAAAAAAAATTACAGTACAATCAGTCTCAGTTTGGTAGAAGGTCTTAATATATGCTTCTCTGAAGAAGATATGGATGGCCAATAGACACGTGAAAATATATTCTACCTCTCTTATCACTAGGGAAATACTAATCAAAACGAGATACCGCCTTACAATAGTGACAATGACTATTATCTGAAACAATGAAAACGAGTGCTGGAGAGGATATGGAGAAAGAGGAGGTGGTGGAAATGTAAGATGGTGCAACCATTATGGAAATACTTTTTTGAGATTCCTCAAAAAATTTAGAATGTAAATTCCATAGTACTCAGTTTTTCCTCTTGACTATTTACCCTAATAACACATTTATTCATAGACACTCACATCCCCATGTTCATTGCAGCATATATATTAAAATTATACAGCTATCAAAAAGTGACATCCTGTCATTCACGCAACATGGATGAATGTTGAAGGAATGTGTAAGGTTTTTCTGGGCTCCGCGAGGAGAAAAAGTCAATTAGACAAAAAATGTCGAATAGCCAGGGCTTTATTGGGGTTTGCACACCCGGGCGAAACTCCCAAGTCCGCAGAGGGCCGGGAAGTCGCGGGCTGGGAAGTCGCCCGCCAAAACAAAGGGGGACCAGCTCTTTAAGCAGAGGAATTTCGCGGGCTTCCCATGTCGCTATTGGGGATTGGCCCTGTGAATCCAGGTGTGGGGGTTGCATCCCTTATTCTGATGTCATCACCTTTTTCCCGGGCTTGGCTACCGTTTTCCCGGCCATGGCCGCTGCTGCTTTTGTTCCTGGGCCAGCCTAATAGAATGATGCTTAGCGAGATAAGACAGGAGAAAGACAGACATCATTTGATATTGCTCATGTGGGATATAGAGAGACAGCAAGCAAACAAATGAACTAAATTAAACGAAAATAGACTTAAAAAACCCTAAATCAAACGGCAGAATTTTAGCCCAACAGAATGCAAATCCAAGGTTTTGGGAAGGGAAGGAGGGAACAAACAGGATGGAGGAGGTTAATTTAAAGATAAAGGAAAAACTGATATTAATGTATGATGTTGTATACAGATGCTGATCTGCTTTGGTACACACCTTAAAACTATTTAATGTTATGATATGATATTCCTTCAATAAATCGATTAAAAATAAAATAAGTAAATACATAAATAAAGTGCACTAAAACGTAAAGCTTCTTCAATTCACATAAATGTTTTTCTGAGGTAATTTTACTTTCATATCAATCTAATTTGTGCCATTTATATCGGCTTTATACATTATTTCCCCTTTACATTTCTGTCCTATTTTGAAGTTTTTCATACAAATACTTTTGGTTTAACTTGCTCTGAGTATCCTTTGATTCAAAAAATAAGCTTGCATTGTTTAAATTATCATTGTATCTCTTTGTGTAATTTAAATGCTAAAATAGTCTTTTTATTGCTACTGTAATGTTTCCTCAACATACTTCCTTTTATTATAGTAATTATATTTTGGTTCATTACTTTAACCTGAGTTTCAGCACATTTCCAATTTTTCTAATGATTCTACTTATATTACAATTGGACATTTTTAATTATGAGAGATAAATATTAATCAGTTTTATAGGAAAACATGAAATTCTAATTTGGACTATTGGAATGTACCTCCCATGTGAACCTGTGTAGTTAGTCTAATGACTGGCTTTTAAAAAATAGAATAAAGCAATAGAGTAGCGAAATGGGATGACAGTAGATCATTAACAGTTGTAAATTCCATCTTGAAGACACATGAAGACACTGTCCTGTTGACAGCTCCTTCATGAAAAAGCACAAGTACAAGCACCTGAGGACAACTTTTGGTCAACATTCAGTGAGGAACTGAGGTACCCTGCCTAACAGCTTCTCAATTCAAGAAGTCATGAAAAAATGAATCTTTCCAACAACCACATGAGTGAACTTGGATGAAAAGGAGCTGAAGCTATGCCAATAGCCATGTGAGAATCCCTGAGGTAAAGCAGTTAGCTTTATCGCACAGATGTATCTGAACAATAAAAGCAAAAAACAAAAAAAAAAAAGCAAAAAAAAACAGTTTGCTGTACTATTCATTTATATTTTTGGATAATCTGTTGAATGACTGATAAAGAATAGAATATTTTACATGGTTATATTTCTGCAGATATATGCCAAAATGCATTTTCCTATGTTAGTTGATTCCAACAGTACATGTCTCTCAGTCAATGGAATGTTCTTCAAAGTTAAATAGATGAATAAGCAGTTAATTACAGTAAATTCTTTACTGAACAAGCATCATGTTTTACAATGGAGAAAGCATGCAGATAATTAAATTAAATACATTAACATAGATTTGTAATTACTTTAATCATAATATTTAGCAAATTTGTGCATATGATATCCATGAAGTACCTTTTATTTCTGAATCACGTTATACCACAATAACGGAAATTGATCTAAAAACATGAAATTCTAAAAATCTGTAATTACGTAATCTGAATTACATGATTGAATTTGGTTTCTTGGAAAAAAAAGAAACATTTAAGTTAAATAAGCATCTATATATTTGGAAATATATAGATTACTAAATGAATATTAACAAGGATATATTCTTTAACCTGATGTTTTTAAGCCCAGTGTTTTCTTGTAACATTAAAGCATGCATTTAAATATTATCTGAGATTCACTTCCCGAAATTGTTTTACTATATCAAGAATTCCCTCAGCCCTGGTTAGGTTTATTTCATGTTATTAAACACTTGTGTAGATTTCATCTGACATTTAATTCTGTGCAAACTCTAACAGCTCAGTAATTCACATGAAAAGTGAAACTGCAAACATCCACGGAGTGGAATATGCCATTATTCATAAGACCAAATATTGTGTGCTACTAAAAAATAGGAACATCACAAAAACAATCCAACTGATGACTACCGTTCTTTTTTCCTGTCCTCTGTAAACTGCCTGCCATAAGAATTACTAGCAACATTTACATGTTTACACTTTTGGTGAATGTTATTGTGTGAAGTTGCAGAAATAGTAACAGTAGAGAAGTAAGAAAGATATATCCTGGCATAAATATTAGGAGTCTGTGCTTTTAAAGTATAAGGAAGATGTCATACCTGATTAAATATATAAAAAATTATGGCAACTATTATTAAAATCAAGAACAGTGACAACATAAATACTTAACAAATATATTTGAAAATATATAAAACAAATACTATATATAATATAAAATGTATGTATAACTTTTGAGGTTATTTTTTAAATATATCAATATTTATGAAGAATGCTGATTAATATGTTTGTTTAGTAGTCATATACAAGTATATGATATATACAGTAATTTTAGTAGAATTTAACCTTGTGCTGAAAAATCATCGTAAGAAGCAAAAATATATGTTAGAAATTAAATATGAGAATGAGTGTATGATTTTATAATGCAATATATGATCCAATGTATACTATATACAATGATGCTTAATTTTCAAAGATAAAGCATATAGGAATTTTTATATTGTATGTTAAGAATTTTTATTAAGTGTTGAATAATGACTTGCTAAAATATATTTAAATTCATTTGAAAAAAATAAATATCCATTGAAATAACTAAAAAAGCAAACAAATTTTTTAATGTTTTTATTAGATAAATGACAAAATTATTTCAACATTAAAACAATATT
Organism: Solenodon paradoxus; assembly: GCA_004363575.1. Taxonomy (NCBI): domain Eukaryota; kingdom Metazoa; phylum Chordata; class Mammalia; order Eulipotyphla; family Solenodontidae; genus Solenodon; species Solenodon paradoxus. Next base: position 137,646 of record RJWH01000116.1, on the reverse strand, counting down.
AAAAAACTGCACAGATTTCCTACCAGAAAAAAGAACTTGCAGCATTTAAAACCAGTTTACATGTATTACAAGTCATTATAGAAACTATTACTATTCCCAGATGGTTTATAGATTGCAAAAACTGTTGACTTTGCTCCAAGCAGAATAATGGCCTGTAAGAATATAAATTTGAAATCTGGAAGCAGATTTCTAAAATAACTTGAAAACTGAAACTATTTAAAGAATATTTTATTTATTTATAAAAGCAGAATCGTTGTATATAATCCTGTGATTCCTTTAAAAATAAAAAATTATAAATATCTTAAGAATTATCATATTTCTAAGACTATTAGAATTGTTAAGTAGTTAATGTGGCCATTTTACTCCCTTCTCTAAAATATTTCAGCAAATTATGTAATAAAATGATCAAAGACAGATTGGACTTTCAATGACAAAATTATTGTAGCGTATACAGATGTTGATTTATGATGGTGCAGATATGAAGGATACAATATTTTAATGCAATATTCATCCAATAAAATTAAGAAAAATAAAATCATTCCTCAGGAGTAATTTTTATATAAACGAAAAAAAAAAGATCAGATCACATAAAAATGTTTTATTATAGCAATAAAAAAGTCATAATATAAAACTTATTATAGATTACCTTGTTAGTAAGCAAAATGCACATTATCTTCACAAATACATGTTGATTGAGCTCACTTAATAGGTCAGAGAATTAATGCCTTATTAAAATATTTATAGTTTCATATCTAATAATAATATAACTGGCCTTTCAAATTCAGATAAATGACTCTGAAAACTACTTAGTAACGAAATTGAAGTACAATGTGTTATACCACAGTTAACTGATTCTTACCATTTTCAAAATTTGTCCAGTATCTAATGAGTTATTTTTCTTGTATTCCATAACAGCTTAAGTAAAGAAATACTGATAATGAGTCAAATGTCCAATTTTTCCTCATTGTTCTACAGATGAATCTTCTTTCAATTTTATATATAATTAGTAAGCTGTGTGACACACACAGACAGTGTACACAGTACATCACAGAGCTGAATGCTGTCTTAAACATTGAGTGATACCAACTATGTCACAATTCAATATGACAGGAAAATCAAATAACATAAAATAATAATAAAACATTTTGTAAAATGGAATTGATAATCAATAGAGGGGATTAATAGAAAATATGATGGGGATATTAAATATGAGAACATCAACTTATAAATATGAAAATGATAAATTAGTTACAGACTCAATGAAATCCCATTCAAATCTCAAAATTTTATTTTATGGATGCTGAAAAATGTATTCTAAAGTTTCTCTGCAGATGCAAAAAAACAAGAATAATCAACACAGTGCTGAAGGAGAAAAAGTTGGATAACTGATGATACCCTACCTCAAGACTTACTATAAAGCTGCAACAAAGAAGATAATGTGGTATTAGCAAAATAATACAGACAGACAAATGAAGTAGATACCAAGTCCAGAATATTCCCATAAACAATCAACTAATCATTGACAAAGGCGCAAATTTAAAACAATGGAGAAAAGTCTGATTTTTTTTTTAATGAGGTGGTTTGTACATCAGGGTGTCAAAAAATAAGATCTAGACACAGATCTTACAACTTTTGCAAAAATCAACTCAGGATGGGCAATGTACCTAAATGTAGTGTATGACTATGACTATAAAACTCCCATGAGTATAACACAGGGGAACTCTATACAATCTTGAGTTTGGAAATCACTTCTCATAATCAACATAAAGGGCAAAATCCATAAAAGAAAAGAAAATGATAAACTGAAAATAATTAAAATAAAATAAGTAAACTGGGGAACCTGCACATACTGGTTTATATTACTTTTTAAAGCAAAGAGACCCCAGTTAATGTATAATTAATTAAAACAAGTAAAGAAAATTGAACCTAACATATATTGCAGTCCAAAGAAATCAACGACTGACCCTGTTAACTTACAACAAATTTAATCCACCCACAACTGAAGATGACATAGTTAACACAGAGGGTCATAATTTTAAGAATTCTGGGAGGAATTGCAAATTCGTTAAGGTCAGTGAGTAAAAACTATTGTTTAATCATACATTACTCAAAGACTTTAATAAAACTTATTTTTAAAGATAGGGAAAATAAAAAATAAAAATAAATAAATTACATCTTCCCTGAAAAAGACATTGCAGATTTTTAACATGAGAAAGCATTATGATCAAATGTTTGTTTTCAGAAGATGAGTCTGATGCTTTATTTAAGGTTCAATTGAAGCAGATGGAATAATTGTACCCTAACTTTTTAGTTTGATTCCTTATTTATTTAATATTTATCCAGTTTGTAAACTAGGCAAGTAAAAGAAACAAGAATTTTTCTATAAAAATGATACTATGTATCATTTTATTACAGAATAAAAAAGAAGTATCAGGCTAGGGGAAAAACATATTTGATAAAGAACTGTTGCCCAAAATTTACAAAGTCAACACTAATATAACAGAAAACAATAATCAGGTTAAAAAAATAGCTTAAGGACTTTAACAGACCCTTCACTAAAGAAAATACACAGATGGCAAATAGGTGTGGAAAAGTATGCTCAATATCATATGTCCTCAGGTAAATGCATTTTAAAGCAGCAATGAGATATCATTCTAAAATCATTTGAATGACAAAAATCCATAAATTGATAACACTAAATAATGTCAAAGGTGTTGAAAATAAAAACAGAACTTTAATTCACTTCTAGTCAGTAGGCAAATTGGTACAGTCACTTGAAGGACATTTTGGCACATTCTAACAAGATTAAACACACTCACTGTGTAATCCAGAAATAACACTTCTTGATATTTACCCAAAGGATTTGAAAACTTCTGTTCACATAAAAACCTTTGCACACAATTTTAGAGTCCTTTATCCATTGTTGCTAAAATTGCGAGCAATCAAAATGTCCTTTAGTATATGAATAGATTAAAAGCAAAATTTAACAAATTCACACTCAAAGCATCCATATGTATCTATATCCACACAACAGAATACTATTCAACTCTAAGATAAATGCACAATCAAATGATGTAAAGATATGGAGAAAACAAATGCATATTATTCAGTGAAAGAATTAAAGTCAGAAAGACTCTCTACTTTTCCTTCTAATTATATGTTATCCTGGATAGAGCATAGCTATGGAGACTGTTAACCAAACAAAACAAAAAAACAAAAAATGATTGTCAAAAAATTATGAATATGTGGAACAGAAGATTCTTGGAAAAGTAAAACAACTTTATAAGTTTAAGATGATTTACATATTATATGAATATGTGTCATTACAAATTTGTTCAAATTTTTAGACTGTACAACATAAAAAGGTGAAAATTAGGGTTCCTCACTTTGTTAGATGTTAAGTCTGAAGCTCCTGTATAGTCCCCATGAAGTTAAAGGACACTGGTTCATGACCTGGGGGGAGGTAATAACATGAAAAACTAAATATATAAATGAGTATGCTTCCTCCTACTCTCTCTCGGTCTGTCTGCAAGTGCCTTTATTCCTGCCTGCCTCCTTCCACTTAAAAAAGAAAAAAATGTAACCATAGGTTTTGGGTGAAAATGATGTATCAATGCAAATTTATTAATTGCAGTAATTGTTCCATTCTGGCAGTGAGATCTTATGTGAAGCCAGAGAGTATAGGGAAATCCCTGCAAGAATCTCAATTTTGCTATAAATTTAAACTTCTCCTTAAAATAACGTTCGAATAAAAATAAATGAATTAGTCATATTCACAGTCGTAGTCAGTAGGTATACATTTGAAATGATATTTTTAAAATTTTACTTTTATATACATTTATGATAAATTTAGGTTAGATTTATATTAAACTGCCTTAAAAGAACACTGAAAAGAGCAAAAGACTTAAGCTCTTATTTTTAGATATTTCGATGTCTGTGTTTTGACTTCAATGTTGGCAGTTAATTTATTCTGATATATACATTGAAGATAGTAAAAACTCTGCTAACAGAAAGTATAGACTCACATTTGATAGGAATATCAGGTTAAAGACTTCAAAATTTTTGTGAAAAAATTGCAGCTTCTGAAATGAAAAAAAGAACATATTTACTTTGCATAAGGAAATAAAATTAATTCCATAATAAATTGATAATCATTGCTTGTATTGTTCTTTGTATTTATGACATTTTTCTACCTGCCATGATAACGTAGATAAAATAGTCTAAAGGCTCTCAAAAATATTTATTTCTCTGCCATTTCCACTGGTGTACTTTGGTTTCTCGATTTTGGTCCTTCCAATTAGACCTTGTTTTGCATATATATATATATATATATATATATATATATATATGTCTCGCTACAAACAAAAACAATTCAAATCAGTTTTATGGAAGTAATAGTTATGCATAGGAAAATCTGTCATCACAATATAAAATTTTATGAATTTTAAAAATGTAAATAATTGTGTAAACACCACCATTATGAAATTTAAAGCATTTCTACTGCTTCAGATATTTTCCTCATGACCTTTTGTAGAATAACGGCCTTTGACTTTGACTCTCTGTTACATTTGATCTGCTTTTTGTTAGCATTTCTTGGTCTTTTAAGATTCATGAATTACGTGTCTATAGTCTTTCGCATCTTGTTTCTTTCATTAGGATAATGCTCTTGAGATTCAACCGCAGAACTTCATGTATTACTATTACACCTTTTGGCATTACTGTGTAGTAATCAAATGTGGATCTAAACTACAATTTATACATTGACCAGCTACTGGCATTTGAATTTATTTCTGTTCAGCTATTACGAATAAAACTGCTGCTAACATTTTTATATGGGTTTTTTTTGTTGACACATTTTTATTTTTCATGGGTCAATAACCTAGAAGATGGATTGCTAAATCATCTGGTCAGTGAATATTTATTTTTAGAAGGAACTGAAATAATTTTCTAGGTGGATATGCAGTTTTCCATTCTCAACTACATTATGATTTTCAGTCATCCCAGACTCAGCATCAAAATTAGTTTGTTTTTTATCTTAGTCATTCTAATAGAATGCTTACATTTGCATGTTTTCAATTACCAAGGATGTTAAGCTTAGTTTCATAGTTTCTGACGCTAAGGATATTAAGCATAGTTTCTTAATATACATTTGTATATCTTCTATAACAAAGCATAGTTTATAAACTTTTGACAAAATCTTTCATCCTCTTATTAATTTGAAATCGACTTCATGTATTTGGATACTATTTCTTTATTTTCTTTTTTCAAACATTCTATCTTTCTGAGGCATGTATTTTGATTTTTGAAAGGGACCTTTCACAATTCTGTGTTTAATTTTCATGAAGAAAAATTATCAACTAATTGATATGTTTTAATCAATACTTTTGTTGCGGTAACTGACATACAAAATAATATTTGAGATGTCTAGTTTCACTGTTCATTAAATGTATGATAAAATACCAAATTCATCACCACATTTTCAATACTCATCCACTAATGTCTGTTGAACCCTCAATTATTTGTTCCCATGAAGCAACCCCTTAGAGTAACCACAATTCTGTTGTCAAGATCCAAGAGTTGTTTTTGTTTTGATTGTTAAATTGTATTTTGAATATGAATGAGATCTTCTAACATTTGTCTTTCTCCTTCCTATTTATTTCACTTAATATAATCCCTTCTAGTTCCATTCTCGTAGCAAATGACAGAATTTCACCATTTTATATAGCTTTGGAATATACCATATATATTAACATATATATACATATATATATGGATTATATATTCAGCTCTCTGTGGACACATAGTTTCAATTTCTTCACTATTGTAAATAATGCTTTAATAAACATGGAGCTACATATATCTTTTTAATGCATTTTTATTGTAGTAATTATTCTAAACATTAAAATAATTTCCTATGTATATGTTCCTCACTTCTTAGAAACACATGTATCTTTTTATTAGTGTTTTTTGGCTAAAACACCAGGAGTGGCAAGATCATATACAATTTCCATTACTAACTTTTGAGGAATTTTTATACTACTTTATTTCTGGGGACTCAATTTCAAATCACTCATCTGTTTATCTATTTATATTCCAGTATCATGTGATCTGATTACTATTGTTTACAATACATTTCAAAATCCAGACATGTGCTACTTTCACTTTTGTTCTTTTTCCTTTAGATTGTTTTGGCTATTCAGGGTACTTTGTAGTTTCATATTTTTTTGTTTGTTCTATAACATTGAAAACTGCTATAGAATTCTGGTGGGGGTTCCAACAAATCTGTGTATTTCTAAGGTACATTGACCATTTTAACAATGTTAATTATTTCCATATTGTGTGTGGAGTAGCTTATCATTTCTTTGTAACTTCTATTTATTTTAACATTGTCTTGCAGTTTTTATTGTATAAGCTTTTCACCCTTCTTTGTCAAGTTTGTTGCTAAAGAGCAGTTCTTTGTGTTTCTATTATAAATGGAAATGTTTTCTTAAATTATGTTTCCTTGTTCTCACTTTTTCATGCAGAAATAAAACAGACTTATATATTAATATTATGTTCCTCCAATTTACTGTAATCACATTAATTCTAATAGTTTTTGTGTGCTATCTTTAGGAATGCATATGTCATCTGCAAATAGTAAGTTTTTCTTCTTTTCCAGTATGGATTCCTTTTATTTCCCCTCTTGTTAAATTACTCTGGCTAAGACCTCCATTATGATGTTGAATATCATTGTGATAGTAGACACCCATGCCTTGTATGTGATATTAGAGAAAATACTTTCAGTTTTTCACCATTGATTAGCATGCTGGCTGTGTGTTCATCATATGCAGTCTTATTTGTTGAAGAGTGTTTCCTTTGCACATATTTTATTGAAAGAACTGGTCATAAATAGGTAATGAAACTTGTCAAATACTTTCTCCACATCTATTAACATGAATATATGATTTTCCCTTTTAATCACTTTATGGATTTGCATATGTTGAAGGATGCTTGCATCCCCTAAATAAATCCACTTGTTCATGATGAATGATCCTTTTGATGTATTGTTGAATCGAGTTGGCTAATACTTTATTGAGGATTTTGCAACAACGTTTTTATAAGATGTGTGTCTGTCATACATAATATTTCTAAATCAAACTCGCAATTTTTATCTGTTTATTCTAGTAAGCTTACAATATTAAATGTTCACTCAGCTTAGTCTATACTAGACACACCTATTTCCAAACCCATGCTACAGGAGCAGAACTTTAAGAAAACAAATACGTAACTTCCAAATACGAAATTGACTATACATTTTATTTTCCCATAGATCATTTTGGAATTCTGATTTTGAACAATTGATAAATTATATAGATGATATAACAATTACATATTTTCATAAATAACATAAATTGAAGGTGTAACTTTTTAAATAACATTTTTGCAATAGGTTTTTAGCTATTTCACTTTTTACATTGGATAAATGACACATTGTTCTTACAATTTCCTTCATATATCCATACATGCTTATTTAGTGAAAAAATAGAATGATAAACTGTAGGATATATTCTAGGTTATTAAACTTAAGATATCCTAAAAAATACATGAAAAGGTCTTTCATGATTTACACTCTTAACAAAATCAAATAAGATTCTATTCCTATATAGCCTTGCTAATATTAGACATTTTTAAGTTCATTTTTTGGCTTCAGTACAAACGTTTTGATATATCCTTTGAAATTTTTTATATTTTTCTGATTCTATGAAATTAAATAGATATCACAACTATGGAAACATTGTCACATATTTGTATCTTTGCTAATTATTTCATTCCATGATCATGATAATTTTTATATACATACAGATAACCACTCTGTGACACACATAAATCCATTATTCGTGCATCAAATAATTTGTTTTCTATAAGTATTTTCTTATGGTATCTATAGGGAATACACATTTTAAGTTTGCTATTAAAATATTGATTTGCATATTCCTATGCATTGAACATAAATTCCATATGCCTCATTTATGAAAGCATTTACTTATATTCTTCTTGCACTTATATTGGTTTTAAATTAATATTTAGATCCTAAGTACTATGACAGTAGATTTATTATACTATTGTCCCAAATTGTATATTTTTGTATCCATTTCTATTTTAAAATATTGCCATCAAGTTTAATTTTTTTTAAGATTTATAAATTCTGAAGTCAAAATCTCTAATTCACATAATTTATTTGCAATGGCTGTGTTATATTTTTCAATGTTTAGTAGATCTTGTCCATATCTAACAGAAAATTTTCAATAGGTGATTTTTTTCCAAAATTTGTCTATTTTAGTAATATTTTTATAAACAAGTTTTCCCAAATTTTATTCTGTTTGATTAACATATGCAAATTTAGTGAGTACAATAATATTTCCTACTAAAAATGTTACAACAAACATGAAATCTATTGTTATCAGGACATAGTCTGTATTTGCAATATTATGACGAAATCATCTTTTAAAGCTTTTATACAATGTTTAATTGTTCTTGCATGTCAATTGCTCTCTTCTTCAAACTTGTTAATTGAAGAATATTACAAAATTCATGTTCTTACTATTTGTAATTCCTTGCTTTCCCATAGCAAAAACTTTATTTTTCTTTTGATTCTTTTGCTCAGAATCTCTTCCCATTCTTACAAACATGGGGCAGTCCACCTCAACTAAACTGGAGACCCTATCAAACCTCCAGTGTTTAGTCTCATAGGAGCTTCTTGATTTCAGGTACTTTGTGTTGTGAACTTCAATTCCTTTTGCTTCTAGAATTTCCAACTTCATGATGTAAACTCTTAAAGAATGCAGGGTTTTTATGGATGTCCCCACATACTGGTCACACCATAAAAACTCTCTCAGCACTGTCAGATAGGATTTTAGCAAGACTCTCCTTTCTCAAGCTTCACTTCCTGAGATTGTCTAATGACCAGTATTTTAAAAATAATTCTGTTGACTATTTTGTCTGCTTTTTAGTCATCACCAATATGAAAGAAAATCTGACTTATTTTACTCCATGTTGACTTTTAGGTGGAAGTGATTTGTAATCAAGTAAGTGAGAACCTACCTTTTCACGAAGACTGACATTACAAATAATATCACATTTTAAAATCCTTTGTGTTAATTCAAGTATAATTTGTAAAGTGGGATTTTTTTAACTTAATGTATTAGGAATAATATGAAAATGCATGCATATTCCATAAGGTAATTAAAAAATAATAACAATTTTTTTAAAAACAAGCAGAAATGAACATGTCTCACCCCATTCATATGAACTGGATTCTAAAGAGAATCAGGATTTTCTGACCTAGTTATCACTAATTGCTGTATAGCATGTACTCAGAAAATATTTTTTCTGTTTCTTATATATGCCAGAAAATAATTGTATTGTCTTTATTATTTCTACTATTTTTTATTATTTAAATTTTATGAAATCTAAAGTAACTATAACCATATATTTTTTCTTTTATTTTAGCATTTGCTCTTGGTATTCTCTCTCTATTACTTCCTTTATTCTCCTATGGCTAAACGTTGGCACCACTGCATATACTCCATGTGTATGTAAATATATTCAAAACATATTAAAATATGTAATTGATTCTTATAAGACTGATAATTTACTTACAGTTATAAAAGTTAACATGGACTACCATAGTGATATGTAATTTGTGATTCATATTTTAGAAATTAAAATACAGATGCTGTTAGTGACTTTGTTTTATATTGAAAATGAATGGTATAATATAAAATGCTCAATTTTATTCTAGAACATTCTACAATAAATTTAGAAGGTATTATGAAAGGAATAGAACTATGCAAATTATAGCTAATATACATCTTAAATACCTAAATAATTAAAAAAGCTTGAACAATATTTTATAGATTCATTCATTCAGTAATTTCGAAATAGTTATTTTCTCTCATATTCTATTTAGATCTCATGCATTATTTCCTTAGAGAAAAAATGCTAAAGCTACAAAAATACTGGTGAAGGAAGCTGAATAAATATCATATTTCATCTAACAAAGCAATAGACAATTGTACATACATTATAGAATCTGATGGAACTGAATATATACATGCAAAAAAACTAAGCAAGAAATAAAAGAGAAGTACAGGATGGTTTTACATATATGAGGAATACAAACTAGCAAGATAAATGAACAAATAAATCTCAACAAAATTCACAGAACCCAAGACTTATTGCTACAGGTGAAAGGAGGGTGAAGGGAAAGAACAAGGTGGTGATAAATGACACTAAACTTCTCTTAGTGAGTGTGTTGTAAAATACAAAAAAACTGAGGTAAAACTTCAATATTCTGAAATGCATGCAGCAATATAAACAAAATAAATAGAAAGAAAATTTAATTTACAAACGACGAAACTGTTGCTATAGAAAAAAATGGTTTTGGTAATTAAAAAAAAAAAAAAGTCCTAGAGGGAAATCTAGATTACTTCCTTAAGAGATTAAAATATGTGTGAGACACAAATTTGCATTTGTTCCCTGCATTCAAAAATCCAGATTTACTCATGATTGATACTTGATAAACTGCTATTCCAAGTAATAGCAAATGAACATATTTTAAAAATCATATGAAATCGATATTTCTATATTTACCTTGACATAACAATTACATGCTTAATTTCCTTTACATTTATAAAATGATCTATCACTACCCATTCTCTTTGCATATTGTTTTATTTTAGTTTTTATTGTTGATTTTGTATAAATTATGATTTTAGTATATTTGTACTTTAGTCTATGTGCACATATTTGGTATAGAATATGGTGGTCAAACCCACCTCTTCCCTGGCCTCAAACTCCACTTCGGTTGTATCTTCTTGAGCAACATAAAGTCACCATTCTGGTTTTGGATGCCATGACTCATCTTCAGCTCTGTGCTCTCTTTTTAATCTAGTATCATACAGTGTTTATCACTATCTTTTTGTAGTATAGCTCAAAATCTAAGAGTGTGAAATCACCATATTTGTTCTTTTTTTCTCATGATTTTCTTGACTCTTCAGGGTCTGAGTTATTCCACAAGCAGTCTGATATTTGTTATTCTATTACCTTGAAAAGTTCCAGTGTTTATATTACTATTGGTAAAACTACCATTTTAACTATGCTAATTCTTTCTAGCAATCAGTGTGGAAAAGATTTTCATTGATTTGTATCTTCCTCTTTCTTTTAAGAAAGTCTTACGGTTTTCATTATGCAGGTTTTTCACTTCTTTGCAAACATATTCTGAGGTTTTAACTATTTTTGCTTTAATTGCAAGAGCAATATTCTGGATTTCATTTTCTTCTACAATATTTTTGCATATAAAAATGCGATTATTTATTGTATGATTGTGCAGCCTGTCACTTTACTGTACTCATTTATTAATTATAGTAGTTTTTATGTAAATATCAAGGTTTTCTACATGTATTATTAGATCATATAAAAATAGTGATGCTTTTAATTCTCCTTTCTGATTTGGATGCCTTTCATTTTTTCTTCTTGCCTAATTACTCTGGTTAAGACCTCCAGTATTATTTCAGATAGTAGTGAGAGTGAATAGCCTTGTCTTGTTTCTGATCTTAAAGGAAGCGTTTTCAGTTTTTCATCACTGAGGATGATATTCACTGTGGTTTTATAACATATGGCCTTTATTATGTGAAAGTATGTTCCGTCTATCCCAATTTTATATAGTTATATAATAAATGAGAACAGAACTTTGTCAATAGCTTTCTCTGAATCTGCTGATACAATCATGTGAATTTTCTCCTTGTTCTTGTTGAAGTGGTGTATTGCATTAATAGATTTGCATATGATGGATCATGCTAGTATTCCTAGGTTAAATCCCACTTGGTCGTTAAGAATGGTTATTTTGATGTATCATTGGATTTGGTTTGCTAGTATTTTACTGGGAATAATCAATGCCCATTAGAGATACTGATCCACAATTTGCTTTCTTGGATATATCTTTGTAAGCTTTTGGTATTAATGTCAGCTGATAAAATTTCAAATTTTTCAAATTTTTGAAGTTTGAAAAGTATAATTATACGGGTTTCGTAGACTCACAAGTAAATCAATCTGGTCTTGGTCTTTGATTTTTAAGGGGACTTTGATTATATCCTGATTTTCCTTTTTGTCATAGTCCTCTTCACGTTTTTCATTTCTTACTGATTAGGTCTTATTAAATTGCATATTTCTGTCCATGCCCTCAAAGTTGTTCAATTTATTGGTATATAGCTGATCACAATAGTCTCTTATGATGTTTTGTATATCTGATATATCTTTTCAAACTTCTTCCCTTTTGTTTTTGATTCTCATTATAAGAGTTTTCTTTTCTTTTCTTTTTTTTTTCCCAGCCAAAGTTTTATCAATTTTGTTTATTATTTAGAGAACCAGCTTTTGGTTTCATTGACTTCTGTATTGTATTTTCTATTTTTATTTTGTTTATTATGCTCATTTAAAATATATTCTTTATTCTATTGACTTCTGACTTCATATTTTTCTTTTTCTCACTACTTTAGATTGTTAGATTGTTTATTTGTGATTTTTCTTAATTTGTGAAGTAGGCCTGAATTGCAATATATTACTCTCTTAGTATTACGTTTGCTACATCCGTAAGTTTTGCAACTCATGTCTTCATTCTGTTCACCTCCAATTATCTTTGAAAGTCTCCTTTGATGTCCTGTTTTACCCAAGTCAACCAGAAATGTATTTTTTATGGTCTATATATATTGTTAATTTTCAGCTTTCTTTTGGCGGTTTATTTCTAGTCTGAAGCATTATGATGAGAGAAGATTCTTGGTAAATTTTCAGTCTTTGTAACTTTGGTGATATATATTGTTTCCCAAAAATATATTTTATCCTTTAGAATATTCTATAAGAATTTGAGAAAAATATGAATTTTGTAGTCAGTGAATGAAATGTTTAGTGTATGTCTATTAATCCTATCTATTCTAAAGTTTTATTAGAACTGTTGTTTGTTACTTTTCTCAATGATTGATCTTTGTATTGTTGTAAGTGGGAGATTGAAGTCTTACTATTATTTTATTTCTGTAATGTTTCTTTATCTCCTTAAGTATTATTTTATGCATTCTGATGCTTCATCATTTGGTGCATATATAATAATGTTATGTCTTATTACTGATGACCCTTTAATCATTTTCCATTAGTCATTCCTTTTTTATGTTATCTTCTTGAAGTGAAAGTGTATTATACCTGAAGACATATATCTGGAATCTGTATGTGTGTGTGTGTGTGTGTGTGTGTGTGTGTGTGTGTTTGTCTCTCCTTTTTGTGGGAGGTGGGAGTTGGGGTTAGGTTTACCACTGACTGTAGTCTAGTCTTCCAACCATTGACCTTAGCCACTGTCTATCTTTTGACTATATATGAGTCACCTGTATACACGAAAAGTTTGGTTTTGCTTTTTAATCCATTCAGGCACTGTGTGTCTGTTGATAGATGAGTTTGATCCATTAACATTTTAAGGTGGTTATCGATATGTAACAGTTTGGTGCATTTTTGTTAATTGTTTTCTGGGTGTTGCTTTAGACAGTACCTTTGTTCTTCTCTTATGTGACTTGAAAGCAATTATAATTGTGCCTGATTTTCATTTCTTTCTTGTTTTCCCTGTAGTTATATTCTGAGATTACCTTGTGCCTATGGAACACTTTCTATGCTTAGAAGCTTTTTTTCCTTGAAATTAAGTTAGTCTTTATCTCCTTCTGAGTTCACATTTTTGCTCTTCTCTTCTCATATTTTATATTTTGATGACTTGCTGCTTTTAAATATTTTTTTAAAAATTTTATAGAACTTGTTATGGTATTTCTTGCAAAGATAGTTTTGTAGTGATACATTTCTATAACTTTTTGATTGCCTGAAATATTCTTTATCACTCCTTCAATACTAAGTGATAACCTACGAAAGTAGAGTATTCTTGGTTGGAAGTTCTTTTATTTCAGTACTGTGACTATAGCATGCAATTCCCTTCTGGTATGCATAGTTTTATCTGAGAAATATGCCAACAGTTTTATGGAAGATCTTTTACGTATAACTCATTTTTCTCATTCTGCTTTTAAGATTCTCTGTCTTCTATTTTTGATATGTTAATGATGATCTCTCTTGGTGTAGATTTATTTGAAATTCTTTTTTCATTTAGATTTTTCCTGGAGTTTATTTTAGGTCCATCATTTCACATGTATTTCTCTGTCTCATTTATCTGTTTGACCGTCTGTATTTATTTCTATGATCAAGCTTTCCTGATGTTAAATCCTGGTGTTAGGATGTCAATACTGGATATGCTTTATTTGTGTGATCTCAAAACATGTCTGATTTATTAAAACTCTAGTGTGTGTTAAGGTGTGAGGGTCCAGAAAGGTGTATTCTGAGTTTTCATTAGATTCCAGAAGTAAAGGATTGTCTTCCAAGGTTACCATCCACTTTAGACAGGAGTTAGAAGCCCAGGGTGTTACCTGTGTTTCTTGACTAACAGACTATAAATCACATTTTCCTTATAATCTCTCCTTGGGTTTGATTAATTTACTAGAGTGAATCAAAGAAATCAGGAACATTTTTCTTCCTGGACTATCTATTTATTATAAAACAATTTTATGATATGATGCAAGATACGGATGAAGAGAATATCAAGATGAAAAAGATACATGGGGTAATAAAGTTCTCTGGTCTTTCTAGGAGTATCTTCCCCCCAAATCTCCACATATTCACTAACCTGGAAATTCTTTGAAGATTCTTTCCATCCATCTTTTTGGGTTTTCACAGTAGTTCATGATTGATTATGCTATTGGTCAAGTGCCTTTAAGAGTGTCTCAATGGCCTTTCACTTTCTTAGTTGTTGCTTCATTCACACTGAATGGTCTCTCTTTGACTAGATGAGAGACTAGTTAAAGTCTCCTACTGTCAATTTATGTATATTTTCATTTAATTCTATGAATTTTGAGATATTGTTTTATGTTACTAAGCTTAAATTGAATTATAATTTTATAACTTTTTGATAAGCATTTAGCAATGTAAAATATTTCTCCTTGTCTCTAATATGATCTCTGTTTAATTTCAAAATTGTATGATATTAGTAAACCCACCACTTTTTCTTATTGCTTAATATATACTATTATTCATCATTGTTTAACCTTATCTTGTGAATATTTTTATATCTAGCTGCTCTCAGATATATAGTGGTAAGTGCCACCAGTTTCATACCATGGTAATGCATCAGTAAGTATTGATAGTTCTAAACCAGTTTGCTAATGACAGGGAGGGTGGGTGCTGCTCCTGCATACTTTCTCATAATACCAGCTTTGAGTATCAGCATGTAATCCTATATTGGTACATGATTTATTGATCTGGAACTCATTGTAGGATATTTAAAATGTTTTAATCTAGTCTTCATGTCTATTAAAATCTCTTTTAAAAGTACGTATTTCTTACCGTGATATATCTTCTTCAATGTTATTTTATGATTTGCAGTTATTGAAAACAGTACAGTCATATTTTGATCCTTACCTAGTTTTCACAATTATTATCATTTTACATTAATGATACATTTGTTATAATTAAAGAGCTAATTCTATTAAATTATTATTAATGGAAGTCTCTCATCAGATTTCCTCATTTTTCTTTTACCCTTTTTATTATTTCTGGATCTCTCCTAGGATATCACATCACATTTTTTATTCTTATCTCCTTAGACAACTTTGGTAATGAATATTCATGAATCATGTACTGCTTTTTATGACATCATTTGAAGATTCTAGTTTATTATTTTGTGGAATACTTTTAATTGAAATTTATCTTATTTTTTTCTTTATGATTACATCATGGTAATATATTTTTAGGGAGGAATATCACTGAAATAAATTACCATTCACAACATATATCAAGAGTAGATACTCTCATATAGATTTATCACAGTTGATATTAACTTTAATCACCTAATTTAAAGAGGTGCTTATCAGGAGTCTCCATTAAAATTCACCCATTCAATTTTCCCTTTCCATTTGATACTGTTTGAATGACAATTGCTGTATATAATCACACTTAAGGAGTAATTATCCTTCTAGTATCTGCAGGCAATATAATAACTAAATTATTTCAATTTTTCTGCAAAGGAATTCCATCTATTTTTCATAATTATCTTAGTAATTATTTACTAATGCTATATGGTGTTAGCTTGGGTGGTTCATTTGGAGACTGTTGGATACATTATTTATCTCTTCAAGTTTCTGGTGACTTCTGGCAATCTCTGACATTCCTGAGTATATAAATGCATTACATCAATATCAACCTCAATTTTTATAAGAGTATTTCTTCTGTCTTGTCCTCTCTTGCCTTATCCTGTCCTTTTCTGTCCTGTGTTGTGCTGTACTGTCTTGTCTTGTCCTTTAATCACCTCTCTCTGATTCTTGTCATTAGATTTGAGACTAACTCTCCTTCAGAATGACCTCATCTGAAAGCTATTCTATTTAATGCACATGCAAAAACATTTTGGCTGATAGGGTCATGTTCACAAAATCCAGGTTGGCTTGTCTTTTGGAGGACCACCTTTTCATCTGCACTCACTTTATCTTACCTATACCTAGTAATTATTTCATTTAATCAATTAAATTTTCCACATTTCGGAAAATAATGTGATTGCAGTTAGTAAAATGGACGTCTCTTTTTATTTCCTTCTTTTAATGGGGATGAATTTAGAATTGGGCTTGTGGAAATAGAAAACGATTGTTAAGTGACATCAAATGTAATTACATTAATATTATTGAGAGCATAATAAATATTAAATTTCAGTAATAGCTTATTTTATTGGTAAATGACTTGTCACATTTTAAATAAACCATATAAGATGATAGTACATTTAAAAATGTTGCTTCATTGATAAATTATATATTTTTCCTGTGTATTAAGATATAAGAATGGTTGACAGCTTGTGGGAAGAAGAAATTATTAAGTATACTTTATATTATGGGCAGATTAGACCTTTATAAATATTTATAGGAATTTCTATAATTTTATTTATTCTGCAGTTAATTCAGTAAAATTGAAAGTGTCAAAAATGAATACCTTATCTCAGAAATTTGATTTTCAAATATTTTTCTATTTTTTGAATTAAAACATAAAAGATGAAGTTATCTATGATCAGTGGAAAAGGTGATTATGTATGATAGATAGGATTTCAAATACATTTATTTTTCTCCCATTAGCAGCTCTAGTGTTTCTAAGTGGCATTTAAATATTTTTCGAATGTGTATTAGCAAGAGATCATTCTAACATCAAAAGTGAATTTTAATGATGTAAAATTGCAAAAACATAAGGGGTAGAAGAAAATCCAAATTTTACCTTTTTGATAAACTACCATCTAATACATCTGAATTATATCTCAACACACATTAATGCAAAAATTTAGTAATCATCATTAGATAACTTTCTATAGTGCACACATAGAATTTATTCCATAGCCAATTCTGGACCAAAGAGAGCTAGATAGACATCAAATAGTTTAAATCAAATTTATGTAATTTCTAATGTTTTTAACCACTAGAATATAAAGGCTACTTTATGTTGCATTCAAGCTAGAAAGAAAAATCTCCAAGTATTATAGTTAGTGTGATTACCATGTTTAGAACATTTCATGTATATTTTGAGAAATAAAAATATACAGTGCCTTTTGCTACACTCTTGAGTTAAGGATAACCATTTTTAAAAGTTTATAATTAAAATTTTAAGCAACATTTGCTATGTCTCTGTGTATATCTGAATGGCACCATAAACAAGCACATAGAAATGTACACGTTAACAAAAGTTTATTAAAAGTCTTGCTGAAAATATAATTGCTTAAAATGCTGTCACTAACATAAGAAAGCACTTATCAATAAATAACATGAGCGGAAAACATTTAAAAAATAACCTCAAATATAAATAGTAACCTGTACATACTGGTTGAATATTAGAGCCAATGAAACCCAGAAATTCAAAAAGCTATTTCACAGCTCTGTATGAAAAAATACTGAGAAACATGTGTGTGTTTCTCTTCCCTTTGGTCTTATTAAAGCAAAATATAGTTGGAAGCTATTTTATTCTCCTATATTATTTGAAATAGTCCTGGGTTAGAAATAAACTAAAGTAGATTTTTCAAATTTTAATAACTGTCAAGTTAGACTAAATAAGACAAATACAAAATATATCTGATATTTAAGAGTCCCTTTCTTTCCAAAGCCAGGTTATATTTTGTAAACAATAAAGAAGCTAACTAACCATGAAAAGTGTCTTTCAAGATTTTTCATTTCATGATTTTTTAATTTGTGGTACTTTCACATAGCTCTCAATTCAAAGATATTAAATTATTTTTGTTATTATAATGAGTGAAACTAAATATTTAAAATATGACATTAGATTCTTGCTTGCCTTAATGTTTTTAAATTAGTTTTGTTGCTTATTTGTTCTGTATCTCTTCATTATGCAACCCACATCTTCTCATTTACTAGTGGAACAATAATTTTTTTGTTATTTCTATAGGATTAATAAAATATTTAAATATAGTTTTTTCTGATATATGCATAGATAGCTAGATTGCTAGATACATAGATATCATAAAAAATACATCATGATACTTTTCCTAATTCGTCTTTTCCACCTAAGTCATTAAACTAGTTTAACTACTTCATAATTAGGTATAGCATTTATATTTTCTCTATGCATTTGCTATCTTTATTGATATTATAGCAAGATTTTCCACAAATTATGTTTGTATACAGATATGTATATAATTTGACTTTATATTATAAAAGTAATATTTGTACAGATAATACCTTTCTTCTAAAATATTGCTTTTAAGTTTAAAAAATCAGTGAAATCTAGAGTTTAGGTTACGCAAGTCAATGACACTGGTGTGATGCTCATATTTTTAATTGAGTATTATTTGTTTGCCATTTGTTACATTCATATTACTTAGGTATAAGAATATATTTGAATTGCTCCCTGGTGGAGCATCACTTTTGTCACTTTGATCAGCAGCCTTCTGCTAGTGCAGTTCATATGAATCCCAATGACCCAGGTTCATGTACTGGGGCCCAAAACAGCACCCAAGTGAACAATTAAATAAAAATAAATAGAAGTGCTTCTTCCTCCTTTCACTTTCTGCTTTATTGCTACCTGCCTACTCATGTTCATTTCTCCCTGCCTCTTTCCTATAAAAAAGAATGTATATGGTAATTTACATAACTATAAAATGCAAACAAATTTTACCTTTTTGCTGAATTTAATTTTCATATATTGCAGTGCATCAATCTCTATAATACAAGATTTCATTTTAATTTTGAGACTTTAATTAATTTCATATATTGCTAATACAAAGCTGAAGTATTTCTGTTATTTTTATAGTAATGTTTTGCTATATGTGTCATTAAAGTGTTAATGAATAAAGCAAATGAAGTGAAAAAGAAAATCTTATAACTAATGGATTCCTGTGGATCATTGATTATTAAAAGTATGCTATTGCAATTTATCTATTTTCTACTACAAATATATTTCCATATTATAGATTATATTACTATTTATTAGTCACTTTGTGGTATCACAATTGAGAATTTCCCATCTGTTTTTCTGCCCAGTTGCAAATTTATTATGTGTGAAAATTATTAAATAAGTATATTCTTATTAAATTTCCATAGCATAATTTGATTTCTTAGTCATTTTAATTTTCAAATTTGGGAATTGTTGTCATTCAAAAGTTACATCATTATACTGAAAAAATTAAATTTATATTTATAAACATCTTAAATATATTGTCAGAAAAATCAGCCCCTTGATTGCTTCTTCAGTTAGCAAATGAAAAAATACATACAGGTATTTAAATATCCAAGTTACATTCAGTACATATACAACTAGGTGAACTGAAACTTAAGAAAATCTAGTTAAAGAAGTAAGTTTTCACTCTTACTATTTTCTGTTCTGTGTGAGAATGTGAAGGCAAGATTGTAAGTTTCTTCCACTAATTAGCTATTTAACACTTGGAAAATTTAATTTATCTTTTGCCATTTCTATACTATGGAATAACAGTGATAAGCGATCTTATTGAGATTTTTGAAAAGTCAGGTGCAATCTCTCTCTCCCTATCTCTCTCTCTCTCTCATTCAGCAATTAAAATCTATATGATTTGAATTTTGACAAGAGCAATCAAGGATCACGGTTGATTTCAGAATTAAAAGGATGGTTTCAAAATGAAAAGACATCCTACTGAATGACAAGAGTTGCAATAACTGCACACAATATACTTAACAAGGTGTTAAAATCAAATAATGAAGAGCAACTTCTAACTGAATGAAAGTAAAATAAATCCAATTGTAAAACCTGTGAATGTTCTGATTAGATGCTTCTCCAAAGCAGCAAGAAGAAGGCAAACAGATGGCCAGCATGCATATGAAAATATTTTTTTTGTATTTCTTGTAACTGGGGAAATTCAAATCAAAACAATGAAATATTACCTCATGTATATCAAAATGATTATCTAAAAAGGTTGAAAACAACTATTTGTGAAGATGTGGAGTAAAAGAAATTCTCATATATTTTTATTGGGAACATACAATTGTAAAAAATATGGAAATAAGTATAGAGCAGTCTAAGAAAATTCAAGTAGAAAACCAATATGATTCTATTATCCTATTTCTTAACAATTACCCAAAAAGCACAAAATCACTAATTAGAAAAACAAAATAGAAACTTCTAACTTCCAACAACCAATAGATATATTTTTTAATAATTAAAAAGGGGAAAAGGCATGTCGACTTACACATACTGTAAAATTTGCTGTTATTCTATTATTACTTTTTTCTTTGAAACTTTAATTAAGCCTGTGGAAAATGCATACATTGATAAAGCAAAACATTGCTTATTATAGGCTACCATCCATCCACTCATTCTTTTTAATCAGGAGACATTTATTACAAAACTACTTTGTGCTGGAAGCACAGCATACAGTTATACCTGTTCTCTGTTCTTCTATAATTCATATATTTTAGGAAATATTATGAATAAAGGAAAAACATAGCAATTAACCATAATAATTTTAACGTGAAATATTATAACAGTGAATGTATATAAAGTAAATTATAACTATAAACTATAACTATAAAAAGGTGTGTTAACTTCCATCTCTTACAATAAGTCTCAATTTCATTTAAAAAAAGTAAAATGTAACTGCTCCTTACACCAAAAATTGGTTGAATGCGTTTGCTTCTTTAGAGAGTATTTTTATAAAATATATGCATTTGAAATATATTGTTTCAATTAGACAAAAGACAAGGATTCATAATCCAAACAGAAAAAAAATATGGAGCTGCTACTAATAACATGTAAACTTAAGCACATTTATATAAGATGGGAGTATATTTATCTGAGATAATTCTATGTAGAAAAGGTATCATGTAGTGTCATTAGAATTAATTTATTCAGAATCATCTTAATAACAAAACAATAAGTACAAAATTTTCCAGTGAGAGTAACATTTATATATAAAGATAATATGGAAGTCTAAATAGTCTAGCTAGAGTTCACTACTAATAAAAATTGAGTGTGTGCTCTTTAACAACATTTTAAGTTATTTGATACTGCACACAATTAAATTAAAATTTAATTTAACATGTAACACCAGTATGCATGTTTAGATACTGTGATATATGAAAAAATGTTTATAAAATCACTTTAGCAGTTATGTGCTTAATATAATTATCCAATAGAGATTTCAAATTTTCTTGGGATAACAGATATAAGTCCCTCATGGCCATATTAATATGCAGCAAAAGTTTTGAGTGACATGTATGTTTGCTGATTCAATACAAATTTTAGATTATCTTATAAAATTTTAAATTTCATTTTATCTAAAGTGACTAGCAAACAGCTAGAACATAGCTTGCTCTTATATCTTTAAAACAGAGGAAGTTTTAAAAATCATATCACTAAATAAAACTAAAATTTCATATTCATAAATCAGGAATAGTGCATAGTTCATAATTTTACCACATACATCTTTTAAAGGAAATTTTTTTATTAAGGAAATTTACAGGCAGGAATGAAGGCGAGGAGGCAGGCAGGAAGAGCTTTATTAATTTTTTTATTTAGTTGCTCACCTTGGTTGTTCCCCCCAGTTCCAGTTCTTGAACCTAGAACTTTAGGATGTATGTGGGGCTACTCCCAAGTGTACTAGACGGGAAGGCCACTAGGGTACAACCAAAATAAATTTTACTGTAAACATTGTACACACTGATTTTCATTCATTCTTGGTTTCCTGGTTTCCTTTCATCATCTTCACAGACATTTCATGGCATACCTAGGATTATCTCCATTTTTTCCTCATATAAACAAAATGTCTGAAAGTTTAAGTCATTTACTTAAGCTCAAATAAGTTTAGAAATTCAGGACTTTTCAAATGCTGGCCATCTCAATCAGTAGCTTAAACGAGGTTCAGAAGGTAGAAAATAATAAGCCCTGTGATAAAGCATGCACTAGCTTATTCATCGTTAATTTCTTTTCATCATTAATTTCTTTTGATGCTAAAAAAGTAAAACTAGTTAAACTCTAAAAAAAAACTAAATTTATTTAGAGAAACATTAGTCAGACATATTAATCATGTATGAATAACCAATATTTTAGATAACCAATCATTTTTATTATAAGGATGTTTGGAAATATTTATAGTTTTATTCCTTTGTAATTTTGAGAGCTGTTCTGTTCTACCTGCCATTTTTGGTTCTTTTTGAAAATTAACAACTTTTAAAACAATGCCATTGTTTGACATCTATTTGAGACTCAGAAAATTATGAAACAAAAGAAACAAAATATTTTCAGAAAATCTGAAAGGCAATTTTTATGCTACCAGTCTCAAAGAGATATTCAGAAAATGCTGGGAAAAAGGAAAAATAGCTAATGGCTCAATATACTTCATATCTTAAGTAAATAATTTTGTTTGAAATCTTATTCATGTCACA
This sequence comes from Solenodon paradoxus, assembly GCA_004363575.1. NCBI lineage: Eukaryota > Metazoa > Chordata > Mammalia > Eulipotyphla > Solenodontidae > Solenodon > Solenodon paradoxus. The sequence continues at coordinate 114,646 of RJWH01000116.1, read as the reverse complement.
TGCATCTCTTGACTTTTAACTTGCAATATAAATACTTATAAATTAACTGAGGCATGTATTATATTGATCTATACATTTGAAACTTGTATTTTATAAAGTTAGTGAAAATAGTTGTTGAACATAGTAAAAAATTAGACAGCAGAAATATAATCCCTGTAATTATTTCACGTGATTTTATAATAAACATTTATTTTATAGTGCATACAACTTTAATTTCGTATGTTTAAAATTAAATGTGGTAAATTAGTTAACTATATCATTACTGACATTTGCCTTTTTCAATTGTCATGATACAGTATTAAATTTCATCAATTTATCTTAAAATGTATTTTAAATATTACTAATTAATAATTTTAAAACACATTTTGAGAAGTTTCTGCTTTTGAATACAAATTCTTATGTATAAAAATATATTTAATCCAAATCCCATGAAAGCTTTCATAGTGTATGTATCAGTTCAAAATATTTATTTTTAATAAATACAAGTATACTTTCTAATAAAAACAAATATACATTATTAGTAACTTCACATTTATTATCTTTTAAAGTTAATATTTTTAAATGACATATTTGTGCATTTTTAAATGTCACATTTTCCAATTTAAACATGAATAACAGGAAGAAATGTATTAAATTGGAAACCTTAACTGAAGTTTCCTTGTCTGTAAAACTTATATTCTGTATGTCCTGTTTCTTCCATCTGCACAGAACTTTTAGAACATTAGATAATCAATACGCACAACTCACCTCTAGATAAGGTCTTTATTGCTTGAGATGAGAAAGCTTAAGAAGAGCTAAGTAACTTGTACAAGGTCAGTGTGAATTGGTGCCTGAGCTAGTCTTAGCACAGAGATTGCCTATTGCCACTGCTCACTTTATATTCTCTGGGCATAGTAGCTCTAGTCAAACTTGTGACAGAAAATCTCCTTTAAATGTGAATCTTTATTACAATATTTAAGCACAGTTCCTAACATATTTTCAACTGCACATTTCTAGATATTGTGGACCAATTTTTTTTTTTTTCCGAGTAGATTGTCTAGGATAGCAAATTGTCATTAGATAGATTATAGATAGATGATGGAGATAAATAATAGCTAAATTACATATGTATAAATTAAATACTGATTTTCCAGATTCCCATTTTATGTACCATTTGTTGTTATTTAGGGACTTATATTCACACTGTTCCAAAGATTAACCACCATATTTTGAAACTATGTTATTTATTGAAAACAATGTTAATGTTAGAGTGCACTTAGTTTTGCAATATAAAATTGTTAGCTGTTATTTTAATTCCAGGGATTGTTTTTTAAATGACTCCAAGGTATTAATTTGGGAGTATCTTTATAAGTATATTAAATATGTTTATGTAATGCTTCCAAAATTTCAAAGCAATGCAGTTTGTTTTCAATACATTTATATTCACTAACAAATTTATAATTTTATGCCAAGTGACCTAGTTTCATATCAGTAGATCTTTCCTATTCCAATATATTTCTAAATATTTTTTGAAAACAAAAGATGCTATTGTCAGTACTATATCAGTAATATTCTTTATTTTTATTCTTGACACATCCCTTCTCCACTTCAGTCTTGTGTACTTTCTCCCCTCCACCATTTTATCCTAACTATGATTTATAGCTCTAGTCAAATCCATGAGTGTCTGAGATACTCGAATGCCACATTCATTATTATTTTGCCCTGGGTTCTTATTACCACTTTGACCAAGTGTCTCAAGCAGTTACCATTCATACATTCTTCAAGTATTTAGTACCTCTGCTATCAAGATACTTTATAATGCTCGTCCATTTTTCTGTCTGATCTGTCCTTAATGCTTATTTCTTTCAGCTTGAATTTCTCATCCTGCTTCCTGAAATAATTTTAGAATATCTCTGCTAAATGTATCTTGAGTATTAGCTTAATTTGTACTTCTTTCCTCTCTTGACTACACATAGTGTGTATATGACCTCAAGTATACCATTAGTGGACAGGTTCCAGCATACTACCTAAGATTAACAACAGTGAGATAATTCACATTATTCTTACAGTACTTACTTGAGCTATCTGTTCCAAATATAAAAAGATAATATTTTTCCATTTTGAATCAACTATGTTGTTTTATTTACTTCACTCAATACATATGCCAGTTTCAAATTAATTTTCCAACCAATATTTGAAGGTATTTATAAAAGTTAAAATTCATGTCTTTCATTCTGTAAAAATGACCAGGATAGGAATTTTGTGATGACCACCTTGTTATACATTAGTAATTACTTTAGAACAGGCAGTTGTTTCTTGTCGATAACTTCTCAGAGAAAATTTCCACATGTATCCTAGTATAAAATATAATAGAATTAAGACATAACAAGCAAAACATCTGATACTGGATGAGTATTCAACAGTGCTACTGCTTTTTCTTTCCATTTTCTTCTAGCTACATAGACTCATTCTTTGTGTTTATGGTTAGCAAAGTTTTAGATGAGAGACATGGTCAGAGATAAGTTAAAATTCATCCATATGTCTCAAAAAATATTTTCCAATCAATGAACAATTTCATATGTAGGATAAGGTTTTATTTTTCCCCATTTTTTGCCTCCTTGATGTTTATTGATTTTAAACTTATCCTTGAAAAAGTTTTTTTTATTGATTCCATAGTTTCTGATATTCATATAGAAGAACAAATTTTGCAGTTTTAATTTATGCTCATTTCAGTTATTGTTAGAAAAAATTTTGACAAGTATTATATGAATGTAAAATTTTGACAATGTCATCAGCTTCTACCCCAAATTAAACCATAAGTGATTCCAGGCACCTGCAATACAAGAATGAGGAATGGTTTATTCTTTAAATTGCTTTTTATTTCTTCCTCCTTTCTGGTTTCCCCCAAATTCAGGCTAACCACATATAGCAGTGGTGAGTGGTTCGAAAGGAAGGTTAATTTATGTGACAAGTCATGTTTTGTAGTTATTGCCTGGAAGCTAAAGTCATTTTTATGGCAGCTTTCTAAACATTGCTCTAATTATAGATTATTTTGAAGGTTCCTTGGCAAATCACGCATTTCACATTTCCATGGAAATGCCTCTATCTCTCGGGTTGTACCTCCAAACCTGGTCATATACTCTTTTTCCTCTTATTAATGATTATTCTATATCCTCTTAAAAGAGATACTTCATGTCTAAGACCCACCTATCTTCATGTCTTACATACACTAGTCTCCACTTGACTCAGAAGAAGCACATATTCGTAGATATACCAATGGCAGACGTGCGTTATGTCTATCCCAGTTTAAATAACTTACTTTTCGCAAAATGGTAGCCTATTCAACCAGCTATATACACTCTGAAATTTGCAGGGAAAAGAAAGCATTATTTATTCCCTAATTTCTCAAGGATCATTAATTAGGATCCTCCTAAATTCCGTTATTCATGGATACGGCATTTTCCTCAATGAGCAACATCCACAAAGAAAGTAAGATGACAAATTTACTCTCCTAAAGTATAGTTCAGTTTCTCTGAGTAGTTCTCAGGGAAAACCACCTCAGCCTGGCATTATTCATCTAAATTTGTATATACTCTGATTTCACACAGCATTATTAAATCAATAGACTTATAATATCCAGTCTTTTTATATAAGGTGGTTTCATAGTGTTTTTTGATGAGATTCAAGAGTAAGAACTATATTTCATTAAAAAAAAAAACTTGAAAGAGGTAGAACCTCACTGATACTTTCAATATTACTTAACCGTTTTTTTATTTTAAAGATTCAAAGGTGAATAATAACTCATGTTTAATACTTTTCTGTCTATATTTTATATCAGTAATTTATTTTTGGTGTATTGTAATGATTCAGTAAAAAAATAAATTTTCAAACAAAAATAGTATGCATTTATTTTAACTTAATTTTGAACATTTGATAATCCCATTAACTTATTGTGTAATACAGTTATGTCAAACTGAAACAGCAAGGTTACTAGCTTCTCTAGTTGAGAAAAAAAGTGTTTTAAATATATTAATTGTATTCTTAGGCAATAATGATGAAAAATAGGGAAGAATACTACTATCTAAATAAAAATGACATATGATAGTTTCTGCAAAGATAATCAAGAAGTTTTTCAAGTGTTGCTTGATATCGTACATCATAAATCTTATGCTAAAACTATCCAACAGTCAAGAATTATACAATATTTTATTGACTTATAATAATAACAGAATAAACAATTTAAAATTTAACATTCAAAGTCCAAGCCTACTGAGAAAACAACTGATTAGTAAACATCTAACACTGCCTACAGAAAAAAAATTATTACCCACAGTGAAAACAGTATATGAACAGCTACCACAGTAATGATACAATCTGTTTCTAAGGAACAGATGCTTATCAATAATTCAATATCTAAAACTGAGAGATAAGGAACCAATAGCAAGCCTTAATGTATGAAATCATAACTTGTACTTTGTGTTTCATGATGGAAAATAGAAAAATTGAATAGTATAAATTAGTTTATTCATTTTAATACAAAAGATATATTCTGAAAATTAGTAACTGTCAACAAACTGAAAAAGAAAACATATTTATTTTAACTGCAGGGGATGTTTCCATTAAGAGGAAACTCAACCATTACTTTTAAATTCCAAACACTCTTGGTAGGAAACTACCTAATAAATAAACTTTACTGTGCAATAAACAAATAAAATCAAAGGACTGAGGACAAAAGCAGGATGATTTTACTTAAAACTGTATCCTTCTATAAATAAGTTTATTAATATAAGCCACTGAAAATTGATGATGACATAGTTTGCATTCTTCCTTTCACCTATTCTTGTTGAATTTGTAATCCGTAATTGGATAAAATGATTCAAAATCATGACCTTAACTTCCTCTAATACAGTGAATTAAAATGAAAGATTGTAGATTTATTTTTGTAATAAAGTTCACAATATTTTCAAGTAGATGTCAAGGTAATTATATCTTCATATCACACATGTACCACTATCTCAATATGAATATAAAGAATTCTTTATTTCTGATCACAGACATTTTTTTTTTCCATACATGCTTTCTTTAAGTAAATCATAAAAACTTTGTAAAGCACCTTGACTTTGTATCCTGGTCCTTAGAATAAAGTTGATGAATGGTATTAATACTATTCACTAACATTTAAAATTTCATATATGTTTCTAGGTAAATAAGTGTGAAATTAAGTGTGAATATTACTTTTTTTGGTCCCATGAAAGGTAAATGGATGCTAAGTATAACTTCCAGACTGAAAATTTTTATTTTCCTCATCTAATACTCTTTCTCTCTCATGATAAATGTGGTTGCTAATACTGGGAGAGAAACTGTCACCTGTATAACAGCATCATGAAGATATGTTTATGTTGAGAAATAAATGCCAGTGATAAACTACTAATGTTTGAAAATGTTTACCTATTATTATCATCTTTAAGGATCCTATGCAGATGTTGAAGTTAATCTTTAAATATTTTTAATCAAAGTTGATTTTCAGTTACTAGTCTATTTTCTTCTTCCATCAAATAGACTCTGAATATTGTTGACTTAGTATTTTGACTATCTTTGAGATGTTTTTCCCTACATTTTACTCTCATATTTTATTTTTATTGCCACTATGTTCAAATCTCACTCCAACATACTCATTGTGATCATATAAATGTGACCTTTTCTAAACAGTGACCTAGGATCATTCCTTGTCCAAACTCCTTTCAAAAGGATTTTGAAACAATTATGGTTTACCAGGTGATAACACCACAGGTCAAATAAGATGCTATATGTACTTGTATGCTTGTGCTGATATTCTTCTGGAAAGAAAATAATCTGTTAAAATAAAGTGTATGGGGGATCTGAGCAGTAATGTGAGAAGAATTTGACAAATAAGAGGTGAAATTCAAAACTATATTGTCAGTAAAAGTGAACAAGAAGCAACTAAAGTAGTAAAGACCCAATGAGATGAGAACATAGGTCAATGAATTCATTTGTCAAGAAAAAACTGTAGTTTAATTAAAACAGTATCAACACTGAGAGAATTTGTTGACAACATTTTGCAATCTTTTCATGAAAAAAATGAATGACTCTGTAAAGTTTTCATGTTAAACAAGCAAACAATCTCTGAAGCTCCCTAATACATTTTCAGTTATCTCTGGGGGCACAGTCTTAGCCTTTCTTGGGTATATTTATCCAATAAATATTTATTGAGAGCTATTGTATGTCAGACATTGCTCAAGACCATTGGTGGGTACATCAGTTATGATACAGAATAAATCATTCTTAAGCATGTGAAGTTACAAGTCTAATAGTTAATAGGGGAACGGGGACATAGTGAGTATTGGAAATATGACTACTTTGTGTTGTTAGATTGCTCATATCAAAATAAAGTAATCCAATAGTGCTTGGGGCAATGGACAATTCATTGTATTTTCATAAGTTAATATAAATAATTACATTTACATTTTAAGGAGATTAATACAATCATTCCTTGTATAGAAGGATATCCCATTTAAAGGAATAGTTAAGCACAAACATAAGTATGTCTGTTGTGTCAGATGAACAAATTGTTGCCACTATGGCTGAAATAGAATGCAAAATAAAAGAATGGCAAATAGTGTTATTGAAATCAATAGAAATTATATCTCATAGGGCACCAGTGTATTTTAATGCCTTTGGGCTTTATTCTATATGAAATAATATATATTGCTACAGGTTTTAAAAAAATTGTAGCATCATGATTTGACTTACTGTTTTAAAAATAACTGTAGCTACTCTGGAGAATAGATTATATAGGGAAAACAGTTAAAGTAGAGAGAATTATTAAAGCTATTTCAGACATCCAGTGAATAGAAATGGTTACTTGCATCAGATTTGAAAGAGTGTAAATAGATATTTTTAATATATTTTATATCATATATGTTATATATCATATACCAAATGTTTTAAGTAAGAGCTAATATAATTTTTGTATTAAGTGTATATACATGAAAAATGAAAGTCAAAATTGCCCCCAAAATTATGTTCCTAAGCAACTAGACAAATGAGGATGCTATCAACAAGAAAAAGTTTGGATTTGGATTGAGAATTTTAAATTTTATATTCAAGAGAAGACGTTGACAAGTCTTTGGATATGTACATCAGTAGTACATTCTGAAGCATATCTCCAGGAAATGGAATTCCCTTGTTGTCTTTCTATGTACTTTTGCTACTTACCAGTTGCTGTGTTAGCAGTGAAAGTCAAATATAAGATGTATTTGATATTTTATTCTGGAGAATATAATGTATTTATCTTTTAACATATTAAACCACACTTCTCATTTGAAGATATGTAAGATTCAGAACAAATTTATGCAAAATGTATATGTCTTAGCTATCTAAATATCTGTTTTGGAACATGAGTTTTATCCTATTTTTCTTTCATATTTTTTTCATCCTCCACAGTGATATACCATCATTCTTCAAGTGAACTCACAAATTTGTGCATGTTTGTGCAATGTGATTGTAGATGTTTAGAGAATAATTTATCATTTAATTCTGTCATGTCTGACATCAACGATTGTTTCTTGAAGCAGAACAGTTTCAAAAGAGTTTGCATACCTTTCAAAATAAATACATTGAACTTTTCAAAGTCACACAATGAAAGTTAAGTTCAGTGGTTATTGCCTTCAAAAATTATAAAATTAGTACTTTCTTACCTAAGATCTATTTTTCTCTCATTATAATTCTTTACCATTCACTGAATTTTAACACTAAGTTTCTTAAAGTTCCATTCACATATCTGTACACTTTGTATTTGAATAAATATGTTAGGAAATTCTATGAATGAAATGAGTATACATCTGCATTAATCTAGATCAACCTATGGCATTAAGTAATAGCTCACTATAGTTACATTCCTACATTACTTATTGGCTCAAAGACATATATACACAAAGATGTATGCCGAAATAACAGGCTTGCATTTTACATTGAAGATTAAAATTCATAAATGCATATACTGAATTTAAATCAAAATTGACCTTAATTTATAAATTTTAAAATGACAAACTGCAAAATAATATAATGGTAAGACCAATGGCAGGATATCCACATCTTTTATCAAAGTGTCTTACATAGTACAACCACTTAAAGGAATTGTATTCAGTAACTTAATACATAGAAAAAGAATTTGAAAAAATGGTTAAAAATAAATTACAGTAAATATATTTGTCTATATTTGATTTTCTACATTTATAATGTTTGTTTATTATAAGAGAATGATTTTAAAAGTAAACCTTCCTGACATTTTTTTTTGATTGATCATATTACAGCAGAATATCTCTTAAGTAACAAAATATCACCCAGTGAAATGCTGTATAACTGACTTTTCGGTATTTGGCAGAGGATGAAGAGTAGTAAATAATGTCAATGTTAGTGTAGCAAAGATAAATTTTATTAAATACATCTAAATCTAGCTAAATTTTAAATTAGACAATCTCACATGTTGTTTTTGCTCTTGTGAACTAAACTCCTTAAGATTGCACAATTAGGCAATCTTGGAATATTTAAGAATATAAGATAGAATGATTTCATAAAAAGATGATTTCCAATGAAATAATATGTGTAATTTTACATGAGTATTGTTAATAAAAATAACCTGTTTTTATGTTTCTGTGATTATAAATTCTCTGCTTAAAAGTGAAATTTTCCAAGCAAATAGAAATGTCAGGTCATACTACTGGGGCACCCAATAAAATTGGAATATATATGACACTTAAACTAGACTTAAAAATCCTTCCATAAAGTTGGTGCTTATAATTTTTGGTCATAGTTTCTTTTTAAATTTCAGTGCCTTGCCAGTCTCATTGTTTTCATGTAAGGGCACATAAGATATCTGTGGGAATAATGCAGTATTTTTACTCATAATTAAAGAACATCTATCTCTGTACAAATTTGAGCAGTAACTATAATTTTGGAGAGACTGCTGTCAGTACCATTTCGTTCGGCTCTGCTTTATGCAATCTAAAGCTTCCATGTAAAGTTGTCTGTGCCTTTTGTAAAAAAAAAATTTTTTTTTGAGATTTTCTATCACTGAGATATGCATGCCAGTGAGCCCAGAGTATATAATATTTTATCTTTACTATATAACATATTGTGTGGGAGGACTACAATTTGCCAGTGTATAAGTCTCCAGTGGAACATAGCTCATACATTTAAAAGGTAGTTATTATTTATCAATGCCCTCTAATCTCTCTTAAAACATTAACAATATTCCTATATTTTGGGGTTGTTGTCTAAGGTGGAAACTCTATAATGAAATCTGGTTTTCACTGTAGTCATAATCTTTTATCAAAATAGTAATTTATGTGGATTTTTTTCATTGAAGATGATGAAAGACAAGTTTGTTTTCTTCTTTTTATTAATGGATATTTAGTTTTTAATTGATCCTGTGGAGTTTGGAAATTTCTTCAAGTGTGTGAACTTATTTAAAACCTTTCATTGAATAAAAAAAACAGCAATCAGACTTAAAAGGAAACTTCTTTATGTAAACTTTTAAGTGCTGTTACAGTCGCATATTACTTAGAATAGGTAAGACATTAAACGTGTGTGTCCTTGATTCCTTGCTTTTCTAAGTATTATTACTACGATGGAGAGGTAAATTTGAGAGAACTCAATCTCCCTGTCTTAAAGAAAAAAAGGTTGATGATTTCACACTTCAAACATCTGAATGATAAATTAAGTTAACTTTTACTACTCACTGATTTGGAATTCAAATACAAATGGCTATCTCAATGCACGTCAATGGTTTTCATTTCAAATACCTCTAAAAACATTCTTGAAGGAAACTTCTGCCCTATTATTTTGGTAGTTGTGTTCATCGTTTAAGTTTAATATGGCATAAAATGACTTGATATAAACACACAACGACATACTCCTGTTACCATATCATACACTTTTTTTTTCTAAACTAAATTTTATGAATAATAATTTAAATTACACAAAGATGCAATCATTCCTTCTGGAAATTTCTTAAACTCTTATTCTTTTCATATACTAGAAAGATAGATTACCATCATAACATTAAGTTGAAGTCAAATGTTTTGGCAAACTTTGTCACAATTGTATTGCTGAACCTCTGCATGTTAAAACCTCTTTCTGTGTGTGTGTGTGTGTGTGTATTATATATTATATATACACACATGTACTGTAGAACCTCTATATATTAAAACAATTTCAACTACCACAGATAAACCTAAAATCAAAATAACACTCATGAAAATGGGTGACAACAAAACAGTACAGCAGGAAAAGAGATCCTATATTAATTTCCATCAGAAGATAGTCTCACGGTTTCATAAATTAAAGTTTACAATGAAAATTTAGTATAATGAAAGCATAAATCAGCAAATGTTTTTACCACTAAAGTTTAACATAAACCATAGGTAGTATAAACTAATTTATTCAGTGCATTTTGCAATATTCCCGTATCTCATCCACTCCTCAAAAATAAGCTAGGACTGTTGCAGTATTTAAAATAAGACAGAGAGCAGCTGTAAATATTCATATTTTCATATGAAAAAATAATCTCAATGCCTGAAACATTTACTTTTTATGTTTTATTCCATTTTTATAGCTGTTTTTAGGCAGCTGGGCATGTCTGTAATTCTCAAAACTGGAAATTCATAAAACATAATTTTAATTGGGAGTATTATTTCCTGTTTCTCCTTATTCCCATATTCCTCTTACCTATTTTAAATTTTACTTTATTATAACATATTAAATGACAATAAAATAAATGCACCAGCTATCATTTTAACTATTACATATATTGGCATATTGACTATCAATCCCATATGTGTGCCAGTTTGCTGGTTTTATAATTCAAGGATGTGATTCGTATTTCTTCGGAACTTTGAAGACTATCAGTTTCCTGTATAACATACAAACTTAATACAGTTATATTTATTTTTATCTGTAGTGTGTGTGTGTGTGTATTTGTCTGAATGGATCTAATTTTCTTCACTCTGTATGGTATCTTTTTGTATTTATATATATATGTTCATAATTTCCTTAATTTTTAGTATGTTGTGTCTTATGAGTAACGGTACTTTTCATTCTAAATGGCATGTCTTTTTTGAAATCCCCTCTCAATATGAAGATAAATTTGCTTATTTTCATTTTGTAATTAAATCTTAAAGATTTAATTGACTTTGTATCAAATCATTAACATATAACTAGTTGATGTTTTAACATATTTTGCTTTTGATTATGCAGTTCAAATTCAAAAATCATATATATCAATATTTGTATAACTCATATCAGAATGACAAGTCAGCTCTTCAAAATTCTCTATACTATTTATCACTCTGAAATATTCCTCTGAGCCTTCTCTACTACTCATAATCACTTCATTTTTGAGTACCCATAAAACCCCAAATCTTTAAAAAATAGTTATCTCATAATTACATGATTTTTGAACTATTCTTGTCTTTTTTTTTTTAATATATATAAAAATTTCTGCCATTCAATAAGTCCCTAATGTTTTATTCAATACTGGAAGGTTTTTTTCTTTCTTTATACTATTATTGATATGTAATTTTGATGATTTTCGTATTATTTTGCATATTTTGTCATCAATCTACAGTCCTGTAGTTATTTTAATAATTGTTGGAGGTGTTATTCATTGATTTAATTACTGTTTATTTATTAAATAATTAGATATATTTATTGTATACTGGATATTATAATTTCCTAGAAAAGTATACCTCAGAAATTTTCCAATCTATTTTTATATTCCCTTGGCAACAAGAAATCTGTTGTATTTTCACTAGTGCAAGTCTTTTGTTGATGATTTCTTTCCTTTGTTTTCCTTAATAAGTTTTAGTTAATCATCCTTTTTAGAGGATGATTTTAATTAATATTTAATTCTCATTTGACAGTATTTTTCCATGAAATGCTTAAAGACAGCATTCCATTGATTTTTTTGTGTTTATTATTTGCTTGAGCAATCTAACCATTAATCCTTTAAAACATATTTCTCATTATCCCTTCTTTAATATTTTTCTTTGTCTTCCCATTCCCCATAAAACATAGCTCTGTGTGTGTGTGTGTGTGTGTATGTGTATGTATGTGTGCATGCATGCACGCATGTGCATGAACTATAAATACATCCTGGTCTCAGTTTTTGCCCTCCTATAGTCTTGTGAGACTATCTGTGTCCACATAATACACAGTAAAGTTTAGAATTTGATATTATTTATGAAATGAATGAATTTTTTCATTTACATCTGGTAGTGACTCAAATTCTTATTTTTATTCCATCAGCCCAGTGAATATGTTTTAAAATGTAACTTAATATCAAAAGTGAGAAATGTCTCAACAGGGGAAAAATTTATTTTCATGTCTTTAGATTTTTTTCCTTTTTCAGAATTTGGTCCAGAAATTGTTCAATGCTTTGGTAGTTTTCAATTTATTCTTTTGCTGTGTATTCTTCAACATCTAATATTTTCCTCACTGTTTTGTAAGCTTTTCCTCACAGAGCATGTATTATACTATAATTACCCTGTTAGGGATAAAAGGTAATGCTGGTGTAAGTGTTAGAGAAAGATTACAGAAAGCAGGAGGATTTATTATATCTGATGCATGAGGCAAAAAAAGAGTGCTACACAAAGAGAGAGAGATGATAGAGAGGCTGAAAAATATCAGAAGCATATATTACATTAATTTTTGACATTGGTCACAGGTGCATGAGAGTTTATTATATTTTTTTACTTTCTTAAAGTTAAACTTTGTCTATATTTATTTTAAAAATAGATAAAACAGTCTAAATATAGAGAACTAACCCATCTCTCACTGCTTCCAAGAAGTTCCCACACTGGGACAAAATTATTCTTTTCGTTTGCTGCAGTGTTAAACATTTATTTATAATATTCTTGTATTACTTAACACATTGAATCTTATATTTGACTATTTTATATATCCCAACTTCTTAGAGTTGTGGGAACAAAACTTAAATACGGAAAAATGGAGAAACCATATGCAAGACTTAGAGTAGTGTATTAAACATATTAAGCCTTCAGAGAATATCTGTTTGCACAAATGTAACTGAAATTTCCAAAAAAGGGCTGATAGGTACAGAGATGTGTGAATAAAATTCAATTTCAATGGAAAATATAATATCCAGATTCAGGGAATGTGGTTAGTAGAGAGTCACCTTATGTTAACTCCTTTAGAGTGAACATCAGCTGCAGAGATGTCACAAACCTTCCCAGATTCGATCATATTTTGTAGGTAAGACACATGGAGACTGCCATGGCTGACTCTGCTTTGCCTACAGTGTTTCTTCACCTTATCCAAATCTGCTGCCTCATTTACAAAGATAATGATTCCTCATAGATATCATGTACCCTATATGGGACAAAACTGTGTGCCCTACTAGAATCTTATCTAGTACCATAATACTCCCATACCTCAAATATGACTGCATTTAGAGATGAGTATTTAAAGAGATAAATAAGAATAAAACAGGATATTGAGTACAGACATGCCCAGAAGAAGACCATGAAAAGACACAGGAACAATGTAGCCATCTACAAGTCAAAGAGAGGCCTTTAGAAAAATCAAGCCTGCCAATAACTTGATTTAAAAGTAGCCTCTAACACTGCCAGGAAATAAATTCCAGTTGTATAACCACTTTCTTATGGCAGTCTTAGCAATCTAATACACATCTCAAACTCTGGCTCAGAATCTATGTTTTCAAAATATAGGTGTGACTTTTGGAACCAAAAGTGATCCAATAAATTAGTCATTAAGATATAATTTTGAACTAAATGACTTTTTGCATAGCAATAAGGACTATGACAGCAAACCACTGAGACCATCTGGCAGTAAAATTATTGAAACTTTTTATCATTGGATGATTGAAATTGTGCATAAATGGAAATACATTCAAAAGTGTGTGCATGTCATTGAGATGTATTAAATAACAGCTGTAGGGATAATGTTATCAGATGACTATTGCCAAATTCAATTAACAATCTGTAAAAAAGCATGAAGATATAAGGATCAATAAAAGTCAACTGAAACCAGATATATAGTCCAGATTCATTTTTGGTTGAATATAAAGAAGTTCTCAAAGGAAGAGTGGTGAAAAGGAATACAATTGGTTGGAGAGAAAGCAGTTAAATGTCCAACCAAGGGAGGCAGTAAATACCAAATTTTTGACCTTTATTTTGAAAACCATGATTTATTGATGAGGACAGAAGAGACCCTAAAAAAACTGACAAAATCTTTATCTACTAAAATAAGTAGCAACAAATTGCAGACAATCTAGCTATCAACCTATGTCTAGAGACCCAGCCCTGCTCTCCCTAGCTTTGAGCACCAACTCTCTTGAGAATGTTGACTCTCAGGAGAGATGGAACTCCTACACCCAGAGGGAGGTCCTCGCCCTGGTACATAAAAGACACTATTTTGACAGCTATCTGTTTTTTCCTGGATCCCTGAGCTTCATGCATGATTTCTGTTTAATTGTTTTGCAATGAACTTGATGTCTGGTGTTGGCACAAGGCTTCTCTCCTGAATTCTTTCCAGGAAGAATTTCGCACTCTTCGGTGCCAGACACCACATCATTGTGATAGATAGACTGGAGGTATTTGGGCGAGCACTCCTTAGTAGTCTTATTTTTTCAAATCGTGGACGCATCTTAAAAATCTGAGCCAAAGAATTTTTCTCCCTATTTTAATTTAGTGCTTCTTAGAGAGGCCTCTACTCATTCTCAGACAGAAGTGCAACAGAGGTATCCTTCAGAATTTTGGACTATGTAATTCAAAGGAGCTACATAATTCAACTTATAGGTGCTAATAGAAGCTGCAGAAGCATTCATGTGGAATCTATGTATGTACTGAAAGAAAGAAATTAAAAGTAAGGGAGAATTCTAAGGAACATATTCTAATTGAAACACCAAAATTGCTTTGGTAGATGGTGAAATAAAACAATAAAAAGCACAGTAAATTGGGCATACTGGAATGGATAGTTTTCACAATCCAAAGTTTCATCAGCTAGATATGTTTACCAAGAGTTTAAGGAAATTTCTATTAAGAAAAACACCAGTCTCAGTGGATCACTAGTGTTGTTGTTGTTTTGCTGTTATTTTTTTATTTTACTTTATTTTCTTTCTAGACCAGAAATGACAGTAAGAGTAGCTGGCTTTTAAAAGTTGGTTCACTGAGTGAGGATGATAGCATCTTGCAAATAATGAAACTAAGTAATGGGATTTAACCCAGAAGCTAAGGGTTAGGATAATCATATTGAGTGTTAAAAATAAAATGACCATAATGAATAAAAAATGGTGGTTATTCATGGACCCAACTTTGACCCTTATTTATCAAGGAAATCTAACTTCTGTCATTGCTGAATGCCCTACTTGCCAAACACTGAAACAAATCTGAGTGCCACAATACAGCACCATTTTTCAAAGGCATAAACTGATAGCTTGATAGCAAATTAACTATACTGGGAATATTTCAGTCTCTTAGAGTCAACAATTAATTCTCTTAGGAACACAAATGTGTTGTTATTATGAATTTGTCTTTTCTGCCCACAGAAATTCAGTTATTGACAGCACTATGTCTCAAAATTATTTTTTAAAAAAGAAGGAACTAAAGCAAGAAAGAAAACAAGAAAGCAAGCAAACCAGCAAGAAAGAAAAGTAGCATGCTAGTGTAATCACTTGACAGCTAAGAAGTTTCAGTAATCAACCTTAGACTATAGAATTTCAGACACTTGATCATATTACACATGGCATAATCCTGAAGCTTCCAACATTATAGAACATTCAATTAGACTGATAAGGGCATAGCTGATGCAGGATGGGAAATAGAAACAATTATTACAATCATATGTGAGAAAATACTGATGGATACTACTTGCAAAGGAATTGATAGAACTACCATTACTCAGCGTTCTTCCTCTGACTGATTCTTCTCAATTCTTTTCACAGGTGTTTATCACTTATAAAGATCTTACAGTTCAAACTCTGATTCAGTGTTTTTAAACAGAGAACATGTAATACACTCAAGTTTCCAAGATCATCAAATACACTGCAATAAAATAATATCAGAACATTTACAGACTCTCAATTTAATTTCTCTCTAACATATGTGTATTATTAGATTATTTATTATATAATGTAAAATTAATATAACTAATATATAGTCCATATCATTATATGTATCTATTAGCACCTAAACCTTATACATGCCTGAGAAAGATGTCTCTAGATTTACAAGGCATGTGTACAATTCTGGTTATATTAACTTATCTCTCTATGATTTTAACTAAGAAAATCCTTCTGTGCCTTTGTTTTCCCCTCTGAACTAGAAAAAAAGTAAAACACAGCAAATAATTCATGAAATTGCAATTGGTAATTCAAGTAATGATAGATTAGTGTCTGTCCTTTAGAAAACATTCAGGAAATTACAATACTCATTATAGTGTATTTACTTTTAAATCATGGGCTTGGTTCATGGCAAAAAAAGGAAAGCTTGAAAAATACTGAAAGATTGTAAGAAGAATTTGTTATTTCCCAACTATTTTGGCGGAAGTAAAAGGAAGTAGATTAAGATGAAATCTATTATGTATATATGACACCTGTAGGAGGAGTAAAATTATTGTATTTCAAGCTACTGCAAAGTACAATACAGGATATTTACAGTGATATTTTAGGGTCTCGTGTAAATGGAAAAAATTCCAGAGCACCACTGACTGTATCTGCCTCATTTTATCACCATAGTGTTTGACATAAATAGATGCCAAAATATAGAAACCAAATGACTGAATTAATAATCAGAAATGAATTTAAAAACTGTTAAATTCCCATTAGCGTGTTAAGTAGCTGTATCTTTCAAACTCAACTAAGATTTCTAAATTGGCTGCTTGTTATCTAGAACACAAATATCAGGCAAAATACCTAATGTGAAAAAAAAAAAAACGATATATCAATTAAAAGGAATTTGATCAAATTGAAAGGAATTTGGGGGAAACATGAATATTAAGATATAAGATGGTTACAATACTTTATTAAATCATACACACATACATACACAAATATATGCCACATATGCTCACACAAAAAAAGCACACAGTATAATTTTTAAAAAACATCATATATTTATATTGGAAACAAGGGTGCATCTCTATTAAATATTTATTGTAGAACAAGTGTAAAGTAACCCAGGTTTTTTCGCTGAAAATATTTGTGATTCTTGATTATTTGTGAAAACAATAGGTCAAAATTGATATATTAAGTTCAAGAAATTTTTAAAAATACACACTTTCTACTTAAACTTTATGTGATACATTATATAAATTTTTACCACTGACTAAATGTTATTGTAATATTGAGAATCAGAGAAATACATTTTCAATATTTATATCACATTATCAGCTGTGTGGCTTATTTAAAGAAATTAAGTAAATATATAAAACTTACCTCAAATGACTGCAATATCTTAGAATTTTGACAACTCTTTAGTAGTAGCAAAATGGAAACAGTAAAGTTAAATTATTTGATAAGAACCGTGTAAATAAATACATAGTCAAAATAAATATTAAGTAGCTTTTCTACACTCTTGAAGGCAAACCAGGTGTCTGTTCTTTCAGTGTTGATTTCTGAAGGAAATCTGTTAGCCTTATTAAACTTATAGACAGAAGTAGTAATCAGTACATAAATTGGTGCTGGAAAATGTAGATAACAATTATACTTTCAGATTTTAGTTAATGTGCAGTTATTACCAATAAACTATTTTATATTATTAACTTCAGCTTAATGATTTATATTTTCAAAGATTAATGCATTTTAAAACTAGTATGCCACAATGTAATGAATCATTCTCCCAAATAACAGATCTTACTCTAAATATTTTTGTTTTAATTTCTGTAATTTGACAGTTCTGGTGAAGTAGCAGATATTATATTGAGAAAACAATCTTAGTTTCTATTGAGCATGTATAATGCACCAATTTGATTAACTCTTGGTATGTCACCCATATCATGATTGGTTTTTGTTTTGAATTTGTTTTTAGATTATTCTATTTACAAGGATAGATATTTTATGGCTTTTATTCTTAGAGTCATCAGTGGAAAAAAAATGGTTCACATCATGTAGCTGAAGTTTCCAGGGCTTATGGAAGAAAAGGAAAAAAAAAAATAAGTGAATGGAAATAAAGTTAAATTAACTAGGAAATATGCTATTTAAACAGAATATGATTCGTTATTTCTTGCTATTACTAAATGGGTCCACTGGATTCTGTTATTAATCTAATGTATTATGTTTCTTTATTTTTTCTGTATATTTTGTATTATTCTCAAATTTATTTTGAAGCTTTTTTCTATTATATAAAAATTGTTTCATCAATTATAATTATTCATCATTCTCAACTATACAGAAAATATAATAAATAATAAGAAAGCAAAGAAATTGAAGGATTGGTTCAAGAATGGAATAAATTCTAAGTTCATTATTTTTTTTCATTTTTGTTCTTAACTTCCACATCTTCTTTCAAAAAGTTATTTAAAAAGACCAAGATTAACATGCTTGTTCTCTACTTTCAGATTCAAGGAAAATAGTTATGAATTTAAAATTTTATTTTTCAACAATAGAAAATAGAAGAAATTTGACATGCCACAGTAATAAAGGAAATCAAATTGGAAGAAAAGAAGGAAAAAATAGAAGTACTCTATCCAGATTCTAATGATTTTTTCAAATTAGTGATATCTCAGATTTTATATATTAATATTATACCTTAACTACATTTTCCAAAACCTATGAAATTTTCACTAGGCAAATATTTCCAAGAGTAAAAGTGAGGTATGCCTTCATCGAGTAACAGTTAGGTTCACTTCCTTTAGGAGCAGTCTACATACATCAAAAGGGTTCTAGTGCTGGTGTGTGTGGGGAAGGGAAGGGCAACCAAAATAAACAACTGAAAATAAGTAAAATATGTTTTTTCTTCCTCGTTTGTCTTCCTGCCAGCCTGCCTGCCTGTCTACTCTCCTTCATTCCTGCCTGTACCTTTCCTTAAAATAATAATAATACATATTTCTTACATATCAAATACTTCTTTTATAACATGTTACCTCACTTCAAGAGAAAACATATCATGTAAGTCTTGTGATAATTTCTATGAGCTCTTATCAAAGAGGTGACACAGAAATTTGTAATAATGAAAGCCATGATGTGCATTTCCTTATTTCTCATTTTAGATAACTTTTTAAACTTTACTGAAGAAACTTTGAATTCCACAACTATATATATGTCTAAAGTGTCTCATCATAAATTGATATCAATATTTAATATATTAAATTTACTACCATCACCCAAATCTATGCTTCAGCTTAAAATTCACCTCCATCAATTGGATTTATCAACCCTCCCCACTTTCCTTCAGGTAACCACTAAATTGATCAGATATTAGATTAGGTTAGGATCATATATTATATTATCATCCTACCTTCAGGTATTGTAATTATCTTGTTTTTAATACTAAATGTAATGAGTAGCCTTGCAGAATTTTAAACAGAATAGTGATGTAATCCGATTCATGTTTTAAAAGTCTCATTCTTGTAGCTTTGTTTTCTGGGTCTATATTCATAGATAAATATAGGTGAACCCTTAGAAGGTTATTATGGAAATTCAGGTGGGAGGTGATTGTGTCTCAGAATATAGTGGTAGAAGAAAGAAAGTGCTATAAATGCTTGGAATTTAATGTATATTTTAAGTAAAGCAGCCATAATTTTATGATATTTTATATTATTATTATTTAAATAAACTATTCTAGAGTAATTTTTCTTTGATTTGAGAGTCCAGAAGGGAAAGTTTCCATCAATAGAAAGAGAAAATGCTATAGGTAGATAGTTTTATGGGGTATGATCTTTATACTTGAACATATTAAATTTAAAAACTCAAAGAGATATGCAGATAGTGATATATATTTTAAATGATAGTTGAAATTTATAAAATAATTATGAATGAGATGTAAATTTACAAGTTATCAATTTTTAATTGTTATTTAAGTTACAAGGATGAATACAGACAAAAAGGACTATGCTTACAGTCCTTAATGCTAAAGGCAGAGGGAAGAGAACGATTTAGCAACACAGATTAAGCAACTCCAGTTATGGGGGAGAGAATCTAAGAGAATATTCATTCCTAGAAGTTAAGTGAACAAAATGTATCAGAGATAAAAGAGCTGTGCTAAATGCTTCTAAACATAAAATAAAACTAGAATAAAAGAGTCTACTAAATTTAGGGAATTCTTTACTTTTGGTGACATTGATAAGAACAGATTCAGTGGAGTGATGTGAGGTCGAGTCTGATTGGAATAGAATTCAGAGTGAATGGTGGGAGAGAAGTTTGATACCAAGGTATATATTCAGAAAAATAAAGCAGATCTATAGCAAAACAAATGGTCCACTAAGGACCAAGTCATAGTGAAAGATATTCAAATCACATATTTTCTTCATGATTTTTTTTCGTGATATTTTTCTGTTTCTAATTTGTTAGGTTATTCTCTGCTTCTATGAGTTTGAGTGTTATAGACTCCACATATAAGTGAGACCATGTACTTGCCTGTCTCTGGCTCATTTCACTTAGCTATTTCCTCCAAGTTCATCTGTGTTGTCACAAATGGGAGCATTTCTACTTTTTTTTCATTTCTGGATGATATCCCCTTGTGTATATGTGTTACTTTTTTTCCTATCCATTCATCTTTCAACAGGCAGTGAAGTTACTACCATATTTTAGTTACTCTCTGAAATGCTGCAGTTAGTAGGAGTGCAGTTATTTCTTTGAGATACTGATTTCATTACCTTGTATATATAATCAGAAATGAGATTGCTAGATAATGTGGTTATTCTATTTCAATGTTATGAGTAATGATAAAATGCTTTAATAATAGCTATACCAAATTACATTACCACCAAAACTGCACAAGGGTTCCTCTTTCTCTATACTGTCACAAATATTTTTTTTCTCTCTTATCCTTTGATAATAGCCATTCTAATATATCTGAAGTAATTTCCTACTGTGATTTGGATTTATATGTTTCTGATGATTAGTGATGTTCAGAACTTTTTCGTGATGGCACTTTTTTAGCTTTTTGTATATCTTACTTGGAAAAATGTAAAAGTTCCTTGCCCATTTTGAGTTCTTTTTAATTTTTTCAATTAAGTCAAAAGAGAGCTGTACAAGGAACATGAAAATATGTTATTACTCCCTGGCTATCAGGGAAATGAAAATTAAATTAATTATCACCTTAGATGTGAAAGATTGGCTGTTATCCAAAAGTCTGTAAACAACAAATGTTGGCAAGGATGTAGAGAAAAGGGGACACTTTTGTGCTGTTGGTGGGAGTGCAAATTGGTGCAACCCCTATGGAAAGCAGTTTGGAGATTCTTCAAAAAACTGAAGATGGAAATCCCATGTGATCCCATCATTCCACTTCTGGGCATCTACCCAAAAGATACAAAAGTGTCTATGCACAGAGATGTATTCATCCCCACATTTATTGCAGTCTTATTCACAATAACTAAGAAATGGAAATGCTTAAGTGCCCAACATCAAATGAATGGGTAAAGAAGATGTGGTATATATAGCCAATGAAATACTACACAGCCTTTTGAAGAGTTGAAATCCTGTCATTTGAATCAACATGGAGAGAACTAGAGGGGATTATGTTAAGAGAAATAAATCAAAAGAAGAAAGACATAACACGTTACCTCATTCATAGATGTGAGAATACACAAAACAAAGCATCCAATGAAAAAAAAAAAACCCTGAAACATTAGCAACAGAACTGAGATTAACAAAAAGGAATGCGGTCGCTGGGGACAAATGGTGGCATAGCCCACTGGACAATGGTGAAGAACATTTGGTGATTTGGTGGAGGGAATGGTGTGTTGAAATATATCTAATAGATGTGGAACCTACACTTAGGACACTATTTTAATGTGTAGAATAACCACTATAATAAAAGGTTTTTAAAAAGAGAACTGTGCATATTTTTTATATTAACTCCTTTCATAGCAATATTTTTTTGTAATTTTTTTTTTTTTTTTTGCAAATTTTTCTCCCATTCCATACATTGCTTTGTCATTTTACTGATGGCTTCTTTTGGAAAGAAGTGTTTTTGCTTGTGTCTTGTTTTGTGCTTTTTAAAATTTGATATAGTACTATGATTCAAATTTTGTTCTTATGTTCTACTATTTTTGTGTCATGCCCTAAATAAAACTTGTCAAGACCAATGCCAATAATTATATTTCCCTTTTAGGATGCTTAAATTTTCAGGTCTTGCATTCAAGTATTTACACCATGTCAAGTTAATTTCTGTCAGTATTATGAGTTCAAATTCATTCCTTTCTATATGGAAACCAGTTTTTCTGAAGTTATTTATTGAAAAAACTATCTTTTACCCATTGTGTTTCTTGATGTCCTTCCCAAAGCTTAGTTGACTATATTTATGATTTTACATTGTGATCTCCATTATGTTTCATTGGACTGTGAGGCTATTTTTTAGGCTATATCATACTATTTTGATTTTAGTACTTTATAATATAATTTAAAATAAGAATTAGATATGTCAGCAACCTTGTTTATCTTTCATGATTGTTTTGAGTATTTGGCTATCTGTACAAATTTGAGTACTGCTTTATTCTGCATCTGTTAAAAATGTCATTTTAAAAGAAACTTAGGTTTATATATATGTCATATTGATGTATGGACATTTTAAGACTATCAGTTACTCTAATTCTTCTGTAGAGATAATTTTTCATTTATGTCTACTAACTCAATTTATTTCAACATATTGCAGTTTTCTGTATACAGGTCTTTCACCTCCTTGGTTAAATTTACTTGTATGTATCTTACTGTTTTCATGCTATTGCAAATTTGATTATTTTATTAATTTTTCTTTCAAATAATGCATCAGTGTATAGAAATGGAACTGACTTTTGCATGTTGATTTTGTATCCTGCAATTTTACTTGAATTTATCAATCCTAACCTTTTTTATTTGCTTTGGAAAATTCCTCTATATTTTCTACATGATAATCATGTTATCTGAAAACTGAATGAATTTAACCTATTCTTTTTGTATTTTGTTTTCATTTTTAATTGTTCGATGAAACTTTCAATATATTACTTAATAGTGTAGTGAATGTGAGAACTTTAGTCTCTTTTTTGATCTTAAAGAAAACTAGATCATCATTTCACAATTGAATATGATGTTAGCTCTTTGTAATAGATAGTCTTTATTAAATATCTGAGAACTCTTATGAAAAGATACTGAATTTTGACAATGAATATTTCTGCTTCTAATGATGTAATCATATGATTATCTTTAATTCTGTAAATATGGTTTATTAAGTAATCTACGCGCAATCACTTTGGAAAACTATTTGATAAAAAATTATTTTTGCAAAGCTAAACTGTCTTACCATTTATCCAACAGTCCTGATGCTAATTATTTACTCAAATGATTTGCAATCATGTGTCACTTAGCAATATCAATACACCCTGAAAAATGCATTCCTAAGTGATTTATTCATTGTGAATATCCAGACTTTAATTGCACACACATACATAGTATATCAAACTATACACCTTTGCTATATGGCATAGTCTATTAAGACCTCTGTTCTATATGTGGTGTATTATGGACAGAGAAATCATTAAAACAAGATGGCAATAAAGTAAATTTTTAATGTAATTACTTATTTAAAAATGACTCCATAAATATCCTCACAAACACTTTCATGCTAATGTTTCTCTTAAATATAAATACAAACAATGGAAGCAACTGTACACTTCAATTGGTGAACAGATCATATAGCTTCTGTACTTCCATGTGGTCCAGTATTATTATAGAATAAAGAGAAATTAGTTTTCAAGTTGTTGAAACAATGAAATTTAAACACTGATTGTTGAATGAAAGAGGTCAGTCTGAAAACAATACATACTGGACAAGTTTATTTTTGTGAAATCAAGAAAGATAAAGTTATAGAGACAATAAAGAGGTTAGTGTCTGTGAGGAGTTTTGGAAAAGGAGGGAGTTGAAGATATAGAACAGATGATGTTTTTTAGGTGGTTAAATTATTCTATAAAATCCATTAATGGTGACTAAATGAAAAATTGCATTTACACAACCTCATAGCACTATATGGTAAAAATATAGATAAAATAAAATGAACTTTAATGCAATCACATAAAGAATATTACTTAGAAGATCTAACATGTAACACAATGACAATAGAATCTATTTTAAAAAGCATGTAATTAATCTAAAAAAGGGAGAGGGAATAAATTGCTTGCTGAATCACGTTTATAAAAGATAATAGAGTTTTAGTCTACAAGTCAAATGAATTGCATAAAAAGCACTTGTTCTAGTTGGTAAAGTGTTGTCCATCAAAATTCTTATTAAAACTTATGAAACCACAGTGTATGTATGTGTTGAGCAATTCGATAAATTGATGAAAGAAAAAAGTACCAAAATTTCTAATTTTTGTAGTGTGAGGTTATCAACAAGAAAGAAGAGAAGACAACAAACAGTGACCCATATGTTAATGGATTAAAGATATAAGTATGACCACATGTTAATTTTACTGCAGAAATAATTGGCTATTCATAGTTGTAGGAAGCGAATTGTTTTCTGGCTGCTTCTACAAAGTTTCCCAAGGTAGAATTTCTCACAGTCAGCAGAGCAAGACGTAGATAAATAGCAAACTGCAAACTGAGTCTCAACCTTCAATGTTGCTATACCTTCAATTGTTCCTGATAGCAGGGGAACATCCTATTCCTACAAGTCTTTTTTTTTTTTTTTTTTTAATTTTACTCCCATTACTTCATTTGTAATCCAGCCCTATAAATTAAGTCAAAGAGCCAGACTCGGAGTCACTGTTTCTGAGAGGACAGAAGTATCCCTGGCCCCCGTTTTTCTATGTATATGCTGTCTATCTGTTTTTTCTTTAGGCTTCTGTAGTCTCCTGTCAGAGAACCTGTTGATAAGCCTTGTGGGTTGCAGTTCATAGTAAAATCATTAGAATTAGATCAGAAAAATAATGTCTAAGTGATATCTTTTTCAAAATATCTTACCACTATATCACAAAACCATCAAGGGTATCAAAATAGGAATATTGTGAATAATCATCGCAATCTAAAAATGAGCTATGCCTATAGTGACAAATAAGTGAACAGAATCCAGAAACAGAAAAAGTAATTCAGAGGGATATTAAGGAGATATGAATAAAGTATAGGCTTTTGTTGATATGTACTGCTATTTATTAATTATAATAAAAATGGTATTCTAGTATATTGATAATAGGGAAGCCAAATCTGAAGTATATATGTGTTTTCTGTTTTCTGTTGATACCATTTCATATTTTCAATTTTTAAAAATATTAAAAGAATAGGAACACATTAACCAACTTGAAAGAGTACCTGACAAAGTTGGATCATGTGAGCAATGAATAAATAAAATAATATTGAGTTACATCAAATAGAAACATAAATTCAGGAGAAAATAATGATATAAATAATCAATTAAAATAATAAATTATGGAGGAGACAAATCTTCCTTACAGAAGAAAATATATGTACATATGTATGTATATATATTCCCTCCTGAAATGCGGGACTCTTATAGACCCTACAAGAGAATGGGTTACCATTTACTTCAAAATAATTTATTATGGAAAAGTAAATTAGTGCTATTTCACAATGGGTGAATCTGGAAAACACTACATCTACCTGGTGATAAAGCTGATTTCCAATGATGTCATGTATTAACTGAAATTATGCAATGAGAATGATACCATTTGTTATTCTTTTCAAAAAACCTATATTCTAGTCTGTTCATGAAAAAAAATTCATTAGATGAATTCTACATGATTGGTGCTTTAAAATTTGTTGGAGTCCTCATAGATGTTGAAATATAAATAAAAATTGGGACAGATCAGAGAATGGGTAGTATGACAACTAACTACAGGAGATATTCTAGAAAGAGAACATGAATGGAAGAACTCTGGTGAAATAAAATATGAAGCTAGTTAGTATTAATGCAATAATGATACCAGTTTATTTGGATTTTGCAATTGCTGCAAGGTACTATAAGATATTATCAATAAAGAAAAATTGATATGGTTATATAGGAATTCTATAATATCATTGAAATCTTTGTATATACTTAAACTATTCCAACTCCTCAAAAATGTTTATATAGATAGATATGTGATATAAATTTAAGAATAGCACTAATAGTACAATTAACTGGGGTGGGATAATGGTACCTCATGTTTGTTTTAATCATACTACCAAGAAATAGTCTCTTTTATGTATTCCTTCTAATTTGGGTAAGTTTGCAATTATTTTGTAAAGAAGAAATATAGTGAAATTGTGCCAATGTAAGGCTTAGCCCTTAAAAGGATTGGTAATCACTGTTTCCTCCACCTTTGAATCCAGATGTCATGTTGTGAGTGAGCTCAAGCAGATAATTGAAAGAGAATTAAGATTTCCCATCTAGATGACTGTATTTCATAAACAATACCAACTTACCAGAGGAACAAAATTCATATGATAGGGGTTCCAAAAGAAGAGGAGAGAGGGGGCTGTATATACATTTGAAGAAATGTAGCTTAGAATTTTTCTATCCTGAGGAAGGAAGCAGACCCCCAGACCCAGGAGGTTCAAAGAGTTCCAAACAAAATAAACTGAAATAGACCTCTATATCAACATTAACGTGTCAAAAATGTAAGATAAAGAGAAAATCTTAAAAGCAGCTAGAGAAAAAGCAAGTTAAATAAAAATATCCCCCATAATACTGTCAGCAGATATACCAGATGAACCTTTACTGGTCACTAATTTGCAGAGATATATGCACCCTCATTTGTTGCAACAATAGTTACAACAGTCAAGATTTGGAAGCTACCTAATGTGCATTGATGAATTAATGGATAAAGAAGTGGTATATATACACAATTTAATACTATACAGTTCTTAAAACATAAAATTTTATCTTCTGATGTAACATGGATAAAATTCGCATGTTATGCTAAGTGAAATAAGTCAGAAGGAGAAAGACAAGTAGAATATTAAAGAAAAATCAAAGCAAACAGGTAAAAAAAAAAACCAAAAACTCATCATTATATAATTAAAAAGAGAATTGAGGTTACCAGAGTAGAAAGGGTGGTGTGGTATTAAGTGGTAGGTATCTTATGGACAGTAGTGGAGTTTGATTAGTAATTTTTTGTCAGGTGTTTTTTGTTATCATATATTTGATTAATGGTGAACTTGTACACTGGACTCATTATTTTGTAGTTGTAAGTTGCCTCAATGAAGCAAATAAATAAATACATAAATACATGCCTATGTACAAAATATGTAATGAAAATCAAGTACCATGGAAAACCATTTCCAGTTTCCATAGTGATCACTAATCAGATATGAGTAGTATATATTTAGATATTTCAGAATGGTTGTGAGTGCTTGACTTCTTTGTTATTTTTGTTTTCCTTCATTATGTTTTTTCTATCCCTATCATTATATTTAGTTGCATGGTAGGCACAACATTTAAAATTTTTGTTTTAGTATTTTTTAGATCAATAGGAACCAAATAAAATAAACAGAAACAAAAACTTTCACACATTAATCTCCTAAAAAGATAAAATATATATGCATATATATGTCTATATATATATACACACACAAACATACATATATATACACTGAATTTGTGTAGATTAATGTCTTACAGGGAAGAAGAATATTTTGCATGAGAGAGTTATGTAAATTATTATGACTAGAGGAAATATTGATGAATATTAAAAAAAAAACTGCAAAGTTTTTTTTGTCACTCCTCTCATCAACACATGTGATCTATATTTGTACTCCCTTGAGTCTAAACTATGTAATTGGGTCTCTGTTGAACAGAATATAGTAGAAGTGACATCGTGTCTTTTTAGCTCTAATTTTTGAGAAGATTGTCAAATTCTGTGTCTTTGGCTATCTAGCCTGCCGTGCTGTGGAATAAATCCCAGGTAGAGAATTTGAGATCCAGATAAAATTCTCATCTAAAATCAGTCAACAACCATCCACTTTTCAATTTTATCTTCTAGCTGCATTCAACATGAAACAGATAGACTGGATATATGCTGTTTCCACTGATCACCACTCAAAATGAAAAAAAAAAAATAATATAGAACATAAAAACTGTGGGTTTAAACTATATTAGGGTAGATTGTATGCAGCAGTGTATTTAATATATTATCTCTCCTATTTGTGACATAATGGCAAAAGTAAGTTGTAGTAAAAGCAAAAAATATTTATTTTTAGTACATTTAAAAACATCAATATCCGAAATAATTTAAATATCTATTAAATGCTGCAAATATATTCAAACTTATTTCACCTTGAGATTTCTTCATTTAATTAAATTATTTTCATTCATTTGCTATTCATTTCAATATAATTTCTAAATTAATTCTGTATACGATTTAATGATATTTGTTACCTATACCAATATTAAAATCAAAATCAAAATGTTGGTTATTTTACACCTGGTGATTATTAAATTGTTGTGAGAAAAACAACTTTAAAATAAAGCCTTATGTAAAAATTTGTTTCATTCATAATAATATTTATTTAAATGATTAGATTATCTTACAAATTGCACGTTTAGGTTTACTTGCCAATAATTTTATTTGCATAAAGTATTCTAACAGAATACTTATTCACTTTCCTCCCCTTTACATTTTATATTTCTTTGTCTTTCTGCTTCTAAATGAAGTTGTATTAATTTTATAGATGCTCCATTAATAATTTTTGCAAGGTTGGTTTAATAATACTGAATTCTTTAAATTTTGGTTTTGGGAAATCTCTTTATTTTCCAATTTTAGTGTTAATGTAATAGGGAGGCTATTCTTGGTTCCAAGTCTTTCTTTCAGAACTTTGATTACATCATGTCATTTCCTTCTGCTCTTGAAAACGTTTCTCTGAAAAATCGGCAGATAATCTTCTGGGCATTCCCTTGTTTGTGACTTATTTATTCTCTAGTTGCTTTTAAAATTATTTTTACGCGGAAATTTTGTCGTTTTATTTACACTGAATCTTGATCTGTTTCTCTGTCGGTTTATTTTGTGTAAAACTCTTGAGCTTCATGAAACTTGATGTCTGTTACCGTCTCTGAAAGAACTGGTGTAGCAAGCTGAAATCTACCCAAACAGTACTTTGTAAAAAAGCACTCAGTTTCTTTCTCTGTGGTTGAAGATTCTGGCTCTTTGTTATCATACCAGGTGACTTATGTCCTCGTTGCAATAAGCATCATAACCCGAAGAGCAAACTGTAGCATGGGTTGCTTGTGCTGGAGGGGGTGACATTTTTACCTCTAACCTTATTTCAGTATGGCATCCTCCAGTGCTGACCACGACTCCAATAAAGTGTCCATCAGTGTTAATGACAAAAAAAGAAAAGAAAAGAAAAAGAGAGTCTGGGAGATGTCCAGCAGCATCTCTATTTAAGGGGAAATTATCCTCTTTTTATCTCTTTTACTAATGTTTTTGATTCAACAAGTGAAAACCCTCCGTTATATCTCTGTAGGATCCATTCGTTATTCTCCTACTGTCTTGCATTCTTTGCTTTTTAGAGTCTTATTCTAGAAAGAAAGGTCCTTTAACTTTTTATACCAGAATGCGCACACTTCCCACTAGTGTGAAGTTCTAAGAATTGGGTATTCGATATGGAACGAGCCTTTCAGTCACTGGTGTCCCTCTGGACTTTGGATCATGGCGTCCTAACAAGGATCCTGGTGACAATATACCTTAACTTGTACTACACTTTCAAATACTTTCTATCACTTCTGGTAAGAATTTTTGTCTCCACTATCAGTTCTCTTTCAAAGTCTAGAGATTACATTTAGGTGATATTATGTTTTGTTTTAGGAAAGGAGATTAATGCACGATCTTGGTGTATTCTCTTGTATAATATTTTTTTTTCTTATAATCTAATCTTCTAATTCTAATCATCTAATCTTATTTCAATTAGAGACACAAAATATAGATATCTATGAGTATTTCCCATAACTAACTCCTTGGCAAGGAAATAATGAGATTTAAAAATTTAAAACAGAATTTTCAAAACATGATCTCAGTTATTTTGAGATTTTAATGGTATCTTTGGAACATTTTGAATAAAAATAATCACTCTTCTTAAGCTCAAGTTATCATTAGTGATACTGTTAGAAATGCATAACTTAATAATTACCACATTAATTTGCAATAGCAAGCTTCTGTAAGAGTTTTATAGATATTTTGAAAATCTTCATTAAATATGATTATGTACCTAAAGAAAATGTGTAGTAGCTATGAATTCTGCTCTGCTTATATATTTATGCAACAGAGGAAATATCCTGAAATATATACATATTTGTGCATTATGTATACACACATACCTTGTTTTATTGTGCTTTCCTATATTGTACTTTGCAGATACTGCTTTTTTTACAAATTGAAGGTTTGTGACAACCATACGTTGAGCAAGTCTGTAGTTATTATTTTCCAGTAGCATATGTTCATTCTGTGTTTCTGTACATTAAGCAATTCTAGAATTCTTTAATATTTTCTCATTATTATTATTATATCTGTTAACGATGATCTATGACAGTAATCTTTGATGTTATTATGTTTTTAAAGGAAAGAGGAAGGAAAATGAGCAGAGGCAGGTTAGCCAGAGCCAACAGACCAGCTGCTACTCCATTACGGTGTGCCTGATGTGATAATTGCTTTGGGGTGTCAAGAACTCTACCATATACTATGACAAATATAATCAATAGATATTTGTATTCTGATTGTTCCACTCTCAGCCATTTATCCCATTATGTTACCTCTCCACAGATTTTCTTATTCTGGGAGACATATCAATATTGAAAATAACCCTACAACTGTTCACATTAATGCAAGAGTTGAGTGCCTTTAAATTTAAATCAGAGATTATAAATGATTAAGCTTAGTGAGGATTTCATGGTGAAAGGTGAGACAGACTAAAATGAGTCACCTTGTGATAAACAGTTAATTAAGTTCTGAATGTAAAAGAAAAATTTCTGGAAGGAAATTGTAAGGGCTGCAATAATGACATGATTAAAACTAAGAGAAACAATTTTATTGCTTACAGGACAAAATTTAATTAGTGATCAGAATGGATCAAACTAACCATGCATTCCCTTAAATCAAAGGCTTTCAAGAAAAAAGATCCTAACTGTCTTTAATTCTGTGAAATCTGAGAAAGAAAACTGAAGAAGTAATTTGAAGCTAGCAAAGATTCCTTTATGAGTTTTAAGTGAACAGTTTCCATAGCATAAAATTGTGAGGTGAAACAGCAAGTACAAATTATCAAAAAATCTAAGACAATTGATGAAAATTACTATATTAGTCAACAGATTTTTAGGTGTATGCAAACGTCTTACATTGAAAGATACCATCTTGGACATTCGTAGAGTGAAAGTTAATGCTTGGTTTCAAAGATTAGACTGACTCTACTGTTAGATCTAATGCACCTAAGTCACTTAAAATTGAAGCCAATATTCACTACCCTTCTAAATACCCTACATTCCTTAAATAATGATGCTAAATCTAGGTTGCCTGTGCTCTATAAATAGATTAACAAAACCTACATGACAGCACATCTGTGTACAACATGATTCAATAAATATTTGAAACATCCTGTTGAAACCTACAGTGCAGAAAAAATTTTCTCTCAAAATATTTCTGATCTTTGATAATTTATATTGTCACCCCAAAACATGGGTGGAGATAGCTAAGCGATTCATGTTGTTTTTATGTGTGCTAGCACAACACTTATTCTGCAGTCCATGAGTCAAGGAGTCATACTGACTTTTGTCTTATTTATGAGCTTAGTGGAGGGAGTGGATACAGATGTGGTGGAAACAGGAGAACTATAATTAGAAATGGAGCCTAAAGATATGTCTGAATTGTCATTATTTCATGACCAAATTTGAATAAATAAGAAGCTAATTATAGTGGATAAACACAGAAAGTGGTTTCTTAAGATGGAGACTATTCCTTGTGAAAAAATTATAAGCATTGTTTAAATGACAAAAATGAGTTATAGCATTATGTAAGCTAGTTAATATAGTAATGACAGAGTTCGATAGCATGACTAATTTTGAAAAATAATTCTATTTTATTGGGGGTAAATTCTCTCAAAAAGTATTGCATGATATAAGAATATTTTGGAAGTCAATTATTGTAGCAAACTTCATTGTTACTTTATTTTTTTAAATTTCCAAAGCCACACCAACCTTCAACAATCACCATGATGATTAGTCTGCAACCATCTTTAAAGTAAGACACTCTACCAACAAAATGATTGCAACCTGTTGGAGTCTCAGATGATGTTTAGCAATGTTTACTAATAAAGGGTTTTGTATATGTGGTATGCAGATAAACCAAAAGAAAAATTAACCATACTAATCAAAATTTAATTTTATAGGACTTGAAAATTATAAGGACTAATTTAGAGATTAACAGAAGGAAAAGGAAAAAGGGGTTGGGCAAATCAAGTAAAAGGGATAAATTATACAGCAGAAGAGAGATTAGGACTGTTGATGGTTAACTTAATGTATTGTATATATGTGTTGATCAACAATGATGTGCACGTTAAACCAATTAAGTATTATAATGCATATGTTCCTACAGTGAAAATTTTAAAATAATTAAACTGAAATGTAAATTAAAAAAGGATTTTTAAATTGAGATAAGTTGATTTTTTCAGGCACAATGCTATTGAAAACTTACTAGAGTGTTGTTTAAACACATATTTTACTTATAGTGGGAAACCAAGAAAATTGTCTGACTTGCTTTATTGCAATATTGGCTTTATTGCAGTAACCTAAAATGGAATTAGTAATACCTCCAAGGTGTGGCTATCTGCATATTAGTATCAAACTCATCTCTTGTATTTTTAAATAGTCTAGACAATTAATTTAATACACACATTACTGGAATATTTTGAGAATTACAAATCTAGAAAATTATTTTTAATAAACAAATTATAAAAGATAAAATGTTTTCTATAATTCATATTCTTTGCATTAATCATATCAAGTGTTGCCTTGAGTACCTTATCATAGCATTTCACATATAATTAACATAATTTCTATCTTTCTAAATTAGTTGATACTGATCTAAAGATGTAGACTATCTTTGACAGTGTTCCATGTTCACTTAGGAAGAAGGTAAAATATTTTTACTGGGGTAAAAAGCTCTATAAAGATTCTATGTAAACTTTATCAGATAGGTCCATATGCTCTATCACTTCATTTAGAGCTTTTATTTCTTTGTTGACTTTCTTCATGAATAAGCTATTTACTGATGCAAATACGGTATTCAAGTCCCTACTACTATTTAGTTATTATTAAAGTCTCTTTTTAGGTCCATCTTTTTAGGCATTTGTTTTGTTTATTTTGTGGTAGACTTTGGATACATGTAATTGACAATTGGCTCTTCTTGATGGATTAACCTCTTTATAATCATTTATTTCCTATCTTTGCCTCATGTTATACTTTTTAGATGAAGATTTTTTTGTCAGATATTACAATTGCAGTTCTGTTTTTGAACAATTCAGCCATTTTTTTTTTTTTTTATTTGTTATTTCAGTTCTTTCACATTTAGGATTTTTGATATTCAGGTCTTTACTGCTATCATTTGAGTTTTTGTTTTTTGTGCCTGTTGCTTCTTTGTTTATTTGTTTTTGTTTATCTTTTCCTTTGGATGATATCTGATGTTGATTCTCTCTGGGTTTTTTTTTTTTTCCATTTTTCCAGCTGTGCATCACTAGATAAGGTTTGTGAGTACCCTGCAATTTTTCTTTCAATTTACTACTGACTTCATGTATACTTATATATGTTCCTGTAGAAATTCTGCTTTCTCTTCCCCATTTAATGTTTTATTTTTCTCTTTTATTGATCTTGCTTTTTTAATTCTATTTTACAGTAACCACAATTCTCATGGTTTGTTGGTCTGCTGTCTTCATTTTCTTCACTGTGTGACCCTTTTAAACATTTCTTAGAAATCAATTTTGGAAATGGAAAAATCCATTAACTTTTGGTTATCATTGAAAATTGATATTGCTTCTTTTGCAAGATACGGTATTCTTGGTTGACAAGTTTTGTCTTTTAGCATTTTAAATATTTCATTCTGCCTCTTCAGGTCTGCAAATTTTCTGTTGAAGTGTCTGCTGATAATTTGGTGAGTACCTTTGTAAGTTGTTTCTATTGTCTCTCACAACGTTTAGCATTTTTTTCTTTATCATTGGCTTTTGGTAGTTTTACTGAGTCTTTGGTGTAGGTCATTTTGCAGTTGGTTGTTTGATTGGTTCCTGGAACTTCCATGGTTGATTTCTTTTTTTATTTTCCTTTTTTGTGACAGATATGGTGCGTTTTTTGCTATTGCATCTTTAAGTATGTTTTCTACTTTCTCTTCCTTCTGAGATCCCTATTATCCTTATCTTTGTTCTTCTCATAGCATCTGATATATCTACTGGGGCTTATCTGTTTTTTCTCAATCAAATTTCTCCTCCTCCATGTGGTCCCTTCCATGTTTTATGTATTAAATGTCATTCAATATCAGAGATTCATTTCCCTGAGACTGAGCATTTTTTTGGAGGTCTCCGTGTTTGTCTTTAGTTTGTAGACTGTATTTTTCACATTCATGAGGTATGTCTGAACTTTCCATTTATTCTCAGGTTTTTTTTTGTTTTGGTGAATTAGTCTTCATAATCTATCACTTGTTTTCTGTGATTTTTGTTTTTGCCTTCAAGTAGCTAGTTCTTCATTCTGCAAATCTTTCTGTTTTTGAATAAATATTATTCTGAATTTTTTATCTATCAGGCCATCCTATTCAGTGTTATTAAATTTATGCTCTTAGAAATTCCTGGTATCTTCCTCAATTTGAGTCATTTGTGTTTTCCTTTATGGAAATTTGGATTTTGAAATGGCTCACCTTCTTTGTCCTGTATTTAGTGTTATGGTTTTATTTTCCACTTTCTCGTTTGTTTACTTTTTAGGCAGTGGAAGCTGTGGGTTCTTGCTAACCGTGTGGAAGCATTGGGTAGTGAACTCCCTCAGGCAGTAACTGCAATATGCTCCTAGTACTACTGGTGGAGGCAGAGCATCTTGCTCAACAGAAGACACTCTCCGGTAAAGAGGCAGTGGTCATGGGTCATTCTTGACCTCTGCTACAAAATGTATTTTTAAATACAGTTTTAAAATATCATTCTAAATATTTTATAGCATTTTATTTTATTTTTATACATTTTCTAATTATTCTTGAATTTATATGATTCTTCAAATATTTTATAGCTCAATGATTAATCTTATTTCATCCTGAATAAATAAGCAGTGATAATAATGCTAGATAATATACGTTTTGTCCACTTCTACTTAAGAAGTTATGATACTTTTTGCTGAACTAAAAGGTTAATAAAAAAAGAATTTTAATAATTAAATAATATAAGCATTTGTTTCTTAGTGTACTGGATTAATTTTTAGAAGTTGTCCTTAGATCTTCCACATTTAGTAGACATATAACCAGCTTCTAATTATCTTGATTACTATCTCTTTTATATCATCATGACAAAACTTTGATAAATATAAAAATAAATACACAATAACATTTAACATTTATGTACTTTTTTATTTATGACATTCATTTATAGATAAAGTTTCCTTTCCTCAAAGAAATTGTTACCACTTAGAAATAAAAAAGTTATTCCTTTCATTTCTAGTTTGTATCAATCATTGAGAATATGTAATGTCATGTACTTACAAAGTATTTTAAATTAGGAAACAAAATCATGTATGCATTATTTTATACACTTTTGAAGCAAGTTTAGCATTAGTATACCTTTGGAAAATATTTCTTGATAATGCATTCTCTGTCAAAAGTTTATGTTTATTGTAAAACATTTTTCTAAGGTGTAGGTAGAAATGAAGGCCCACAAATAAGTGGCCAAGATAAGAGAGGAGAAAGAAGCATTGTATTTTATTTTCATTGTTTCTTCTTAGATTTTCCCCCCAGCCCCAGGTCTTGAACCAACATACTTGGTATATATGTGGACAGGCCCATAGTAGACTAAGCTCCTAAATCCCCCAGGTATGCATGTGAAACCATTTTTCTGTAACTACTTATTACCTTTCTATTTCATTAAAATTCCAACAGGTAAATTTAACTTTTAACATATATTTAATAATTTTCATGAGTTTTATGTACATCAGATGTGTCAAAAGTTTCTTAGAAAACTATGTCATCATCACAACAAAAGGGTAGAAGTAGGAAAGAAAGAAAAAAAATGTTGCGTATGGATATTTGTTTACCAAACTTTTTTTTTAATCTCTCCTCAATGAAAAAAGAGATGTAAAAGAATTCCAACTATGGGTGCACTTACATGTTAAGCATCTTTCAGCTCAAAATATATAGAGAGAAATAACTTGTACTAAACAATAATAACTATAACAACATTATATACTATTACTAAAATAAATTTCTTCACCATGTAAGACATTCTAGACATGGTCTTATCTTACTAACAGTGATAAGAATATACAGAAATTGAACTGGAAGATTCAGATCTATTTCTGATAGCAATCAATGAGGAAAGGAATGATATACAAAGTTTAATCCTTCAGATATAAAATAGAATTGATAAGAGTAGTTATTTTTATTTTGAAGAAGATATTTTCATTATTGAATGGGATTAAATGGCAAACCAAATAATAGTACAATGAGAAACAAAGTCAGATAAATAACTGCCAAGAATGGTCCAAATAACTGCATTCATTGCCAGACAATTTCCTTCTAAATTGAAATAGTCTGGTGAGCATAACTTGCCTACATACCAGTGGATCTGGAATAAATGGATGACTGGAGAAAACTTCTTTACCTATCTCTCTTGTTCTTAGCATCTATTTTAACACATCTTTTTTAGGTGCCTGATATTATCAATAACAAATTTGTCTCAATTATGCAGATGGTATGAGAAGTGTGCATAAAGTAAAAACAATACAACATTCTTCATGAAACATAAAAGTCTTATTTTTATTTATTTGGGTCAACATGTATTAATTTTAAGGTTTTATTATTCCCTATATAATCAGTATGTGCCTCAAAGTACACTTGAGATTAGTCTTTCCTTTATTATGCACATTTTCTCAAGATACGCTATGTGCAAAAAATTAAATGTATTCTGGAAAAGAATTACTCATTCATTTTTCATAAAGAAATAAATCTGCTGATTTTTATCTTTAGATTCAAACTAGTAAACTCCTCATTTGTTATATAGAATTATAATTGTTTAGGTTTTTAGATATACTTGTTTCCTTTGAGTGGGTGCAGGAATCTGGATTACTCTTTTTTTTTTTCCCTTTGTATAAAATAAGACATATTTGAAAATTAGTTATAATAGACCTTTCATTAGCTATAGTACATTGCCTAACAGACACCACTCTGAGAAATTTTCCCATAGTAGGTATTAAGAGTTATAACTCTTTTTTTATACCCTTAGAGAAATATTCTCAATATGTTGTACATACTAATTTTTATCTAGTTCATTAATTTCAAAAGAAAGAAGTTCATAATACATATTAAAGAAACTAACATTTCATCTATGCAGTGCTTTTCAAAAGTGATAAAAGGCTAAATAATGGAATGATTTTTTTTAAATGAAAGATTCAGAAACATGTTTAGTTTTATGTTTTAAAAGCATGAATTAAAGAGGTTGGAGAGGATAAGAACATCACAAGCTCATATTTTAGTGCAAATATAGTTAAGTTCTGACTAACTATTGCTTGTTGTAATTTTATATGGAATCATTTGTTTCCAAATTAAAATACATAACAAAAAGATTAAAATGACAAATTTTGGTTTTACAATGATTTATTGCTTTTAAAACTCATCTTTACATACTTTTAAAAATGTCTACAATAACCATATGCATTTTTATTGATTGTATATGCAGATTAAAGATTGGATTTTTCCAAGAATATGTTACTGGGAATGATAAGGTCTGTGTTCAAGGGGAAAAGGGGAAATTAATGCTTTTAAACTGCTATTATAGAATGCATTATATTAAGTACATACATGTGATCTAATCTTATTCACATAGATGATAGATTACAGATACATAAAATAGATAACTAGATAAATAGAGGATAGATAGATGATATATAGATAATTGATAGAATAATTTCACTTTTGAGAAATCCAAGAAGGTATAAAGATATTTATAATATGCAGCCAAACTGGGATTAAGCTCAGATGTATTTAAAATTTAACTCATTTCCACTTTAACAGACTAGCTCTAAATATCATGAAAATAACCTCCATATACAAATACTGTTGTAGAAAACAATTGCTAGAAAGAAATAATAAAGGAAATACAAGAAACAAAATATAATAAAGTAGAGATATCTGTTTCTATTCCCATGATCATGGTACTTAACAATAAGCACAAGCATTAACAAATATCCATGGCAGTAACTGGTAGTTGGGGGTCACTGTTACCTCCAGCAACTATGATACAATAGGTCAGATGGGTTCACATAGTCTGGATTACAGTTAAAGTCTGCCTATCAAATACACATCCGTTATTGAAAAATACTTGTTTAATTTATTGTGAATATTACTGATTCCCTTAAGAAAAAGTAAATAGGTTTATTATTAATCAATAAATCTATTACTGCCTATGCAGAGTGGTACAATATTTTCATTTGCACTAACTTTTAAGTTTTAAGTACATAATGGAATATTACTTATATATCAAATAAGATGAAATTCTGTCATTTGCGAAAACATGGATAGACCTATAAGGAACTATACTTAGTGAGATAAGCCATAAAGTAAAATATAAACATCATACAATTTCACTCATATATGGTATATTGAAAGCAAGCAAATTAACTAACTCAAACAAAAAGAAAATATTGGTCTGAAAGACCGATTAGCAGTTACAAAAAGGGAAATGGAAGGAGGGTGGGCAATGTGGATAAAAGAGGTCAATTATCTGGTGAAGGAAAAATCAGACTGGTGATGATAAATAATGTGTTGTATACTGATGTTGGTTTACGATAATGTAGACTTTCTACCAATATAATGTTATGATGAAAAATAATTGCTGTTAGAATCAAAATAATTGATGCCTCAATAAGATTCATTACAAAAAAGAATCTGGAGCCATTGATGCTATTATCATACCTGTTTTATAGAGGTTATAGAATTTTCCCTAAATCACTAAGCAGTATCCTTAAATACCAGAAGTCAAAATTTAGAGTCGTTACAAAAAAATGGTAAATAAATCACATTGAGAAATCAGCAATTTTATGAACACATCTTTCACTTTTTAATGGCAAGGAACACTTCTGCTTATTTCAGAGATGTATTATATTAAATACAATGTCAATCAAATGTTAAATATTTTCCATTTCTGGTTTGTAAAACACCTAGCTTTTTTTCATGTTTACAGCTAATTCTATTATGTAGAAGGAATGAAAAAAATGTATTATATATGAGAGTTTATTATGTACACTTAAATTGTTTATTTGTATGCTAAGCTAAGTGGAATATGTCCATATACTCTAGGAAACAATTCTGACTTACAGCAACAAAATATTAATTCTTGAAATTGTATGGGTGCATCTTAATTTATCTTTATATTGCATTTTCTTGTGTTAAATTATTCATTTTCCTCTATTATCACTACACTGTGAAAGCTGTTTTTAATTATTCAACCTGATTCTCTTTGCAGATCAGAAAGAGCACAAATATCCATCTTCCTCTGATAAGAATGGGAAAAATCCACTATTCATTCCCTTGTTAAAAATATTATTCTTATCAGGACTTGTATTGAACACAGGACAAAAATTGCTATTTTTTGACTGCTGTATCTATTATAAATGATATAGTAAAAGACATGTCAAGAAAAATTTGATTTGATTATTCTCAGAGAAAAATAGCAAAGTGTTATGCTCAATGATTATGATGGCATATGAAGTCAAAGCTTCGACTTTCATGATAAAGCAAACACTCTCTAGACATCATTGTGTGAAGATAAAATCAATGACATTTATACCTTACACAAATAAAATAGCAAACTACATTTATTAATAATGCTTAAATATCAAAATAACATTCAATCAAATCTTGGTTATTTATTGTAAAGAGGAATAGTTATTACTGAGTTTGTCCTATTCAATGTTATGTATAGGCAGCACTAGAAAAATTTGGATCCTTCCAAATTATGTTGATACCCTCAATGTTTTCCTTCTGCACCCATTCAGAGATGAGCATATTCTTTAGTACTTAGTTTTGTAATTGCCATGTCTTAAAATCTATTGTAAACATATTTTCCAAATAGAGAATTTTGAATACAGATTAGATAACTGATTTTTCAAGTGCTTATATGAATATCTGCATTTAACTGTCTAGACAAAACAATGAATCAAAAAACTCCAAAATATCAAAGTCTGATAGCAACAAAAAAAAGCTGGTTATTTTCTGAGTTGTGGTTTTATTCAGGTAGATGAAAACTGTCTTGTCCATTCAGAAACTTAAAATTTTTTCCTATATTGAATCCAGTTTCTCATAGATAATCAGAACTTCTCTTTTCAGATAGAAGATGCAAAAAAGGGCATATGAAACATCGATATTTCAGAGGTTATCAAAAGATAGGAGAGGTGATTGCATCAATACTGCTCATGTACTGTTGACCAAAATTGAATCAAATGCCCTCTCTGTATAAGAATTCTGAGAAATTAAGTCCAACTGTGCCCCACATTACATATTAATTTCTTTAGTTTCCAGTCTCTTTTCAGTTATCACCTCAGAAATGCCTTTTATAAACACTTTATATAGTATAACAAAAAATTATTTCACCATTTACTCTCTGATCTGCTTTATTTTATTTGTAGTATTTATTACCAAATTCAAGTTTTATTTGTTTACTTTTGATTATCTCTTGCTACAAGCACATTTGTGCATATGTATATATATATGTATTTATATTTATGTGTGTGTATGTGTGTGTGTGTGAAAGTGACAGAAAGATACAGAGAGAGATTGAGAGAGATGGAGAATGTATGCATGAAATGGAGCATTAAATGTATATTCATGTATTGAGTTAATGAAGAAATCGTGTTAATTTTGAGAAAATGACCCAGCCATCCATGTCATCTGAGCCATGACCAAAACCATTTTTTTCAAATAACATATTTTCTAATTCTAGTTCTTTCTATTTTCCACTGATGTTTCATCTGAAACTAACTGAAGTCACTCAAAAATGACACCTTTCCTGAATAAAGGGAAAACAGAATCCTTTTTAATGGAGTAATATTGAATATCACCTTTAAAAACTATTTTTAAATTATTCTTGAATATTTATACTTTTGCATCTTTATAACTTGTTGCTTGATGGATTTGGTTAAAATGAAATCTGATGACTATAAAGAAAATATGCTTTTAGTGAAGCTAAAAAATAATCTGTGTATCTTAATCTCAATTTAAGTCAATAACTTTTATTTATTTTAATTTCTGTGTTTCATAGTTAGTTTTCTTATATATCTTAACTTGATTTCCATTTCCAACTCTAAATACAGAACAACATAGAGGTGATTGTATATTTGTAAAACAGAACAAATTTGATCTGGGAATTCACTAATTGAGACTGGAATATGTATGACATATCATTTTGATAGATTTGTCAGCTAGAATAGAATGCTAAACAGAGAAGATAATTAAAATTAACTATTTGGAGAAATTGGAAAAATACTAAAATATTAACATTAACAAACATACCTCAGACACTGTATTCATGTTAAAGATTTCCTAAATCTAGATAGTTCTATATCTCATTGAGTTGTCAATTATAGAGATAAGTAATACAATATTATTAAATGTTAGATCACTTAGTACTCCTTCACTGCATAATGAACCTTTATATACTTCATACTGTGTTTTTTAAGTATGCTTATGAATAAATCAAATTTTATTTGTTCTATTATGTGCTGCTTTGAAGGAATAATTGATGATTTATTTAATTTGCTTATTCTGCTTCATGACTGGTTATCCTATGTCTCATCCTTAAAGAATATGTATGGGTGGAGTGTGTGTGTGTGTGTGTGTGTGTGTGTGTGTCTGTGTGTGTGTGTGTGTGTGTGTGTGCACATATTCTTGGTAGAAGCATAGGCATATGCTTGACTCATTTACATCATTTATTGTAGAATTCTCTTTCTGAATTCAGTTTATGCTCATCTCACAGTTTTATTTGCTGTCTATATTTTCCTGCTGGTGTTTTACTTTTCCTAATTTGAATACAACTATGTATTTCAATGTCGTTTTCATCATCAATATTTTATGTGTGTTTTTTTGGTGGGTGAGGGGGAGAAAAAGAAATCTTTCTGTCCCTCTAGCTTCTGCCTAGGTTTCTTAAAGAATAAAATCTATTCTTTTAGGATTGACATTTATGAACCAAAATTTTCCCTGTGTTACTACTCTACTGCATCCCATCATGCAGTACGCATCAGAATAAAGTCTGCTCCAATTATCTTCAACTTACCTTTGCTTAAAGATCCCCTAGAAATTTTTATCTCTTATGATACTTATCTTTAGTTTGCAGACATTTTTTTAATATTTCAGTTCACTATCTACTAATGTAAATATTATGTTATCTATATTTTATATTAAATGGACTATTAGCTATTACATTAAAATTGACTATTATTAGCATATATTTATTATATATAGTTTTCTTCGACAAAATAAAAATATAGTAGTAGTGCATAATTACTTTTGAGTGTATTACTATTAGCAATAGTAGAAGAATTAATAGTAACAGCAGCTGCAGTATATAAATAGTAAATTCTTGATGGAAGTACATACAATGCCTTCCTTATCATAACAAATTCCCTTAAACATTTACAATTATGGACTCAAAAAATGTGGTCTTAAAATTCCAATTTTTAAATAAATAATAAATAATTTTCTAACACTATAAACATGGTTTTATACAGAGAATAAAGATTTAGAGAGTCAGTAAACAAATAAACTCCTTTTAGTTTCCTGTTTCTCCTTAAAGGAAATCTCAACATCTTTTAACTTTTCTCTTAAATAGTGAATTTCAAGAATAGTCAAGAGTAGACATTCCTTTGTTTCTCCTCTGTCATCATCACTTGAAAGACAATATCATTAAGGTCACTTCTTAAAGTAATTGTGAAAATGTATTATCCACACAACTTATAACAGCAGTGTGTGAAAAAGCAGTGATGCCCCTAA
This sequence comes from Solenodon paradoxus, assembly GCA_004363575.1. NCBI lineage: Eukaryota > Metazoa > Chordata > Mammalia > Eulipotyphla > Solenodontidae > Solenodon > Solenodon paradoxus. The sequence goes on along the minus strand of RJWH01000116.1, from coordinate 71,285 downwards.
ACAAACAATATTATTTTATTACTTTAACCAGCACTGTATACCACAGTTTAACTATATTTCTCCTTTAAATAGTCATTTATATATCAGGATGATGTTTCCATAATATTAAATGACTTTAGGTTATTTCTCTTAAAATTATGCTTATAGATAAAATTTCTTCATTTTATAACCACTGTTCATAAATATCCACTGCACTTCTCCATTATTTTGTGTGAGCTGCAATCTCGTGGGCATAGACAATAGCAATATCTTGATGTATGTTAATTTTAAGAAAGATGTAGAGTGAAACAAGATCAGTTGTAACTCTTGTTACTTGATTCTGCACAGAATCACCAAGAGATAGATAAAGCTTCCATTCAGCGCTTAAAATTCGAAGAATAAGAGTTACGGCATCCTCTATATCAGTTTAAAGAAGTTTAAAACTCCAGAGTGTGAAACCTAACTGATTTTCTCCAGTACATTAATCAAAGCACCTTTGACAACTAGAATTATGTTGTTATTCATGTGAGGCACTCAAAATTCTTCTTAATGGCATTTACTTCACTATTCTGAAGAAATGACAGATGAAAGACACCTTAGTTAAAATATCAAATAGAATAAAAATGGTAGAATATTTCTGATCAGTCATACATTAAATAACTACCTGACTTTTAGAATGAAACTTCAATGCTGCATCTCCAGTCTAAAATTTAGAATTAAAATAAACTGAAATATGTGGGTTCTGCAATTTCTCTACATTAAAATTAGGTCTTTTTATAAAGTTTACAATAAATCTAGTATTGCATCTTTTTGACTTTCAAAATAAATCAATAGCGAGCTAATACCAAAACGTTCACCAATTTCAAATGCAGTTGCATTTATTCTCTTAGTGAACAAATTAATTCAACATAATTAAAAGCTGGAAAACTTAAAGACAGGAACACACAAAAGATGTATCTATGTAAAAATAACAATATACCATACTACCGAAGTGTTACAGAACTGAAGAATTGCTGTAAATTTGAATATTTTTTTTGTAACTTGAATAATATGGTTTATGTTTTGAGTGCTGTTATTAACTTAATTTTAATTTAAGTACCAGATTATGATTCTTTTGTCTCTAATATACTAACATCATAAATGATTGAATTTTAAAATTTAGAAATCTGAAGATTTGAATATATCTTTATTTTATTTATACTTATTGCTACTATAACAAACCTAAGTATTTAAGATTTGCAACATAAGGAGGGCATATAAGTAATTAAATTAATGCAGCCTTCATGAGGGAAAATGAAAAAATGCAAATGCTAGTAGATGCTCAGATAAATATTATAATCCTAAACACAATTGAAAGATAAAGTATCACTAATCTGATCAAAGTCAAATTCAATATCATATCCAAAGGAAGATTGAACAATAGTTACATCGGTTTTAGAAGTTTGTACAACAATCTGCAGGACACATTTATGCTATTGAAATACACAAATAAATTTTATTAGAACTAAAGAAAAAGAACCCCACTATTTTATTGTGCTTCTATGTTTTCTGTTTTTCTTTTTATTTCAAACATGCTAGAAGAATACTTATTGCAAAAGGACAAAATGTCTAAGTTACAGACACTCTAAATTATAATTTTTAATAACATAAATGCATTATTTTCCATGCTAAAATTTTGGTTCTTCACAAAATATCACTACATTATTGATGCTAAATAATTGGTGCAAATTTTAAGCTTCCATAGTGGAAAAATAATTAATAACTTATTTTTCTATGTATTTGTCAACACCAAACTCCTAAAGATTTATCTGATACATTAATCCTTACTTTTTTTAATTCTTTATAGAACATAAATCCTTAACTTATATTTATAATTTACTAATTTTAACAAGACTAAATTATATAAATTATACTTATATGTGAGATCTCTTCGTAGTAGAGAGAAATGTAATGACTCCATTCTGTGCAAATTCCTGTTTTTCCATATTTTGCATATATTACTTATAATCTACGTTATAAGTGGAATTATTGAAATGGTGGGCATTCCATAGGTATACTATGCTTTGTCGTTTATTCTAAAGATTTGTAAAATAATTTTAATTCACTTTAATTACACCGTATTTCAAGAAAATATTGTATTTAAATAAATCTTTTCTCTCTTTTCTCTCTCTGTTCTCTCGCTCTCTTTCTCTGCATTATCATAAAGTGAAACTACTTTCTTAGTAAATGTTGAAATAATAAATTTTCTTGATAGAATTGTGCATTCTCTCACTACTTATAACCAATATTTAACGTTAAATACTAGCCATGTTAATTGAGCAAAATAAAAGAATTAAGAACAAAACTCAAAAAAGTTCTTATAGTAACATAATTACTAAAGTCATAAATCACAATGAATACACATGGAAACTGATAGAAGTCAATTCAGCTAGTTCATGATAGAAGTCAATTCAGCTACTTCATAAGGTTGATATTGCTTTAAATTCTACTAATAAATGATTGCAAATGCATTTTAATATTTCATTTATAATAACATTCAAAACAAAGAATAGTTACAGACAAGATTTTTAAAAATAAAATGTACATTATAGAAATGTATAAGAACAAAAAGCAATAAAATAATAGATTACTTCAAAATTAAAACTGCTTATTACAACACACTGTAAACTTACATATATCTTTCCATCTATAGTTAAATATCTGGGTTCTTCATATGAAATCTTCGCCTACCCTAAAATCATATTGATGCTGGTATCAAATTCATAAAAGTCTCTTCACAGTCTTAGTTTCTTGAGAGTTTTTTCCATAAATTAATTTTAAATATTGCTATGAGATCTGTCCATTTCTTTTCTTTTCTATTATTAATATGCTGAATAATCAAGTATTAAATGTATATCATCTTTCTTCACATAAATTCTACCTACAATGTTTAATATTAAAAAAAAAATCAAGTTTTTTGCCACTATTTACACTGAAGATGTGTGTCTGATCACGAAGAATCTTGGTCTATGATTTTATTTTCTTATCAATTCTTAATAATTTTTGATATAAATATTTTGTTTACTACTTACAGTTTATTGAGGATTTCTTCTTGTTTGAATGTGGTTTAATGTGAAGTATCTTAAATATTTGAAGTTGTCAAATACATCTTATTGAAGTCAGTTATTGTTGGTTGACGGCTGTATATTTGACACACTGCGTGTTTTTGTGAAATTTTCTCCACTGTTAGTAGTTTTTACTCTCATTATCCTATACAGTGACAGGAAATGGTAGGAAGTATGTCCTACTAAGATTCTGCAGAATTTTTGTGATCCAACTCGATAAAAGAAAGGGCAAAGAATAAAATTTAGACACAATAGTAATAGGTTTGAGATTTGTTTAATCTTGTCACTTTACTGTTTTTACAGTGTTTTGCAGTTTTTTTTTATTTATTTTTTTATTTTGTTTTGCTTCATTTTGGAGTGGGAAGATTTTTTGGTTTTGTTTTTGGCTTTACAAATTTCTTGACAACTCAGCCATCTTATTTAGACCTTCGATGTAAGTCACTTTTATGTGTTAGTACTAATACCCTCAGATCTTTTAAAGCACATACATTTGTGTTTTCATGGTGTTCTATTTGCTTGTTTTTTTTTTTTTTTTTCATTTTAATAGTAACCCTACTTTGAACTTTCTACCTAATGTGAGATATTATAATATAGCAATATATAAAAAGTATTATCTGTAGATTAACAGAATAGTTTATTCAAAAGCAGTTTTAGTAAATAACTTGACAAGGAAATGTATTCTTAAGGTGACATCTTACAGAAAAAAATTGTGATCAGTATTACTCTTTGAAAATCTGTTTTATTATTAATGAACTCAACTACTCATCAAAATAAATACATTTCAATCTGCTTTTACCTCTGTCATTTTTAAAAGTTTATGCTTTGGACTGTTAAAACTATCAGATATTTTAAAATAGTGAAAAATGTTTATTTTTGACAAATATTTCTTGAGAAATAAGCTAAAGTCTTCGTTAGACTACAGCTAACTTTAATGAGTGAATGTTAGTGTTGCACTCACAGTGAATTTTTCACACTTATGTTATAAAAACTTTTAAAATAACAAGGCAATAAGAACAAATGAGAAGACATCAGGATTAATGATAAATTACGATTAATTTTAAGTGAATGTGTACTTGAGACGTATAAAAATTGGATGCTATATATTTGGTTATCAGTTTCTAATTTACCATGTGATAATGAAAAAAAGATCTATTATAGTTAGGAGATTGAATAGTCCCAAACAGAGGGAAAATTTATTCTTTCTAAAGAAAAATCTCTGGGAAGAAGAGGTGAGTTAAATTTGGCTTTTTATTTCAGTCAAATCATTGTACAAAACCCTAATACAATTGTTGATTAGAGTCATATTTAAGCAAATTAATTTTGCATCACTTAAGTTAATAATGCTCAAGCGTTTGTAAAATGAATTCATATTATATCTACCAGAAAATATAAACATCACTATAAACAATGCAAGCAATTATTATTTAAGTAAAGGAAAAATTTAGTATAAAAAGTAACTGCAGGGTGTGCAATAAGCAATATTGCTTATGGTGGTCTAGTGGTCTAGTGCATTGGGAACAATTCCACATACATCCCAAGGTCCAGGGTTCAAGACCCGGGGCCAGAGTGAACAACGAATGTGGACAACTAAATAAAAAATAAATAAAGTTCTTCCTCTTCTTCTCTCTCCCTTCCTTCCTGTTTACCTACTCACCTTCATTCCTGCCTGTACCTTTATTTTAAAAATCAAAAAGATAACTGCAGTTCTCCAAGTCCAACCCAGTATTGTGCATTTGAGCTATTGAGAAACATATTAGTATGACAGTTGTTTCTTCTTTTAATTTCCCAAAACCTGTGTAATGCTATTGTTAATAATAAATAATCTACGTAAGAATGAATAAAACAGATGAAAACAGTAGAAACAAAACTTAGAAAAGAACACACATTTTTTTGATCATGTGTTGAACTTACCTCTGATTTCAAGGACATCAACTTTGTTCATAAGAAGGGTTTTAATTTTATTTATTACTCTAACATGACAAGAGTCAGGATAGATTAATACCAGCATAATTTTATTCATTTGATTTTCTTGAATTAGTACTTTCCTTCTTCCTTTTTCGCATGTGGACTGAAGATCAATCATTTCAATTTTATCCATCAGTTTCATAATAAAGGAGTAGATGGTTCCTAAAAGTGGTATTTACTTGACTGGATTTGTTATAGCAATAAGAAATAGGTGAGACTGTCACCAAAAACCTGTCCTTAAAAATTTATATGCTGACACTGATGCATTACTTTTAAAGAAATAGAAATGTAAAAAGTCACAAAGATTATCATAGTCATTACAATCATTATACAAAACTTGTATATAAAAATGTAAACCATATGGGTGCAACTAGATGCTAATGAGTAGTATTTATAAAGCTTAAATATAAATACACATAATTATAACTTTCTTCTGACAAGAAATTATTTCTTTCTTGCCCACAAAAAAAAACCCTCTAATATAACAAATTCAATTGAAAGTATGTTTATTCTGCAATCATCAAAGGACTAGGAAAGATACCATGAAAATAAAGCATTTGAAACATTTTAACATGCATCATTACTTCCTGTATATCAGTTACATTTTTTCTACCAATGAAGTTAAAAGTATAAGCACATTTACATTTTGAAATTTTAAGCTGATTCTGAAGACAATCATGTGTCTTTTATTTTATATAAAACATATAATATAAACAATTAGTACAAAATCTTAGGAAAAGTCCAGTAGTCTACAGTAATGTCTATAATGAGGTATTTTGATGCTGAGCTACTAGAGTAAATGATTATGTACCATACAGACATGTATATGAATTATTTTTCTGTTTAATAAGTATAATATGAAAACTAATAATTTTCAATAAACATTCAAATATTGCCCACTTCTATTTGGTAGGATTTGTTATTTTGGGGATCAGATAATATTATTTCCACTAATTTATATGAAAAAAAAATTGAACATTCTCAGATTCCAAAAATTACCTATGAATCCTACCAAACAGAAATGAGTTACTTTCAGCTAACAAGGCAAACCTTCATTAGGTAACCTGTGATGATTATGAAAGCAGAACTCTACTATTGAGTTGATAACACATAATCATTCTTTGATGTTTTTATTTTCAGTATAGAATGAGTGTAAATAGCACAGCAATAAAAGTTAATGAAAGTTCTATAATATTAAGTGATACAATATGACAAAAGTTGAATTTATTTTATAGTTCTAACCAATGAAATCCACACACACAAATGGATGATCACTAGCACATAAAGAGAATCTCAAAAATAAATGAAGTGAAAGATTTAAAAATTGACAATAACAATACTGCTTTATTTGCCATTCATGCATTCTAACCATAATAATTTAATACAATAAATTTATTCTGGGGACTGAATTTTAGTAGATATTCTGAAGTCTATGAGAGGTTAATGCTTAATAGCATCCTTAATTAAAAGCAAAATGAAAATTCAGAGTTGAGAGACAATCTTGGGTAATAAAATCTGTTTTGTTTTTCCTGCTTATAGAAATAGAGCAATTACAGATCAATAGTCTCTGTAAATATAAAAATTTAATTTGAGTTGGACTTATATAAATAAAATATATTCTAAGGCAAATTTCTACAAAATTCTTCCACTTTAATTTTCATTAACAAAGTAAAGTAAAATAAGTAGTCTTGTATAAGTTCCTTTAATGACACAGTGGTGAAATCACAACTATTTCCTTTAACATTACAATATCTTGCAACAGTCAGGGAGGGAAGTAGAGTGGCAGATTTGAACTGGTAGAATAAAGAATGAAGTAGCTTTGACATGTTTTAATGAGTGGATCCACTTGGAAGAATAGAAAGAAATACTCCGCTTAACATAAAACAAACATCAATTAATTGAATTGATGACTTCAAGTTCTATGACCATAGTGAAATAAAATGAACAATAAAAGAAGAAAAAATAGGAAAGCCATGAATATATGGCAGTTAAATAATACACTATATTTAAAACCAACAAGTCAAATAGGAACTCTTAGAGAAATTAAATAATTCCATGAGATAAAGAAATGTTAGGCAACTGAAAAAGAGTGAGGAGGGAATATTATCACTGCAAATATTTATATTGAAAAAGATACATATCAAAAAAATTGCCCTTTTACCTAAACAAATGAAATTATATATATAAATTTGGTGCCTTGTGTGTTGTGCTGTCACATATTTGATGAAAAGTGAGCCTGTGCACTCATTTTTCAAAATCAAAGTTACTTCAATTAAAAAATGAAAATGCAAAACCTCAAAACTTGGGAGACAAATCTAAAAGTGTTAAGATGAAACTTTCTAGCATGTTATGTCATGTATAGGAAAAGATGCAAATTTTCAAATAAATAATCCAAGATTCAACTAAAAAACCTAAAAAAAGAAGAACATAAAAAATGTAAAGCAAAAAGAGGAAGGGTATAATGAGTTTAAGAACTAAAATCAATAAAACTGAAAATGAAAAATTAATAAAGTCATTATTGAGCAAAAAAGTGGTTCTTTTGAAATCATCCTTTAATTCATAATATCTAAAAGAATGAAAAAGAAAATGAAGAGCCAGAAAATAAAACATCGGTATTAGTAATAAAATAATAGGTATCACTATGTATCTTATTAAAATCACAAGAATATTAAAGAATGATAAAACAATCATACACATCAATTCAAAGATTTAAATCAGACAAACTATTCAAAAATCACAAAATAACATAGATAAGACTGGCAAATAGCTATGAGGAAAATTAATTACTGATTTTAAATTCATGAAAAATATATCTCCAGATCCAGATGGAGTCACTGAAAAATTCTACCAAATATTTAAAGTAAAATTTACACATATTTCCCATATCCAAATGAAATGAATGATTGCTTACAGAAAAAATTCCTCAGGAATCTAAAGAATCATCCAAGAATAAATTATCTGAGAAAATTTGCAAGATATAAAATAAACATACAACGACTTATTGCATTTATATATAATAGTAATGAATTCATGGGCACTGAAAATAACTATGTATTATCATTTGCAAAAACTTACGAGTGAGATTATTTAGTATTTGCCTTCTGACACAGAATTTTTATCTTGAAAACTATAAAGCACAGATGAAAGAAATTCAAGAACTGTATAAACAGAGAGACATACTGTGCTCATGGACTGAAATAGTAAATATGTCAATTCTCCCTAAATCGATATACAGATTAAACAGAATTCCTATAAAAATCTCCATAGATTTTTTATTATAAATGAATTTATTCTAAAAAATGTGGAAGCAAAACAATTTTATTTCTGAACTATTTTGAAAAAGAAGAATAAGTTGGAATTAATCAGTCTGCTAGACTATAAGACTTAACAGTTGGCTATGGTAATCAAGAGTATGTTATTAGTGGAGGGACAGATCAATTGAGAAACCAGATATCAAAACAAAAAAATGTACAGCTGATCTTTACCAAGATATGAAGGTTATTCTATTGGGAAATTTTTTTTTTTTAATCGATAGTGTGGATGCAATTCAATTGACACAGGCAAAATGATTATCACTTAAATTTGACTCCCATGCAAAATCAAAATTAAAAATAGACTGTGGCCTTAAAAGTAAAATGTAAAACTTTTTTTTAAAAAATGAAAGAATCTTTGGTATCTAGGGTTAGGCAAAATGTTCCTAGAGTTGACAACAAAGTATGTTCCACTAAATTATATATCATAAATTTGACTTTATAAAAATTAATAACCTGCTCTTGCAAACACTCTGAAAGAGAATGAAAAGACAAGCCAAAGAGTAGGGATATATTAGGAAATCAAATATTCAACAAAAACTGTTACCTAGAATGTATAAAAGACTCTGAAATCCTAATGGTAAAACAAATAAATATCTTAAATGAAAAAGGAAAAGAAATTTGATTGAAGAAAATACAATGCTAAATAATCACATTAACCATTATCCATATGAATCATTAACCATTAGATAAATTCGAAATGAAAAAACAATATAATCCTACATAGTAAAACATACATTGCCAAATATAACTATCATAATAATACTACATATATAGAAATATATTAGAATTTATACACTACTATATAATATGTAATATTATAGAACTATAATATATAGTTATCTATATAACAATTATTTCTATAATCATATTACTATATATCAATTATTACCATATTTGCTATATTAATTAATACCTATTATATATTATATTACTATATATATCTCATAGTGTGTGAATTATGTGACTAACATCTTTCACTTAATATGTTTTTAAGTTCATACAAGTTTTAACCTTGTACTAGTACCATTTTATTTCTTTTTATAGATAATTATTATTCTAATTTGTGAATATATAACATTTTATGTATTTTACACATAATGCATGCATAGCATGACACGTATCAGAGTATGTATACATATAGATAGATAGATTATATATATAGTAGAGCATATTTTATTAGACATCACTCTGTGGTTTCAATTTGCCTATGCACAAAAGGAAAGAGAGACAAGAAGTTAACACCTGTACAAGGCAGAAAGTAAATTAATTGCTTTCTACAGGAGGGGCGAAATGGGTGATAATGAGTGCTAATGATAATGGGTAATTTGGGGAAGGGGCGATATTTTAAAATTGATAAATTGATTCTGATAAATATTGTGCACATCTTTGAATAAACTACAGTAAATTTTATACTTTCGGTGAATTCTGTGGCAAATAAATTATATATCAAAAAGTTATTTTAACAATCCAAGGTTTTATTGTCCTAAGATTATTTTCTAAACCATTTCATTTTATCAACTATTTCTTTTTTAAAAATATACTAGTAACTTTACATTTAGTGTCTTAAATTCATATAATAAATGTCAGATTTTCTTATGACAGTTTTTCAAAAGAAAATTCAACTTTTTCTTTTAAAAATATATTTAAATACACACATAATCCTGTTTAGAAAAGCATTACAATTTTTTTTCTTGACTGGGTTTTATTAGTATCCTTTTTTTTCTAAAGTAACATTGCAATAGTGTACATTACATTGTTCTTTTTTAAAAGCTTTCGTTTTTCCAGTGTCATTGCATTATAATATTAATAAATTTTAGATGTGCATCAATACAAGTCAATATCCATGTAGATTACACTGAATTCAACACTGAAAGTTGAATTCTCTTCTTTTATACAGTTTATGTGATTTATGACACCCCCTTTTTCCCTTACTCTCTGATAATCCCTATTTTTTCTGAGAATCTATGGTTTATTTTACTTATTTATTCGTTTACTTGGTTTTATTTTTTTGTTGTTGTTTTATTCAGATAAATACCCCGATGTGAGAAGACTGGATTACATGGAATGTCTATTAATTTTTGAGGACTCGCTATTTTGCTTCCTATGAAATATTTAGAGAAAAAAAGGCTACGTACTCCTTGACTTGGGTCTTAAAGATGAATTTGGGAACTCAACTTCAAGGCAAGGGAAATGAGAGCAAAAAATTAAAAAAAAAAATGGGTCTTCAAAAACTAAAACAACTCTTGGTTTCAACCTAGTTATCTCACAGACAAGTTTAGCTCCTCTGACTGAAGGCAATTCACAAACATCTCAAGGACCTGAGTTAGTGACCCCAGGGGCAGAGGTAACAAGCTATACAATTAAGTAAAGTACCTCCCTCTGCTTTCTCTCCTTCAAAACTGACTGTCTGCCTGCTTGCTCTCATTCCTGACCCTTTCCCTAGGTGAAAACAAACAAAACATCACAATGAAAGAAGCTATCTTTATAACAAAAAGGCATCCTACTAAATGTGAGAAAATATTTACTCCTCATATATTTGACAATGGGATAATACCCAAAATTTTAAAGCAATCACATAGCGTGTATGCTTGTGATTCAAACTGCTGAGATGGCTAAGATGCAGATGATATAAATCCAATAGACCTAGGTTTGATACCCCAGAAAAGAATTAAAGAAACAACAACCAAAAAAACGAAATGACACAGCTCAACAACAACACAAAAACAAACAACGCAATTAAAAAGTTGGCAGAGAATCTGAGCAGACATTTCTCCAGAAAAGACATACTTGTGACAAACAAGCACAGGAAAAAAAAAAAAAAATCTTCATACATTATTATGTAAAAGCAAATCAAAATAACAATAAGATATCACCTCACATCTGTGAGAATGGTTATTATCCAAAAAACTTGAAACAAGTATTGAAGGGGATGCAGAGAGAAGAGAATTTTTATACTTTATACTACTGGTGGGAATGTGAAGCATTACTTCTTTATTCATTATTAAATTCATTTATTTAATAAATATTTATTGAATTCCTTCTACTAAAACCTGACCATTGGGAGTAAGGTTAATGAAAGTTAAACAAAATGTGATTTACCTTCTAATTTAGCACATTTCTTTGCTATCAAGAAAAGAAAAGATCCATTATTCAGGCTTAATAGCCAATTTGATAAATACAGCTTAGATTTGCCTTTGCAAAATAAACAAAAGTGGCATTTGTTAGTCATGTTATATCAAATATAATTCACAATGTGTGTTAAGAATAATTTGACAAGCTATAAAATAATAAAAATATTTATGCTGCTTCATTTAAAAAAATCTTTGTGCCATTAGTAGAGTTTCAACCACAAATGTATACATAGTAGTATGCTCATTGAGACTGGAGACAAAAGGAAACAAAAAACCAAAAGTCATTGTTTCAGCCAAGCATAAAAAACAGAAAGTTTTGCAGTCTGAAGCAAGACCAGATGTTGTTCAACGCGTTTCCCATTTATTAAAGTCAAGAACTCCACCCAAACCCTTCCACACATGTCTAACCTTCCAACCCATCCTGAAAAGACATTTCCACTCACTACCCCTCTATCAAGAGCACACCAGGTGGCCCCATCAGGAATATCCACCCCCACCCCTCCCTGCTTGTCTAACATTCTAGTACATCCTGCTAAAACATCCCAAAGCCCTACTCCAAAATCAACAGCGCTACAGGTGACCTAATCGGGATTCCACCCCTACCCCAACCATGCTTGCCAGAGATTTCACCTTAAAAACCTCTCTCACAGTTTGATCTGTCTCCTCTTTTTAGGGGCTTTCCTGCTGGTGCTAAGGCCAAATAAAGTCTTGCTTAGAGTCTGTCTGGCTCCCTTGTCTCTGCCTCTTATTGTCTAACCAGCTTACTCATAACCAGAGTTTTAGTACCTTTCATTACTATCACATTGACCTCCTCTACCCATTTCTTTCTTTTCCTTTCTCTCTCACTTTTTACATCCACCATTTTTATTCCAGAGTCTCAAATTTGTTTTTGCTGTACATTTAGTTCATTTGTTTATTATATTTTTCATGTGTTTAAAATCATTCGTTATTTCTCTTACTCTTTCTGATTTATTTTGCTTAACATAATCACCTCAAGTTCTATCCATGTTGTAGCAAAAGACATTATTTGTTCTATTTTTTTATATTTTAGTAATACTCCATTAGACATATACCACACTATTTTTTGATAACCATTATTCATACTTTGTTATAGTACATAATTTAATTTGGAGTAAAACTTAACAGTTTTTTTTTCCAAATTAAGAATATAAAAATCTTGGAGCAATGTGCTTCTAGTAATCTGTATTTCCAAAATACGTCTTGAAACATTAACTTTTTTTGGCTACCACCTCAACATCCAAAACACCATCATTTTAAATCAATCACCTTCAAAAGATAAACTACTGGTTAACTCATTTCTAATATTTACTTTGATTTTTTCAAAATTGTCAGAATGATTGCTAAAATAAGTAAGCAACTCATGGTCTCCTTAAAAGTCTGACAGGTCTATCTGTTTCCCTTAAAATGAAAAAAAAAACACACAAAAAACTTCTTAATATTCTCCAAAAACACTACACAAACTAAATCCTGATTTGCTCCTTAATATTCTAGAGTTTTAGTTATATTGACTTTTTCTTTTTCTTTAAAATCACTAAGTGTTTTTCTATATATTGTCTTAGCAGTGTATCCACTACTCAGAATATGTATTCTCTAACATTTGTCATGACTGGCTCATTCTCCATTACAATGATATTTTGTTCATTTGCTTTGTTCATTTTTTTCTATTAATTTTCTCTTTTCATTGGTTTCTTCTCTAATTTTTGTTTCTATTCTGTTTTTTATATTGTATCTAATTTGTTTTTCTAGTTTCCTAATATATATATAATTTGTATCTGTGTATGTGTATTTATAGTTGATACTTCAAATTTCCAGTAAGAACTGATTTGCTACAAAACATAAATATTAAGTGTGTTTTTTTATTTTGCTAAAAATATTTTGTAATTTATTTTGTTATTGACTTGACCCTAGTGTTATTTTCAAGTATTCTGTTTAATTTCCAAATATTTGGGAATTTTTCTCTCATTAATTTCAAGTTCAATACCATGTGCTCACAGAAAATATTTTTTATTGTTTCTATAGTTTCAGAAATGTGTTTTTTTTTTTTAATTTCTAAAAATATGGTCTCTCTTGAGAAAAATATATCCTCAGCTACTGTGTTATGTAGTCTGCAAATCCTATCTTATATACATTTGGCAAATAATTCTGAAAACATGAGAACTTTCACAAACTACCTTCAGGAATTTTGCTAAATATAATACATATCACCATTGGATCTTAAAGGGCAAAAATGGTACATTTCCTATTGAAGAATTATTGTTATTTGGTCATATCTAACTGTCTCTTCAGTAGTAACATGAATTTCTTATGTCATTAAAGGATGCATAAAATTTATTGATATTTTACTTAATATGTTGAAGGAAACTTTTACTGATTTTATATCTAAAAGGATGAGTTGTTAACTCATATTAATGATATAGAAATTTTGAAATATAAATCATCCTTCGGATTATCAGTAAGAGTTTCATCTTTGTAAATCCACTATGATTTTTCTTTTCTTCTCTCTCTCTTTCTCTCTGTCTCTCTCCTTCTTTCCCTTTCTTTCCCTTTATTCCTTCCCCATCTTTTCTTTCATGTTTTATAGTTCTCAAAAAAATTCTAATTCTGTTATTCATCATGACTGACTTTCTGCTAAGTGTTCTGATTGCTTTATTTCAAGTAAAATCCATTGTGAAGTTAAATTATTCAGGTAAATTTCCAAAAAGTACTTGACAGTTTGCAAGAACTTTTATATACAACAAAATAAAGACATTTTAATTAGAAACACAAAGTCTATTTCATAGGATTGGATTCAAGTAAAGTTTTGAATTTGGGAGCCAGATGGTTGTCTAAAAGCAGGATATATTTTAGATTCTTTAGTAGCAGCATGGACTTAAATCAACTGGATGAGAGGTTCACTTTAATCAGGATGACCAACAGTTGTTACATCAAAGCTGATTGAAATTCAGAGAATCAGTTAAATAAAAATTTAATTCTCACATTCAAAACTTTAACTGAAATAAAGTATAAAATGTATTTCCCATTTTATTTTTAATTATAATACATTTAATTATATACATATATATTCAATTATATATAAATAAACAAATATAAACTGAAGAGACAATTAAGATCAAATTTATTTAAATCATTATGAGTCACAATGTTTACATATTGTCCAAACTAATTCCTTTAACATTTCTACTTATACTATTATTTGAAACGTGATTTATAATAGATAAATTAGCATTAAGTGATTAAATAAAAAATGAGAATTTTATTCTAATTCATTCTGAGAATATACTAAAATGTTTTAAGTATTTCCTATTAAAATCCTTCAAAAATCTGAATGTTAATAATTACCTTGACGTCCCTGATCTTCAGTTTATTTATATAACATGGACAACATGACCAAATTATTGTTGAAATCATCTCCATTTTAATATTCCTCCATGCTATCAATTACTCCACCATGGGAAAAGAATAAACTGGTCATTCATTTGATAATTGATTCAGTAAGTATTGAGCAGCTGTATGCGAAAGAAATCTAAGAGATGAGGATATAGGGAAAACCATTGATTTTTCTTGTAAAGCATTTCTTGCTATTTTTCAGTTTTTCTTTTCTTATAATGCTATATTTCCTAACTTTGACACTTTTCTGTTGATTTTGAGAAGCAGGTGACATTGTACATCTTTCTATAAAAGAGATGAAAGTGAAAAATATAAGCTACTTTATATATATACTAAATAAGCTATTACTCTATACTTAGATTTGTTAGCTGCATGAAAATATTCTCTTATATAAGTGAGGTTCTCCATAGATGAACAGCTCCAATATGCTATACAGAGTATTCCTAAATGATTTAGAATAATACCTTATATGCTCATATCATATGCATTTATCATTCTGTTCTTGTGTATTATATGATTGTTGACTGGATTATCATTATCGAGCATTTATTTTATAAATAAATTGACATTTTATAGAAATATGGGGCTGTCATGTAATATTTAGTAGCTATAGAGAAATACATTTAAAAAATGAGTAGTCTATAAATAACAGACACATTTTTATTATTATTAGAGTTCTTTTCATTGAATGTTTTTACCATAATCCCTAAAATAATAGTAAACATTTTGGGTTCCCCCACTCTCCTTTGTTTAATGAGGCTGACTATAGCAAATAATTTCACAGACATCATTTTTTTCATTTTAAGGCAGCAATAATTTGTATGTAATATGTAATGATACTACAGAGATATTAAAAAATGATGGACCTGACATTTGGTACAGCAATACCATTCTTGGGCATTTACCCAGAGGACACAAAATCTCTCAACAGAAAAATAAGCAACTGCACACCTATGTTCATAGAAGCATGATTCACAATAACCAATTCATGGAAAGAACCTAAATGCTCATCAGCAGATGGCTGGATAAAGAAGTCCTGGCATATATACACTATGGAATTATATGCCACAATTATAAGAGATGAAATTGGTCCCTTTGCAATAATCTGGATGGAACTGGAGGGAATCATGCAAAACCAAATAAGCCAGAAAACGGGACTTGACTCATACAGGACACAGGACTTGAGGTATAGATGGGGTGTAGACAGAAAATGGCAGTGGTGAAGGACACTGAAACTCGGTTGTGTATGTGGTGGAAAATAGGGACTGAGATACAACGTCATTATCTCAAAATGAATATGACATTGTGAATATACATAATATTATAATTAAAAAATAGGAAGTAATAATAGAGACTTGTAGTTTCCTCCCAGTATCCATTTTCCCTCTACTTAGGAAAGGAAATCTGAATTTTGTTTTGCTTAAATCTATCTATTTAGCAGTAATTTTTATAGTCTCCTTACACAGACTTTCATATCTCCTTTTACATCAAGGAGCTAAAAATCAATTCTGTTAAAATAAATGTAAGGAAACATTACATATATTATTTCTTAACATCTTTCAGGTGGAGTTGCTTTCATTATCTTTGGTCCATTCTAAGATCTGATATAGAGAAAGAGTGTTAATGGACCAGCTTTGACAATGGAGATGGCAATGATCACACAATCAAGGAAAAATAACCTGTGCACCTCTATGAACTTGAGCAAATAGGTGTGTTTCTATGTGGACCACATGCAAGATTAGATTTATCTTGCCTGTGTTTGAGAAAATGAATCTTTATTCTCTTAAAGTTACTGTTATTTACTCTCTAATAAAACAACTAAATGTACAGCCTAATAAAAATTCACTAATAAAAGGGTGAATTCTATATATATATAAATATGATCGCTATAGCTCTAATTAAACATTGCAATTGTTATATGGCCATGACTGAAGAATATATTTTGTTAAAGATAAATGTTATTAACATGGACTATACAACAGGATAATGTTTTTCTTTATAAAAAATGCTGATGTTAAGATTCTTTGAAGCTTTTTTTTTCCTTTAATACGTATGCTCCCAAATCTAATCTATCATTTTCTTTTTGCTAGCATTAATAGCAGATATAAACGGATTATTTCTAAAACGAACTTCCTCAGTCCATATACCCCATCTCAAACCCAGATCATTTTCTCCCACCACACATTCCCTTGTGGATGCGCTCACCATCTTATAGAGTACCCACCCAAGAGTAGTTAAAATGATCAGGCAAATTATCCAATACCTTTTGTTATCTCCTGAATACTTTATTACAGATCTCTCCCCACTCCTTCCCACTTCCTTCAAGTAATACGTGGCCCTACATCTACACATAGCAAACTTAAAGAGTTACCTTTTCTCTCAGTGTTGGAGAAACATTGAAGCATTCTATGGCGAGATGTATAGGTTAAGCTTTCTTTTATTAAAATGACATTTATATCTACAAGGAACAAAATTTCTAAAGTTAGGTCTCAAATTGTGGTCAAGAAAAATGAAGCTTATACACTATCATCACTATTTTAGTCTTTTTTTTTTTTTTCGCCAAAATGTAAGGTGTTGAAGTGCCGTATATACTCTTTATCTTCAAAGTCTATGTTATAAACAACTGATTAAAAAAGAGTGCGTGGGTCTATTTTATTATAATGTGCTTTATTATAACTTGTGATCCAATCTGAGGACAATCTTGGAAACACTCCCCTATGTCACAATTTCTTATACTTTGTTTTCTGAGTTCTGAGACCCTATTAGTGAAAGAGATAGGGGAGAGGTCTGGGTGAGAAGGAGTTGGAAAGAAAGTGCTGAGTGCAGGTGGCGGTAGAGTTATTACCTTCCAGTCATAATTAGTTACATGAATCAACATTCATATTTATATCTTCAAATCATGAGGGCTATTTGCTTTATACATATATTTTATTTGAAGAAGTGATTTAATGGATTTGACTGAATAACAAATCATTCTAAGACATTCCAAATATATTGAAATTATAAATCTGTTAATTTATTTTCCATTTAATTTGGGAATCAGTCAAGAAAGATAACTCACATTCAGCCAATATTTAGATTAGATTATTCTCTGAATTTTTTAAACATACTCTCTAGTATACACAGTTTATTTTTGCTACAATACATTGCTAGTTTTTTACACCAAGTAAAGGAATAAGACTCTATGCTATAGAGAATTTACAGAAGTACATGTGAAACACAAAACAACTACAGCATCAGAAATTAAACAAATCTGGTAATTTGTAATGGACCTTATATTTGTTTATTAATTTATAGTACTTCGCAAGTTAATCTGAAATATGCACTAAAATCACAACAAAGTTTATTTTCCTTTTTGTTCTTTTTTGTGTTTTGTTGTATTTTTCCACATCTTTTTCTGGTCACCTATAATTGCAGGTGACTTTTGCATTATCTGGGATTGAAAGATATGTAAGAAACATACTATATATGTGTTAGTCATCTGAGATATTACATAAATATATTTGACTAATTTTGGTGACTTGAAAAATACTGAAGGGACATTATATTTTAACACTACACACACACACACACACACACACACACACATACACACACATATAGGTTTAGTATATATCTTGCAAACCAGCAAATAAACACCTATGTATAATACATTACTTTCTTGGTGATTTTTGTATACTATAGTAAAAATATGAATATTTATGCAACTAAGTCACTAGATGATTGCAGACTAATATAAATTAGTAGTATGTAATATCCCACTAAACTCAGATAATTAAGGTCATTAAAAGGTTGTATAGCTGTAGTAAATCTATTTTTTCACTTTAGAATATTGAACTTTTTATTATCTTGTGATTAAGGAGATTGTATAATATCTAATAAACATCAGCACCAAATATTCCTTAAATATTAATGTTATACTTTGATTAATGACACCACTTTCTGTAGTAACAAGCTTGATCAGTGTTTTTATATTCTTAAGATATATACCTAGAAGTGGAAATACTGAATTAAATGGTAATTTCATTTTCATTCTGAGGAATCTCTAAAATGTTTTCCATAGTGTTTGCATTAATTAACATTCCCATCTATGGTATAAAAATCTTCCTTTCTTGTACACACTTTTGAAAATATTTAACTCTAGTCTTATTGTTATGTCATTCACATAGGTATGAGACATATATGTGTGTGTGTGTGTGTGTGTGTGTGTGTGTGTGTTTATGTGTGTGTGCTTTATTGTGGTTTTGATTTTCATTTCCCTAATAATAAGTGAGGTAGAACAATTTTTCATGTGTCTGTTGGTCATCTGTATGTCTTCTCTTGAGAAGAGAATGTCTAGTAAGATCTCCTGCCATTTTGTTTTAGTAATAGTTATTATTTATTTAACTCACAATGCTAAATTCCATTTAGGGTATTGAAATTGCTTCTCAATCTATATTTCACACCACAGCCATCACCAGAGTTCCAGTGTCCCTTACCACCATTTTTCAGTTGGGTTGTTTGTTTTCTGTGGTTGAATTTTATTATCTTGTTATATATTTGGATTAAGCTGCTGTGTTAGGTATATGACATGAAAATATCCTCTTCCATTCAGTGAGTTGCCCTTTTTGTTTCTGCTGTAATTTCTTTCACTTAACAGAAGCTGTCTGCTTTTTTCTGTCTGATTTTTAATTTGATGCCATCACATTTGTTTAAGAATAGGATGTTACTTCCCCCAAAACCTCTCTAAAGTTGATGTCATGGGGAATAATACCTATAAAAAACTCCTACTTTAAAATATTACATAATTATTAATTTTTAACAATATAAAGAACTAGTAGTAAATGGAATGTTGTAAGAAGTTTATTGATTATCTCATCTAATTACAGTAAAAGAAAGAGCTGGGAAAATTTGCATGGTGATCATTATTTGGTCACTATTATTTTTATTTCTATATTATTATCACTACTAACTATTATGGAAAAGTAAAATACAGCTATAATAACTTTTCAGAAAACTATGTTTTTAATGGATATTACCCACTGGAATAGAAGATTGATGAGAAGAAATCATTGAAGAGAGAAATATTCAAGACAGAGAAGATGGATGTTGGAGAATGATTCTGAAAATAAATAACTCTATAAGTAGAACAGGGATGAAGGGTGAATTCTGAAAGGCAGAAACGTATGGTTTTTCAACTGACAATGTCAAGATATAGGCAATAATAGATACTATTCCAGAAAAACTTTAAGTTTAGTGTTGTGAAATTGAAATTTTGATGCCAGATTGTTTCTATTTTATCGAAATTGTGCAAGATAGTGTTATTTCTTGAGCTGACAGAGGATGGTGATAAAGATTCAGACTGGAAAAGTGTCAACATTTAGAATAACTGTTGCAGAAATAGAAAATTTAGCTGATTTTTGGTAAGCATACAGATTCTGAGTTGGCTCAAGTAACTTGGCTTAAAATAAAAGATCCTAAATGTGGAATATTGTGGAGACAAAATATAAGTTACATATAATTTTTTGGCACCACTGCACAGGGTAAGAATATGGAGCATCAAATTATTTTTCATGTGTAGGAAGTGAGTATGATAGGTGAGGAAATTATGTTAATTTTCTAACTGGGAGATCTTGTAGCAAAAGTTGACATCTTTTACTAATGAGTAAGAATGTTATATATAATCATCTGGAGCTAATCAAGCCCATGAAATTGCTTGTTGTTTGGAATTCACTTGAGAATAATTATGTCACAGTTTCAGTGCCTGGCAAACAGTTATGGAAACATAAATAGTGAATTTATGTTGATAGTAGCACTTGGGAATTAGGTGCTGAAATTCTACTACTTCATAATTGAATTTTGGCACCTTCTCTTAAGCTCCTCTGGATATAATGTAACATTACTAGCAAGTAGCATACTCAGTGTTACTTGGAGATTTGTTAAGTGGTAAATTGCTGCTGACACTTTTGCTACTTTAGTACAAACAGGGAAGCACAAGACAATTTACAATTAAAAAAATGGCATTACCATGAAGCTTTGCAAAAGTGAAGCAATGTCCCTATAGTAAGAATCACATTAAATTCTATTTTTTTCTTTTATTTTTGGAAACAAACTATAATTAATTCTACTTAAGAATGAAATTCGTGACTGATTTTGTAGTTGTTGCCAATGTTTCCAATTAAAACTATAGCAATATAACTTTGATTCTTCAAAGTATTTAAAGATCCTTCAAGACATTTATAAATGGATAAGATATTATGGTGTATATATTATAAAATACATTGCAGTAGGTCAAGATAGATCTTAAATAGAAGATCATGCTGTTTGCAGAAATTTATTAGCATTCCAGGTCAAAAGACATAGGTTACAGAACTAAAAATAAGCAAATCTTTAATAGTTTATTCATAAAACCTGAAGAATAGTCCTTAAGCACAAAGCACAGGTTCTAAACCATTGTTTGACATGGATATTAGTTTGCTGACCTAACTGGTTTTAACTATGTCAGATTATTGATTTGAGATAATTATATCGTGGTAAGAAATTTAGTTGCTACCAGGGAGGATAATCATTAATGATATTTGTAAAATACTCAGACTATCCTCCCTCATGATTTGTGCAGCATTAACTAGCTCAGCATAATGAGTTTTTCAATGAAATTTAAATAAAGTTTCTTTGTAGATATGGGAAATTTATAATTCATTTTATAATGGACAGGATTTGGTGGCTGACTTTCAAAATAAAATGTGCAGTTCCTTTCATTATTTAATAGGTTGCTTCACTTCAGAATTCTAGTCTATAACTAAAAATAACAGTGGGTACCCTGAATAGTATTTGCCAGCAACTTTTAATTGAATTACTTTGCTATACTTAGTGAAAAGAAGAGAGGTGAGAAGTATCATGGAAAGGCTCATCAAATTATCCATTGGCTTTTGATTTATTGAATACTTTAAAAAATAAGTAAAAAGAAATATGGATACTAAGCTATGTTGAAAGTAGTTGTAGCTGGACCTGTTAGTAATTGAGCAAAAGCGAAGCTGTTCTTTGTGAAATCTGACAGTGGAAAATTCATTAGGTACCATTTTTATTTTCGTTGATGGGGCAAAATTTCCATTTTTCCATTCCTCACATTTTTTTCTTTGTATCATTTTATTCTGAACCCTTAACAAAATTACACAAGAGCTTACATAGTTATGCATTTGATTTTCAGAATTTTAGGCAAGTATATTTCTCCAACATTATTATTACAAATCCACAAAGTTATAGCTATATCAACATGGGTGAACAATATACATTGCAACTTGACTTATCATGGAAGATTAGCTATATAGATGATGATGATGATGGTGATGGTGATAGATATAAATAGATATATAGGTGATATACCTCTGTAAATAATATATCTTAAAATAAACTACATTATAATGTATAATCTTTACCTGTAGTATGTAGTCTTAAAATGACATAATTCCATAGCAGGAGAGATCAATTGAAATATTCTGAGTATTTGGTATAGAGAGTTTGATGACAGGATTTTGCTCAGAATGCTCTACATTGTGGTATTTCAAGGAGCACTTGTTACTTTAGTTGATTTTGTAATTTCAGAATTAATTTTCTTATAAACATTCAACCCTCGAGGCCTCCAGCCCCACACATAATAGTTAAAACTATACACTTTTGAAATGTAAGTTTTAAAATCAGCTAGAGATTATTTGTGTATTTGGAGGGGATTAAAAACATTTAGAGAAGTAAGTTATAGTTGCTTAACCCTTAATTTATTTTCCAGATGGGGTATCTCCATAAATATTTCTTTTTATTTTTAAATATGTCAAGTTTTCACATATGCTTAAAATCATCTAGTAGTTGTTGGTTCATTCAGAATATGCCTCAGCATATTTAAACATGAGAATATCATAAAGTGGTTTAAATGGTTTTATAGAATCTACATCAAGATGGAAAACTATTTATAGGTACAAGGAACTAACGTTGCTGGACTAAAATTTCTGTTTTTGTAATTCATCATGTTCCTACAAAAATAACTCTAATTATGTTAATAGACCACTTTATAGAAAACTTGATTGATAAATTGCATTAATTTCCTGGTGTCCAGACATAAACTAAACTTTCTTTTTTAAGGTTTAATAATTCAGATCACAATTACAACATCATATTATCTGACTGTGGATATCTAAATGGCTGCTATGCCTGTAAATGTTCTGGAAAGAATTCCCATTGCTGGCTCTTTTATGATTGTTCAATTTCCAGTTGAAATATTCCCTCTTTAGTGTTGTCTTCACGCAGTTAAACTATCACACATATTTTATTTATTTTCTCCATCTCTTTATAAGAGACAAGAAAGGATCACTTATTTTGCTTCATTTTTAATCTGTGAATTATTTGCTTATATCACTCCCTGATTCCTCTGCTGGTAGTTTTGTATTCTGTGTATTTAATATTTGCTATAAATCTCTACATGCAATTTTTTATATTTATACAGCTTGCTATCATCTTTTAACTATTCACTTATAGCAGTGATTTTATGTTTTGAAATGGATTGTTACCTAGGATTTATTAATAAACCTTAACCCAATCTTTTGGTTTCACTTGCTCTACCAAAGTTT
This sequence comes from Solenodon paradoxus, assembly GCA_004363575.1. Classification (NCBI taxonomy): domain Eukaryota; kingdom Metazoa; phylum Chordata; class Mammalia; order Eulipotyphla; family Solenodontidae; genus Solenodon; species Solenodon paradoxus. The sequence goes on along the minus strand of RJWH01000116.1, from coordinate 47,787 downwards.
ATTTTATACACAATAGCCATAATCTTTAGATATGTGGGTATATATACATGTACATGAATATATGCAAACACATTTGTCACAGATGCACATTACTCAATTACTAACAACTGCAGTTAATTATGCCATGTAAAATGTTTGTTTTCATTGCAGTCATAGGAAAATAATATAATTAAGGCATAATTGGGGTGATTTGAATTTTTCAGGAAAGGTGAGTTATTAGAATAAGAAAGGAGTATGATCTAGTGAAAAACAGCTAAAGTCTGGGAGCATCAAGCTTTCTTCAATATGCTTTTTTTCAATGCTTTTTATCTTCTTGATATTGAATGACTGTTGTAATATATTTTAAATTGACTGACACTTTTATTTATTTCCAAAATCACTGCTTAAGACAATTTAGCCTTTTTTTAATATATTTGAAGGAATGTTGCGTAACAACATGAAGATGATGTTCTTTTATTTAATTTCAGATATTACACTCTTTAGTTATATAATGTAATGTAGTTGATATGAAGAGGTAAATGGTCAAAGATTTGAACTAAAATCTTGAAAACAAAAAATTTATATGCATACATACACATATATATATATAATACATGTATGCATGCATATGGCATAGGTTATTATGAAAAAATATTTTGTCCTATATAAGGGCTAAAAGGAAATAAAGTTTGACCCTTAATGTTCAGTTTGTCCATGTCTTGATTACTCAATTGTAAGATGCATTGGAGAATACTGTAACTAGACTTGTGCCTAAGAAAGTTATTAATTCTCGTAATTTTTTTATGGAAGAAGGTATTCACGAAAATATGAGTAACTCCTCTTCAAATAATTAGTTGGAAGTACTTAAATTTCACTTATAAATATAACCATGGTGACATCCTGCTATTCTAAAAACACAATAACAAAATCATTAAACACATTCCAAAGCCTAAGCTTCTTCTAGTCAGTTAATAATATATATATGTATATATATATATATATACACATAAATATCCTTTAATGTCATAAGCTAACTTAATAGGAATTTACCTATGTGTTCCCTTATAAAAAATGGTGCTGACCCCAATATCACAGAAGTGTTATAAGGTTAAGTGAGATGGATTATGTAAGGACTCTGTTATAGAGTTCGACTTGTCTGTGACACAAATCTGAGGCTGCTGAGGAGCTATGGAAGAGGACCCTTCTTAAGGAATGAGTGGGAGACCACCACAAGAACAGAACAGCCACCCGTAAGTTCCTGAGCCTCCTTTATGATCTAGGAAAATGATTTATCAAAGTATATGCTTCAACCTTGTGTGCCTTACCACATTCTAAGAATAATTAAATGTGTCTTTCTGGACCTTTCATATGCAGGCTTATAGGCCCTAAAGTTAGAATGAATTGAGAACTTAAGCCCTGGCCCCAGCTCTAGTGAAGCAGAAGTGCTTCAATGTATTGTGAAAAGATATTAACAATTTTATAAATGAAATTGGTTCTTGAAGTAATTCATATCATAAATAATTAGTTAGACCTAATAATAGTTAGACCTAATAATACACTTAGTTCTTACTGCTAAAATATTTTCTTTTGCCATAGTAGTGGTAACCAAAATGCTAACTATTCATTGTTCACTAGTTCTCATGGTAAATCAGACTTAACATTTTTTTTTCTTGTAAAACTTACTTGTGAGAAAAGGATTCCGTTGCTGAATTACCTATTATCACATACATCATCTATTTTCTTTCTGGATCTCTTACCATAGTTTCTAAAATTTCTGCTATGAATCAAGTCTGAAATTTTATTATCTTAATCCTTTACATCCTCTATTTATTCTGTTAACAAATACATCTTTCAGAATCTTTAGCCTAAAGTTTCACATCTCAGTAATCATCCTACCACTAAAGGGATATCTCATTCCAATTTGACTCACAGATTTCTCTCCATGTTACATGGAGAATACTAGCGTTAGCCTAAATTAAAAAAATATCAGTTACTTGCAAATATGTATACATCATTAATTCAGTCCTCTTACCTCTAAACTTGATAAACTGTTAACAGCAGTTGCCTAAAGAAGCATTATCAGATTGGAGTTTTTTTTAAGTAAACCTCATTTGGTAATGTATTCATGTCACTTTTCAAAAATAAAAAAGATGCCTAACACAATTAAAACCACTATGCAATACCTAGTTTTTATCACCATGATCAACATGTAGCTTTCATCTGAGCATCTCCAAACAGAAGAAAATATCAACTATCTATAGATTTTAATATGCAAATAAATACATTGTTCATTTAATGGATAAACAGAACCATAATTACTGTCCACAATGGAACTTTCATGATGTGCCTATTAGAAAATTATATAATAGTGGCTATTAAATAGATAACCACCAACAAATTATCAACTGTAAAGTAAAACTTGTTAAGGATCTAAAAGTGAATAGCCCAAATCTCTGAGAGTTGGTGTTTTATGGATTCCCCACTCTTACATGAAGAATCAAGAATAGTGAAGGACAGCCCAGGAAGTAAAGGAAAATCATCTATTCTTTTAATCCTTTAGCCCCTGATTTGGTCAAAGAAGTCATCTACTAACCCCTAGACCTCCACCAGAATCCAGAAATGGTCTTTGTCTTTTTCTCTAGAAATGTAGTTTAGCAAGGTTTTAATCCTAAAGAGAGTTTACCTGTAAATAGTTTTCTTTATCTAAGAAATTGATTTCTTACCCACTCTTCTCCCCACAACACCCTAGATCTCTTTTTCATGTCCTCCCCAAAAGTATTATATCCTTAAGAAAAGTAGCCAACAGTAAAATAGGCACTACTAAGGTACATGTTTCTTTTTCCATGACTGATTTAGCCCAAATAAAACAGCAAATGTGTCGCTACTCAGAGAATTCCACAAAAGTTATAGACAGGTTCTGCCATATAAATTTGACCTTTGATCTAACTTGACAGGATACTATTTTTTTCTAACTTCATATTGTAATGACAAAGAAGACAAAGAATTTGGACTGAGGCACAATAATCTGCACATGAATTGACTACTAGTGACAAAAAATACTATAAACTTGAAACCATTGTGCTCCCAAATGCTGAACCAAATTGCAATCATCAGGAAGTTAGGAAAGGAAGAGAAGAGAGGGCTACATAGTAGTGAATCTTACAGAAGGAATGAAAATAGGAATTTACTAAGCCAGTGAATTTTGATAAGATTAATGAGTTCTCACAATTCTGATGAAAACCCTGCCTTGTTTCACAGCAGACAAATAGAGACCATTCAGAAATTCACTAATTTGAGTCCCACCACACCAGAGGGAATGGCTATATGCATTCGCCAGCCAGTCTGCTCCAGACATTCAGTGTAAGCTGACAAAATTACTTTAGGTCTTCACATTCCTAGTCAGCAACTTTTAGAGGTCATCTCTGGAGATTTTAATAATAGAAACTTTGCCTTGAAGAAGGAAAAGGACCAGAGGACTTACACGGCCTAACTCAGGCCTAAGTCTTGATTGCCACTTTTCCATCCGAGTTCAGAAGATCAGATAATCCAGGGTCAAAAAGAATGACAGACAAAAATTCAGGTAAGACCTTGTGCTTCAAATTCCACCAACTTGGACAATGGCGACAAGTATGTCTAAATAGCTGCCCTCCCTCAGGGACATGTCTGGTCAGAAAACACCTCGATCCAGGAAATGAGACCATTCTGTCTCCATTGAGAGAGGGGGCCAGCGACTCCGTTTCTGGACTGAGAGCAAGAACAACAACAACAAAAAAAATTAGTATAATGGAGCCCAGTTCCCAGGTCCATTGAGATGGGTTATTCTGGATGCGTAAGGAAAGGCTATTAATTTATTGATATGGGAACCACATACTATGTGGCTTGCACGTCATAAAGCCTGAGGTCCAGACCAGATCTCACCTCTTATAAAAAATTTCTCAAGTATGAACGCTTCAAATCTTGTCAGTATCCACACAATACTCCCGTTTTACCTACAAAGAAGCCAAATGGGGAATAGGCAATAGTATGTAGAGGACATCATGATCTGCAGCTCCACTAAGGAAATCTCAGACTAGTAATTCCATATGGCCATAAATTTTCTTGGAGAAAGAGGATATAGAGTCTCACCTGAAAAGGCTCAAATTTCCAAGCAAAAAGTCAAATACATAGAATACCAAGAATACCAGCTACCTCCAAGCCTCTGTTCCCATCACAAAAAACAGCTTCAAAAATTCTTAGGAATAGCAGGATTTTCCCACTTAAGAATTCTAGCTTTTTGGCTTCTTGCCAAGACTTTGTATATGAGGAACCAAGGGAGAGATACTTTTAGAAAGGGGAAAGAACAGGAGCATTCATTGCAATTAAAAGTTTACTTTCCTTAGCACCCACTTTAGCTTTCTTAATTTGGAAAATCTCTTTACATTGTTTTTTGCAGAAAGGATGCATCAAGCACTGTGCATCTAACTCAAAAATTAGAATCACACATAGGCCTGCAGGTTACTTTTCAAAAACACTGGATGCTGTGACACAAGGATGACCTGTTTGACTCTGGTGAAGAAATACACATTTCAAAAATAACGTCCAAAGAATCAATATAGTTTTAGGTTTGGAAAGCAGGTGTCGTTGGAGAATTAATACCTAAATGTAAAAGTTCCTATAGGATAATATTAAGCACCTCCAGAGCAGACAAAGTATAAGGACAATACTCCCGGACCCACTTATCTAGACTAAAAATAATTCCCTTTCAACCTAGGAAAATAGCTATCCATGTGAGAATTCCTCCTTGTGAGACTGTGGAGAATCTCAAATTCCTTTTCAAGCAGTATAAGAAATGAAAGTTTTCTTTTATTTCTTCTGCCTGCTCCTTCTCCCCTCCCTTACTTCATCCCTTCTTTATTGTTGATCTTTATTATTCTGTTTCTTTAGCAATCAAACATTCTTTTCTAGGGCTATAATACATCAAAGGGTAATATAATCTGCCCAGAAATTCCCCCACCCCATGCTTAGCCAGGATATATTTCTGGCCACTACTCAGAGTAAAGTTGCAACAGGTCTTTGCTTATCCATGAGAACCCAGTCTGCCATGCTATTTATTTTTCTCTCTAATATATTTTTATGAATCTCTCTTTTCATCTATGCCACACTGTCTTAATACTATAGATTTATAATAGGACTTGGAATCATGTGTCAATAATGCAAAATTTTTCATTTATTTGTGATTTTTTTAACTTTTTTACAGTTGTTTGACTATTCTAATCTCTTACGTTTTACATAAATTCTAAAATATTTGATATGTATTTTGATTAAAATTGTTTTCATTGTGTATAATAAAATAAATAACAACTTAGTAGTATTTAATGTTCTAATTTATGAATATGCATTAATTTGGGTCTTTGGAATTTTGTCATTGCTAATCAAACAATATGAATATAGCTTATTCACAAATTTATTTTAAATTCACTGCTCTCCTCTCCCCTCTTCTCACTTCCCCTCCCCCTTTCCCTTCCTTCCCTCCTTCCTGTATATATATTTGTCTTGCTGTTATACTATCCCCTTCACATTTCTATAAGGGGTCTTTGCTTCAGTCATATGAAAACCTTTTTTTTCATAGAAGATGACAATTTTCCTTTTTTTTAATCTTCTACACTTCATACTGAACAGATGTCAACTTTTTACTTGGAAAATTCACTTTCTGGTGATTTGGAAAAACCATCATAATAAAAGTAAAATTCATATATTATATTCAAATGTGTTGTTGGTAGCAGAAAATGGGCTTAAACATAAATAAATACTTTCTCAGTCTAAGTAAAAGTAAAGTTCAGAAGTATATTCAAAATCAGCCATCATCTGTCACACAAGTTACACAGCATAACTTTCTAATTTCATAAATATTTCTTCTAGATCATATATTCTCTACATGGGATCTGGTATAAAGATTTCTCAGACATGTACTTTCAGACATTGTAACAAAATATTTGATACTTTCAAAAGAAGATTGTTTCTCTCCAGCTCTCAAAATGTATCCTTGCTTGACTTTAAATTAGTTTAGGTAAATTTTCTCTATGGGTGATGAGGTAAAAGTAATTATGTTGATCAATCAAGGTCCAGCTACATAGCTGAGTGTGATGTCTCCCGACATCACTACTGTAGAGTTAGAAGGGAAACTATTTTATGAGTTTGGATAGGAATGTATAAAAACACATCTGCTATAAGTACATAGACTAGATTCATTTCACAAAGCTATAGATTGTGAATGAGTCACTATTATTCGTTGATGTGGTTTATGGGGGGAATGAGAAATTTAAACTGATGCAAAAACAAAATATAAATGTAATCTAAATTCTGATATTATGAAACACTGAAAGGCAATTCTGGAATTTAAGTTGGCATAATACGTAGGATAGTAGACTTAGGAAACTGCAAAACCTAAAAATAACTTTCAGCATCTTGTTCAATAAGATTTTGTAAATACATAATTTTACTACCATTATACAGGAGATTATTAGTTAAGAGTTGATAAGATAAATATTGGAAAGTGTCTTAATATATAAAATAGTTGAGCTAACAATTTGAAATAGTCATTTTAGCAATCATATATTTAAAGCAGAAACAGGTATAAAGATCCAGTGTCTTTGCCCTGCTAATATTTATTGACTTTTAAATATGATCACTCTGCTTTGTTTTCTAAGTTTTGTGTTTGCATGAATATGCTAAGCATTGGTTTGTAGTCATGTCAATTTCTTAAATAATTAGTTGTTTTCTAAAAAGGTTCTAAACTAATTCATAAAGTATTAACATATTTTAACTTCTGAGAATCCTGAAAATGTCTGAGATATATGCATATGTATTTAATTGCAATGGCATATTGTTTGGTATTCTAGAAATAACAAAATATGCAATTGTATTAAAATGTCCTATCTATGAAAAACATAAAATTAAAATCCTAAGGGAATGGTCTTGATACTGCTAATAAAATAGAGCAATTTTGAGAGTTAGAAACATGTACATAGTTACTATTTTCTGCGATGATGACTTCCAAGTACTGATTAAGTTAATTTATGCCATAAATATTTGTATAATAGAAAAATTACCCAAAGACTAAGAAAACAATCTAAAACTCTTGATACTTTCAATTTAATTATATTCAGTGATAATGGGATTTCTTGTTCATGCTATTTCTTTTTTTAATGTACAACTGATTTAAAAATGCAAAAAATTATTTAGGAAGAGGAAAGAGAATAAAAAGTTGTATAATAACAAAATATTGAGGCTGAAGTACATTTGTTTCACAGGGTGACTGCTAAGAAGAAATGTATGACTCACCAATTGAGTCCTTGGCCCTTAGTTCATTGATAAAGACTTTCTTTAAAGTAAACCATCTAGAGGTCACCACCAAAATCCTTAAAGGCTGCTTGCTGCTCTTCTCTTTGCCAACATTTATTTTTTTAAGGAATCGATCTGCTGCAGGGAAAAGAGAACCATAGTCAGTCATAACTTCGCAATCCAAATAGACTCAGACTTGCTGAAGGCCTGGGCCCAGCAACCCTGGTATTCAATCTGGGATGCATGAGACACTAGCAGCAGAGAAATGCATTTAAAAGTCAAGCTAAAATGATGGTCTTACTGTTGATTTTTCCTGAAGTGAAATTCATGAAACATCCATGATGATTGTATTTCTAGGATTCATTTTAGTTAAACCAATGGTTAAAATTATAGTTACTATAGCAAAAGTTTCACTTATTTATTCCAAGTTTAATATTCTGGAACTTCCCCAATTCGAAGAATGAAGTAAACCTCCAGATCCAAGAAGCTCAAAGAGTTCCTAGTAAAAGAAACCAAAGAGAAACATACCTAGACACATCATAAAAATGTCAAAAAAACAAGATAGAGGCTATTAAGCAGCCAGAGAAAAGTGTATCCCATACAGAGGAGTTCCCATAAGATTGTCAGTGGACTTCTCAAATGAAAATCTATGCCAGAAAGAAATGGCATAATATATTCAAAGTGCTAAAATAAAAGGATTTTCAACATATGCTACTGTGTCTGGCAAGATTATCATTCAGAACTGAAGGAATGATAACAAATATTTTCAGATAAGAAAAAGTTAAAGGACTTCATCACCACAAAACCAACTTTGCAAAAAATATTAATGGATGCTCTATAAAGCATAAAGAAACCACACAGACAAACAGTAACAGTAAGGCAGCAAATATTAAAAGTGGGGAGGAAGAGAAGAGAACAAAACTTGGATAGTTAGAATGAGTGGAAGACTAATATGTTTTCAAATTAAATTAGACAGTGAACACAGAACTATGAATGCTAACTTCAGGGACACCTCAAAATACGTGCCGAGGAGAAAGTGAAGAAGAAAACATAAGATGAAATCAATGAAACCATTACTGTAGTCCTCCAACCTAAGAAAAGAAAGAGAAGAAAAGCATCATCTGGAGCAACATACAGAAGACAAATTATAAAATGTCACTAAGTTGTTATATATCGGTAATTATCTTAAATGTTAATGGAATGAACTCACCAGTCAAACTACAAAGAATGAGTGAATGGATTCAAAAGGATAATCCAACCTTCTGCTGCATTCAGGAAACCCATCTTATTCCAAAAGACAAAGGTTCAAAGTCAAATACTCCTATAATCAAATGGCAACCAAAAAAGAGCAGAAACATCTATAGTCATATCAGATAAAACAGACTTCCATCTAAAAAAGCATAACAAAAGACAAAGATGCACACTATATAAGGACTAATGGATTCATCCACCTGGAAGACATAATGCTTATTAACTTATATGCACCAAATTAATGACCACCAAAACATAATAAGCTAGTATTATTAGACCTGACATGAGACATTGACAGCAACGTGGCAATAGTGGGGTATTTCAACAACAATAAACATATCAACCTGGCAGAAAATTAGCAGGGAAACAACCACTTTAAAAGACCTTCTGGAACAGATAGGTCTAATAGACATATACTGATCACTTCACACAACAGCAACTACAGATTTAACTTTTTCCTCAATCACACCTGGAATGTTCTGAAAGATAGATCATATGCTGGGACACAAGACATCTCTCAGCAAATTCACAAAGATTGAAGCCATACCAAGCATCTTCTCTGACCATAATGACTTAAACCTGGAAATCAACCACAAAAAGAAAGCTGGAAGACCCCAAACCAATGGAAAACTCAGCAATATGCTCATAAAGGACACTTGGGTAAAAGAGGAAATCAAAAAGGAACTTAAAAAATACTTCGATACAAATGAATGAGGACAAGAGCTACCAGAATCTATGGGATGCAGCAAAAGCAGTACTAAAGGGAAAGTTCAACACAATCTAGGTCTATCTCCACAGACAAGAAAAATCACAAATAAACAACTTAACTCTACATTTAAAACAACTAGAGAAAGAGGAACAACTAAAGCCAAAAATCAGCAGAAGAAAGGAAATGATCAAAACTTGAGCAGATACAAATGAAATAGAAAACAAAAAGACAATCCAGATGATCAATGAAACCAATAGTTGCTTCTTTGAAAAAATAACAAAGTTGACAATCCATTGGTGAGACTTACAAAGTAAAAAAGGGAGAAAACTCTGTTAACTAGAATCATAAACGAAAGGGGGGAAGTTACAATAGATACCACCGAAATTCAAAACATCATAAATGATTACTATGAACAGCTCTACACCAACAAAGTGGACAAACCTGATGACATGAATAGATTTCTAGAAAAGTGTAGTCGACCAAGAGTGAACCCAGAAGAATTGGAAAACCAGAGCAGAATAATCACAAGCAAAGAAATTAAAGAAGTAATCAGGGCCCCCTCAAAACAAAACGAACAAAAACTAGGACCGGATGACTTCTGTAATGAGTTATAACAAAGCTCAGAAAAGAATTAACACCTATTCTTCTCAAGCTCTTCCAAAATATTGAAGAACAAGGAACTCTCCCAAATTTTTTTTAATGAGTTTAACATTACATTAACACCAAAAACAGACAGAGATGTCACCAAGAAAGAAAATTACTGACCAATATCTCTAATGAACATTGATGCAAAAATTCTCAACAAAATATTGGCAAACCAAATTAAAAAATGCAAAAGACCATCCATCATGACTAAGTGGGACTCATTGTCAGGATGCAAGGATGATTCCACATATGTAAGTCCTATTAATGTCAAATACCATATCAACAGGAGCAAATAGAAAAACTACATGATCTTACCAACAGATGCAGAGAAAGCTTTGACAAGATCCAGCACTCATTTATGACAAAAACTCTCCATAAAATGGGAACAAAAGGTTCATACCTTAACATGATAATGGTCATATATGAAAAATCCATTCCAACCTTATAGTCAATGGTGAAAGATTGAAAGCATTTCCTCTTATATCCAGAGCAAGGCAAGGTTGTCCACTCTCACCATTGCTATTTAACATTGCATTAGAGGTCTTAGCCAGAGCAATTGGCAAGAAAACAAAATAAAAGGAGTCCAAGTAGGAAAGGAGGAAATAAAACTCACATTATTTGCAGATGACATGATTATACATATATTGAAAATCCCAAAAACTCTCAAAAACTTCTAGAATTCATCAATGAATACAATAAAATTCCAATGGGCTTATTTCCAGGAAATAGAACAAAAAAACTTAAAACTTGTATGGAACAGCAAAAGACCCCAAATAGCCAAAGCAATCATTAGAAAAAGGAACGAATCAGGAGGGATTACACTTCCAGACTTTGTACTATATTACAAAGTAATAGTGATCAAAATGGTATGGTACTGGAAAAATAACAGAGGCTCAGATCAGTGGAATAGAACTAAATCACCAGAAACTGACCCACTCACATACAATCAGTTAATCTACAGAAAAGGAGCCAAAATCATACAACAGAAAAAGCAAAATCTCTTCAACAAATGGTGTTGGGAAAACTGGACAGCCATATGCAAAAATATGAATTTAGACCACTCTAACACCATTCACAAAAAAATTACCCAAAATGGTCTAGAGACTTGGGCATAAGACCAGAAACTATAAAGCTCTTAGAAGACAACATAAGAAAGACTTCCATCATTTGTAGAGAAATTTTTGGGGACTCAACTCTACCATCAAGGGAAACAAAAAGATAAATAAACAACTGGAACTACATCAAACTAAGGAGCTTCTTCACAACAAAATAAAACATCACAAAACCAAAAGGAAACCCATTAGTTGGGAGAAGATATCTGCATTTGATATTTCCAGCAATGGCTTACTATCCAAAATATATAAATATCTCACAAAAATCAACAACAGAAGAACAGGCAATCCAATCCAAAAACTGGAGGAATTGGATAGACACTTTTCTGAAGGGAAAATACAGATGGCTAACAAGCATATGAAAACATGTTCCTACTCACTGGCTATCAGGAAAATGCAAATTAAAACAATAATGAGATAGCACCTTACATCTGAAAGACTAGCTATTATCCAAAAGCCTGGATACAACAAATGCTGCTGAGGATATGGAGAAAAGGGAACACTTTTGCACTGTTGGTGGAAGTGCAAATTGGTGCAACCCCTGTGGAGAGCAATTTAGAGATTCCTCAAAAACCTGAAGATGGAAATCCCATATGCTACTCTTGTTTGGACTTTTGGGCATCTAACCAAAAGATACAAAAGCACCCATTAACAGAAATATTTGCATCCTCTTATTTATTGAAGCCCTATTCACAATAGCTAAGACCTGGAAATTACCTAAGTGCCAAACATCAGATGAATGGATTAAGAAGATGTGGTACATATTTATAATAGAATACTACACAGCCCTTAGAAGAGATGAAACCTTGTCATTTGAGTTAACATGGATGGAACTAAAGTCTATTATGCTAAATGAAAAAAGTCAAAAGAAGATAGATACTAGATGACCTCATTCATAGATGAAATGTGAATAAACAAAACAAAGGAACAGATGAAGCCTAACTAACCCTGAAACTTTTGCAACAGAAAACAGGTTACCAAAAGGGAATGGAGAAAGAGCGGGCAAATGTTGATGTAGCCCACTGGATATGGGGAAGAATGCTTGGTGATTTGGTGGAGGGCATGGTATGTTGAAATATATCTAAGAAATATGGAACCTATATATAGGAAATTATTCTGATATATAGAATAAATTTTACAAAAAAGTCAGTTAATTAAAAAGGTAAATCAAAGCCTCAAACATAGAAAACAGGAAATATGCAACTATTTACACACGTATTGCTCTATTTCTGAGGTTAGAATTTGGATAGCATCCCTACTATCTATCTATATATCTATATCTATAGCTATACATGTACACACAGGATTGCTTCAAGAAAGTTTATGACTACACTGAAGTTGCTTATGCAGTTTTTGCTCTCTAGCTACATAATTGTGTTTATCTTATTTTGGGTAATAAACAGTCACAGACACACTGTCCCAGTAGTTTCCCATGGCGGCCTTCACCAGGTGTTCTGGGTCTAGTGTCCTTGATGTTCTACCAGCTCCCACGTCAGACTTGTTCTAGTCTCTGCCCCAAACATCAATCCATTATTTCCAAAATACAGATGCATTTATGAGACACCTTAATTTATTCCTAGATGAATATTGTGAGAAGGAAATTCCTCTCTCTCAATCCTCACTGCGGAAGCTCTTTGAATTAATACAAGATGTCCACTAACACTGCAAAATTGATCTTCATTGACATGAGAGAACCGATTCCCTTTTCACTGAAGGAGTCTCCAAGAAGCTGGATGTTTAAAATCAACTCAAAATTTCCACCACTATGGTTTTGACTTACTAGAGAGAGAAACTCCATGTCTCTAAATCAATAAATTTGTAGGCTCTTATTATCAAGGCATGCAGTTACATAAAGAGATATACACTTTCTCTTTGTCCCTTAGCTTTTCCTTCTGAAAGGGGTGTTAATAGAGAAGGAAATTATTTTTTTCAAATTAAAAGGGAATCAAGAATCAAAGATGGGCAACACTTTCATTCCTGAAAAAGAGTAGAAACTTTCCTTAACAAAAGAAAAGTAGGTGTCTTCCAAATTAGGGAAGGCATAAAAGAAAATTTAGAGAAGATTATTCAGAACACTGGAGATGTGCTTAAAAATCTTTGTTAAAAATCATGTCAGAAATGTCAGCGAAGGCAAGAAAATGTACTGTATAATATAATTACAACTGCATAACACATATGCAATGAAATAAAGGCAAAAATAATAGTTTTTTATTGTATCGTCATAATTTGGTTATCATTTTCTTCTCTGCTTTCTAAAATTTCTAAATTATGATGCTTCATTTATAATAGAAAAAAAGTAGAAGAGTATTTTTTAAAACAGTGAAAGTTTCATTCCAATGAACAGAGAAATAGACTTAGTGTTAATGAATGTTGTCTGTATAAGCATTCATGAAGTTATGCAAGCAAGTCCTTTTTTTATATTTCCATTCAATTCAGCAAACATTTCCTGAATTCAGCTTATTAATTTATTTAATAGAGAAAACATCTTTTTCCGCAATTTTCCTGGATTATTAATTTCATGATATCTGTGAAACACTTCAAATTCTCCAGAGTATGTCTTGCATATATACGGCAGGCAATTCCCTAGCATTTTGTATGCACTTAGTTTTCGACAATACATTCTGAAAAGTAGGAAGCAATGAAAGAATGTTATATGGCAGTGACTTAATCAATATATAGACCTATGGTTCTCAAACTGCTAAGTTATTATGTGGTATAGTAGAACATGCTTATAGGCACAGTGGGATATTAAAATTCTACTGTTGTTTTAATCTAATTACTATTGATAACTTTTGGGGGGAATCATAAAAATAACTGAGACACAAGACTCCATAAATCGAGAAAGATTAGAAACACAGATTGCAAATTTCAGATACAGCGTGGAAGTAACTGGATGGAGAACCTAAATTCTTAGAAATTTATATTTCAAATTTATAAGCAATGATGTGTAATAAAGGGTTAACCTTTCTTAAGGAATGGTTTGGCCCTTGACCCCAGCTCTTCTGAAGTAAGTAGTAGGTTCTGACTGAAGAAATAGTCTGACTGGTCATTTTCTTTATCTGGGATCCTTAGGCTAGCCACACAGTCTATGCTAGCAATATGATTTATGGTGGGGCTTTGGTCATATGAAATAATCGTGATTTCTGGAGGGGCTAGAACTAAGTGCCAGCTATCCGTATTACTGACATCTAGGAGAAAAACCCTCAACATTAGGCTTGGTGAGCTTCTCTTGCTTACAATATCCCAAGCATGTTGTCACATGACTGTTGTGAGAAATAACCACTGTTCATACCAAGCCACTGGGAGCAGGAAACTAAATAACTTCTGCTTGCTTCTAGGCACAAAGCAGGGCAAAAGGTTTTGCTTATCACATATAGGACTGCTGGTAAGTCCAGAAAGAAGTAGATGGAATATTCTAGCAAACCAATTTATTTTTATACTGGAGTTAAAAATTCAAGTAAGTTAAAATTGATGATATATTTGGAACACTAATTATAAATTCCATTTATATATATCTAAATAAAAAAAGATCACAGAAACTCTCAAGATTGAAAGAAATCAGAGTTCTTTTTTTAATGTTTTAATTCTGAATATTTAATTTAGCTGATTAAATAAGGAAAGTTAGAAATGATCCCAAGCTTTTATATAGTTTTTACCATAAATTTTTTTCTTGCATGATAAAATATTTTTTAATTGTTCAGGTCCATCTGCTGATATTTGCATGATATCTGGGATAACTAGTGGGAACTCTTTGTATCATTTAATAAAATGAGTAATACATAACAAGATATCTATATTACAAAAGACCAGTAATGTAATTTTTTCCTGGCTGTAATGCCCTAGAAATATGAAATGTGTCATATTCAACCCATACTGAAAATTTTAGATCCGTGTACAGAATAACTTCAACTTCTTCAGCTGGCACTACAAATAGCTATCAGATGAAAAATAACAAAAAAAAATCCTTTAAAACATTGTAGATGCGTAGTTCATATGGCCACACTTAATAAAGTATTTTCTTTTGTTTTCTTGGTAGAACTATTTTTACAACAATGTCTGAAACTCTTGGTCCAATATTTCTTTTCTATAAAGGAAAATGAAAAGAACCTTCCCAATTTTTAATCCGCACATTAACCAATGTAAATTTATTTCAGACTTAATTTATGCCAAATGCCTTTACTTGCTGCAAGTCCAAGATAGATCAATCATAGTTATTAATTACAGTAGAGTCTATAGGTAAAGTTTCTTTATTCAAGTCAAAAATGTGTCAGAGGCAGTAGCATAGCATCTTAAAACCTTTTTGGAGAATTATTAGTAATTGAAAGATTAGTGAGAATACTAATAGACTACATAAGAGTAATTAGGGAATATGTTAATACATTAGTAGGGAGATACATAATTATTACTTAAAAAACAACAGTAAAATATGAGGTAGACTATGAAACATTCAGATATTTATCAGTTACTGTGTAGAACTGTAATGCAGAATGTTTTGAAAGGTTAAGGATGACTAGACATGAATTATTATCAGTTATTTAGAGATTATGCCATAAAAAAATTCTTGTGAAGTGTTTCACGAAATTGAAACGTGTTAAAAACACAAAGATCTGATGAAATGTAATTTGCAAATTAGCACCAGAAGAGCACTAATGGAAAAGTAACTGGAGGGAATAACTGTTTTGCATAAATGACATTTAGGAGACTATGTCATTAAATGGGTGTATGATAATAATAATTTTGAGTTGGTAATCATGAGAACATAATTAAATTAGATAAAAATGCAAGCTATAGAAATCTTTATTATAGAGAATGTAGATGCTTTTCTTTCTAGCATCAAAACTAGGGAAAGACTAGAACCATTCATTAATATAGAAAAGAAAACAGCAGCAACAGATTTTGGGGCCAAGATTAAAAGACTAACTTCATCAGCTGTGTTTCTAGTAAATTTGCAAATAATTAAGATTATTTTGACAATTATCCCTTCTTTATTCTCTTTTCTTTTTGTACATTTGCTACATGAATGTTTTCTATCTTATCAAATCTTTTGCCGTTAATAAATTGAATATTTTTTCTTTCTGATACCTTTTGATAACACAACGTATTATTTTATTGCTGTTTCTATAAAAAAGAACAGCATGACTGCAAACTGCACATAAAACTATCACATTTAGGTACAGATATATCATGTTGGAAATTATCATGAAAATAAGGTTATTTTCTGTTACATTTATCTGAATATGCTGTCATTGATAATATGTTTCAAAATTGTTACACATCATACATTATAAAACAAAAAGAATATTCACTTAGAAAAATTATAAAAGAAAGATAAAGTTTCTCTTTCCTTGACTCAGGCAGCTAAGGACAGGCTATGATAGTCATGGACCTATAGACCTAGGTTTGAAAACCACAGCTGGAGATGTGTGGAGGCAAGAAAAAAAAAAAAAAGAGAGGAGAAAGAGAGTGAGAAAAGTAGGGAGAGAGAGAGGGAAAGAGAGAGAGAAAGGAAGGAAGAGAGAGAGATGAGAGAGAGAAATATAGAAAGAAAGAAAGAATGAAAAAGAAAGAGAAAAGTATAATGCAGTAAAGTCATGTCTACCATATTCTGGCTGAAATCTGTTTCTTATCTCAAAATTCTTTTTCTAATCAGGATTAAGATAAAGATATTTTAATCTTAAACACATCTGCCCTCTGTGAAAGTCCACCTAAATATTCACTTCAGCTTGTATGATGCTGCAAAAAAAGAAAGAAAAAAAAACACAAAAGGGTAATCCACAAAATCTAAAAAGCAAGAAATAATTTTCTACACATGGTGCTTCAGACTTTTTTGTAGATGACAACACAGAATCTGAGTATGAGAAATGAAGATGTTGCTGAATTTTAGCTGTGTAGTCCTTGTGAAACAATAGGACTGCTTCCCGCAGGTGAGCAGACCCTGTCAGCTGACTCCTGTACAGAGTTAACACAGAAACTATGTGCTTATGAATACCAAATATAACATTGATAACATTGATATCCTACAGAGATGGGGAATGATGGGTAAGTGAATGAAATAATATTCTGTAAAACTAGGAAATAAAAGGCAATTTACTTTTTTCAAAAGATCAGTTGAAGTAAATTTGTCCAGCAAAAGAAGGTATACTTGAATCTCTCCAATCCATTCCCATTGGTGATTATAATTTATTGAAATTTAAAATAGTAATGCATGAAATAATTCCTTCCGAAAGATTCTTCCATCACTATTATGTTCCTGTTTTTTAAACCTGTTGCATGCATGCCTTTGCACTAAACTAGATGAAATTTGTACTTTCTTGTAAAAACAAATGAAGCGCTATAGCAGAATCCCTTGCTTAGAAAATCATGCAAGCTTCAGAATCCTGGGATGACTAATCAATTATATCTCTCATCCTCTTATGCTGCTCTTAATTTACTAAAACACTGCTCTATTGCCTGCATAACTTTCATTTAAATGTGTGTTAAAGAAAATATTCCATAATTTAATATTCATATACGTAAATTTTTCCCACACCAGAAAATGCAGTTATAGTAACGATTAAGGCACTACTATTTTAAAAGAAACAAATAATTGAGAAAGATAGCTCCTAAATTGAAGAATACTCTTTTTAATATTTGAATTCCTACATCATTCATTACAGTTTTAATGTGAATTTGACTAATTAAGTATGCTATGAACAATTATCTGAGGAATATGTAAATATAAAGTTTTTATTAGGATGACTTTTGTTTTCAAACTGAAAGCAATACATAATTTAAATACAAATTTCTAGTATGTTATTATAGATTTCCTGCACTAAATAAGTTGTAACTATGAATAGTGCCATCTATAATGTCTTATGTTGCTGGTTTTTAAATACTACAGTCTAATATTTAACAAAATAGATTTATTTCTTTATAATCCGTCTTTTTGCATCTAAAGCATGGTCTTTGATTTCTTTAAATCATTCTGTGAATGAAGTTATTTGAGCTTGAATGTTATCAATTTGATGATGCAATTATATTAAAATGCAAATTATGCTAAAACTACTTACCATCTTAAAACTTTATTCAGTAATCGGCAATGAAATTTTGAATTAATATGTTCGAGAGGCATTTAACAGATTTAAAACCAGTAAGGTAGCTAGATTCTATTTCATAAAATTTGTTAGCATAGAGTTAAATGAGTATTTATGGAGAGGTTATCAAATTTTGTGAAGTTAAAATAAACAGACTAATTTTATTATTTAATTGTAAATTTGGTTTATACAACATATCTATCATATGAACATTTTTAAATTTTTATCTGTAAATTATTATAATTTTTTAAAGCAAAAGTGAAGGTAGTAATGAAGACAGGGAGAGAAAGGAAGAATGAGCATTTCTATCATGTTTATTTAACTGTTCACATTGATTGCTTTATCCTGGAACTGGAAGTTAAACCCAGTGGTATGAGACATTGATCTCCTTCTTAGACGGCTGACCTAATCTCTACGCCACCAAATATTCCATATTTGTAAATTATTAAAGCCATCAACAAAAGATTATTCAATGAAGTATTTTATGATCAAGAAATTCAATTCACCATTAAGAGTATCAATAGAATATATGTGTATATATATATTTGATATATAAATTAAATTTGTATATATAAAGTGAATGTATGTATGTAATTTTCTCTATACACACACACAGAAAGTACCTTTGTTTTTTTGTTCCTTCTTATTTCCTTATCTTGTAATATAAGATGGATTTAAGGAAATTAAACATCACTCAAAAGTCAATTTTCTTCTAGGGAAGGGATCACAATATAGGACCATTGAGTGAGGTAACAAGATTAATGTGTCGGTTGATCTGCTGGAGAGTAAAGAAAAGTATGAAAGTAATATAAATTGTCTTCTATCATATTAGGAAAAAGATTAACTCAGATACATGTATTGTAATATATTATCTATACTGATAATTGTAAGCAGAATTCTATCCAAAATATAATACAAATCTTCCCATATCTGTACATATTCTCAGGGAATCATTTATAATACCAAATTATTTAATGGGTGAAATTTTAACTGGTTTCTAACATAAAATATTTTAAAAATAAAATTATATAAGTATTTTAGAAGTTTCATGAAATATAAAATTTCTTCACACAATTTTATATGAATATTTTCTATGTTTTCAATCCATTACTATCAGATTACTGTAATAAATAATATCCCTGGGTGTTTTATTTCTTCATTTCTGCTTACTACAAATGTTAATTATCATTACATGAATAAACTATTCAATGTATGAATTACTACTTCATGCCCAATTCATGATCACTTTACCAGCTTTCCAAGAAATATTAGTTTCCTATAAAATAAAAAGAAAGTCCACTTAACAACAGTAAGACACATCAAAAATATAAAATTTTTGAGTAGTAAAAAGGTCTACTGCCAGAATTAACTTAAAATTAACTCACTTCCAATATAAAAAATGATTCTAAGTTAAACAGCAATAAGATATAATTTCACACTTGTGAAAACTGCTATAATTCAATACTAGAAATAAGAAGTGGTGTCTAGGATGCAAAGAAAAGGAAACCTTATTAACCGCTAGTGAGTGTAAATTTGTATAAACATGTAAAGCAGTATGGATATTCCTTAAAACTGAAAACAGTTTCTATCTGGTCCACTTCTCGGTAGTTATGCAAGAATGAAAAAGCAAAACAAAAACCAAAGCGAATAATTTTGAAGGTATACATAAACACACACCTATGTTTGCTTTTTAATTAATCACTATAACCAAGAGCCATAAAAAACCTGTGTCCATGTTTTCTTTTGTTTGGTTTTCTATCCATTAGTAGGAGAAGGCATTCTTGCATCTTTCTAACCACCATTCAGAAGAGAACAGGGTGTTGTTGTTCTTCATAGTCATTATAAAGGATACACCAGGGAGCAAGTATTCTTTTGTAGGGACTTGATAGGGTGTGGTGTCAAATTGCTCAGTCAGGCTGCTTGTTTTTTAATCTAATATCTCAACAAGGTAACTTAGAGAAGAGATGACATACATTCCACACAAGACAAACTCCACTGTGCCATGCATGATCAGTCATTTCTTTTTCTTCTCTTATACACCAAATATTAGAATGAATGTCTCAATATTGCATGCATAGTGCGGATTATGCAATATAATTTATGGGAATATAGAACTCATTGATATTTATATCTCATTATCCCCCTGCCAACATTACTCAAAAAAACACACCAGAGATTTGTCTGGCTTACCGCGTGTGTCTCTGTTCCAGTGGATGGACCCTAATAACATTGTTATCATATATAAAGAAGTCTTAGAATGCAATTTGGTTAATGAGAAAATCACATTCATATAACTTGATAGAGATCAGTTTCTATGATTTTGTGTAATCTGGATTTCAGTTACCAACTTTTCAGATAAACTATTTGAGAATTTTAAGTACTCTGTACTTAATAATTATAGGACCTGCAATCTTCAACAGAACTTTTCCTTAGTAGTAGAAGGAAGATCACCCTCATAACCATCTGACTTGCTGTCCAGGAAAAGCAAAATAGGTTACTTTGTGGAAAATTCTGCTTATGGCACATACCGTGGATTTAGAAACCCAGAAATACTTAATTCATTAAAATCTAATTGTCTGTACCAAAATAAAATATTTTATATGACAGATACCATTATTATAAACAACAGAATATTATCTTTAATAAAATATAATGAACATATAGCAGAATGTAATAACACATCAATTTCAGAATATATGTGTTCAAATTCTCTTTTTTACTTTAGTATTACCTTTGTTACTTTACTGTAAAATGGAGAATTTGGTAGGAACTAGCTATTACCATTCTTGTGAAAACTAAATTTGTTCATGCATATAAACTTACTAATGTACTCTAGCTTATAATAAACTATCAATAGAATGCCAATTATATAATTATGCTGAGTATTGACATGAAATAGATATATTACTGTTATTACTATTGTACTGTAATTTATAGAAAATAAAATTTTCATGCTTGATCATGAATTATCTATAAAAGCATTTTAACTTCTCCCCAATGATCATATTTCCTATTTTCTTCAGATTTTTAATAAGTAATAGATGTTCTTTGAATTATGCCAATACATTGCATAGCATTTATTTATTATATATTACTCATTTATTTGCTAAAACTTACATTTGGATTTAGATCTGTATTGATAAGGATAATTTTTCCTTTTTTATGTTCTAGTTCTCAGAATTCTTTGGAGTAAGCTAGTTTTATAAAATTGCTTGCTTTTGTTTTCTTCCAAAACTTCCAAAACAAAAGTTTAATAGTATCAACTAATTTAAAATATATATATACCTGTCAGCACAAAACAGGCACCTTTTGCTTATGATTCAAATGGGAATATTCTGTTACACATCTGCTGAACTTCATCAAATTATTAAAATTCATAAAAATAAAGTAAATACTATGTAGAAGCAACAATCACATTGAAATATAAAATACCTAAAACATTATTTCCTGCTCATCTATCTGAAATTCCTTTTTTCCCTTACATTGACATTTATTGTCTTTTTTGTTCATTCTCTACATATTTTATCACCATTATTCAAATTTTTAGATGTCCACTTTTACGACACATCAGAACTAATAGTGGATTTTGAACATACTTAAACAAAAGAAGACATTTAAGCTAAAGCACTTTATCCAGGACTAGCAGGTAGTTGTAGAAAATGGAAAAAATTGAGAGACAACTCTGCTGCTTCTCTCGATTTCAAGAAAAATTCAGACATATCCCATGATTGAGTTCTGAAGTTTTTTTCAAAGCACCTATTTGTGAGCTTAATAACCTAGAGTTATATTTGAAATGGAGCTAAAATTTTGTTTTTTTTTTTTTTTTTGTTTAAAATGTCGGATTTGGGTGTTTATTTTAAATTTTCTGTGTAACAACTGGTAATAAACCAGAGTATCTATTTGCATAATTCTGTGGGAATCTTGTCTCTGGAATGTGTCTTTAAGTAATAAAGATTTGACAAATGATTGATGATAGATAAATAGGCAAAATCCCTTGTTTCTTATGACAGGTTGAAAACAAGCAGTTTTCAAGAAAATCCTTTCAACATGGATTCAGTGCAAAATTTCAGTTTTCAGCCTAGAGGAGTAAATGGTTCATACGTCTTTGTCTCTGTCCCAAATATATACACATACATACATAAGGAGAAAGTACACAAATTCAAAAATTAACAAGAATGGTACTACTATAACATAAAACAAAAATAATTAATCCTAAAACATTTTCCTGAAGTTGAAGCCAGACTTACTTTATTATTTCAATTATAAAATGTACCAGAAAAGGAAAAAAATCTGTAGTGAGAGATATCCAATCAATAATGGCCTAGGGAAATAGTAAAAGGGATTTACCATGAGGTCTTACAGAAATTTTTGAAGGATATGGAAAATAAATGCATGCTTTGGAACGATGATTACAATGATGAATAAACATTTTAAAGCTTCTAGAACCATATAGATGAACAGATGTCATTATACTTAAATTATATCTCAATAAAGTACTAAAGGAAATAAATCTCAATGCAATAGATCCATTCCTCACTGCAATATTAAATTATACATGTATATAGAGAAATAAGGAGTGAGGGAAGAAATTACAGATTGCTTTTTGGAGAAAAATATATTAAGAGCCACTACTGTTTAAGTGTAAACTTACTCGGACAATCAAACTGCACAGTCCAATTCTAAATGGAATTTTGTCTGTAAATAAACACATTCATTTAATGATAGATTGTCACTGCTTTAGTACAAGTGAAGCTGTGGTACTGATGAGCTTTATGAATTGCATTACTTTTCTTTCTACTACATTCATTTGTCCTATAAGAAAGAATCTTTACAAATTACGGTTTTCTGACTTTCATTAAAAGAAAACATGTTCATAAAAATTGGGAGAGGGATTTTAATCTATAAATACAAGGCTGAAATTTTTGTTAAAGATGCCTTAAAAATTGAGCCCAATAACTTGCATTTTTTTTCCTATTTTTATTACTAAGACTGTGATATAGTCATTTTCATGAAATTTACAACCTACTAAATTGGATGTCTTGAAGTGATTTATATATATTCATGATTATGTCTCTTCATACTCTCTTTGTTGAGTTTACAGATAATAATAAAAAATAACAAAAAGTTCTGTTAGTTATCTATATAATTTAAGAGTTCAAAACTATACTAAGTAGACATATATTTGTAAATATGTGCATAAATTTATGTGTAGATATGGTGTTTGTGTGTGCATAAATGGACACTATCTAAAAATCTCTACAGTTTTCTGTTTAATGAATTCTTGATTAAAATTGCTTTCATGGGTAGATTATACAATGCCCACACATAACATTTCATGCAACCAACATCTAAATCTATCATTTCATGAAAATATAAGTTCAATGCTTTGTCAATCAGTATATAATTAGTTATATAGGTATGCATAACAGTTGGGAATTTTGGAAATGGTTCCCTTTCTTAGGTTAGAGAGGGAAAAATATTGATGATAATTTATGTGTATATCTCATGTATGTGTATATTACAAGTTTAAGTAGAATTTATGTTTTAAAAACACTAAATGCAACATTTAATAAAACATTTAAAGTGCTATAAAAGTGAATATGCGGTGGTTACCAAAATCCTCTCAGATACTCTTAAAATCAATGTCACTGAATTAAAAAAATGTTATTTAGGTACATATCATGATTATAAAGACTTATGTATCTCAAACCCTTAAAACAGATACCATCCCTTCCAAGGATTCAGGCTAATAAACATTCAATAACAAGTCACAGAAAAGGAACTACTGCATTTTTTAAAATAGAAAATGGCCTAACTGAATTATTTAGCTGTCTATTGTTCTGAAAGATATGAATCATACTTTGAAAAGAAGAAATAATTTATTTTAGAAATTCTACATTTAAGTTTCATCTTCAAAATCTGTTAGAAGTATGATCATGAGAGATTTATTGACTGATTCTCTTACTTCATCTGAGCAAAGAAAATAATGAATTCCAAACTTTTCTTTAAGATCAAAATCAAAATGAGATACACTTTTTAGAACTGAAAACTTCTGCTCAATTACTGAAAATATAAACTAAATCACACGTATAGTTTGTCTGCTTGTTATTGTTTATAATAGAATTGATCAAGTAGAAAATTCTCCGTAAGACTTACTCTTACATAAAAATTCAACCAAGAATAATTTGCCTATGTTGGTCACATTTAAGTGATATTTAGAATTTATTCATACCTTTAATTCTTCCTCTATCAAATAAAAGGCAACAAAGAATTTGTGTCTAGCACCATTTAACAAAAAACACAATTTGAGTTTTTCACCACATTTTTGGGTAGTATTTATGATGCCATAAAGGTTAGGTAATTTTATCTTTATTCTTATCATAATGAAAATAAATGCCATTGACAACTAATTTTTATAGCCTTAAAACTTTAAAAAATAGGAGG
The DNA here is from genome assembly GCA_004363575.1 of Solenodon paradoxus. Taxonomy (NCBI): domain Eukaryota; kingdom Metazoa; phylum Chordata; class Mammalia; order Eulipotyphla; family Solenodontidae; genus Solenodon; species Solenodon paradoxus. The sequence goes on along the minus strand of RJWH01000116.1, from coordinate 23,254 downwards.
CATTGATCCCGAGGTAGTCAGTGAGACTTTTTATTGGTTCAGTGATGGGTCAGCCACCCCTCTAACTCTTTCTAAAGAGTTTTTCTATTTAAATTTAATTCACTGAGCCTAAATGATGTCTCTTCCTTTGGGCACAGCCACTGGCAGAACTTTTCATCTTATTACAGCAACTAATGATAATGAGGGACTGAGTTCAGAGTATTACTTTAGAAACAAGTTGCACAATTGAGTAAGCACCTGCTGATGCTAATCCATTTGTTCAAAGACTGAGAAATTATGATGATGTGGTTATGTCTGAAAAAACTCATTGAGGCAGTTTAATTATAAAATATTCATAATAAACAGTATTTTGTAAGCAATTAAACTAAGTTAATGTATTCTTGCTTTTCCAGTTCAAAAATACATTTAAGAGGTTGATGTTTTAAGACTACTTACTTTTAATACAGAAAGTTTCTTATCCAATACATTTCTTGCAATCAGAACCTAAAATTTATGACAGAATGTATACTACATAGGGTTCTATTTTATCAATAAAGATGAGGAAAATTTTGCCAGTCTGTAAAGCTATCTTTATTTTTAAGTAAGATGTATATCCTAAAGATATAAAAACATTAGAAGTTAATATTATCTAAATAGTCTAATGAAAATGAATTATTTCAATAAAGTATCATTATGCTTTTAAATAAGAAAAGCAATCTTATTTAATAAGATTTATTCATAACTGAAAAATAGTCAAATTTGTATATGTGCATTTATTTTATAACAGATAAGATTGGGCTGCAACAACTATTAAATATTTTGACAAGGTGTTCATTTTGATGAATATTTTCCCCCTACAGGATAAACAGCATAAATTAATTGTAACTTGACAGGTAGTTTAATATGATCTTTGGATGGAAAATGAACCACAATAGAATTCATATAAAATATTTATTGATAACAAAAGTAAAGGGCAGTTTTCCTGTGTCTGGAAGCACTAATCATTCTCAGACATCTAGTCCTCATGTTGTGGAAAAATTCCAGAAGTTCACTTTGGAAAGATATTCGATTATTTCAAGTTCCACATATGAGTGACTTTTTTTAAATTTTCAAAAACTTCAGAAGTTTTAAACAGAAATTCAAAAATTCAAATAATTTTAATGCAATGAAATATCACAATGAAATAATTTATATATATAAACATCCAAAGCACTTTAATTTTTATGATAAAAACAAGAATGTTTTTCATTTTAAATGGAAACTGATTACAAATTGTGATTAATCTCTCCAAGTTTCTAGGAAAACAATTGTTGAATGAATATGCCTGAAAGCAGAAAGTTACATTGATGGGTTCCATGAGCCAGACAGATACGACAGTGGCAATTTCTGGGTAGAATCTTATTAACGCTACACTTGAAATAACTGTGTAAAATATCAATGTTCATCCTCTGATATATAAGGTATATAACTAAAGTCTATATAGTAAAAGCCGTGATGGAGATGTGTCAAGTACCACTCTGTTTTCTCAGTCAAATATTCGTACTCTCTTCTTCAAAAGAAGGACTTTTGCTTTTAAGACTATAAAAGCAATGTTTCTCTTGTATTTGTTTACGCATAAATGATAACAGAAAAAAAGCAAATTGGAAATGTTGAAGGATGTAAATTTTAATGCTATATATATATATATATTCTGGAAAATGTAGCATTATAAGGAGAAATCCAATGACTTTAAAAGAGGAAAGATATTACAAATCAGTGTAAATTAAAGTTATTCCAATGCACATTTCCCATCTCTCCTCCTTTTCAAAAAATATCAGTGCATTTAGAGGGACAGAATAGCTTAAAAAGCATAAACCAACTATTTTTTAAGGAAAGTTGCCGGCAGGAATGCCGGTGGGCAGTGACAGGGAGTCAGGAGAGAGAGGAGGCAGAACACGTCATTTATTTTATCTAGTTCAACTTAGTTGTTTTCCCTGGCCCCAGGTCTTGAACCTGGCTCCTTGGGTCCTATTTGTTCTTGGTCAAGGGCTGGGGGTCAAAATGCTACTCCCCCAGGGTGTGCCAATAAGAAAACTTTCAGCGGTATACAGGGACCTCAGTTAAATTCAAAAATAAAAATATACATCATAAGAGACTACTATGAACAGCTATATATCATTAAATTGGACAACCTAAAGAATATGGATGGTCTACAGTAAAAGCTAAAAGAACCTGAACAGACCTATCACAAAAAAAAAAATTGAAAAAGTAATCAAAATTTTTCTCCTAAATAAAAGCTGAGGACCAGTTGGTTTACTACTGAGTTTTATTAAACTTTCAGAAAAGAATTAACACCTACTCTCAAACTCATAAAAAATTGAAAGACAGAGAACACACACACATACACACAAAACATTCTATGAGGCCAATAATACAGTGATTCAAAAAGCAGATAAGGATGTCACCAAGGCAGAAAATTATAGAGCAGTCTCTATAATGAAATTAGATACAAAATTTTTTCAATAATTGAACCAAACAATGAATCAAAAGGATCATCCATCAATATCTAGTGGAATTTACTCCAGGGATGCAAGTATGTTTCAACAAATGCAAATTTGTTAATGTAAAACATCAACCAAAAAGAGGGGATGGAATCATATGATTATATCTATCAATAAATGCAGAGGACACATGTGCCAAAATTAAGTGCATATTTATGATAAAAATATCTGCATAAAATTGGAATAGAAGGAACATACCTCAACACAACAGAAACCATAGATGTACAGGAAACTCATACAGAAACCATACAGTACAGTAATATATTCAGTGGTGAAAACCATGAAGGATTTTTTTTTAAGATCAGAAATGAGACAAGGGTATACACTCTCACCACTGCTATTTAACAGGGAAGGCCTAGCAAACAATTAGGCAGGAAGAAGATATAAAATAAATCCCAATTGAGAAAGAAGTGAAACTAACACTATTTGAAGACGACATGATAATATACATAGAAACCTCTAATGTGTTTACTATATAAGTACTATAATAAATTCATGAGTAACAGTGAATTGTCAGGCTATAAAAGTAATATACTACATCTGTGACATTTTAATATGCAAACAATATGAGAGAAAATAAAATAAAATCAAGAAAACTATCCCATTTACAATAGAAACAAAATATTAAATACCTTAGAATATACTAAACAAGAAAGTGCAAAATCCGTATAAAGAAACCTACAAGATGTTGCAAAGAGAAGTAGAGGAAGATACAAGATATGGAAAGTTATTCTATGACCTTAGTTGTGAAGAACTAATTATGCTAAAGTAGTTTTCTTACTTAATGCACAGATTTGATGCAATTTCCAATAACTGATATTTAAAGGAAGCACATTTTTAAAAATTCGTATAAAGTCACAAAAACTTTTAAAAGCCAAAGCAATCATGAGAAAAAAGTACAAATGTAAATGTATCGCACATCCAGATATTGAGCTATACTCTAAAGTGATAATAAAATTGTATGGTATTGAAATAAAGAGATACATAGATAAGTGGCTTAGAACAGAATCATTAAAAATAGTCTCACACACATATTTCTGTTAATTTACATCGAAGGAACCAAGGTGATATGTTGGAGAAGGGAAAATCTTATCAACAAATGGTATTGGGAAAACTGCACAGCTGCATGCAAAAAACTGAATCTTGACTACTCTACACGATAGAAAAAAATTATTCAAAATGGATTATTGACTTGTATGTAAGACATATATATAGTATACTTAGATGATAGTATACCTAGATGATAGCGTAGTAAATATGTTCCATTACAGAAGCTTTAAAGAGTTCTTTGAGACTCAACTCCAGGGCTAAAAAAAAATGTGACTATATCAAACTAAAAACTTCTGCACAGCAAAAAAAACTGTTACCACAAAAATAACAAATAGCCGATTAGCTGGGAAATGGTATTTGCACATCATATAACTGACAAAATTTTATATTCAATATTTTAAACAATTCATAAAACTCAATACCAGAAAAGCAGACAACTCAATAAAAATGGACTTAATGATTTAATAGACATTTCTTTAAAAAAGACATACAGATGACTAGCAGGAACATAGATATTCTTCTGTTATTGTTATGAAAAGTAAATCAAAACAATGAGATACCACCTCATACCTGCGAGAATGATCATTACCCCAAAGCTGGAAGCAGGAAAAGTCGCCCAGATTTCAACTATACATTTGTCTTGATTTCAGTACCACTATATGTACTGTGCCTCAATATTCAAAATGAGATAATATTTTGTATTTTAATGATGTTTTGCAAAGGAAAATTACAAGTGTATGTAATCAAATTATCTGAACTTGTGTGAGACATTTTAAATTTTAACTTTAGTGGTGATAAGGCAAGATTAAGGAAGCAATAGTTTATGAATTATGAAAGTGGTTACAGAGTACTGTCTTTATTTTCTACACTATTAAAATGATTTATAAAATATGTTAGTTTGACAGTGAAAATGATTTGGTTTAAACAAAAATCAAAGGGTTTCATAGCTTCACGCTGACAAAATATTTTATTTATACATGTAATAATTTTGTTTCCCTATTGACTGTGAAAATATAGTCAAATAAGTAATAACTAAAATTTCCTAATAAGTCTTAGCAGAAATACAAGAGAGATGCCAACCTCTATTTCATACAGTAAAGTTTGTATAGAACAGACAAAAGATGGCCTCGCTTTTGATGGGGCTATTTCATTTTCCTATGTTTCTCAGATACTTTTACAAGGAACCTAAGTTACTTTAAAAGTAAAAAAAAAGAAGACAGCATTTGTATTGATCAACAAAAGTAACATTCTCTAACCTGAATCAGTGTAACCAATCTTCCATGAAATATGGAATGTATAGCTGATCATTTCTTAATTGTAAGCCTTCTGAAATGGTATGCAAATTTAATTATCTAGATCTAATTTTACAATTTGAAGCCTTATTTACTATGCAGAAAATACTTTTAAACTTTAAAATCTACTTTATACACTCAATTCTTCACTACTGGATTTCATCTGTTATTACATTTCTGTGTTTCCTAATATTTTGATGTCTATATCACATAATCTATCATATGATTGTATCTTGTCCATTCAGGTTCTGACTAGTTTTTCCATATATCTAACTTGTTCGTTTTGTATCTCAAGTTTTTGATGTGCCAAAAAATATTCCTTATTTTTTTATGTCTGAAATCATTTAGATTTGTCCAAATAGATGGTTTTATATCATTGATTAGAAGTTTTCTGCTTATAAAGATAAAAATAAGAAAAAATATAAAGTGCACTATTGTTTTTATCTATTTTAGACATATTGATTAATATATTTAACAACATAAGCATTGATATTGCATAGTAGCTTATTTCTGAAACATATACAATTTGCAAATTAGCTTTAATCTTTTAATAATAAGTTTATAAACAAAAGCTAAATTTCATACATAAATATCAAGTATAAACATATCAAATTGTCCTGTATGTATACCAAAAATAGCTTTTAATAGGTAAATGCATATAATTCATTGTGATACCTATTTGGTTAAAATCACATTAATTTAGAATAGAGTATGATTTTATAATTGAATAATGTAGATACAATGACAGGAATGTTTGGACTTCCTTAAGTGTTATATTAGCCAACATTTGGGAAACATACTAGGATCTCTATATATCTACTAAGTTAGCTCATCTTTGTTTTATGTGTGAGAGACTGAAACAAATATTTATGCATGAAGGAGAGCAGTATGAGGTATGAGGCTTCAGTGTAGTGACTTATTCAAAGTTAAATAAGAGCAATTACATAAAGCATGATCATAAATGTAATGGATATAGAAACTAAAAATCTTCTATGATGCTATGTGCATGGATACTCAAATTTGGATAATGAAACTGCTAATTCATGAGACAAAAGCTGAATAGACACTGACAGAGTTAGAGATGGGGAAAGCACTAATGTTTCAGTTTGTTTTAGTCTTGCTTTAGCTCTAAAACCAAATTATTCTTTGAATCACTACTTTTTAATTTGACAAGTCTCATAATACTTTCCAAAATTTCCTTATAAACTATAAAATTTTATGCAAAAATAAATTTACTAAACTCCCATACATGTAAATACATGCATTTATTTTCTTTGTGACATATATAACTGCAGTATTATATATCTAGAGCTTTAGTTTCTCTAAGTGTATCAAACTACAAGAAGGCTTACTACATAAATTTTTTTTAAGAATTTTATTTTACTTTTATTTAGTTGTGCATTCACACTCATTGTTTCTTCTCAGACCCAAGACTCCAACCCAGGGGTATGTGACCTGTACTCCTTTTGGGACAACTGACCTAATCGAAACTACACCAGGGCACACCTACCAAGCTGCTTATGATCATTGTTACTACATAGATTTTTTTTGGCGTTTTTATCTTTAAAAAGCTGTTTGATTAATACAAATATTCAAAGGAGTATATTGAATGTAAACATAGAGTTGGTATTTCATTTTCTTAAGTGAACAACTCAATTTCCTCATCATTGATTTAAAATTTCTTTCTTTGGAATATCTTCCTTCTTTTCAGCTGCATTGCTGCCTTTACTTAGTGTCAGATCAGCAATCTCACATCATCAACACATATTAGTTTCAATAGATAAAAACTTCAAAGGATGTGTTTTAAGATAAAATAACTATTTCTGAACATTAAGTGACGTTTTTGGTTTTTCCACTTGCAATATTTTTTAGCAAAATCTCATTGGTCAGTCTCATTATTTTGATTATATTTTAATCAATAAATGCACTCACAAGCACATGCAGATATCAATTAGATGTCACATTTGGATTTTGAACTTACATAAGACACTAAAAACTTCAAGGTTACCAAAGGTTTATTGATTTAAAACAATATATTTGTAGTTTTAAGATTGTGTCTCTATTATCCCAAAAAGGCTATCAGATGAAGATGATTTTCTTTTCTCCTTTTCCTTAGTAGATGTTCCTTTTCATCTTCATTCCTTTGGTTGCTAAATCTTTAGTGCACATTTTTATTTAGTTGTGCTGACAATGAAAAACAAATCTTTTGGGCACTTCATTACTGAAATGATGTTACTATTCTTTTTAATTTGCTATACACATGAAGTAAAATATTCTTGGTTTTATTCTTGAGCCATAAAACAAATTCTGATTTTTTTTTTATCTACAGCCTTCATAAAAGAGAAAATAATTTGATCAATAAACATTTTAGCAATTAAATGTTATTTATATTTGGATCAATTCTTAGGTAGAACAATATCTAATTATGTGATAATTGTCTTTCAGTAGCAAATACCTTTATTTTCTTGAATACTTCATAATATTTTTCCCACAATATTTTCTTTAATATTTTTTCATAAAAATAAACAAATCAAGTACTTCTTAAATATAATATGTCATTAAAAATGTTCCAAACTCTTCTGTGAGTAAAATAGAATGACTTTAAAAACATTTGTTGACAGAAGATATGGAAATCATTAATCCTAGACTTCTAAATCATTTCTACTCCATCTCAAGAAAAATAAATCAGTCTAGTAATGATAAATCAAAACAATTTAGGTCTAATAAACTATGTAGTGTTTAGTAATTAATCAGTAATTAGAAATCTACTTTTGGCCGTTCTTAAGTAAAGTTAATGATAGTGTATAATTCATTAGATTATTGTGATGATTATAAAGCATAGTGTAGTTAACAGGTTGATTGATTTAGAATACACATGAAATTCTGACCAAACTTCCTAACTCAGATTGCTTAGAGAGAATTATGTTAAACATTAAATAAACCAAACAATAATTCACCATAGGAACCAGAACAAATTTATAAATAGAAAGTTAAATATTAGAAGCAAAAACAAGATGTTATCTATATAAGTAATGGATTATAATGTGTGCTTTGTAGAATAAATATCTTGCATAGATGGGGATTAAACTAATAGGAGAGAATTAAAGGTTGAAGTTCAATTTAAAACTCACACGTGTCATAGCAGTCTACTTAGACTACTGACAAAAGTGTATGTATATATATATGCATCTAACAGTAATATAAATGAGAATGAGTAATACATTTAACAGGAAAGAGAGCAAAATTAAGGAAGATCTTGTTAATCAAAAATCAAATATCATGTTAATAGTATTATAGAAGTATGCACAATTTTTCAAATGGAGGGATTTGGCAGGCAGGGAAAAGCAGAATGGAAGAATGAATGAAGGTATAAACATGATGGCTAGGAATACATATTGAAGCAAATTAAATGTGAACTGCCAGTATTCTAAACTAGGTTTAATGAAGTGCAAATAGAAAAGAACGTGAATACAAAACAAAATATAATGGCAAAATTCTCAAAGTTTAAATGTATTACTCAAAATTTACATGTAATGAAGTGAAAAGAAGTGGTCCATATTTCAGTTCTCACATTTACATGCTATGTTTATTGATAGAGACAGGTGAAAAATGAAAATGCAGTTTCCTCCTTTATGAAATGTAGTAATATACTATGGGGAAGATAAAAGCTACTGAAATGATCTTTTCTTAATTTGTTATATCTATATATTTTTTGCTTTTATTTTTCCTTTGATTTCCATTACAGTAACTTTACATAGAATATTTAGTAGAGCAAGCACTTGGTTATATCATAGATGTAACAAAAGATTTGGCATTATAAACAGTAAGGAAAAGACACAATGAATGTTCATGACCTATTATTTGTGTGAGTTGGAAACTGTATTATAGTTAATAAGAATTAGGGAACATTGAGTTTGTGGTTGGATAGGTAGAAAGAAATTAAACAGATTGTAATCCATCAAGTGGGATTAGAGTAAAATTTATAGTAGCATAAAAATTCTGCTACATAGTTTTATTTTACTTTTACTCATCAAAATTCAAATGTCATTTTTTCTTACCTTGTTTTATTTTTCTCCAGTGCTAAAAATAGACTGACTACATAATAGTCTAAGCAAGTGATAAAACGGATAATGTTATACCACATGGAATTCTGAGCAAACTCCTTAACTCTGCATGTCTGGATGTCTGGAGAGAATTATATTCATAAACATTTCTTCTGCTATTATCCAAATTACAAATCAGAAATAAACTTTTATATAAACATAGTTTGAAAGCAGGTGCTGTTTTGATTATTTGCATCTGAACATTCTAATGAAGCCATGAGATATGAATAGAAGGTAATTTATTGAAATAAATGAAAAGGAAGTTTTCAGCTGAAACCTCAGGGTAAGAAGAATGCTTCATGAAATCACCAAGTATGAAATTTAAATTCTCCTGCTGAGTTAAAGATGCCTTGACAATGTCAATGAACTTGGAGAAAAATGACAAATTACTATTATACTCTCAAGTTTCTGAAAGTCATGCTGTTAGCTATTGTAAATATTACAGGATATTACTGAAAGGAATGCTTTATATTTATTCTCCTTTTTTGCAAAATATTTTGTCTTTAACATTGCTATAAATGTCAGCTGGGTTCAGAAAATATCTAATTAAGATTTATGAATTTTTCTACTCTTAACAAAAGAAAATTGCAATGTAGATTTCTGACTTTAAATCTTATTGCATATTTTAAATCTTTGTCATTGTCTACAAAACCATAAACTTTTTTCCTCCAATGCCTACAACTGTGTATGCTATCTTTCTGATAAAGATTTTTACTTTCCTTGCCGAGCATGCATTTCCAGATTTGAGTAAAACTGGTAACGGTCCAATCATATCAGAAAGATTTTTTTAATGAAAACAGAACTACGTAGGGCCCAGAAGAAAACAATGAAAATTAACATGTAAAATAAGGTTCAAAGGGAAAAATAGACAGGTAACATGCAAAAAGCAAGCAAAAATATTCTTCGAAGATCACACTGCAGAAAACATTTTAGTTAAAATTTCTGAGGTCTATGAAAATCATTTCTATTTTTAAACATAAAAGTATTTTGATTAGCCTGATTCAATAAAAGTTAGATTTATAATAGTTTGATTAATAATTATTAACTAACTTAAAACAGTGATAAAAAATACTAAACTTATGAGTATTGGTAGTAGTATTTTGATAAGAACAAAAATGTTGACATTTTAGTTTTAATAGCCACCTTTAATCCTGTGATTTTTATTAGAAAATTTGATATGAGAATTAATGATTCTGACTTTGCTTCCTATGCAAATCACTCACAAGTTATGGTCAATAAGACCTAGTAATCTTTGTTAAAATTAACTATTTTCTCCAATTCTCAAGCTTTTTTCCCTATTATAGACCATATCTTCTCTGATCTGAATTGTTTTAAATTTCTTCTACCTTGTTTCACTGTAAAAAATATTCTACTTTAATACATCTTGAAAACGTCTTTCAGAATTATTTTCTTATAAATAAATTTGCATTTGCCCTTGCAATTTGGATCACTCTACTTTGCCAATATCTTTCGACTTCATCAATTCTCTTGTACACACTTGTGCTCATGTCTCAATGAATGGGACATTGTCCCTGATTTTTTAATCAAGTCACATACTTTGTATATTATATTTTGTCTACCAGAAATGACAGCATTTTTCTCTGGTGATTTGATTAGCAAAACCATATACATCGTTTCAGATTCTTTTCATATATTTCCACTACAATGAAACCTTCCACAACACAGTTAGAAATACATGGTTTCTCAATTTTGGTATGTTCTTAACTCTTAAATCTCAATTCTATTTTATAACTTGCTAGTCATTTCTATTCATTGCTTTGTTAAGAACTTTTATGCTATCAAAATATCTACAACACACTTCAGGAGTTTCATCACAAAGAGAGAATGGTGAACAAACATGCAATCTTTAACCAGAATATCTTGTTGCAATCTAGAATTTCAGAATCAAAATCTGCATTTTTTCAGAGATCTTAATTTTATTAATTAAGAAAACATGCTGCTATATTATAATTTTGAGACAAGTCATAGGTGTAGTTAAAGCATCTTCTCTGTTTTTTGATTTGCCCTAATGTTTTTCCTGTTAACTAAAAATTTAACTTATTCAGGTTCTATAAAGCTTTAATATTTAGATCTAATTCTTATGCTTATTTTCAAAGAAACAAATAAGTCTCTGAAAGTTATACAAGGCTCTACCTCCTTAAATTGATTTTCTGAACAAAGATTACTGACTTACAGGCTGTGAAGTCTCATTTCATAAAACTTGAAGAGAAATTCAGAAAAATTCAACAGATTCTCCAACCTCCTCTGAAAATGCAATACCAGGGTCCATGGTAGGGTATTTGCATAAAAGGGATTGAGAATCAATGAGAGGCCATTTCATTTAGGAAAGTAATATTCTTCATTAGGTGATTATAATAAAAATTCAGATTGCATAACTCCCTCATAAAACTGAAGAAACATGTTCATGTGGGGCACAGATTAAAATAATAACATAATTAAGAAAATTACTCTATGCCATCTGAAAAAATCATAGTAATTAAGTAAATTCTGTTTTTATTCACAAACTGCCTTTATTGGAACTTGATTCAAGTAAGAACATTCATGAACTCAGATGAGTTTTAAAGCATTTTTTACTAATTTTCTTTTTAGTGAACCAAGAAAAATAATTATCCTTAACCAGAAAAAGCATGTATGTCACTAAAAAAATCAAGAATAAAATAATATATAATTATTTTAGTATGGATGTCCATTCTAAATGCTTATCCTGCTTCAATTGCTTAGCCTGCTTTAAAAAGTGGATCCTTGGCACTGCAGTCTAATCATTGTTGATAAAAGAATTAAGAGCTCAATATAGTTATTTCCTAGGTAGGTGCTTGACTAGAAAAAAAAAATGTAACTTTTCATTCTTAGAATTTTATAATGATTGTTTTCTGTTTATATGATTTTAGATATAAAAATATAAAATTGAGGTCATATCTTTTGTTAATGGTCCCATTCATATTTCTGTCACCTAAGATAATGAAAATATTGCACAATTGAAAGCTCTTGAATCTTTTTGTGGATTGACCAAGAGGCAGTGAATCTGCCAAAAAGTAGAACAGCTGTGAAGATGTCAAGACAATTGAGTGATCCATAGCTACGTATGTCTAAATATGCACTTTATTGGACACTTATGAGCATGAAATGACAATGGGGTCAATTACACCATAAGGCAAAGCTGAAACACCTTCATTTTGGCCTTTTCTTGGCATAAGTTATGTCTTAATGAATTCATGTGTAGTCACAGGCTGCATGTGCATATGGGACATTAACAAACAAACATAAAGCATGATGCCTACTTATCTAATAAAACAAAGTGTTATTTTAATATATTAACTGAAAAGTAGTATGAATAGATGAATATACTTGACTCTATTTGAGACAGGATATGTAGATTAATTTTTATAAAATAATACATGAAATTATGTGAAATGTAAATGCTCCACACTTAAAAGCAAAGCTAAAGCTTTCCAGTGGAAAGGTGAAGACAGGAATGAGGGCAGAGACAGGCAGGCAGGAAGAGAGAAGAGAATGAAGCACCTTATTTGTTTTTGTATAGTTGTTTACCTTGTCATCCCCCACCCCATCCTGAGCCCCAGGATGTAAATCCTGGTGTTTGGGATACATGTGGAATGCATTTGGCAAGAGGCAGAAGACTTAACTGCTACTCCACCAGGGCACATCAAAAAGAATAATTTGATATATATTTCCTTCTCCACAGATAGTCTTCATCTCTTTCAAGTGTTGCTTTATTACTTCTATTTGTTAAATAAAGAAAAATGCAAGGTATTAAAATTCACCTGCGTTTACACAACAACTATATAGCAAAATGAAACCCATAATGTTGAATAAATCTCTTTGGTTCCTCTTTTTCATTATTGCTTACAAATTCTTCTTTAAAGACAAAATGTTAATATAATCTTCCCCTTCGATTGTTCTGACTCTCCTTATAAATCATTATGCCTGTTCATAATATATACTTTTGCATGTATATATCAGTATACATACATATGTATATATCATACTGAATTTATATAACATGATGAGACAGTTCTTTAGTTGTGTTAAAAATAGTCATCTTTGAGTCAAAAATGAGAACAAATACTTATCAATTGTGTAACAGAGTTTTCTAATAGTAGTCTGAGATTATTTCCCATTGGTAAATTGGGTAGTCATGTGTTTAAAGGACACTAAAATATCATATTGTTTCCCACAGGGACTTAAGATTCTCATCAACTAGGTAATTTAAATATTAGACAGATTGCTAATTTATTATTTGCTGTTTACATTTCTCTCCACCTATGCAAAAATGAGTTTTAGATTCTAGAAATATTAAAGGAAATACACAAATAATGCAAATAAGGAAAATTATAACATGATACAATAACGTAGATAACTTGAATGTACAAATACAATGAGAAATAAAAAAAAAAAACTAAAGTTTTCACCAGCATGCATTATTTTATAATTTTATAATTAAAGGTGCAACCAAAATTGTGTAAGTAAATATAGGATATAAGATCTTTGGTATAATTATCAGAGAATTTAAAATACAAAATAGTTGTGATTTTTTTACTTAAAATCACTTAAGCTCTTATGAAAGATAAAATAATCTTAATAAGGAGAAATATTATGCAATGATTTAATATTTCACCTCATTTCTTAACCTTCCCATAAATTCATCTGTCCCTTGAGTTCCAGATCTATGTAAAGTGTGAAATATAGATAAGTATTTAAACAGTGCATGATCCTTATTTGGTATGAATTTGTGTAACTGTTTAATCCAAAACTCTACAAATTAGGTCAGTAATCAACAGTATTTTCATTTTATACAGAGTCCTAATCAAATGATTGACATCACTGCCTTCAATTTTTAAGATTTTTTTTTTATCTCAGCAATGCTTCCTTGCACTGGTTACAAATCCTAGAAAAAATTCTAGGCACCACAATGTATAATCCAAGCTAATGTCATTTCTGAGTGGCTTGTTTCATTAAGCAAGAACTGGAAAGACTAAGTACCATACTGTGTTGTATCATTTGCTATTATTTCTTTCTTATAGAGTTGAGTTGACTACTTGCAATTCTGAAAGGTCCTATTTGCCTATGCATTGAATATTTACATACTTATGTAAAATTATGCATATTACATTGCTACAAAATTCTTATATCCAATGACTTAGGCAAGTTTTCCCTTGTACCAAGTTTTGTGACAACTGAAGCTTGCAGTCTGACCATGTGGGGCAGGTCTTTCAGGGTTATGTAGACAACAAAACCCATCCTTCTCCATTGCTGAAAGCCTTCAGACTACCGTAGATGGAAACTAATGATAGTCATCATACTCTGAGTCACAGTAGCAATTCTTAATAGTATTTGTGTGCTGAAGGGAGTTCACGCAGTCTAAAAGTCAGTCTTTCCAGATATCCCTATTATTATGCCCATGTAAGCCCTCCATCTTTCCTCCATTTCTATTTAAACTAGACCTTCATGTATGAGTAATTTTTATTAGATTTCTAGCATATTTTTGGTTAACCTTTTCCCAAGAGACAGGAGATGGAACGATCTAGAATTATAAATGTGTTTGTTCACAAAACTATTCTGCAACATAGCACTTTAAAGTAATATTAAGCTACTTTCAGTTTCTAGAAAACCTTCTTATATTATGTGGTCAGTCTGAAAAACAAAACTTAGAAGAATAGAATATGAGCCTCACTTCCTTATATTCCAGAAAATCACTGACATCCTTTTGAACTGTGAATGTGTCAACTTCTAATGGTCCATAGGAATGGATATAGGAAGAAGTGGAGGAAGGATTGAGGACAAGCTGGCAACCTAGTAGAAACAAATCACACCTCCTCACCACAGAGCAACTAGGAATTCACCTATCTTCCAGACATAAATACTGAGAAAATGTGGGCCCGGAGGCTACAGAGAGCAGCCATCACGATCACAAAGGGTAGGCAAAAATGACAGGATTGAGAGCTACACTGCAAATTCGGGATTCTGGCTACAGTGGAGGGGGTGAAAACATGAGACAAAAAGGGACTCCTCGATTATCACTCCAAAAACAGCAGAGAACCTGCCCAGAGACTGGGACACTGAGTTGAAGAAGAGAATATTGACAAAGGGCAGATGAAATTACACTTGGCACTGACATGACCAGAATGTAACAAGGGAAATTGCCTATCTGCAATCCTACCTACCATCATATTGCACCAGAGCCACAGGATCTTCCCACCCACTATCTCACTCAGTGGATATCCTTCCCACTAATGTCCTGCCCCTGGACATAAAGGGAGAAGATAATCTCTCAGAAGGGATGAACCCTCAATGCCACCCACTAGAACCATGATGTGGGTGGAAGGCAGCATGATTGTCTATTGTGGGCCAATGATAAGTGGTCATTAATGTTTGGCCCTAAGAAATGGGGAGAGATCACATCGCCCACACAAACTCCAAATTCAAAGGCTGATATCTCAGGCCCCAACACATATTACACCTAAAAACGTCAATAAATACAACCAGTGGTGATGTTACAAAACTCAAGAACTTCCAGTGTCCAAACCAATATCCAGGCTTGTTTGGGTCAAGGTGATAACCTACACAAGATCATCACTGCAGGGAAATGTACCCAAAAGAAACATAAACAAAATGTAAAACAGAGTGAAGACAGAGAAATATATGTGAAATGGTGGATCCAATTAAAAGCCCAAAAGACTAACTGAATACAATGGACATAAGCAGACTGTCTGATATGAATTTAGGGCAACAGAGATAAACATACTCATGGAAATCAAGAAAACAGTAGAAGAAAAAGAAAATAGCAAAAAAGAGAAAAAATGAAGTTTGATATCAAAGAAATGAAACACACAATAGCTGAACAAAGAACTCCACAGAGGGAGGGCCTCAGGAATAGGATGGATGAAACCTCCGATTGAATCAGTGAGCTAGAAGATAGGGCAGAGGAATGAATTCAAGAAAACCATTAAAGACAAAAAAATGTTAAAAAAATGAACACGGCATTAGAGACCTATGGGATAACATCAAAAGAAGCAACATTTACATCATAGATATCCAGAAGGAGAAGCGAGGAAAAAAGGGGGCACAAACTGTATTTCAAGAAATAATAGTTGAGAGTTTCCCTAACCTGAGAGTTGACGTAAATCTCAGATAATTTGGTAAAATAGGAAATCAGAGAAGAACTTAAAGTATACAGAGAAACCAATGAGAATGAAGACATGAGCTACCAGAGTATATAATATGCATGAAAAGCAATACTAAGAGGTGACTTCATTACAATCCAGGCTTACCTCAAGAAACAAGAAAAATCACAAATAAACAATTGAACCCTATATTTAAACAGCTAGAGAAAGAGGAGTAATTAAACCCAAAAGTCAACATGAGGAAGGAAATAATAAATATTTGATCAGAAATAAACAAAATGATAATGCAGAAGATCAATGAATCCAAATGTTGGTCCTTTGAAAAACTAAACAAAATTGACAAAACATTGACAAGACTCATAAAGAAAAAAAGAGAGAACTCTCATAATTAGAATCAGAAATGAAAGAGAAGTTACAACATACATAACAGAAATATAAAACATCATAAGAGACTGTTATGAACAGTTCTATGCTAAACAAATTGGACAAACTTGAGGACATGGAAAGATATTTAGGAAAAAAGAGTCTACCAAGACTGAACCCAGAAGAATTGAAAAACCTGAGCAATCACAAAGAAATCTCCCTAAAAATAATAGTAGCTCAAAACAAGATAACTTTTCTAATGAATTTTACCAAAATTTCAGAGAAGAAATAATACCTATTCTACTTAAACTCTTCAAAAATATTGAAGAACAGGGAACATTGCCAAATAACTTGTAAAAGAGTATCATCACACTGATACCATAAGCTGATAAAGATGTCACCAAGAAAGAAAAATACAGATCAATATCTCTAATGAACATACATGTGAAAATTCTCCACAAAAAATTAGCAAATCAAATACATCAATGCATCAAAAAAATAAGCCATCATGACAAACTAGGATTTATTCCAGGGATGAAAGGATGTTTCAACATAAATAAATCTATGAATGTAATACAGCATATCAATAAGAGCAAGGACAAAAACCACATGATCATTAACAAACCCAGGAAAACTTTTTGACAAGACCAACATGCATTTATGATTAAAAAAAAAATACCCTACATAAAACTGAGATAGAAAGACATACCTCAACAAAATAAAGGCCACATATGATAAATCCACAGTCAACACCAAAGCCAATGAGGAAATATTGAAAGCATTTCTTCTCAGTTCAAAACAAAGTAAATCGTCCACTCTCAACACTGCTATTTAACATCATAGTGGAGGTCTGAACCAGAGCAGTTTGACAAGAAAAAGAAATAACAGGAATCCACATTGGAAAGGAGGAAATAAATAAATCATTATTTACAGATGACATGATTATATTTCTTTAAAACCCTAAAAACTCTATCAAAATATTAGTAGAATTAACCAATAAGTACAATAAAGTGGAAGACTACAAAATTAATGAACAAAAATCAACTGCATTTTTATATGCAAAAATCACACTGGAAGAACATTAAATCAAGAAAAACATACTTTAAAATAGAAATAAAAAGAACCAAAAATGTTGGAACATAACAAAGGAGGTGAAAGATGGAGACAAGGAAAACTAGAACTTCTTAAAAGAAATTGAGGATGATGCAAAGAGATGGAAAGACATTCATTGTTCATGACTGACAAGAATCAACGTTAATATGATCATCCTACCTAAAACAATATGCAGATTGAATGCAATCCCCATTAAAACCCCACAAGCTTATTTCCAGGACTTAGAACAAAACAATTACAAAATGTGTATAGACAGTTAATGAACCTTAATAGTCAAATCTATTATGAAAAAAGTAAAAGAACAGATCTGGAGGGATTATATCTCAGATATAAAGCAAAACTACAAAGTGATAGTGACCATTATGGTATGGTACAGACATAATAACAGAAGTACAGATCAGGAAATAGAACTGAATCACCAGAAACCGACCCACTTTCAGTCAGTTAATCTATAACAAAGGAGTCAAAAGCATACAATGGAGAAAGGAAAATCTCTTTAATAAATGGTGCTGGGAATACCGAAGAGCCACATGCAAAATAATGAACAAAGACCACTGTCTAATGCCACTCACAAAAAATTAAAGATGTCTAGAGACTTGAACATAAGATCAGAAAATATAAAATTCTTGGAAGAAAACAGGAAAGATACTCCCTGTAATTAGACTTAGAGAGGCCTTTGGGGACTCAACTCCAGCATCAAGGGAAACAAAAAGGAAAATTAACAATGGGAATTTCATCAAATTAAAAAACTTCTTCATGGTGAAAGAAAACATCACCAAAACAAAAAGACAATCTGCTAACTGAGAGAAGATATTTGCATTCTACATTTCTGATAAGGCTTTAATATCCAAAATTAGAAAAATTAGAAAAAGAACACATAAAATTCAATAACTTGAAATCAGGAAATCCAACCAATAAATGGGCGGAGGAATTGCAGAAACTTTTCCGAAGAGGATATACAGATGACCAACAGCTACATGAAAAGATGTTTATACTTGCTGGCTACCAGGGAAATGCCAATCAAAACAACAATGAGATACCACTCAAAATTGGTTTACAGTTCAAAACTCTGGAAAGAAAGGTTGCTGAGGTTGTGTAGAAATGCTGAGAAAAAAGCTTTTATACTCTTGGTGGAAATGCAAATAGCACAAACCCCATGGAATACAACATGGAGATTCCTCGAAAAGTTAAATCTGGAAATCCCATATGATGTTAACATTGTACTTCTAGGTGTTTATCCAAAAGATACAAAAGCATTAATTCACAGAGATTTATGCACTTCTATGTTTATTGCCGCCCCATTCACAATAGCTAAGAATTGGAAATTACTTAAGTGCCCAACATCAGATGAAGTAAGATACCAGGTTATCTAACTCATAAGTTTATTGTGAACAGATGAAATAAAGGAACAGAAGATACAAAACCAACCCTTGAACACTAGCAATAGAACTGAAGCTATCCATAGAGAATGGAATGTTGGGGAAGTGTGGGGCAAGTGAAGGAAGAGCCACTGTACAATGGCAAAGAATACTCGGTGATTTGGTGTAGGGTAGGGTGTATTGACACGCATCTGAAGAATGGGGTAACCACACATTGGGAACTACATATATGAGTTTATTTTGATTTGTAAAACAAAGTTACAGCAATAAAATTAAAAAAAAAAGAAGAGGAAATAATGTGAACAGTTTCCCTATAAGAGGAATTTGCATTCTAGTACATCCCCTAGCATACATTTGAATAAATCAGAATCATTTTTGTTGTCCCTGATGAAGAGTTCTATTGACATTAGAGTGTCAAGATAGAATTTTTTTAAGTAGGTGCAGGTAGGCATGATGGTGAGCAGAGGAAGGCAGACAGGCAGAGAGGAGTGGAAGAAGCATTTCATTTCTTTATTTAGTTATTCATATCGGTTGTTTCTAGACCAGATACCTTGCCACACCATCCTCCAACCCTCTGGTCTCCATCTTACTCCATTACCCCATCACGTTGTTGAAAATTACAGGATTTAATCATTTTAAGGACTGTGAAGTATTCTAGTGAATATATACACATATATATATATATATATATACATATATAAAATCTTCTTTATCCAGTCATCTGCTAATGGACACTACAGTAGTTTCCAATTCTTGGCTATACTGAATAATGCTTCAGTAAACATGAGGGTTCTTATATCTATGCAAATTAGTGTTTTTTAGATAAATACCCAGAAATGGAATGATGGGACTGTTAGGAATTTTCATTGAGAATTTTTTGAAGAATTTCCATATTACTTTCAATAAAGGTTGTACCAAATTAATCTTCCAACAAAAATGCTAAAACTGTTTCCTTTCCTCCATATCCTCTGAAACACTGGTTCTTTCCAGACTTTTTGATGGTATTCAATATTATAGGTATAATGTGATATCTCTTATATTTATCTTCTGATTTCTTCTTTTACCCAAATGCCACTCAGAAGTATATTGTTAAGACTCCACATATTTTGGAATTTTCCCATTTTTTCCAGGTCAATTTCTCACTTTATGTCATTGTGATATGACAAGATACATGAAATTATTTCAGTCTTTCAAATTTTAATTTCTGGGACTTGTGCTTCCCATAATATGGTTTATTCTTGAGAATGTTCCATGAGCATTTGAGAAAAATGTGAATTTTTTAGTTATTGTATGAAATGTATGGTATATGTTTATTAAATTCGTGTGTTTTAACTTTTCTTTGAGACTGCTGATTTCCTTTTTAATTGTCTGCTATCTGATGTGTCCATTGTTGTGTGGCTTGTTGAACTCTATTGTTTTTTCTATTACTATATATGTCTCCTTTTAGTTCTGTTAATGTTTTCTTTATTTACTTTGATGCTCCTTCATTTGGTGCATATATATTACTAAGAGTTATTGCTTCTTGCTGAATTTGCAACCAAATCACTGTATAATGCCCATCCCTATCTTTTGTTACCTTCTTTATTTAGAAGTTTATTTTGTCTGATATAAGTATGATTGTCACTGTTTCTTCTAGGTTACAATATGACCCTAGGATTGTCTTCCATCCCTTGACTTTGAACCTATTCTTACTTTTCAAATGTAGATGAGTTTCATATATGCAGCAGAAATTTGGGTTATGTGTTTGAATCTAATTGCCTACTCTTTGCCTTTTGATTGGTGAGTTCAATTCATTTACCTTAAGGGTAATTATTGGTATGCAACTGTTTATTGCAATTTTGTCAATTATTTTCTGGTTGTAATTGCAGACAGCACATTTATTATTTTCTCTCTTCTTAGGTGATTCTTAAGTATCACGTTTTCAATTTGCATTTTTATTTTATATTTTCCCTATGGGTTTAGGTTTGGTAGCTATCCTGAGATTACATAAAAGTTTCTATGCTTATAAATGCTTTAACTTGTAAGTGGGTTACTCTTGAGCTTATTCTGATAGTAATCATTTTTACTCTCTTCTTCCCCATGTTGTTTTATATTTTTGGTATATTTTTGACTTCATCAAGCTGATCTTTTATTCTCATGCTATAAAACTTCATTTATCTTTTTTAAAGTTAGATTCTCTGTGGTATATTCCTTTCTCTTTTGTTTGTGAAGTTCTTTATTATTTCTTCAATTCTGTTAATAGGTTATTCATCCTTAGATGAATGTCCTCTTCTTTTAGCGTTTTGAATAAATCATGACATTCTGTTCTGATTTTAGTTTCACCTGAGAAATCCACCAGCAATGTTAGAGACGTCCTTTGTATGAACTTATTTTTCTTAAACTTTAAAAACATTATCTCATAATTTTTAATTTATGATGATGTTCCTTAGCCTATGTCTGTTGGTGATTCTTGTGCTTGCAACTCATTAAGCTTCCTTGGTCTGGGAAAATTTTTCCTCCTCAGGTTAAGGAAATTCTCAGTTAATATTTTAAGTATGGTTTATGCCACTTTTTCCCTGTTTTCTCCTTCTAGGATCCCTATTATTCAAAGATTTTCCTCCGTATGTTATACCATAGGTCATATACTGTCTTCAAATATTTATTTTTTTCTGTTTGCTCATCTGCTGAGTACATTCTTATGCTGTAACTATAAGTTCACTGATTCAATAGTAGGTTATTTCACCCGCTGCTCAACTCCCGTATTGTGTTCTTTAGCTCAGCTACTGTGATCTTTGCATAAATTCTGCTTCCTACTGACTCATAATTTCTTCATTTTTTATAGTTATCTCATTTCTTCCATATTTTACCTAATATAAGTATAAAACTGTAGTCTAAATTCTTGGAGTATTTAAGTATGCTGCATTCGATTTACCCCTGTGGTTTTGTTTTGCTTCAATTCATGGATATTTATGACTCTTCAATCTGGCATTCTGTGTTGATTTCTATGGGTTATTCTTACCTGATTTAAATTGCTTAGGTTAAACTGTCAAGTTAGACTGTCACAATATAGTCCTGGGTATTTTTCATGAATTATAGACCTCCTTAAGCTGTGTGACCTCAACACTCGTCATATTTATTGAAGACCTTGTGTAGATACAGTTTCAAGGCCAATAGAGTTTTACTTAGGGTAGGAAACTCAGAGGTTTCCCTTGGAACACAGGTGAGAAAAACAAGGAAAAGGGGAGAAACCCAAGAGTTTTAGGTCTAGAACACAAGCAGGCCACAATTACAACAGAGAACACCAAAGAGAGAGAGATTAAAACTCATCTTAGCAGAGTACACTCCCCTTATGAAAATTCCTGTCTTTCAGCAGAGTGGCAGTCCAAGAGGGGTTGGGGTTAAACCAGCCCTGGGATCTGCAGGTGGAATTCAGGAAATATCAAGCTCATAGAGAAGCTGTTTATCTGTAGCCCCAGGCTAGTTAGAACTGTCCTATTGATGGAGGCTTTCCTATTATTTCTTCCTGTGAGAGGGGTAAAATTTAGTTCTCCTTGCCAAAAACCAGTCAACTATCTGCCCAGGTACAGCCAGGGAGATATTTTGAAATACACTGTTTTATACCTGAACCTTGGGGTCTCTGAACAAGGCAGCACAATGCTAACACAGATGGGCTTCTCCTACTGTATATGTTCATATGTGTCCTGTCTCTTTGTTGTTTTGCCAGTCTTCATTTATTGCCAAACATTATAACAGTTAAATTGTGGTATTTTGTTTGTTCATGTGAGTAGAAGACAAACACTAGATCTTAACAGTCTACCATCTTGGAAATCCCCAAAGAATAATTTAGGACTAAATTAAAAACATATACAAAATTTACCAAAAATTATATACAAATATTCAATTTATGCTATTTAAGTATTTCTCACCACACTCAAAATTTTAAAATGATATCTGTGAAATAGTGTGTGCATCTACAAATGAAAAGTCCAAACCAATAATAGTTATAAATTCAAAAACCTTTTGAATTTATGACTTAAATAATCTCATACTACAGGAAGTAGCTTAAGACAAAGCAATTTCAATTATAAAAAGAAAGATCATTATCAAAAACTTCAAACTGCAAGTTAGGGAACAAATAGAAAATAAAGTCTAAATAAGCAATGCAGAGCAAGGATCTAGAATTAGCAGTCAATCACAGAAAGAACATCAAATATAAATATCCACTAAGTTTCTTAAGGAGGAAATAGAATAATTATACCTGGTAGTAACTATTTTTCAGATGAAAAAAAAAAAAAA